>JAQJVK010000001.1:143561964-145044464 GCA_035578135.1 Flexamia atlantica | reverse complement strand
TGTTCTTGGGTTCGCGCATAAAGCGTTCCTCCTACGTAAAAAAAAAAAAGTGGCAGGAATAATCAAATAAGAATAGCATGAAGGACTAATGTTGTCTGTATTTCGAGAGCAAAGCGCATAGTCTCACGAGTGAAAATGTTGGCGCCCGAGCTTGCATTTTTCCCCTACCTGCAACAATAAATTTACTGACCATAAACTTCTTAACCTAGTAAGTAATAAAATATATCGATCCATTTTGTTTCGTTCTGCTATTACCGTCTGCATACGGGTAGCTGCAACAATTCATACTCCAGCGATCAGCTGATTGTTGCAACATTCTTACATGATAAATTCTTAGACGTTCTCACAGCTGATTGTTGTTAATGTTATTTTATTTGATTATTCCTGCCATTAAATCAGCTATTAGCGCCTGCATTTGTTGAGCTGCAACATATTTGCAGGCGTGCGTGGAAATTTGAAGGGGCTGTAATTTTTGGATTATTCATTTCAATGCTATTCTTATGGGTTTAGTTCGTTTCCCGCCGTGAGACGAAAGCGGAAAACACTTTACTCCCGGAGTCCGCACTTTACTAGTGCGGAGTAATCACTTTACTCCCGCTGGGAGACAAATTATTATTTTACTCACGCATTACAAAGAGAAAAAGCGTCTAAAAATAGCAGGTGGGGTATAAATGCATTTTCATTGAAAATTAAATGTATTTACAGTTTACATCTTCTTCCACACGGGGGATAAAATAATCACTTTACTCCCGCAAGAAGCCAAAATATTATTTTACTCTCACATTACAAGGTGTAAAATGCGACTAAACAAAGCAGGTGGGCGAAAAGAATTTTAACAACCATTCAACCTAATCACACATTTATTCCAAAAAAAATAAATTTTACAAAACATTGCCAATATTTCAAATTTAATATTCTGTAAGAAAATTACAATTTTATAGGAACTAAAAGACAAAAAATTGATAAACTTAATTTTTTTAAGTTTACCTGGATACTAAGCGATTTTTAAAAGATATTTCTCTCTGAAAATAAAAATGGCCGCTACTTTGAATTGTTATAAAATGGAAGCTTAATACGCCGCGCCGCATTGTTGTCACTATTATCACGCCTAGAAGCTGCGATAATTGTTTAAACTTTCAGACCGACGACAGACGGCTAATAAAGCTAGATAGGGCGTATGTACATGAAAACGCTTTTATTTGTATATAAGAATTCAAAGAATAAATTATGAAGTTTTGTTCCTAATTAGGGACGCCCTGCACAAAGATTATTGTGTCAGAGTTTCGAGTTCATCAGATTGTAAATGTTTGTTCAGATTATTTGCTATGATCTTTTTGACAAAATGTACGGCCCATCAAAAACTCAGCAGAGAGACATATGATTCCGAATACTTTTTAAGTCAAGCGGGTGAAATAAATCCACATAATTTATAACCAAATCATTTAAAATAATAACTTTAAGTTAAACCGAATAGGATACACCATACCAGTAATCTAATAAGTGGCAATTGTAGGCTAAGATTTGAATGAGTGTTGTGCATAACTTTCAATCCTTCCTAATTTTCCTAAATAATTTGGTTGTTTGTTTTCCTTAACAACTAACAACTCCCTTCAGTTATCCCCTTCGTCGAGGAAGGTTCGACAGCACATCTGGAGACCTCTGGCACGTGATTAGACCCTGGGAACTGCGGAGACGTGGTCGATAGCAGGGTCCGTGCTGGTTTGGGAAAGTGGTAATTAACTGTAACAGAACCACGACGGAATCACGATAGGTGAAAGAAGAAAGGATTTTGCCGTCTTATCTGGACAAGTACCGTTCTTTTACTTCGTGGCGAGATAAGCTCATTATTCCCTCTCTGAGTTTATCTTACAATGAACAAAAAATGATGACTAGGACTTTGGATTAGTTTCGATGAACACATTGCCAATGCATCGCTCATGGGAAAACAAAGGTTCTTTCATGCACTCTTTCATTTGGTATAAAAGCATTAAAATATAAATCTGCTCTTTTGGTAAATTGCGTGCTGGGAATTTCGTTTTAATTTCGACAGTAAGAAGTTGTTTTTGTCAGCCCGCGGCACATACCTCTAGTCATTAAGACTAATAATCTGTAATATTCCAATGCCTCAATGCCTGGCTGTATTGTAAGAAATGAACGCTAAAACTAGATCATGATCCCAGGCAACTCATAGGTTCTCAAATTCCCCTCGGTATTCGCCCGCAGACTTTTAAGTTTTTATATTATGTTCAAATTTTTGGGATGTTGGTAATCTTAACTTGGTTTCCATCATAGAAATTGATTATTTTCCAGTTTAACCGTGCAAAGAACGGGAACAAAAGCTAATATATAGGCTAAATTAAAATCAATGTCTTCAGCAATGAATACAGCCAACCATTAAGCGTTAAGATAACTTAAAACCATGATATAGGTAGCAGACAACGACACTAACTTTACCGCCACGCCGCGCCGGATCGACTTTACGATCGAGGATGTGGATCGGCCGCAGGGGCAGGCATGATTCCGCGATAATTTTGAATAATTTACGCGCTGGCCGTCTGTTGCTAGTCTACATCTGCGCCAAACGAACTATCGTGGCTCGGATCAATGAGGAGAAGGTTCCCATATGTCGCGAAAAATGTTTTTTTTCGATTTTGATTATCTATTTTTTGAGGCGGAGACTACCCCATGTAGTGATCTTGGAGAGCACATTTTCACTTGGCGCGTGACACAATAATGACGTCATGACTGATGATATGATTTCGTTGATTTTATATCAACAGTGACACTGTTTCTCGACTCTGCGACTAGTTCCTTCAACTATCGACTTGCATTTAAATAGTTTCGTATGAACATTTCATTACATTATTGAGGTTAATGTATGATTTAAGGTACACTAGCAGCACACGTCACTTCGTGACTTAAAAAAAACACCAAATTAAAATGGGCTTTAGTTTCATGTTAACGGGATTTTGCAGTAAAACGCCATATTAGTAAGGTATTAGTAAGGCCTTTCAATGAGAAAATGAGTGTATTGTTGTATTTTGTTTCTATTTTTTTTGACAAAATGTGTCACTGGAATAAAATGTCCAGAGGCCTATCAGCCAAACTGCCTGTCGGGCAAACTTTTAAAAATAACTTATTGCTTCATACTTGATACTTCAACATGGAGAAGAAATTAATTTCACCTACTTTAAAATTATCAATGTATACGGTATTCAATTTGCAGCTGTGATAGGACATCCATTTTTATTTCCCACAATTTGGGGGGTTAGTTTACATTGACTGACATTGCTTAGCGCATCTCCATACCACTGTTTTGTATTTTTTTAAGTAATGGATTTTTTTTATGATGCATCGACGCGTCAGTCTCTTGCATTAATCTTATTAGATCTTAACAACTAACTGTAAGAAGATGTACAAACCTCTGATCAACATAAATGTTTTTCTAAATAACATTTATAAAATGGTCATTCTCCATTTAAAACAAAATTATTCAGAACACATAACTAAACGGCCAAGAAATCACATTTTTAAATTAACCTGGTTTTTGTTTCCTGTCAAGCAACGTGTAAAGTAGATGTTTGACACATTAATACCTAAGCAAATTCCATAACCTTATGCCGAATACCTACGTTAAAAAGATGCATTATTATTGGTACATTTAGAAATTTAGCAAAAATATGCAGGCTAACAGGAAACACTTTAATATATATCCTTCTCATTCAAGAACAAAATCCACTTTAATATATATCCTTCTCATTCAAGAACAAAATCCAAGTTCTAAATTTATAATGCGTTTTTAACCTTGAATCTTTTATTAGATAAATCTCCAAAATCTTGATCTAATATTTATATTTTGGAATTCTCAATGTTGGAATATGCATCAATAGTATGTTAGAAAATTCCACCTCCAGAGCATCTCCTAAGTAACATAAGTGTCTTTTTTTTAAGTTTAAAAAATACAGGAAATTAACACGATGATAGACTGTTGGTCTTTGATTCAAAAGGGTGAATTCCTTCTGGTGAGGATACACCATTTTCCGTAGTCTAATAAAAAGTCTGTAATTTAAGAACTCAAAATCATAATGTGGATGAATATTAACTGACTTTGGCCAGACCTGCATTCTGTAGGTTAATTGTGTAGCTATTTCATATCTTGACCTTCTGTTTCGTTATAAACAAATGTCAATCGGAAAAATTTCACAGGTTTTACATCAGAAAGTAGCACTTTTGCTGGAATTTCAAAAGCCTCCTGTCTGAAGGCTTTTCATGGGATATTTTCCAAACCCGCAAAAGGAACATCTACAGAGTAATAGCTTTAATGTGATACCAAATATATGTAGAAAAATTAATTTCTAAGGGTACACAAGATCCCAGAAATTCTTCTAATAATATAGATTTCAATCTTCTGCTCAGTGCTTTTGAAAAAGAGTGTTCACACATTAACAATGAATTGGGAGACTATGAATCAATAATCAAAGTTTTTAGTTGTAAATTTATCGCAATTTCTTTATTTCCCTCGTACAAATCGCCCATGATGATTTGTCTCTTTTAATGTTAATTTACCATCTACCTTGCACTTTTCACTCTTCAAATCTTGAAGAGATAAACAAGATGATTGGTTGTTGAGTTCAATCCATCAAAAAAATTTACAGAATATCAGCCCCAGACTTACCCCAAGACTCACCAAGCTTGGCTGAGGGCCACACGCGGTCTAAAATAAGGTATTTAGGGTGAATTTGAGGTTATAATTAGGCTCAGAACGTAATTAATTGAGGTAAAAAATTTTACCTCAATCTGCCCTTTTGACGAGGCAGCAGACCTGCATACTCAGCGAATTTCAAAGGCAAAATAACATTTTTCAATCCAACATAGCGAGATTTTACATGTTTTTGTAAGCTCCATGAGAATAACATGGGAAATGAGTATGCAGGTTTGCTGCTACAGGTATATTAAAACTGGGTGGTTTTAATTCAATATATAGTAGATCTGAACTAGAAGAAGCCATTTACCAAGTTTTATCAAGATATGTTGAGAAATAAGCGAGATATAGAATTTCACTTATTTTCCTTAAGGTGTACATTAGGACAATGTACTGTGTTTACCACTTTCAATATCTCGGTAACCAATGGACATAGAGCTATGATTCAACATACGAAATTGTTTGTTTTTTCAAGCTGAATTTAATGGTGAAATCCAAAATTGGATCAATTTAATTTTTCCACATGAAAAATGTAAAAAAAACCATTTTTGGGGGGTTTATCCCCCTTTACCCCCCCTTCTGGTGGTCTGATCAGGCTGATTTACGAATTTCTCCAATTTTTCTTTTAAGAGGGCCGTGGCTTTACTTGACCATGGTGTTTCAACGCAGCAGAATTAGCTTATTGTGCACCCTCCGCTCAACAGGCCACTCTCCGTCAAATTCCAAGGTCCTTAACGAACCTTGAGATCTTCTTGACGAAGGTACCTGAGTTTTCACAGCACTTCCGTATGATAAAATTGCTTAAAGCCGCGACCGGGAGTTGAACCTGGGCCGCCTGAGTGAGAACTCAGAATGCTATCAACTAAGCTACGGCGCTGTCCAATTGATTACCACTAAACACGTCTGTACCAAATTTCGTAAAGATCGGACCATTTTTACGGCCGCTATCATGCTAACAGACACATATACTATATATATATATATAGACATATATATATATATATATATATATATATATATATTTAAATACCCCCGTTGCAGCGTTGAATTAAAACTGGGTGGTTTTAATTCAATATTTAGTAGATCTGAACTAGGGATGTGTCGGTACCACTTTTTTCAAAGTTGGTACCGGTACCGGTTCTTGACAAGATCGGTTTTCGGTTCTCGGTACCGATACCATCGGTACCAAGTGTTTGTCAAAACATGTTATACAATGTAATGTAGGCCTACCATCAAACCTACAGACAATCTGTCGTATGTTCCTCTTTAAAAAATGTTTTAATTTTCAAGTGTACGTTTCACCAAGACATAAAATACTACTACTATACACTTATTAGTTTAATTGTTTATTTTTCTGTTGACAAATAATAAAAAAATATATATACTATGTGAACAAAAGAACAAATTCCAAGGTAAAAAATAACAGTTTACAAATTTGTTTCCATTCATGGGTTTACAATTCCCATAAAAAATAACCCCATTCCAATTAATTTTAAAAATGAGAGTAAAAAATCAATCAAGAATAAATTGCAAGGTGAAAAATAACAGTTTCCAAAGTAGTTTGCATTGATAATTTCACAATTAATTCCCAAAGAAAATAACCCCATCCCCATTAATTTGAAGTATTAGAGTAAAAAATCAATCAAGAGTAAAAAAATTTAAGATAAATTTCGAATCAAAAGTAATTTTAGAAATATTATCGACCTTAAATAGTAGTACGCGGTGGCATTTACCACCAGCGCAACGCCCGCGGCAATGCGCGGTTCGATCGATCGTCTTTCGTGACCAGTAGTTACTCCCGCCGATTACCATGGGTACCGAAGTACCGTTACCGACATTTGGACGTCGGTTCTCGGTACCGGTTCTTTTGCCAAGAACCGGTGGTACCGAGAACCGACTTAAGGTACCGACACATCCCTAAATCTGAACTATAAGAGGCTATTTACCAAGTTTTATCAAGATGTGGAAAAGGAAAAATAAGCGAAATACAGAATTTTACTTATTTCCCATAACGTTAACATTGGGACAACGTACTGTGTTTACCAGTTTCAATATCTCGGTAACCAATGGACATAGAGCAGTAATTCAAAATACTAAAATGTTTGTGTTTTTAGCTGAATTCAATGGTGGTAACAAAAATTTGATTATTTTTATTTTTCTATGTAAAAACACTCAAAAACCCCATTTTTGGGGGCTTTATCCCCCTTTACCCCACTTTCCGGATGGTCCGATTGGGCTGGTTTACGAACTCGTCCAATTGATTGCGACTTTACATGTCTACTACATGTTACATGGTCTTGGGCTGCGGTCTTACCATGAGACCTACAGCAATAGCTTCTTCTCTATTGGGGAAATTCGCTAAAATTCAAACGAATGGTGTTTTTTGATTCTGGGGCCCCAAAACGAAAAGTTATCATGGTCTCGGGCTTAGATCTTACCATGAGACCTATGGCAATAGCTTCTTCCCTATAGAGAAAAATTCGCTAAAATTCAAATGAATGGTGTTTTTTTGCTTCTGGGGACCCCAAAACAAACAGTTAACATGGTTTTGGGCTTAGGTTTTACCATGAAACCTAAGGTAATAGCTCCTTCCCTATAGGGGAAATTCGCTAAAAACAAACGATGGTCCAAAAGGATACCAAACGACTAAACGGGTGCAAAAAAAACACTTTGTTGTAGCCAATTGTATACGCATATTATTTACGAATCGTCTTTCTGAACTCTACTCATTCATTATCCATTTCTATTTTTCGATTAGGATTTTTGCAGACATTTGCCATCACTGATTAGTAAAAAACAAGTTTCACGACGTTTCAGGATCTGCAATCTCATCCCGTCTTCAGGTGGAACAAAACCTAGAACATAACAAGATTAGTAACACATAGCCAGGAAAACCTGGACAAAAACACAGCTAAAACAGAGAACTGCAAAAGCAGTCACAAAAAATACTATGCTGAAAAGAAAAACAATAACAAAAAATAACACAGAAATCACAAGGATCAAGGATCACCAGACAGGAGAGAGCACATTCACATCCGATCAGAGCTGAGCTGAGACTGGTGGGAGGAAAGGAAATGGCGGAGGCGACAGAAAACAGTCTACAGTTCTCTGTTTTAGCTCTGTTTTTGTCCAGGTTTTCCTGGCTATGTGTTACTAATCTTGTTATGTTCTAGGTTTTGTTCCACCTGAAGACGGGGTCAGATTCCAGATCCCGAAACGTTGTGAAACTTGTTTTTTACTAATCAGTGATGGCAAATGTCCGAAAAAATCATAATCAAAATATAAAATCACCAACAATGAATTTCAAACAAAGTATCCATTTCTTTCCCATGAGTTTTATTTTATGATCAGGATCTTCTTGCCTGATCTATAATATGGTTTGAATAGTTCTCAAAAACAGTGCATCTATAGTTCCAATTAAATCTATTATGCAAAGTGGCCGGGATTGAGTTATTTTAAACTGTTGCAGCTGAAGAACTGTAAAAGGGTTTTGACACTTAATATTCTCAAACAAAGGGTAATTTTTGTGGTATAAATCCAACAGCAATATCCTCGTCCTCGTCGAGGAACCTCCACAAGAGGACAGTAAACTGTTCTTACAGAGGTATTCAGAAATTACATCTGCTTCACTTCTATTTCTATATAGCGAAGAATTTTTATTTACAATACCAGCCCAACAGCTGTTTTACAGTCCTGAAATGACTGAGGGATGAAAAAGCCATGTTCCTGAAAAACTTACACTGTCTCACATGATCTTTACTTTAGTCACCTACAAAGGGTTCAAACATTAAACTTTCACATGTTATTTGTTGGTCAGCATTCTAGTGCTAACCGCAGCAACAATCAGGATCAGGCACCTTTGTATATGTAGATTTTCCATTCTTCCTTAAATAAACTGTCTTCAATAAATCTCCAAGCGAAAAATCAAGGAGGAAAGGTCTGAGGATCTTGGTTTCCAAGTTGATATGAGACCCTCTCTGCCAATACAACAATTTCTTTTGTTTTTTTTTATGTACAGTTCGCGCATTATATCTCCGGCTATGACCGAGTCAGCTCGTTGTAAGGTGCGGGGGGGGGGGGGAGGGAGAGGGGGTACTTTTCTGAAAACATTTTCTAAAACACCGCTGCTTGTCAAATGGTGTGTTTATCAATATCATATGTTAAAAATATCATATGACATGGTTAGTAGCGTAGTGGTCATACCGGAGATATAATGCGCGAACTGTAAATATGGAATGATGTTCAAATTTATACTACAAAATCTTTATAATAATATTCCCTTTTATGTGATATAGTAAGTGTCAATAACCTCTTTTAATACTTTGCCTGCAACAGTGTCAAATAGAATACTAATGCCTAACAGTTCTTACCCATTACAGTATTACCCATTACAGGGTACAGTAGTAACCCTGTACTTATAATTCTTCAACATCTATTATCAACATCAAATAAGTCACAATTAAATAGGCACGATGAATTATTGAATTTACTCTGTCGACAGGTCGAATGAAGAAAAAGAAGGGAGGAGGAAAAATGAAAGGGATGAAGAAGATGATGATGATGGGGTGCATGATGATGATGGGGAAAGCTGCAATGCTGGGCCCC
Organism: Flexamia atlantica; assembly: GCA_035578135.1. Lineage (NCBI taxonomy): Eukaryota > Metazoa > Arthropoda > Insecta > Hemiptera > Cicadellidae > Flexamia > Flexamia atlantica. Next base: position 145,035,157 of record JAQJVK010000001.1, on the reverse strand, counting down.
CTGATCATGGGCATCAGCAGTCTGGCTGCCATCAAAGCCCTCATCTTCTCCACCATGGCGCTGACTATCTCCAAGATCATGATCCTGAAGAAGCTCAAGATGATGATGAACAAGGGAGGGTCGTCAGGATGGCCATCGTCAGGGAGTGGTGGGGGCGGAGGAGGGTGGCCATCCTCCGGTAGCGGAGGGGGAGGTGGGGGATGGTCCTCAGGGGGTAGTGGAGGGGGCTGGTCATCGGGTGGAGGTGGTGACAGGAGTTTTGACACTCACGGAATCGTTTATGGAGGCTACAGATGACCCACTTACTTCTAAAACCAAGTCTGTGTTACTAGATAAGTAATTTATTGTCGATATTTTTAATTATTGTAAATCAAAATATTTAATTTTATGTCCAAATAAAAATATTATTTTGTTATTTTTATCATGATTTATTACTAAGTTGTCCTTGCATTTTCAACCATGTATGCTCAATGTAGCCTTACCATGAATTTAGTTTAAAAATTAAACAAATATGGAATATAAATTAAAATTATAGATTTTAACTGGTGGCTCTTGCCCTACATCAATGAATTCAAGTTTGTTCAAGGCTATTCAAGTTTCATCATGAATTCCCTTTGAATAAGCCAATGATGTAGTAATAGGGTGGGGAGCAACCCTTATGGGACTTGCTGAAAGTTGATAAACTTATTTATATTACAAAAAAGGAAAAATTATTCACGTGTTTTTGTTAAATTAAGTAGGTACAGAATTTATCTGGATGATAATACAGATGATTCTTTATCTTCTTTTCATCTTTAAAAATTTCAGTCACATGAGGCCACATTTCAAATGTCAAATATTACATAATTCACTTTGATATAACAACATGATGTTTCTCATATCAAAGTGATTTATTTGAAGTTTACGCATAGTTTTTAAGTTCCAAAAAATGTTTCATTCACTTTAAAATTGAATCATTCCCTTTTATTTTTTTAATTTAATTTGAAATTTGAATTATTTCTGTTAGTAATTGTTTTCATGACATTCATAAAGCAATTTATATCTGTCAATCAGTCAATTTATGAGTCTGTCTCTGAGCCAAGGTCTGCTAAAATGTTGCATATTCCTGTCTCCATTATAGCCTATAAACAGAATTTTTTATTATATTTTAAAACACAACATAACTTTCTAGACACTGACTTATTTTTAACTAGAAATCATTTTATCTTAATGGCCCTATTTATGAAATGAATGATTTTTATTTGAGATTCTGAAGGTAAGTTTATAGCCTTCCTCTCAGACTAAAAGTGTTTTTAAACAAATTAAATGTTTATTTCACCTGTTCTGTAGTCATAAGAAATCATGTTTTAAATCATTTCAGAGACTAGTTGACTAATGCTCTCAATACACTATTAATTATTTAATAAAAGATCTTTGTCATTATGCTTTATTATAAAATAGCCCATTGCCATACAGCTGAGGTCTGTATAAATCTTCGGTTTCCTTATTTATTAATAAGATTAATTTTTATACTGCTACTAGAAGAACCCGTGGCTTCGCTCACGATAAAAATTAATCATACAGTATCACCCCTCAATTATATAGTTTTGCTTTCCTATTAATTTTTCTTGTTGTAAAATCTACTTCTTTAAACATATAAAATGTACTTCCATAAAATAGAAAAATGTTTTTAGAAATTCGCTCTTAGTACGCAGGTCTGCTACGATGGTGGTATTCTATTCCTGCCTAAACTGCCTGCCTATACTAAATATGTGACCATATCCAGCGCCCCAGCGACAAAGCCCCAATGGGTGTTGCTGCCCTGGGTAGGCTCATGCCCAATATTGGCGGTCCTTCCTCTTGCAAGTGCTGATTGCTTGTGTCGGCTGTCCAGTCGATCTTGCTATCAGGTGAAGAGGATTGCGCTCACACACTCAAGAAGCGAGTTACCGAGACTGGCTCACCCGAGACAAACACCGAGAAGCATTTATGGTCGTTTCTGCTTACCGCACGGTACCTGAGCTTGCCCTGATGATGATCATGGGGCTCGATATAAGGAACGGCATCCTTGACTTTTTCGGTAGCACGTTGAATCTTCTCGCAAGTGTAGTATAGTTACCCTTAAGTAGGATTTTATTATGTACCCCCGTCGCAGCAGACCTGCGTATTAGAAATCCTATTTCTTTGCTTCATGAAGGTATATATGTGGACAATTCTAATATACTGTACAAATATTTTACCATATGATAATATTTCACATGTGTTAATTTTAATTCAATATTGTAAACAGAAACAAACAAATACAGAGTTTCTTTAGTAAATTATCAAAAACGCATTTCATTTTTATTCTTCCTAAAATAATTATATTTATTCTTAACTATACATTCCTTCACGAAACATAAATGGTCCTCACGATCCGGATTTAGTTTACCAACGATATGGAAACTACAATATTATTTATATTTCAAAAAATAAACCATAATCATTAAGTTCAACATAATACAGTCCACTCAGAAAAAGAAATGGCACCTACGCGGGGAGAATTCAAGATTGAAACATACAGAAGGTCAACAGATTTAATCAAAACAAGACTAAACAAAATAAAATCAGATGTAGAAGCTATACAATGTCAGGAAGAAGATCCAAGTCAACTCCAAAAGAAAAGATTGAAGACATACGTATCTGAGATTGAGAAGAAACGAGCGGACTTCGAGCAAATCTTCAACTGCGCAGTTTCTCATGAGGATCACGAATCGCTACCAAACGAAACGCTTGCTTCCGATCAAACAGAAGTTGAAGAACTTTATGTGGACATCGCAACAGTAATCGATTTTCTTCTCCAGCCTTCAGTTGAGCCCCAACCTAACGTAAGCGAAAACTTGGAAGCTCCAGGTATGTCCTCCAATATTCAACACTCAGTAAGTTTGTCGAAATTTGAGTTAAACAAATTTTCTGGTGACTTATCAACTTGGATAACTTTCATTAACTTGTTTGACTCCTCAATACACTTCAACAACTCACTTTCAAACGTAATTAAGTTTCAATATCTTTTAAGTGTGTTAAATGGCGAACCACTAAACTTGATTCGCAATCTAAGTTTGTCTGATGACAACTACATTATTGCATACAATCTACTTCGGGATCGGTATCAAAATGACCGATTACTACAATTAATGCATCTTAATCGCATACTTGACCTCCCGGAAATATCCGTAAATCATGTTCCTGGAATCCGACAGTTTGTTAACACTTTCAATGAAAACACCCAGGCATTGCAAGCAATTAAATGTGACATGCCAGATCCTAATCCGTTTTTGGTCGCAGTAATTTTGCGTAAAATGGATGCCGATCTTCGCAAACGGCTAGAGTCATTCCGGGACACATCACCAAATGGTAATCATTCCTTACCTACTATTAAAGAGATTTTCAATTTCCTTAATCGGGAATGCATTCATTATGAAGATGCTACTTTTTCTTTAACTGCTCGTATGGATGAGACCCCACGCATCAACACCAAACCCAAAACCTCATCTCGAGAAGTAAATGTTTCAAAGAATAGTGTAACAAAAAGGTCTTTTCCTAAGGACGTTATGTCTTTTTCATGTGCTGGGTGCAAACAAACTAGTCATAAAACTTACTCTTGCCCCATATTTCTCGCAAAAAGTCCACAAGAACGCTTTCAAATAATAAAAACTCGCAATCATTGCATTTCATGCCTCGGAATGCATAATGTCAAATCATGCAAGTCTCAATCTACTTGTAAAGTGTGTCACAAACGACACAACACTCTTTTACATTTTAATTCACCTAATTTAGATGATACAATTCAACAATCATCTTACAAGGTTGAAAATAGCACTAATGGTTCTCCAATTATAGACCCAAACAGTGCTGATCCATCAATAACATTGAGTGCCCAAAATCAGCTAACACATCCTAACAAAGACACCACAGTCTTACTAGGTACATTATTGATTAAAATACGAGCTTTGAATGGTACAGCTCATACATTTAGGGCTTTGCTTGATTCAGGTAGCATGTGTTCATTAATTACAGAACATGCAGTCAACTTGCTAAATGCTCGTCGTCAATATTGTGACGTTCAAATCTCAGGTATCAATCAACAAAATACTCGAAATAAGGGTAAAATATACGCAACGCTAGAAACTCTGTCGGGTCAACAAATCATCACTGATCATTCTATGATTATATTGAATAAACTTACAACCGACCTTCCACGCATGCCTGTCTCTCCCGATATTGTTCAATTGGCACAACAGTACAATCTTGCTGATCCTACCTTTCATAAACCAAGTCGGGTAGACATTATATTAGGAGCTTCATTATTTCCTTATATTTTCACTGGAAAACAGATTTCCTTAGGCCCTGATAAGCCGCACATCTTTGACACTACTTTTGGTTATGTAGTCATGGGAATCACTCCATGCCTAACCTCGTCGTCTTCACCATCTACTTCTAATCATACTAGTACTCTAAATGCATGTCTTCATTCGTCAGATGTTGACATTCATAACTCCATTCAACGTTTCTGGACACAGGAAGAACTTCCTAAATGTTCGGTTCAATCCGAAGAGGATATTTACTGCGAAAATCATTTTGCAGAGACACATAGTCGTGACGATACAGGACGTTATACTGTCCGATTGCCATTCAAAAATCCGATTCACACATTGGGCACCTCTCGCAATGCCGCTGAATTACGATTACGGGCTATGGAACGAAAATTCGCAAGCAATAAACGGTTTTCTGTACTGTATCACGATTTCATGAATGATTACTTATCTTTCGGGCACATGTCAAAATACGAAAAATCCGTCTTACCTGAAGATCATTATTTTTTACCACATCACGGTGTTCTGAAAGAATCCAGCAGTACAACCAAACTGCGTACCGTATTTGATGCTAGTTCCAAAACCAGTTCCGGATTATCGTTAAATGACATACTTTTAACAGGGCAAAAGCTGCAAACTAACATAGCTGATATACTCATGCATTTTCGACGTCATAATGTAGTGTTTTGTTGTGATATCCGTCAAATGTATCGCCAAATTAACATTCATCCTGATGACCGTAATTATCAATTAATTCTTTGGAGAGAAAATACTTATGACCCAATTAGTATTTATAGGCTCAACACCGTAACTTACGGAATGAATAGTTCTCCTTTCTTAGCCATTCGCACACTACTCCAACTGGCCAATGATGATGGTCATGATTTTCCAAAAGCAGCCCATGCCATTCGTTCTCACACATATGTTGATGACATCATCACAGGAGCTGACACAGTGGAAGACGCTATTGATTTGCAAAATCAACTTACTTCTTTACTAAAACGTGGTTGTTTCGAGTTACGTAAATGGGTCTCTAATTCACCTCAACTTCTAAATAATGTTCCACATTCCCATCTAGAGACTCCTACATTTCTATCTAACTCTCCAGATCCACAGTTTTCAGTTTTGGGTCTAAGATGGTCACCGACTACAGACACATTTTCGTACGCTTTTCAATTGCCTGAAAAACCTGTAATTCATACCAAACGGACAGTTATAAGTACCGTTGCAAAAATTTATGATCCTTGTGGTTTCCTGAGTCCTTTTATTATGCTTGCTAAATCTTTCATGCAACTAATCTGGACGAAAGGTTTATCATGGGATGCTCCTCTACCAAAAGACCTTCAATCTCAATGGACATTATTAGTGAAAGATACTGAAAATCTATTTAAAATCACTATACCTCGTTCCTTGAATATCAGTCTATCGCATAAAATAGAGCTGCACGGTTTCTGTGATGCATCGGAAAACGGATATGCCGCTGTCGTTTATGTTAGATGCGAACAACCTAATGGTACCACAGTTTTTAACTTAGTCATATCCAAGACCCGAGTAGCACCTTTGAAGCGTGTCACCATACCTCGACTAGAATTATGCGCAGCTTATCTACTCGCACAATTAATAGCTCATTGCATTTCACTACTTCCCGAACATTTTACTTCAAATAACATCCATCTTTGGAGCGACTCTACGATCACATTAACCTGGCTAAGAACCCCACCATACCGTTTGAAAACATATGTGGCAAATCGGGTATCTCAAACTCAGGAGCTTGTCCCAATTGAAGCATGGAATCATATTTCATCAGAAGAAAACCCAGCTGATTGTGCTTCACGAGGTTTGCTTTTGTCCCGTTTGACTAATCATTCCATTTGGTGGAAAGGTCCTTCATGGCTTTCATTACCATCATATGAGTGGCCAGCAACGTCGTTTACTCCCATACAACTTGACGCTTCGCATGAAGTTAAATCAAATCCTTTGCCAGTTCTGTCCACCAGTCAAGCAGAAGAGTTGGCAATACTGTCCAAGTTTTCATCGTGGACTAAGGTAGAACGAGTAATGGCGTTCGTTTTAAGGTTTATACATAACTGTAGAAGTTCAGCATCGAGACTAGGTAACCTCACATCAGAGGAACTTCAAGAGTCAAAAGTAAAAATATTTTATTTAGTTCAACAGTCAACATTTAAGAATGAGTTTTTACCATTAACTCATAATGAATGTCCAAAACAATTGCGAAAATTAGATCCATTCATTGATGCAAATAGTTTGATTCGCATTGGTGGTTGTTTACGCAACACTTCACTACCACAAGATGCAAAATATCCAATCTTGTTACCAAAACGACATCATATAGTTGATATCCTTATCGACTATTATCATATTCAACATTTACATGCCGGTCCCCAACTTGTCCAGTCATTACTGTCGCAAAAGGTCTGGATTTTGAACGCGAGAAATGCTGTCAGGTTACGCATTCATAAATGTGTGATGTGTTTCAAAATTCGCCCGACTAACAAAAACCCATTTATGGCAGACTTACCATCATTTCGAGTCAATCCAACTAAACCATTTACATCAACTGGCATAGATTATGGTGGACCTTACACAGTCAAAGTAGTGAACATGCGGTCCACAAAAACGATCAAAGTTTATATTTGTGTTTTCATATGCATGGTCACAAAAGCTGTTCATCTTGAAGTTGACATGGACTTAACAACTGACGCTTTCATTGCAGCAATCAGCAGATTTATTTCAAGGCATGGATTATGCACAGACATTTACTCTGATTGCGGAACCAATTTCGTGGGTGCCAACACAGTTCTCCGGAATATCATCAAATCCACAATACAATCTACTGACGCCAAACAACGTATTCAAAGGTTCTCGTCAAATCTGTCCATTCGCTTCCACTTCAACCCACCTGCATCTCCACATCATGGTGGACTTTGGGAGAATGCCATAAAGTCTGCGAAACATCATCTTCATAGAGTAATGGGAAACTTGATTTTGACGTTACCCGAATTCATTACTTTGGTGACAAGAATTGAAGCCATGCTTAATTCTAGGCCATTGACACCTATTTCCAGTGACCCTTCAGATCTAATGCCACTAACCCCAGGACATTTCTTAACTGGTGGTCCTCTCACATCATTACCAGAAAATGATCTAACGCATATACCTGCGAACCGCCTCAAACACTGGCAACTAGTGCAACATCTCTTCCAACGGATTTGGGATCGCTGGAGCCTTGAAAATCTGCACACGCTCCAACAACGTAACAAGTGGAATCTCAAAACATTATATTTGAAAATTGGAGATTTGGTGCTGTTACAAACCCCATCTACTTCGTTATCATGGCCATTGGGAAAAATTCAAGAAACATTTCCAGGATCAGATGGAATTGTGCGGGTAGTCAGAATCAAGACTAAAGATGGCAGTTATGTTCGACCGGTAACAAAAATATATCCACTACCAATAGACTAATTAACAAGTGACATTACGTTGAAGTAGTTACTTCAAGGCGGCCGGTATATGGACAATTCTAATATACTGTACAAATATTTTACCATATGATAATATTTCACATGTGTTAATTTTAATTCAATATTGTAAACAGAAACAAACAAATACAGAGTTTCTTTATTAAATTATCAAAAACGCATTTCATTTTTATTCTTCCTAAAATAATTATATTTATTCTTAACTATACATTCCTTCACGAAACAATATGTAACCATAGTAACCATAGTACATGGCTTGAAATTTTATTCGCTATAAAAGATAATTTTTTTAAGCTTTTAGGGTCTACCTTGAACAAAAAAATCACAATGCCGCTCCAGCAATTATTAAAAAGTGCTGTCTTACGATTTTAGTTTCTATATTGAACAAAAAGATTGAATGAGCCGACCCGGCAATTTTTAAAGCGCTGTAGATAAAATTAATACTTTACAGTAGCATACTCTTCCACTTAAATGGCAGTTAGTTGTCGTAAAAAATAAGTCCTTCAAGTACCAGGGATCAGTGATCACAGATGTCCTTCAGTAATCAGTGATTTATTTTATGTTATACTACATACCAGCATTTTATATAGTGTATTGAATTTAAAATATATACAAAAGTCTAATTCATTAACCATCTGGCACCAAGAAACAAATATTCATATAAACAAATACAATTAAATAGCAGAATGAAAAATACAATTAATTTACATCACCTGTTTTAAATTTTACTTTCATATGTTTTGTTGGTAAACAAATCTAACTAAAATTCTTTCAAAATCCCTGACATGGGTACCTTTAAGACGGTCCCAGGGCTAAACCCTGAAATTTATCATGAAATTGATGGCGTACAAACGTACTCCATGAAATTCTACATGTATGTACCAAGTTCCTTGGCCATCGGTGTCTGAGTTTATCACAACCAACTATAATACTAGCAGTTGCCCGTGGCTTCGCTCACGATAAAAACTACAGCTGATCTTACCTCTGCTCTTTGAACTGTCAAATTTTAGTATCCACAGCTGTTTACATTTCAGTATTTGAATGTTTATCTTCCAAAATGTAACATTGAAACTGAGGACATTCATGGGGCGTAGCCCGAGGGAATTTTAAGGAAGTGAATAGGCCTATGTGTTTCCCAGGTTCAAGATCTACCTCTGTATGAAATTTCAACCCAGTCGGTTCAGTTTTTTTCGCGTTCACTTGTCCCACACATACGTACAAAAACCACCTCTTTTTTATAATAGTATAGATATATACAAATATACAAACCAACATCCTCTTTTATACTTATAGATTCATGTGTAAAATATATGTAAATGAATTAAGAGTTTAGACTCTATGATAATCGAATAAAAAATATATAAAAAATTATGATAAAGTGTCCAGCTGCCTTTAAAACTGAAATAAGATTGTAAAACCATATTGTGGTTGTGTTTTCCACGGAAAATAACTAGACAGTGAAATATTAGGTCTACACTGGTTGGCTGATGAGCGACAGCACAATGGCCTTCCATATAATTCAATGTTCTGAAGTAGGCCGGGTGGTTCGACCACGTCTCTAAATCAGTTTCCCCCATTTAAAAACAAGTTGGTGATTTTGTGATGTAGCCTCAGCCACTGCCACTAGCGTGGCTCAGCCACCTAGTGCAATAAGACATAATTTTCAGAGTGGTTATTTGCAACACAGTGCAGAATAACGTTCATAACTTGTCACCAAAGACCGGTTTCAGGGCTCAGTATTTTTTCCCACTTCTGTGACTGGTGACTGTAACAAGGAGGTAGTGAAATGTACTAATCTTTTTAAAGACACTTATTAAACTTTGATTTTACTTCTTTAAGGCTTCATTCTTATTTAATTAATTCAATTGTAACATAACTTTGGTGAAAGTATTTTATCAAGTATTTTAGAATTTAAATCAGGTTTAACTCAAGTAAACTGAATGGCTATTCAATCCATTTGGTAATGGTAATGGGTTGGTATTTCCTCCCTAGATTAGTGATTGAGGGGACCAATCTATGGCCAGACTTGTTACTGATAGCTCTAAATTTTATATTTTAGTAACATAACTTGCAAATAATACTTTCAGCTAGTTAATGGGCTGCAGGGTGTATGGTAAAAGATACTTAGCTTAGGAGTTTGTTTTCTGATTAATGACCAAAAATTAAGATACTTTTACATGCCTTATTACTAAAGAGAAAGGGTCAACTAAACATCAACTAATCTGGACTTCAAAAATAGCTATATTTTCCGAATTTGTGAATTAATAACAGTCCCAAGTACAACATTCTATTCCAATTTCCAGGACCAACTAAAATGTTGGTTATGACTAAAATTCAGATTTGCCAACAAAGTAGTTTTAAAATTTTACATCGCAGTTCAACGTAAGAATTTTGTTAGTAATAACTTTCTTAATAGTCCATCCAAAACATCTGAGTGCTGATTTCCTAGATTTATTTGATTAAAAGAAAAATAGTTTGGGAGAAAGGAAAACAAGTGATTTTCAACTATAATATAATAACAATTTAAAACAATTATCAACATAGCATAAAATTAAGTTTAATACAAGACTCATACACCACAATTAAAACTAGAACTTCAGTCTATCAACAAAATCTTATACAAAAATAAATATACAATGAACACAACAGATTTATTTTAGGAATGAAACATATATAACAGTTTTGAAAAGTAATTGCAACAAGAGTTAATAATTTACAATACAAATTTTTACAAGTGATTCAGTAATATTTTTTCATGAGTAGATCATTCCCGATGCAGAGGCGTGTGCAAGCAGAAGGTGAGCTGCTTGCTCCGTTTCTAGAAGTACTATTGCTTCCCGTATCCAGTCAGAAGAAACTGCCCTAGCTCCACCCTTCAGCAGGTTCATGTATTTCAACGCTTGTTCAAAGTCCCCTCGATCAATGTAATATCTAGGCAAAAAAATCAAGCTACTGTTGTAAAAAATACAATATTTCAAAGTGCTATTAAGAGTATAAGGTTGCACCTCAACCTTAAGTTATGATATGATTGCAAAATCATTACCCTCGAGCAGGCGCATGCGGAGTTTTCCTCTGCACGTGTTTTTTTTATTAAAATAAATAGGCATAATTGGTATCAGCAGTCATGTCCGGCTCCGTACCTCACGCGCCTCATTCCACGAATCCCCTAAAGCTGTTTTATAACTTCCTACAACCCCTTGGTACCTTGTTATTTGCAATTCAGTGATGCCGTGTCCGTTTGTGGAGCACACTCTCCCATAACACAGACAGTGTTACCTACTCCACACTAGAAAATTACTTTCTATGTTCAATTGAATTATTACACCTATTAGGTTTAACAATTAATTTTATCAACGATTAAATGTGATTCCTAACGAAGTTTGTCAACATTTAATTACAATATTTCGTTTTAAAACAAGTAATATGGGTTAAATTTGTGTAATTTATTGTTGCAGGGTAAAACTCTGCATGCGCCCGCTGCCATTTTACTGGTGAAGGGCCCGCTCAAGGGTTAATTGAAAATAAAACTCTTTCTGGGGTTAATATAACTGGCATAGATGCAAAGAGGCACTAACTCAAAAGTTTCACATATCTTAAAGAATTATTTACCCAAACAACTTCATAAAATATGAGGCGTGTTTTTAAGTAAGTACTGTTCATGAATGTAGATGGGACAGGAGGGGTTAGAAGAGAGGGAATGGGATTTTCATTCAAATCATGTTTAAAATAAAATAAATTCAGGCCTATTTGCTATAAGGAGAATGCACAGCCGTCTCTAGTAATAAGGCCACAGCCTTCGAACTGGCATCGCCGCTTTACAAGTTTTTTTGCAAAGTAAAAACCCTTACAGTGCCATCTGATTTCAAGTCAAAAAGAGGTAGAGCCATAAGAGAGTATGAGAAGATGAATCAGCTGAACCCTTAGGAGCAAAGTTGCCATTCCCTTGCCTCGGCCTTGTTACTAGAGATGGCTATGGCATGGCCCCCACAAGGGTGGGGCTGATGCAACTCTGGTCACAGGGCCCAGGCCCCTGTGGGGCCTGCTATAAGGAGGCTCTCTTATGGCCCCTGTGGGGCCTGGGCTTAGCCTTATTTTAATTTCTTTCATATTTATTGCAGAATTTTACAGCAGATCATGATCAAAAATTAAAAAATATAAATTTTATAAAGTTTAATAAAATAATATTAATTCTAGATTTGTGGTTGGTTACCATTTTAATTAGGTGCATAGGTGCCTTTACTGTTGTTTGCATATTTGTAAATAGCTCGTGCATTATATCATTGGCTATGGCTACTATGCTACTAATTATATCATATAATATTTTCTACATATGATATTGGTAAACACAATGTTTGACAAACAGTGAGGCCGTAGAACAACGTTTTGAGAAAAGTAACCCCTTTCCCCTTGCGTCTTGCAATCAGCTGACTCTTCCACAGCCGGAGATGTAATGCACAAGCTGTACAACAGCGTGCTTGGGCCCCAAATGAATTTTAATATTGGTCAGTAAGGGATATCGACCTCAAGATGGAAATGTAATTTCAGGAAAATAAAAGTGAATGAATGACTTATTTGAATTTATGTTTGCAATAATTTACCCAATAAAGTTTGTTTTTTAGACTAAACTAATAGCCTTAATTATTCTTTATTATCAATTATATCTTTCTAAATCAAATTTGTAAAGGGTTAAAAAATAACCAAGCAATTTTTGAAACGTAGCATAGCACATGAACATGGGGGTGGGGCCGAGGCTAATCCTGGTTACAGGGCCCGCAATCAAATGTGGGGGCCATGGGCTATGGAGAATGTCTTTCCTATGCAGTACCTATTGAATTTTAAAAAAATTTTCTATTTTTATTTCCACAATGCATACAGTATTTGCATTTATTATGCCACTTCAAACTGTAATTGATGAATGAACAAACTGAAGTGAGTCTATGTATTAGTGGAGTCTAAGAATCATTGTCCGTCACTGTGTGACCGTGTACGTAACGTGGTAACACAAAAACGGTTTCACTGATCATTTTAAAATTTTGCAAAAAACATTTAATAATTCACTAAAAAATGCCTATAAATTTTGAAGCAAATAAACTGAACCGCTTTTTGGAAATTTGTTTTTAAAATTTTAAGTAAGTGCCATTGAATTAGCATTGGCAAAAAAGCGTTAGTTAAACAATGGGATGCAAATTAAGATAATTTCAAAAACAAAAGAAACCAGCAATTAAATATGCGGCAAATATATTTTCCGTAAAAAGTAATCATATGCTGTGTGTTTAACGATACTTCAATTACTTTGACAAAGGTTTCATGTAGGGGTGTGCGAATAGCGATTTTTGAACTCGAGCTGAGCCGAGCCGAGCTTTTTCAAAAGTTTTCGAGCTCGAGCTTTTTCGAGCCGAGCTTTTTAACAATCACCAAATTATTAAAAGAAATTATGAAGTTTGATTTTAATTTTGAAAGATACAATAGACTAATGTTTGCATACCTTAAGTGACCGCCAGCTCAAAAAAAGAAAGCTTATCTCCAAAACAAGTGAATTATCTTATAGGTTCATCAGTATTTTGTATTATGTTACATAAACTTAATCAAACTGGCTCAAAAAATAATTTATGAAGAAAAATACCAAACTAAAAAATCTACATTTATCTACATTATATTTAAGTAATAACCAATCCCACAATACTTAACTTTAAAATAAATAGTTAAAATTACATAATTAGACTAGTTACATATAGGTACTACAAAATTTAATTTCAAGAGTAGAAAGGAGTAGTTGAAAGGTTTTAAAATAGTTATATCTAGTAAAAAAATCACACATTTACACTTAGTCAAACACAAGATTGATTTTTTCCATGTTCACTAAGTAAAGGTGATACAAAATTAAATAGGAGTCCAAACTGTGGCATAATATTCATGGCTAAACTTATTATTTCAGAATATAATATATGAATGAACTAATATTTAATAACAACAATAATTTATTGTAATCCTAAAATTATTTGCATTTCTAAACTTTTGTGAAGAAAATAATGTACAATTAAGAAGAAGAAAGATAATAAATAAATTAGGACGGAACAGAGAGAAAGAAAGAAACAGCTACCTCTCTCACTCTCCTTATCAGTGGCCAGGGAGGGGGGGGAGGTTGTTTACTCCAAGCCCCTTTCCTGTTTTTCGCTATAGTCTGACTCAGAGCATGTGTGCGTATGCCAGAGAGCGTGAGTTAATTAGGAGATAAGGAATCCTTACTACAAAATGCAAAATAACAAATACTTGTCATACAACTATAAATTATGGCTCAGGTTTTTTGTCTTATTTTTATAAATCAAATGAGACCAAAATGAAACTTGTACGATATACCGTTTAAGAGATAAGCCTTGATAAAACAATAGACTTAAATGCTGTATTTCAAGGTCAACTAAATATAACTCCGATTTCCGTCTAAAAGGAGATAATATTTCTTGTTATCTGTCAATGTCCTTTCCTTATCACTAGGGAATGTCTTTTGCTTGCTTTTCATGGGAGGGAAACGCTCTTCCCCTTTAACGTGTCCAAAAATAGATCGCAATAATTATCTTTCCGATAAGAACTCTCTTATCAAAAGCTCGGCTCGAGTGACGAGCTTTTTCAAAAAAAGTCGAGCCGAGCCGAATACTGAAAAGCTCGACCTATAAGCTCGACCGTTCGAATACTCGCACACCCCTAGTTTCATGATTATTACTCATGGAAAACCTAAAATTCACTCAGGAAAAATCCAGAGAGAATAATCTCCCAATGTCTTTTACTAAATCGTATACAAGAAACCCACCAGAGAGCAGCAGCTGATCCCCATCAGAAGCTAAGAGGACCTCGAGTGGTTTTAAAGCTATCAGGAACTATGTAAAAATATAAATAGGCCATCAGACAGAAACTGGAGCAAGATAGACCTTATCCGTAATATTTTTTGTTTCTTTTGACCTACTACATAGCCTTAAAAAGAATCGGACAGTCAAAGCTGGACACCCTGTATAAAACAAAATGGCCACTTATATAAAATAATTACAAACAATTCTTAACTTATTGTTATTATTTTTTTTTAGTTTTCATACCTGGCTCGTTGCAGGATGTCATAGTTGTTGAGGGAACTCGGGTCAAAAGGTTCATTGTTGAGTTCACCCGACGGGATGGGCTCAGAAGCCTTGATGACGAGAAGGCTTTGAAGCCAAGCTATCAACAACTTGGGCAGCGAAGCTCCACCCTCGGGCACCCCGGCCACCTTCCACGCCACCTCCTCCACCTGCGAGCAACACGATGTTGCATTTCAATACGAAGGGATTGACCATACAATATTGTGTGATTGCAACCTCATTTTACAAGCTTAGCCTCAACTGTTGGTCAGATGTTATTATCACTGCTATTTAGGAACAAACCACAATTCCATCGGTTACAATTTTGAATTTATTTTAAGGGGAAATAGGTACCTGTTAAGAGGGGACAATGCAGGGGATTCCTGAAAAAATTAGTACTGTACCCCCATAAAAATAGGGGATAAAATGAAAATTTTTATTTTTAAATGTTTTTCTTTAGTCTAGTATCATATCATCAAATATACCTTCCAGGCTATTAATTAAATATCCTAACAATTGTTAAGAAAGTTCTAATTAATTTAAAAAAATCTATTACTAGGCCTATTTTAAATAAAAAGAATAATTCAAATTGAGTTTTATGTTTTTTACCTTAAGAAAGCGTTCCCTGAGTGAGTCTTGAGGATATACACCTCGCTCAACTGCCACTGAAGGGATCGTAGCTAATACAGTCTCCACTAGATCGTCACCCTTGGCTGAAAGTGGATTGTCTTTAATGGGTCAACTATCTTATTATTTTGATATTGCTATACTAAAATAATTGTGTGTGTCCTTTTAATCCACAGTTGGTGGGTATTTTCGAGGCCTTTCAAACTTCGGGTCAGCCGGTAGATTTCAGAACCAACCGAAAAAACCCTTTTTATTCATAATAGAAGGGCCTGGACTTGCTCTACCTCAAATTCTCTCTTGCACTCACCTCCAAGTTTATACTTGAATACTGTCATTCAAAATTCCAATATATCCATTTTGCCTAAATGAAACTATTGATTACTGGATGATTATTTAACTACAGGGTTAGGTGAGGTTAGGTTTGGCCAAAAGCAAAATTGTACATAGCGTTTAAGTGGAAGTAAGAACTTGGAGGTGAGCAAAAGAGATAGTGTGGGGAGAGAGAGAGAGAGAGAGAATTTGAGAAAGAAGATTTTTCTCTCTCATGAAGAAAAAGGGATGTTTCAGACGATCCTGAAATCTTGCTGACCCATGGATTATCACAATGACAGTGCAAGACGCGGTTCCGCATCACACGTCACTACGCTTGATGAGGATCCGCATCACTGCCCAACTCACTTTTCATCGCTTCGTGTGAGCTCAGCAGTTATCGGGTGGGATCTACGTCACTTTCCCCCGTTGGGCAGTTCCCACCATTTTGTTCTATGTTCACTGGGTCCCGCTCCTTCGACTCATTCAGTTTCTGCGATCGTTTTATTGTTATATTTTATTACCTGCAATATTAACTTTAAAATTTACATTATTATTTGTTAAAATTTTTACTTTATAACATATATTTTGGTCGATAAAATCTCATAAACATTGTTTGGTGTACATTTTTTTAAGTCTTGTGCTAATGATAAAACTATAGATATTGCATTTGTGAGGCAATAGGACACGAAATAAGTGTATCCAGGTTGTATTATAGGCTGAATTGCGATAATACATTGGAAATAAAAATTTTTGGAAGCTGGACAAATTTTCCCAGATACTGTCGACACGGATTCGTAGTGCAGAAATTACGTCACTGAGTTTAGCAAAAATGTTGTCTGATAAGTACCAAACCACATTTCTACAATCATTTTACCATTATCAGATAAATAGAATTACAAATATTTTTTTAGCATTTTTGGAATGCAATTTAGGATTTTTAGCAGTCAATTTTAGCAGTGTTAAAAAAGACTGACTCAAAAATGCCCCTTGACCGTGGATCAAAAGAGAGACAGTCAAATAATGACATCACCGGAAGTTTTTTCTTTGTTTCATATACCTTGGTAAGAAATTATGGTGTGCTTTTGTCAGAGCTACAACATTAATAGTGTAGTCTGTTTTGGCAAGATTCTTTGCTCAGATATGTGTTCGTTTCAATTTAAGGTTGAGCTATGCTTTGAAAAATTAATTTTAAGGCTTTAAACCTGATCTTGATGATGAAAACTGGTTGTAAATCACTCATCTACATCTTCCCTTTCCTAATTTCTCTTCTTTTTATGTTCTGTAAATTGTAACATATGAAAAGATTTAATCCAACACCAAACCACATTTTCAATATCCATTGACAAGAGCAACGTATGAATGCTGACCAGAGGAGTTCTTGATGGCCTGGATGTTCTCCGCCAGAGGTTTGATCTCTTCACCGTCGCCGTGCTTGAGACTGTTGTGCAAAGCCTGGGCCGCACTCCACAATGCTTGTGATGTCTGTGCCTTTTGGTCTTGTAGCGCTCTCTCTGCAGGAACGATCAAAACCATTATCTGTTTCTTTACTCAAATATTTGTTCTAATTTTTCCACACTCTAATTCTAGAGCACAAACAGAACCATTTTGCATAAGATTAAAGGGTGGCTCTTTAATTCTCCTCTCGGAGTGACTAGATAAAAGAATACCTGAGAAACCTTTGTTCCTACAGACTTGTCCAAAAATGCAGTATGCTTAATCTCCTGTAATCCAAAACAATGCTTTGAATGGTTTTAAATAGATGTCCATTAGAAATTAAAACTCATTCTATTGACATTGTTGAACCCAACTTTAATCACATGCTAAAAATATTATTTTAAATTTGGATTTCTGAATGTGATTAAGAGCTTAAAATAAAACACGAAAGGTCTCTCGTTTCTCTAAAAATGTTCTTACAGTCTCTGAAGTATTTTTGGGAAATACATTTCTAAACAAGAAAAATTTTCATTTTCGTTTTTGTCAGTAACTACAACTCAACTATCAACCACTAATCACTGAAAAGAAAATTTCCAAACCTATATAGCAGTACAGCAGATGAAATTAGATCTTGATTAAAGTTATTCAATTACATTTAAAGTTATTGAAGTTACTATAAGTATAACTTTTATACTGCTACATTGAGGATTTTAACTCAAATCCACATAAGTCCCTAAATAGTAAAAAATTAAGTGAACATATTTTATGCTAAATAAATAAATATGCTGCGTTTTAAATAACATTGAAATATGTCTGGACCGCATCAACGCCTTCTAATTTTAGAAGCAACAATTAATTGATGTTATGTCAAATATCTACTTACTTGCAATAGCCTCATTGAGACCCTGCATGCGGCCTGTCATATCTGCCAGTTCTACCTGAAGTTTCACTTTTTCTTCCATCACTTTTTCTTCCATCTTCTGTAGTAACTTTCTTTCCACTTCCTACAACGTATCAAGATAAGAGTTACAACCAAATTAAGGTACCTTTGTGGATTATGATTCTACAATGTTCCTTATTTCAGTCAGTGCCACCAGCAAGTAATCTACAATGCTTATTTAGCAAAACCATTAGTCTTTAATATGAACTGTACAACCCAGTAGATTATAAACTATTCACTTTCAGTTATTATATTTTTAAAACAATTTTATTCATAGTACATTTAAGGTATGTAATTTTGAATTTACCATAACATACAATTATCACTTTTAACAACACTGACTTCAACTAGCTTACTCTTCCCAAGAATTTGTATCTATCTATCATCTGTGCTTCTAAGCATATATAAAGAGATTAATTTAAAAAATTCCACCTGGAGACTTAACAACTCAAAAAACTTGAGAAAATTAATTGTTATCACTTTCAAAATTAAAATTGTTGTGAAATAATTAAGGGAAAAGTTGGAAACTGCCATTGCACCTTCTCCTTGAGGGCGAGCTGGTCGTTGAGTATGTCCAGGTGCACCTGCTCGGCTCGCTTGAGGGAGCCCTGCACGTCCTCCTCGCAGCCCTTCTTCAGCTCCAGCATCTGCAGACACAGTTGCGTATTACATCATGCTTTGATCATGGTCAACCCGTTACTTTTGGGTACCGTCAGATGGGGTTACTTTATAACAAAAAATTTGAATTTTTTATATTACAAGAAAACCTTTAGGACCAAATGAATAATTCTTGAGCCAAATTATGTCCACAGATGTTACCTACTTATTGAGCATGTTGAAAAAAAAAAATTGCATGCCTTAAAAATATATATATAAAAATAAATATGGCTGTTCAAAGTAGCCCCGCAAATGGGGCTTCTATGAACAAAATATTTAAATGAATATATCTCTGTCACAATATTAATCCTAGGGGCTTCTATATAACAGCATTTGAAAGCTGGGATTTCAAAGAAAAAGTCCATATAAAAATTATTTAAAAATATTACAAACTTTTTTATGATTACAAAAAAAAAGAGAAACAACTCACCGGAAAAATCGGAATCTTTTCCTCCATGAATATAATTTTTTTCACTGACATTAATTACTGACAATATCTTATATTCCCACAAAATAAAAATATGAAAGCTCTCCTAAGTGAGAAAAAATATTTTTATGTTTTTATATCAATCTAAGCGTCTTTGGAAATGTGACAAAAAACACACAAGAAAAAGTGATCTTCGCTAAATTAAAAAATACAGAATAGGTAACTTATTTGCTAAAAAATAGGCCTATGTACCCAATTTTTCTCTTTCTTCTTTATTGTGTTGAGTGCTGTAAATTATGTAATCACTCAAGTGAACAATAAATTAAATATTACGGATCTTCTTGAAGAAACCATCATCGGGTCTGGAGGTACTTGGACAGTATCAGGGTATGGAACATTGTCAGAGTCATCTTAGGGAGCCAAACAAATTTATTATGCCCTTATTTCATAGGAATTTCACCTACAACCCTCTCTCATAGCTTTGAATTACTTGCCCGGGGTAAAAAAGTGGAATATATCCCGTTTCAAAATGTATTTAACAACGTTCAAAGTAGCCCCATTTTTCCACCAAATTAATAAAACATTACAACCAATTTTTTAAATTAAATTTTTTTGGAAATTTGTACACGTAATTGAGATCAATTATATCCCAATGAATCAAGGTATCATAAAAAAAATATTAGAGGACACAAAATCAATTGGTTATTTCTCCACACTGAAGAGATTGACCAGGTTCGGATTTTTACCGAAAAACACGGTCTCGGTTTATTTTTTGTATTTTTTTACTTAAAATTAAACTAAACTAGTTGTTATATTCTTAAAGTAGATGAACTAAGGAATCAAGAAATATATTATATATTATGAGGTAATTAGTAAGTATTTAGTGTGTGTTACACACAATCAAAAGTTTTTTTGACTTTTTGTTCATAGTAACCCCACAGTTCAAAGTAACCCCATCTGACGGTACTGTTTCTGAACCATGGACAGTTCAAAATAACATGTTGAAAATTTCAAAGTCTTGAAAATATACTCGTACAATCTTTTTTTTTTAACACTCCATATGATAAAAAATAGCTGCTTTAATTTTTTTAGGGAAATCAATTACAAATCCAACACTACCAAAAGTAAGGAAATTGGCTTATAGATAAGGGAGGAGACTAACTGTTTATAAAATTTGTTTATACCAATATCAACTGCTATTAAGTATTCAATTAGCTGAAGTTTACTTGCACTCAGCTAAATGAAATCTCAGTCTCATTGAAACTACGTATGTTACATATTTTCATTTTCATGTTCACTCCCCATGTTATTCTTGGGGAGAATACATCATTTTACATGGTAAATTGGAAATTGTAGACAGTGGAGTAGTGCTATGCCAGAGCGGGTAGTAATGGAAAACTTCCTTATGAGAATTGTTATGAATTGGGCGATGACAGGAGGGGTTGTGATGGCCTGGGAAGGGGGGTGTAGGTAAGCAGTTACACACTAAATTCATGTGAATGTCTCGGACAGACTGAGCCGGAAAACCGGGATTTACTGCGATGAAATGACAAGTTTGTTTCACTGCAACATAATGACGAGTAAGTTTTCCACAGTGTACAGACAAAAATCTTGTTCGCCATGATGTGTCAAAATTGAAAAACGGACAAAAGAGCCAAGTTTACGAGAGGTATCGTTTTTTAGCCCTGGTTTTTCAAGACCGTGCCGGACGAAGCTGCAGCTGAGCACCGCTTTGCCTCTATAGGCTGTGCCAAAACCACTGCTTGTAACACTTTTTAAATTGATTTCTTTTAAACACATTCCAACATATACATTAAGTTCTATATGAACTTATAGAAATGGAGAACATTTACTTCTTAAAAATGTAGCCAGTACTTTTTTCATATCTATACATTATAGTGAGAATTTTATACATTTCCTTTTGTATTTAACCAAGTAAGAATTAAATGCTTATCAAATTTTTATGTGAATGTACATCATGTTCGGCTGTTATCCTCCCTAAATTGGGAAAGATCTCTTTCCAAAGCAATATTAGCCTTTTAAGACAATATAATAGATTGGATAAAAACAAATTTCAAATGAAAAATAATAAAGTGTCTTATTAAAATATAGAATGATGGATAAGTTTCTGTACATTATTCACTTAAAATAAAGAACATCGATCAGACTCACTTTCTTGTCGTAATCCTCTTTCAGATTACGTTTAACATCTTCTAGTTTGGCTTCAACAGCAGCATCAATCGCCTTGATATCGTCTTTCGATTTTATAGCTTTATCAATTTTTTGTTTAATAATATTCTGAAAACAAAACATGGTTATATAATACTTTAGACATTAATCATTTAAAACAGTTGATTAGTTGAATTGTATGTTTTAACTTATTGTAACCCTAGGAAGTAGGATTATCTGGTAGGTAGCCATTACAGGCTAAAGGCTCCCCAGGTGATGGTGGAATAAAGAACTTCTCTACATCCGAATTCAAATGATGATGTTAATGTGAGTGTTTCTCAATCGCTTTAGGTTGAAAAATCATTCAGTTATCAAATTTAACCCAATTGGTTTGTAAACACAATTGTCAGACCATTAAAGGAAGCAGGCACTATAATTTTTCATTAAATATTCAAGGATCTACTTTTTTTTAAACATTATTCCATAAAAAAGGCTCCATTTTTTAATATTGTCATTGAAAGTTTTAATATTTAAAAGATCAAGAAGTTCTTTACGTTTTATGATTTTAATTCTATCAAAACAGCTAACTGCAATTAATATACGTATGATTTAGAATTTTTGTTGAGTTTTCGTATTCCTACGAGGGTTTAAAGTAAAGAACATTTTGTTGCTACATCTTGCACTGTTGCTCGACCACCACGAGTGAGTGTGAGGTCCAAGATCTCACTCTTGGACTAAATTTGAGCCGAACCTCACTGCCAAATGATCACGTATTTCTTCTTTCAGAATTTCATTTCAAAATAGCGGTGCCCATTGAAAATCCCGCCGAGTGGAAATGAACTGATAGTGTTGCTTCTTTCAGTTCTTGGTCACTAGCAATCACTTTCTCGCCAAAAGAATTTCCTTAACTTTGAAAAAGAAGTTACTCACTTAGGGCCAGATAGGACTAATACAGGTTATTCCAAAATGTCCCACTTTAGGTGGCACAGTTCTGTGAAGTTGTGGTTGTAAAGTTACAGCTGTAGTTTCTTTAATTTGACGGTTTAAAGAATAGAAGGAATTAAGAAGCTGTTTCAAGCTAACTAAAATGTACATTCCATAGACAATTGAGTAACTCATTGACTGCAATCTAAATCATATGAAGAATGGATACTATGAAGAATGGTGCTCTATAAACCTAAAACATTATTAATACAAATTGTGTTTTAAAATTAAATGCAAGTAAGTATACATTAAAATTGTTATTACAACACTGAAATTGAAGAAGTAAACATTAAAATGATATTACGTCCATCTTCTCGAGCTCCTTCTGGTAGTAAGTGAGCTTGTGAAATGCATAGTAGAGAAACAGATCCAGATCGTCCTCACCCAGCTTGATCCTCTTGGAGCCAGGCATGTAGCCAGGGAACAGAGTCGACAGCTCTTCCTGCAACAAAAACAGGATAAATTAGGCCAATGAACTCCTTTTTAAACTAACCATATGAGGTCTGAAGCTCTGATCATCACAAAGAAGGATTTAGGGATCTTGATGGGGTTTCGCACTGGTCACTGTAGGCTTAGATGTCTTAGGAAAACTAAAACTATTGATGTAAGTGAATTCAGATCCTGTCAGAACAAAGAGGAAACCCCAAAACATCTACTGGTTGGATGTGGTTAGACGCCTAAGTGCAAAAAGTTTCACAGCATACAAATATTGCCATTGTACATGAGTCAATGAAGGTCGTCTGCTGAACAATATTGAGGTTATGCTAAATAGAGGTGTGCGGATAGTGAATTTTTGGATCGGATCGGATTCGGATCGGATAGCTTATGTTTGGATCGGTTTCGGATCGGATAACAACAGGTTCGGATCGGATAATACCGGATTCGAATATTTATGGCGCGGCGTAATGAGCAGATTTAAGTTTTCTCATAAGCCTAAGGTAATTGCAAGGAACTACCTTATTATCCTTATGTGTAAGGCAAGGTTTGCCTTGATATGCTTGAGTTGTTGATAATTGTGATATATTGTTTCCAATATAGGCCAAATGTCAATTATTAAAGTATGCAAAGGTACAACAACTAATTAATTATATGTTAAGAATTTTGAAATGTATTTATTCCCCTTAAGCATAGGTAGTATTTAATTAAATAAGCTTATTAGGCCTAAATCAATTTCAGGATTTGCAACTTAAAAATTCCTTTTTCAATAAAACCTAAATTTGTTCACTATTTGGCTCTTGTTTTTTTTGTTTTTTTTTTGTTCTTTTCCTTATTTGATCAGTGACTAGGCCTATGTGATTAGACAAAAGAATAAGACCTAAATATAAAACTTGCTTCGCCAATCACTTTATACTTTAAGAAAGCTTACATTTTTATTTATGCATCAATGCCTGACAATCAAGATTTTGATTCACTACAATAATAGGCTACTATAAAAACAAAATAATAAGTCTGAGTAGAAAACTTTACCTAAATATCAAGATAAGTTTCTAATGTTGTAGGTTTCAGTATTAAAGCTTGGCCATTTAATTAGAACATAGGTCTATTTGTTTTATATAACAAACAACAAGCAGACTCGCTAATTATTTACATAGGCGTAGGTTGTCAACTCAGCATTGTACTGTTATCTAAGAATGTTATTTTAATCATGTATTGAAAATACGGCCAGCCGGCTTTGACTAGGCTTAATTCGACGAAGATTAATATTTCAGCAGAATAAAAACTTATTTTGGATCGTTCAACTTTCAATTTCTAGGTAGGTAATTGCTTAACTGAAAAATAAAGTTATCTGGCAATTAATTGAAAAGATGTTCTAATCAGTTTTTAAGCAGACGGCTACATTCAAAATAAAAAACGACAACGAAGTGAGATGAAAAGACAAACAATGAAATGTACAGGTTGGCCAACTCTTTGGCAGCCCAAAATTATTGTAGGCTTTTTATTTTATCGTATCAACAGGCCGCTTAAGATATTTACGGCCTGGGGGCTGTTTCTAAACGATGTTGGTGAATTAATAAAATTAACTTTGTATTTTGTAATACTAAGATTCCGTTTCAAACCGTAAGGATACAATGGAGATGATTTGTAACTAGTGATTAGTAGCTATTATTCATGAAACGCGTTTAGAAACACCCCCTGAAATAGTCGTGCGAAACATCAACACGACTATTTATTTATGGGGTATTTACGGGATATTTCATTTTGGCAATTGAAGACGATTGTTGGACACTGTCGGATGGCGGACAATGGCGAACTCTGATTCGTCTTGGTTGCGATTCTCTCTCATACCAATCGATGATGTTTTGTCGGTAACGGATACTGATCAAGACAGAACTAATAAAGGATGTATTATTATTTGTTAACTGATTTAATGGTACGATTCAAGATTTTGTCTTCAGAAAATGTTTGTTATCGGGTCAGGAATTGTGCAATACTCTGATCGTATACAACGATCTCGAATTCTCGATCTAATCACGATCAGCAACCAAAATACATCGATAGATGCATACCACTACTTAATCACATCGTGTTGAGGCGTTGTTCTAGCCGCTATCGCAACCATCGCATTTCAAAGCGTCGTTTTTGCTCCGCGATGTTTTCTGTCACTATTGTACTTTCGTCGGCAGTGACTTATTTTGTTTGGAAGACTTTCCAAACTTTAAAATTTGATCCTTCTTTAAAATATACCCCAAAATGTGCAGTCTATCCGATAGAATTGGATATCTAGTTAGTCTTACCGGATAGTCATAAAACCATCGGATCGGATTCGGATATCCGATCCGATCCGAATCCGATCCGAGTTTTCGGATATCCGCACACCTCTAATGCTAAACAATATTGAGGTTGTCTGTTGAACAATCTCGTGGCAGTATTACAGCTGACAAATTCTGTCTACATTGTGTGAAAAATGAGTCTTGCCATCATGTGTCATCTGACATCTTGGCCGATTTTGGATTCATCAACAAACATTTTCCAAAGAATCAAATTTGACACATCACTATTATTCTACAGTTATTATGACAGCAGCATTGCAGTTGAATTTTACTCGTAAATGCTGTATTCCAAACAAAACCGGATTCATAGTAACTCTATTTCTCAACCAGGACAATAATTCAGGTCCAAATAACGCAAGGTGTACTTTAGTTCAAAATATTATCCAAAAAATGCTTCTCTTGCATATTTAGAAAGAATAGATGAAGAATCGACTGGGTAAAGCCGGGATCATCAGCTATTAGACACCAAAATGCAACTGCAGATGGCATCACAAGCAAAAACTCAGATAGATAGATAGATAGATAGATACTTTATTGATCATTAAGCACAGTACAGGCAATAGATCTCGTCAATCAACATAATCAAACAATTTAAATACAATAAATAGTCACTTAATGCTACAATAAACTTAAGCCAACATATTTCTGTTGTCACAGGCATTATTTAGAAGTAAATAAACAATAACATCATGCATGTTGCAGTTAGCCTAAGTTAATGACAACTGAATTAAAAAAAAATATTAAAAACAAAAATAATTATGTCAAGTGGTTATTAATTACATGAAATATTACAGAGCTTGTATTGCTGGTAAGAAATTCTTCCAGATTATAAAAAGGTCTTTCTGCAAGCCATTTGTACATGCTAGTTTTAAACAAATTAAGAGGCACTTTCTGGGCTGTAACTGGAAGTTTATTGAAAAGATTAATGCTTACTGTTTCAAATTAGTTGAGAACTTTACTCACAGACAGGAGGGAATGGTCAGACAGAGGCCAGTCAAGAACACAGACTTTAAAACAAGAGGGGGAAAAGTTGGTCAACATAAAATCTATACATGCTTTGCCTCTTGTCGGCTCAAAGTTTGTACAAAAAAGGCCTTCAGTTCTTAAGGTATTGTGTAGCCTTAACGTATGGAATTCATGACCATTGGCTTCAATATTTAGGTCGCCACATAGCACAATTTTCATCCCATATTTTGATAAAAAGTCTAGAAAAATTTCGAGCTGGTCAAAGAATATGGGCAAATTCCCACTGCATGGTCGGTACAGAGAAACAACTATAACATTAAGGACACTAACCTTAATAGCACAAGCTTCAAAATGCATTTCGATGCAAAATTTCTCCTCATCAATGACCTGGTAATTGAGCTTGTCAGCAATAAAAATGACAGCACCTCCATGTGAATGTTTCCTCCGAAAGTAAATCGAGGCCATGATAAAGCCTTCAAGATTGTAGATACTATAGTTATTTTCATGTAACCAGTGTTCAACAAAACATAAAACTGAATAATTTCCCGCTGTAGCATTAATGAATGATTTCCAGCTCATTCATTTTTGTGGTGATACATTGTACATTGGCATAGAGTATATTGAAAGCATTGCTGTCGTAGAGAGGCAGGGTGGTACTGAGATTTATCTTACTAAATCTGGTGCTTTCAGTATGTAGTTTTCCGACTGTGTAGCTTTCAACTCTGGTTGTAGCAATGCTCCCTCCAATGGCTCAGTCAGCGGATTCTGCTCAGGGTTGTCAGGTAACCCAAGTGATAGATTTTGGCACTGGCTGTCAATCACCTCCACTGAACGGTAGAAAGTCTTAGCAGCATCACAGACCTTCTTGGATAGCCAGAGTTTTCCTTTATTGTTAAGGTGCAATCCGTGGTGGGTATGAAGGTGCCTCTCTGCTTCATATGCATTTACCAGCCTGACATTGGAGTGTTGAGAGCAGAGTTCACTGAGGATCGTATTAGTCTTTCGAACCTCTTTATTCACACATGACCATTCAGCCAGATCGTATCGTTGGGGGATATTCACCAGAATTATATGTTTGTTTACATGCTCTTCAAGAGTATCCTTAATTGAACTGATAGCTTCACTTGCTTCATTACGAGATATGCCATTAGTACCACATAATAATACCAAGATATCTTTCTCTGTTAGCTTTTCACCCCGTAAATTTACTGGATTTAGAACCTGCTTCGTCATACCACCAGGGGCAACAAAAACCACCGTCTCATGAGTTGTAAGAATATTATTTAGTTTCCAAGATAGTTCCCTCCCATGACTATCGGCGCATACTAACATCCGATATTTAGGTTTTTCAAAAATAACTTCTTCTGTTTCCTTGGAGGGCTGATTAAAATGTATATTCCTGGAGCCTGTGAATGTGGATGTTTTTTCCTTTTCAGATTTCTGTTTTTTGTCGGGCTTATTTTTACTTCTATGCGTGATATCAGGTACAGAAAAAACATGCTCACACTCATCATCATGCTTGTCATTGTTTTCATTATCATTATCATCAAGCGCAAGAATATCAAAGCGATTACTACATTGTATATGGAACCCATTACTCCCATTTTGAGTTGGACTTGGTCTTGGCTCTTTAGGAACCCTAAATTCTTTACTCTGAGAATTTTGAAGAATTGGGAAACAATGTAAACACTTGGCGCTTTGAGTGCGCAACTTTAATATCTCACCTTCAAGAGTCTTTTTATCTTGCTCCAGCATTGTTAGAGCGGCGTTTAGATTTTGTATTTCCTGTTTTTTTGTGCGTAGTTCCTGTAGAATGATTTGTGTTTGAAAATCTTTTGAAGCAGGCAGTTTTTGGCTCTTAGTGCAGTTGACACTTCCATCCTGTAGTAATAGCTCATCTCTAAGCTTAAGCTCAGCTTTGAACTTACTTTCCAGAGTTTTCATTGCTGATTTTAATTCATTTTCTCTCTCATTGTGGGATACAATCATTTCTTCGATATTCTCTTCTTTCTGCTGCAATTTATCCTCTAGTTCTAATTCATAGTGTTTTTTTTTATTTTTTTTATTCATGCAACTCTTGTTTTGATTTTTCATTTTCTTGTAGGATGGCACAACCAACTTCTGTAGCTTGAGAAATATTTATTTCATTCTCATCTGGATCACTATCGTCACTTACATTTTTTGTTTCCATAACCATACCATTCCTACATGCGGGACATTTCCAGTCTTCTATCTCTTCTTTAGTCATAGTTTTTACCTCTGAATAGATCAGATTCACACATTTAAAGTGGTTCCATTTTTTACAAGGACCTGTGCAAAGTAGAGCCCCGCATTTAACAATTCTATTACATACTCCACAACAGTTAATTCCAGATTTTTTCTCCATATTTCAATGATTACAGAGAGAGGAGTAAATGCTGAATGAAATTTAAATTGCTCAACAATACGCTTCCATAAAATAAAATATTTTATTATTTCATTTTTTAATCAGTAATTTTTAAAAGTTTTTCGGCTGTTTTAGCAAAAAGTAAACAAAACAAATCAGTCTGCAAATCCAGTGAATCCAGCTAATCAACTTGTACGTAAACAGAAGGTGACAGGTGGTTTGTCTAGCAGCCAAGCGTACAGGTACAAAGTTCACAATATAATTGAGTAAAGGTACTACAATGTAACAACTTGAAGTTTTTCCCCATTTCTACCACAGATTGTGATTTTTCCAGCAAATGGACACCACAAAATCAAGAAATAAATTTATTCGCTTTCATACAGTTGAAAACATCTATGAATCCAGCAAATTTTTACTTTTAAATTTACTCTCTTAGCATACAGTAGAGTCCTGAGGTCACAAATGATTTGGACTGGACTTATTTTGGTTCTGCAGTCCAAAACATTTTCCTTTCCAACATATTTTAACATGAATTAACATAAACATGGAATAAAAAGTAATAAATATATCCTTGTAATTTTAGATGAGTATACTAAGCAAAACCACCCGGTCATTTGATATGCAAGTTATTGTCAAGAATATTAATTATACTCTAAAACACGTAATGTTTGTACAACCAAATTTTTTTCCAGATTTTTTGTTTTTTCATTTAATATGGGGTTTTTGGTCACGAGGAATCCAGTGGAGCTGATCAAAAAGCTGGAATATAATATTGGCATTGTGCCGCAAATATGTTATTGTGCTGCACACCGGGCCTCCAACAAAAACCACTGTTGTCAACCGGGCCTTACCTTGACCTGACCTGGTCTAATCTAATTTACATAACCAGCCCCTAATCTAATATCAAAGCATTTTGGACATCATAAAAATAAACTGTGTACTGCCTTAATATGTTTGGTTTACATCAATACTGATGGTTAAATTTGTGCAGTTTTATAACTTTATTAAACTTATAGTTCAATTTTTTGGTGATGGTTTAAAGTCTTAACCTTACATTCCTTTCCTCTAGTAAATAATTAATAATCTAATTATAGTTCACACAGAGGCTACACAAAAAACTGAAAATGAGGAATATTATTAGAAAAAAACCCTTTAAGTGCATAACTACTGAAAATATTACATTGGTGTAGATTATTTTTTAAGCAAGCATAATTTTATGAAATCACTTAAAGTCTCCAGCTGGTTCTTTAGAAACGTTGCATTCAAAACAGGCAACTCAAATAATAAATGGTCAAGATAATATTCACAAATGATAAAACTAGTTTTTGGCTGTTGCAAGATTGACTGTACTACAGATGCTGCCCCTGTTATACCACAGCCTAGGAGCTATGTTATTAGTGTAAAAATTGTATTTATTTAGTTCCACAAACCTTAGTCTGCTCATAATGTGACAATGGCTAATGTTTATCTGAATAATCATCAAGTTACTCCCGTTGTTTACCTACAATTGGTAAATATTAAAAAATCCTTTATTTGGTCATTGAACGCAACGTAATAAACCACCTCAATGATAAGCAACAAAAACATACAAAACTGTGCTGGTATATGGTGTAGTTTATAAGTGGCATGACATGATCATCTTTCACAAAGTTACTCCCGCCTCATCATGTTTACAAAAGTGTTTACGCACAATCCAATTTAAGGTGATTTATGTCTTTTGCAAAGTTACACCCAACTTTTAAACCATCACCAAAACGATCCCATCCCAACAGAGAGAATTCAAATAGAGTTGACTTTGGATTAACAAAGAATATGAGGACATCATTGAATATTTATCACAATTTTTCTTTGCTAGAAAGATTAAAATTAACTTAATTCTATAATCTCTGTGATTGAAGAGGAATACAAAATTTTCAATTATTATTATGGTTAGTAGAAGTAAGCTTGAATAAAATTTTAAAACTACTTACAGAAGACCGTTTTAAGCCATCTTCAATTTTTGTTAAATATTTAGTAGATGCTTCCAGTTTGTTGTGTTTAAGATCTTCTGCTTTCTCCTTGGTTTTGATCAGTTCATTTTCAAATGATTTTAAATCCTCACTTATATCAGGAGTTTTTTTCTTAAGGCTTAAGAAATTCTTCATTTTATCGCTAAAAAAGGTAAATTTATCTTATTAGGCTAATCTAAAGTCTTTTTAACACATCCATAGACATAGACATAGACATTTTTTATTGGCACAAAATGTACAATTTAACATAATATGTGTACAGGTACTTCGACAATTTTGTTTAGTTTTCTTCTTAATACAGTTCTTAGAAAATGTCTTGATGATAACACAAATTATTACTACTCATGATACTTTATTAACACTATGTATCACAAAAAAGAGAAGAACTCTGCATGATATAAAAAAGTCAACAATGATAAAAATTTAGAACATAACAGAGAATAAAAATACCCCCGTTGCAGCAGACCTGCATACTCAGCGAATTTCAAATGTAAAACAATATATTTTAATCTAACATAGCGAGATTTGACATCTTTTTGTAAGCTCCATAAGATTAACGTGGGGATTGAGTATGCAGGTTTGCTGCTATAGGCATGTTTAAACTGGTTGGTTTTGATTCAATATTTAATAGATCTGAACTAGAGGAAGCCATTTACCAAGTTTTATCAAGATATGTTGAGAAGTAAACGATTTATAGAATTGTACTTATTTCCCATAAGGTTAACATTGGGACAACGTACTGTGTTTACCACTTTCAATATCTCGGTAACCAATGGACATAGAGCACTGATTTAAGATACTAAATTGTTTGTTATTTTGAGCTAAATTCAATGGTGCCAACAAAAATTTGATAAATTTTATTTTTCTATATAAAAAGCTCAAAAAACCCATTTTTGGGGGGGTTTATCCCCCTTTACCCCCCCTTCCGGTGGTCCGATCGGGCTGGTTCACAAACTCGTCCAATTGATTACCACTTTACACGTCTGTACCAAATTTCATCAAGATCGGACCATTTTTACGGCCGCTATCGTGCTAACAGACACATATATATATAGATATATATATATATATATATCTAAAAATTCAAACGAATGGTGTTTTTTGCATCTGGGGGTTGCAAAATGAAAAGTTATCATGGTCTGGGGCTTAGGTCTTACCATGAGACCTACGGTAATAGCTTCTTCCCTATAGGGGAAATTCGCTAATAACATAAGATAAAACAGTTGAGAAATAATAATACAGTAACAGTAAAATTATATAAAATATGTAACATGATAACAAAACAAGCATAAATATTTGAAAGCAAGTGAAATTGAATGACTCGACCTTTCAACTTAAATAATTATAATCATTTAAAAACTCTGTAATTTTTTAATAGGCCTTTCCAATCAATAAGCGTCTGATCTCTTCCCTAAACTTTGTTCAAAAATGGGACAATGATGGGTTTTTCATATCATGAGGCAATTTGTGTTATAATTTAATCCTTATGTCATAATCGCTTCTTTCTAAAGCATTGATAGTGTGTTGGGGATATATAAGATGTTTGTTTCTAGTATTATGATTAAGGCTTGTTTTTTCTTATGAGTACCATTTTAGGTTATTTCTTACGTAGCATAAAACTTCAAAAATATGAATACTTGGCACTGAGAGAGTTTCTAAACTCTTGAATAATCTTTTGCATGAGTATCTTGGCGGTATATTTCATGATTCTCAGAATTTTCTTTTGCTTTTAACACTTCTTTTACAGGTTCAGTAGCACCCCATAGCATTATTCCATATTTAATTAATGAATCAAAATAGCCTTAGTCCATAGCCATGTGTTCACAGTCAAATTTTATATCACCAATGGGACAAACACAGACAAACCTCATTAATCCAAATTTTAAACTTGTAATTATAACTTCTAATTAATATACTTCGATTAGATTAATACCTCTTTACAATTCAAATTTTATTACTTGTTTAACCAATAATTCTGCACAATTTAGTAAAATATATATTTAAGTTAAATTTATAACTGTCTATTTGCCAAATAAAGAATAGGTATGAAGTTTTGTTTATTAACGGATATACCGTTCTCTAATTCATAGATAATTTTAGGCTTATCTACTTTGAATGTCATCTTATGATCATAAAAAACTAATTAATTTGTCATTAATATATTAATAATGAACCAGTTAACTATCATTAACTTATACATAAAATTTAAAAAATATATATATATCTTATATCTTACTCTGCTTCTTTGAATTTATTATCTACTTCTTCAGTGAATTTCTTGTGTTCATCCATTTTTCCTCGAATTTCTTTCCATGCCTTGCTTGGGTCAGGACTGTCTTCTAATTTATCAATTGCTTCAATGATTTCATCTGCTTTTTCTGGAAAATTAATTGCCAATGTATAATTTCCATTAATAAGATTAATAAAGCCAATTCAGCTTCTAAAATCAGCCATTATTTTACCTTAATTAAATTGTCACCTTATCAATATTATTTTTTTAATATGGACTACTAGTTTCAAATCTATGGCTTCACCAGCTATGTGGACACAAACACATAACAAATTCGAACTCTACAGTTTTTAATTATTTTGCCATGTTTGCGGTGTGTGCATGCATTAGCTCAGGCCGGTTTCTATAACTGGGCACAATACGCACCTTCTCAGGGGCGCCAGGGCTTAGAGGTGCAAAGGGGCTGTGAGGAAAAAAATAAACGGCGATAACTGAGAGTAGTAATTATTGTCAACAGAGTTTTACCTTAGAACTGGGTATCCTTAGAGAGGGCGCAGACATACTCCTGTAATGTGCAATCTGCACCTTCGCCAAGTCCCCTCCCCTCCCCTCCATCACTACCACCAAGACCACCCGCCCCTTCCCTCCATCACTACCACCACGACCACCCGCCCCTTCCCTCCATCACTACCACCAAGACCAACCACCCATTCCCTCCATCATTGTCACCAAGATCACCCGCCCATTCCCTCCATCACTACCACCAAGACCACCCGCCCTTTCCCTCTATCACTACCACCAAGGCCACCCGCTCCTTCCCTCCTTCACTACCACCAAGACCATCCACCCCTTCCCTCCATCACTACCACCAAAATCACCCGCCCCTTCCCTCCATCACTACCACCAAGACCACCCACCCATTCCCTCCATCACTACCACCAAGACCACCCAACCCTTCCCTCCATCACTGTTACCTAGACCACCCGCCCATTCCCTCCATCACTACCACCAAGACCGCCCACACTTTCCCTCCATCACTACCACCAAGACCACCAACCCGAACTTTTATTGTCGATGAATACAGAAACTGTTCATTCATAGGCCTATCGTTTCTGTGTTCATTGCTTCAGCCAGTTACTAGTTAATACATAATACTACTTACAATTTATAATATTTTTAGTGTTTATTTGCATTTGTACTAGGCCGCCACTGGCGGGTGGTACAGTTGGTACGGGATTCTTTTAATCCTAAAATCATTGAATTAAATAAGAGCTTTTGCATTGTGTCTCCACGGCCGCCAACACGGTTCCGCAGCTTTGGGATGTCCGGAGCTTGTAACGGGTCAAATTTGTAGGGGGATGTAAATTTGCCGGTTATGAACTAAGAGAAGGTGATTTACCAAGGCTAGATACCTTATGCCTAGCTAGCTAGGTTGGCAGATTACCTGGTGTAAGCTAAACCGGGTTGAGCCCTAGTTGAGGCCTATATTTGTTATAGGCCTACATCCTGGTCCCTTTATTGGTTGACAC
Source organism: Flexamia atlantica (assembly GCA_035578135.1). Lineage (NCBI taxonomy): Eukaryota > Metazoa > Arthropoda > Insecta > Hemiptera > Cicadellidae > Flexamia > Flexamia atlantica. The sequence goes on along the minus strand of JAQJVK010000001.1, from coordinate 145,000,782 downwards.
TGGGTAGCTTTAAATATTGGTTTTGCAGTGAAATTAATCAACACTGGGTGCCACTGTTAACCATGCTATAAGTCCCTAAACCAATAAAGGCTAACCTTCTCGCCGGCAGCACAAACCATAGTGCGTGCATAAAGTGGCTATTTCACTTGAAACACTTGTGTTATTGAATCGACACTTGTAATTGTGTACAATTGCCACCACACTTGGTTATTAATCGCTAAAAACCCCTTGTAGACGCTAGGAACCCTCATCGACTTTTGTTTACAAACATCGATCGACACAACCTCAATCACTCTTGAGGTGACAGTCAAAAGTCAGTGTCGGCTGAGATGATAGCCATGGCCGTGGTGAAGCTGACGTCACGCAGCTTTGGATGTCAACCATGGTCGGCCAGCTGCTTCTCCCCTCCGTACCATCCCCTGGAAGGAAGACTGGAAGTTTAAAACCCAGGGAAAGAGCGGGTGGCTGGCTATTCTGTTTCCTGGCTTTACTTTGAGCGGTGGTCAACTGTGTGTCCTGTGCCTGTGTGTATTCCGTTGTGTCGACAGGTTAGGTATGAGAGCGACCGTGAGTAGAGAAGTTAGGTTATTAGCTTTTTATAAAGTTATTTTTGCTTTGTTGAACTGTATTAGTGGTGCCGATTCGCACTGACAGTTAATTGGGTGAAGCCTTTTTAAAATCCATATAAACCCCTGTTCCACTCCGGCACGGGGTGTATAGGTCAGGTTTTGTCTTGATTTTTTTTGTTAGTTTGCCAATTCGCAATCTATCTAACTAAACTCCCAACACCGTTGGTACGGGGTGAACAGATTAAACTCACTTTTTCTAAATTACTTTAAGTTGATCATTCATCTTTTGACTTAAAATTTCCAATTGGCCTACTGTCAGGTGTGCACTATGATGAGGGTGCAGTGAACGTTTTGTTAGTTCTATTTGCGGGCCTGAGTTCACACCTGAACAACTTAAATCAATTTGTTTTGTCAGAAATCTGCACCAGCTCAAAATTCATTCAAAGAACCCTGGAATAGACCCAGCTGCCAGACTTGAGCGATTCCGCTGGCATATGTCTGAGGCGACTTCTCGTGTTGTTAGGAAAATTAATTTTATTCCTTTTGCGAGAAAGTCGTCACAGTAACATGGCGCTGCGAGTAGGGACTCACAGTAACATGGGGCCCGAACAAATCGACCTTGTTTTTTGAATTTATTGGCAGATTAAATAGTTTTTTTTTTGGAAACGATTGAATTTATTTTAAATTCAGTTGTGATTTGTGGTTAGCCTATCCTAACAAATTGGTTAATTGGTTTACGGTTGTAAAGCGTCTGGTACGTAGGTGGGTTAGGAGGGTTAATAAATAATTTATTGACCTTTCTAAATTATTTCAGTAAACGATTGATTTTTTTTTATAAATTCAGTTGTGACAAATCGCAATCCTGACTATCTAACCGCAAAGCGCCGTTTAGCGTAGGTGAGTTAGGAGTGTCAGTTATTTTTAAATTTATTTTCAAAATTTAATTCTTGTAAACCTACTCTTGTCATGAGGGGTGTTTGATAAAAAAATTTTTTTGCATTTTCCATAACTTAGGTTAGGGTGGTGAATTTGCTTGAAAGTATTCTAGGCCTACTTACTGCATTGAGAGTTGTTGTACTGAACCTTAATATAGGGTAGTGATTTATTACTTTTTGCTGTGTTCTGATGATTAATTCGATTTGAACCTGCCTTTAATTAAAGGAGGTGACTGATAAATTTCTTTAATTCATTTTACTATAGGCCCTATTCTGATTACTGATTTGATTTCAACCCGCCTTTAGTAGTAGACTAGGCCTATCTTATTGAAATTTATTATATTTGGATTGTTAATTTGTTCTCAACCTACCTTTAGTCAAAGGAGGTGACTGACAGTATTATTTAAATTTATTTTACAGTACTCTGATTGGTAATTTGATTTCAACCTGCCTTTATTTAAAGGGGGTGTCTGATCATAAATCCAGGGGATATTTATTAACATTTTGTTTTCCGATTATTGGTTTGATTTCAACCTGCCTTTATTTAAAGGGGGTGACTGATTGTTTGTTATTTTGAACGTGTTAGTGGTGTGTTAGGATTTTGTCATTATTTTGATAAATATGCCTATAACCACTGAACCTTCGACAATGGGTGATAACACCCCTGTCTCTACGCCCGCAGTGGTGACGACGAGTGCGGCTCAGTTCACAGTTTCGACTCGTCCGACTGACTTCGGCCTAGCTCAAACCCTCACCACTGCAGTGGCACCTGCCTTCCCCAACCCGACTTGGGCTTCGGTGCATACACCCAGATCACCTTATGATGATCCGAGAGTTGGGTGGATACATGAGTTACGGAAGGAGGAATTGATAGGGGAAATGGCAAAATTCAACCTCGAAACCTCAGGTAACGTCGAGGAACTGAGAAGGAGATTTTGTCAGTTTTGGAAAGACCCCTTGCATTGGCCCCAGCTTACAGGTGCGGCATCAATGCCGATACGCCAACCTGACGAGGCCCCTCTAGCGACTCCTACCTCAACGGAAGGAGCATTTCCAAGGGATAACCTCTCACAATTGGGTCGAGACAAGGCGCTCGATGACCGAGAGGTGTTGAACCTGCCACCTAATACTGATATCCGATCGGTCAGTGATGTGGTAGCCGAGATGGTGACAAACTCTCGACGGCCAATGGTACCAGCGACCAAACCTCTCTATGAACCAGATAACCCGACGGACTTCACCCATGTGACTTTCAGTGATGGTTTTCGTAAACCGATTCCGACTGAACACTTTGAACCTCTGCCGCCCCTACCTCGAGCGAATCCAGATTTTATAGACTGGGGCTCAGGAGTTGGTAGGGGTGATGTATACCCTCAGGTGACCACCTCACTCGCTCGACCCCATCACGGGGGCCTAGTTAGTGAGAAGCGAGGTGTACGGGTGAATGTTGAAGAAAACCCGTGACATCCAGTGAGTGATGCAGGTTATCAGCCTACTCATACTCTGTCTGTCTCACGCATGACCCACTCCCTCGCTCCGGCCCACTATGGGGGCCTAGGTAACCCACCACATGATGTGCGGGTGAGCCTGGGTGACAATCCGGTTTTGGAGAGTGGGGCTAGGTACAGACAACCCTCAGTCGCAGTGACTTCACACGCGGCCAATGACCCTAGCTGGCAACCGGGTGGGATGTCTAACCCAGGTTGGCCAATTAGAGTTAGTGAGCCCAGTCGTGTGAGGCCAAACCTAAACCCACCAGGGGATTGGGTGCCTAGCTCACGCTACCAAACGGCTGAAGGGTGGTCCCCAGGGACTGCACGGTCTGTGTGGAACCAAACGCAGGACCCTGGTAGAGTGATGAGTAGAGGTTCAGGCCGCGACTTTGCATCGGTCTGCACTGCGGTGCGAAAGTGGAACCTGAGGTTCGATGGAAGGAAAGACCCTGTTTCTTTCCTTGAGCGGTTCTCTGAACTCATCGAAACCTATTCTTTGTCCGATGAAGATATCTTGAGAGCCCTACCCGAACTCCTACAAGGTGAAGCCATTTTGTGGTATAGGACCGTGCCATAGACCATGCGGCTGTAGAACCGCTTCAGGGGCGAAACAAGGGATCAGACAGTGTCAAACCCAGTGCTGTAAGTCCCCATGCGCAGCCCAGAAGGGAACAGCGTATGAACCACTGGTCGTCGAGGGGTGACAACACTCCTCGGCCCCGGCGGCGGGCAGGGGTGAGTCCTGATCAGGCCCGAGCTCCGGAAAATCACTCTCCAGGGCCTCAGGCACGGAAAAATAACCCTGAGCGGGGGTGCATGATTTGTTGGAACTGCGATAGACGCGGCCACGGTTTCCGGCAGTGCCCTGAACCCCTAAGGACGAGATGTTTGGTCTGCAAGAGGGAGAGCGTAACCACGGCCCAGTGCGGTTGCCGTGCGGGAAACGGCAGTCGGGTTTGGAGTCCGGGAGGTCAACCGAACCCGCTGCCGCAGCACGACGTGAGACCTCCGATGAATGGCCCCGCTGGCTCGAGCGGGTAAAGAACTTGACCGGAGCGGTGTCGGGAGCCCAGGGAGGTGATATAAGATCCTACGTGGAGGTGAACCTGTATGACAAAACCTTCAGGGCTCTCGCAGACACCGGGGCCAGTGCAACCTTATTGGGCCTCGGAGTGTACAAACTCCTGACTGACCGAGGTGTTGAACCAGGGCGCGTCAGGGTGACAATGCGGATGGCGGATGGTTCCACTCAGGAATCGATGGCGCTGTTCCATCTTTCGGGTGAAGTGGGTGGTAAAACTCACTTCTGGGAAGCTTTTTACGTACCAAATCTTTCGTATGACATGATTCTGGGTATGCGCTATTTAGAGGAAATGAACCTGGTCCGATTTGACCCTAGGGTGATTTTGCCTCTTGATCCCACCAGGCAGCCTGAACCCGAAGTAAATTCTGTAGATGCCCTCACGCCCGAGGAAGACCAGGAGTTGTCTGAGTTCCTGGAGCGGGAACTCCCGAAGTTCGACGCTGTTGCTGGCAAGACTATGTTGATTGAGCATCGTTTAAGGCTCAAAGAAAACATTGAGCCCGTAAAACATCGATATTACCCTAGGAATCCTGCAATGCAGTCGATCATTGACCAAGAGGTTGATGCGATGCTGCAGCAGGGGGTGATAAGAGAACCTTCCACCAGTCCCTGGAGTTCCCCTGTGGTGTTGATTAAAAAACCTACTGGGAAGTACCGCTTTTGTATTGACATGAGGTGTGTCAACGACTCGTCAATCAAGGACACTTATCCATTACCACGCATTAATGGTATCCTGAAAAGCTCCGAAAGGCGAAATATATCAGCACCCTGGACCTAAAGAGTGGATACTGGCAAGTGCCGCTGGAAACTGAGAGCAGGCCCATTACTGTGTTTACAGTACCTGGGCGAGGGCTATTTCAGTTCACGGTAATGCCTTTCGGCCTCCACTCGGCTGATGCGACCTTCCAGAGGCTGCTGGGTAGGGTTATTGGGATGGAACTCGAACCCCAGGTGTTCGCCTATCTTGACGATCTGGTTGTGGTGTCGACGACTTTTGAGGAACACCTCAAACTTCTCGAGCTTGTCTTTTGCTGATTTCGCGAGGCAGGCCTGAAGCTCAACCCTGAGAAGTGTCACTTCTGCCGACGGCAGTTAAAGTACCTTGGACATGTGGTGAGCTATGAGGGCATAACCACTGACCCTGATAAGGTACAGTCCATTAGGGACTTTCCCACGCCCACAACGGTGAAGAAGCTGCGTAGCTTCTTGGGTCTGGCGTTGTGGTATCGGCGGTTCATTGAGCGTTTCGCCCTTGTATCCGCGCCGCTGCGGAACCTGTTGAAGAAGAACGCTAAGTGGCACTGGGGTGAGGAACAGGAGGCAGCACTCCAGAAGCTTAAGGACCTTCTGAGTTCAGCTCCTGTGTTGGCTTGCCCGGATTTCACGAAAACCTTCACTCTGCAGGTTGATGCCTCGAACATCGGCCTGGGAGCAGCCCGGGAGGTGGAGGGGAAGGAGGTGGTAATTGCTTATGCAAGCCGACTGTTAACGGACCAGGAGTCTAAGTATTCCACCACTGAGAAGGAACCCCCCCCCCCTCGTGTGGGCAGAACGCAAGTTTAGGCCCTACTTGGAGGGGTACCACTTTGTGGCGATTGCTGATCATATCGCGTTGAGCTGGCTCATGAAACTACGTGAACCGAGCAGGAGATTGGCTCGGTGGATCATGGACGAGTATAGCGTTGAAGCCGTTCTAAGGTGCGTGGGCTCGAATCCCGACCATGCGCAATCCCTATTAGGCTTGCAAATGTGTGGCTTAGTCGGTGGGAAGGCCCACCTAAAATAAACGGTGACTGGCTTGGGTGGAAGTTGTCGGCATTTGTACGTTTAATAGGAATTGTGGTGGACACCTGTTTTGCTTCTTTTTACCCTTGTAGAGGAGAAGGAGGACACACTTTTTTTTATTTTTTATTAATTAATTCAGCATATTTCATACACATGGACAATCAAACAGGTCATAACCAAAATATTAGACCGAATACAGACAAAATAAACATATTAAAATTTAAAATTAAGAAAATTAAAAAAATAACACCTTAAAGGGTTAAAACTGCCAGTATATTTACCTTTCATTGAATCGATGAGTTCAGTGTATATTTTCAATGCTTCATCCCCAACAGCCTTGAGCTCTGAAGCTGAAACTTCGTAAACCCTAACTCCTTTTCTTGACGTATCAACTGCAGCTGTAACAATAGTTGATTTACTTTTAATCATTGATGGATAAACAATTAATTTTTACATGCATTCATGTGATAAATTACAGCTAAGCTAAACATGCAGCCTTCATGCTTAAATTCTTAAAGAAAGAACCCTCCATTGATTTACTAATGCTCTTAAAGCTGTGCACATGAGTATTACTTATTTAAAAACATATGGCTATAAGATTTTAGTTATGAAGTTTGTTTTCCGAGGTTATCTATATAATCAAATACAGTGTGTAAAAAAAGTCCGTCTCCCCCTCTTCAATTTTTTTTGTTTGTCAAGACAAACAATTAACCTTTGGGGAATGATACTAACTCAACCCAAATTATTTTTGACGTTACCAAAAATTTTGAGTGTCCCCCAAAAATGGGGGATTTTGGGGGCAACTCAAAATTTTAAAATGCAAACCCCTTTTGAGTGACCCCTCATTTAAAAAAGCTTTAAAAAACTAGACAAAGGGTGAAAGTTGGAGGTCTCTAACTTGTTTCTATTAAAATTGACAGCTCGTCAAAGTTTTGAATACAACACATCCTTGAAACCTGGCGTCTCGGACGTTTGGAGTTTTAATTCACCTTTGGTGACTTAAAAACGAAACGACCCTGGGAAAAATGTTATTAAATGAAAAAGTGGTCTCTTTTGGCCGTGTTTACAATTTTGAGTGTCCCCCAAAAATGGGGGATTTTGGGGGCAACTCAAAATTTTCCAAAGCAAACCCCTATCGAGTGACCCCTTATTTTAAAGACCTTTTAAAAAGTAGGCGAATGGTGGAGGTTGGAGGTCGCTAATGTGTCGCTAATGTCTATCAAAATTGGCAGCTTTCAAAGTTTTGAATATGACTCATCGAAACTTTGACAAGCTGCCAATTTTGATAGAAACACGTCCGCGACCTCCAACCTCCAACATTCGCCTATTTTGTAAAAGGTCTTTAAAATGAGGGGTTACTCGATAGGGGTTTGCATTTGAAAATTTTGAGTTGCCCCCAAAATCCCCCATTTTGGGGGGACACTCAAAATTTTTGGTAACATCAAAAAATAATTTGGGTTGAGTTAGTATCATTCCCCAAAGGTTAATTGTTTGTCTTGACAAACAAAAAATTAAAGAAGGGGGGATGGATTTTTTTTACACACTGTATAAGGTAAAAGGTTATATTTAAATATTTTATACATTTTAATATTGTTCATAGTTAAAATTTAAAAATCAAGGAAAAATTCTAACTTTTGCTAAAATGTTAGGTTTATAAAATGTTTACAGTACTCCTTGCAGCATCATCAAGTAACCTACAGTTGACTTTAACTCAAAATACCACAGGAGCAATATTTTTCTTCAAAATACGAATAGTTACAATATTCACATATAAGTGTGTTCAACTTTCTTACTGGTTTTATATCTAGCAAAATCCACATGCATTTAAATTTATAATCATTGATCATATTAAATACATCTTACGTTTACTTTTTCGTATCTTTTCTTCTACTATTATTTCCTTCACTGCTGGTGGAATTAGAGCAGTATCTTATCCAGGAAGCACAAAAATAGAAAATTACAGTTAAATAGCCAAATATTAAAATAAAAACTCAGTAAGGAAGTAATTTTTGTGATCAACAATGTCAGTGAGTTGCCTTGTGCATCTACACCACAGACACACAAGGCACCTGTGGCCTTCAACCGACTCGCACCTCTCCTGCTATGAATAAACAACTTAGAGATTAACTTATTTATTTTTGTATTTGGTGATTACCAAAAAAGAAAGTCAGGCCACATTTTATAAAAGTAATCCAGAACTAGAGGCTTGAAGGGGCTAATAGCCCCTAAGCATAATCCTTCTTTACTATAGTACAAAATACCTTCTTAGAAAATAGGCTTTTGGATCCACAAAATTATGATTATATCTAGCATTTGGTTTTAAGTAAACAAAGCATTTTGTTCACTAGGCGAAATCTGACTTCAACGATACAGATTGTACAATTTGTAATTTTTTGCAATAAATTCTTGATTCTTGATCCTTGATTCTTGAAAACAGACCTTTTTACATCCCAATGGTTTTTAAATGTCAGCTATTTTACGTTATTTCTCGTTTTACAGTAAGCTTAACCCTTTTAGTGCCGGAAAAAAATTTAATGTAGGTGCAAGAAGTGCCGGACATTTTTTCATTGTTACCTGCAAGAAGTGCCAGGCCTTTTTTAGCAAAAATGTAAGGGTTTGGGAAAAAATTCACTAAAAATTTATTTATTAACATTTTTTAACAAATCTTTTTTTTATTTGTTTCTAAATACTTCTATTATTTATAAATGACAAGAAGAAAGACAAATTTCAAGTTTCTGCTAAAAATAAATGTTAATAAATTTAAAAAAAATTTGCATCATATTCATTTTTTATGTTTACACTAAAAAAACATATTTACTTTTTACTCTGATGCAATTTTTATTAGTTTTATGTGAAACTACGTTAAAAAACAAGTAAAAACCATGTATAAAACATCAATTTACTGTAATAGGTTATGAATTAACAAAATAAAACGATAACCTTGCAACAATGCAGAGTTGAACAACGTCACTAAGCAACCTACTTAAAACAGTATTCGTATTCCATATTTACACTAGAAACATCATTTAACATTTAAAAAGATCCACAATAACAAAATACAAACTATATTTCAATTATAACCCTATAGGTAAAACAAAAACATAACCTAAAAATTACACAATCGAAGTTGCATCACCGCCATATGAAATGCATGGTTATTTGTCTGCCAACAGCTGTTTGCATTTCAGTATGTCATTTCAGCTAACTATAAAGACAGTTCAGGAGAAAAGTCACATGAAACGAAAGATTTGATTATAGAAAGGCATTTGGCACGAATTCCAGCCAGTAAAAACGAAAAAATATATTTTATATGTATAAAAATGTAAACGTCTCGCTACGAGATCCTGGCATACTATGCAGTTAGAGACAGGATCTCGCTAAGAGATCCCGGCACTAGCGGTAGTTAGTGTGCGCGTCTCGCTACGAGATCCTGGCACTAAAAGGGTTAAAGCAATTTCAGAAATATGCATCGTTATAACATAAACTAAACAAACGTACTTAACTTTTTATAATTTAAAATTATGAAAAAACTCGAACCCTTAATTATTATAAAATCAGAAAATCTTAAATTTTAAAATATTTTTTGATATAGTACATTGAACGTGCATAGTTAGCTGCATTTTGAAAAAATCCCACATGTCAACATCTACCATATGGCTTTGAATCAAGCATTAGCACCACATGATTAATGTAAACAAAGCAGACGTTTTTCAATCCCAATGCATTTTAAATGGAAGATTTTTTCATTATTTCTCATTTTATGGTATATTTGGACATCTATTATACTAATTCGCTAAGGAATTTCTTGTGTACAGCAAAACTACTTTATTTATGAACCGATTTTGATGATTGATGTGTCAAATTAAAGGGAATTTTCTGTAGAGGTAATGGAATAATTTTTGTAATCCCAAGTTCAATGTGCTTTGCCCCACTGGACTTTAAAGTTCCCATGTATTTTAAATGGAAGTTTATCTTACCAAACATATGGTTTATATAAATTATTTTTATTTTAATTAACAGCTGTCTTGAGAACAACCTTAAAGTCACTTTGATATTTATTTTCATTTTTTGGTGATTTTTTTTGTTTACAACATTTACTTTATGAAAGCATTCATATCTTGGTGGATTATTAATATTGAAATATAATATTCAAATAAAATTTAAATCTGTTGTAGAAAATAAATCTGTTGTAGAGAATCAGTCACATAAAGTAATTTTTAAAAGTGGGTGTAAAAACGTAATAAAGTAAACCAATAAATTTCATTTCACCAATACCAAACAAATATATTCACTTCAAACTGCCTAACTAAAAGAAATTCCCGATCAGTTCTTTAAAGACGGAGACAAACGAATAAGAAGTTCTATTTAAAAAAGTGTTTCAACTTCCAAGTGGTAGTTCAAGAAGGGTTTTACACTCCAACAAGAAATATGAAGGATTAGGAATAAGGAGGATAGCTTGGGAGATATGATTACTGGTTCGCTTGAAAAGGAAATACACCTTATGATAGAAGTAATTAGTTATCCATAACCAATTATTCAAGTTTTGAAGGAGACAGAGTTTTAACTATGGGCCTCACAGCCACAAAAAGAGAAAACAATATTTTTATGTACAAGCAAGTCCTAAATGCCAAGTGTTGAAGAAGTATGCACTAAATCCAGGGAATGGCGGGATTGCCTGAAGACGACCTGTAACGGTGAAGGTTGCCAGAGGCCCTAATAAAATTGTTGCAGATATTAGAATGCGTAGGCCTATGTGAACAAATTAAAGAAAGAAACTGTGAACCATATGAAGAGGAGAAGTATGCATTTTGGATATTGGGAGTTCAAGGAAAAGTTGATGATAAAGCGAAAATCAAAAGGAACATATAAAGGCTTGATACGAGCAGTTAATCTCAAATTCAGGTTCGAGACCACTTCTATACAGCCCGAAGAAATTCACACATGGAAAATCTATAAACCCAACAACTATGCTGTACCTCAATGGAGAGCAAATATTGATTATTATACTTCATTTTAGCCCAAAACAAATCTTAAACAATAATTATATTCCATTTAGAAAAAAATACAAATTCGTAAGACAGCAGGCAAAACTTCAAAATATTAGAAATCATCAGAAAAAATATGAAAATAAAAGAGAAAACCAAGCTAAAATCATAATAGCGCTAACATAAACTTATAAGACTTAAACTAATAATGATACGGTATCCAATATTCTGCAAACTATATAATAGATGCCTGCTCGAAGTTGACAAAATTTACTCTCATCATTTAAATAGTTAATTTTATTAACTGGAAACAACTAGTAATCTGCTATTTTTCCGACCCCCTAGGACCGGGACTTTTCATTTGAGCCATCTCCCATCATCCTGCGAGCTGTCAAACTCTCACAATCTTAATTTTAAAAATTCGCTTACAGAATTAATAATATGGATATTAAATTAAGGTTTTTGTAACCAATATCAAAGCCCACATTTTCCAGAACCATAAAATAATCTCCCCCTCCCCCGCCACCCACCACCCCCTCGGTGGCCCACATAATTGTTGAGACCGCCAGTGGCATTCTGTACTTTTAGAGCCAAACCCCCTCCAATAAAAATTTTTTTTCTGTGAATGGCCTTGTCCTCAACCTAGCTTTATTTATGAACCAAAAACTATATTTATTTGAACTATTTTTATGACAATTTCATTTATTTATAAGAAACCATTTAGTGGTCGGAATTCCACCAAAAAAATATTAAGATTTCGTTTAGTAATTTCATTTTTGAAAACTGCCAAACACCAACCAGTATGTAGTTTTATTAACAGAGAAGAAACAGAGACCGCTTTTAAATGGATCAACTGTTTCACCCCAAGAACAGTTAAATCTGCAAGGAAGAACTTGATGTTCCAAGCACTTGTTGCGTCAAGAAGAGTAGAAAGTGATGTATTACATATTTTATGTACTTAACATTAGTCAGAAATATACATTTCTGGCAGTAAGTTTGCGAAAAGTTGTCTTATTATTCTATTACCAACAAAACAATTCATAAGGCCAGATTTTTTAAAACTTTTAAAAAATATGTTTTGTATCTTTTTTTGATATTTTTTTTGCATTGGCTTGAAAGGCCTACTGCACACAAGTTTAGTTAAAAAACGAAACCTATATCAGTTTATTATGTTTTATCTACACTGAGGATGGAAGTGCATGTAAAGTAAAATTGGTAGAGGCAAAGAGAACAGATCAAAGTAAGCTGAGGCTGAGACCAGAGATGCGAGCAGCGGCCAGCGGTTTTAGCGGGTGTGGAGCAGAGGTGTATTAGGGGAAGAGGAAAGGTAATGGGGAGTGGTGGGGACAGGTAGGAGAGACAGTTTCAGGGCTGCTCTCTCATGGCTAACTGGTAAACTGAGTCCTCAACACCCACTGGCCATCACTCGACAACCACTGGCCAGTGCTTGACACCCACTGAGCGCAGCACTAGAAGCAACCTCTGTCTGTTTCTTCTCTGTGATTTTATTTTTAGTTATTTGACTTTTCTGTACTATAAAAATTACGATTCGTTGCAGGATAAAAATTAGGACCAACTGGATCGGCACTGAAAATTGATAACAAGTTTTTTGTAGCTAAAGAGGAGTGGTGACCCAATTGACTCAACGTATTTTTAATCTTCTAACTATTTTACATTGTATGATTGCCAATAGCATCATTTCATAAGACAACTGGCTGCATGGTTTCATGCACCTGCAATACACACAACCCCATCCCCTCCCATGCGCTTCACTGCCTTCACCCACACGGCCATGGTTGGCCTCATGACATTCACTGAGGTCTAATCGCTCAAGGTGTATTTTTGTATTTGAGTTTCTAGGTTACATTATGAGTGAACTAGGCTAAAGATATTGAGATAAACTGGATGTTATGATTATGAACCATTGTATTACTGTTTATAACATTTTTATGATCTTGGTATTTGTATACCAAATCTTGTATTTATTTAAATTACCTATAAATATATTTTTACTATTCTCAATATATATTTGGAGTTTTTTTGCCAATAAAGTGTCATAAAAATAATAACTTTTTTTATTTAAAAATGAATAAGCGTTATGTTGTTAATTTATTGAAGTTGTTACAGAAACAAGATTAATGACTCATGACAGTAATTTTCATTTATAGATTTGTTTTAAATAGTTAGGTAACAATATATTAAAATGTATTTAGTTATTTATTAATATTCTTATATGTTATAGCAGATTATTTCAACTTATATTAAACCAATAGCACAAAGATTACGACCATGCCAACCAGGTTGGGTCGTCATTTTGTGGGCAAAGTGACAAATATTTATGGTCAGTTGTGGGAGTACCAGAAAACTCCTACAACGCTATCCAGGCGGCAAAGGATGTACTTTGTTGATTCTGTACGTCAGTGTGTCGCAGTTACACCCAGTTACATCTATTAGCACATCAGTAAGACAATGCACACCTCTGGCCGCCGGCCCGAATGGGTTATATTATATAACTATTATACTAATTCGCTAAGGAATTTCTTGTGTACAGCAAAACTACTTTATTTATGAACCGATTTTGATGATTGATGTGTCAAATTAAAGGGAATTTTCTGTAGAGGTAATGGAATAATTTTTGTAATCCCAAGTTCAATGTGCTTTGCCCCACTGGACTTTAAAGTTCCCATGTATTTTAAATGGAAGTTTATCTTACCAAACATATGGTTTATATAAATTATTTTTATTTTAATTAACAGCTGTCTTGAGAACAACCTTAAAGTCACTTTGATATTTATTTTCATTTTTTGGTGATTTTTTTTGTTTACAACATTTACTTTATGAAAGCATTCATATCTTGGTGGATTATTAATATTGAAATATAATATTCAAATAAAATTTAAATCTGTTGTAGAAAATAAATCTGTTGTAGAGAATCAGTCACATAAAGTAATTTTTAAAAGTGGGTGTAAAAACGTAATAAAGTAAACCAATAAATTTCATTTCACCAATACCAAACAAATATATTCACTTCAAACTGCCTAACTAAAAGAAATTCCCGATCAGTTCTTTAAAGACGGAGACAAACGAATAAGAAGTTCTATTTAAAAAAGTGTTTCAACTTCCAAGTGGTAGTTCAAGAAGGGTTTTACACTCCAACAAGAAATATGAAGGATTAGGAATAAGGAGGATAGCTTGGGAGATATGATTACTGGTTCGCTTGAAAAGGAAATACACCTTATGATAGAAGTAATTAGTTATCCATAACCAATTATTCAAGTTTTGAAGGAGACAGAGTTTTAACTATGGGCCTCACAGCCACAAAAAGAGAAAACAATATTTTTATGTACAAGCAAGTCCTAAATGCCAAGTGTTGAAGAAGTATGCACTAAATCCAGGGAATGGCGGGATTGCCTGAAGACGACCTGTAACGGTGAAGGTTGCCAGAGGCCCTAATAAAATTGTTGCAGATATTAGAATGCGTAGGCCTATGTGAACAAATTAAAGAAAGAAACTGTGAACCATATGAAGAGGAGAAGTATGCATTTTGGATATTGGGAGTTCAAGGAAAAGTTGATGATAAAGCGAAAATCAAAAGGAACATATAAAGGCTTGATACGAGCAGTTAATCTCAAATTCAGGTTCGAGACCACTTCTATACAGCCCGAAGAAATTCACACATGGAAAATCTATAAACCCAACAACTATGCTGTACCTCAATGGAGAGCAAATATTGATTATTATACTTCATTTTAGCCCAAAACAAATCTTAAACAATAATTATATTCCATTTAGAAAAAAATACAAATTCGTAAGACAGCAGGCAAAACTTCAAAATATTAGAAATCATCAGAAAAAATATGAAAATAAAAGAGAAAACCAAGCTAAAATCATAATAGCGCTAACATAAACTTATAAGACTTAAACTAATAATGATACGGTATCCAATATTCTGCAAACTATATAATAGATGCCTGCTCGAAGTTGACAAAATTTACTCTCATCATTTAAATAGTTAATTTTATTAACTGGAAACAACTAGTAATCTGCTATTTTTCCGACCCCCTAGGACCGGGACTTTTCATTTGAGCCATCTCCCATCATCCTGCGAGCTGTCAAACTCTCACAATCTTAATTTTAAAAATTCGCTTACAGAATTAATAATATGGATATTAAATTAAGGTTTTTGTAACCAATATCAAAGCCCACATTTTCCAGAACCATAAAATAATCTCCCCCTCCCCCGCCACCCACCACCCCCTCGGTGGCCCACATAATTGTTGAGACCGCCAGTGGCATTCTGTACTTTTAGAGCCAAACCCCCTCCAATAAAAATTTTTTTTCTGTGAATGGCCTTGTCCTCAACCTAGCTTTATTTATGAACCAAAAACTATATTTATTTGAACTATTTTTATGACAATTTCATTTATTTATAAGAAACCATTTAGTGGTCGGAATTCCACCAAAAAAATATTAAGATTTCGTTTAGTAATTTCATTTTTGAAAACTGCCAAACACCAACCAGTATGTAGTTTTATTAACAGAGAAGAAACAGAGACCGCTTTTAAATGGATCAACTGTTTCACCCCAAGAACAGTTAAATCTGCAAGGAAGAACTTGATGTTCCAAGCACTTGTTGCGTCAAGAAGAGTAGAAAGTGATGTATTACATATTTTATGTACTTAACATTAGTCAGAAATATACATTTCTGGCAGTAAGTTTGCGAAAAGTTGTCTTATTATTCTATTACCAACAAAACAATTCATAAGGCCAGATTTTTTAAAACTTTTAAAAAATATGTTTTGTATCTTTTTTTGATATTTTTTTTGCATTGGCTTGAAAGGCCTACTGCACACAAGTTTAGTTAAAAAACGAAACCTATATCAGTTTATTATGTTTTATCTACACTGAGGATGGAAGTGCATGTAAAGTAAAATTGGTAGAGGCAAAGAGAACAGATCAAAGTAAGCTGAGGCTGAGACCAGAGATGCGAGCAGCGGCCAGCGGTTTTAGCGGGTGTGGAGCAGAGGTGTATTAGGGGAAGAGGAAAGGTAATGGGGAGTGGTGGGGACAGGTAGGAGAGACAGTTTCAGGGCTGCTCTCTCATGGCTAACTGGTAAACTGAGTCCTCAACACCCACTGGCCATCACTCGACAACCACTGGCCAGTGCTTGACACCCACTGAGCGCAGCACTAGAAGCAACCTCTGTCTGTTTCTTCTCTGTGATTTTATTTTTAGTTATTTGACTTTTCTGTACTATAAAAATTACGATTCGTTGCAGGATAAAAATTAGGACCAACTGGATCGGCACTGAAAATTGATAACAAGTTTTTTGTAGCTAAAGAGGAGTGGTGACCCAATTGACTCAACGTATTTTTAATCTTCAAACTATTTTACATTGTATGATTGCCAATAGCATCATTTCATAAGACAACTGGCTGCATGGTTTCATGCACCTGCAATACACACAACCCCATCCCCTCCCATGCGCTTCACTGCCTTCACCCACACGGCCATGGTTGGCCTCATGACATTCACTGAGGTCTAATCGCTCAAGGTGTATTTTTGTATTTGAGTTTCTAGGTTACATTATGAGTGAACTAGGCTAAAGATATTGAGATAAACTGGATGTTATGATTATGAACCATTGTATTACTGTTTATAACATTTTTATGATCTTGGTATTTGTATACCAAATCTTGTATTTATTTAAATTACCTATAAATATATTTTTACTATTCTCAATATATATTTGGAGTTTTTTTGCCAATAAAGTGTCATAAAAATAATAACTTTTTTTATTTAAAAATGAATAAGCGTTATGTTGTTAATTTATTGAAGTTGTTACAGAAACAAGATTAATGACTCATGACAGTAATTTTCATTTATAGATTTGTTTTAAATAGTTAGGTAACAATATATTAAAATGTATTTAGTTATTTATTAATATTCTTATATGTTATAGCAGATTATTTCAACTTATATTAAACCAATAGCACAAAGATTACGACCATGCCAACCAGGTTGGGTCGTCATTTTGTGGGCAAAGTGACAAATATTTATGGTCAGTTGTGGGAGTACCAGAAAACTCCTACAACGCTATCCAGGCGGCAAAGGATGTACTTTGTTGATTCTGTACGTCAGTGTGTCGCAGTTACACCCAGTTACATCTATTAGCACATCAGTAAGACAATGCACACCTCTGGCCGCCGGCCCGAATGGGTCGGCACGCCGCTCCGCCCAACCTACCACAGGCCCAATCAGACTGGCATGGCAATTAAGGACATACAACACAATTAAACAAACGGGGTATATAGATTGTTAATTGAAAATAAATCTGGAAAAAATTATATTTTTCTGGTGGAGGTCTACAGCTTACAACATATTTCAGGTTCTTTAGATTTTAATAAATGACAGCCCAAATAAAGGCCAAGAGTTCCAAAACCAAAACATATTAAATAACCACTATAACATTAGATTTATTAATATTTAATTGGGGAAAAATGTTGAAAAAATTAAAATTGACATTGGTTGTTCACTTTGGTTTAGCTTAAAACTCATCTGATTAAAATATGACACTTCAGCCCAAATCTGATTAACAGGCCAAATTACAGCCAACTACATAACACTGCAATCTTCATTACTAAACAGCACCAATTCCTCCTCAAGCCTAACTTTTCTTTAATTTAGCCGACCAATATGAAATAAGAACAATAATCTTACGCTTGGGTGTAGGTTTTGCTACTTCTTCAGATCGCAATTCTTTTGTCTTGGGAAGAACTGAAGAAGGTTTTTCACTTGATGTTCCAGAAAGCTGTTTATAAATATCACTTGGAATAGAAAGCACCCTAAAATAAAAATCAAACATACAATGAAAATATCTTATGCATATAACTACTAAAATCCCTCAATTACTGATAAAAAATCAGAATTAATAGGTTTGGTTTTAGATTGAATTAAACCAAACCTATTAACGCTATTAATTATTGAATTAAACCTTGAGCTATTTAAATAAATGTATTATTGGATCTCTGAAGATAACAGAATATTGCAAGAAATTCGATACTATATAAGGCTGATTGAGATGGTACGATTAATCTCAGACTGAGTGAACTCGGAAGATCACTCAGACACTACTCGGAATGTGGAACAATGCATTCAAATAGCTCTTATATAATAAACAACTCAGCCCGAGTTAGTTGGATGAAGATTTTTTCTCAGATAAGAATTATGATTTGAAGTGGATTTTACGTAGGATACATTTAACAATTTAATCTGAGTGCACTAGCTAGCTCACAATCCTCCGATTAAACTCGGACTGAGCAAGCTCTGAATCGGACCGAGTAAAAATCAAGCTCGGTCAGAGATTAATCTTACCATGGACCATTTCAAACCGCCTGTATGGACGGCTTTATGCATAAAGGAACAAACAGACAGTCAGCCTAAACTAAAAAAAACTTATTCCAAAGTTTCTTATAGCTTTTTAAATTCTGAGTACAGATCATCAATTTAAAATGAGCATTAAGCGTTATTTAATAAATTTAGATTTATTCTATATAATTTTCATTGATACACAGTTTAATTAATGGGAGACACCAGTGTCATTTAGTCTTAGAGCTGGTATATCAAATTGCAATTTGCTTCTTGCTTCATAACAGTAAATGTCTTGCCTCAAGTAGACTGAGACTGGAAGTTCATTTTTTAACTTTTTATGAATAAATAATTTTTTTTCATTTTGAGTTTTATTTCAGTGTCATAAGAGAATGATCGAAAGATTTTAATAAATTTAGATTAATACGCATGAATTTATATCCATATGACAATTCAGAAAAAGCCACGGGAAAAAACAGGCGGACCGACCACTTTTTTCTGCAAGAGTAAAATTTTACTGGTATAAGCAAATGTCCCCATATTTTTCTTTTCATCAATCCCATTACAGATTAGAATTCTATAAGAAAAAAAACTACATGTATGGGAGACAAACTTTTTTAAAACACTTTTTTGAACAATTAAAGAAGCAAACTGCAAAATCCAAAGCAAAATTAATTTTTTTTGTTTACAAAGCTATGTACACTTTTGAAGAGTTTTACAATTAGTAAAAAAATTGTATCCACTAATATTTTAAGTCTGTTTAAGTTTAGCTTTAGATGTCAATGATGCATGTTGGCATTATACCTTGTGCAATGATAAATAGGTAAACATTTTTGATTCAATTTGATTTGTTAGCATTCATCAGTATTTTCCATAAATAAGTCAATACCCACAGATTTCATCAGTATTTACTGTCAATACTTAGAAATACTGTCAGTTATACGTGTAAGGTCCACTTATGACTTCGCTTGTGACAGAGCTGTGTTTGAATGAATTTATGAGTTGAAATTAATCATCTACATGAATTACCGAATCAACCCCAAAATTTCTAAGCTAATCATTAATAGATGTAAGGAAAAGGAATGGTTCCAGGACCAAGTCCAGCGGAACTCCTGCAACTAATTCCCTCGACTTAGATTGTCTCCTTCCAACAAAAACATATAGCCTTCTATTATATAAATAAGATTTTATAAACCCTATCTAAGAATCTTTCATACCATAAAACTCAAGTTTTTTCAACAAAATTTTATAAGGTTCACAATCAAATGCTTTTGTCAAGAAAAATAATGTAAGAGAAACAGTTTCTTTGTCCTCAAAGTTTTTAATGTTTTATTTATAACATCTCGTACTGTGAATATAGTTGCTGTCCTATAACAGGCACCAATGTATCCACTAGATAGAGTAGGGCCACAGAACCCTTTAAGTACGGACATCCAATATTAATTTTTTTTTTTTGGTTCCGCCGCCGAAAAGCAGAGGAGAAATTAACGCTGATGCATGGAATAGTTCAAACTGGCTCCGTATAGTCCGCGCTTCTCCTCACCATCCAAAATGTCAAAATTAGAGTGTTTGTAAACACAAACAGGAAAACATTATGGTAAAAGATACGGCAATACAAAACAATAACATACAACTGTCAAAATATTACAACCAGCTGCTTGACTTAAGAAAGTCAGCTTGATCCGTAAACTCCTACAACAATCCCAATCGGACTAAAAAATGAAAGTGGTGCCAGCTCTTTTTCGGCAGCGGGAACTTCATTTTTCCATAAGGTGTTCCTACTTAGAGGGTTCTGTATTCATTGCAGACACCCTGTACGCATACATAGTATGCAAGTGTGTGTAACTTTGTTAATACATGGTCCTATCTCAATGAAATTTGGTACAAACGTGTCAAGGGATAATCATTCAGGTTAGTTCAAAAATCAGCCCAATCAGGCCACCAGATAGAGTGTAAACTCGTATAATCACCTCCAAAATGTGATTTTTTTAAAGTTTTTTTTAATGTAAGGAAATTTTAAAAATTAAATTTTTAGTTTGCACCATTGAATTTGGCTTGAAAAAATTTGTACAATTTAGTATCCTGAATCATTGCTCTAAGTCCATTACTTACCAAGATATTGAAAGCGGTAAACAGTTCAATGTCCCACCTTACCCTTCTGATAAAAAAAAAAAACAAAAAATCTTTCTTTCTTTCTTTCTTTCTTTCTTTCTTTCTTTCTTTCTTTCTTTCTTTCTTTCTTTCTTTCTTTCTTTCTTTCTTTCTTTCTTTCTTTCTTTCTTTCTTTCTTTCTTTCTTTCTTTCTTTCTTTCTTTCTTTCTTTCTTTCTTTCTTTCTTTCTTTCTTTCTTTCTTTCTTTCTTTCTTTCTTTCTTTCTTTCTTTCTTTCTAAAATTTTGTTTGTGGATTAGCTGAGATCTACAGCAAAGTAGCCTACAATTCTACATTTTTACATTTCTGAGGCAGCAAACCTGCATACTCATTCCGCATGTTATCCTTGTAGGAAATAAATTAAATTATCTTGAAAGACTTTGTATGGCCCTTCTAACTGAGTTCTACTGGATATTAATTGAAAACCACCCATTCATCGGCAAAAAGCATTCTCATTATTTGCCATGTTACTTTTTTAGCAATAATAAAAATATCCTACATCACTTATATGCTTGTTTGATGGTTCTAAGGATTTGGAATTCGCTGAATATGCAGGTGTGCATCAAAGGGTGTATTTTTAATAGCCCTCAGAATTATCCAAATTGTGTTATCTTTGTGATAGCACAGATATTGAATAGAAGGGCGCAAAACTCATCCAACTGTAACAAGGTGGTGTTCCTGAGGAGGCGCAGAAAGGCCTATACAACCAACACACCAGCACACCAGCTGCAGATAAAAACATCACTTTGAAACAAAAGAAGACAAATTTATCCATTAGCTATTCAAACTTAAATGTCAATAGTTGGTCTCTCAAATTAGGACTTAACTTACTTGTCTTGCAGACTGCTGAGTTGTTCAGCAAAATCTAGGTTAATACTGCCATCTTCTTGATATATGACACGTATAAATTTGTCTGATCCAGGAACATAAGAGTCTAAAACTTTTCTAAATTTGGGATCACTTTTAGCATAGACTACAACTCCTCCAACTCCTATAAGGGTTAGGCCGACAGTAGTGTAGAAAAGCTTTCTTAACCTAAAAAATATTAAAACAAGTCCAATAATAATAACTATTAGATGATTTGTTAAGCTTGTATATTGCATGTTATTATTCATATATGATTATTATATTTAATCTACTGCATGAGGATAAAATTCTGATCATTGTAATACCTATTTATTGTTAGAATGTTTATATTTTGTGTGAGAAATGTAAAAATGTATATATAGTCAAAACACACATTCCTGTACGAGACAAGGTTTGTAAAAATGTTGTTTGGCTTAGAAAATAAATAAACTAATTCATTGATAAAAAAGTGATAGGTTAAAAGCATTTATGTGGAGCTATTATGTACGTGCAGACTTAACTGAAAAGCCAGTTTCCAGTCTGTTTTTTAAGCTGACGCATCTTAGTCTCCATGATCCACGTTTAACCTCCTGCACCTATCATGTTAAATTTGGACATGCTCCTTGATGTATGATTTAGCAACTACAGTTTTCAAATTAAAATTATTTAACAATTGTAAAAATAAAGAGTTGTAGAATGTTAGTTGCAAAATCCAATGTCGTTTATAATAATACATTCTGCAGGTACACTATGTAAAATTTGATCATCTTTGAAGGTGATTATATTCTTAATAAGTAAAGATAAACAATTTTGGAGTAGCTGTAAACATTCTTAAACAATTTGTCTTTAGAATGGTTTATCAGGGGCGGTTTCAGGTCCTGGGTTTTGCGCTAGGCTCAGCTTAAACACTGGTTATAAACGGTATTTAGACAGCAGTTTAAAATCGGGTTTCAGATCTCAAGTTTAGTTATCCATGGGTTTAAATCTGACAGAGATAAACTGGAGCCTACCTAATCGCGCTTCAGGTCCACCGACGAGCTAAGCGCACGTCTAAAAGTTAAACCCGTAGGATTTCAGATCCCCAGCTCGAGCGTAAAATTCCTGAGCAGCGCCTAAATATTAGCGTATTTAGCCAAAAATTTAAACCAGCCAGGGGGCAGGGTTAAGAGTGAATTTAACGTTAGTTGAACATGGAATTAATATAAAAACTTGAATATCCTATTATATTTAAAAACTTATGACGTATTTTTGGACCATCTTACAAACAGTTTTGTACTAAAAAGTAAGTTTTGAAAAAATATAGGCCTAAATATAAAAATAAAAATAATGTATTTTATAGTTTCAAAAATTGATTTCATATAACTTGGTAAACATCAAGCAAACACATTAATATATAACTACAGCGTTGTTCACAGCCATTCAGTGGTAGTCAGTCTGTGATTTATCAAACTGAAACATTTTATTCATGCACGAATATTACATTGATCACCTTAAAAACTATGTTGTGCCTTATTTTTCCTTGTGTTTACAATCGATGCAGTGTTGTGTGGATTTAAAAATACGTGTATACCATGTACATTTCAGGCCGACCGCACAATAGACGAGAAAAACATATTTTTTCAAAAAAGACATCTTTAACCTCTTAAAGTCCGGGTATTTTTACTACCATATACATGCCCGGTCTGGGTTATTTTGGAGATTTTTGGAGATTGTCAATCGGTGAAAATAGCACTTCACATTCATGATCACTTTCACTACACTCAGATTTGTCACTAAATGTATCATTAGTTATAAAATTCCGCTATTTCACAATCACAAAGAAAACGCTGGTCACACGAACCCATTTTGTTTTGTTTACAAACTGAGCAACAGCTGACGACGCAACTAAATGTGCAATTCATTTTGTTTTTCAGTGTTCCCACCTAGGAAAATAACAAAACCAAATATACCATTAGAAAGCTTGTTTTCTGACGAAAAAAACATATAACTTGTGACCAAAAGTTTGTTGGTCTGTGAAGGCAAGGACCGCTGAAACCAAACGATGTCTGATCCCGCCTATAGGCGGGCGTGGACCAGCGGCGGGCTGGGGGTCATCCCGCATATATGCGGGCGTGGACTTCAAGTGGTTAAAAAAAATATATTTTCTTATCTGTTCTAGCATTGAATTTGTAGCTAAAATTAGTCTGCTCATGATAATTGATGTTTTGAAGCCAGAACATGAGCACTCGCGAAATTAGTCACTCAAGATTGCGCCAGGAGTGTGATTTATCCTTGAATATTTTATATCCTTGACATGGGGCATTTTGCTTTTACCGGGAAGGGAGTTCAGCGAATTTCTCCCACAGGGAAGAAGCTATTAGGTATCATGGTAAAACCTAAGCGCAGGACCATCATAACTTGGTTTTGGTGCCCCTGCAGATACCAAAAACACAATTCATTCAAATGTATACATATTTTAATATGATTATTTAATATAAATCAATTGATGGGTTTTCAGATTTTTTACATGGATGAATTCAAATAATCTCATTTTGACAGACACCGTTGAATCCAGCTTGAAAAAACCAATTATTCGGGATTTTGAATCATTGCTTTATGTCAATTGGTTACTGAGATACTGAGAGTGGTAAACACAGTAAGTTGTCCCAATGTTAACCGTATGGAGAATAAATAAAATTCTATATCTCGCTTATTTTTAACATATCTTAATAACACTTGGTTGGTGGCTTCATGTAGATGAGTTTTAATGTTTAAAATCTCGGATATTTACATTTTCTTGGCAGCAATCCTGCATACTCATGACCCATGTTAACCTCATGGGAAATAAAAAAGTTGTGAAGTTTGCTTGATTCTCATTATGTCTTGGTAAGACTTGGTATGTGGTTAATCAATGGTTCTAGTTATAAAAATGAATATCAAATTTATATCTGGCATCAGCTGTGTGACGATCAAAGACTAAAGACAAAGACATGTCATCGTGAGCAGTGTCCGGCCGGACTTAAACACGTGTACAGTGATGAGAAGTAATGGAGTAAATTAACAATGTTTTGAAATAACTATAAAATATCCCATGATTTATATCAAATTAAATTGAGAAGTAAACAACAAGAGGGGGGAGGGAGGGAGGGAGAGGTACTTCCGGCCGCTGGCCGCTACGATCATTCCACTGATAACGCGACAACGCAAAGTCTTGGAGTGCAGTCAGAAAGTGAGTGATACGTTGTGGCAGAGTGTAATGTAAATTTCCTTACAATTATTGGATGTCGCAAAACTAGAGTTTTAACTAAGTTCCAACACACTTTATCAGTTTTCAGCGAAGTTCACACAGCGTACTTTAGTTTTCACTTCCTTCCATTTTGTTATTATAAACAAACACAACATAAAACTAATAACAATAACGAATAAAAAACTTATAAAATTGTAATGATAATCGAAGCTAGTCAGCCTGAACCTTTAAACAGTACAATAAAAATTTGCTCTGAGGATCTACAAAGACACAAATGAGAGACCAAGATTTCAACATGGTTTTGAAACCCCACCCCTTTCACCATCATACGGAAGGGCACTTTTGTCCTCCATGGGAATTTCGAGATGCCGCAGCCAACTTAACAACTCAAAATCGCTGAGCTCTTTCACGTTAGTGATAGGAATCATCCGATATAAACAGACGATTCATCCTGTTGTTGCGCGCCAAACGATTCACCCGATGGTTAATTTAATTTTCAACCGGATGAACCATCCATTCATTCAAAAGTGAACTACCGTATCTGCAAATTATCTGAACGGCGGCGCTATCTAACTAACTGAAAACCATCCGTTCCAAGTTTTCATTCAATGGTAAAACTATCCGTCCCGTATTTAAAAACTATGAATCAGTTATTTAATTACTGAAACCTGTTTTTATTATTAAATGGTGCAAATATCCGTATATTTGCATAAATGGATTACTCTTTTACCTTTTTTAATTACCGAAACTTAAATACCTACAATGTTTAGGGTATAAAATAGGTTTTATTCATCCATTTGCAGGTGAATCGCCTGCTTGGCGGCTCGACAGTCTCTCTTTATCCAAATAGATATGCTACACCACCAATGAAAACCGAATCAGGCTCTAGAACAGATAGATGGTTTATCCATCCATTCACTGGCCGGATAGTTCCTCTACGCAGCACAAGCAGACGCGCTACCCACCCCACTACACAAGAAAACCATGGGAAGAAAGAAAAAACATCGATAAACCATGCAATGGTTGAAATCGGTCGTTTGTCCCGCCACTAGTTCGCGCGCCCGGCACGCCGGCATCGACAGTCACGTGTACCGACGGTCACTGCCAACGTTCCAAAACAAATTTCCTGCGATTCCCCGGCCTAAATCTAACTTTTAAGTTTAGGCGGTAGATTGGTTAGACGTGAGTTTAACGAATTTATGCTCGGGACCTGAAAGCCAATTTTCAGGCGCTGCTTAAATTTATACCAGGTTTAGCTTAACCATTGGCTAACTAATCTCGGGTCCTGAAACCGCCCCTAAATGTTATCTTGAAAACTGGAGCTGCTAAATGACAGAGCATTTGCATTTACCTTTGTGCAGCAAAAAGTACACCAATTTACTAATCATAGTAGTATACAGTAACACAGTACTTCTTATGTTAAGATTACTATTTTGAATTAACTGTGAAGTAATCATGTTTTTTATTTTCCAACTTCATAGTTGTTACTTTTTGGACTGTCTTTTTTTTATTTGTTGGCTTTTTTTTATTTGTTTGGATGTACATATAGTATGTTTAGGGTTTATTTTCGATTTGCTACCGTAATGGGCACTGCTTTACTAAAATTAATACAACTATGAAGCAGGAGGGGGAGAGAGATTCATATACTTATCATTTGCCAGCGACAGGCCAACCCCTTGAAGGATGACGAAAACACACAAGGAATTCCAAAACATCCAAAAATCCCAAAGTCTAAAGTCTCACTATCTAGCGGACAATCAATTAACTTTCAGGGTAATATATAAACAACAACAAACTAAATAGACCGGGAGCTGGGAGGTAGAAAATTACATCATAAGGTGCACAACTAAAAGCTATGCCGTTTTGAAGAAGTATCCAGGGGGGTGTCAAAAATAGGTTTGTTAGCCCTCAATCTGGGGGCTTTCTCCAAGGTGGACAAACTCAAAAATTCAAAAAAAAACTTCATGATTCTGACCACCGGATTACTGATGATTAACAATAAAGGTTTAAATTACCTGTGTTCCGTCATGTAATCCAAACTGTAGCTGTTGCTACGGCCGTTTCAAAGCACTAATGGCTTCATCTTCAGGCGTACAAGAAACGTAATTTTACCTCATAGAGGTCGTCGAAAGTTTAAAATGTTGACACGACACAAACATTAACATAACACAAAAAATGACAAAAAACACTTGGCCAAGTTTAACATTCAGAACCGACCCGCACGAAGAGTGACTCCAGACTGGCAAATCACTCTTCGTGCGGGTCGGTTCTGAATGTTAAACTTGGCCAAGTGTTTTTTGTCATTTTTGGTGTTATGTTAATGTTTGTGTCGTGTCAACATTTTAAACTTTCGACGACCTCTATGAGGTAAAATTACGTTTCTTGTACGCCTGAAGATGAAGCCATTAGTGCTTTGAAACGGCTGTAGCAACAGCTACAGTTTGGATTACATGACGGAACACAGGTAATTTAAACCTTTATTGTTAAAAAAAAAGGTCATAAGATGCACGGATTTGACACTTACCATTACGTAGTACAAGTTGAGGCAATCACAAAAACACCTAGGTGGACAAAAATTTTGGGGGCTTTGACCCAGGTGGACATAAACTTGAAAATCCAAAAAAATGTCTAATTTTATGTCATAAGGTGCACGAACATAATATGCAGGATTTCATTCCTCAGGTATTCAGGGACCTAAAACCGCTGAGGTGGACTAAATTTTTGGGGGCTTTACCTAAGGTGGATAAGATTGAAAATTTCATGTTTCGAAATTTTGATTTTTTAAATGCGTCTGTACCCTATCATATCCAACCGATTTCAATTAAACTCTTTATAGGAGGTCTAGACATATAACTAAAACAATTTATTTCAAGATACCTGAAAATATGTAAATTTTTTGCTAAAAAGGGAAATTTTTTGGAAATTTTTTATATTTTTTCAATAGTTGCGAAAACCAGCTCATTGTAGCTAATGCTCATTGTAGATTGAAAGTTGCTGTGTAGTGAATGGACAAGAAACCCCACTGTTTGGGTTGCCATGGATTTTAGCGCTCAATATGAAGCTACCCACACATGTGACAATTAAGTAAATAGAACGAGAAGACCCTTTAAAAGGACAAAGAGTGGTCAAGATGGAAATTAAAGACGATACTGAAAAGGCGATACTACACTCTGATTAGATAAGAAATCGAGAGGGAACAATGGACGAAAAGATGGAAGCAAGAAGAGGTGGTGGAGAAGTGTTAGATAGTGACAATTTACCATATGATTTGATTATTAAGGTTGTTTTTATTAATGTTTGTGTTTTAGATTTTGAAATAAAAATGTAAGTTTTGAGTTCTTATTTTTACTAAATTCTACAGTGTTTTGAGTGATTTTTAATAAGTTCTATAGGCACACTCGGCTAAAAAGACAGATGACATGTTCACCATTTTGTGTCATCTAATGATCATTTGTTAGTGCTGTTGTACTGTATAGCTTCTGACATGAATGTACAGTTCAGTACATAATAATGACCTACAACCAAGACTTACCTTGAACTCACTACTTTTTAATTGTTTTTAAGACTATTTTTGCTTTTCTCTTGGTAATGACCAGTTTTAGACAGCATTAAATAATCCAGCATTTTCAGTAATGAGGCAATTTCTAAGTCCCGAGCATGTCAGATTATTAAGCACCAACTAATAAGAGTAAGAATGCTTTTAAATTCATTGACAAAAGTTGGTTTTTCAGCTCACCTTCTTGGTGGTTGATTTTCTCCACTGGAATATCGTTTTTGATTGAAATCACTGCTTCTCGAAGCGACATAGATTCTACTAAGAAAAACTTGCCCACCACTGTTCGACGGCTGCAAACAAAAGTAACAATGTTACAAATAGAGTTTTAAAAACGAGTTTAACAAATATAAAAGGGTCTTAACTAGTTCATTACAGTAGACCACCTATGAACTGACCTCGTTTTAACCAACGATCGGATTATCCGCCCTTGCAGGTCAAATATTCAAGATCGTTTCAACCGCCCCTGTTTTGATTACAGTTCGGTTTAACCGGCCTTTTCTAGGAATTGTTGCATTTCCGTTCCCATACCCAGCGATGGGGACGTTACGCTAAACTCTACAGGTTGTACGGGTTAAAATATATTGATTACAAAACAGCATTCATCAATTTATTAAAATGTACAGTAGATGCATTTCAGTGTACATAGTACGATAAAGGTCTGTGATTTTTCGTTTTCATATCCGGAAACCATTAGCTCATTCATTAGTAAAGTAAACAAACAAACACACACCTTTTGTGCAGTTTTCTCAGACTACAATAATTATAATACTTATAAGATAATTTTGAGTGTGGTACGATCCAAATTTTCGCCAGTGCGATACTTTGGTGCTGTCTTGAAGCCTGTGCTATACTTTATTTTCAATTTTCTTCGGAGAATCTTTTTTTTAGTATTAAACTGTTTTTAACACAATCGCTGCGAGTGTCCCGATATCGGGACATGTGCGGTGATCCCACCATGCGTGTGACCCGATCTCGGGCACAAGGTCGGCCGAAACAAAAGCAACTGTGTGGTGGCTAGTGAACAACTTGGAGCGTTGCTATTGGCTGTGCCCCCTCTATGGGGGTCCATTTCGCTGGCCCGGCCATGTTTGAAAATCAATATCTCAAACATACCAGATTTAATACTCAATTGGTACTAACTAGTGCCCGAATACTAGATTTAGTACTCCAAGCATTACAGAGTTATTAAATATAGTATGATGTCGGGCCAGGGAAACGCTAGCCCAGCCATGTTAGAAAATGCGGATTTCAACAGTGCCACGATTAAATACTCAATTAGTACTATTTAATAACCAAGTATTAGATTTAGTACTCCAACCATTACCGAGTTATTAGCCATAACGTATTATAGGGGCCGGAAACGCCATCCCGGCCATGTAAGAAAATGTGGATTTCAATGGTGCCACGATTTAATACTCAATTAATACTATTTAGTACCCAAGTTTTAGATTTTGTACACCAACCATTACCGAGTTATTAGCCATAACGTATAATAGGGACCGGAAATGCCAACCCAGCCAAGTAAGAAAATGCGGATTTCAACGGTGCCACGATTTAATACTCAATTAGTATTATGTAGTACCCAAACTACAACCATTACCGAGTTATAAGCCATAACGTATTATAGGTATTAGCCCTAAAGTAATACAGGGGCCGAAAATGCCAACCTGGTCATGTACGAAAATGCTGATTTCGACGGTGCCACGATTTAATACTCAATTAGTGCTATTTAGTACCCGAGTATTATATTCAGAAATTTAAGTAACCCAGCCAAGTAAGAAAATGCGCATTTCAACTGTGCCACGATTTAATACTCAATTAGTACTGCTTACTACCCAAGTATTAGACTTATCTAATACTCCAACCATTACCGAGTTATTAGCCATAACGTATTACAGTGTATTAGCCATAAAGTAATACAGAGGCCGGAAATGCCAACCTGGCCATGTAAGAAAATGTGGAATTCAACGGTGCCATGATTTAATTCTCAATTAGTACTATTTAGTACCCAAGTATTATATTCAGTACTTCAAGTAATTATTGCCGAGGTATTAGCCATAACGTATAGTAGAAGCTAGATATGCCAGGGCGGCCAGGTAAGAAATGTGAATATCGACGGTACCACGATTTAATACTTAAATATCACTATTTAATACTCGATTATTAGGTTTAGTACTCTAACCGTTACTGAGTTAATAGTTATATTATGTAATGTGGGCTATGTGTATGCTGGCCCGGCTATTAGTCCGTAGAATTAGCTAAAAAATATTTCACTTTTAGCGAATTTCCTTAAAGGAATAAGCTATTACGGTAGTACTCATGGTAAGACCTAAGTCTGAGACCATGTTAACTTTTCATTTTGGGGTCCCCAGAAGCAAAAAATACTATTCGTTCGAATTTTTATTTATACATCTCTCTTTAAAAAGGGTTACTATTATACATATAATAAGAATCATTTTAACTCAGTACCCTCAGTTTCATTTTTTATTTTAAAAACCCCAAATATATATATGTCTGTTAACACGATAGCGGCCGTAAATATGGTCCAATTTTAATGAAATTTGGTACAGACATGTAAAGTAGTAATCATTCAGTCGAGTTCGTGAACCAGCCCAATCGGACCACCGGAAGGGGGGGTAAAGGGGGATAAACCCCCCCAAAAATGGGTTTTTTGAGTTTTTCACACAGAAAAATAAAATTTGTCAAATTTTTGTTGGCACCATTGAATTCAGCTCAAAAAAACAAACAATTTAGTATTTTGAATTACTGCTCTATGTCCATTGGTTACCGAGATATTGAAAGTGGTAAACACATACGTTGTCTCAATGATAACATTATGGGAAATAAGTAAAATTCTATATTTCGCTTATTTCTCAACATATCTTGATAAAACTTGGTAAATGGCTTCTTCTAGTTCAGATCTACTAAATATTGAATTAAAACCAACCAGTTTAAGCATACCTGTAGCAGCAAACCTGCATACTCATTTCCCATGTTATTCTTATGGAGCTTACAAAAACATGTCAAATCTCGCTATGTTGGATTAAAATGTGTTGTTTTGCATTTGAAATTCGCTGAGTATGCAGGTCTGCTGCAACGGGGGTATTTGATACAACTTTGAAATTTTTTTGGTGATTATACATGTAATAAGAATCGAGAAATCACCAGGAGACACTCGATCACAGTTCAGGAACCCCCTGACGTCATCAAAATGGCCGCAATAAAAATGATATGGGTCTGTTTAAACGCATATATCTCCAGATCAAGTGTATAAACCCCCTAAATGTTTATATTTTCAGAAAGATAATTAAATTTTAAACGAAAAATGTCATGTCATTAGTTTACATCAGACTATCCGTTTATGAGATAAAGCGACTCAAACTTCATTTTCTTCAATTTTTACCACTTGATATATCAAAGAAATTCTTAATTCTTAATTAACCACAAAACCCCCATAAATTTATATATTTTCTGAAAGGCAATATAAGTCTTAATGAAATTTGCCACTACATTAGTTTACCTCAGGCAAGCCGTTTCCAAGATATTTCGACTCAAATTCTGTTTGTAATTTTCACTATCCCTTAACAAATTTCAAAGAATCACATATTTCTCCATTATCACCCATAAAATCCCTATAAATATTGATATTTTTGGAAAGGTAATTAAATTGAAAACAAAATATGTCCTTACGTTATTTTACCCTAAACCAGCCGTTTCAGAGGTATTTCGGCTTGTTTTATTTTATGTCTAATTAAAAAAAATATATTTAAAATTGAAGGTTAATGTGCACACAGTGTTCCTTAAGTGCTTCACTTAACTTCATAATTTGGTTCTTTGGGTTAAAATAAAGGAAAAATTTCATGTTAACACATGTCCTATCTCGCTTCGTTTACCGTCTGTCGGTCTGTACGTTGTTTTTACATAAAACAACGTAGTTTTAAAACGGCTTGAGATACTGGCTTGAATTTTTGTGTGGGTTCTGAGACTATTACCATCTTATTTAAGTACAGGAAATCAAATTTCTACTTTGTACCGATTCAAAATCGCGGTCATTTATATTTTTCAAAGCCTAATATCTCAGAAACCTTACATTTCATCAACAATTTTTAAGTATGAAAAAGGTGCAAAATTTAATTTTCTTTACAAAAATGTATAATTTTATATGGTTTATTGAAGGATGAACGGAAACAAATTAATATTTAATTTTGTTAGTACACGAAAATATGGCAAAAACACGTGAATTTTACTGTATTAATTTGTGAAAATTAAAATTCAACTGTTATTTATCACAGAAACCCTGGAAATATATATGTTTCCAAAAAGACAATTTCAAACAAAATATACCATTACATTGGTATATCTCAGGCTCGACGTTAAGGAGATATTTCAAATAAAAACTTAATTTCTATTTCCATTACACAATATTAAGCTCGATATCAAAGAAACACTTTTATCTCTGTTGTAACGCATAAAAAACTAGTTTCAGAATTTGAATTGATCAACTCAATTACCACATCAGTAAAACTCTATTTAAAACTTTAAAATTTAATCATTTTAATCAGTACACTGGCCCTCGCAATTATACAGCAAAGTGCATTTTAGTCCCGTTTTGGCACATCGACAGCGAGTGCACATTTGCTTGCAGTTGCATGAAATTAGTTCTTGTAATCTGGCCATCGTGATTTTACTGTTAGAGGACCAAAGAAGTTTGTAGCCATCTCAATATTTTCCCAACCCCATTTACAAGGATACAGAGGCTGGAAATTTCTCTTCAGGCAGTTTGTCCAGACAAAACACTGCAAAGCTCTTTTAGTGTGCTGAAGTAAAGCATTACTTGTTGGAGGAATATTCTCAATCGGTCTGTTGTGTTTCGTAAACAGGATTCGCCTGGCTTCATTCACCGTCTCTGACGAACTTGACGGCTGATACATTATGTTGACAAATCTTTGTATGAGTAGAAATGGAGTGTCATCTTCTGAAGCGGTGGTTGATGTATTGGTATAGTGTGAAAATGCCTCATCTACATCTCTAAATGTCATCCATCCTTTCCATAACTTGGAGTTGCCTGTTCTGGCAAAACTAGACACAGAATCAGCACCTGTGAAGGCATGAAAAAACGGCAGCAAAGCACATACATTCTCTGGAATCTTTCTCTGAAGCTCATGGATAGGAATGAATTGAAGACTTTTTCCTGCCCCGTACTCAATCCATAATTCCTCCAACTTTGTTAATCTAGAGAATGCATAAATAGCAATCACCACAACATCGCTATCAAAAGTTTTTATTGAGACTTTAGAGTGTTTAAAGCTCGGAAGCATGCCAAGCGTGCAGGAAGAGACGGGCGTCTGCCTCTTCATATGACACAGCAGAGATGTGTTCGACATTACTTCCATCTGAGCTAATTACATTCGAGCGATGTTGTGGTGATTGCTATTTATGCATTGGGAAAGCAATCATTTATGCGTTGGGAAAATGCTGGAGGTGGCTACAAACCTCTTTGGTCCTCTAACAGTGAAATCACAATGGCCAGATTACAAGAACTAATTTCATGCAACTGCAAGCAAATGTACACTCACTGTCGATGTGCCAAATCGGTATAGTGAAAATTACAAACAGAATTTGAGTCGAAATATCTTGGAAACGGCTTGCCTGAGGTAAACTAATGTAGTGGCGAATTTCATTAAGACTTATATTGCCTTTCAGAAAATTAGGGGTGTGCGAGTACTCGAAAATCGAGCTTTTTTCGAGCCGAGTATACACTACTCGGCTCGACTCGACTTATTGCAAATTACTCGAAAATTTCGAGTCGAGTAGTTACTCCCGCCGTTTACCCGAAATCGGCACGTGCGAAAGAATATTACAGCCATATTTCACAATTTCAATCCATCTTTAACGAATATAGGGGGCCTAACTGA
The DNA here is from genome assembly GCA_035578135.1 of Flexamia atlantica. NCBI lineage: Eukaryota > Metazoa > Arthropoda > Insecta > Hemiptera > Cicadellidae > Flexamia > Flexamia atlantica. The sequence continues at coordinate 144,966,869 of JAQJVK010000001.1, read as the reverse complement.
AACCTCGTTTGTTATAAACTCGAAGTAAAAAGTTCTTTTTAGTTATTAAAGACACCTAAATTTTGCTAACACTCTATCTTTTCTAGTTTGAGGTTAGTTATTATTACATCTTGTAAAAAAATTATTTTCGTTATATTTTAGAAACCATTCCAAATAAATAAGAACTTAGTTTTTTTGTTGACAGTTACATCAATAAAAATGTACCTGTGTGAATAACTCAAAGGAATTATTTTAATCATGAATTGAGTCATGTAATTGGTCACGGCTTATAATTAGTGTTTTCATTTCAATTCAAACCCCAGGTAAGCATTAAACATAAGTTAGGCTTGAAAAATGTATCAAATCAAGAATTATTGTAAGTTTAAGTAAAAGGTTTTCTTTCTTTTGTTTTGGTATCATTTATTAGCATATCTGCTTTTAGTTCAATAACTCTTTTAAGTTTAATTACCTCGAAATTGTAATTTGTATTTGAGTAATGGTAATAATTTTTTACCATTATGTAGAAACATGATGACTATTATATTATAAACTTAAAAAAAAACTCGACTCGAAAAAAGCTCAAAACTCGCGGGTATTTTCCAAAACTCGGCTCGGCTCGACTCGACTTCAAAAATCACTACTCGCACACCCCTACAGAAAATATATAAATTTATGGGGGTTTGTGGTTAATTAAGGAGAATTAAGCGTTTCTTTGATATATCAAGTGGTGAAAATTGAAGAAAATGAAGTTTGAGTCGCTTTATCTCGTAAACGGATAGTCTGATGTAAACAAATGATGACATTTTTTGTTTAAAACTTAATTATCTTTCTGAAAATATAAACATTTATGGGGTTTATACACTTTATCATGGAGATATATGCGTTTAAACAGACCCATATCATTTTTTATGGCGGCCACTTTGATGACGTCAAAACAGGGAGTTCCTGACCTGTGATCGAGTGTCTCCCGGTGATTTCTCGATCCTTATTACATGTATAATCACCAACAAAAAAGGGAGTTCCTGACCTGTGATCGAGTGTCTCCCGGTGATTTCTTGATTCTTATTACATGTATAATCACCAACAAAAATATCAAAATGGTATCAAAAAGTGAAATATTTTTTTAGCTAATTCTACAGACTAATAGCCGGGCCAGCATATCCATAGCCCACATTTCATAATCTATATTATTAAAAGAATTTCTGGGATTTTGTACAGAGCAAATCGATCCCTGGAAATTAATTTTTCTACATATATTTGGTATCAAATTAAAGCTATTACTCTCTAGATGTTCCTTTTGCGGGTTTGGAAAATATCCCATGAAAAGCCTTCACACAGGGGGCTTTTGAAATTTCAGCGAAAGTGCTACTATCTGTGATAGAACCTGTGAACTTTTCAAATTCACATTTTGTTTGTAACAAAACAGATGATCAAGATTTGAAATAGTTCCAGATATATGACATAGAATGCAGGGCAAGCAAATGTCATTATGATTTTGATTTCTTAAAATACTGAAGTTTTTTAAGACAACAGAAAATCAGGAAGAGTATTTGCCATATTGAAACTAAGACCAACAGTCTATAATCATTTTAATTTACTGTATTTCTTTTCTTATAAAGGAAACTTAAAAAGGAACATAAATAAATAGGAGGTGCTCTGGAAATGGGATTTTATAACAGACAGTGAAGACACATTGATACATGTTTCAATACATTGATCATTGATGCATGTTTCAACATTTTGAGCTTTAAAATATCAATATTAGTTAAATGTTAACCTAAAAGATTCAAGTTTTAAAATACATTGCAAATTTAAAATCTGTATTTTGTAAATGTAATTGGAATGGAAGGATATTGAAGTGTTAACGATTAGCCTACCTATTTTACTCGATTTTGAAGTATACCGTACTATATTATTTTGAAATGTACAATATGCCTAAATTAATTAGGGCTTTTCATAGAAAGTTATGACACATTTGCTCAGGTAAAAATTTGCCAAACAGATGCGAAACAAACAGCGGGTCTGTTTGAAAATTTAATTCTTTGGCCATTATGTGTGTTGAATAATTTGTTTTTACTACAAATGGTTATTTTATTAATGTTATTTAGAGATTAGTTCATCAGTAATTCAGTGGTTTGTCGATCTTCTTACCGATTATTGTTTAACAAAGATGAATGTAAGAAACTGACGCGTAGATGTTGTGTAGAATTAACTCTAAAACAATGATATGAAGATGCGCCAAGCAATAAAGATCCATATAAACTAACCCCGATTTAATGTGAAATGAATGTTGATGCACTGTCAAAATTTCAAAGTGTAGAACGTATAAAAGTTTAAACATGGACACTTTTAAAGCAGATGAAATAAATGAACTTCTCAAATTCCGTGAGGAATTTCTTATACCCATATTGAAGTTTCGAGTATAAAGTAATAAGTTAATTTTAAAAGTTTGCCCCGATGAGAAGTTTAATTACTGGCAATTTTATTCCAGTGCTATGAAATAAAAAATTAGTAGGAAACTAAAAAACAAATATAAAAAAAATTCACACAGTTCATCATTGAAAGGTATTTTACACTGCAAAACTCCATACATAATCAACAGGAAACTAAAGCCTATTTTACCAAGTCGTTTTTATAAGTCACGAAGTGACGCGGGCTGCTAGTATAACTATTAACTCAGTAACGGTTAGAGTACTAAACCTAATAATCGAGTATTAAATAGTAATATTTAAGTATTAAATCGTGGTACCGTCAATATTCACATTTCTTACCTGGCCGCCCTGGCATATCTAGATTCTACTATACGTTACGGCTAATACCTCGGCAATAATTACTTGAAGTACTGAATATAATACTTGGGTACTAAATAGTACTAATTGAGAATTAAATCATGGCACCGTTGAAACCCACATTTTCTTACATGGCCAGGTTGGCATTTCAGGCCCCTGTATTACTTTATGGCTAATACGCTGTAATACGTTATGGCTAATAACTCGGTAATGGTTGGAGTACTTATCTAATACTTGGGTAGTAAACAGTGCTAATTGAGTATTAAATCGTGGCACAGTTGAAATGCGCATTTTCTTACTTGGCTGGGTAACTTAAATTTCTGAATATAATACTCGGGTACTAAATAGCACTAATTGAGTATTAAATCGTGGCACCGTCGAAATCCGCATTTTCTTACATGGCCAGGTTGGCATTTTCGGCCCCTGTATTACTTTAGGACTAATACCTATAATACGTTATGGCTAATAACTCGGTAATGGTTGTAGTTTGGGTACTACATAATACTAATTGAGTATTAAATCGTGGCACCGTTGAAATCCGCATTTTCTTACTTGGCTGGGTTGGCATTTCCGGTCCCTATTATACGTTATGGCAAATAACTCGGTAATGGTTGGAGTACTAAATCTAATATTTTGGTAGTAAATAGTATTAATTGAGAATTAAATCGTGGCACAGTTGAAATCCGCATTTTCTAACATGGCCAGGCTGGCATTTCCGGCCCCTATAATACGTTATGGCTATTAAATCGGTAATAGTTGGAGTACTAAATCTAATACTTGGGTATTAAATAGTACTAATTGAGTATTAAATCGTGGCACCGTTGAAATCAGCATTTTCTAACATGGCCGGGCTAGCATTTCCCTGGCCCGGCATCATGCTATTGTTAATAACTCGGTAATGCTTGGAGTACTAAATCTAGTATTAGTACTAATTGAGTATTAAATCATGGTATGTTTGAAATACTGATTTTCAAACATGGCCGGGCCAGCGAAATGGACCCCCTCTACAGTGACCCCGCCCACCTGTCACACTGTCCGTTTCGCGGTCCGGGCGCGCCTTATTTTTTAGCGAGGTTTTAATTTCACGCTTGTGTTTCCGATCTACTTTGAAGCGGATTTCTGGTGTTGTTATTGACGTGCAGTAATGAATCGTACTTTTCTGTGATTGTTTTTATTGTAACATGGCAGGTTCATTGAAAAATATGCAAAATTATGACGTACTGGAATTGATGGATGATTCGAGTGTCAGTGACCTTGATTACCGTCCACCTAACCACATCCCTGACAGCGACGAAACTAGAGCTGAGGAGTACACAGTGGCGCTAGTTTAGCGTTTTCACGCTAGTACGGCACGTCCACAACAAAAGAATGAGTTGTGAAAGTGACAATAGTGATAAAACACACCAAAAACCATGTCGCATCGTTCCCAGGTGCTGATGTCCTGATCTCAGGCCACAAATTTATTACGTCACAGATGACGTCATAGGCCAAGGGGATTTTTTTGGACACCGTTTTGCGGCTAAACAACCTCATAGGTAAATGATTCCATAAAAAAATGTTCAGCATGGCCAAAAGTTAAAAATTATTTCCCCACAGAAAATGTGTTTAACAGTATTACAAAGTTTTCTTGAATGGCTTTGCATGATCTGTACATTTATTTGGTCAAATTCTACAAAATTTACTAAGTTTATTGGTAGGGTATGATAAATTTTAGTAAATTTATAAAAGTTTCCTTGTTTTAGTAAGAAAATAGGGCTTTCGAATCTGATAACACTGCTTAATTGTGTTCGTGGGGGTGAGAGGGTCGCCAACTCGAAGGTCGACGGTCTTGGGACTCAAGACTCCAGTGAGAGGCTATAAATCTACTGCCTGACTCGTAATGCAATGATTGCTCATTTCTTATCATTAATTTTGACAATCAATATTGCATTACGCAAGATATGAACGTGATATCAAAGCTGTTAATATAAGAACTTTTTTACCAACATATAAATATGCTATTTAGTTTATCAAAAAGCTTTTGATTTGACCATGTTTTGGGGTTATTTGTGACATTTCTGTTGTAATTATTTTGGAAAATATGTTGATAATCAAAGAATATTTCCTAAATTATCCATGAATGGCTTGAGAATGATGTTAATAGAACCCTTAATCAATAGAGCTTTTATTTTTAAGTGTTTAGAGGATTACCCATTTTTACAGACCTTTTAAGTCAACCCACCTCAGTCTGGTCCCGTTAGGGTCGGTTTAGAGGGGGTCTACTGTATACTGCTCTAGTGCTGTAATTCCTTGACACCACATTACACTGTAATGAGTATGCTGTATTGAATCCATTTAATTCAGTTGCTATAAAGCATAAAATTGGTATAAAACTGATAAAGATAGGGAATTTCATCCATGTTTTGTACACAACAATGCCTATTTAACATAAAATATTTTTAACCTATAGAATTAAAAATTCCTAAGATTTACCCATTAAGGGAGATTTTTCTAAAACTTACGCAACTTATTTCAAACTTTGTTTTTGGAATTGGCAAGATCAGTTACTCTTTCAGTGTCATAACCATGAGGGGTTTTAGAGGTTTGAACCCCCCTTGACCTTAAAAAAATGAAAAACCTATGGAAGACAGGTCCATGAGTGGGCACAATTGTGACAAAATTAGTGATGCCGACACATTTAGCACATATTGTATCAGGTACTTTGGGAATGGCGGGCGGACGCACTTCAGTTCAGGCCCGCTAGAATTTCCTGGCTGCCAAAGCTCCTTTATCGTCTATTTTATCTCGGCTGTTTCGTAGCCGAGAGTCTCTCGGTTGTATCAAGGCTATCAAATCCCTGTATGCCTAAATCCATTAGAGGGTTTCTGCAGGCTGTCAGAAATTCGGGAAAAGTCGGGAAAAAATAATTTATTTAAACCTTTGGTTAGGAAAGTCAATACTGGTGAAAAACTAAACGAAATAACCGTCTTCATCGTTGTTATCGTCGTCGTGACCGGCAAATCTCTCGATCGAATCGTAACAAAACTAATATTTTGGCGATATCATGGTCAGAAGATCTCTCCGTCCCTTTACGTTTGGGAAATCTCTTGCTCGTTTTGCGGCCAGCAAATCTCCCGCTCTTTTCAAGATCGTCATCTCTATTGCGGCCGGAAAATCTGTCATTGGTCTGGTACAGACTGTGCACGGCAGGCTAATCCCTCAGTTGCAGTGAGTCTGGAGAACCGCTTGCTCTTTTCTTGGCAATTACATCTTTTGGTCCCATCGCGGCTGTCAAATGGCGGTCGTTTATTCAGCGGCTGGCAAATATCTTTTGTCATATTGAGGCCGTAAAATAATATTGCATTTTACAAAGATAGTGTTCAAATATTTGTTTTAGGAGGCAACATGGGATAGTATTTCACTTTTTCAGAATTTTTTAAGATGGAAAAGGTTGTAAAAAAGTTGGAAATTCAATAGGTATAATCCCTCTGCTTCGTTTTGTACAGCGGATAGCAAATTTCTAGATCATATTATGGTCATAAGAGCTCTTGGTTGGGGTGTATCTTGTCTGTGAACATCGGTTGTATTTTACAGCAAACAAAGCTCATCGTCATACAGTGGCCGCGTCGGTTCTGAAGCGGCCGTCGGTCGGTTACATTGTTGTATTGCATGTGGAAAATCTTGGATCATATTTTGAGGCAAATACCTTGATCGATTATTTGCAGCTGAAAAATTTTGACTATGTTTCATAACAAAACAAATCAATATTTTCAGTAATCGGCAAATTTCTCACGGTAATAAAATATTTTTCACGGTTGTTCTTGTTTCCGATAATCTCGGTTGTATCATGGTGGACGTACTCCGTGGTTGTCAAATCTGTTGTTGGTATCGTGCATTATTAAATCTCTCAGCTGTATCGCTGTCGTTAAATCTGTCAGACATTTTGCAGCCATAATTTGCCAAATTATGGCTTTAGGTCATAATTTGGCAATTTATGCAAGATTTTAGGCCAATCAGCACTTTGCCTGCACAATCTAAAGGCATTTTTAATAACTGTGCACAGTCTATTTACTGATTCAATAATGGAAATAATATTTTATCATACTATCAGTCTGATTTTGAACAACACACTGTGCAGAAGCTGCACTTCTTCATTTGGCAGAAGACATAAGACTTGCAATGCAACACTGACCAGGCATGATTCTTAATGTATTTCATTTTTCCCGAAGCTTTAGACTGTGTAAATCACGACCTGCGAAACTGAAATACCCCCTTTGTAGCAGACCTACATACTCAGCTAATTTCAAATTCTTAAATAAATCATTTAGACAGAGCCCTTAAAATCAAGTAAAATCAACTTAATAAATCCTAAAAGGAGCATACAGAAATTTTCTCCTTAAGAATAACATGGGAAATGAGTATGCAGGTTATTTTTGTTGCGTTAAGTACAAATAAATGTAGTAATGTATACCATATCAAAGCAGTTACACATGAAATAAAAAATAAGCTTGACCAAAATACAAAAACAATTTTAACATCAAGCATTTAAGTAAAAATCATGTTATATGGTAAAACAATATTTCAACTTGAATATTATTTTTACATATAGTAAAAACCCCTATTTACATATATATAACTTATATAAAAATCAATGTGATAAATGTTTAACTTACCACCATTTTAAGACTGTGAATTAAAAATAAAGTAGTTTGTACAGTGTGGAGACGTTAAAATTATAGTTTATTAAAAATCAAGAATGAGCTCCAAAGTTAGAACTAAGATAAATGAACTAAGACATTTAGGTAATCCACTAAAAATTTGTTTTTCTTTAGGTAGTCAAATATACTTGTAACTAAATACTCTTTTTAAAACATTACTCTTTTATTTTATTTTCTAGCTGCCTTTTAAGCTAAGTAAATTTTGCATTTGAATTTTTTGTTATCTTTAATTTAGTCATGGATTTTATTACTGAACCTGTTAGGAATTTAATGTACAGTAGAGTAGCCTAAATTTAAAAAAAGATCATTTAATTAGGCCTAACTTTGTGCCTTCTGGAGGTATTATTTTTTTTGTAAAACACTGTCGTTATCAAAAAAAGTTACAATATATTTTTTCAAATTTCATAAAGTTGAAAATGTAGTCTTCATGATTTTTTTCTAAGATCTGCATAATATAATTGGAATTTTCAAGGAGAATTTAATAAAATATGACAGGGATACAATTTTTTTCTGCAAGTATGCAAGTTTGAGATGGTGCTCGGAAATGAAAGAAACGCAAATTTCAAGTGCCTATAAAAAAAACCGTTAGAGATATTTTAAGGTAGCTACAATTTGGTATGCTCCTTTTAGGATTTAAGTTGATTTTACTTGATTTTAAGGGCTTTGTCTTAATGATTTATTTAAGAATTTGAAATTAGCTATGTGCTAACAGCTTTAGACCATTGTCTAAGCTAACAACCGCTCAAAAAGGCATACAGAGGCGGCAGAGCTCTGTTGGAGAGGAAAACTGCAGTCAAAATGGTCAAGGCAATACTGCAATAACCCCTAGGTCTGACCGATTTCTAATCCCCCACCTGAAAAACCCCAATTCCCGCCAAGTACCCAAATTAGTAGAGGTTGAGGTTAAAGGTACGAGAAAGATAGTGAACTGCAGGATTCAATTTAATACTCCCGATTATGCAAAATATCATTATGAAAGATATACTGTCAGAATTGAAATTAAGAATGGAATGAAATGAAATGAAATGAAAAATGGCTTTATTTAAGAAGCGAAGTTAGGACTAGCAAGTCCTCTCTACCACTTAACTTTGACTAAAAACAAATATATAACATGGTAGGTAAACTAAAAACAAATCAGACATAAGTAAATTATCAATTTTCAATAGAACTAAGGTTCAACTTTAATTAAGTAACATTCACCCAACCCAAGTTGCCCCATATCCTGCCACACCAGGGCCACAGCAATCACTCCCACCCACCTCGCAGTAAAACAAATTTAAAGCTATCAGAGAGGTACTTTGGAACTTTATTCCTTATTACTGATTGTAAGAGACGGAGAGAATGATATTCACGGAGTTCCTTCAATTTCAATAAGTTGAAATAAGGCGTAACATGATCACTGCTTCTCAAGCCAAAAATGAACTGGATACAATAATTTTGAGCTCGCTGAAGTCTATTTGACAGCTCAACGGTCATGTCGTCAATGACAACATCGCAATAGTTAAAGTGAGTCAGCACAAGGGTTTTTACTAACATTATCTTCAGATTCAGAGGAAGATGAGCTGCAAAACGTTTGATGCTGTGAATGCCAGTAAATACCCTGTTACATATAACATTTACTTGGTCAACCCATTTTAAGTGTTTGTCCATTTGAAGTCCTAGGTTTTTTTAGTTTGTCACAGTATTCAAGGTCTTTTCCATCAACATTATTTAGTCTGGGGCAGTACATTAAGTTTATTTTAGTGATGAGTCTTGGGTATCCAACAATCATCGTTTGAGTTTTATTTATGTTGAGTTTGAGACCGTTTTGGTTAGACCAGTGAGTGATTGAGTCAGTGTCTGAGTTGATTTGCTGAACCATGATGTCCATGTCGTTGACTGAAAAGTAGGAGTAAATTTGTAAATCGTCAGCATAAAGATGAAAGTGAGAGTGAGAGATCTGTTCCGTGATTTCATTAATGTAAAGTGAAAATACCCCCGTTGCAGCAGACCTGCATACTCAGCGAATTTCAAAAGCAAAACAATATATTTCAATCCAACATAGCGAGATTTGACATGTTTTTGTAAGCTCCATAAGAATAACATGGGGAATGAGTATGCATGTTTGCTGCTACTGGTATATTAAAACTGGGTGGTTTTAATTCAATATTGAGTAGATCTGAACTAGAAGAAGCCATTTACCAAGTTTTATCAAGATATGTTGAGAAATAAGAGAGATATAGAATTTTACTTATTTCCCAAAAGGTTAAAATTGGGACAACGTACTGTGTTTACCACTTTCAATATCTCGGTAACCAATGAACATAGAGCAGTGATTCAAATTACTAAATTGATTGCTTTTTTGAGCTGAATTCAACGGTGCAAATGAAAATTGGAATATTTTTATTTTTCTATGTAAAAAACTCAAAAAACCCATTTTTGGGGGGGTTTACCCCCCTTTACGCCCCTTCCGGTAGTCCGATCGAGCTGGTTTACAAACTCGTCCGAATAATTACTACTTTACACATCCATGCCAAATTTCATTAAAATCGGACCATTTTTACGCGAGTTATCGTGCTTAAAGACACACATGGGTCAAGATGACAAAATGGGATAATATACAGTCTCACATGAATTACACATAAAATAGAAAACAATATATTTTTACTTGTGTTGTTTTATTTCACAACCCTTTTCCCCTCCTCCTAAAACTGTAAATTATTCCAAAGAAACAATAAAAACTAATTTTCTATAAGGTTAGAGTGTTTTTTTTTCCTTCCCGGTCACTGTCACCAACAACAGCATCGTCTGCTTTGAATGAAAATATGCAAAGAAAAATACGTCATATTTCACCAAACATAGAGTAAATATTTCTGCTGTGGGTAGTTTGATGAATAGGAAACAGCTGACAATCCCAAGTCTGACGCCGCAAAATATTATTTTTTCCAAAAGCCTTGTCGTCAAGGAGCACTAAATCAGAGAGGAGTAAAAGAAGTGGAGCTACAAAAACGGCCAGCGGGAGTGAAAAGCCCGGGAAATCGGCATTAGTAGATGTCGTATTGTGTTGGTTATGCGTTGTATACAGTTGTATTTGTTCAATTAGCGTATGTTCCTGTATTTTTCAGCTAAAACAGGTAAGAATTTGATAGTATGTTAATTACCTTTCTTCCGGTAACGCCAATTATTTGCCGTTTTGGTAATATTATCAAAGTAAAATCGTATTTGGCAGTACTCATGGAATGGTTCATCCTAACCTCAAACTGCGAAACAACTAAGGCCAGAGGGAGTGTAGTTATGAAACATAATATCACCAAATTTCTGTTAGGTCACACTCCGACCGGTTCCGTGACCGGTGCGGAATTCTTGTGACCGGAAAAAAGGTACGTAACCGGAACGGAAAAAATGTGACCTGATATAAATTTTGATTATTGATTACTAGTTTAAACCTGCAATTATTTATTTCAAGAAAAGTAAAGTTTAATGTTTGAGTGTAGTTTTAAACTAACAACATCTTAACTAATTTCAGGCTGCATGAACAATTAATTGAGGATTAAAGTTGATACTTTGACAATTTAATACTGAATTTTAATTATGTCAATTCTTTGGTTACTCAAGACCTGTACTAGCACTAATATTACTGTAATTTTTGTTTTTTATTGAGTTATCTGGTTTTTGTAAATGCAAATTAATTGCACATGTATTTACTTCGTTTCCAAGGAAATTTGGCATTGTTTTTGTCCTTTTACAAATTAGTTTCAAGATTAGTAAAAAAGGACGAAAACTATGTCAACGAAGAAGTGAATACATGAAGAGGTGGGAGAAGATATTGATCTACTCCAGCCTATTTTAAATATTTGTTTACAAAAATTACTTAATCCCTTCCTTTTTAGGAGCGACGGCAAGATCATGGCACCAAGTAGAAAGTCCTCGGCTAAAGAAATATTAGAAAAACAAAGAGCACAAGCCAGGGAAAGGCAAAGGAGGAGGTGGGCTAAACTGACTGAGGAAGAATTAGAAAAGAAAAGGCAATATGACAGGGATAGATATAAAAAAGAAAAAGAAGAAAAGAAGAGGAAGTCGATTAAAGACATGACAGAGAGGGAGCAAAGGAAGACTCGGAAGCGTTGGAGGGAGCAGTATAGGAAAAAGAAAGAAAAGAAAGCTTTGCTTGCGCATGCAATCAGTAATACGCCACCCATTTCTCCTAATTCTAACCATGAAGAGCAAGAAGGACGCCAAGAGTCTATTCAGAAAAAAAGGGGGAGAAAAGCTGTAAGGAAGGATAGGAGTGCAGCATACAGAATTGCTAAACAGAATAAACTAATTGAAGATTTGGAGCGGCGATTAAAAAAATATAAGAAAAGGCTGGAGAGGGAGAGGAAAAAAGTTGCCAAAATATCATCCCCATCCCTGAAAAAACTGGTTTCACAAGTTGTGGGAAAAGAACGAGTCTCTCCCAAAATAAAAAAACAGCTTTTCTTAGGCTTCAGTTTGAAGAAGCAACTAGAGAAAAAAGCCAAAGAAATCAGTGGAAAGAAAAAAGAGGTTCAAATATTCCGAAAGATTGTTGGAGGTGACATCCTTAAAAAATACAGGGTGCAACATCACTTCAAAAAAATCGTACCCTACAAGAGTAACAAAATTCTCAAAGATGACCCATCCCAGTATTCGAGAAAGAAAAAACCCGTGAAGGACAGTCTTTATAACGATTTAAGGGCTTTTTTTGAGGACGACTCGGTAAGTAGAGTCTGTCCTGGCAAGAAGGATGTTGTGAAAAAAAAGGGAGTTAGAAAAGAACGTTGTATCTTATTGGATACCTTGAAAAATTTGCATAGGAAATTTCAGGAAGAGTTTAAAAGAGAAGTATCATTGGCCACATTCCGAAGATCCAGACCGTTTTGGGTTACATTTCCAAAAAATAGTGATAGGCAAACTTGCGCCTGCGTCAAACATGAAAACTTTGGATTATTGATCCATGCTCTAAGGTCGGTTCAGGCCATGAAAGAAAACAACATAACTGAAGTAATGCGGACACTAGTCTGTTCTGAAAAAAGAAAAAGTTGCATGTTTGGTAAATGTCCCCAATGCAAAGACAAACAGATACAGTTTTCTTATGATCATAACTTCCAGGTAAAATATTCTAGGTGGATGAACGTCCAAGAAGAGAAAAAAATCAAGAACAAGAAAAAGGTCTTGAAGAAAACAGTTAAAGTTAAATTGGTAAAACCTGTGGCAAAAGTAATCAAAATGTTCAAAAAAGAAGTCCCTGAATTTAAAAAGCATTTGTATTGTTATCTGCATCAAAACTCCAAACTTAAGACTCTTTTGAAACATCAGAAAGAAAACGAACTAGTTTTCAGAATCGACTTCGCAGAAAACTATGTGGCAAAATATGGTAAAAAAATCCAGAGTGTTCATTTTGGCGCCTCTAAGTGTCAAATAAGTCTGCACGGAGTCAGATATTCCAACTATGCAAACCAGCCGATAACAACCTGCTTCACAACAGTGAGTAATAATCTTGACCACCAATCACATGCTGTATGGGCCCACCTAGAGCCAATTCTCAAACAAGCAGCCGCCCAATTTCCTGACACAGACACGATCCATTTTTTCTCAGACTCACCATCCAGCCAGTATCGTAATAGGAATAACATATTCCTATTCAAGGCAGTGGTCCCAACAATTTTTCGCAAGCTTAAAACTATGACGTGGAATTTTACAGAGGCCGGCCACGGCAAAGGGACGATGGACGGCGTGGGCGGCACTCTGAAGAGGGAAGCTGACCACGCCGTCTCGCACGGAACTGACATCAACGATGCTGCTGGATTCATAAACGTCCTTTCTCATGTTGATATTCTTTTGAAAGAGGTAAGTTCAAATGCAATAGAGAAGAGGAAAAAAGAATTAGGATATGCAGTTATTCCACCAATCGACGGGATTCTTCAAAGCCGTCAAATAACGTACTGCACAGGAGGGAAAATGTATGCAAATTCCCTTTCCTGCTTTAAATGCCCATTGACGAAGCCTTGTACTCATCACCATCTATTTGAAGTGTTCCCTACATTGACTGGAATTGAAAAACGAAAACTAACGGTCGATGAAGTATATTCTTCAGACAGTGATGAATCACATCCAGAACCTGATCGTGTCAACGAATCACATCCAGAACCTGAACGTGTCAACCCAGATCAACCAATGCCCAAGACCACGACCACAACCACGGACCACTTACCTGAGTCAAGACAACGAGGTGACAATTCCAACAGCAAAACTGTTTCCATAGGATCGTTTTTAGTTGTCAGAATTGATCACGTTAAACATAATCCTGGCAGTTCAAAAGGTCAAGACTTTGTGGCGATTTGCCAAGGTGAAGTAGTTAACAATGAACTGCAAGTTATGTTCATGAAAACCACCGGAAATGACAATGTAACTTTTTTCCCAGATGACAATGATGTGTCATATGTTCACTTAAGTCAGGTAGTAACAGTTTTGCCATCACCTTCTATGTTATTGCGAGGAAATCGAATTTTTTACAAATTCGAAAAAGATCCGTTTACAACCTATCAAAAGTGAACAGTAATTTTTTTTTTTTAATCTAATAGGAAATTAGAATTATGTTTCTTTGGGTTTAGATTTCAGTTTTAAGAGGAGGGGAAGAGGGTTGTGAATTAAAACAACACAAATAGTAATTTTATTTTACTACGAGTTTATTAACTTCATTACTAGTTAGTATGACTTAAAACTACAAATACTAGTTAACTACTGTTTAATAACACTATGAACTACGTATTTTTTATTAACTTGTTTTACTACAATGAATGTTAATTCGTGTTCAGATATTTGTTACACAATTGGGGTTTCTGATCAGAGCACTTTGTAAACACGGAATTTTGTTTCTGGCCCGATATTAATTATATTTTGTTGTTTCAGATCGGATATTTAAAACAATCACTTTTTATTTCAGTTCAGATATTTGTAACTATAATTCTTTGTTTCTGTTCAGATATTTGTAGCATTAAATTTTTGTTTCTGTTCAGATATTTGTACCAATAATGTTTGTTTTCTATTAAGATATTTGTAACATTAAATTATTGTTTCTATTCAGATAATAATATCAATAATTTTGTCTTTCTGATCAGATATTTGTAACAATAACTTTTTATTTCTGTTCAGATATTTGTATTAGTAATGTTTTGTTTCTGTTCAGATATTTGTAACAATAAATTTGTGTTTCTATTCAGAAATTTATTTTGTTTCTTTTTACCCAGGTAACAAAGACATTTAGTGCCAACAGCTCAAGTCCTCCTGGTCGGTCACGTCTTCTCCGCCCGGTCACGGCGATTTCCGCCCGGTCACGGCCGACTCCGTTCCGGTCACCATCATAAAGTGTCTTTTATTTTTAGTTTATGTAAATAATCAATAATACATTACTATCGTTTAAATCCCTAATTTGTTTTTTATTGACTTAAATTGATTTTCATAATAGTCATTAATATTTAATGACCATTTTATGACTTTTTGTCTACTGATAATTGACAAACTACTGAAATAGGCCTATTAAAGTTTGTTAATTATTTTATGACATATACGTTGTAAAATGAGTATTTAATGGATGAAATAATAAGAAGATATGTTAATAAAACAATCTCATACCTCCATTATGGCAATTTAATATTTCTACTAGGCCTATTATTTGTGACAGTATTAGTAGGTGTGACCGGAAAGTAAAATTTCAGTGACAGTGACCATTAAAAACACAATTAAACAAGAAAATAGGATAAAATCAGCTCTGCTGCTGTTATGGATGCATTCTTAGTAATATTATCCATCATGTATGACCCCAAAAAAAAATTTTTTGTAATTCTTTAAATTTTGAAAAAAATTCTGGATGTTACCCCATTTTGTGATCTTGACCCACATATATATAGGTATATATTTATGTATGTAAATGAACGAATAGTGTTTTTTGCTTCTGGGGCTCCAAAACAAAAAATTATCATTGTCTCGGCCTTAGGTCTTATCATGAGTACCACAGTAACAGCTTCTTCCCTAGCCTATAGGGGAAATTCGCTAACAGAAGTGGCCCAAGTACAGATCCCTGGGGCACACCCCTAGTGATTGGTCTCCAACTGGAAGAGTTGTCTCCAACCCTAACACACTGCTGTCAATCAGATAGGTAGGACTGAACCAAGTCAACACAGCTATCAGAAAATCCAGCTTTTCACATCTTAAGGAGCAAGAGAGGATGGTACACGCAGTCGAATGCCTTTGAAAAATCAAAAAGAGTCAGAATTGTGGCTTGCCTATTATCCATTGCGAAACAAATATCATCCGTAATTTTAAGAAGAGCTGTAAGTTAGTAGTGCTGAAGTTAGAGCGGAAACCAGATAGAAAGTTTGATAAAATACTATTTTGTTCAAAATAAGCAGAAAATTGTTGATGAACGATTCTTTCAAGGCATTTCGACAAAGCAGAAAGGATGCTGATTGGCCTATAGTCGGAAGGATATTTAGGCGAAAATGACTTTTGAAGCGGACGGACTATTATGGCGAAGATGACTTTTGAAGCGGACGGACTATTATGGATTTCCACATAGAAGGAAAAATATGAGTTCTTAAAGATTCGTTGAAGATTGTGGTAATGACGGGGAGTACAACCGAAGAGTCTCTTTAATGAACCTAATAGGAATATCATTGGCACTGACTGCGTTACTAGTCATCCTCATGATAGCCTTGTGAACTTCAGACTCACTAACCAAAGTGAAGAATACCCCCGTTGCAGCAGACCTGCATACTCAGCGAATTTCAAATGCAAAACAACATATTTCAATCCAACATAGCGAGATTTGACATGTTTTGGGAAGCTCCATAAGAATAACATGGGAAATGAGTATGCAGGCTTGCTGCCACAAAAATGGAAATTTTGGGGATTGTAGACCAAAATATATTACATCTCATGTAGATGAAGCCACAAACCAAGTTTTATTAAGATATGTTGAGAATTAAGCGAGATATAGAATTTTACTTATTTCCCATAAGGTTAACATTGGGACAACGTACTGTGTTTACCACATTCAATATCTCGGTAGCCAATGGACATAGAGCAATGATTCAAAATACTAAATTGTTTGTTTTTTCGAGCTGAATTCAATGGTGCTAAAAAAATTCGATAAATATTATTTTTCTATGTAAAAAACTCAAAAAATCCATTTTTGGGGGGTTTATCCCCCTTTACCCCCCCCTTCCGGTGGTCCGATCGGGCTGGTTCACGAACTCGTCCAATTGATTACCATTGTACATGTCTGTACCAAATTTCATCAAGATCGGACCATTTTTACGGCCGCTATCGTGCTAACAGACACATATATATATATATATATATATATATATATATATATAGATATATAGATATATATATATATATATCTAAAAATTCGAACGAATGGTGTTTTTTGCTTCTGGGGGTTGCAAAACGAAAAGTTATCATGGTCTGGGGCTTAGGTCTTACCATGAGACCTACGGTAATAGCTTCTCCCCTATAGGGGAAATTCGCTAAAAATGGATTTACTAGCAAATCAAGAGGCCTTGACATCAAGTCATTAACGTGATCTCGAGCTCCATTGGCACAGATAGGGACATTAACAAAAAAATTGTTCACAGAGTCAAGACTTAAGACATGTCATGGGACTTCACTTACACTTACACTCCCGCGTCGTCCCGGTTGACCATAACTTATTCATGGCATGAGACCAGTCAAAAACTTCTTATCCTTAATGCTAGCAGCTATCCTTCTTGGATGTTGTCACTAACTTACCAAGGCTTATTAATTTAGTCCGTAACACTTTTGGTAGATCGTTTCTGGGAAAAAGATCTGTAATAAAATCTGGCTTTGGAATTCCTAATTTGTTGTTGAGTGTGATTCCTAAGCCTTTTATAGTTGGCCCAGTCTAGAGGAAGCTTTGTACACTTGGCCTTACGGGAGGCTGCATCTCTTTGCCTTTGAAGTAGATGAATGAGCTCGTTAATCCAAGGGGCAGGCGGCTTAGAAACTCGTTTTGATGCTAAAGGACAGTGCTTATTGTGAAGATTAGATAGAAAGAAATTAAATCGATCGACCATACTGTCAACATCATGTAGAAATGGACGATTTAATAACTAAGAGCTAAAAAATATTTCAAAGTTCAAAGACACAATTTCTTGAAACTGGTCTATAGCCAAGTGAACAATAGGCCTAAACCTCTTTGTCACCCTTCTGTATAGGTAGGAAATTAGATTGTAGGCCTAGGCTCTAGTTGAAACATTTTTTGACAACACTATATGGAAATATGTCTATTATTTTAATTTAGCACCTGGGCCATACGAGGTCTAGTGGTCTCGTATATACCAGCTGCGATGTACTTCAGTACCTGACATAATGCATAAGGTCATTCTTAGTAGAAAAGGTTATGTTAAAATTGAAATTCAGCATAATTAATAGACAAGAGTAATACGACGACGTAAATACGAAGTAAGATCAAACTATATCACTTACCAGGGGATTGAAGAATTTAGAGCAACATCTAATCATTTTAAGTATAAAATATGAATTTATAATATAAATTTAATGCCGTTCAGTTGACCCTAATGCAATCGAAAGGCAGACGATATGAAATAATTTAACTGCAACCAACTCAACAAACCAAAATAATAAATTTTCAACAATACCATAGATAAAAAATCTGGAGTAGATATTTCATTCGGTGATTCCTGAGGGTTCTGGGGTGTTGGTGGTAGCAGTGGCGCGACCTCGCGGGATTACTTCCAAACTGTAGCGCAACAGCAGCGGTGCGGTGGCGCTCCGCGTGGACCGGTGGGGAAGCAATGGAGGGGAAGGGAGGGAACGAACTCCTGAAACCAGACACCGCGCCTCGCCGCCTCGCTGCTACAGAGCTACACGGCCCTATCCAAGGCCACACTAGCGACACTAGTGTGGCCTTGCCCTATCCAAGCTCCCTCAGTCCCTTGGTTCTCGGTCCCCGTCTCCCGGGCCGCGAGCCTGAGAGTAAATTCACACTCGTAAACACAATTTTCTCATTCTATTACATTATTTTATGTTTGATATATTGAAATGAAATATAAATCGAAGTAGTATATTAATTATTGTAATTTAATTATGATCATTTAAACTAAATTAATGCTTACGAGTACTCCTGAGATAAAACTCGGATTAGCAAGGGGTTTTACACTTTATTGGTGAGTTAAAATGTCAACTCACGTATAAAATGTGGTTTTTAAAATGTCAAATAACTTATCCTATTACTTTAAATGAGCAATTAATATTTATATATTTATAAATCCTACAGTAGACCCCCTCTTAACCGACCTCGTTTTAACCGACGATCGGATTATACGCCCTTGCTGGTCAGATATTAAAGATCGTTTTAACCTACCTATTTTGACAACAATTCTGTTTAACCGCCCTTTTCTAGGAATTGCGGCATTTCCGTTCCCATATCCGACAGTGGGAACTTTACGCTCAACTCCAAAGGTTGTTTGTTGCAGGTTAAATATTTTGAATACAACATTCATTAATTTATTAAAACGTACAGTAGATGCTTTTCAGAGCGCGTAATACTATAAACGTCTGAGTTTTTGTTTTCGCATTCGGAAACCATCATATAATTCATCAGTAGAGTAAAGAAAAAAACAAAAAACATTCACGTTGTGTGTTTGTGTGGGTGGGGAAGAGGTTTTAGTCCATTCTAAGTCAAAGTTTTTGCAATGGGTTTTTGTGACTTAAGTCTCCAGTAAGAAGCTATAAATCAACTGCCTTATCCGTAATAATACAATGATTGCTTGTTTCTCATCACAAATTTTGACAATCATCGCGTAAAATTTGTTAAAAATGTATGAACATGTTATTAAAAGTGTCATAATAAAAAGTAATTTCGCCTCGTCTAATATTTAGTTTATAATACCCCCATCGCAACAGACCTGCGTACTCAGCGAATCCCCATCTTTATATTAATAGACAAGCATTTTCCCCATAAGGTTTTTGGGCTCCATTTTTCTCAGCCTGTGTGCAATGTAGCAAAAATCTAAGAACACCGATAGAACTGTATTTTCCTGTAGATGTGCAGAATCCCATTGAAATTTATATTAGTCTTTAGAAATGTAGAAAATTGGATTTAAATTTTCAAAAAAATTAACATTAGCCTTATGAGTTGCTGTTTTGGTGATACTATAACAACAAATGTAAACAAAGTTAGCATCATATGTAGCTGTTATCACATGCTATTTTTCGTAGAATAAAGATTTGATGTAAAAACATTAAGCCACAGTTAATTTGGGCATGGAGTGAAAATATAGAATTTGATCGAAATCAGGACTACTTAGAGAAGATTAGGGATATCATACTCAAATGTGTTCCATTTTACATATATATACGGAAAAATAAAGTTTACTTGCTTAAATAAGATTAAGATATAAAAATTTTCTGATAAAAAGGGAAGAAAAAGTACATTAAGTTAAGTTTCTACCATCCAATATACTAACTGACATGCAACCGGCAGGGCCGGCAACGGGGGAGGGGGGCAAATGCACAGGGGCCTGGACTCACAAGGGGCCCGGATCCATGCGAGATCAGTAAAAATGGGGCCCAGAATCGAGATGAGTAAAAAAAGGCGGGTTTCTCAATTGCACAGGGGCCCGAAAATCCTGTCACCGGGCTTGGCAACCGGAGTATAAATGGACACATTATATTCAATTTTTTTTATTGGTGGATAATGGGTAAAATATATACTACATTTTACTGATAATAATAGGAAGAGAGGGAAGGAGGGAAAAAGTTCCAAATGGTAGGAAAGAAGGGAGGAGAGATGGTAAGAAGAGAATGAAGGAGAAAAGGAGGGAAAAGTGGAAAGAAGGTCGGAAGTAGAGAGTGAGGAAATAATGGAGGGAGGGAGAGAACTGTGGTAAGGGTGTACAGGATAAAC
This sequence comes from Flexamia atlantica, assembly GCA_035578135.1. Lineage (NCBI taxonomy): Eukaryota > Metazoa > Arthropoda > Insecta > Hemiptera > Cicadellidae > Flexamia > Flexamia atlantica. The sequence goes on along the minus strand of JAQJVK010000001.1, from coordinate 144,946,452 downwards.
TGATTTGATGACTGAAGTTTCACTTTCCTGTGTTTCAATAATTATTCTTAAAAAAATGAACATTAAAACTTAATAAAATAGTCATTATCTTAATAAAATACTAATTACTAAAAACCATGCCATAAGCCAGAAATGAAGTAAAATAATTAGTCAAGGACTGAGTCTTTCTCTTTTGTTTTTGGGCCCCCAGTTTGGTTACATTATGTGTTTACATGGAAAATATGTACTATATGAAATGTATTTAGAAACGCATTGGTTTATGCGGGGATTGTTTATAAAATTAGCAATCCCTATTTGTCACTTTGAAAATTGGTTGAATTTTCGACCACTGGCGATCTCTAGTAGGATTTATTTGTATATATGAGCATTCAACTTATTTGAAGGAAAGTATTGTTTGGATACGTTATGTAAATAATATACTAAAAACGTATATTTAATTATTCATGAGCTTTAATAATGAGGGAAATTAACAAGGAGACCACATTGGTTTTCATTTGTAACACATACACTTTTGTATTTTATATAATTCTTAGTCTTTTAATTAAAATAAAGTAATCTTGTCATAGTATATAAATGTCAACAAACATATAACCAATGAATTCAAAACACTCAAAACAAACAAACAGCTTAATCTCATGAAAAAATTAAATTCAATCATAATATGGTCAGTTTTATAATCAAACACCCCTGTTGTAGAAGACCTGCATCTCCAGCCAATTTCAATAAAACATATTATCAATCCTCATCATTGTAAACATACCATATTATGCTACATTTTCAGGCAGTTTAGACCAAGACATCACCCCTCCAAAAGCTCATACTTTCTTTATTAAATTTAAAAATAATTTGTATTTTTTGATATAGTATATATTTTCTGCAAAATCTTGATCAGTGAACTCTCTATTCAAAATAAACACAAATAAAATATTCATCACCTGAAAATCCCATTTTTGGGGGGTTTACCCCCCTTTACCCCCCCCCCCCCCTTCCGGTGGTCCGATCGAGCTGGTTCACAAACTCGTCCGAGTGATTACCACTTTACACGTCTGTACCAAATTTTATTAAGATTGGACCATATTTACGGCCGCTATCGTGTTAGCAGACGTATATATATATATATATATATATATATATATATATATATATATATAATTCGAACGAATAGTGTTTTTTGCTTCTGGGGGCCCCAAAATGAAAAGTTAACATGGTCTCGTGTTTAGGTCTTACCATGAGACCTACGGTAATAGCTTATTCCTTTAAGGAAATTCGCTAAAAAGCACGTGTAGTTACGAAATATGTGAATACAGTATACTCTTGATAATCCAACAGATATTGGAACGGCGGCCCTTGTGGGATTATCAAATACTATGGATTACTGAGGGTACCTTGAAAACAGCAATAAATTAAACTACAATGCAAATATTAATGAGAAATGAGTTAAAAGAAAAGTCTGTGTTAATAATGAAACGTTTATTTTACGTTCTAAATACGTGAACCAAAATAAAAATAACTTGCGATCTTAAAACGTAGGGACGTAGGGAAATAAACTTGTGATCTTAATCGCAGTATCGGTCTCGCAGCGCGGCGCAGCGGCATGTCGGTGTCTAGGTCGGTGTCGGGTTACAGTAATGCTCGCTCTCTCTTGCACTCACAGCAGTTACGGCGGCCGCTGCGGTGTCGGATTACCAATCGTGACGGACTATCGAGATTGCTCTGTATCTATCTTTGATTTCGTAAATTTAATCCTTCCACTAAAATTACGATCGACAAATTTACCGCCGCAATACATCGAAGATAATTTTTAAGAAATTTTGGCCTAAATGTATACAGTGGACAACAACAAACCGACATCACTTTAGTGAAGTTACTTACGCACTTACGCTTTTTTACTTTTTCACCGTAAATGTTTCAGAAAAGTCTAACTTTAATAATTATTGCAAATCTACACAGATGAAGTTTTCCAACGAGCCATCAATTAATAGAATCGGTCCAGTAAAACTGTAGATTTAGTTGTCTGAAGATTTTTAAAACTGAATTATTATAAGAGTAGATAGGGGAAAACCTACATTTGAGAGTGGCTCATACCTTCGAGGATAAGAATTTTTAAATCTACCTTAATGCAAAACTACGAAATGAGACGAATGTTTCGACACCTCAAACAGAATCAAACGTCAAAATTGGTCCAGAAATAAGGGAGGAGTTGCGTTAACAAAGGCTTCACGTATTAAATATAAGGATACTCGGCGTCATACTTCCCTCCAAGCCACTAGATAGTGTTAAAAATAGTTGTCAATGATTTTACTTATTGTATAAAAAATTAGACGGATTAAACATTAAAATCGTAACTAATCACAAAACCTAGAATTAATATTGATTTACTAAATTTTATAGAAATTCATATTTTTGAATTTTTGATCATGATCTGCTATAAAATATTCTGCAATAAATATGAAAGAAATTAAAAAAGGGCTAGGCCCAGGCCGCCCAGGGGCCCGGGTCCTGTGACCAAGAGTTGCACCAGCCCCATTATTTTGGGGGCAATGCTTAATAGTAATAAATGCGTGTTCATTGGCAATATTAAAAAAAAATTATATTACGTCCAAGTTCGAATCATCATTAATAGACTCTACAACTTGTTCTAAACTTGGCAGAGCTACAGCGTAAATTCATGGCTTTTCGTAAGAAACCAATTTCTTGCAATAAATAAATAACTGTGTAAATCTTTAGAAAACTTAAGTTGGCTGAATGTAACAGCATCAAGCCAACTTAAGTTGTTGTAAGTTGGCTGTAAATTATAACAATAATTTACGTAAGAGTTATGGTTGTTTTTATTATGTAAAGCATTATTACGTTTTTTCACAAGACAGCCCCTCATCAATATGTAACTATAGTAATGGGCAGTGCCAGTAATACTCAAGCTGTTTAAAAACAAAGCAATATTAATTACTTACCATCAGGAAACGAAAGTCGCAACTAATTATGGAACTGCAAAACTAACACGAAAAACTGTAAAACTAAGTACAGCAGAGATACTGGCTCATCAAGAATCGCTCAGCAACTAATGCACTGAGAAACAACAAGGAAGGAAAATGGGAAAAAGGAGGGAATAAGGGGGGGAGGGGGGGGGAGGGGGTGTGTTCTTCACACTAGGTCACTGTGACCGGAAAAATTTTAAAGCATAGAGTTAAATGTAGCCCTTCACACTATAGGTAACTGTTGCTTGGCAAGGAAACAGTGACCCATGAGGCATGGAAGGAGTTAATATATTTATTCTTAATATTTATTTATTTTTAAACTGAGCATTTATTTTACTAGAAAAATTGACAATTGCGTCCATTACCAGCGCGGGTAGGGCGGGTGCGCCAACGTCAAAACCTCGAGTTGGCGCGCTCTCAGCGGCGTCTTCCGCACGCGTGGAGCCGAGGCCAGGGCAGGCCATGTGTGGTAGGAAACGGGTGCAACGATGAGAGATGAGAGCGAGAGAGCGGGGTAGCGGGGTGTGGGGATGGGGGGGGGGTTTGGGGGAGGGAGCGCGGCAGCGCAGTCTGGTGCGCCCGAACAGAACTACGTCGGCCCGCCATTGCCCGAACAGTCTGCGTTGCCGGTAAGAATGAACTATCTACTCCAGGGTATTTTTTATCTATGACAATACACTTCAGAGAGGTTTCAAAGACAAAACAGAATCGACAGAAACAAACTATAGTATATATACAAATTAACCTCAAATTAAATGATCTTAAGACTCATCAAAATATGACACAGAACTATTGAACACGATCATCTGCGACTGAAACACTGCAAACCGCAAACCATTTTTTTACAAAACACCGTATTTTTACAATTTACAAAACACCGGTGTCTTTTACAAAACACCATTTTTTGCCTCTCAATACCTCCTAGACCAAGGCCGTGTGTTCATTATTACTCTATGGCCGTGTGGCCTTCGGCCTTACCTAGACCCACTAGAAATATAGACAGGCATGCCACAAAATACAACCTTTGGTGCGTACACCTGCACTCATCCATAACTAACTAGTCTATTGTATTCCCCTAGTCTAAGTCTAAGATATTACCATAGTCATAGTGGTAGATTAATCACCGGTGAGTGCGGCTCAACGTGTCCATTAGATCATTTGAACACATCATTTGAATCATTTGTACACAACCAAAAGGAGTTGGAATTAATTTGAGTGTGGGAAAATACCTAAAGTACGTTTGCCACTAGTGTAAGTTGTTTCGCGAAATACTGTTCTGTGTGATTCATATTGTGCTTAAAGCTATTGATAGAAAATAGATACGTAGATGTTTACATAAAAGCACAATCGCTTTAAGCACAATATGAATCACTCAGTACAGTATTTCGTGAAACAACTTGCACTAGTGGCAAACGTACTTAATCAATTTAATCCAAACAAATCGGTAAAGCCATTAAAATTGAAAGTCTAGCAAACAAAACAAGAAAACGAAAATATAAACAAAACCAGACAACGACGACGATCGATATATCGCATTGACGACGATCGATATATCGCATCGATACTTTTAGTTCGTAGCACTTTTATCAGACAGCGCTACTGTTTCCCTTACCACCGAGTTAACATGGAAGTGCCAACTCTTTACGAAGTTCATTATTACTCTATGACCGAATTGCCTTAAGCAAAGGGTGAGCACTTTTTTCCCACCTAAACTTGAACGTTCTTTGCGAATCGATTCGCTGACTCAATCAGAACGGTTGGGCTTCCGAACAGAAGCCGACTCAATTGACTCAATTGCTCGTTTAAGATTTAAGTCTCTCTCTCGTTTCGTTACTCAGAGAAGATGGAGTGTGCTGAAGTAATAGAAAATAATAATTATGTTTCTGTGTCAAAAGTGAATGTTGTGCGTTCGTACCTAGCTAAACCTTCAACAGGTAACGGCTTTTTCACACCAGGTTCTCATCAACACTGGCAAAATGGCAACCAGCCGAGCCCATAAAGAGCCTTGAGACCAGGATGCGACATAGGCTACTATTTTAATAGCCAGAACTTGAAGCACAGGAAACTAAATAAGTACAGAAAGCTGACTGGTTTTGGAAAAGGGCTGCGCTCGCCGTGGCAGCGCCACTAGTCTTTTCGCGCTTGGTTCTGGGCAGAACGGCTCCCAGCAGACGAGCCATGCGCCAGACCTGATGCACAGTAGCGGACTAAAGCAGCGCTCTCGCGGCGGCGGCGTGAACTGCAGTCCTCGCCAATCACACTCCCCTCTCTCTGCGCCGACGCCGCCCGCCGTACTCCGGCTCGGGACAACGAGCAGGGCCCGAGCCCGAGCCCGCTGCCGGCGCCAACCTTGTGCCGGCGCTGCTTTCGCGAGCTGCCTGAAACGCTTAGTTTACAGTAGAACCTCGATTAACCGTCACTCTCTGTTATCCGTCACTGCTTCCGGGCTCGCAATATGTTGTAAATTGGCACGGAAGAAAGTGCAAGCGCCATTGTGATCGAACGCGACTGTCCGCGGCTAATGACCTTGAGTTTACGCCGAAAATCACCACTCCCACGCAAGGAGTGGTATGGGGGTGAGCGAGTTATTTATTACTCATTGGCATGTTGATTTTTTTGGTTATATGACACGCCTCGTAGTTCAGCGTTACATGGTGTTTGCTGTTACACAGTGTGTAGCTAGATACGTACTGTTAATCAACTGCAGTACAGTAACTGTTGATTGTTAATGATGGCTGAAAAACGAAAACGAGTCGTACTAGGGCAGGACCAAAAAATCGAAATTATTAAACGTTTGGGGAAGGGCGAAACAGTTACAAGGATCGAGCTGATTTATGGTGTTGGCGGACTCATTTAAAAGATGACGGACTATCTTTTAATGTGAGGTTATGTAATTCCTTACGAACACTGAATGAGCTCAACATACAGTTTAGAAGGTCTGCAATTACCATTTTATGAATGTAATTTAAATATTAATATGTATTATCCACTTATACAGGGTTTAATTTCTTCCGAAATATTTTAAATCTACGTATTGAATAGGTTTATAGTTAATTTCTGTTAACCGTCTATTCTCTTAACCGTCATACTCCCGGTCCCAAGAGTGACGGTTAATCGAGGTTCTACTGTATTTCAAAAAATCGCGTTACAGGCAGGGCCGTAACGTTAACTTTGGGGGCTCTAGTGTAAGACTGGCTGGCGGGGCCCCATGTCTTACTCTAGCATGTGCGTGAAACTTAAAATAATATTTTATTTCATTTACAATTTTTTTAAGGTTAAGTTACTTAGTTTTTTTCATAATAAACCTAATTTACGAGGAATCAATAAAAATTAAATAGTGTAGGGAGTTAACTGGTAGTAAAATACAGTAAAACCATTTCATATTTTACAATATTTATTATTGTTTTTATTTACAACATACAGTTATAATATCAAAACATTAGTTGTTAACAGAAACAACTGTTTCCTTTTTTATCCCTTATAGCAAGCAGTCATCAACATCTTATATAAAAAAATTAACTCTGTCATTATTGTAAAATGACCAGAAATTCCACATATGAAATTTCCGACTGTCTCTTGCCTTTCCCGATTAAAAAAAAATCCCGATCTATGAAATTGGCCATGTTGTCACCTAAAATGAACACTTGAACACAATATTTAGTAAAATACAATATTATTTTGCGGCCGCAATGCGATCAAGAGATAAGTACAAAAACATAGTACAATCCTGAATCATTTCTTTATGTCCATTGGTCACCGATATAATGAAAGTGGTAAACACCCCCTACTATATGTTATCCTTTTGGGAAATAAAAAAGTTCTATTTCTCGCTTATTTCACAACTTACCTTACTAAAACCTGTTTTGTGGCGTGATATAGTTGAGATATATTGTATTACAGCCAAAAATCCCAAATTTTTACATCTACGTGTCTACAAACCTATGCATACAAATATTACAAAGAATGGAGTGTGCAGGTTTGCTGACACGTTAATGAAAACATTGTTTTGCTTGTATTGGTTGTTTTGCTAGATTTCGAGCAACGGGTTTACTAGTAAACTTAAAAGCTGCTGATTAGCGTGTGCCCACTAGTTACATCAAATCGGTTTAGGCTGCCGAACTATATTTTTTTATCATTTTTTAATCAACCCCAATTGGTAAAAAGCACACATTGTCAACATATAATATTTAGTTTCTAACTTTTAAACAAGAAAACTTACCACAATTTTTTATCCACTGGTCAGCCAAATCCTTTGGAAACTTAAAAAATCTCAACCCAACTTTTTTTTGATTGTTCTTGCATTTATAAGTAGCTACAAGTAGCAGGCATGGTGATAATTCGTTTAATTAGTTTGCTTCACGCATTAAAACGTAGCCGTCTGAAAAATTCTGAAAACCCAGTAATACGCAGAGCCATGCGGTCGCTAGCGCTGGGTGGCGCGGTGGGGGCTTGCTGCGTAGGTCGCCGAGAGAGGAAGTAATAGTGGGTGGGGTAATGGTTAGCGGCAGAACGGCTCCTCGTTCCCTCCCCTCCCGGCGACCTGCGCTCCTAGCGGAGGGCGACCGAATTAACTGTTTTGCGCGCAACTGCCGCTGCATGGCAGTTAGATTTCTGTACTTATTTAGTTTTCTGTGATCTAAGTTACCAACACGTATTGTTGGTTTAGATGAATATATCCGTTACAGGTGGAAGCTTTATCTAGGATCGCTTTTGTTTTTAGATATAAGCCTAAATTTTTAAATTGATATGTGTTGTACCTTCAGTGCTTATAACAATCACTGCTACAGAATCATAGCTTATATCAACAGGAATGACGTCACACCTTTAGATATATTGAGTCTATTAAGATATAGGTTTGTCTTTATTAGATTAAACCTAAGCTTTATACTGATGTAATTGAACGACATAGTCGTATATCTACTACACTGATACTGTACTGTTCATTTGACTAGTAATGTATCTCTCACGAACATTTTGCACAGTGCCGGACTGGCCAGGTCGGCAGGTCGGCAAATGCCGAGGGCCCACGGCCCTTAGGGGCCCACGAGCCTCAAAAATACAAAATTATTTAAATACCGTTTTTTCAATCTTATAAATTAAATCCACAGTTTTTTTATTTGAAAATAAGATTTTTGATTTTATTCATCAATAAGATATCTGATAAATTTGAATAATGAACATTATAAGGTTACTGTACAGCACACATTTGTCCATGTTTAGCACAGGCAACACATTTTGTCTTTGTTTATTCGTTATCACCACGTGAGCTGTCTGCTTAGACGCCACTGCCACCAGGATCAGCTGTGAGGCGTTGTCGTTGCGAACGCGAACAGTGGGCGCGTGGTTGTCGTCTGCGTGGAGTTCATTAGAGGTTTACTATTGCCGATGCTTTCTTTACTTAACGATCAAGAGTTTATAGGTTAATATTGCTTAGTACTTAGTGAAATAGTGACAATATACAGTAGTGAAATAGTATGCTGTGTGTGATTGCCTACAATAAATAAACAGTCTAGGCCAAGTGGCGGTGCTTTTAAGCGAAATTTGAAAATATATTTACATCATTCGTCATCTTAGTATTAAAAAATCGATAATATTCCCTTTGCATCAAAAAGGAGATCTAGATGTGGTTGAGAATTATAGAGGTTTATCGTTTATTGATAGCGTATGTAAGATATTTATGAGCTTGGTGAATAACAGGCTACAAATATGGTTATCTAATCGGAATATTTTGACGGAATTCCAAGCAGGGTTTCGAAGTGGCTACTCCACACTTTATAACATTTTTAATTTATCCAGCATGGCAAATATTCACTTGGCTTCAAAGGGTCACAAATTATATTGTTTTTTCGTAGATTTTTCTTCCGCTTTCGACACAATTGACAGACACGCTTTGGTATTCAAACTTTCGGGTATGGGTATCTCCACAAAAATGTTAAATTTAGTGAAAAACTACTACGAAGGAACGAGAGCTAGTGTTTGGTGTGATAATAAGGTTACAAATAGCTTTGAAACGACCGTAGGTTTAAGGCAAGGCTGTATAGGCTCTCCGGGGATGTTCAGTTTATTTATAAATGACTTACCTGAAGCAATCGGTGGGGGATGTAATTTTGGAAGAGAAAAAGTAAACATGTTATTGTATGCAGACGACCTAGTAATTTTTTCACCTACGCCTGTAGGCCTACAGCACATGATAAAAGGATTAGAAAATTATTGTAATATTTGGAACTTGCAAGTAAATCTATCTAAATCCAAAATAGTTATTTTTAAAAGAGGTGGGAGATTTCGAGGGAATGAAAAATGGTTTTTTAAGGGGAATCGAATAGAAGTTGTTAATTATTATAAATATTTGGGTACAGTGTTTGCTTCGAATTTGTCTTGGGAAACACACTTTGCAGAAAAGGCTAATATGGCGAAATTAGCTGTGAATTCTGTTTGGAGCAGCGTGATAAATAGAAATAAAGTGCCTCTTAGTGTTAAGCTCTTGTGTTTTGACTCAGTGGTGAAAAGTATGTTGTGCTATGGGGCACAAGTCTGGGGTTTCAAGGAAAGTGGTAAGGTAGAATCGGTTCAAAAGTTGTTTATTAAGAAGTTACTGCGCTTGCCCAAAAACACTCCAGATTATGTCTTGTACATTGAAACGAATAGAGAAAAACTTTATTTTGCCACCATGATTGCGAACATAACATATTTATTAAAGATTTTTGAAATGCCTGACGAGCGCCTACCTAAACGCCTCGCAGACGTTGTCATAAGTAAAAATATTTATTGGTGTAAAAGCTGGAAATTATTAGGGATGAAATATGGTATAGATGTTGATTTTTCTGTCCCCAACAAACAATTCTTAGGACATCAATTAATGTGTGTAGTCGATGCCGAGAGAGAAGCATGGCGATCTATGTGCCGCGGCCGAGCGATCACGTCGCCTTATCACAGTCAATACCTTACGCTAGACCTTGAACTTGCCGGAGACAGAAGTTTGTTTTGTGATAAGTATGATATCGGAGTTATATCTTGGGCTGTCAAGGCCAGGGCTGAACTGCTAGATCTTAACTACAAACCTTGGGTCTTTGGGAAAAATTATAAATGCACCTTATGTAACTTAAATGCAGACGAAAATGTTTTCCACTTTGTAGCCATTTGCCCGATTCTGTCTGAGATAAGAAAAACCTGGTTTAATAAGGGATTTTTAAGCGAATTTGAGTTTTTAAATTATTTGAATGGGGAGAATTGGCGAATTCTAGGTAACTTTTTGAGAAACGCCTGGCACTATAGATGGGGGTTAATTTCAGAATTTAATGTCACTTAATTAGGTAAACAAAGCTGCTGAGCGCATATGCTATGGGATGGGATTGATTAATTTAAGTATGATTGATAAGCTACTATTGATGTGTTGTTATGTTTATTGCACTTTATTTTCCTTTTGTTTTGTTTTTATAATCTTTCCGCTTCTATTTAGTAAAAATTATTAATTGAAATGCATAAATAATGGTTAGTGCTGTTTAAGTTTTATTTTTAACAACAATTATGAATGATGTGTTTTATTTCCAGGTGCCAACTCAACAGACGGCCTAACGGCTATTGTTGTATAGCGCGTAGGTTAAGTTTCCTGCGTGAAGCTTTTTTTTGTAAACACACTTTGTTGAAATAAAGCGCTTTTTTCTTTCATTCATTTCATTCATTCATCATTCGTCATCTTAGATCTCTTCAAAGTAACTTCTCCAGTTTCAATTTTTTTACAAAATAAAAATATGGATTATTCTGTTGCGTGGAGATTGGTCAAAAGCTTACTTCAACAAATCCGGGAAATGAGAGAAGACAGCCATTTTGATGATATACTAAGAAAGTGTAAAATGTATACTTCATGTATTAATACTTCATGTATTATTAGTGAAAACATGGAAGATATAGAAATGGAAGTGGATTTTCCAGAAAAAAGAATGAGGAAAAAAAGAAAATGTCAGGATAACTTGCTGAGGATGAATCTGATTCCACCTACCCAAATGTTTAAAACTCTGTACTTCAATGTTTTAGATTGTGCTACAAACAGCATTGAAGAACGCTTTGTAAAGAATGAGAACTTATTACAGGATTGTGCTGTTTTGGATCCTAAAAACTTCAAACAATCGTGAAACATCAATCAATAAATGGCTGAGTCTGAGTCTGATGCATTAACTACTGTAGCATGCGTGACAAAAGTTGACAAGTCCAAACTTATTACGGAACAACAACAGTTTGCTGCAAACTATGTTATATTTAAGCTTTCTTTAGATAAAAATAGTACCAGTAATTTTGATGATCAATTGCTTAGTAATAATGACGAGAAACATCAATGTAAGACCGAAGAGAAGTTTTGGTGTGTCCAATGTTTATCGTGTCAGGAGAATTTGCTATATTGTACAATCTGTCATCTCAATCAGGCCTGTTTAACAATTTGTACTCTGTTTACAAATACCTGCTTACAATACAATGCACTCAGGTTTCACGCGAAAGAGTTTTTTCAAAACTTAAAATAGTAAAAAATAAGTTAAGAATTTCTTTGGACCAAGAACTTGCGTTGAAAAAGAATCTCCCAGATGAACTGCGAGAGGGACTTGTTTAAGGACGTAAATTGAGAGGCTATAATCAACGAAATAGCTTGCTCAAGTGAAGAGCTTAAGAAAATGTTAATAGTGTGATTTAGTTAGTTATGACCATGGTTTCAGACTCTTTATGTTGCCGTTAGATAGCCTACATTCAACAATCAACATATTGATAATGTAATCATATTGTTATGTTTTGCACTTAAAAATAATCGTAAACAGGTTTTTTTGAAAATATTCATGTTTTTGAAGAAACTAGTTGTGTACAATGTACATGCATCATAATTATGGTCTTTAAGATACAGTATAGTCTTATATGTGATTCCAAAAAATTGAAACACATTAACATTTTATCTATTAATATATTAACATAGACTTATTGTTTTTAAATAGCCTTTAATTTGATGCCTATTTCAATGCAATTATACACGCATTACCATTTATAACCTAATTTCCTAGTGTCAACGGGTACTTATTTTCTTTATTTCGTTGGCCTTATGTTAATATTAATAAATGCATGCTAAATGTATAGAGAATAATGAGTTTCAAAAAAGTTTTTATATTACATTGGGTGTAAAACATTCGAAGTGGGGGGCCCACGACAAATTTTTGCCGAGGGCCCACAGAGCAGCCAGTCCGGCACTGATTTTGCACTTGGACTACGTACATACAACCTTAGTAGTTCATATGAAAATAAAATACAGGTAGATTTAAATACTTCCTGATGCAATTTGATGTTTTATCAATAACACATATTGCTTTATCGTCTACTGATTTAATTTTGATCGAAAGAAATATAATCCCTGAAACGTTGATTTAAAAGTTATAAAACAGTTAGACGCAATACAGTTGTAAATATAGCTTTTATCTCAAATAGACATGTCTTACTACGCTGTAAAATATTCTAACATCTGAGGAAATTATAGGTAGGACATTTTCTTGTTATACAAAAATGAACAACACATACAGGGTGTCACAAAAACGCTTAGCGTGCTATGCAGAACCAGATTCTACATACAAAAATAAGTCGAAAATGTAGAGTAACATTTTTTCGATTTCGCCTTAGTTTAGCCGTAATCCGCCATTTTGTATTTTTTTTTAATATCCAATAATTCATCTACCCCTGGAGATATTTTCATGAAACTTGGTATAAACCTTAAGTCTTTTAACATTAACATTTTCCAAAAATATTTTTTATCAAACTTATCAAATTTCAAAATGGCGGCCATTAAAAAAATTTAAAGTCAAATTTCATGAAAACTAGCGGGTAAAACAAAATTTTACAAAGGATTAAATTTAAAGCACTTTTTAAGCCAAATCCAATGACACTAAGATTGTTAAAATCGGTTAATAAATAACAAAGTTATTAAATATTTTTCAATTAACCTCAAAATGACGCTAAATGTGCTATTAAAGAACAAAAGCAAAAAAAGTAATTCGATAATGGAATAGTTATCCAAATACAAATTAAAAGTAATAAAAATGTTAAAAATAGTTTTATGAATTTTATTGGTGATTTTAAAGGGCTGAAATAGTTTTATTTCATGACTATTCAATCCACCTTACTTGTTAACAGCTGGTATTAAATGTAATCAGCTGTTTACAAAATTCATTGTTGTTGACTTGTTATTGTCAACATTTTTTTAACCTTTTAGGATGCTTATAATTTTAATTTGGATAATTTATACCATTACTTTTTTAGCTTTAATTAACCTCAAATAAGAACAAAAGAACCTTAAATGAAGAACAAAAGCTGAAAAAGTAATTTTATAATGGAGTAATCACCCAATTTAAAATTAAAAGCATCCAAAAAGGTTAAAAATTTTGACAATAACAAGTCAACTGCAATTAATTTTGTAAACAGCTGATTACATTTAATACCAGCTGTTAACGCAAGTAAGGTGGATTGAATAGTCATGAAATAAAATATTTTAGCCATTTAAAATCACCAATAAAATTCATAAAACTATTTTTAACATTTTTATTACTTTTAATTTGGATTTGGATAACTATTCCATTATCGAATTACTTTTTTTTCTTTTGTTCTTTAATAGCACATTTAGCGTCATTTTGAGGTTAATTTAAAAATATTTAATAACTTTGTTATTTATTAACTGATTTTAACAATCTTAGTGTCATTGGATTTGGCTTAAAAAGTGCTTTAAATTTAATCTTTGTGAAATTTTGTTTTACCTGCTAGTTTTCATGAAATTTGACTTTGAATTATTTAAATGGCCGCCATTTTGAAATTTGATAAGTTTGATAAAAAATATTTTTGGAAAATGTTAATGTTAAAAGACTTAAGGTTTATACCAAGTTTCATAAAAATATCTCCAGGGGTAGATTAATTATTAAATATTTTCAAAAAAATACAAAATGGCGGATTACGGCTAAACTAGGTATACGCTCATTCTTCCCGTAAGAGGATGAACGAAGAAAAACGCCAAAACTTCTTGTAATCCATAACAAAAAAGCAACTTTACTTGAGATCTTTACTTTTCCTACACTTTTTTCGATATGTTTTTAAATTCTCTTTTTGATCAGATAACTCTTCCAACAATCGCAACAGTTAGGGATTTCCCTAAGATTTTACATGGGAATAGTAAAACAGAGATTAGTGTATATGTATACAGTTTTTCAGCAAATCTATTAGAAGACTATTTTACCTATTTATAAAGCCCAACTACCCGTTTACCTTTACTCTGACCATCTTTAAGAAGCCATGATTGTTTGAATGTTTTTTTCTATTAGTTTTGAGTAAACCTAGCTCTACCAAACTAAGAGCGACTAGTAAAAGTTACACGATAAAGCGTTTGTTTGCAAAAAACATGGGGTGCTACGCCCCCCCCCCACGGCCTCCCCCCGATCTACTCTGCTCATTATTAACGTGACATGATGGTTTGAAAGTTTTTTTTTTATTAGTATTGAGTAAACCTAACTACAAAACTATGAGCAAATAATAACAGTTACACGCCAAAGAAGTTGTTTGCGAAAGGACATGGGGGGGCTTCGCCCCCCTCACCCCCCCCTTTACATTGCCCATGATTAAGAAGCCATGATGGTTTGAATGCTTTTTTCCTATTAGAATTAAGTAAACTTAGCTCTACAAAACTATCAGCAACTAATTACTCGCCAAAGCAGTTGTTTGCAGAAGGACATAATAACAGTAAATAATAACAGTTACACGCCAAAGTAGTTGATTGCAGAAGGACATGGGGGGGCTTCGCCCCCCACAACCCCCCTTTACACTGCGCATGATTAAGAAACCATGATGGTTTGATTGTTTTTTCTATTAGTATTGAGTAAACCTAAAGTAAAGTAAAACAGAAACGTATTGGAAACAAACATAATAAAAGTTACTAGATAACGTGTAGCTCGAAATCGAGTAAAAACCATGTAGTAAAAGAATAAAGTATAAACATCGTTATACTTTTATACTTTAAAATTTAATCAAAGGGCTAAATTCAATTACGAAATTATGGCTAAACCATTGAAACTCTAAGTTCATTTGATTTTCCGCAGGAGTTTCCGGTTAACAATTTTTCCATTTGTCCATGTTTAGCACAGGCAACACATTTTGTCTTTGTTTATTCGTTATCACCACGTGAGCTGTCTGCTTAGACGCCACTGCCACCAGGATCAGCTGTGAGGCGTTGTCGTTGCGAACGCGAACAGTGGGCGCGTGGTTGTCGTCTGCGTGGAGTTCATTAGAGGTTTACTATTGCCGATGCTTTCTTTACTTAACGATCAAGAGTTTATAGGTTAATATTGCTTAGTACTTAGTGAAATAGTGACAATATACAGTAGTGAAATAGTATGCTGTGTGTGATTGCCTACAATAAATAAACAGTCTAGGCCAAGTGGCGGTGCTTTTAAGCGAAATTTGAAAATATATTTACATCATTCGTCATCTTAGTATTAAAAAATCGATAATATTCCCTTTGCATCAAAAAGGAGATCTAGATGTGGTTGAGAATTATAGAGGTTTATCGTTTATTGATAGCGTATGTAAGATATTTATGAGCTTGGTGAATAACAGGCTACAAATATGGTTATCTAATCGGAATATTTTGACGGAATTCCAAGCAGGGTTTCGAAGTGGCTACTCCACACTTTATAACATTTTTAATTTATCCAGCATGGCAAATATTCACTTGGCTTCAAAGGGTCACAAATTATATTGTTTTTTCGTAGATTTTTCTTCCGCTTTCGACACAATTGACAGACACGCTTTGGTATTCAAACTTTCGGGTATGGGTATCTCCACAAAAATGTTAAATTTAGTGAAAAACTACTACGAAGGAACGAGAGCTAGTGTTTGGTGTGATAATAAGGTTACAAATAGCTTTGAAACGACCGTAGGTTTAAGGCAAGGCTGTATAGGCTCTCCGGGGATGTTCAGTTTATTTATAAATGACTTACCTGAAGCAATCGGTGGGGGATGTAATTTTGGAAGAGAAAAAGTAAACATGTTATTGTATGCAGACGACCTAGTAATTTTTTCACCTACGCCTGTAGGCCTACAGCACATGATAAAAGGATTAGAAAATTATTGTAATATTTGGAACTTGCAAGTAAATCTATCTAAATCCAAAATAGTTATTTTTAAAAGAGGTGGGAGATTTCGAGGGAATGAAAAATGGTTTTTTAAGGGGAATCGAATAGAAGTTGTTAATTATTATAAATATTTGGGTACAGTGTTTGCTTCGAATTTGTCTTGGGAAACACACTTTGCAGAAAAGGCTAATATGGCGAAATTAGCTGTGAATTCTGTTTGGAGCAGCGTGATAAATAGAAATAAAGTGCCTCTTAGTGTTAAGCTCTTGTGTTTTGACTCAGTGGTGAAAAGTATGTTGTGCTATGGGGCACAAGTCTGGGGTTTCAAGGAAAGTGGTAAGGTAGAATCGGTTCAAAAGTTGTTTATTAAGAAGTTACTGCGCTTGCCCAAAAACACTCCAGATTATGTCTTGTACATTGAAACGAATAGAGAAAAACTTTATTTTGCCACCATGATTGCGAACATAACATATTTATTAAAGATTTTTGAAATGCCTGACGAGCGCCTACCTAAACGCCTCGCAGACGTTGTCATAAGTAAAAATATTTATTGGTGTAAAAGCTGGAAATTATTAGGGATGAAATATGGTATAGATGTTGATTTTTCTGTCCCCAACAAACAATTCTTAGGACATCAATTAATGTGTGTAGTCGATGCCGAGAGAGAAGCATGGCGATCTATGTGCCGCGGCCGAGCGATCACGTCGCCTTATCACAGTCAATACCTTACGCTAGACCTTGAACTTGCCGGAGACAGAAGTTTGTTTTGTGATAAGTATGATATCGGAGTTATATCTTGGGCTGTCAAGGCCAGGGCTGAACTGCTAGATCTTAACTACAAACCTTGGGTCTTTGGGAAAAATTATAAATGCACCTTATGTAACTTAAATGCAGACGAAAATGTTTTCCACTTTGTAGCCATTTGCCCGATTCTGTCTGAGATAAGAAAAACCTGGTTTAATAAGGGATTTTTAAGCGAATTTGAGTTTTTAAATTATTTGAATGGGGAGAATTGGCGAATTCTAGGTAACTTTTTGAGAAACGCCTGGCACTATAGATGGGGGTTAATTTCAGAATTTAATGTCACTTAATTAGGTAAACAAAGCTGCTGAGCGCATATGCTATGGGATGGGATTGATTAATTTAAGTATGATTGATAAGCTACTATTGATGTGTTGTTATGTTTATTGCACTTTATTTTCCTTTTGTTTTGTTTTTATAATCTTTCCGCTTCTATTTAGTAAAAATTATTAATTGAAATGCATAAATAATGGTTAGTGCTGTTTAAGTTTTATTTTTAACAACAATTATGAATGATGTGTTTTATTTCCAGGTGCCAACTCAACAGACGGCCTAACGGCTATTGTTGTATAGCGCGTAGGTTAAGTTTCCTGCGTGAAGCTTTTTTTTGTAAACACACTTTGTTGAAATAAAGCGCTTTTTTCTTTCATTCATTTCATTCATTCATCATTCGTCATCTTAGATCTCTTCAAAGTAACTTCTCCAGTTTCAATTTTTTTACAAAATAAAAATATGGATTATTCTGTTGCGTGGAGATTGGTCAAAAGCTTACTTCAACAAATCCGGGAAATGAGAGAAGACAGCCATTTTGATGATATACTAAGAAAGTGTAAAATGTATACTTCATGTATTATTAGTGAAAACATGGAAGATATAGAAATGGAAGTGGATTTTCCAGAAAAAAGAATGAGGAAAAAAAGAAAATGTCAGGATAACTTGCTGAGGATGAATCTGATTCCACCTACCCAAATGTTTAAAACTCTGTACTTCAATGTTTTAGATTGTGCTACAAACAGCATTGAAGAACGCTTTGTAAAGAATGAGAACTTATTACAGGATTGTGCTGTTTTGGATCCTAAAAACTTCAAACAATCGTGAAACATCAATCAATAAATGGCTGAGTCTGAGTCTGATGCATTAACTACTGTAGCATGCGTGACAAAAGTTGACAAGTCCAAACTTATTACGGAACAACAACAGTTTGCTGCAAACTATGTTATATTTAAGCTTTCTTTAGATAAAAATAGTACCAGTAATTTTGATGATCAATTGCTTAGTAATAATGACGAGAAACATCAATGTAAGACCGAAGAGAAGTTTTGGTGTGTCCAATGTTTATCGTGTCAGGAGAATTTGCTATATTGTACAATCTGTCATCTCAATCAGGCCTGTTTAACAATTTGTACTCTGTTTACAAATACCTGCTTACAATACAATGCACTCAGGTTTCACGCGAAAGAGTTTTTTCAAAACTTAAAATAGTAAAAAATAAGTTAAGAATTTCTTTGGACCAAGAACTTGCGTTGAAAAAGAATCTCCCAGATGAACTGCGAGAGGGACTTGTTTAAGGACGTAAATTGAGAGGCTATAATCAACGAAATAGCTTGCTCAAGTGAAGAGCTTAAGAAAATGTTAATAGTGTGATTTAGTTAGTTATGACCATGGTTTCAGACTCTTTATGTTGCCGTTAGATAGCCTACATTCAACAATCAACATATTGATAATGTAATCATATTGTTATGTTTTGCACTTAAAAATAATCGTAAACAGGTTTTTTTGAAAATATTCATGTTTTTGAAGAAACTAGTTGTGTACAATGTACATGCATCATAATTATGGTCTTTAAGATACAGTATAGTCTTATATGTGATTCCAAAAAATTGAAACACATTAACATTTTATCTATTAATATATTAACATAGACTTATTGTTTTTAAATAGCCTTTAATTTGATGCCTATTTCAATGCAATTATACACGCATTACCATTTATAACCTAATTTCCTAGTGTCAACGGGTACTTATTTTCTTTATTTCGTTGGCCTTATGTTAATATTAATAAATGCATGCTAAATGTATAGAGAATAATGAGTTTCAAAAAAGTTTTTATATTACATTGGGTGTAAAACATTCGAAGTGGGGGGCCCACGACAAATTTTTGCCGAGGGCCCACAGAGCAGCCAGTCCGGCACTGATTTTGCACTTGGACTACGTACATACAACCTTAGTAGTTCATATGAAAATAAAATACAGGTAGATTTAAATACTTCCTGATGCAATTTGATGTTTTATCAATAACACATATTGCTTTATCGTCTACTGATTTAATTTTGATCGAAAGAAATATAATCCCTGAAACGTTGATTTAAAAGTTATAAAACAGTTAGACGCAATACAGTTGTAAATATAGCTTTTATCTCAAATAGACATGTCTTACTACGCTGTAAAATATTCTAACATCTGAGGAAATTATAGGTAGGACATTTTCTTGTTATACAAAAATGAACAACACATACAGGGTGTCACAAAAACGCTTAGCGTGCTATGCAGAACCAGATTCTACATACAAAAATAAGTCGAAAATGTAGAGTAACATTTTTTCGATTTCGCCTTAGTTTAGCCGTAATCCGCCATTTTGTATTTTTTTTAAAATATCCAATAATTCATCTACCCCTGGAGATATTTTCATGAAACTTGGTATAAACCTTAAGTCTTTTAACATTAACATTTTCCAAAAATATTTTTTATCAAACTTATCAAATTTCAAAATGGCGGCCATTAAAAAAATTTAAAGTCAAATTTCATGAAAACTAGCGGGTAAAACAAAATTTTACAAAGGATTAAATTTAAAGCACTTTTTAAGCCAAATCCAATGACACTAAGATTGTTAAAATCGGTTAATAAATAACAAAGTTATTAAATATTTTTCAATTAACCTCAAAATGACGCTAAATGTGCTATTAAAGAACAAAAGCAAAAAAAGTAATTCGATAATGGAATAGTTATCCAAATACAAATTAAAAGTAATAAAAATGTTAAAAATAGTTTTATGAATTTTATTGGTGATTTTAAAGGGCTGAAATAGTTTTATTTCATGACTATTCAATCCACCTTACTTGTTAACAGCTGGTATTAAATGTAATCAGCTGTTTACAAAATTCATTGTTGTTGACTTGTTATTGTCAACATTTTTTTAACCTTTTAGGATGCTTATAATTTTAATTTGGATAATTTATACCATTACTTTTTTAGCTTTAATTAACCTCAAATAAGAACAAAAGAACCTTAAATGAAGAACAAAAGCTGAAAAAGTAATTTTATAATGGAGTAATCACCCAATTTAAAATTAAAAGCATCCAAAAAGGTTAAAAGTTTTGACAATAACAAGTCAACTGCAATTAATTTTGTAAACAGCTGATTACATTTAATACCAGCTGTTAACGCAAGTAAGGTGGATTGAATAGTCATGAAATAAAATATTTTAGCCATTTAAAATCACCAATAAAATTCATAAAACTATTTTTAACATTTTTATTACTTTTAATTTGGATTTGGATAACTATTCCATTATCGAATTACTTTTTTTTCTTTTGTTCTTTAATAGCACATTTAGCGTCATTTTGAGGTTAATTTAAAAATATTTAATAACTTTGTTATTTATTAACTGATTTTAACAATCTTAGTGTCATTGGATTTGGCTTAAAAAGTGCTTTAAATTTAATCTTTGTGAAATTTTGTTTTACCTGCTAGTTTTCATGAAATTTGACTTTGAATTATTTAAATGGCCGCCATTTTGAAATTTGATAAGTTTGATAAAAAATATTTTTGGAAAATGTTAATGTTAAAAGACTTAAGGTTTATACCAAGTTTCATAAAAATATCTCCAGGGGTAGATTAATTATTAAATATTTTCAAAAAAATACAAAATGGCGGATTACGGCTAAACTAGGTATACGCTCATTCTTCCCGTAAGAGGATGAACGAAGAAAAACGCCAAAACTTCTTGTAATCCATAACAAAAAAGCAACTTTACTTGAGATCTTTACTTTTCCTACACTTTTTTCGATATGTTTTTAAATTCTCTTTTTGATCAGATAACTCTTCCAACAATCGCAACAGTTAGGGATTTCCCTAAGATTTTACATCGGAATAGTAAAACAGAGATTAGTGTATATGTATACAGTTTTTCAGCAAATCTATTAGAAGACTATTTTACCTATTTATAAAGCCCAACTACCCGTTTACCTTTACTCTGACCATCTTTAAGAAGCCATGATTGTTTGAATGTTTTTTTCTATTAGTTTTGAGTAAACCTAGCTCTACAAAACTAAGAGCGACTAGTAAAAGTTACACGATAAAGCGTTTGTTTGCAAAAAACATGGGGTGCTACGCCCCCCCCCCACGGCCTCCCCCCGATCTACTCTGCTCATTATTAACGTGACATGATGGTTTGAAAGTTTTTTTTTATTAGTATTGAGTAAACCTAACTACAAAACTATGAGCAAATAATAACAGTTACACGCCAAAGAAGTTGTTTGCGAAAGGACATGGGGGGGCTTCGCCCCCCTCACCCCCCCCTTTACATTGCCCATGATTAAGAAGCCATGATGGTTTGAATGCTTTTTTCCTATTAGAATTAAGTAAACTTAGCTCTACAAAACTATCAGCAACTAATTACTCGCCAAAGCAGTTGTTTGCAGAAGGACATAATAACAGTAAATAATAACAGTTACACGCCAAAGTAGTTGATTGCAGAAGGACATGGGGGGGCTTCGCCCCCCACAACCCCCCTTTACACTGCGCATGATTAAGAAACCATGATGGTTTGATTGTTTTTTCTATTAGTATTGAGTAAACCTAAAGTAAAGTAAAACAGAAACGTATTGGAAACAAACATAATAAAAGTTACTAGATAACGTGTAGCTCGAAATCGAGTAAAAACCATGTAGTAAAAGAATAAAGTATAAACATCGTTATACTTTTATACTTTAAAATTTAATCAAAGGGCTAAATTCAATTACGAAATTATGGCTAAACCATTGAAACTCTAAGTTCATTTGATTTTCCGCAGGAGTTTCCGGTTAACAATTTTTTTGGAAAACACCTTCATTTTCCATTTTCTTTTTACTCTGACACATATATTTTAATAAAGCTTCAAAACACTGTCCTGAAATGTATTGAGATATCGTAAATTACATTGTAAACCTGGGAACTGCAATGTTTAAGCCCTTTAAAAACATTTCATAACATAAATTACATAATAAATATTTTTGTTGAAACCCAAAGCAGCTGTAAAAACTATAAAACTGCTCTTTTCAAAAAATAATTATATAAGTGCTGCAATCTGTGGTCTGCCTGTAAAACTATTTCAGAGTTTAGCCATATGTTAGGTTAAACAAAGTGAACCGAGATTGCTCGAATGTCGATGAATAGCGCCACCGTTCCGAAACTTCAGCCCTTTACTCTACTTCAGAGACACCCTTTTTAGGAAATTCTAATACGTATTGACAAATCTACATAAAATTCCCTTTAACTTAACAATTCAAATGTTAAAATCCGTCCAGCCGTCATAGAGGTTGGACCGTGAAAAGAAAACCGCTTGCGTATTAATGTACAGTAATAATGTAGATATGAGGATATCCGCGCTTACGGTGGAATCTTCTACGACACTCTAGCTCCCTGATACCTTCGGCGAACACTTTCAACCGCTGTTTGATAGCTGTAGAAACACGGAGAAAACCATGCGGTGATTCTATGCTATTCTAACGCCCTGATACTAACGCAAATGTTGAAAATAGGACAAGAACAAAATACCAATTTTTTGAAAATTATTTGTGACGTAATAGGAAGTGATATAAAGGTGGATCAAAATCTTGTCTTATGTAAAATTTTGCGAAGAATCCACTGGTTTAATAAGATTTTCAATATTTACTTCCGGTCTATAAGATAAAATTTTTCACCGATTTCAAAGGGCTCCCATACAAATGTTGTTAAGGTGATGGTGCCAGCTGACGAACTTGACCTAGATTTCTTAAAAATGGGCTTGCCTGCCAAATTTGGTCAGAATATTTCAAATCTTTCACGAGTTATGCGAGCGACACACATTTTTTTCCGAGTGAATTTTTGTCAATCATAAGGACTCACTTCGTTCATCCAATTATATATTTAAAATCAATGTATTTCGGTTATTTAAGGCAGAGTTGTGGTTTTTACAGCTAAATCAGCTG
The DNA here is from genome assembly GCA_035578135.1 of Flexamia atlantica. Taxonomy (NCBI): domain Eukaryota; kingdom Metazoa; phylum Arthropoda; class Insecta; order Hemiptera; family Cicadellidae; genus Flexamia; species Flexamia atlantica. The sequence goes on along the minus strand of JAQJVK010000001.1, from coordinate 144,923,314 downwards.
ATTAGCATTGAGATGCGTATTTTTTTAAGAAAAAGTACATTTTGGCCCTTTAAGGGCCAAAATACATATATTTTGAAAATTATTTGTGACGTCATATGAAGTGATATAAGGGTGGTTCAAAATCTTTTCTTGTGTAAAATTTTGCAAGGAAAACACTGGTTTAATCAGATTTCCAAAATCACTTCCGGTTTCGGAGATATAATTTTTCACCGGTTTCAAAGGGCTCCCATACAAATATGGTTAAGGCTAGGTTGCCAGGTAAAGAACTTGACTTAGAGTTTTAAAAAATGAGCCTCCCTGCCAAATTTGGTCAATATATCTAAATTAGTCTTCGAGCAAAGCAAGTGACAGACATTTTTTCCGAGTGCATTTTTCTTATCCATAAGGCCTCATTTTGCAAATCTATTTAAATATTGAAAATCAATGTATTTCGATTATATAAATCAAAATTGTCGGTTTTCAACCTAAAACAGGCGATTAGCTTTGAAATCTGCATTGTAAAACGTAAAAGTACATTTTGGCCCTTTAAGGGCCAAAATACCAATTTTTTGAAAATTATTTGTGACGTAATAGGAAGTGATATAAAGGTGGATCAAAATCTTGTCTTATGTAAACTTTTGCGAAGAATCCACTGGTTTAATAAGATTTTCAATATTTACTTCCGGTCTATAAGATAAAATTTTTCACCGATTTCAAAGGGCTCCCATACAAATGTTGTTAAGGTGATGGTGCCAGCTGACGAACTTGACCTAGATTTCTTAAAAATGGGCTTGCCTGCCAAATTTGGTCAGAATATTTCAAATCGTTCACGAGTTATGCGAGCGACACACATTTTTTCCGAGTGAATTTTTGTCAATCATAAGGACTCACTTCGTTCATCCAATTATATATTTAAAATCAATGTATTTCGGTTATTTAAGGCAGAGTTGTGGTTTTTACAGCTAAATCAGCTGATTAGCATTGAGATGCGTATTTTTTAAGAAAAAGTACATTTTGGCCCTTTAAGGGCCAAAATACATATATTTTGAAAATTATTTGTGACGTCATATGAAGTGATATAAGGGTGGTTCAAAATCTTTTATTGTGTAAAATTTTGCAAGGAAAACACTGGTTTAATCAGATTTCCAAAATCACTTCCGGTTTCGGAGATATAATTTTTCACCGGTTTCAAAGGGCTCCCATACAAATATGGTTAAGGCTAGGTTGCCAGGTAAAGAACTTGACTTAGAGTTTTAAAAAATGAGCCTCCCTGCCAAATTTGGTCAATATATCTAAATTAGTCTTCGAGCAAAGCAAGTGACAGACATTTTTTCCGAGTGCATTTTTCTTATCCATAAGGCCTCATTTTGCAAATCTATTTAAATATTGAAAATCAATGTATTTCGATTATATAAATCAAAATTGTCGGTTTTCAACCTAAAACAGGCGATTAGCTTTGAAATCTGCATTGTAAAACGTAAAAGTACATTTTGGCCCTTTAAGGGCCAAAATACCAATTTTTTGAAAATTATTTGTGACGTAATAGGAAGTGATATAAAGGTGGATCAAAATCTTGTCTTATGTAAACTTTTGCGAAGAATCCACTGGTTTAATAAGATTTTCAATATTTACTTCCGGTCTATAAGATAAAATTTTTCACCGATTTCAAAGGGCTCCCATACAAATGTTGTTAAGGTGATGGTGCCAGCTGACGAACTTGACCTAGATTTCTTAAAAATGGGCTTGCCTGCCAAATTTGGTCAGAATATTTCAAATCTTTCACGAGTTATGCGAGCGACACACATTTTTTTCCGAGTGAATTTTTGTCAATCATAAGGACTCACTTCGTTCATCCAATTATATATTTAAAATCAATGTATTTCGGTTATTTAAGGCAGAGTTGTGGTTTTTACAGCTAAATCAGCTGATTAGCATTGAGATGCGTATTTTTTTAAGAAAAAGTACATTTTGGCCCTTTAAGGGCCAAAATACATATATTTTGAAAATTATTTGTGACGTCATATGAAGTGATATAAGGGTGGTTCAAAATCTTTTCTTGTGTAAAATTTTGCAAGGAAAACACTGGTTTAATCAGATTTCCAAAATCACTTCCGGTTTCGGAGATATAATTTTTCACCGGTTTCAAAGGGCTCCCATACAAATATGGTTAAGGCTAGGTTGCCAGGTAAAGAACTTGACTTAGAGTTTTAAAAAATGAGCCTCCCTGCCAAATTTGGTCAATATATCTAAATTAGTCTTCGAGCAAAGCAAGTGACAGACATTTTTTCCGAGTGCATTTTTCTTATCCATAAGGCCTCATTTTGCAAATCTATTTAAATATTGAAAATCAATGTATTTCGATTATATAAATCAAAATTGTCGGTTTTCAACCTAAAACAGGCGATTAGCTTTGAAATCTGCATTGTAAAACGTAAAAGTACATTTTGGCCCTTTAAGGGCCAAAATACCAATTTTTTGAAAATTATTTGTGACGTAATAGGAAGTGATATAAAGGTGGATCAAAATCTTGTCTTATGTAAACTTTTGCGAAGAATCCACTGGTTTAATAAGATTTTCAATATTTACTTCCGGTCTATAAGATAAAATTTTTCACCGATTTCAAAGGGCTCCCATACAAATGTTGTTAAGGTGATGGTGCCAGCTGACGAACTTGACCTAGATTTCTTAAAAATGGGCTTGCCTGCCAAATTTGGTCAGAATATTTCAAATCGTTCACGAGTTATGCGAGCGACACACATTTTTTCCGAGTGAATTTTTGTCAATCATAAGGACTCACTTCGTTCATCCAATTATATATTTAAAATCAATGTATTTCGGTTATTTAAGGCAGAGTTGTGGTTTTTACAGCTAAATCAGCTGATTATCATTGAGATGCGTATTTTTTAAGAAAAAGTACATTTTGGCCCTTTAAGGGCCAAAATACATATATTTTGAAAATTATTTGTGACGTCATATGAAGTGATATAAGGGTGGTTCAAAATCTTTTATTGTGTAAAATTTTGCAAGGAAAACACTGGTTTAATCAGATTTCCAAAATCACTTCCGGTTTCGGAGATATAATTTTTCACCGGTTTCAAAGGGCTCCCATACAAATATGGTTAAGGCTAGGTTGCCAGGTAAAGAACTTGACTTAGAGTTTTAAAAAATGAGCCTCCCTGCCAAATTTGGTCAATATATCTAAATTAGTCTTCGAGCAAAGCAAGTGACAGACATTTTTTCCGAGTGCATTTTTCTTATCCATAAGGCCTCATTTTGCAAATCTATTTAAATATTGAAAATCAATGTATTTCGATTATATAAATCAAAATTGTCGGTTTTCAACCTAAAACAGGCGATTAGCTTTGAAATCTGCATTGTAAAACGTAAAAGTACATTTTGGCCCTTTAAGGGCCAAAATACCAATTTTTTGAAAATTATTTGTGACGTAATAGGAAGTGATATAAAGGTGGATCAAAATCTTGTCTTATGTAAACTTTTGCGAAGAATCCACTGGTTTAATAAGATTTTCAATATTTACTTCCGGTCTATAAGATAAAATTTTTCACCGATTTCAAAGGGCTCCCATACAAATGTTGTTAAGGTGATGGTGCCAGCTGACGAACTTGACCTAGATTTCTTAAAAATGGGCTTGCCTGCCAAATTTGGTCAGAATATTTCAAATCTTTCACGAGTTATGCGAGCGACACACATTTTTTTCCGAGTGAATTTTTGTCAATCATAAGGACTCACTTCGTTCATCCAATTATATATTTAAAATCAATGTATTTCGGTTATTTAAGGCAGAGTTGTGGTTTTTACAGCTAAATCAGCTGATTAGCATTGAGATGCGTATTTTTTAAGAAAAAGTACATTTTGGCCCTTTAAGGGCCAAAATACATATATTTTGAAAATTATTTGTGACGTCATATGAAGTGATATAAGGGTGGTTCAAAATCTTTTATTGTGTAAAATTTTGCAAGGAAAACACTGGTTTAATCAGATTTCCAAAATCACTTCCGGTTTCGGAGATATAATTTTTCACCGGTTTCAAAGGGCTCCCATACAAATATGGTTAAGGCTAGGTTGCCAGGTAAAGAACTTGACTTAGAGTTTTAAAAAATGAGCCTCCCTGCCAAATTTGGTCAATATATCTAAATTAGTCTTCGAGCAAAGCAAGTGACAGACATTTTTTCCGAGTGCATTTTTCTTATCCATAAGGCCTCATTTTGCAAATCTATTTAAATATTGAAAATCAATGTATTTCGATTATATAAATCAAAATTGTCGGTTTTCAACCTAAAACAGGCGATTAGCTTTGAAATCTGCATTGTAAAACGTAAAAGTACATTTTGGCCCTTTAAGGGCCAAAATACCAATTTTTTGAAAATTATTTGTGACGTAATAGGAAGTGATATAAAGGTGGATCAAAATCTTGTATATGTAAAATTTTGCGAAGAATCCACTGGTTTAATAAGATTTTCAATATTTACTTCCGGTCTATAAGATAAAATTTTTCACCGATTTCAAAGGGCTCCCATACAAATGTTGTTAAGGTGATGGTGCCAGCTGACGAACTTGACCTAGATTTCTTAAAAATGGGCTTGCCTGCCAAATTTGGTCAGAATATTTCAAATCGTTCACGAGTTATGCGAGCGACACACATTTTTTCCGAGTGAATTTTTGTCAATCATAAGGACTCACTTCGTTCATCCAATTATATATTTAAAATCAATGTATTTCGGTTATTTAAGGCAGAGTTGTGGTTTTTACAGCTAAATCAGCTGATTAGCATTGAGATGCGTATTTTTTAAGAAAAAGTACATTTTGGCCCTTTAAGGGCCAAAATACATATATTTTGAAAATTATTTGTGACGTCATATGAAGTGATATAAGGGTGGTTCAAAATCTTTTATTGTGTAAAATTTTGCAAGGAAAACACTGGTTTAATCAGATTTCCAAAATCACTTCCGGTTTCGGAGATATAATTTTTCACCGGTTTCAAAGGGCTCCCATACAAATATGGTTAAGGCTAGGTTGCCAGGTAAAGAACTTGACTTAGAGTTTTAAAAAATGAGCCTCCCTGCCAAATTTGGTCAATATATCTAAATTAGTCTTCGAGCAAAGCAAGTGACAGACATTTTTTCCGAGTGCATTTTTCTTATCCATAAGGCCTCATTTTGCAAATCTATTTAAATATTGAAAATCAATGTATTTCGATTATATAAATCAAAATTGTCGGTTTTCAACCTAAAACAGGCGATTAGCTTTGAAATCTGCATTGTAAAACGTAAAAGTACATTTTGGCCCTTTAAGGGCCAAAATACCAATTTTTTGAAAATTATTTGTGACGTAATAGGAAGTGATATAAAGGTGGATCAAAATCTTGTATATGTAAAATTTTGCGAAGAATCCACTGGTTTAATAAGATTTTCAATATTTACTTCCGGTCTATAAGATAAAATTTTTCACCGATTTCAAAGGGCTCCCATACAAATGTTGTTAAGGTGATGGTGCCAGCTGACGAACTTGACCTAGATTTCTTAAAAATGGGCTTGCCTGCCAAATTTGGTCAGAATATTTCAAATCTTTCACGAGTTATGCGAGCGACACACATTTTTTTCCGAGTGAATTTTTGTCAATCATAAGGACTCACTTCGTTCATCCAACTAAGGCGAAATCGAAAAAATGTTACTCTACATTTTCGACTTATTTTTGTATGTAGAATCTGAGTCTGCATAGCACGCTACGCATTTTTGTGACACCCTGTATATTATATGTTAAATCAGATACTTTATAGCTTAGTGTGACAAACACAGCTTATATCTAAAATAGATATGACTTTCATGTGATCAAATGTTACATCTGAAACAACCAGAGTTAAGATAATTCTGGTTATATGGAAGTGTACAAGAGTTATGATATATTACAGGTTCTTATATCTTGTATCTTTTATGGTATGAAAAACATCGACGCATAGACTCGTACTCATATTAACAGTCTTACTTCATGCGTCGTTGCGTTGTGTTGTGACGGTTGGCGGCGCGGCGGCGTTGGTGTTTTTTCGTTGTGATGGTGTTGTGCTGTGCGGTCATGTTGTGTGCTGTGGCCCCTTAGTGATAATTTAATTTAGCTGCTACGCAGTTTTTCTAGTTTGATGTTCCTTTACAAGTCCATAAGGTTGTTAAACTATAGTGTGTTTAGTGACACAAACGATCAATTGAAACACCTAATAAATTATCTTAATTTAACTTATTGTAAAGTGAAAGGAGAGGCTCTGAAGCCTAAGTTTCATTTACATACTCATTTCTTCCCAGATTAAAGTTAGGCAGTGGCGAGGCGTGCGGTCATCTACAGATTCGCCGATGACTAACTCAATTTTAAAAGTAAATATTTTAGAAAAAAACTACAAATGACATAATGTTATAAGCCTAAATGTCTATTATTTTCAAAAGAAATCATAAATTTTCGGAGTATCAGGTTATTTTTAGGCACGGCGTTTTGCTTTGCACGCCAGATGCGCCGCGTCCGTAGTACTCTATTGACTAAATCCGAACCGATTCTCCGACTTTGGAGAATCCAATCTAGTGGAGCGCCCACCTCCCCGCGTCCATCCCCACCACTCACACCGCTGTTGTACAGGCGGCCAAGCGATTCTCTGTCGCTGGAGAATCGGTTGGCGTCCGGCTCCCTTCGGCTGTACTCGGCAGCCTTTGCCACGTAACGAGCAACTCTCGACTTCATTGTCGCTGTCAGTGCTACTTCACGGTGCAGAGAGACCTGCTCCGCTACTCGCGCATGCGCAAAGAGACCTAAAATAGTTCACTTCACAGTGCAGAGAGACCTGCTCCGCTACTCGCACATGTGCACAGTTCTCGCGCCACGCGCTGTGCTTGTGTTTGTGTAGTTTCAATGAGTGAAGTTGCAGTGGTTTAATTAAATTTTTAACATGTTTTATTATTAATCGATGAGCACAACAATGACTAAAGGAGAAGGTGATATATGTTCAACTGAAACAATTATAACAATAAAACTAAACTGATTAAAAAATTATAAAAATGAAATCATAAACTGCTTAATAAAATAGTTAACTGCATTTTTCAATGTTAAACTTTCATCCGAGAGCTTTTAAGTATCAGTATTATTCCATTCGCCTTTTCAGTAGAGTCATGGATGTTTTTATCTAAGGTCGTGGGGTCGTCGCTGAGGGACGAATATTCGGGGCGGTCAAGCGCAGGTCTGTCGCGACTATTCTATAAATAGCAATATAGCCGTTCCGCCGCACGGCGCCGTCGCAGCCCCGAGTACCTCTACACTATCAGCGATGACCACTCAAAAATGTCACGCGTCGCCACTGAAGTTAGGCCCTTTAAGACATATGGTTCATGAGATTTGAAGCTAAACACAAAGTTGCTTAAATGGTGGCCTATTCAACAGACTTAATACTTGCAAAAGAATAGCAATTAAAATCCAATTCATGTTAAATTATTCTTCCCTTAATCACATTCTAGCAAACAAACTTTCTTTTGGCAAAAAGATTTCTGAGAAAGAACTTAACTTGGCTGTTTCTAGGCGTATAGATGTTACTGGATGTTACTCTCTCTTACTCTGTTGAATGGGTTCAATTAAATGGTGTTTTAAGGAAAAAAAGAATGTTGCTTGCTTGAACTTATCAAGAAACGATTAACTTGTTTTTCCTACTATAAACAGCATTTTTCTTTCATTAGATAATGATGTATACTTTTCTTGTCACCTTCTGGAAAGTGTAGTAGGTATTTGACGACCGCTACTGTGCACGGCTTGTTCATAAAACTGACAAAACTTGCTTTCATGATGCTAAAGGTTTATTTATACCTTATCCACACACACTGACAATTTCAAGAGACTCATCTCTCTGTATCAATCTTAGATGGACGATAAATTATTTATTGTATCTTATTGACGAACGTTTAGAGAGTCTTATTCTCAACTCAAGAATCACTTATGTAGTTTAACTCCTCTTTTATTATTAGATTAAAAATTATGAAACTTAAACGGCATCAATTTTACATCTTGAGGAATGATCTAATCGATGAGTAGGTTGTTAATTTTGTGATTCAATATTTTATTTTTTAGTTTACAACATTTATTTGGTTGCTGATTTGGACTTTTGACTTCGGCAGTCGTCGTCACCCGTCAAAACGTCTGGCTTGTTGAGCTGTCAAATGTCAAAATAATGTCGTTTGTCTGGCATTTGTAGTTGTGGTTGTAGGTTGTGTTAACTTTGTTTTATGGCGTACTAACCATTGTCCAAGCTATTTAATTTATGGTGTTAAATATATCTGTTACAAGTTATCTATTTATCACGAATTGAATTATAACAGTGTCTGCATAGCATGAAAATCTGCGTTTAATTTGCTACATTTCATTTACTGCTGTGCTGCGATAGCGCTTGTGAATGCTAAAGCTAAAGCGAAAGTTAAAGAATAAAAGGATAAAAATAAAGAATATTCCTAGAGATATTATTTTTTATTTATGATCAGACTGCTGTTGAATTGCACATTTGAGGTCTCTGGAATTAAGTTATTTCGATTGGTATCGTGATTTCGTGAAGACCCTCAAGACGCCAAGTCAGGACCGTAACAAGTACGTATATAATATTAATGTCGGACTTACAAAGTAGGCATTGTAAGCAGAAATAATTGTTATACATTCAGTTATTCAGTTAATGGCATATACAATACACGTAACCAAATTAGGTAAGTTTATCCTGTAGTAATAAGGTTACCCAACTCTCAAGATGATAGTTTGGGTTTTTACACTTACCTACGTGTTTAAAATCCAGAATTTCCTTACACATTTAAGGTATGCACAGTTTTCCTTTTAAGTGTGAATATATTTTATAATAATGTTATCTTCATAAGATGGTGTGAGGAACTTATATGTAGACTTTGTCCCTGTACAGGTTATGTTGGTGGTTGGATAAAGTGTCTTAGCTGGAATTTTGTAATAAACGGTATTCTCATCATGATTTACCTTGGCAAAGATAGGCCTAAATTTTGCAAATGATGAAGATCAGACTGTAAACCCAATTCTTATGGTGACCTAATGTAGGTCATCAATTTACCGGTGGTTTTTAGTTGATTAACCCAATACCTATATTCTCATGATAACTGAAAATAGTAACACCGAAGAAATATCAACAATATATCGATTTTGATTCGCCTTTGATATATTTTTAGATTTCCCCACCCCCCACTGGGCTGTAGAATGGACAAGGATATTATAATTTATCCATGGGCCATAAGATTAATTATTGGGCGAGGATCAGATCTAAAACTCATACCAAAATCTTTAAGCCTATGTTTATACAGATGTAATTGTACCCTCAAAACCAAAACTTCAACAACCCGGTATTCTAGATAGCTCAGAAAGACTGTCTGAGCAATTAAGTGCACTTTTATCTATTTAGAGTAGGCTACAAAAGTTTTTGGTTTTCTTTGTTTGTTTTAACAGATGAGGTTTAAGTTTTTAGTTTTGCATGACGTAAGTTAGCCAATTACGCAGCGAATAATTAATTTCTACAGGAATAACGCAGACTTATCGTAAACTAATTTTTATTTTTACTCCTTTCCCGATAACGAATAACGATAACAAACCTTGATACTTTGACACTGTTCAGTACACATTAGTCCGGATTCGCAGGGCTCTACTGTAATCTTAAGCTTTCATGTTTGTTGCAGTTTGACTTAAACTTATTTAAGGACATTTTGTAGTCCGGGTTTGCTGGACTCATTTGTATCCTTGAGGTTAGAGTAAAACTAAAAATGTAGTCTAGCTGATGGTACAATTTTTTATCTGCCTCAGATTAGTAAGCTGAGCTTAGAGATAACAAGTAGGCCCTATAAACTGTGTAAAAGCATAGATAAAAAATACCCTGGAGTAGATAGTTCATTCTTACCGGCAACGCAGACTGTTCGGGCAATGGCGGGCCGACGTAGTTCTGTTCGGGCGCACCAGACTGCGCTGCCGCGCTCCCTCCCCCAAACCCCCCCCCATCCCCACACCCCGCTACCCCGCTCTCTCGCTCTCATCTCTCATCGTTGCACCCGTTTCCTACCACACATGGCCTGCCCTGGCCTCGGCTCCACGCGTGCGGAAGACGCCGCTGAGAGCGCGCCAACTCGAGGTTTTGACGTTGGCGCACCCGCCCTACCCGCGCTGGTAATGGACGCAATTGTCAATTTTTCTAGTAAAATAAATGCTCAGTTTAAAAATAAATAAATATTAAGAATAAATATATTAACTCCTTCCATGCCTCATGGGTCACTGTTTCCTTGCCAAGCAACAGTTACCTATAGTGTGAAGGGCTACATTTAACTCTATGCTTTAAAATTTTTCCGGTCACAGTGACCTAGTGTGAAGAACACACCCCCTCCCCCCCCCTCCCCCCCTTATTCCCTCCTTTTTCCCATTTTCCTTCCTTGTTGTTTCTCAGTGCATTAGTTGCTGAGCGATTCTTGATGAGCCAGTATCTCTGCTGTACTTAGTTTTACAGTTTTTCGTGTTAGTTTTGCAGTTCCATAATTAGTTGCGACTTTCGTTTCCTGATGGTAAGTAATTAATATTGCTTTGTTTTTAAACAGCTTGAGTATTACTGGCACTGCCCATTACTATAGTTACATATTGATGAGGGGCTGTCTTGTGAAAAAACGTAATAATGCTTTACATAATAAAAACAACCATAACTCTTACGTAAATTATTGTTATAATTTACAGCCAACTTACAACAACTTAAGTTGGCTTGATGCTGTTACATTCAGCCAACTTAAGTTTTCTAAAGATTTACACAGTTATTTATTTATTGCAAGAAATTGGTTTCTTACGAAAAGCCATGAATTTACGCTGTAGCTCTGCCAAGTTTAGAACAAGTTGTAGAGTCTATTAATGATGATTCGAACTTGGACGTAATATAATTTTTTTTTAATATTGCCAATGAACACGCATTTATTACTATTAAGCATTGCCCCCAAAATAATGGGGCTGGTGCAACTCTTGGTCACAGGACCCGGGCCCCTGGGCGGCCTGGGCCTAGCCCTTTTTTAATTTCTTTCATATTTATTGCAGAATATTTTATAGCAGATCATGATCAAAAATTCAAAAATATGAATTTCTATAAAATTTAGTAAATCAATATTAATTCTAGGTTTTGTGATTAGTTACGATTTTAATGTTTAATCCGTCTAATTTTTTATACAATAAGTAAAATCATTGACAACTATTTTTAACACTATCTAGTGGCTTGGAGGGAAGTATGACGCCGAGTATCCTTATATTTAATACGTGAAGCCTTTGTTAACGCAACTCCTCCCTTATTTCTGGACCAATTTTGACGTTTGATTCTGTTTGAGGTGTCGAAACATTCGTCTCATTTCGTAGTTTTGCATTAAGGTAGATTTAAAAATTCTTATCCTCGAAGGTATGAGCCACTCTCAAATGTAGGTTTTCCCCTATCTACTCTTATAATAATTCAGTTTTAAAAATCTTCAGACAACTAAATCTACAGTTTTACTGGACCGATTCTATTAATTGATGGCTCGTTGGAAAACTTCATCTGTGTAGATTTGCAATAATTATTAAAGTTAGACTTTTCTGAAACATTTACGGTGAAAAAGTAAAAAAGCGTAAGTGCGTAAGTAACTTCACTAAAGTGATGTCGGTTTGTTGTTGTCCACTGTATACATTTAGGCCAAAATTTCTTAAAAATTATCTTCGATGTATTGCGGCGGTAAATTTGTCGATCGTAATTTTAGTGGAAGGATTAAATTTACGAAATCAAAGATAGATACAGAGCAATCTCGATAGTCCGTCACGATTGGTAATCCGACACCGCAGCGGCCGCCGTAACTGCTGTGAGTGCAAGAGAGAGCGAGCATTACTGTAACCCGACACCGACCTAGACACCGACATGCCGCTGCGCCGCGCTGCGAGACCGATACTGCGATTAAGATCACAAGTTTATTTCCCTACGTCCCTACGTTTTAAGATCGCAAGTTATTTTTATTTTGGTTCACGTATTTAGAACGTAAAATAAACGTTTCATTATTAACACAGACTTTTCTTTTAACTCATTTCTCATTAATATTTGCATTGTAGTTTAATTTATTGCTGTTTTCAAGGTACCCTCAGTAATCCATAGTATTTGATAATCCCACAAGGGCCGCCGTTCCAATATCTGTTGGATTATCAAGAGTATACTGTATTCACATATTTCGTAACTACACGTGCTTTTTAGCGAATTTCCTTAAAGGAATAAGCTATTACCGTAGGTCTCATGGTAAGACCTAAACACGAGACCATGTTAACTTTTCATTTTGGGGCCCCCAGAAGCAAAAAACACTATTCGTTCGAATTTATATATATATATATATATATATATATATATATATATATATATATATACGTCTGCTAACACGATAGCGGCCGTAAATATGGTCCAATCTTAATAAAATTTGGTACAGACGTGTAAAGTGGTAATCACTCGGACGAGTTTGTGAACCAGCTCGATCGGACCACCGGAAGGGGGGGGGGGGTAAAGGGGGGTAAACCCCCCAAAAATGGGATTTTCAGGTGATGAATATTTTATTTGTGTTTATTTTGAATAGAGAGTTCACTGATCAAGATTTTGCAGAAAATATATACTATATCAAAAAATACAAATTATTTTTAAATTTAATAAAGAAAGTATGAGCTTTTGGAGGGGTGATGTCTTGGTCTAAACTGCCTGAAAATGTAGCATAATATGGTATGTTTACAATGATGAGGATTGATAATATGTTTTATTGAAATTGGCTGGAGATGCAGGTCTTCTACAACAGGGGTGTTTGATTATAAAACTGACCATATTATGATTGAATTTAATTTTTTCATGAGATTAAGCTGTTTGTTTGTTTTGAGTGTTTTGAATTCATTGGTTATATGTTTGTTGACATTTATATACTATGACAAGATTACTTTATTTTAATTAAAAGACTAAGAATTATATAAAATACAAAAGTGTATGTGTTACAAATGAAAACCAATGTGGTCTCCTTGTTAATTTCCCTCATTATTAAAGCTCATGAATAATTAAATATACGTTTTTAGTATATTATTTACATAACGTATCCAAACAATACTTTCCTTCAAATAAGTTGAATGCTCATATATACAAATAAATCCTACTAGAGATCGCCAGTGGTCGAAAATTCAACCAATTTTCAAAGTGACAAATAGGGATTGCTAATTTTATAAACAATCCCCGCATAAACCAATGCGTTTCTAAATACATTTCATATAGTACATATTTTCCATGTAAACACATAATGTAACCAAACTGGGGGCCCAAAAACAAAAGAGAAAGACTCAGTCCTTGACTAATTATTTTACTTCATTTCTGGCTTATGGCATGGTTTTTAGTAATTAGTATTTTATTAAGATAATGACTATTTTATTAAGTTTTAATGTTCATTTTTTTAAGAATAATTATTGAAACACAGGAAAGTGAAACTTCAGTCATCAAATCAGTTTATCCTGTACACCCTTACCACAGTTCTCTCCCTCCCTCCATTATTTCCTCACTCTCTACTTCCGACCTTCTTTCCACTTTTCCCTCCTTTTCTCCTTCATTCTCTTCTTACCATCTCTCCTCCCTTCTTTCCTACCATTTGGAACTTTTTCCCTCCTTCCCTCTCTTCCTATTATTATCAGTAAAATGTAGTATATATTTTACCCATTATCCACCAATAAAAAAAATTGAATATAATGTGTCCATTTATACTCCGGTTGCCAAGCCCGGTGACAGGATTTTCGGGCCCCTGTGCAATTGAGAAACCCGCCTTTTTTTACTCATCTCGATTCTGGGCCCCATTTTTACTGATCTCGCATGGATCCGGGCCCCTTGTGAGTCCAGGCCCCTGTGCATTTGCCCCCCTCCCCCGTTGCCGGCCCTGCCGGTTGCATGTCAGTTAGTATATTGGATGGTAGAAACTTAACTTAATGTACTTTTTCTTCCCTTTTTATCAGAAAATTTTTATATCTTAATCTTATTTAAGCAAGTAAACTTTATTTTTCCGTATATATATGTAAAATGGAACACATTTGAGTATGATATCCCTAATCTTCTCTAAGTAGTCCTGATTTCGATCAAATTCTATATTTTCACTCCATGCCCAAATTAACTGTGGCTTAATGTTTTTACATCAAATCTTTATTCTACGAAAAATAGCATGTGATAACAGCTACATATGATGCTAACTTTGTTTACATTTGTTGTTATAGTATCACCAAAACAGCAACTCATAAGGCTAATGTTAATTTTTTTGAAAATTTAAATCCAATTTTCTACATTTCTAAAGACTAATATAAATTTCAATGGGATTCTGCACATCTACAGGAAAATACAGTTCTATCGGTGTTCTTAGATTTTTGCTACATTGCACACAGGCTGAGAAAAATGGAGCCCAAAAACCTTATGGGGAAAATGCTTGTCTATTAATATAAAGATGGGGATTCGCTGAGTACGCAGGTCTGTTGCGATGGGGGTATTATAAACTAAATATTAGACGAGGCGAAATTACTTTTTATTATGACACTTTTAATAACATGTTCATACATTTTTAACAAATTTTACGCGATGATTGTCAAAATTTGTGATGAGAAACAAGCAATCATTGTATTATTACGGATAAGGCAGTTGATTTATAGCTTCTTACTGGAGACTTAAGTCACAAAAACCCATTGCAAAAACTTTGACTTAGAATGGACTAAAACCTCTTCCCCACCCACACAAACACACAACGTGAATGTTTTTTGTTTTTTTCTTTACTCTACTGATGAATTATATGATGGTTTCCGAATGCGAAAACAAAAACTCAGACGTTTATAGTATTACGCGCTCTGAAAAGCATCTACTGTACGTTTTAATAAATTAATGAATGTTGTATTCAAAATATTTAACCTGCAACAAACAACCTTTGGAGTTGAGCGTAAAGTTCCCACTGTCGGATATGGGAACGGAAATGCCGCAATTCCTAGAAAAGGGCGGTTAAACAGAATTGTTGTCAAAATAGGTAGGTTAAAACGATCTTTAATATCTGACCAGCAAGGGCGTATAATCCGATCGTCGGTTAAAACGAGGTCGGTTAAGAGGGGGTCTACTGTAGGATTTATAAATATATAAATATTAATTGCTCATTTAAAGTAATAGGATAAGTTATTTGACATTTTAAAAACCACATTTTATACGTGAGTTGACATTTTAACTCACCAATAAAGTGTAAAACCCCTTGCTAATCCGAGTTTTATCTCAGGAGTACTCGTAAGCATTAATTTAGTTTAAATGATCATAATTAAATTACAATAATTAATATACTACTTCGATTTATATTTCATTTCAATATATCAAACATAAAATAATGTAATAGAATGAGAAAATTGTGTTTACGAGTGTGAATTTACTCTCAGGCTCGCGGCCCGGGAGACGGGGACCGAGAACCAAGGGACTGAGGGAGCTTGGATAGGGCAAGGCCACACTAGTGTCGCTAGTGTGGCCTTGGATAGGGCCGTGTAGCTCTGTAGCAGCGAGGCGGCGAGGCGCGGTGTCTGGTTTCAGGAGTTCGTTCCCTCCCTTCCCCTCCATTGCTTCCCCACCGGTCCACGCGGAGCGCCACCGCACCGCTGCTGTTGCGCTACAGTTTGGAAGTAATCCCGCGAGGTCGCGCCACTGCTACCACCAACACCCCAGAACCCTCAGGAATCACCGAATGAAATATCTACTCCAGATTTTTTATCTATGGTAAAAGGTTAATACACATTTTCTAATATTGTATGTTTCTCTCAGATAAGGTCTAAGCTATAATTTTTTTAAATTTAGTAATTTTTGCTCTAATTTGGGTTTGGGATTTAAGGATTTTTTGTTAGCTCTGGCTGAAAAACCAGAAACTGTAATAAAATGTTGTCTTGGAAGTTGGTCCTTAAGACCTGATGTATATTAAAGGATGTACGGCTTAAAAATCTTTTGAAATCAAGGTGAAATTTCAATAATACCTTATTTAAGGTTAGGTTTTGATATTTGAGTCCAGGGCTTAATTTATAAAGAAAAAAGTACCGGAGCTATGGCACACCGGGTGGCTGGGGGGGTATGGAATACCCTCCAGCAGGATGGGGGGTCCGAGGGGCCTCCCCTGGAACATTTGTATAAATTGCAATTAAAATTGGTACTTTTTTCCGTTTATGACAACTGTATAATGCTTAGGCCTTGTATACTTTCGCACCTTCAGTTACGGTGCGCATAGCTATGTAAAGGAAAATAGGACTGTAAAGTTGACTTAGGTAATTCCCAAATTTGGAAAGAGTTGTACACTTGATCAAAAATCGTTTTCTGAACAGTATTAAAAGATGACGTGGCCAGAAAAGACGGTCCGGAGCCGCACCGGTGAATTATGATGTACCGAACCTGCGCTCCGGTATGCTCCGGTGAGCTCCGGCTGAAATTAACCCCTGTTTGAGTCATATTATGATAGTTAAGGTTAGGGTAAGGCCTAGCTATATATGTATTTACTGAGGCGATATCGCAGAGGTAAAGCGCTTGCCCGAAATATTGTTAAATGTCTCTGGTTCAATCCCAGTGGTGGACGACTCCCAGTCCCAGTACTTTACTGCCAGCCAACTTACTGCAACTTACTGCAACTTGCTGTGCAACTTACTTAGGCCAGCTCTGGCTGGCCTATGTGACTATTGCCTCTAAGGTACCTTGCAGTCATCACACAGGCTTATTGGCTTGGCAGTTAAGGTTTTCGTTTATAAAAAATAAGTTTTATAGCCTAAATATATAAAACTAAAGATAGGCATATATATAATTTATTTTAGCTTTCTTTTGAAAAGCCAAAAAAAATGGGTATGAAATCATTTTTTCAATCAGCGCAAAATTATTACTTATTTTTTTAATAATTTGTTTAAAGTTGATAACAATAACTTTTGGGAAAACATAAAATTAGCATTTAAACTAGACCTAGCCGATACCTATTTATTTCAATATAAACATAGGCCTATCTCTACAATTATAGTGTGATTCTCTTTTAAGTACAAGATCTACTAAATGTCATCGGTAGCCTACTTTTCCTTGGATAATATTCATGATAATAATGTACCAGTAAATTTTTGTTGGTAGCCTATTTACATTAGTATATTGCGTTTTAGAAACTTAATGTAATTTATTATGATTGGTTTAGGAAGAATAAGTGTAATAATGGTAAACAGTTTTTTTTTAAGAATAACCTAGCTATAAATAGACTTCTTAACTTTGGAAATTTATGAATCACAACTGTACTCTGTTTACATTGTGTCTGCATTTCCAACAACAGCAATCGATTAATTGACAGCATTCTACGAGATCATCGATTAGCCTTGTTGTTTGACTAAAATTATTTGACACAATAAAATGAAGGATTGAATAGTTTTGGGCACTGCTACATTACCTCTTAGTTAGGCCTGCAATATTTTCAAGCGGTCAATCCGGGACAACTAACCAAGGATGCTCCAGTGTGTGACATACCGGGGGGTTTGGGGGGCATGGAAGGTGAGCCTCCCCCGGAAATTTTTGGAAATTTTAGAGGAAAAGGGTTAGTTATAGTTAATTTTTGCAGCAAAAATTAACTTCAAGCAGGCCTATTTTGTGTCCAGATTATTGAGTCAAACTAATAAGTTTTTATGTAGGCCTAAATATAGGTAGGCTACTGAGGTAAAATTTACTTTTGAAAAACTTATAATCTGGCAAAAATGTATAAAAGTTTTAGGGTAAAATTGTGAATTTTAATGATTTGAAAAAAATTATTGTTATTTTTTGTTTTGTGACAAATCAATTTTTACGATGGTAAAGTGTAATAATAATTCATTACATGAAACAAAACTTACAATTAATTTATTTTACTTCAATGAGAAATACCAATGTTTTTTATGCGAATGAAATACAACTTAAAAACAAAAGTACATATATTATATAAGAATTTTTTCTTCTTTCTTCGTTTGCCGCAGCAAACTTGTTAAATTACA
Organism: Flexamia atlantica; assembly: GCA_035578135.1. Lineage (NCBI taxonomy): Eukaryota > Metazoa > Arthropoda > Insecta > Hemiptera > Cicadellidae > Flexamia > Flexamia atlantica. The sequence continues at coordinate 144,905,269 of JAQJVK010000001.1, read as the reverse complement.
GGTTTAGTTCATTATTTAATAACATATTACGCAATTTAAAAACTGACCGGGACATCAGGAAAAGTGGCTGGGACACCGGGACAAGAGCAAAATACCGGGACTGTCCCGGTCAAACCGGGACGTATGACAGTCCTACTCTTAGTTTAATAAGATAGGAGATATATCAGCCTTATCAAATCTTACTCCATTTCATAGGCTATGAAACTATCCCCAATAGTGCATTTTAACCCAGATATTAAGCAATAAAATTAAGCAAAGTGTATCATATTAAACCTTTGACATAATATTGAAAAAGGGTGTTTTGTAAGTTCAGGCCGTACATGAATAAAGTATTCGATGTTGATTCCCTGTTATAACATAAATTGATGTTGTTTTGTTTTAGGAACATACCTTACTTAAACTTAGTAAATTCCGAATAACGACATGTTTTTATGGCCACCTTCTGCAAGTAAATGGAAGCACCAGATTCAACGTCAATTCATTTAATTTCATTGGTACCAGCACTCACCTCAACATACTATTACGGTAGGTCCATTGATCAATTGCTACTAATTTAGTTCTCTTATTAATTTAAACTTTGCTCCTACACAGTGGAAGAAGGTGCAAGGTTTCATTTTTCTCATTAGACATGTTTAGCCTGACTTATTTCATCGTAGGGAAACAATGCAATTTTTTGAAATTATCAAAAGTACAACAGAGAAAACACATATCTAAGGGAAAAATAAAACTGTTTTAACTGGTTATTTTAAAGAAAAACATGACTCAGACAAAATATTTGTGCACCACTGGTGGCCACGGTGTGTCTTAATTAACTTCAACTACAAACATTTAGTGAAGATAACAACTCAGCAAAACTCCGAATGAACTTTAGAAAGGCATAAAATAAAGTAGAGACACCTCATGTTGTTACATATCGGTGTTGATTCAAAGTGCATGGTTGTATAATATGATCCCATTCGCTCCTTGGTTCTGTGAAAAGTACAACAGTGGCAGTTGCCGCGCAACCATGACAGCTACTGACCTCATGTGTATAGGCCCTAAATTGTTGATTGGGTTTTTGCTAAATGTTGCTGTTATGTATTTTTAATTATTTTTATTCTTGTTTTTTGCTATTATTTCTTCCCAGGGTCCAAACCCTGAGAAATTTTCAAAGACACTGCCGAGAACTCATAAGTTTAGGCAATTTATAGTCATAACTACATACTGTTGGACCCCAGATATCTGATCTGATTTAAACTTATCCATAGGCATGCGCAGACCTCCAACCTTCGAAGTGCCAGCAGGTTGGATTTGACAAAATACCTTAACTAACACAATGAAGCATTCTTGGCAAATTTGACCTATAAAATGTAAGTATATATTTCATATTTATGACTTTAAAACTAAATAATATTATTTGTAAATAGATTTATATGAGCCGATGCTTTAAAGCGGCGTTTTTGTAACCAGTACCTAAAAATAATGGGTTGTTACTGACCGAAATACAATACAGGCCTACATAGCCTATATTTAAATTTGCAAAATAATAGATTCTCAAAGGTCCGTAATGTAATAATAATAATAATAATAATAATAATAATTCTTTATTGTATATGGCACCATTTGGTGCATTACAATGTTTTACAAAATATTCATTATATATATTACATTATAACATTATTAAAATTTTAGGTTAAAAAATTCATTTGTATCATAAATACAATGATTTGTTAAAAATGTCTTCATGTATTTTTTAAATTTGTCATCACGTAATTTTTTTATTTTGATGGTAGCTTATTGTATAGCTTTATATTTGTGTATGTAAATGCCCTTTGTGTTTTAGAGTATCTTGTTCGTTGTAACTTCAATTTATCCATATTTCTTGTTCCATGGTCATGTGTATTGTTATTTTCTTCATACAAATTGTAATTTTTTCTTGTATATAGTAATAATGCTAAGTAACAGAAATTAAAATCAATCAGTAAAAATTCATTGTTTTGTTTCCTAATCTGAAAATACAACGTTTTAAATATATAAAATTTGGAAAAGCGATTAAGGGTAGCAAGAACTCACTGGGTAGCTATGACCTGTTCTTCTGTCTACTCTTCTTGCTTGTAGAAGTACAAGGAGCACCCAACCATTCATCCGATTTTAACCTTCCGTGTTAGAATATGACAGTGGTTTGTATATAGGATTAATTTTTGAGATGGGTCCATCTCAAAAATAGGATCCGAGTAAACCGAATCGGGGTTTAGGAGGGTATATCAAACCTCGGAGGGTATATCTGGGTATCCCAGAAAATTTGGATATTTTGAAGCGAAACGGGTCGTTTTAGACAATCTTAGTAGTTTAATTTTAACTTCAAGCAGATGTTCAATGCGCCGAGAATGTTGGGTCAAACTAAAGTGTTTGAATATTTGTAATAAAATTATAAATTTTCAAACGGACCTATTATTTGGCGGGGCAAATAATAAAAGTTTGATGCAAAATGCATCCATTTTTGTTTAAGTTTACTTATTCGAACTACTAATGTAATTACTGTTGATCAACTGTTCTTTATTTCAGCCAGTGTTTAACATCTTGTCGTAAGTTTATAGATTACATGTATAGTTAGCCTTTGAATGTGTGTTTAAGGAGGATATTTTCTTTTAATATGGCTAAAGGCTAGCAGGGTGACTGAAAACAAAATAACTTGCCTCATTTTGTTTAAAATGACCTTGTGGTCATGGTATACAATCAGGTGCGGTGAGTTTTTTAAAAGTTGTAATGTTGCAAGGAAGTACAGATTCAACAACTGTTTGTGATCTGCTATAAGCCAAAGCCGATGCCCAATGCCTATACTGGCCGCACTACTATATTGGTGATGATAACTTAACTTGGCATATCGGCTACATCGGTCACTGTGTATGCACATATCGACTTGAAATCAAGATCCCTCATGTAGGGAGATCAGGTGAAATTTATTAAGTAACTTATAAGATTTTATAACAAAATGTTGATATGCGGGAGGATAGATGTCCGGTATTCTGCCTGCCACAGAGATGACCTTAGGCATGAGTTATTAAAATAATTCTCACCATATAAAACTGGCGTAAGGCTACGGTACTTGACGATTACACCGAACAGAAAGTGAAGTTAAATGTGTACTATGTCAATAGAAGGCTTAAGGTTAGGCATGCCATGGCACTGATGGCCTGCTGCGCACGCCTACAGGCTGATCCCTGTCAGGATTTTTTTTTAATATGAATTACAGTAGAGTCCCACAAACCCGGACTAATGTGGACCGAACGGTGTCCGGGTTTGTGAAATTTCCGAGTTATCGAAAAATGAATAAAAATAAGAAAAAATAAGAATAGTTTCTGTTATTTCTATAAGAAATCATTTATTTATTGCATAGTAAAAAATACAAAAACTACATTAAAAGCTACAAAAAAATGAAAGAAAAACCAAAACTGTTTTATATGTGTCACACCATGCTCTGGCCTTTAATCTCAGTGCACTTTATTGCTCTGGTAGGCTTGCCGAGTTATCCAGAATTCCGGGTTTGTGGGACTCTACTGTATCTGCAAATTTTAGAAGGCCTAAAACGCTCTTTCAAAATTTGATTTGAAATAAACTTTGATTTCCTCATTACTCTAGGTATACCGAGTTTTGCTCTAGGATAAAATATAGACAACCTAAATATATCAATCAGTTGTTTTGGTTAAAAATGGCCATAACGATAACATGGGTACTTTGACGGGCTGTAGAATGGAAACCGGATTTCCCCCCATCTTGTGGCCAGCTTCAATCGATTTCTCATGGCCGCAAAATCTATATAAAATTAAAAAAGTATTTTGCCCTTGGATGAAAAAAGTATTTTGCCCGTACTAACAGAGCATAGTAATAATTTTTTTTCAATAGTATATTTTGCAACAAGGGCATAAACTGAGGTTTTGCAGGCTCGAGATTGTATTTCAAATTTAAGATGAAGTCGAGAATTTGAAACAATCAAGAGCTGCAAAACACTTTTGGCCGAGGTGCGAACCGCATTTTTCACCACACTACACAATGAAATATATATACCCTATACAACATTAAAAATCTGATTTTTATTTGGCATACTTGACAATGGAGTCATACTTTTGTTTTTGAGTTTATTAGCAATGGACTTCTTTGGCATGGTTTAAACAAACACAGCTACGAAAATCATATGATCACAACTACTCTGTCTTTGTAACCTATTGAATGCTGTATGACAGCACAAGATGCCATATCTGTGTGTGTGCTGTGTCTTGTATGCGCGAGATGTGATGTCCTCGCGTTCTTTGAAGCAAATATACGATCAGCTGACTTTCGGCCCTAGGGACGAAAGTTTTCGATCCTCTGGCGGAAAAGAGTTAGTTTCAGCCACCAAAAGATGTTTGTAAAACCAGTGATTACATAGTAGTGTGTTGGAAATTTTTTTATTATTGGAAAATTCTTTGCTTGTAGTTATTATTTTTTATTTCTTTGTACCTGTATGTGAGATTATATTTGGAGCCAAATAATAAACTGGATATAGAAAAAAGAGCTATTTACAATTTTAATTTAAACCATATAGATAGGCTAATATATTTTATCGTAAAAATATTGAAGTTGTTAGTTGTTATGAATTAAACTAAAATAATGAAGGTGTATATGAACTAACCACAAACTAAGTTCGTACTTCCCGATAGGTGAGTTTCATTTATCCCCCACCGTTTGTTGTTTACCGCTCCAAGGTTGGTTATGCCCTCTTTGATTCAGATCACAATATAGTTCACCAAGCTGATGGCATGTCAAGTTCTCCAAATTACTTAGGTAGGACACATCATATTTTACATAGTTTGTTTTTGAGCTTGAAGAGAAAATCCTATATGATGCCTAAATTCAATCTCCTTTTTTAATTTCTTTATTAATGATATGAGGAGCCAAGTCCCAAACAATTTTGTATGTATAAAATTACACAATTATAATATTTTTAATTTTTTATTGTTATATTTTTATAATCTACTATATATTTGTCAAATACCAGTGACCTATCATCGCACAGCCCAAACTATACGACCTAGGACCTTGAAATTTTGCGTGGACGTTCCTTTCAGGGCGTAGGCATCCGCTAAGAACAGATTTTTCTAAATTCAAAGTTTTAAGGGGTTTTCAGCGAGGTCAAAGTTTTGAATTTTTTCAATATAAAAGTATGTTGGGCCATTTTTGTTTACATTTTCAATGTTCATTCAATCAGTCAGCTGGTAGTTAGCTTTACAAATGTAGGTATTTTTTTTTTTTTTTTTTTTTTTTGGGTAGGAGGTGGAATGCGTTTACGCACACTGAGGGGCTCGTTGTCCCCTCAGTAGTGTCGGACTCCCACGAGCTCGATGTCCCGTGAACTACCGACTAAACCACCTCCCTCGGCACCGAGGACACTAGCCTGGAACTGTTTCACACATTATTTCGGGCTAGGCCTTTGATATTACGCCGCTAGGGCAACCTCCGTGGGGAAATGCTGAGGATTAAGGCCGATCGAGGTCGACCTTTTTCGCCCGAAGAATGGCCTGGACGTAGTGCTGGACACAGTTCCAGTTGCCCTCTCCCTGGAGCATAGCTCCGACGATGTTGTTTGGGCTGACGACCACGCCGATCTCAGATGAAAGCGAGGCTCGGCGGACGTGCCAACGGTCGCACTGAAAAAAGGTGTGCTCGGACGTGTCTGGGATGCCGGGGCAATACAGACAGTCCGGGCTGGCGACTTTGCCCATCCGGTGCAGATAGGCTCGGAAGTACCCGTGTCCAGAAAGAAACTGGGTCACGTAGTAATCGACCTCGCCGTGCTGCCGCTCCACCCATGGTCGGACGGATGGTATGAGCTGGAAGGTCCAACGTCCCCTCGGCTCGGCTTCCCAGTCGCGCTGCCAGGAGTCGAAGCTGCGATCGCGCTCTTCCCTGGCAGCTGTTTCCCGGCCCACTACAGGCCTCCTCCGGTAAATCGCCTGCCTCTCCCTCGCGAGGAAGAGGACGGGGATGACTCCGGCGATCACCATCACAGCAGGCTCGGAGACTGTGCGGTAGGCCGAAGCGACCCGCAGAGCTCCTCGACGCTGGACTCGGGCAAGCCGGTCTCGGAAGACTCGCTTCTCGAGTGCGTGAGCCCATGCCTCCGCCCCGTACAGCAAGACTGACTGGACGGCAGTCATGAGCAGACGGCGCTTGCAGGAACGAGGACCGCCACAAATGTAGGTATGACGATATTACAGCTGCTAACAATTTAATTTCTTTCATAATGGTTTTGGTTTTTATAGTTTTTTGTTGATTTATTTTAAGTATATAATTATGTGCTATATAAAAGTTACATTTCGTTTAGTTTAAGTATCTCATCTGTTTAAGAAAAAAATCTGTATATGAGACACCCAGCGACCGAATAATAATATTAATAATATTCTTTCGTCGCTGATGGCACCATCTTTATCTCGGCAGCTGGAGTTATCGTTTTTCTTTCCTATACCGTACATTTGTCAAATACAACTGACCTATCATCGTACAGCGTGAACTATTGGACTTCGAACCTTAAAAATTTGCACGGACGTTCCTTTTATGGTGAAGGTATCCGCTAAGTAAGTTATATATTTCCAAAATTCAAAGTTGTAAGTTGGTGGAGAAGAGGCTTTAAAACATTCCAATATAAATGTGATTGTCGATCTTTTGTTGACATTTCCAATTTCATTCAAGCAGGCAGAGGGTAATTAGCTTGACAAACGGATACATTGTTACGAATTCATTCATCATGGCTGTTTGGTTGATTTTTTTAGGTTATACGTAGTGTATAAAGGTTACCTTTTTTTAGTTTATATTTAATCCATAAATTAGTTTTTCTACCTTATCTATTTAATCATGAACAAACTATGAGGCGCCATCTTCATTTAGGCAGCGGGAGTTATAGTTTTTTCTCTCATGGCGTCCTCAATGTATTACAGTCATGCCCTAAAACAATTTGGCGAATTCCTTTTTCATCTATCGATGTATAAACATCGATTCGATGGTGTGTCCCGTCTTTGCACGGAAAATTTAAGTGCTGCAATCTGTGGTTAACCTTTAAAATTATTAATAACCGCCCATATATTACGTTGTAAACTAAGTGAAGCAAGTTTGAAACACTGCCAACTGATAGTGCTACTGTTTCGAACTTTCATCGCTTTATCGTACTTAATTGATACTCTATTTGATAATTCTGAGACGTATTGGCAAATTTTCGACCAATTACCGTAAAATTGACACTTTTAACGTTAAAATCGGTCCAGCCGTTCTCGAGTTATGATTTTGAAAAGAAACCCGACATTATACACTGTGACTGTCCACAGTGTGACATAAATGTTTTTAAGACCTACTCAATGCCATAACATCGTTATATTTATATAAACAGACCTATTTATTTAAACAGCTATTCATATAAACACATTTCATATTCTTTGATAAAACTCTTTTTTAATTCAGACCCTTCAGATTCGAGCTATCAAGGTTGAACTATAATTTTTATCGTGAGCAAAGCCACGGGAACTGTTAGTATAATAATATTTTGAAAATTGTAATTCTTTTTACATTTCTCCAGAAACATTTTTTCATAGGAATTGTTTCATCCTTTCATTTGTGTATAATGTGTTGTAAATATTTTAATGTTTTTCACTAATTTCATAAGGTCTATTTTCAATTTACATTATTTTATTTATATTAATACACTTTTGTTCTTTCAGAAAGATATTCTCTTCAATTGCCAATGTGCATTGAACTTCAACCATTGGGTTATGGTCGTGGGTGTCTCTCTGGTCTGTGCTGCAATTATGTTCAAATTGTCATCACACATGCTGTATTCGTTGAGGATCAAATATTTTTTATCATTTATGTTTTTGATATTGTTGTATGTTGATGTTTTACATTATATATTAAAATATAAAATTGCATTATTTTACTCATTTTTACTCCACCAAATTTGTTATATATTTCTTAACAAGATTAAAAAGAGGGATTTGCATATTTGAGACCTTTGGTTTGGTATAAAGTGCAAGATTTATTGAACACTTCATATGGTCGAGCATATGCCAACCAATTTCATTAAAAAAGTATTGAACGAGGCTTTTCTCTTTATTATGTTGAAATCAGCTGTACCTATAATTTACTTTATATATAAAATAAAACTAAAAAAGGATTTATAGCAAATATTATTTTTCTGAAATAAACAATGGTTATTAAAGAACGGTTTTGCAGGTGTGGTGGCTATTTATATATTTATGTAGTTCATATTTTAATAATTTGATTCCAAATACAAAGAAGAAAATATTTATTATGTAAAGGAATATAAAACTGGTTTTACAAGTTAGGAAAGAATGAAAAAGTAAATACCCCCGTTGCAGCAGTCCTGCATACTCAGCGAATTTCAAGTGCATAAATAAATAATTTAAATGAAGTCTCGCATCAAGTAAAATCAATATACATTCAAAAGAAAGCGTGCAAAAATACTCTCCTAGTGTCTTTTAGGAGCAAAAGGCTATACAAAAATAATAGCCTATACTTGGCACGAAAATGCAATGTTCAAAACTTCAAAACAGCTGGCTTTTCCAATTTAATCATATAGAGAAATGACCAGCTGTTTAAGTTTGAGTAAAAAATGTCATTAACATCATCAGTAAAAATCTGTATTCGATATAGTACATTTATTTGACATATTTAGTTATCTGGCCTTTGAATAAGCCATATGTCTATATCCACCATATGGCTTTGAATGAAACATCAGCTCACATGTTTTAATGTAAACAAAGCAAACGTTTTAGATCCCAATGCTACTTAAATAATGGCAGTTATTTTATGTTATTTTTTGTTTTCTAGCAAACTTTAAGAAATTACAGTACTTTTCCTGAGTCCCTGATATTAAAACATTTAATTTGAGCCCTTTTCCCTCATCCTGTGACTTGCCTAATGCCCACAATTGCTATTCAAAAATAAATTATTCTCCATAAGATTAGTGTGGAAAAATGCAGGTTTGCTGCCACAGAAATTTGAAAGGCTACAATCCAATATATTTAAACTATATCAAGCCACATAACATGTTATATCAAGATATGTTGAGGAATAAGAAAGCTATCCAATTTTATTTACCTCTCATAAGGTTAACATTGGGAAAGAGAGTACACAGGTTTGCTGCCTCAGGAATTTGATGATTTGGGTATTTTAAACCATAATCAAGTAGATATTAATTGTATGAAGCCCCATGCCAGTTCTTATCAGGATATTTTGAGAAATGAGCAAACTACATAACTTTTTTTATTGCCCATAAGGTTAACATGGAGAATGAGTATGCAGGTTTGCTGCCATGAAAATGTAAAAATAGGGTATTTTCGGCCATAATCCAGTATATTTCAACTAGATGAAGCCACATATAAAGTTTTATCAAGATACGTTGAGAAATAAGGAAGATATATAATTTTTTATTTCCCATAAGGATAACATGGGAAATGAGTATGCAGGTTTGCTGCCCTAAAAATGGAAATATCGGGGATTTTAGACTAAAATGCATTAGATCTCATCTAAATGAGGCCACAAACCAAGTTTTATTAAGATATGTTGAGAAATAAGCGAGATATAGAATTTTACTTATTTCCCATAAGGTTAACATAGGGACAACGTACTGTGTTAACCACTGTTAATAACTCGGTAACCAATGGACATAGAGCAATGATTCAAAATACTAATTTGTTTGTATTTTCGAGCTGAATTCAATGGTGCCAAACAAAATTGGATTATTTTTATTTTTCTATATGAAAAACCCAAAAAACCCATTTTTGGGGGGGTTTACCCCCTTTTACCCCCCCTTCCAGTGGTCCGATCGGGCTGGTTTTCGAACTCATCCGAATAATTACTACTTTACACACCTGTGCCAAATTTCATTCAGATCGGACCATTTTTGCGAGCGCTATCGTGCTTACAGACACATAGATATATATATATATATATATATATATATATATATATATATATAGAAATTTGAACGAATGGTGTTTTTTGCTTCTGGGGGCCCCAAAACGAAAAGTTATCGTGGTCTCAGGCTTAGGTCTTACCATGAGACCTACGGTAATAGCTTCTTCCCTATAGGGGAAATTCGCTAAAAACCATGTTTTTACAACATCTAACTAAAGTGCTTCAAACTAACCCGCTCCAATAAACTTACCACTAGGCTCCATTTAAGTGTCAGACCGGTGGTGTGGCCTTGCTTCAGGCTATTACGACTTCAGAGATCAGCTGTGTTGTTCTGTTGCCTTTCACTCCACTCCAACTGCTTCATGTGTAAACGATTCCCATAGCTCAAGATAAAACGGACAAATTGTAACCCTGTAACATCAACTTATTAATATTTACTAGAGATCGCCAGTGGTCGAAAATTCGACCAATTTTCAAATTGAGAAATAGTGATAGGTAATTTTGAAAACGATCTTAACATACACCAATGCGTGTCTAAATACATTTCATATAGTACACATTTTCCATTTAAACATATAATATAACTAAATGGGAACCAAAAGCAAAAGAGAAAAGATTCAATCTTTGACTAATTATTTTACCTCACCTCTGGCGCATATTTATCCTATACTCTTATATGAGTAATGTTATCGTGCTTGCTTGCTTGTATGCTTGCTTGCTTGCTTGCACATTTATCTCAAAAATGGCTCCGAGGATTTCCTTCAAAGTCTGGAAATAAGTAATTTATGACTCAAAAACGTCTTTTATGCAGATTACTTGGCCAGAGAAAATCTAATAACGTAATAAATCTAATTTTAAAGTCGTAAAATTTTAACATTGGCCATATTGGTTGCCGTGATAGCAACAGAAATAAACAAGGATAGTGTAAACAAAAATGAAGTAATCATAACAGCTGTTTGGAATCTACAGCTATCAAGGGAAAATACAGAGTCCATGGAACAATAAAAAAGGTTTATATTGATAAATTTTATGACATTGAAATATTTTATAGTAACTGGATGAACTGGTAAACATGAAATAACACCGAGCAAGGCTCGGTCCACCAGGTACTGGCATGGTTTATAGTACCTAATTAGTGTTTTATTAAGATTCCAATTAATTTTTGTAGGTCTGAGCTGATTAGTGATTCAGAGAACAGTAAAAATTCAGTCATCAAATAAGTTTATCCCATACACCCCTTACCATAGTTCCCTCCCTCCCTCAATTCATTCCTTCCCTCACTCTCTACTTCCCTTCGTTCCGACCTTCTTTCGACTTTTCCCTCCATTTCCCTTTCATTCTCTTCTTAACATCTCCCCTCCCTCCTTTCCTACCCTTCAGAACTTTTTCCCTTCTTCCCTAACCTTCAGACATTTTTCCCTCCCTCCCTCTCTTCCTATCACTATCATTAAAATATTATACATATTTTACCCATTCTCCTCCAATGAAAAACACAATTTGAATGTAATTTCCATTTGAGTTCCAGTTGCATGTCAGTTAGTACATTGGATGGTAGAGTAATTTTTATCTCTTAATCTTATTTAAGCGACCAAACTTTATGTTCTCCCTACATCTCAAATGAAACATATTTGAATATGATATCTTCAATCTTCTCTAAATACTTAGTCCTGATTTCATCAAATACTATATTTTTACTCCATGCCCCAATATAACTTGTGGCTTGAAACGGTTTGAAGATAATAATTTGTTCTTAACTCTAGTAGATTTTTTATTGGACGAATACTAGACTTCTAACTTGTGTCATTAATGATTCCTTAAATTTATTTATTGCTTGATAAAATTTGTTATTGTTTTGGTTTTATATCTCTAATGAAAACAGCGTACATTTTGCCCAATTTTCGCTCTCACATAATGTTTCTACATATAATTTTTAGTCAACGAAAAATAACATGTGTTAACAGCTACAACAGATGACAAATGTTTAGTTTCCCTTTTGTTTTGTTTTTCTATCTCCTCCATGGCAACTCATAAGGCCAATGTTAATTTTTTTGAAATTTAGAATTAATTTTTCTGCTTATCTAAAAGACTTTTTTAAATTTTAATGGAATTGTGCACATCTACAGAAAAATACAATTTTATTGGTGTTCTTAGATTTTTGCTACGTTGCACACAGGCTGAGAAAAAAGGAGGACAAAAGCCTTATGGAAAAAATGCTTGTCTATTTATATAAAGAAAAGATATTAATTAATAGGTTTTTATTAGTGAATTTCCCCCTATAGGGAAGTAGCTATTACCGTAGGCGGCATGGTGAGACTTAAGCGCGAGACCACTGTAACTTTTTATTTTGAGGTCCCTAGACCCCAAAATTACCGTTCGTTCATTTTCATATATATATATATATATATATATATATATATATATATATATATATATACAGTGCTTGATTTGCGGTGGAACGCGGCGGAACGGCGTTCCGGGACCTCTTTCTGCCGCAAAAGTCGATCGTGTATAATCGGCCGGAGTATTTTTTGCAAGAGACGATCGCGTGTAATCGGACGGATAATTTGCCGCACAAGACAATCGCGTGCAATCGGCCGAAGAATTTGCCGCAAAAGACGATCGCGTACGATCGGTCGAAGAATTTGCCGCAAAAGACGATCGCGTATGATCAGCCGGAGAATTCACTATATAAAAGAGGATGATGTGTAACCGGCCGGAGTACCGAAAATAACGATCACTTAAATTTACGGAAATTACGCGCGGAATTTCGGCCTGAAATTAGCGCTCTCTCTGAAATTAGTGTTCTTTTTTCTTGAGCTAAGCCGAATTGAAAACGCCAAAAAGACCTGAATACTCTCAAGGCGTCATAAAAAACTAGAATTTTAGACAATTTATTTTTTAGTAAAATAATGCTTTGTTAGTTTTTAATTTATCAAATTTGAGCCGGATAAAATGTTACTTTTTAAATCGATCTTGTTAATCACATAGCCAAACAATACTTTATTAAGGGAAAACATGATAAAAGGGGGCTATGTACAAATTGTCAAATTACAGTTCCGGTACCTCAACTTTTACAAATCAAGCACTGTATATATATATATATATATATATATATATAAAAGGCAAAGCCCTCACTCACTCACTCACTCATCACTAATTCTCCAACTTCCCAATAACCCAGAAGGCTGAAATTTGGTACACTGTTTCTCTAGGCATTAAATAGGAAAACTAAGTAGTTTTCATCCTGATCTGACCCTCGGACTCCGCCACAGACCCTCTCAAAGATCCCATATCCAATAATCTTATATGAGCAATGTTATCTTGTATGCTTGTATGCTTGTATGCTTGCTTGCACAAAATTATCTCTAAAACGGCTCCGAGGATTTCCTTCAAAGTCTGGAAATAAGTAATTTATGACTAAAAACGTCTTTTATGCAGATTACTTGGCCAGAGAAAATCTAATAACGTAATAAATCGAATTTTAAAGTTGTAAAATTTTAACATTGGCCTTATGGGTTGCCGTGATAGTAACGAAAATAAACAAGGAAAGTGTAAACAAATGAAGTAATCATAACAGCTGTTTGGAATTTATCAAGGGAAAGACAGCAAATGGGATGAAGAATCCATGGAGCAATAAAAAGGTTTCTATTTATCAATTTTATGACATTGGAATATTTTATAGTAACTGGATGAACTGGTAAACATGAAATAACACCGAGCAAGGCTCGGTCCACCAGGTACTTATCCTTATGCCAGAATATAAATCGATGAAATGTTTATATTTAAACAGATGTGAAAAAACAAGACATTTAGTAGAATGTCATACCAGCTGTCAGGAACAGAATATAAAATAAATCACTGACTAGAGATACTTATAAGACCTTTCTTTCCTGTAACAGCTGTTATTAAAAGAGCTAATTTAAACCATTTATTTTATCTACATCATTAGAAAAAATACTTTGCTTTTGTCTTTTAGCGAATTTTATTGGTGGAATTATTACCATAGGTCTCACGGCAAGACCTAAGCCCGAGACCATGATAACTTTTCATTTTGGGGCTCCCAGAAAAAAAATATTCAAACGATATTTAAAGCGTAAAACACAGTACATTGTCCCTATAAGAAAAATTCTATATCTCGGATATTACTCAACAAACCTTGATAAAACTTGGTATGTGGCTTCACATGATATTGTTTTAAAACCACCACAATTTTGCATGACTGTTGCAGCAGAACTGCAAACTTATTCCCCATGTTATTCTAATGGAAGAAATAAAATAAGATCATGCACACAGTCTGGAGGTCTGCTTTGACGGGGGTATTTTTATGTTCAAGATAGTCCCGAAAAACCTTAGAATTTTTTTATATTAAATCAAGGCAATTTTTATGTTTTACGTACATATACTTTCATGCATCAGAAAACTGCTTTAGGATTCTCTAAGTACACAAGGTCTGCTGCGACGGATATATTTATATTCCTGCCTAAGGGCCACTCTATAATACCATACATGAGAGCAGATTCAACGATATTGGGCATAAGCCTTCCCAGGGCAGTCGCACCCTTGGGGGCTTTGTCGGCAGGGCGCTGAATCAGCTCACATGTATAGTAGAGGGAGGCCAAATAGAACCTCCTGCGGGGGGGCAGCAATAGAATAACTCCAGTCGCAACACACCTGTGGACTTTAAGGATTCCTGAAAACATATTTCTGCTTAATGAAAGTTCATCTTCTTTATATTTTGTCCAATACCACTGACCTATCACTGCACAGCCCAAACTACTTGACTTATAACTTGGACCTTTGCATGGACGATCTTTAGGGCGTAAGCATCCGCTAAGAATGGTTTTTAATTCGAAGTTTTAAGGGGTTTTGGCGGGGTCGAAGTCTATAAATTTCCCTACGCAAATGGAATGGATAATCTTTTGTTTAGTTTTCAATGTTCAGTCAACAAGCACATGGTTCAGCTTCACATACGGATACTTTTTACAGCTGATTTATAATTTGATTACTTTCATAATAGTTTTATGATTGCTTTGTTGATTTTTTAGGTGATATGTACTATATAAAAGTTAAATTTAGTTTCGTTAGTTAAATTAAAGTCATCATTCGTTTTTGTACCTTATTTGTTTAATTATAAACTGAGTAAGTGGCCCTATCTTCATTTAGGCTGCGGGAGTTACAGTTTTGATCGCGAGCGAAGCCATGGGCAACTACTAGTATGTATATATATACTCATCCTCCTATCAATCTGGCTGCCGTTCGTGTTCATGAAAAGTGGCAGCCCCTCAAAAGAAAGGAGTATATCATAATTTTTAAGTGTATACTGAATCTAAATTGTCTATTTAGTACCAATATGCATTTTATTTTGAAATACATTAATATTTAAAATTTTGCCTCCCTTGGTACAGATGTACTATCAATGTGGCAGCCTTACATTTTCATATCATTACAACAGCCGGTGTATAAATATTTTTTTTACCATCAAAATGGCAGCCATATAGAATAAGTCTCGCCGATTGCCTTCATTATGGCAGCCAGCAACGTTGCCAAATCTCCTAGGCATGTAGTAGTCAGTGCTTTTTAAAACGGGCTTGCTCGCCACTATCAGGAAGAGAACTATACACATGCAGCCAAATAGGATTAATTTAAATCTTCGTCTACTTTTTCTTTATTTTTTTGCCGGTTATGGCTTAATATTGGCCATATTGGCCAGTCTAAGCCAAGTATTAAAATTACGTAGCAGTAAATTACGTACATTAGCCACGCATTTAATTGAAATTGTAGCTTAATAGGTAAGGCCGGAGACACACACGGCGTTTTTTAACGCCACGGTAAAAATGCCGCTCGCCCGTAGTGCATTGATTTAAATGGAAGCGTACACACGGGGCGGAAGAAATACCGCGCGATGATATTGCCCCTAGGGGTAGTTTTGACACCGCTCGAAAGCGGTTTTTTCCGCTCTGTCAACACAATGGCGTATGCAATTAAATGGGAGCGTACACATTTGGAGGATTTTTTACCGCCGCCATGGCCAGACGGCAAGACACGCTAAACATTGTACCGTGCTGATGACGTCAGGAGTTCTATGATCGAAATAATGGTAAAATGCATTTGGTAAACACCCACAGATGTCTCTCAAAATTAAAATGGTACCGTGATTGGCGATATTTTTTCCATGGCGTTTTTACCGCCACGTGTGTACGAACGCTGATTTCGTCGGCGGCGGCGGAAAAATTATCGCGCGAAAAAAAAAAACGCCGTGTGCGTCTCCGGCCTAAGTAGCTGTAAAAAAATGATTAGCACGCCACAAAGTAGTCTAATATTCAAAATGATAAAACATAAAATATTGTGCATTTTTGTACCACTAACATCAGCAAAATTGTTATAGAAAACTCAAAGAATACTTCAAAAACACTGCTTCAATAATTATTAACAATCTTTCACCTTTAATAAAGATCAAAATTGCCACTTTTTTAGGTAGAAAGATTAGAGTAAATGGAAGTGTCTCATTATTTTTTCGTTTAATCGTTTTCAAATCTTGATTCCTCTCCCTAGACCTTTGTTTTTTTTGCATAAAAATTTTGCACAAAGACTTAAATTTGTACCCATGTTTTTTTTCTTAAAAAGCTCAGGGTCATTCTGCATAACCATCTCGCACTAATGTTCTTTAGGAGACCTATTGCTTTTAATGTGTTAATTAAAAATCTCAGCAACCATTGCTTTTTCTTCGGGTTCCCATTTCTCCAATTCTCGTTTTTTCCTGATTTTAACGTTGATTTAATGTTTTTTTGCGTTTAAATGAGGCACTTGCTCAGTGGCTTTATCGAAATCCCGTAAAAGTGGGTCGTCCTCACCAAGTTAATCTTCATATGAACCCTCACTACACTATCACAATTGTGATCATTTAACAGATCTTCAGATCTTCATCGAATTAAATTTCTATTTCGTCCAAAGACTTCCCTTTGAATTGAGATTTTGGTTCAGTTTTTTTAAATAAATAATAATGAATAAACCATTAATCTTCTCACTCGTGGTCTTTTTGGTTGTATAATATTTTGTGATTTCGGATATTATTTTTGTCGTTTGCTTTATTAGAAACTTTCTTTTTATGCCTAAAATATTTTAAATATTAGGGCCTACTCGAGCAACACCACCTTAAAACCAGGTTTGGCCCAGACATACAGACGTCAGACAGAACTGCGCATAAAACGTATTGTGCTTTATACATAATATACAATATTATATTCGTAATTTTTATGCAAGACAATTGTGTAAAAAACTTCCTCTATGTGCACATTTGCCGTGACATTGAACGCTATAAGACAAGTTTCATTTGAATGGTATAGGACGGCTACAATAATTAGTGATTTCATGTTAACTTTTGCATTAGACCCTTAAACATTATTCACAATATTTATTTGTTTAACTCTATCCAGTAACTCATCGTAAAAGGGTAGAGAAAGAAAAATATTTTGTATTAATTGCACTATTTTCCCCATTTTTTTACCAGCGCATAGGCTATAACCCATACTAAAGCATGGGCTATAGCTTTTAAAAATTAAGTAGAAAATATTATTAAATATAATTTTGAAATTTAGGCAATAGGCCCACATTTATAATAAACCGGTGATCATTCCATAAAAATTAGAGAATAATTGTTCAAAAGGTTTTTTGATAATAAAAGTCGAAACTTCACATTTAGTCTTGAACCTTCAAGAAAACCATATTACTTTTAAAGCATTTTTGCATTTTGCCATATTTTTTCCGTTTTCCCAACATTTAATAAAATAATATCACCTGACCTAAAGTATAATCTACCTCAATAAGCTTGGTTGTTGACGATAAATTTTGTTCAATACTTGGAATTTTTATCGGCAAGTCAAATTACACTTTTATACAGTTTTATCTATTCTTACTTTATGTCAAAGACCCCTTCCTTTGAGGTTGTATTCCATTAAGCAGGTTGTAGAGGGATAATTTTGAGCCAATACCTCAAACCACTTTTTAATAACATAACTCTTAACGTTACAGTTTATCAGTGTAATCTTTGAGTGTTATGTCAAAGGTATTGTGAGCAAAACACATACTACAGTTGGCGCACGGTCATCCCGACCATTTCAAAGAACGTGTGCGTGAGAGATGTACAATGAATGTTTAGAGAGAGATAGACGATTCCTAAATAAGAGTATGTCATTGGCTGCAGCAAAGTGGTTTTTTGTACCTATTTGGTTTCCTATTGGATGATCATTTTGTTTTTTTTTTCTTGTTCTTGAAGTGTTTTTATTATCCTTTAGATAGCGACTCTTAAACCTGGACTGAGTTGACAGCTGTCATCAATCAAAGAAAATATACAAAATTTGTTTACTTTTGGGAATATTATTTTTAATTAAAACTTATGAAAACACAACTATTTTAAGTTTAAACTCTTATTTAAAAACAAGCAAATACCAATTCGGAGAATACAATGCATATTTCCAATTTTACAGGTGAAATGACAAAGATAAAACTTACGTAATCAAAACCTCAAACCATAACCTTAAATATATTTTGACAACCAAGAATTTTACTTTTGTTTTGAATATTAGTTCACTTATTTACAGCTCGTAGCAGTAGTAAAGGGGCGGGGCTTGAGTAGGGGAGTGACTTCCCCTCCTCCCCCACACCCCGATGCGTCAAAATTCTCGCGCTGGTCGGGATAACCGTGCGCCAACTGTACTTTTTACTCTTTATAGATAATAATCGTAAATTGGCATGGGATTTATAATAAGCTTTTTTGTCCATAAATAGATAAACATGTTAAATACTTAAGCAGTACTGTTAGTAATGCAAAACTACATGAATAGTTGTATGTGTTAATCCACTTTTTGGTAGATTCTTAACGTTATTTAGTTTTCTTAGAACATTAAAATGCTCTTATGATAAATTTGAAGACTTCTGTGCAAAGAATTTGTGTTAAGAACTCAAAACAAACGCTTTTGTCTTTAAAATGTTTGGTATTAAAAGTTGAAAAGTTAATAAGTACATGAGTGGGAACTTAACGGTCATTGGTTAAGAATATGTGGGGACCTCCTTTCCCTACAAGTCTGTGATAGTGTTGTGCGCACCTTCACCACTACATTGTTTTTATGGGCCTACATACATTAAAAACGTTTTGTTATTCGAAGCGAAAAAACCCTTTCCCTGAGAGGCATGAATTTAGTATACGACTTAAATGAAATTTTCTTAATATAGACCCTAGCAATAGCACAGACTATAATAACAATTTATAAATAAATATGGCAAAAGTCCACAAAAATTATACTAATTGTCAAAATAACATTTGTTTAGCAAAACTAATATTGTTAGAAATCATACCATTTTTGGGCAGTTTTAGGACATTTATTTGTTGGACAGACATTTAAAATAACTATTAAATTGTCTAGTAATAATCAAGCAATAGCAATAGCACCAATTCCCGCTTCTTCCATGTTCCAATAACCATCAGTTATGAATTGGAACTATGTCTAACCTCTAAGCAAATAAACTGCTTGGTTTAATGAAAATGGATTTATTTCGATCCAATTAATAAAAGGCCTTTTAGCAAACTCATATAAGTACGAGGTTATAAAAGATCACTCCAATAGCCATGGCACGTTCAATTAACAGAATCGCTAATAATAAGTCTATCTGTAGACATATATAGTTGTTAGCTTTGAACGCGAAAAACAACGTTCTGTACTTGCTACAGTTAGGAATAGTACGAAAATGGCATATTTCCGTTAATATCGATTGAATCTTGACATTTTTGCATATTCTTCTTCAGCTCGCTCTCCCTGACAATTTGAGACCCGTCGTGACCTATTTCCTTAAAAAATGTATATGTTTTGTTTTTGCGATTATTCATTATTTTTCAACGTTTCCCGACAATAAAAACTATCATTTCCGGAAACAGAGCATTATTTCCAACATATTTATACAATTTACTTCGTGACAATAAATTATTTAATCTAACTCATTCAGCACAATCACGTATTGTGTCTGGATTTCACTCCATTTATTTTGAACGAGCACTTAATTTTAAGCTCTTTAAAATGTGATAAAAACTAATTCTGATCCCATTCACCTCCTCTAGGCCTAATCCCCGTTATGCCACGACCACGGCCTTGCAAGTCCGGCAAAATTGGTAAAGTTTCAAGCCCCGATTCTGACTTATCCTACCTGATCCATTAAAGCATACGTGAAAGAGTTTGAATGACAGAAAATTACTCTGGACTTTGTTAATCCAATTATATTCGTATATCTGAATTTGCACTTGTGTTATCAACGCTTTCAATCGCGTTTTGAAATAGATAAAATACCATCCATAATTTTAATTGGATCGTGAAGATTTTTCTTGCGAGGTTCTCGAAAGCGCGGGGCCCTGGGCAGCTGCCCCGCCCGCCCCTGCCTGGGGACGGCCCTGCATAATATTATAATTAGCTTATGAATGTTATATTTCCATAAGAATTGTACGACTCAACAATAAGTCTACGTTAAACGATTATGCGGGGAAAATTTATATTTTCCTTTGGAGGAACTTTGTGGAACTTGATTAATATTCTAAGACTCTCAAATACACCCAAATATTTTTCATACAAATAATTTCACATAAATAATTATATCTGTATTATTTGTATGAAACTCAATAAAAAATGTAAATGTTAGTATGAAAAAGTAAAATATTTTTCTTATAAATAATTTTCCATACATTTTTATTTTTGTGATAATTCAATGAAAACAAATAAAAAGTATTGAATATTTTTGTGTCAATAAGTACTGTTGTCTGCATGACCGGGGTTGAATCCCGGTCTATTGCGTGAAATGCCGCGTCTTGACCGATTGCGCTACATCACCTGCAACGCAAAATATGAAAACGGGCAGATTCACTTGGTATCGGATTCCATTTGTTGCACTGGCATTGATATTTTCACATTATTATTGTATTTTTGTTTCCCTAGCAGTCCTGGATTTACAGCCGCCGCGGCCCTAAGCCCGAATTTCTACGACTCAGTTATAAGTAGTAGATATAAAAACTTATCCATTTGATCTAGCTTCCTTTTAAACTGAATAAATTTAATGAGTCTTAAATGATTTTTAGAACATGGAAGACGGAGCTCTCCGTCCTTGTTAGAATAAGTATTGTAAAAATAATAAGATTTTTGTTGTAGTTTTCCTTAGATTTTTGATCGGTTTCATTTTTGTTTTCCGACGAATCATCATGATGAATGCACAACGACATTAGCGCACGGTACACAACCTCGGACACGTGCCCGGGACTGGACCACGACCACGTGTGGAAATTCCAAATAATCACACGGAGTAAACTGGAGAAGAGATAGGTTATATACACTGTTGCCAAGATTCCAGGCTGTCACTTTGACTCTAAAGTGTAATTTTTATATACACTTCAAAATATACGGCTGTCGATAGTGGCGCGGCTCTAGTGGACGATCGTTCAACTTCAAAAATATACATTCTGACATGGTGGTATCATTATGACAGCCAAAGTCAAATTTCGAAGTTGACTTCAATTTGTTCGATTGGTGTCAAAGAGGCGTTTAGCACTGAAAAACAAAGTGGCAGCCGTATACGGCTGCCACTTGGCGGTGGCTACCACTTGTATTGCAGAATTTTGCATGTGTGGCTGCCACTTTGTTACCTTGATGGATATATATATATATATATATATATATATATATATATATATATATATATATATACACAGGGTGAGTCAGACCACCCGTCCACCTATTGTAGCGGGAGAACGGTTTGTCATAGAAACGTCAAATACAATTATTCCCCACTAATTTGCATATGGAAAATTCATTAAAAATATTTTCGTCGCAATTAATGTACAGGGTGTTCCAGAAATGAAGGTCATGGGTTCGAATCTCAAAATTTTCTTAAGTAAACCTATAGCAAATATTATATCATTTTAAAGGTCTTGTTAAAAGAAACATTTTGGTGAAAACAGAACTAAATTATCGCAAGCCGTTTCAAAATGGCGGCCATTTTTGTGAAAAATTTCGGTATTTACAGAAACCCCTGTATTTTTTCAAACCACTCAACATTTTTCAGTTCTGATTCAAAATTCTTAATCCTTGGTAACTCAGCTTTACTATGATATGTCACATGACAATATTTAAAAAAATTTAAATTTACAAAAAAAAATATTTTTTGAAAATGTTGGCAGCCCTGAAAATAAAAAAAAATCAAATAGCAACATATACCAAAAAGCATATAATTTTAAAGGTCTTCAACATTCCTACAACTTTGTAATTTACACAAGTATTCTAACTTTTTTAGTTTTTTAGTTATGGTCAAAAAACTCAATTTTCCCATATGAAGTGCATGTTATTTGCACGTCCATAGCAAACGGTCTGTGGGTACCCTTTGGTTATTATGAACTGCATAAATAACATGCACTTCATATGGGAAAATGGAGTTTTTTGACCATACCTAAAAAACTAAAAAAGTTAGAATACTTGTGTAAATTACAAATTTGTAGAAATTTTGAAGACCTTTAAAATTATATGCTTTTTGGTATATGTTGCTATTTGATTTTTTTTATTTTCAGGGCTGCCAACATTTTCAAAAAAAATTTTTTTTTCAAAATATAAATTTTTTTTAAATATTGTCACGTAACATATCATAGTAAAGCTGAGTTACCAAGGATTAAGAATTTTGAATCAGATCTGAAAAATGTTGAGTGGTTTGAAAAATACAGGGGGTTCCGTAAATATCGAAAATTTTTACAAAAATGGCCGCCATTTTGAAACGGCTTGCGATAATTTAGTTCTGTTTTCACCAAAATGTTTCTTTTAACAAGACCTTTAAAATGATATAATATTTGCTGTAGGTTTACTTAAGAAAATTTTGAGATTCGAACCCATGACCTTCATTTCTGGAACACCCTGTACATGAATCGCGATGAAAATATTTTTAATGAATTATTCATGTGCAAATTAGTGGAGAATAATTGTATTTGACGTTTCTATGACAAACCGTTCTCCCGCTACATTAGGTGGACGGGTGGTCTGAATCACGCTGTATACAGGGTGTTTCAGGATAAGTGTAAACAAATTCACCAGTCGATTCCTTACACCTAGACAAGAAAAAAATGTTATGTGAACATGGGTCCGAAAACTAGTTGTTTTGGAGTTACAGCCAAAAATTGATTTTTTTAAGTTTCAAGTGTATTTATTGCACTTTTTGGCCTCTAGATTAAAAAATTATGAAGATATTTTGATGAAATTTTCACAGTTAGATAGATTATGCAATTCTAAAGAAATATCATTACTTTTCAGTTCTGAAATTTTAAATATGGCTTAGTAAAAGTTGTTGAAAGATAAAATTTTTCCAAAAAATTCAATGCCTCAAAAAATATTATATTTTTGATTGCTTATGAAATTTTTACCATTAAAGAATTTTGACTGCAACTTTCCCAAAAACTGCGGAATTTAATGGAGAACAAAATAATAACAACTTTTTTACATCTTCGCCTGTGACTTTTTATGTTATTATCCAAAATATTGGAAGGTGACAAAAATTAGAAAGTGAATCATCGGAAGACTAGCCAGTCAAACAAATTGCATAGAGCCTGAGGATTTTTTTAGTATGATGATTTTTTATGAAACCTTCCTATAACTGTCGATTGTAAGATTTGAGAAATCCAGAATCCCCAAAAATCCAAGCACAAGACCCGCTACAGAAAATTATTCAAAATGGCGGCATTTTCCCTCCACAGGATAGGCCGTGAAAAACTTACTCCCTTCCTTTTTATTTGTACATTTTATATTTCTCAACAACGTGGGACTACCACAATAATTTTTGGTTCGTAATGTACTTTATTTTGATTGATTTCTGCATTTACTCAATTACGGCCGCCATCTTGGATCCGCAATATTTTATAAAAGCTCTTAACGTCTGAAGAAAAACTACCATAATAATTCGATAAAGCCAGTTTTCATTCCGGATTTTGTAAGCAGTAATTGAGAACTATTACTTGATGAATACAATGCTGAAATCAGTTTGAAAAATTGCTTAAGATAAAAATTGAATGTATGCTTGTTGAAAAAGTACAACAAAATTGGGTTTAATTTTGTCAGTGGAAACAGTGCTGCCAACTCACTTAAAAACAGTAACAACGGAACAATACATGCAAGACGAAACAACGAAAATGGAATATGATTAAACAAAATTAAACCCAATTTTGTTGTACTTTTTCAACAAGCATGCATTAATTTTTTATCTTAAGCAATTTTTCAAACTGATTTCAGCATTGTATTCATCAAGTAATAATTCTCAATTACTGCTTACAAAATCCGGAATGAAAACTGGCTTTATCGAATTATTAAGGTAGTTTCTCTTCAGACGTTAAGAGCTTTTACAAAATATTGCGGATCCAAGATGGCGGCCGTAATTGAGTAAATGCAGAAATCAATCAAAATAAAGTACATTACGAACCAAAAATTATTGTGGCAGTCCCACGTTGTTGAGAAATATAAAATGTACAAATAAAAAGGAAGGGAGTAAATTTTTCGCGGCCTATCCTGTGGAGGGAAAATGCCGCCATTTTGAATAATTTTCTGTAGCGGGTCTTGTGCTTGGTTTTTTGGGGATTCTGGATTTCTTAAATCTTACAATCGACAGTTATAGGAAGGTTTCATAAAAAATCATCATATTAAAAAAATCCTCAGTCTCTATGCAATTTGTTTGCCTGGCTAGTCTTTCGATGATTCACTTTCTAATTTTTGTCACCTTCCAATATTTTGGATAATAACATAAAAAGTCACAGGCGAAGATGTAAAAAAGTTGTTATTATTTTGTTCTCCATTGAATTCCGCAGTTTTTCGGAAAGTTGCAGTCAAAATACTTTAATGGTAAAAATTTCATAAGCAATCAAAAATATAATATTTTTTGAGGCATTGAAGTTTTTGGAAAAATTTTATCTTTCAACAACTTTTACTAAGCCATATTTAAAATTTCAGAACTGAAAAGTAATGATATTTCTTTAGAATTGCATAATCTATCTAACTGTGAAAATTTCATCAAAATATCTTCATAATTTTTTAATCTAGAGGCCAAAAAGTGCAATAAATACACTTGAAACTTAAAAAAAATCAATTTTTGGCTGTAACTCCAAAACAACTAGTTTTCGGACCCATGTTCACATAACATTTTTTTCTTGTCTTGGTGTAAGGAATCGACTGGTGAATTTGTTTACACTTATCCTGAAACACCCTGTATACAGGGTGTTTCACGATAACCCTGACAAACTTCAGGATATGGTTCCTTGGGTCAAAATGAGAAAAAAATGTCCAGTAAACATAGGTCCTAAACTCAATCGTTTTCTATCTATTAAGGAAAATAGGATTTTTTCGGATTTCAGTGTACCTATTGAACATTTTGACTCCTAGATTGAAAAGTTGACAAAATATTTTGATAAATCCTTCATAGCTAGATAGAATATTAAATTTGAAAGAGATTTCATAACTATTTTATGAAAAAGAGATGAGTGTGACTGAGAAAACGTTGTCTAAAAATCAAATTTTTCCTTAAAATTCAAGAAACAAAAAATATTTTTTGTTTTTGACAGCGCTTCATACTGTAACCGTTCGAGTTTTTTGCTTGCAACTTTACCAAAAGTTTTATAATTTAATGGAGAACAAAGAAATATCAATTTAAGTATGCTTTATATGGGGAATATTTTTGTCAAAATCCAAAATTTCGTGAGGTATCAAAAAATACTAAAATTTGGTGAAACTTATAAAAATGTATACTTTGATTATTTTTTAACATATTTGAATCAAACTTGGAATGTGGCTTCGACTAGCTGAGAGGTAATGGTTAATAGCCCAAAGTCCCCTCCTCTTTTACTTTATGGCAGCAAACCTGCATACTCATTTTCTAATGTTAACCTTATGGGGAAATAATTTAATATAATAATTCAGTTATTTCTCAACATATTTAAATAAAACTTCGTATATGGCTTCATATTGTTGGGATCTACCTCATGATGGTCTAAAACCCTCTAGATTTACATTGTTATGGCAGCAAACCTGCATACTCACTTTCCATATTATTCTAATTAAGGAACATTTTAACTTGCTTATTTATGGATGTAAGTTTATATTCCTTGATATGAAGTTTATGATAATTATTAAATAAAACATTTCAAAATCACTGAGTATGAGTAAGTAGCAAAGCAGGAAATATTAAGGTGTATGGAGATAAGGAAGAGTGGGATATTTATGTTTTTCCCATAAGGTTAACAATGGAAAGTGAGTATGCAGGTTTGCTGCCATAACAATGTAAATCTGGAGGGTCTTAGTCCATAATTAGGTAGATCCCAACAAGATGAAGCCGTATACGAAGTTTTATTTAAATATATTGAGAAATAACTGAATTATCATATTAAATTATTTCCCCATAAGGATAACATTAGAAAATGAGTATGCAGGTTTGCTGCCATAAAGTAATAGTTGAGGGGATTTTGGGCTATCAACCATTACCTCTCAGCTAGTCGAAGCCACATTCCAAGTTTGATTCATATATGTTAAAAAATAATCAAAGTATACATTTTCATAAGTTTCACCAAATTTTAGTATTTTTTGATACCTCACGAAATTTTAGATTTTGACAAAAATAATCCCCATATAAAGCATACTTAAATTGATATTTCTTTGTTCTCCACTAAATTATAAAATTTTTGGTAAAGTTGCAAGCAAAAAACTCGAACGGTTACAGTATGAAGCGCTGTAAAAAAAAAATTTTTTTGTTTCTTGAATTTCAAAGAAAAATTTGATTTTTAGACAACGTTTTCTCAGTCAGTTTTTTGCATAAAATAGTTATGAAATATCTTTCAAATTTAATATTCTATCTAGCTATGAAGGTTTTATCAAAATATTTTGTCAACTTTTCAATCTAGGAGTCAAAAATGTTCAATAGGTACACTGAAATCCGAAAAAATCCTATTTTCCTTAATAGATAGAAAACGATTGAGTTTAGGACCTATGTTTACTGGACATTTTTTTCTCATTTTGACCCAAGGAACCATATCCTGAAGTTTGTCAGGGTTATCGTGAAACACCCTGTATATACAGGGTGTCTGTAATGTCCACCACCAAACTCCATAAATCGGTTTATTGGGTCAAAATAAGCAAAAAAGTTCATGTGAAGGTATGTCCTAAAATGCATATTTACCCAGATATCCGTCATTTTGTATTTTTCACAAAATATTTTTTATTTCCAAAGTTTGTGAATCGACTTTTTTGAATCTTAGTATGTACCTATAACTAGTCAAGGTCAGTTTATGAAAAAATAATCAGAATGATCGAATGGTAAATTTCAAAATGGCGGCCGCTTAAAGTTTTAAATTTGAAATACCAAAAAACGTTACGTAGTACAAAAAATATGAAGGATTAAAATGTTTAGAAAATTTAATTTCCAGTCTAATGACACCATAATTATGAAAATCGGTCAGTAAATAACTGAGTTATGGTCGAATTTATCCAACGAGGCTTCTTATAAATTGGAAGGAGAATGGCCCATTGTTGCATTGAGTCATGCGCTGACATAGGTCAATTACGCTGCCTCAGTAGATAAATTTGACCATAACTCAGTTATTTATTAATTAAATTAAATTTTCTAAAAATTTTAATTCTTCATATTTTCTTGTACTACGTAACGTTTTTCCGATATTTTAAATTAAAGGTTTCAAACGGCCACCAATTTGAAATTTACAATTCGATCATGCTGATTATTTGTTTGTGAACTAACCTTGACTAGTTATAGTTTCATACCAAGTTTCAAAAAACTCAATTCACAAACTTCGGAGATGAAAAATATTTTGTGAAAAATACAAAATGCCGGATATCTGGGTAAATATGCATTTTAGGACATACCTCCACAGGAACTTTTTTGCTTATTTTGACCCAATAAACAAAGTTATGGCGTTTGGTGATGGACTTTACAGACACCGAGACACCCTGTATATATACAATATGTCTGTCAGCACGATAGCGGCCGTAAATATGGTCCGATCTTAATGAAATTTGGAAGAGACATGTAAAGTGGTAATCAAATGGACGAGTTCGTGAACCAGCCCGATCGGACCATCGGAAGGGGGGGTAAAAGGGGATAAACCCCCCCAAAAATGGGTTTTTTGAATTTTTTACATAGAAAAATAAAATTTATCGAATCTTTGTTGGCACCATTGAATTCAGCTCTAAAAAACAAACAATTTAGTGTTTTGAATCATTGCTCTATGTCCAATGGTTACCAAGATATTGAAAGTGGTAAACACAGTACGTTGTCCCAATGTTAACCTTATGGGGAATAAGTAAAATTCTATATCTCGCTTATTTCTCAACGTATCTGGATAAAACTTGGTTTGTGGTTTCATCTAGATGAGATCTAATGTATTTTAGTCCAAAATCCCCGAAATTTCAATTTTTGTGGCAGCAAACCTGCATAATCATTCCCCATGTTATCCTTATGGGAAATAAAAAAATTCTATATCTTACTTATTTTTTTACATTTCCTGACAAAACTTGGTATATGGCTTCTTCTAGTTAAGATCTACTAAATAATGAATTAAAACCAACCAGTTTTAACATACCTGTTGCAGCAAACCTGCATACTCATTCCCCATGTTATTCTTATGGAGGTTACAAAACATGTCAAATCTCGCTAAGTTGGATTGAAATATGTTGTTTTGCATTTGAAATTCGCTGAGTATGCAGGTCTGCTGCAACGGGGGTATTTATTAAGTGCTTTTATGTAAAGATCTACGTATTTATTTTCCATCAATAGCTTTAAGCACAACATGAATCACGCAGTACAGTATTTCGCGAAACAACTTACACTAGAACAACTTTCTGCAAACGTACTTTAGGTATTTTCCCACACTCAAATTAATTCCAACTCGTTATGGTTGTGTACACGTCGCGTCGTGACAGAAAAACAGGGGAAACGGAACGGGAAGTTAGCAGATCGTTATCGTCGTTCTGATTGGCTGAATCATTGAAGAAGAAGAAAGTCATGTTTTTACAACGCCATCTGAATAAATGCATCGAACTAACCAACTCCAATAAGCTTTTACCACTTGGCTCCATTTAAGTGTCAGACCGGTGGTAACGTCCTCCATGAGGTACTTGTCTCAGAAAGAATGATTAAGAAAAAAAAAATCATAGCGTTAAGGATTCATAACGACAGGTTGTTAATCTTTAATTATTTGTAGCTGTTCAAAAAGGTCCAGGACTTGAAATGTTCAGGTTAAAATTAAGTAAACGCTTTTTCTTAATATCCAGGTCTCATTTCATCCAGATAAGTGTATTTTCAATTTCTACCATGATAATAGCCGTTTAAAACTTTCAGGACTCGTAACGTCTAAGCTATAATTTATTAAATACATATTTTACCCGGCTCATAATGTCCATTTACTATAACGTCCACTGTCCACGTTATAATTTATCAAACGCTATTTCGTAGATCCAGGTTTAAAAACGTCTAGATTTGTTGATTTAATGCAGTAAATAAAATTACGTGTTTCAAATTGTTCAGGTACAAAACTTCCAGGTAATAGTTTATTAAATAGATATCTATAGTTATTTCATAACGTCATTGTTTCATAGTGTCCAGATTTAAAACGCCGGTTTGTTAATTTAATTGCCTTTGATCTGGTTACCTATCCTTACTCGGTGTCTTTGATAAAGCCTCATTGAACTTTAGACCGCTTTGGACCGACCAATAGGAAACTTGTATTATAATCCTAATTTCAAACAAAACCGTCAACCGTCAAATTTCAAATCCGAAGCGTTCTTCAAGCCTGACAGTGTCAGAAATTGAACTGAGGTGAAGTAGGAACCAACTCCGTTCTGTGGGTGTTGGTTATATGTGTTAATTTGTGTCACATTTTGTTGATTGTGCAAAGTATAATTGAAGATTTTGTTCTATTAATGGTCTTGGGATGGTGTTATAGATCGAGTTAAATCATCATGTCAGAAGATAATACTATTTATGGTAAGTAACTTCAATCATAGATCAGGCCTATAACCGATTTTTTCACTAAGATCTAGACCTACATCTCTTAGACATACTGAAAGCCATAAGCTATTCATATTACTGAAAAAAGTTTAAAAATATAAGTTTAACTAACTTGAGAGCTAAAGGCCTGCCCAAAGTGCAGGGGACCCATTGTTCTTTCCAGGCACCTAATCCACACGATTATCAGGTCACTTGGGGTTACTGCTAATAGTGCTAATTTAGGTAGGCCTAAGTGGGCAGGATCACTCAAAGTGTTTCATTGGAGGTTTTTTTTGGGTACATCACTCAGGCTACCTTACAATCTTTGAAAAGTATTTCTGATTCGTTTAATTAACGTCTTAGATGCTTTCAATTTGCTCACGGATTCCCATTTTGAATTTCGTCCTCAACCACTGATGCGGAATTTTCATTAACAGAATCAATCCTTCAGTCCCATCATCTGTAGGCTTACCATAAATTTTCAGAGCCAACCCTGGACACCAAAGAAAGGGGGGGGAGAAAGGTGGACTAGGAATTGAAATGGTGTGTAATTCTAAGGGTCTCGGCAGACGGGATACTTTGCTGCGGTTTTTGCGTGGCATTATCGTTTCTTGAATATTGATTGGCTAAAAACAATGATGTAGGCCTAGGCCTTGTGACCAAGCAGAAAACACAGATGAGCAGTTGTCGCGCAACGAATTAGCCCATCGCCGGCCAAGACCCTTTTAAAAATAGTGTGATACCTGGTGAAACCATAAAATATATCCCTTCGTTTCGTTATAAATTCTTTTGTTTTCTACCTTTGAGGTATAAAATTTCTTAAAAACTGCTCCAAACAAATTATCACTTAATTTATTTCGGGCGTTTTCCCCTCTTTCACGCAGGCTGACTGAAACCCTGGACAAAATTCAACCCCGGACGCAAGCCTGAAACCCGGACTGTCCGGGGAAATCCCTGACGTCTGGCAAGCCTAATCATTAGTGATGTGTGATCTCTCAAAAGCTATTGGGCGATTCTCTATGTGAGGCACGGGACATTCAGACACTTTATAGCCTACTCTTATAAATATTACAAAATAATAGGCCTAATTAATATTTTTTCCTTCATGGAGGTATAGTGTCATTCATCCTGCAGATTCTATCCATTTAAAGAAAACTTAGTTTTTGTATAATTCATATATAAGTTATCATTAGAAAGTTACCATGATGCACGGGACTCAGACAAAGTGCAGAGTTTCGAAGTAAGGCGAATGCAATTTTTTTTGTGATTTATGTAGTAGGCCTAAATCTTTTAGGCCTATTTAAAAATTTTCATTTTATTATTTGAAATGTTTTTCATTTAAAAATTTTTTTGTTTGAGAAAGTTAATATTTTGATATAGAGGCCCTATTAAAAAATGTTTTAAAATCCTAATAGGCTACATCGTGATGTACGGGACGTGATTCACGGTTCAAAAGTTTCTGGTTGCTTGTATTACCATTTCTTTCTATTGGGCGATTCTCTATGTGACGCACGGGACATTCAGACACTTTATACTCTAATAAATATTACAAAATAATAATAAATATTTTTTCTTCATGCAGGTGTACAGTGTATTTCATCCTGCAGATTCTATCCATTTAAAGAAAATTTAGTTTTTGTGTAATTCATATAGGTATATATAATTTATCATTAGAAAAGTGACCGTGACGCACGGGACTCAGACATAATGCAGAGGCTAAGTAAGGTGAATGCTATTTTTTCTGTGATTTAAGTAGCCTAGTAAATCTTTTATTTAAAAATTTCATTTTACTATTTAAAATGTTTTTCATTTAAAAATATTTGTTTTTGCTTGAGAATATTAATATTTTGATATATTAAAAAATGTTTTAAAATCCTAATACATTGTGATTCACGGGACGTGATACACTAGACAAAAGTTTCTAGTTGCTTGTTTTACCATTTCTTTCAATTAATTCTCAGAGGTGACCTAGATTTAGCAAATATACATTCAAATGAACATGTCAGTACCGTAGTTTTGAAAAGAGTTTACTCGAGTAAATTAAGGGAATAAATAATAGGTGATTCTACACATGACGCACGGGACACTCAGAAACTCTATAGACTTGTACAAATTATGAAATAAAATTAATTTTTTTTCTTCATGTAGGTGAAGTTTAATTTCATCCAGCAAATTCTAATAATTAAATTAGAAAATTATGTTAATAATTAAAATTAAAACAATTAATTTCTGTGTAGGTAATATAAATCCGTTATTACCAAAAATTTGATCGTAATGCATGGAATTCAGTGAAAATGCTGAATTTCTTGAGGAAAGTGAACTTAATTACATATTTAATCATTATTATTAAATTTATTATTAATTAAATAAAGTTAAATAATTAATTAACATTTTTGGGGTGCCTAGATAAAATAATGGTTATATAACTATATTTTTTCAAAGAAAAATGCTTTATTTATTGATATTTTACATTTTTATAATAATCATAATTTATTCTAAGTACAATCTAAAAGGATTGATAAATATGGTAAAGATCAATGTTAACTTTGTTTATCTGCAGTTATCAATCTTTTTACCTCTGTCCTATGCATCACGTGATGCACGGGACAGAGTTTAAGTCTTATAAAACAAGATATATTTAAAATAAAAATACCCCTGTTGCAGCAGACCTGCATACTCAGCAAATTTCAAGTGCAAAACAACATATTTCGATCCAACATAGCGAGATTTGACATGTTTTTGCTAGCTCCATAAGAATAACATGGGGAATGAGTATGGAGGTTTGCTGCTACAGGTATATTAAAACTGGATGGTTTTAATTCAATATTTAGTAGATCTGAACTAGAAGAAGCCATTTACCAAGTTTTATCAAGATATGTTGAGAAATAAGCGAGATATAGAATTTTACTTATTTCCCATAGGGTTAACATTGGGACAACGTACTGTGTTTTCAATATCTCGGCAATCAATGGACATAGAGCCATGATTCAAAATACTAAATTGTTCGTTTTTTTGGGCTGAATTCAATGGTGCCAATAAAAATTTGAAAAATTTTATTTTTCTATGTAAAAATCTCAATAAACCCATTTTTGGGGGGTTTACCCCCCTTTACCCCCCCCTTCTGGTGGTCCGATCGGGCTGGTTTACGAACTCGTCCGAATAATTACTACTTTACACGTCTATGCCAAATTTCATTCCTATTGGACCATTTTTGCGCAAGTTATCGTGCTTAAAGACACACATATATATATATATATATATTTATGAAAGTGAACGAATGGTGTTTTTGGCATCTGAGGACCTCAAAAAGAAAAGTTATGATGGTTTTAGGCTTAGGTCTTCCCATGACCTACGGTAACAGCTTCTTCCCTATAGGGGAAATTCGCTAATACAGTTACTCTTAATTTTGATAAACCTTGACAAAGTACCTTTGCACAGTAAATATTATAGGGTCATTCCATGTCAAATCAACCAGTGCCCTGAACCTTACCATTTCAGATTTTGATAATTTTTGGTACACTTATTGTACACATAAAACAGACCAAAAATACTAAATTTCTAATTTTTTTAATGAATGGGTTTTCAGTTATAGCCATTCAAAAATATAAAAAAAACAATTTTTGTGATGTTTTGAAACATTTAAAATGCTCCAATTCAAAAACTATAAGACCTAGAGAGCTTAAATTTGTGTCATTTTTCAAAAAAAGTAAAAAAAAAATTTTTGAAAATCTTAAAAATACCCCTTTTAATTTTTTTAACAAAAATATATGTTCATTGTATACATTCAGACTACTTGTATACCCAGTTTCATGATGGAATACTAATGGAATCCATTTAATTAAAATAAAACCCTAATATCGTGCAAGCCAAATTTAGTAAAAAGCCAGGTTGATGCCCATATAATTTGGATGGAAATACCAACAACACCAAACTTACTTATAAATGCCACATGTAAATGTGCACTTGATACCTTCTCTGTGTGTTTAAATAATAATGACAAAAAAATTATAAATATGAATAGGTAAATAGAGAATAAGTTAAATTTATATTTATTTATAGTTAACTTAAGAAGCCCTCCACGCTCATCCATCATATCGTAAATAAGTATAGATTCCCATGAATAAAAATGAATATGAAAAAGAAAAGAACATAATAAAATATTTATCAGTAAGAAATGGATATAAAAATAATATGATTGACAAAATGATAAGGAACATGAAAAAGAAAAGAAGATTAAAACCAAGCCAGAACAAAAATCCAGAGCCTAAGAAATATATTAATGTTCCTTACAACACCCGCACTTATTAATAAAGCGATCAGAAAAACATTTGCAGGGCTTGTAACAGGTTATTTTTTTTATTTTTTTGTAATTTTTTTGCTCTTGGTTATTTTTTGTTATTTTTTTGAATTCGGTTATTTTTGTTATTTTTTTGGAATTTTGGTTATTTTTTTTAATTTTTTCAACCTCAAGAACTGCTACAAGCCCTGTTTACAGTATTCTTCTGTCAGACGATCCCGTAGCAGCATCGCGGCAGACGAATCTCATCATCCTAAAATGCGTGAAAACTAAGTCTCGTTGCGTGAAAACCAAGTCTCGCCGTCAAATCTAGGCAGATTTTTGATTGGTCTGTCGAGATTTTCTTTTTTACCAAGGTTAAGAATGTATTATCCCCAGTATAACGCCGGTTTTATAATTTTTAGCAGCATTTTTTGTGTACAAAAGGTTATTTTTTGGTTATTTTTTTTCTTATTAGAGTTATTTTTTTTATTTTTTTCAACCTCAAGAACTGTTACAAGCCCTGCATTTGAAAAATCAAATACAGAAATAAGCTTTAAAACAAAAAAACGTTTTCCAAATGATTCAAAGAAAAAATAATTCAAAGGATCAACAAGATAAATCTAATAAATCAGGCTTATACCAATTAAAATGTTACGACTGCGATTAATATTATATAGGGCAAACAGGTAGAACATTCAAAACTAGATTTAAAGAACACATCCAGGCCTTGAAAAGCAACAACACCACAACCATGAAGTCGACATTTGCTGAACACCTTTTAGACTCCAACCACAATTACGAAAGCATTGACAAAAATATGACGATAATAGAGTATATTTGTCACAAGGTAACAAAATGGACAGCAGAGAAGAGTTACACATATATTTGGAACATAAAGAAAACCCCAACAGGTGTCCTAAATAGGCTACTCAAATTAATTTAAATAACCCAATATTTCACAGGATATGTAAAATGAAATAGAAGGGTTGCAAAACATTCCCT
Organism: Flexamia atlantica; assembly: GCA_035578135.1. Classification (NCBI taxonomy): domain Eukaryota; kingdom Metazoa; phylum Arthropoda; class Insecta; order Hemiptera; family Cicadellidae; genus Flexamia; species Flexamia atlantica. The sequence goes on along the minus strand of JAQJVK010000001.1, from coordinate 144,870,003 downwards.
ACTTTACCAATAGTGTATATACATATATTAATTTTAAATTTTGTTTACTTTTAATTTTATTTATTTACATATTATAATTTACTATAACCATCAACTTGACTATGTAACTTAAAAAAATCTTGATAATGGGCTTAGATCCTGAAACATGTTGGTTAGAAATAAAATCTAACAAAAGGGTAGTCAGTTATTGTAATTTATTGCATATATAGATAAATATATTTATGAAAATGAACGAATAGTGTTTTTTTGCTTCTGGGGGCCCTAAAACGAAAAGTTATCATGGTCTCGGGCTTAGGTCTTACCATGAGTACTACGGTAACAGCTTCTTCCCTATAGGGGAAATTCGCTAAAAATATTTCTTTTCAATAATTAGGCAATATTATTATAATTTTAGTTAAATAAGCAAAAATACTATTAAAAATACTTTTGATAAATGTGTTAAAACTTAGTATTAAATAATCCACAGGTTTCGTTGAAACGAAGTTTCGATGGAAAACATTCTGCTGCCCAAATACTAAGATACAAGTATCTTAGTATTTGGCCAATACAAGTATCTTAGTATCCTAGTATCAATATCTTGGAGACCAAAAGAAAAGCAATGATTGAAAATACTAAATTGTTTGTTGTTTTTTTTTTAGCTGAATCCGATGGTGAAAACAATAATCTTATTACTTTAATTTTTCAATTTGAAAAAGCCAAAAAAACATTTTGGGGGGTAAAAGCAGTCTTTACTCCACTTTGGATTTGTCGATCTGGCCAGTTTAGTACTCGTCCAAGAGTTTTATATGTCTGTACTAAATTTTGTCACAATCGGATGATTTTTACGAGCGTTATTGTGTTAACAGACACTCAAAAAATGAAAATTCTATTTCCCATTTGAGCCCATGTTAAATTTTGAAACAAATCGTGATTTTTGCAGGTAAGAATACGTTCTAGCGATAAAATCACTTCATATCCAGAAAGAACATATAAAAAGCTATCAATTGATATACAAATCAATATGATTTCTGTGGTTACCCTGAACGGATATTTTTTGTACATTATGTTAAAACGGTGGTGCTTATTCCAGAGGAAATTCACTAAAATTCAGTCATCCCATACACCCCTTACCACAGTTCTCTCCCTCCCTCCCTCCCTCCCTCCCAGACTCAACTTCATGTACTTTTTTCTTACCTTTTTAGCAAGAAATTTTTATCTCTTAATCTTACTTAAGCGAGCAAACTTTATTTTCTCCCTCTATGTCAAATCAAACACATTTGAATATGATATCTTCAATCATCTCTAAATAGTCCCGTGATTTCAATCAAATACTATATTTTCACTCTATGCCTCAATAAAACATGTGGCTTGAAATTGTTTGAAAATAATAATTTGTTCTTAACTCTGTTAGAGTTTTTACTGGACAAATACTAACACGTGTCATTAATGAATTCCTTACATTTGTTACTTGCTTGATAAAAACACAGTCTAAGAAAAAATACAGTCCTGACACTTGCCATATATGTTGTAGGCCTAATGCATTATGTTGTCCGCAGGGCGACACTGGCGTTCAAAGAGGCGCGTAAGCACAATTTTTAACAAAATTAGACACCATCTAATTGTAATTGTACTTATGTGTCAGCCACCAGGATCGCATAGGGATCCGAATCTCTGGTTACTCTTCTATCATTTGAGTAACCAGACTGTATTTGTTGTTAGACAGTGGACAGTGATGAAACAATATGTGATTAGTGTGGACTCAGTGATTGTGCTTGTGTGCCTCCAGGGTTGCGGACAAATTTTGTGAACAACTGACGGGACTGTATTTTTTCTTAGACTGTGATAAAAATGTGTTATTGTTTTGATTTTATCTCATCAGATGACAGAAAAAACAGCGCACATATATTTGCCCACTCTTCGCTCTCACTTAATGTTACTACATCTAATTTTTATCCTATGAAAAAGAGCATGTGATAACAGCTACATGATGACAAATGCACAGTTCTGTTTTGTTAATCTATCACCACCATGGCAGCTCATAAGCCATGTTTTTTTAAAAAATTTCAATTTCACTTTTCTGCTTTTCTAAAAGACTAATTTAAATTTTAAATGGATTGTGCACATTTACAGGAAAATACAATTTTATCTGGGTGCTTAGATTTTTGCTACGTTGCACCCAGCCTGAGAAAAAGGGATTACAAAAATCATAGAAAAAACGTTTGTCTATTAATATAAAGATTAAAGTTTTCATGTATTATATCTTGAAAAATGTTTTTAAAATTTTTTAGTTTTTGAGATTAGGCTTTGAAAAATAAAAATGGCAGCTATTTCGTAACCATATAAAGTAGATTCCTCACTTAAAAGGTATATTTTTCTACATAGATTTAGGCTAGGTCAAAGGTCTTATTTGTCCACATACATATATGTGAGGTCCTTTTAAAATTGTGATTGGTCACACTTTCACTAAAATATCTTTAAATTTTTGATCACATTACAGGATTTGCAGAAAGAAAAGAAGAGAGTGAAAGTGAGAGTCACATCAATCCTCCAAATGATACATGCAATGAAATAATTGAACATTTGGAATTCCATGATGAAACTCTTCAGATAACTGATGTTCATGTAAGTTATGTTTCTTTTTTACGTTAGGCTTATTACATGTTCTGGCTTCCAATAGACTCTCATCTCATACTTAACTAGACAACCCATTGCTCGAAATCAAGCAAAACAAAGTAATATATTAAAAGAATACTAGCAGCCTGCATCACTTTTGTAATGAAAAAAAAGATGATGTGTCTCTGTGAATGGAATCACACACTTGTGTGTTCCCACAAAAGTGGTGACCTCTGGGTTATCAAAAACCCCTTTTCCTCTAACAGGGGAGTGCAGTGGAAGCTTGATCTTTAAGTTGAGACGTGGACCTGTTTTATTTTATTTTTAAGAAATGGCCAGAGATCCTGGGGGATTTGGGGAGAATGTTTGGTTCGGCACCCTTTCTTAAAATAACACTGTGTTTTTGTGTAATGATTATTTACTATATTAATAATCATTACCTTTTTTGGCTCAAAACTATTTTAGCTGCAATATTAAAATATTCTACCAATTTTTTAAATTTTCCATTGTAATTTGATGTTAGCTGTATGTGATAAATAAAAACAGTGAAACTGGCTCAAAAGAATGGAAATTATTTTATTATTAATAATTTCCACACTGACTTGCGAAAATATATTCAAGAATAACCGAGATCTGATTGATACTATTAGAAGCGTATTAATAAATTGCTGAAAGAAACTTGTAAAATGCCAAATTGAGTTATGGAGTCATTTTATTATGAAACTGGATACACATTAAAAGATTGTTCAGTGAATCGATCATTGTTTAGTTAATTGATTAACTGAAACCTTTGTAAATATGTGACACCTCAGGTGAATTAAAAACTACAGTTTCCAACCAGGCATATATTATATCATTAGATACATTAGATACATTACTTGAAATGATGACCTATCCAGGTAGATATTTTAAGCCAAGTATGAGTGAAGGATGATTGTGGCATGATGTTGTAGTCTTGTTACTGACTAATGCCGACGTGTTCCTTAGACAGGACTGTTAATTAATAGCCCAACAGCCAATGGCAACAAAGGAACCTACATTTTAACGTGGTATCCGAATCTCAACTTCCTCGGTTAACAGTTTTACGAACTGGTCTAATTATGAGGACGGTCCTATGAACATAGTATTCAATAGTGCGAACGTTAATCCCCACTAAGGAACACCGCGTCCACAAGCTATCGCTCATAACTAGCCACAATTCGTGACCTCCAAGTAGCTGAATTACAGGACATGCCACAAGTTTAACTGTAAATCATAAACTGTAAAGTTTAAGATTTACAGTTACAAGAAGAGCATTGGTATCTTATTTTATATGAATCGATGCAAGTTGCTCCCTCTCAGAGAAAATAATGAAAGTGCAAGTGACTGAATATATAAATTATAACTGAAACTAAGATATGAAACAAAATGTAATGAAGTGGGCGATTTTGCTCAGGACCAAGGAGTTTATTAGTTGGATTCCCTACTTATTTATATTGTTTATTATTTAGGCTGCCAAGTACAAAAAATAACACTTTGATGACAACCAGCCAGTTGTTAATTCTGCAAAAGGGGCTATTTGGTGAAATTTATCACACAAGTAGTTTTATCAGCTCCAAGGGGGATGGACTAGCCTATCAAATTTTTGGTTTATAATATAAAAATTTATGAAACTAAATGGTACTCATCCTTGCGGACTGTAAATGCTATTGAATGATTGTACAACTGTTTGTTTGATTCACTCCTGCTTTCTGTTTTTTTGCCTTCCCCAAAAAATATTTATTCAACCCCAAAGTATTCAAACACTTATATATATATTCACTGATCTGTTTTATGAGTGGCAACTTATAATTATGTGACAAAATTACAGATTCTGATGAAAAATATGCTCAATTTGTTGGTTGGTTTCAATAAATTAATTCTCGAGGTTTCCCATTCTTTACAGATTAAATTACTCTATCCTTTGATAAATTATGTTTACAAATACTTGTTATACAAGCAGCGTGATTTTACTCAACAAGTTTTGAAGAGCTCTGTTCCAGAAACAATAACAAGTAATAATGTTATGTTCTTGGCTGCAGGTATTATTAAATGAAATACTGTCTTGATGTAAGTCGATAATTATTTATGAAGTAGGTGTAACATACACATCATAAGCCATTGCTTTACATTGGATAGAGAGCTTGAGGTTAAGGCTAAACATCCCTGAAAAAGTTGTGTTTCTGGCCCGATAGATAGCAGCACCTCTGTGGCAAATTTATAGTTAAGATAATTTGCATAGTTATTGACCGATTTTTGTTTTGTAAGTTTTGTTGTATATAAAATGAACAAGAAATATACGCTATTAGGGTAAACAATTTTTTTGAGTTATTTAATAAAAAACTTTTAAAGAAGAATACGATTATTAACATCATTTTTTTAAATCGCAGGTAGTCATTTTGTAAACAAAAATTTTAAAATAATTTTGGCGTTTTCAGATATGAAATTGGTCAAATGGTCGCATCGGAATCGTTTTTTTAAAGATATTATCATTATTTCTCTCACGCCCGCGCTGCTGCCCCCCCCCCCCCCCCCCCCCCGCACATCGCCATACTGCCTGACCGCTCTGACGCGCGGCGTTGCTTCTTAGTATCGTTCGTCAACTCAGTGGTCGCATTCATAATCTGGCTGGGCACACGATACCAAAATACTAATTACCAATAACACCATGTAATTAATCCTCTGATTACAAGGAAGAGGATTTATGAAATTATCTATAGGTTCATTTATCAATATTAACATTACAGTGCCACAAACAAAATTACCATTATTTTTTTTGCTGTATAACACCATATTAAATTAAATGATTAATTAGTTAAGTAATTTGTTTAAATTAAAAGTTACCTTTGAGTACATGAAAATGATAAATAAATAAACAATAATTAGTGCAAAAGACCTTCATTTAATTAATGCACAAAATGCACAGTATGAAAACATACAGGAAACATGTTTACAAGAATATTTGTTACGTGACTTAGGGTATTTGCCCCTTGATGTTTCGCCATTGAAAGTGAATTCCGCAAATGGAATTTTTGGTTCTATAATCGTCATACTGCGACAGGTTCTAGGATCTTCAAGTTCTGGTAAAAGAGCGCAGTTGTAGAAGTAGCATAACGCCTTCTCCATTTTATCTTTCCAAAACTTGTCATCTCGCTCAATAGCTTCTATGTGTATGTCCTTTTTAAAAGTAGCATAACGCCTTCTCCATTTTATCTTTCCAAACTTGTCATCTCGCTCAATAGCTTCTATGTGTATGTCCTTTTTTGTCCAGACAACAAAGTAGCAATGTCTTGCCCCTTGATGTTTCGCCATTGAATGTGAGTTCCGCAAGTGGAATTTGTGGAATTGGAACAGGATGGTGGGACTATTTCTCTCCATACACAACTACTTCTAGGAAACGCATTTATAATCTGCCCTAACATTTGACCGGTTACAATTGCAACAGTTTATTTCTCCTATTTTAGCGAATTTCCCCTATAGATAGGGAAGAAGCTATTACCGTAGGTCTCATGGTAAGACCTAAGCCCAAGACCATGATAACTTTTCGTTTTGGGGCCCCCAGAAGCCAAAAACACCATTCGTTCAAATTTCTAGATATATATATATGTCTTTAAGCACGATAGCACTCGCAAAAATGGTCCGATCGGGATGAAATTTGGCATAGACGTGTAATAGTAATAGTAATTATTAATGAGTACATTAATATTAACATTAATATTATATAGTACATTAATATTAATTATTTATGTAATAATAATTATTCGGATGAGTTCGAAAACCAGCCCGATCAGACCACTGGAAGGGGGGGGGGGGTAAAGGGGGATAAACCCTCCCAAAAATGGGTTTTTTGGGGTTTTCACATATAAAAATTGAGTTTTTTACATAGAAAAATAAAATTTATGGAATTTTAGTTAGCACCATTGAATTCAGCTCGAAAAAACAAACAATTTAGTATTTTGAATCATTGCTCTATGTCCACTGGTAACTGAGATATTTTAAGTGGTAAACACAGTACGTTGTCCCAATGTTAACCTTATGGGAAATAAGTAAAATTCTATATCTCGCTTATTTCTCAACATATCTTAATAAAACTTGGTTTGTGGCTTCATCTAGATAAGATCTAATGTATTTTAGTCTAATACCCCCGAAATTTCCATTCTTGTGGCAGCAAACCTGCATACTCATTCCCCATGTCATTGGTTGTTGGGCTATTAATTAACAAAATCCTGTCTAAGGAACATGCCAACCTTAGTCAGTAACAAGGCTACAAGATCGCGCCACTATCATCACGATCATCACACTCATCCTTCACTCATATTCAGGGTAACGTCCTCCATGAGGTACCTGTCTTATTAAAGTGATTAAGTGATCATTACGGGAAATAAAAAAATTCTATATCTTCCTTATTTTTTGATATAGCTTGATAAAAGTTGGTATAGCCTAATATGGTTTTTCCTAGTTCAGATCTACGAAATATTGAATTAAAACCACCCAGTTTAAACGGACCTGTTGCAGCAAACCTGCATACTCATTCTACATGTTATTCTTATGAAGCTTACAAAAACGTGTTAAATCTCACTATCTTGGATTCAATTATGTTCTTTTGCATTTGAAATTCGCTGAGTATGCAGGTCTGCTGCAACGGGGGTATTTAAGTATAACTATTGAATATTCAATGGTATAACTCAGCTATGCAACACTGTTTTGGTTACAAAGTATTAGGTTCAGGAATTATCATAGAAGTAACAACAGCTGTTGATGCTTAGCTAAAAAAAAAAAAAAAACAACAGCAGACGTGTTTAAATTTCAGTGCTTTTTAAATGGCAGATATTTTTCATTATTTCTCATTTTCTAGCAGATGTTGACATAATCTGCTGTTTTTACCGATCCCTGAAACTAAGACCTTTAATTTGAACCGTCTCCCATCATCCTGCGACCTGCCAAATTCTCACAATTTCTATTAAAAAATCGCTTATAGAAATAGTAATATAGATAGATAGATTGTCCAAGCATAAGCATACAAGCAAACATTGTTCGTATAAGAGTATAGGTTAACTTTCTATCTAAATTACACGTAATAAGTTTATTTCAAATTGAAAATAGCAACTGTAACGTGGTTGAAAGCTTAATTCATAGTCAAGGAATTTGTATTTCAATTAGCTTGAAACAGCTTTTATTACTTCTGCTCTTTAAAACTGACTGAACCAACTATCCATCAGTGAAGCTAACCAATCTGCTTCGATGATTGAACACGTAAGCAGAACATCGTCCATTTTATTTTTAAGAACTCCGTTGCCTTTATTCCGTAAATTTTTATCTGTGTACAGTGACGTTATGGTTGTATAAATCATCGACCACATAGTACAAATAGACAGAGCATCCCTATCTTAATAACATTGCAGCAAATGAAGCAGGAGCCGCCATAATGTTTCGGCATAGAAATACAAAACTACGCCTGAAACCGTGTAGTCTGTGCTCATGTTTCAAAAACTCGTAGTTTATACTAGTTAGCATTGAGGCTTAAGATTGAAATTTTGCATGTGAAGAGTCCTTTAGTTTTGAACAGTAATAGTCCCAATCGTATTACTAAAATAAATTTTGTTCTATTTTAAAAATGATAAAAATCCATAGGTTTTTATTCAACTTTTAAACATGAAATGAAAGAAGTAGTCGGCTGCTAGGCCTACTTCTTTAATTTTTTGGTCAGGAAAAATAAAAATCTATGAAAATTGTTGCTAAAGAGTTTTAAATCATATTTTTTGAAAAATTAGCTGCCGTAGTTTGGTCGATAACTTAGTTGTTGTGGGAGAATTTATCCGTGCGGCGCCTGCATAAAAACAAAACCAATCCTAAACTGCTGTTTGGGTCATTCCAAGTCAAATCATCCAGAAAAAAAAGGATTTGTAACCCACCATCTCAGAATTTGATGAAACTTGGTGATTTTGATCTTTTCACATGCCTATGGAAGAATACCAAATTTTAGCTTCTTATCTCAAACGGTTTTTTTCTTACAGACGTTTGAAATTTGTAAAAATCTGTCGTTTCTGTTATTCCCGAGCTCCAATATAAACTTGCATAGCTTAAGAAAAAAATTTGTATCTTTGCCATTTTTAATCCAATTGTTATGAAAATTTTCAGTAATATTAAGTAAAGTATGCTAAATCCAGGAAAAAATAAATCATTAATATCTTTCTATATTTAGGTCATAGAAAAAAACATTTTTTACAATTTTTTCGATATTTTTAGTCCGATGACAGTGTTTTACAAAAAAATTAATATCTCCTAAAGGCACAATGACAATCAAGTAAACTTTTTTTTAAAACTTATCTACATTAAATTTCCTAACAGATGAAGCAACAAAACACATGGCTTTTTGCATGCTTTGTAAATTAAAAAATCTTTTTAAAAATTTCCAAATAAAAACATGTTTTTAAATTTTTTTAATGGAAAAATTTTAAAAATCTAATTTTGGTTTGCACCATTAAATTCAGCTTGAAAAAACAAATATTTTAGTATTTTGAATCTTTGTTCTATGTCTATTGGTTGCTGAGATATTGGATGATGTTAATACGGTCCGTTGTCCAATGTTAACCTTATGGAAAATAAATAAAACTCAACATCTCCCTTATTTTTCAACTTATCATAATAAAATTTGGTGTGTGGGTTCTTCTGGTTGATATTTTTTGAATAATCATTGAAAATAAACTATTTTTTGCTTTCCCAAGGCAGCAAAATTGCTTACTTTTGGCTACGATAATTTAACACTCCGTTTCTATGAGTATGCAGGATTGCTGACAAAGGGATGGAAAATTGTTATGTTTTTAGCCATCATCAAAGAAAAGTCAAATAGGAGATGCTATATACCAAATTTTATTAAGATAAGTTCAAAAATAAGCGAGATATTGAGTTTTCTTTATTTTCCATAAGGATAACATTGGACAATGTACCGTATTAACATCATTCAATATCTCAGCAACCTATAGACATAGAACAAAGATTCAAAGTACTAAAATATTTGTTTTTTCAAGCTGAATTTAATGGTGCAAACCAAAATTAGTTTTTTTTTTTAAATTTTTCCATTAAAAAATGCAAAAAACATGTTTTTATTTGGAAATTTTTAAAAAGATTTTTTAATTTACAAAGCATGCAAAAAGCCATGTGTTTTGTTGCTTCATCTGTTAGGAAATCTAATGTAGATAAGTTTTAAAAAAAAGTTTACTTGATTGTCATTGTGCCTTTAGGAGATATTAATTTTTTTGTAAAACACTGTCATCGGACTAAAAATATCAAAAAAATTGTAAAAAATGTTTTTTTCTATGATCTAAATATAGAAAGATATTAATGATTTATTTTTTCCTGGATTTAGCATACTTTACTTAATATTACTGCAAATTTTCATAACAATTGGATTAAAAATGGCAAAGATACAAATTTTTTTCTTAAGCTATGCAAGTTTATATTGGAGCTCGGGAATAACAGAAACGAGAGGTTTTTACAAATTTCAAACGTCTGTAAGAAAAAAACCGTTTGAGATAAGAAGCTAAAATTTGGTATTCTTCCATAGGCATGTGAAAAGATCAAAATCACCAAGTTTCATCAAATTCTGAGATGGTGGGTTACATGGCCTGGATGACTTGATATGGACTGACCCGTTACAAAATTGAAGTCGACAACAAAAATACAAATGTGGTATCAAATTAAAGTACTATGGTACCAGTTATAAATGGTTTAGAAGCTGTTTACACATCACAGGAACCTTACAGGTACATTCCGTGGCGGCAGCTTCTCTTAAAAAATGTCATGACAAGCTTCTAGGTTATCGAATGTTTCAGATGTGTAAACTGTCTCTAAACAATTCATATAATTGGTACCATAGTAATTGTGAGATTCAGACCTTTAATTTGATACCCTATTTTTAATCTTTACTTAATTTGTTCCGCCATCTTGTCACCGACTAAGGACAATCTCAGGCTTCATCGCGCGCGGGCCTATGCTCCATCTACTTGTACTATGTGGTCGATGGTATAAATACAGGTAGATTTTTCTACCTGTTGTTCTTGACAGAGATTATTTGGTTTTGTTGGTGAATCAGTCGGTCTAGAAGTACACAAAATCATGACGTGTTTGTTATTTTCTATTATTATTATAATTTTAGAGGCAATATACCAATTATTTCAAAATGGTTTAAATACCTTATAACGTCGAGTGATCCTCGTATTGTAATGAGGGTATAACTACTGCAGTTTCGATTCCTATAGAACCTTCATCAGGCTCTATGTAGGGACATCAAATTTGTTCTTCTAGTAGAACTCGTCAGTTTCTAAAAAACATCATGACACAATACACGTACACGGAACGGACAAAAAACAAAACTAGGCCTATGTGTTTTGTTTTTTTGTCCGTTCCGTGTACGTGTATTGTGTCATGATGTTTTTTAGAAACTGACGAGTTCTACTAGAAGAACAAATTTGATGTCCCTACATAGAGCCTGATGAAGGTTCTATAGGAATCGAAACTGCAGTAGTTATACCCTGATTACAATACGAGGATCACTCGACGTTATAAGGTATTTAAACCATTTTGAAATAACTATAACAGTGATTCGGTGGCTAACAACATGAAATATACCAATTTATATGAAAGATTAAATATAGAACATAGTCAAATAAAACTACCTATAGCCTTTTAAAGAGCACCACAGTTCCTCCGTAGTTTTAAAAGTAGTTTTTAACATACATTCAAGCGAAGTTAAACATTATTTTTCATATTTAGCATCAGAAATTTCAGAAAAAAAGACTCTTAATATGTTAACATTGATCACTTTAATTACTGCAGTACCCAATCTTAAATCTTTTTTCGTGTAAAGTTTAAGACTTGGCAGTTAGAACCCTAATGTTCCAAGCCCTCGAAATATCATGATAGCTTAATAATAATAGATGTAACACATTTTAACAAGAAATTCAAATTTGTCATCATTTTTTTTTAACACGTGGGCCATGGAGAACATAAAAGTTTAACAAAATAACATTATCAATAACAATAATTAACAGGCGAAGAAACAAACTCGTAAGAAGAATCATGGTAACTAATAACCGAGAGCACTTGGATGGAAGCACGGGAAGTCATCATCCACTACAAGCAACGGCTGAGCCGCGTGGTGGGGGGAGAGCTACAGTGAGTCACCTCCGGCCGGCCCTGCGCTGCATCCTTTTTTTGTCTCCCACGCGCTAAATATCTCGTTAAGTTTATAAAAATTTATACCGATTGAACCACTCGGGCGATTTTAAACGTTATAATTTTAAAATTAATTAAAAATTATTGCCTACAAAATGACTACCTGCGATTTGCATATTTCTTTTTGTAACATGAATATCTTGTTATTATTTTTTCAACCAGCAACTTAATAAAAATTATGCCTGAATAGCGTTCGAATTATAATCTTATTCTGTTTACAAATCAGTTTTTCAAATTAACATCGGACGAAAATTCCACGAATAGACTTTACTACAAAATGACTTCATTTTGGTGCTGCGACGTGGTGGCAGAATTTATAACTAATCCTGGGATGTTTAGCCTTAACAGGAAGTGGTACAAGAAACGTACAGGACATACTGCTACCACAGAAAACTAAATCAGTACAGAAAGCTGACAGGTTTCGGAAAAGGGTTGTGCTCGCCGTGGCAGCGCCACTAGTCTTTTCGCGCTTGGTTCTGTGCAGAAAGGCTCCCAGCAGACGAGCCATGCGCCAGACCTGATGCGCAGTAGCGGACTAAAGCAGCGCTCTCGCGGCGGCGGCGCGAACTGCAGTCCTCGCCATTCAACACTCCCCTCTCTCTGCGCCGGTGCCGCCGCCGTGCTCTGGCTCGGGACAACCAATGAAGTTTTACCAATACATGTTGTGAAATAAGCGAGATATAGAACTTTTTTTAATTTTCCATGAGGATAACATAGGTACTCTACAATGGTTTTATACCTACATGCCAAACTTCATGAAAATCGGACCATTGGTGTCATCTCTAGCTCTGTTCACATACATCCACAAACTCATACCCATACGCACACACACACGGATGGACAGACACCAACCTGAAAACAACTTCTTTGGATTCGGGGAGCACTAAAACAAATATATCCACTACACACAACTCAAATTAAAACATTTGGGCAAAACAATCCTTTCTCCGAAATCAATATTTTTGGATTTGGGGAACACTAAAAAAAATATCTCCACTAACAACTCTAATTCAAAAATTTTGACAAAAAAATACTTTCTCCATGTACTATGGTAAAGGGGTCAGGATAAAAAATAAGGGGTTTCCTCATAATAAGTTTACTGTCAGACATGAAATGAAAAAGTTAGCTTGGAAAACTTAAGGCTGGATAATCGGTACCTTTAAACAATGATATAACATCTAGAAAGTTAAAATATGTTATTTGTCATATTCTTTGAAACAAAATTCTACACATTCAATCACCACTAACCTAAAATAAAGTAAAATCACAACATAAACAAACCATGCTATGACAGTAAAACATGTGTTTTAAAACAAAGCTTTATAATCAGCTGATCTGTGCTGTTATACTCAGTTGATCAGTAAAAACAATACTAATGAATAGAAAATATTTTATATTCCATATCTAACATATAATACCCCCGTTGCAGCAGACCTGCATACTCAGCGAATTTCAAATGCAAAACAACGTATTTCAAGCAAACAGCAAGATTTGACATGTTTTGTTAAGCTCCATAAGAATAACATGGGAAATGAGTATGCAGGTTTGCTGCTACAGGTATATTAAAACTGGGTGGTTTTAATTCAATATTTAGTGGATCTGAACTAGAAGAAGCCATTTACCAAGTTTTATCAAAATATGTTGAGAAATAAGCGAGATATAGAATTTTACTTATTTCCCATAAGGTTAACATTGGGACAACGTACTGTGTTTACCACTTTCAATATCTCGGTAACCAATGGGCATAGAGCAGTGATTCAAAATACTAAATTATTTGTTTTTTTGAGCTGAATTCAATGGTGCCCGCAAAAATTTGATAAATTTTATTTTTCTATGTAAAAAACTCAAAAAACCCATTTTTGGGGGGGTTTATCCCCCTTTACCCCCCCTTCCGGTGGTCCGATCGGGCTGGTTCACGAACTCGTCCAATTGATTACCACTTTACATGTCCGTACCAAATTTCATAAAGATCGGACCATTTTTGCGGCCGCTATCGTGCTAACAGACACATAGATATATATATATATAGATATATATATATAGATATATATATATAGATATATATATATAGATATATATATATATAAAAATTCGAACGAATAGTGTTTTTTGCTTCTGGGGGCCCCAAAACGAAAAGTTATAGTGGTCCCGAGCTTAGGTCTTACCATGAGACCTACGGTAATAGCTTCTTCCCTATAGGGGAAATTCGCTAAAATGAAGGAATATTTAACTTTTCAGGCAAATGGGCACATACAGAGTTAATGACCTTTCATTTAACACAACCTAAATGTAAATCGGTCCCATAGAACTCCAGATCTCACTCAAAATAGGCCTAAAATTTTACCCGTGTTATTGTCTGAAGTGACTTTACTTTCCGTTTTTGGACAATTTAGTGGAGTAAATGCTGAAATCGAAGCAAAATGGGCAAATATAGATACAATTAACTTTTAATTGGTACCAGTCATGAGTAAATCGGCCCAATAGAACCATGTCAGGCTCACTGTCATAAGTTTGATTTTTCCCTATGTTAAATTTCCATAAGAAAAGTACATTTTCCTTTGAACCCAATTAACATAAATGTGTTGAAATGTAGCATTCATCTTAGGGCTCAAAATGACATTCAATATGAGTGTGAATCATTAAAATCAATCTTTTACAATATGCCATTTTAATAAACATTTGGACCATCAACGTTATTGAAATCAGCTGTTTCACATATAATTTAAATAGTTATAATACTAAACAATTTAGCAATCAAATCTTATTTTTTATTTCCACCTATAAAACTCTATAATTTAAATTATATAAAACTGTTTTTTTTCTAAAGGATAATACATGATAATGCATACATTTTTATGTATACTGACCATGATAAACCAAAATGTTTCTTGAGCGTTTGCTCTTTTTCTGTCGTTAGACAAAGTACCTCGTGTCTTCACAATCAGTTGAATGAATGACTGTCAAATTATATCATTGCAAAGGTTTGGAAATGTGGATTTTTTTAGTTTAAAAAGGCAAGATAACAAAAAAGTAAATAAAACCTGCAAATATAGAAAAGTTGAACTTTTATTTGGTACAAACTGCATAAAAATGGGTCCAGTGGAAGTCTCAGACGAACTGTCCAAAGGATTGGAAAAGTTGATAAAAGTTGATTTTTTCTCCCATGTTAAATCTCCATAAGAAAAGTTTATTTTCCATTTTTGACCCAGTTAACATAAATATTTTCAAAATTCATATAAAACCTGCATATATAGGACCGACGACCTTCGTTTTGGTACAACCCGCATGTAAATCGGTCCAGTAGAACGGCTAGGGTCGCTGTCATTAGTTTTACAAAAGTTTTTTAATATATAAGATTTTTCAAACAGAGAAATTGTACTTTGGTTTAGATCTTATGTAGTGTTCATACAATGAAATAGAAAAAAAAACCTTAGTGATATAGTGTTTTTAGCGAATTTCCCCTATAGGGAAGAAACTATTACCATAGGTCTCATGGTAAGACATAAGCCCGAGACTATGATAACTTTTCGTTTTGGGGCCACCAGAAGCAAAAAACACTATTCGTTCGAATTTTTATATATATATATATATATATATATATATATATATTTGTCTGTTAGCACGATAGCGGCCGTAAAAATGGTCCAATCTTGATGAAAATTGGTACATACGTGTAAAGTGGTAATCACTCGGACGAGTTCGTGAACCAGCCCGATCGGACCACCGGAAGGGGGGGTAAAGGGGGATAAACCCCCCCAAAAATGGGTTTTTTGAGTTTTTTATATAGAAAAATAAAGTTTATCTAATTTTTGTTGGCACCATTGAATTCAGCTCAAAAAAACAAACAATTTAGTATTTGGTTCACTGCTCTATGTCCATTGGTTACCGAGATATTGAAAGTGGTAAACACAGTACATTGTCCCAATGTTAACCTTATGGGAAATAAGTAAAATTCTATATCTCGGTTATTTCTCAACATATCTTGATAAAATTTGGTAAGTAGCTTCTTCTAGTTCAGATCTACTAAATAACGAATTAAAACCACCCAGATTTAATATACCTGTAGCAGCAAACCTGCATACTCATTCCCCATGTTATTCTTATGGAGCTTACCGAAACATGTCAAATCTCGCTATGTTGGATTGAAATATGTTGTTTTGCATTTGAAATTCGCTGAGTATGCAGGTCTGCTGCAATGGTGGTATTTTTTCATTATAACATGTAAAACTTCATAGTTTTACAAAAATGTTTGCCAAAAATTCTTGGTAAAAAGTTCGTGAGTCATGGAAATTAGTGGCCTGTGGTCAGGGAAGGTCAGGGTAAGTCAGGGAATATTATTATGACATTTTTGTGGACACCCCGAAGACACACCCTTTCCCTGTTAATACATATTTAATTTGGAAAAGCCCCTCAGTAATATTTTAAGCTGCGCAAGAGAACTCCCAGTTGCAATACTGCATATATAAGAATCTTCCCTTTATTGCAAGTGCTATACTAAAATAGATATTCCTTTACAATGTTTTCAGCACAGCTGGATTTTATGGTTATGTTCATGAGAAGATAATAGTTTGTTTACTTTAGTTTTGGCCTTCTTAGGTGACTCCTTCTCTACATAAAATTTAACATTAGAGCACAGATGTCGAGGAACAGCTGATTTTAATAAACATTTATTCATAAAAAGACAATAAACAGAAACTTAAAAGCTGCTGATCAGCGTGTGTTCACTATATAGTTACATCAAATTGGGTTAGGCTGCCAAACTATATTTATTTAACATTTTTTTATCAACCCCAGTTGGTGAAAAGCACACATTGTCAACATATAATCTTTAGTTTTTAACTTTAAAACAAGAAGACTTACCACAATTTTTTATCCACTGGTCAGCCAAATCCTTTGGAAACTTAAAAAATCTCAACCCAACATTTTTTCGACTGTTGTTGCATTTATAGTAGCTACAAGTAGCAGGCATGATGATAATTCGTTTAATTAGTTTGCTTCACGCATTAAAACGTAGCCGTCTGAAAAATTCTGAAAACCCAGTAATACGCAGAGCCATGCGGTCGCTAGCGCTGGGTGGCGCGGTGGTGAGGCTTGCAGCGTAGGTCGCCGAGAGGGGAAGTAGTAGTGGGTGGGGTAATGGTTAGCGGCAGAATGGCTCCTCGTTCCCTCCCCTCTCGGCGACCTGCGCTCCTAGCGGAGGGCGACCGAATTAACTGTTTTGCATGGCAGTTAGATTTCTGTACTGATTTAGTTTTTTGTGCTGCCACTATTGAAAACCCAAATAGATCAACTTCTAAGCCTATACATATATAACAAATAAACTATATGAATTAATTAATAAATAACAGGTTGCTAACTATCTTATAAAATATTATCTGGTGAACATGGCTGGCTGAGCCATTTTGCTAATGAAATAAAAATACAAATTATGTTCTAGGTCGACCCTATCTATCACTAAATTGATACTTATTGTTTTTACTGGTAGTTGGTGGTGGCGGCTATATTGGTCTTATTTCGCCAGTGAATTTAAAAAATCCGACCAGAACGAACAATTAGTTGCTCTTGCGAGATTGTCCTTGTTCAGGGTCTGCAGAGAACAATTAATAAAAATATTATTTTAATCAAAATGAGAACCTCATTTATGACGATCTTATTTCGAATCAAATTACAGGCCTGTATTACGAAAATCCTACAAATACTGCGACCAGAATCACCAAAAGAACTTTATGAAATTTGTTCGAATTGATAGCGACTGTCCTACTCAAGATTTAACCGCCGACTGCGATTCAGCGGAAGCGGGTAAACTACGAACACTGCCCCCTTCACACGAACTTGTAACGGTCAAACTGATGATTGGCTGGTTTGAATTTAATTTGAATTTGCTTGAACCATAGGGGTTTTCATGATTTGAAGTGAATTGAACTTACAAATCGGCACACTTCGTGACTTAAAAAAACAACATCATAAAATAGGCCTCAGTTTCATGTTGATTATTTATGGGGTTTTGCAACATAAAATGCCACTGAATGAAGAAGTGTCTGCCTGTGGTGTCCAGCCACAGGGAAAATCGGAAAATTGTATGGAAATTACATTACGCCAGGAAATATGCGGGAATTGTACGTAAATTTTACAAATATAATGTGTATGACGTAATTTACGGGAATTCTGCTAGCTATTTATTCTTATTTAGAAATTCATTAATCATCGTTATTTGATGGGAAAACAAGTAAATATTAAATAAAAATTTAACGACTGATTCAGATTTTTCATCTTTTTTACCAGTTAACAACAAGTTTCGTAGACTACAAATGCCATTTCTACTAGCAGCCTTGCAAAGATTCGGTCTATTGCGCCAGAGCTCGTTTCCCGAACAACACGATGCGAATACATTGCAATCTCGCTTGAGACATGCGCACGGCATGCCACACTTTACCTCATTCATGCCCTGCCCCAGCTGGAGCTTAGTCGAATGTTAACCTCAGTGTCATTTAGTCATATCTGATACACTTAAGTTTCATCGGTTAAAATGATGTCAGAAGATGTTATACAGAGGGTGTTTAATAAATGTGGGGTAATAATTTACTTAGTGATTCCTTGGGTCAAAATAAGCAAAAAAAAATATAAACATAGGTCCTAAAGTGCTTCGTTTTCCGTCTGTGTGTCTGTTTTTGATTTTTACATATTTAATCGTATTTCACGAACCTCTTAACGTATAAACTTCAAACTTGGTACATGGATAACCACTGTTAAGAACTATTTTTGTGAGAGGTATCAAATTTCTACTTTGTACCATTTAAAAATGGCGCCTGCTTTTTGTTTTCAAAGTTAAATATCTCAAAAACCGTTTAAGTTTAAAAAAAATTAAATTATTCAAGAGACCAAAAAGCTGCAAAATTTAATCCAATTAATTATGATAAGATTATGATAATTGGACCACTAATAATGGAAAAATTTTAACTTTTCTGCATAAAAACATGATCCCTTAGAACATTCTGTCTGGAATTTGCACGTTTTTAACCGGAAAATTTAAAATTTCTCCATTATTAGTTGTCTGATTACTATAATCTTAATATTAACGTTAATTAGATTAAATTTTGCAACTTTTTTGTTTTTTGTATACTTTTTCTAAAATTTAATGTTTTTAAGATATTTAGCTCTGAAAACAAAAACAGTCGCCATTTTGAAATGGTACAAAGTAGAAATTTTATACTTCTTACAAAAACAGTTCTTATTAGTTGTTATCCATATACCAAGTTTGAAGTTTATACGTTAAGTGGTTCGTAAGATATGATTAAATGTGTAAAAATCACCAACAGTCACACAGACGGAAAACGAAGCACTTTAGGACCTATGCTTATGTAAATTTTTTGCTTATTTTGACCCAAGGAATCATTACATTATTATTGCCCCACATTTTTTGAACACCCTGTATATTTCTTATATAGTAATTAATTTTGTTCTTTCAATTTATTAATTAATGTGATGCTTTGATTAACATTGAGAACCCTCAAGCGAAAACACCGACTTGTTTGTTGTTTGGCCAGCAGTCGTTGTGTGGTGGTAATGACACCGGCGACAGTTGAAAGGTTGAGAATAGGGAATCCGATCCCGGGATCCCACGGGATTATACTATTTTTATATGTAAAATCGATATTTGCTAGGATCTCATCAGTTAAAACAATGTTATAACTAAGAAAAACCAGTTAAATTTTGTTTCTGATAAAATAATCATGGTTATATGAGTGATTAGTCGTCTTATATTATGTATATAAGTGGTTTCAAATTGAAAAAAAATACATGGGGATTTTTACTTGTTTCTGATACAGTGTATTGAAATTGCTATTAAGTTTCATTATCATGCTCTCATGATCATTTTTATCATACTTCTAATTTTCCTACTTACATTTTTCCAAGTCCTGATATTGTTTGGCAAAGTAACTATATTAATACTTTGTATAAGACTACCCTTAAATTATGTTTGAATGAATATTTTTATGATTCTTTTACATGGTTCACGGTTATTTAGGACCATCCTGATAACGAGTTCCGTTTTCACTCTGATATCTACCACTGTATTCAGTGTTTCATGATAAGGCTGACTCTGTCGTCAATTTTTATACGCTCTTAAGTTTAGATACATAAAATCATGTTAACAACTCAAAACTAAACGAAAAACTTCTTTCTATATTGCATTATATTACAATACCATGTATATATGCGAAAGTATACTAAATATTTCTTTTTGTATCGGCAAATGCTATGTTGGGGCAATCTCGGGATCAGTCCCGGGATTTCGGGATTGAAGTTTTTCAGTCCTGAAATCCTGGGATTGAAAATATCGTCCAGGATTGGATTCCCTAGTTGAGAATTGCTACAACATCAGTGTCAAGTGTTTGTGCCTGCTAATATGGACAGTTTGGTTAATGACATAAGGGCGAGAATCGCTTATCACTTGCGTGCTGGGTGTGCAAGCCCCTTTTGCAGATTTAAATGTTGAGTTGAGAATAGCTTGTGTGTGTTTGTTTTAGAGAGGGAGGGATAGAGAACCTTATTTTTATTCAGCGTCAAAATATTAGGTATCTAGTTGTTTACAGGGGTCCGTATCATAACAGATTTGTTAATTAGGCCTTCATACAAACGACTCAAACAACAAGTAACAAGTCAAGTCACTAACCTGAATTTAAAGCCAGTTTACGCTAGCATATAGCAGAGGCTCATTTTTGATTAGGTCTGGAATCTAGAATCAAAACTAGTCACAGTACCCACCTAAAACCTAACGAACATAAGGATAAGGGTTTTTACTTTGATCTATTTTTATCACTGTTGTGCAATAGAACACTAAGAGACGAACATCCGAGAATCATTCCTCATCCAGAGGTGGAGCAAATACCTCTGTTTGCCTATATGTGATGACAAAAATTTGGTCAAATCTGTGAAAAGCATGGAATCAGTTGAAATTTCATCATTCATTAATTTATCATTGGTTAAGCAGTTTTTTGAAAGTAAAAACCTTTTAATAAATTCAAATAAATCAAACTTCCTACCATTCTCCACTGAACAATCAAGAACAAAATTTGATCCAATTATTAAAATAGATAACAGTGAAATATCACAAGAAAACAGTACAAAATTTTTGGGTATGGTAATAGACAACCATTTGAGTTGATAGCCACATTGAGAACATTTTAAATAAACTCTCATCTAGAATATATGCACTTCGTAGAATGTCAAAAGTTTGTAATTCGGAAACTATGAAAATTCTGTATTTTGCATTTATAGACTCATATGTTTCTTATGGAGTTAGTATTTATGGGGCTGCTTCAATAAAAAATTTAAAATCCATTTTAAAAATGCAAAAAAAGCTAACAGAATCATTCTTGGATTGAGACAAAAAGACTCTGTCAAAGCTAAATTCAAAGAATTAGGATTTTTTACAGTTTTTTCTCACCTCTGTATATGCCACTGTAAAGTATGTAAAACAAAATAACATTCCTCTCATGGAGATTAGAAGCCGACCCTACAATACAAGAGGTTGGTTAAACGTTGAACCCCACCGACTGGAGTTGTTTAAAAAGAAAGTAACGTAAAGGGGAATAAAATTTTTCAAACAAATTTCTGATGAACTAAAGAAAATTCAAAATTTGCCACAGTTCTTCAAAAAGTTAAAACTTTTTCTGGTGGAACATCCCCTGTACTCCTTTGAAGAATTATCTCAAAGGGCTACATACTAGTAGTTTAGAATAGAATCATTTTTTAATGTAAAATGTGTGACACTATTCATCTGTAACAATTGTACAGTTTTATGAATAAAGATATTTTTGATTTGATTTGATTTGATTCCTGACGACTGTGTAAATAGTATTGCAATCAGTTGCATTTATTTCAAAATACTCATTGAGTCCCTCGTCAGGTGTTTATTCTACTTTTTTTTCTATAAACAGTTTCAACCATCAATTTCCTATAACGTAAACGTTTAATTCCTGAAATAATAAGCCCTTTTTTACAATTTTACACACTGGAGTCGCGTACACAATGTCAAGGCCAAGATTTCCCGTTACAGATATGACACGATATTTCTTGCCATAAAGACAAAGAACAGTTTTCTGCATCCCTTTAGATTGCAATCCGCGGATGCGATGAACACTAGAATCATACCATAATTTTTGTTCGTAAAGACAACAGTCGGTTGTCTGAATAAAATAAAATGTTCCTAGCCGAATTCGGAAGGAAGGACGCGGGAATTGAGCAGAAATGCCATAAAATATCTATAAATGAGGCATTAAATAATAAATATTGTACAAAATATTAATAGATTTTTTTCAATAAAAAACTGCTCTTGGGCAGGGTCCAGTTCCGCTTGTCTCCCCCCCCCCCCCCAATCGGCACGCCCCTGTCACGTTCGTCCGGCGCTGCGAGAGACGCGCAATGTGGGATGCCGTGTATAAAACTCCCCTTAAATACCAAAATACAACCACACGGTAAATACGTGGTTTGGGACTAGGGATGCTGGAGACTAGAAAGAACTTGATCAGTGAATGTGGTTACGTGTTAATCAGGCTTTTGCGTGCGTGCATTGCATTCCAAACATGCCCAATTGGTCAACCTTAGGCTATAATGTTTTCTTCAAAACAGCATCGGGAAAATATATGATGTCGGGAAATATACGGGAAATGTACGGAAATTCGGCAAGGCTCACTTGCTGGACACCCTGAGTGTATGTATTGTGATTCACACATTTTCTGAACAAATTGTATCACTGGAATAAAATTGGAGTGACCGAACTGACCCATCAGGCAGACTTTTAAAATTAACTTGTTACTTTTGATTTGAAAATAAATATTGGCAGTAGAAGTGAAACAGGAAAGCTGGTGCGCGGAGGGCGAGGGCGGGATTAAATTCGGGCCGGGGCCAAGCGCCCAAAAACCGCCTTTTTCCGCCTTTTCCCGGGTTTTTCATGGAAAAAACACACTTTTTTCCGCACATAATTCGACCCGGTTTCAACACGATTTTCGATTTAATTTTAAAATAAAAAATTCCAACTTGAAAAAAACATGTAAAAATTTGAGTCTCTTCCGAGATTTGAACGCGGTCCACCGGCTCGATGAGCGAGTACTCAGCCCACTGAGCTACGGCACCGTTGATTGAGCGCCTTCAATATCTGACATACGATTGGTGACATGGTGTGCTGAGAGACGGACAGACAGTGGTGTCACTCTTAGTCAGACGACATTAATTAAACTGTGTCGTATTACCTTGAGCGAAAAAACCATCGAATATGCTAATAAGCCCGGTCTTGGACGAGAAAAGTCTTTTAATTCCGTTGCTCGCACAAAATCAGACTACATTTACAGTAAATTTCTTTTTCTGTATTTTGATTTGTATTTTTAATTTCCACATAATATCAAGTTTTTACCTGTAACTTTACATACGAAAACAGGTTTTTTACAACAAAGACAGACCTCATTGTATTCGTTGTCTGGTCGAGTTTACCGAGTTCTGTATTTGGGTATTTGGGTTTAAAATCTACATGTCCTAATGTGGGACGCCTTTATGAATCTACAAATAAACATGGGATATGCGAATATGCACTGTATGAATAAGACCAGTTGTTCCAACGGGTCTACCATGTGGGACCAGTCCTAATGAGTCGTTCCAACGGGTCTACCATGTGGGACCAGTCGTAATGTGGGACACCTTTATGAATCTACAAAAAACCATGGGTTATGCGAATAAGCACTGCGTAATAGGACCAGTCTTTCCAACGGGTCTACCATGTGGGACAAGTCCTAATGTGGGACACCTTTATGACTCTACAAAAAAAAAAACATGGCATATGCGAATAAGCACTGCATGAATAAGGCCAGTCTTTCCAATGGGTCTACCATGTGGGACCAGTCCTAATGTGGGACGCCTTTACAAACCTACTAGTCCTAATGTGGGGGATAAACGATTCGTTCACCCCCCTGAATCCCTTTATATATAGGCCGCAAACTCCGTATGCTAGTCGATTCGTAAACCACGACGTTCGTCCGACCCACGTTGACTGAGCTCATTATGACTTCGTTAACCCGCGTTGATGACGGTTGTTTTACCTTGACGTGTGTTGACAATGGATGGCTTGCGTTGGAAAATTTACACATTTAAAACGTTGTGTAAAAAAATTATCTTCCGGTTGTGTAAAAAAAAATTATCTTCTATTGAAAAATATCATAGTTTACCTCTTATCCAAGCTTAATCCCAATTTCCTTCCTAGAGGCCTATCTTTATCTTTTACAACATTTACATCTTCTTTATTCTCTTTGTCTTGCAATGTCATAGGCTTAACTTCATCTTTTCTTACAACATTATTATCTTTGTCTTGCCCAAACAAAGGCTCGATTCCCACGCCCAATTTCCGATCTACTAGTCTGACAAACGCACGTTGACTAGGTTGTTTATAACTTGGTTAACGTACGTTGGCGTGCATCTGACTCGAGTATAACGATTTATTTGACGCAAGTTCAGACACTCGTTATTACTGTTTATTTCAAGTTATATTTATTAACAAATAAATTTTCAATTTGTTAAAAAATTAAAATTAAAAATGTATATTTAGATATGATGAAGAGACGTTCGAGCGATAGTGACATTGTTGACTCATTGACCAAGAAAGATAAAGTAGCTGAAGAAATGTGGCCTGATAAAATGACGCCAGAGGTTTTTTTTGGGAGTGGAAAGAGGAGAAAATACGATTTAGTACCACCCACACGAACAAGCTCTGTAGCTACGCCACCTGCGCGAACAAAACAAACTGATAGTTCGCAAGATGAGTTAAAAGCGGAAGCTGACAAATCAAGTGCTCGCGATGCTGATGGTGATGAAAAATTGCCAGATGAAATGACACCAGAGGCGGCTAAAAGGATTGAAAAATTGCGAAATCAATGGCGTGAAGACAGTGTGAGAAATGAAAGGCAAAAAGCTGAAGAATGGAAAGAGTTTTTCCGTGTACACCCGACGCCTTTAGGAAAACCGAGAAATAAAATTTTTACCTCTGCGAGAAAACAAACCTTTGACGGTCGAAGAAGCAAAGCGGTTAGGTGAAATACAAGACAGACTAAAAGCGGAAGCTGAAAATTCTCACGATCGAGAATTCGAAGAGAAACGTGAGATCGAGAGGCAACACGAGCCGGTAGTCAACGAGTTGAGAAAACTGAAAATTGATAAAGAAAATCGAAGAGATTAAAGAAATGCGTAGCAAACAGAACAAGCCTATAATATTTAAACCGCGTGCAATGAGTACGCCCTCTCGGAAAATGATCGATAAAAGTATAACAACCCCATTGAGTGACGCGAACATACCTTATCAAGGCTTGTTTGACAAAGATACCTTAGTTCCAGAACCTAAGGTACCACAACAAAAAGACATTTTTGAAGCCGAGACAATAGTGCAAGCAGCTAGCACACCATTGCCTGAAAGTGAAGACGATATGCGTGTCGATAAATCGATTCAAGCCATAATGGAAAGGAGCGGTACCAAGGTGGGCACGTTGGCTAGACAATATTTATCCAAGGCCAACGATGGGACATTCGGTTTTAATTATGATATTCTGCGAGCGAAAACTAAAAGTAGGCAATTCGGGTGTTACCATAGCGAACTATGATATAATTATCGACAAGACGAAAGAAAGGTATCCCGGCACTCCGGGCTTATGGAGACTTTTAACACAGACAGGAGACATCGGTAGTGAACAGTATTCGGCAAGTGACAGGGAAGCTTATAAAAAGATTTTAATAGACTCTGGTGCCATATTTCAAAATAACGATCTGGCGTCCGGTCGACCCAAGGCGAGCCAAGGTTTTAAATGGAAAAAAGTTATTAAACCCATATGGGAAGAGCTTCGAACGGAGGGTGCATGTGGAAACATCTTGGGAACCGGGTTAAAATATCAGAATACACTCAGATTTGTGAGAGCGATGGGATCCAGTCTGTTGGTAGATACAAAAAAACCAATAGAATACAAGTACATAAAAAAATACGCAGACCTCGTAGAAAGACTCTATTTCTTAGAATCGGAAGAGAAGGCTGGTAATAACAACTTCCATAATGAAAAGTTGGGTATCGTCAAGTTTATTTATGATCGTCTCATGGAATTGACAAAAAAATCAAAAGGTCACAAGTATATCATGCGTTGCCTCCTTGCCCTACCGAAACATTCCACCAAATTCGCAATCTATCGATTAACGAAGTCGGTTGAAAACGGCAGCGAAACCGTAGAAGATGTAGTCGAATTTATCCTTACCGTTCTCGAACATATAATCGACCCTCCAGACAGTCCGATGTATTTGGCGCGATGTCTGTCCTCGCTACCCGAGAAAGTGATAGAGGGATCAGGAATTTTAAACAGCATAATTAACAACTTGCCCTTTGAACTGCATGCCCCCGGGATGAATTTCCTTGGACCCGGAACTAAACTGCAGGAACGGTTGGCTAGAGGCGACAAAGGAGTTAACCCTCTAGACGAAGCGGCAAAAGAGCATGATATATGGTATAGTAAACACAAGAGAGCGGAAAATAGATGGCAGGCGGACAAAGTGCTGCAGGACAAAGCGTTCGAACGCGTTATCTCCTCCGATGCCGGCCTGTACGAGAGGCCCTTGGCTGCGGCAACAGGGACAGCGATGTGGGTGAAACGGAAATTGGGCATGGGAATCGAACCTTTGTTTGGGCAAGACAAAGAGAATAATGTTGTAAGAAAAGACAAAGTTAGGCCTGTGAAATTGCAAGACAAAGAGAATAAAGAAGATATAAATGTTGTAAAAAAAGACGAAGTTAAGCCTATGACATTGCAAGACAAAGAGAATAAAGAAGATGTAAATGTTGTAAAAGATAAAGATAGGCCTCTAGGAAGGAAATTGGGATTAGGCTTGGATAAGAGATAAACTATGATATTTTTCAATAGAAGATAATTTTTTTTTACACAACCGGAAGATAATTTTTTTACACAACGTTTTAAAAGTGTAAATTTTCTAACGCTAGCCATCCATTGTCAACACACGTCAAGGTAAAACGACCGTCGTCAACGCGCGTTAACGAAGTCATGATTAGCTCAGTCAACGTGCATCGGACGAACGTCGTGGTTACGAATCGACTAGCATTCGGAGTTTGCGGCCTATATGTAAAGGGATTCAAAGGGGTGAACGAATCGTTTATCCCCCACATTAGGACTGGTCCCACATGGTAGACCCGTTGGAAAGACTGGCCTTATTCATGCAGTGCTTATTCGCATATACCATGTTTTTTTGTAGAGTCATAAAGGTGTCCCACATTAGGACTTGTCCCACATGGTAGACCCGTTGGAAAGACTGGTCCTATTACGCAGTGCTTATTCGCATATCCCATGGTTTTTTGTAGATACATAAAGGTGTCCCACATTACGACTGGTCCCACATGGTAGACCCATTGGAACGACTGGTCTTATTCATACAGTGCTTATTCGCATATCCCGTGTTTTAGCGAATTTCCCCTATAGGGAAGAAGCTATTACCGTAGGTCTCGTGGTAAGACCTAAGCTCGGGACCACTATAACTTTTCGTTTTGGGGCCCCCAGAAGCAAAAAACACTATTTGTTCGAATTTATATATATATATATGTGTCTGTTAGCACGATAGCGGCCGCAAAAATGGTCCGATCTTCATGAAATTTGGTACGGACATGTAAAGTGGTAATCAATTGGACGAGTTCGTGAACCAGCCCGATCGGACCACCGGAAGGGCGGGTAAAGGGGGATAAACCCCCCCAAAAATGGGTTTTTAGAGTTTTTTACATAGAAAAATAAAATTTATCCAATTTTTGTGGGCACCATTGAATTCAGCTCAAAAAAACAAACAATTTAGTATTTTGAAACACTGCTCTATGTCCATTGGTTACCGAGATATTGTGGTAAACACAGTACGTTGTCCCAATGTTAACCTTATGGGAAATAACTAACATTCTATATCTCGCTTATTTCTCAACATATCTCAATAAAACTTGGTAAATAGCTTCTTCTAGTTCAGATCTACTAAATATTGAATTAAAACCACCCAGTTTTAATATACCTGTAGCAGCACACCTGCATACTCATTCCCCATGTTATTTTTATGGAGCTTTCAAAAACATGTCAAATCTCGCTATGTAGGATTGAAATATGTTGTTTTGCATTTGAAATTCGCTGAGTATGCAGGTCTG
This sequence comes from Flexamia atlantica, assembly GCA_035578135.1. Taxonomy (NCBI): domain Eukaryota; kingdom Metazoa; phylum Arthropoda; class Insecta; order Hemiptera; family Cicadellidae; genus Flexamia; species Flexamia atlantica. The sequence goes on along the minus strand of JAQJVK010000001.1, from coordinate 144,841,952 downwards.
CTGCAACGGGGGTATTTTTTAGATTCATGAAGGCGTCCCACATTAGGACATGTAGATTTTAAACCCAAATACCCAAATACAGAACTCGTAAACTCGACCAGACAATGAATACAATGAGGTCTGTCTTTGTTGTAAAAAACCTGTTTTCGTATGTAAAGTTACAGGTAAAAACTTGATATTATGTGGAAATTAAAAATACAAATCAAAATACAGAAAAAGAAATTTACTGTAAATGTAGTCTGATTTTGTGCGAGCAACGGAATTAAAAGACTTTTCTCGTCCAAGACCGGGCTTATTAGCATATTCGATGGTTTTTTTCGCTCAAGGTAATACGACACAGTTTATTTTAATGTCGTCTGACTAAGAGTGACACCACTGTCTGTCCATCTCTAAGCACGCCATGTCACCGATCGTTTATCAGATATTGAAGGCGCTCAATCAACGGCGCCGTAGCTCAGAGGGCTGAGCACTCGCTCATCGAGCCGGCGGACCGCGTTCGAATCTCAGAAAAGACTCGAATTTTGAAATGTTCTTTTTCAAATCGGAATTTTTTATTTTTAAATTAAATCGAAAATCGTGTTGAAACTGGGTCGAATTATGTGGGGAAAAGTGTGTTTTTTGCCGTGAAAACCCCGGGAAAAGGCGGAAAAAGGCGGTTTTTGGGCGCTTGGCCCCGGCCCGAATTTAATCCCGCCCTCGCCCTCTGCCCTCCACGCACCAGCTTTCCTGTTTCACTCCTACTATTGGCAGAGGCTTAGGTTCACGAGCGGAGGGCTGATGCGTCATGATATTGCCGTCAACAGAGTCGGTATCTTATACCTATACTTTTCTTGAAATGGCGACCTACTCAGGTAGATATTTTAAGCCAAGTATGAATGACATATGAGTCAAGGATGATTGTGGCGCGATCTTGTAGTCTTGTTACTTGTAGACAGGACTCTTAATTAATAGCCCAACAGCCAATGGCAGCTAAGGGACCTACATTTTAATGTGGGATCCGAACCACAATTTTGCCTGGTTTACAAATTACAAACTGGTCTAATTATGAGGACGGTCCTATGAACGTAGCACTCAATAGTGCGGACGTTAATCCCCACTAGGAAACACCGCGTCCACAAGCCATTGCTCACAACCATCCACAATTCGTGACCTCCAAGTAGTTGGATTACAGGACACGCCACCGTCCCTGTCACTAATACCGTAGCGTCAAACCGATTGTTAATGGGAACCAAAAACCCAGCATCATTCTTACGAATTTTCTTTGAGCTGTGGTCTATATTTGTGCTATTACATTTTGTTATATTCTCAAAAAGTCTCATTGGAGAAAATTACAGAAAAAATTTAACAAAGGTAATCAAGAAGTGGGTAATATCAAGTAGGTAATATCAAGTAGTTAATAGAATGTTTACCATTACCACAAGTGTTAACAACAAATTCACAAAATATTAACAAAAATCAATGCACTTAAAAGAAAGATGTTATTTCCATTTCAACCGTCAGCTGATTGCAATCATATAAATAAATATAAAAAACACCAACTCAAAATTTTTTCAATTCATTCTTTTTTTTGTGAACAAATAGGGGTGAAACAATTGTTCGCATAGAACATTACTGGATGGCTTAAGACGGTGAGTTTTTACTTTATTATTAGAGGAATTCCTGGTTGCCAATAGCCACAATCATTTTTTTTAGTTTCCAAAAAATATATTTTTTACCCAAAGTGTTTAGTTGGGTATCAAGCTTTAAAATGAACCATCACTCTGTTCTCTAGCACTAATAGAACTAAAGCTGGTTTAAGATTTAAGCGCACATTAAAAACACAGGATTTTGTGATTTTTGAAAATTTACAACTAAAAAACTAGAAGGGATAGAAAAAAAATTATATTTGAGTTCAGGATATCAGAGAGTATAAAATAAACTAAGTTTCAGTCAAATCTAACATGGTCAGTTGAAAACCTTTTTTGTTGATTTGACTTGGAATGACCCCATTAAATTATATGCAATCATATTTCATCTGTATGTAATCATTTATTACAATTATTGGCAGGGATTGGGAATTCTCAATTTAATTAATCCCTTCCTGAGACCAATTCCACTGTTTATATTTGACATTTTTGTTTAAACATATGGACTTTATAAATATTTACAAAAATATGAAAACAGTCCCAGTTCTCTTTTAGATTCTTGTTTGTACAACTTATGTGTTTGATAGCTAATAAAATTTCGACATCAGTTTTTTACACATAGACAATTTGTAGATGAACCTTATGAAGAGTATATGGCTGTTTTGAGGAATCTTGTTAATGTATATGAATTTGATACCTTCTTGCTTGATGGACTTGTTTGTGATGTTTTCATTTGTGGCATTTTAAATAAGGAAGATGTAAAAAAACTACTAGGTCTGGGTGATGCTGACAGTAAAAAAATATTAGATGTTCAAGGAAGGATGCTTTCATTAGAATGCAGGTTCAGACTGTAAAAACAGATTTAAATGAGCAACAGGTTAATTTGATTAGCTGAAATTTCTGTGGTGGCAATTCACAGGGTGCTGTAGCTAAGATATATAAAAATGACTCGCATACAAAGAGAGATTTTGATACGGATGTTAAAAAATTCAAATGTAAGTTTTGCAATTATAATCATGTTGACGAGAAGTGCCCGGCCTATAATAAGAGGTGTGCTGTATGTTGGCGCCTGCATCACTTTGCCAAAAGTACATTGTGTAAAGGGAAAGCAGTTAATGAGTTGGATTGCCAGGACGATCAGGAGGCAACGCTACAAGAATTTTGTATGAATATTTTGCAAGTTGATGCTGTTAACGGATCGTCAACAACAACTACAAATGGACCTTCATGGTACAATGTCGATTTAATGGTCAATGGAAAACTGGCAACATTCAAAATAGACACTGGCGCTCAATATAACGTGATCAGTATGTCGGAGTTCCAACGTCTTGGTTTGCAGAAGTATAAAGTTTTGACCAAGGCAAGTGTAAATACCACCGTCGCAGCAGACCTGCGTACTCAGCGAATTTCCATAGGATTTATTTTGTATATGTGAGCATTCAACTTGTTTGAAGGAAAGTATCATTTGAATACGTTAAGTAAAGAATATACTAAAAATGCATATTTAATCATTCATGAGCTTTAAACATGAGGAAAATTAACAAAGAGACCATATTGGTTTTCATTAGTAATACATACACTTTTGTATTTTATATAATTCTTAGTCTTTTAATTTTTAATAACTGTAACCTTGTTATAGAATATAAATGTCAACAAACATATAACCAATGAACTCAAACAGAGGTGCCCACCCCCCCCCCCTGGGGCAATGACTCACCCCCCCCTGGGCCAATGACTACCCCCCCCCCTTAACTGCGACCAACCCCCTCCCCACATCCGAGATATTAGGATTCGGAAGATAAATTCATTGTATAAATAAACAATGGTTTATTTTTAACAAACAATGTTCATTATACATTAGATACATTAGTTGAAATGGCGACCTACCCAGGTAGGTATTTTAAGCCAAGTATGAATGACAGATGAGTGAAGGATGATTGTGGCGCGATCTTGTAGTCTTGTTACTGACTAAGGCCGACATATTCCTTAGACAGGACTGATAATTAATAGCATACAGGGTGTCCCATAAGTAAGGTGCCAAACTTCGGGAATAGGTTATATGGGTCTAAATAAAGATAAAATGAAGAATGAATTTTTTTTTTCCAAAAACGCCTTGTTTACCAGATATCCGCCATTTTGTATTTTTAACAAAATATTTTTTATCTCCCAAGTTTTTGAATCGATTTTTTTGAAACTCGGTATGCACCTGTATCTAGTCAAGGTTAGTTTATGAAAAAATAATCAGCATGATCGAATCGTAAATTTCAAAATGGCGGCCGCTTAAAATCTTTAAATTGAAATACCGAAACAATGGTACATTTTACAAAACGATATAAAGAACAATAATATTTAGAAAATTTTATTTCCATTCCAACGATACCAAAATTATGAAAATTGATTAACAAACAACTGAGTTATGGTCGAATTAGTGCATGGCTCAGCGCAACAATGGACTATTTTGCTTCAAAAAATTCTGCCTCACTAGCTAAATACGATCATAACTCAGTTGTTCATTAACCGATTTTCATAAATTTGGTGTCATTAGATGGGAAATAAAATTTTCTAAAAATCGTTACCCTCTATGTTTTTTGTAAAACGTACCGTTCTTTCGTTATTTCAAATTAAAGATTTTAAACGGCCGCCATTTTGAAATTTATTATTTAATCATGCTCATTATTTTTTCATTAACTAACCTTGACCAGATACAGGTGCATACCGAGTTTCAAAAAAATCGATTCAAAAACTTGGGAGATAAAAATATTTTGTAAAAAGTACAAAACGGCGGATATCTGACAAAGGGTTCTTGGAAAAAATGTATTCTTTATTTTTATTATATTTATTTTGACCCGAAGTTTGGCCACCGGTCTGACACTTAAATGGAGCCAAGTGGTAAGCTTATTGGAGCGGGTTAGTTCAATGCAATTTATTCAGATGGCGTTGTAAAAACATGACTTTCTTCTTCTTCACTGATTCAGCCAATCAGAACGACGATAACGATCTGCTAACTTCCCGTTCCGTTTCCCCTGATTTTCTGTCACGACACAACGTGTACACAACCATAACGAGTTGGAATTAATTTGAGTGTGGGAAAATACCTAAAGTACGTTTGCAGGAAGTTGTTCTAGTGTAAGTTGTTTCGCGAAATACTGTACTGAGTGATTCTTATTGTGCTTAAAGCGATTGATGGAAAATAAATACATAGATGTTTACATAAAAGCACTTAATAAAAATTAACTCAGTTAATTTTTATTAAGTGCTTTTATGTAAAGATCTACGTATTTATTTTCTATCAATCGCTTTAAGCACAATAAGAATCACTCAGTACAGTATTTCGCGAAACAACTTGCACTAGCGGCAAACGCACTTAATCTAAACAAACCGGTAAAGTCATTAAAATTGAAAGTCTAGCAAACAAAACAAGAAAACGAAAATATAAACAAAGCAGACGACGACGATCGATATGTCGCATCGACGACCATCGATATATCGCATCGATCTTTTTAGTTCGTAGCACTTTATTCAGATAGCGCTGCTGTTCCCTTACCACCGAGTTAACATGGGAGTGCCATCTCTTTACAAAGTTCATTATTACTCTATGGTTTGGCACTTTACTTATGGGACACCCTGTATATGTATATATTATTCTTTACCAGTTTTTCCTATCAAGAGTTTCCAAGCGGACTCGTCCATTTCCTTTTCCTCGATTATTTAAAAATTTATATTTAAGCCATTCTTAGTTTTGTACACATGTTTCTTTCTGCAGTGCTCTGTCCACTTATCGTGGCGCACTTTAGCGTTACACATAGGTTCCAAACACTTACATATTAATAGTTTTTGTTTTTTAGGCATTTTAAATATCTAAACTATAAGCAAAATACAAATGTGTTGTGATAAAGCCCGATGCACTTCACCGTGATTACATCTTACAATAAAATACTGTAGACCTAAACCACAAACTAAATATTTTAAAACATATAAGATACTCGAAAGTCACAAAATACGCAGGTGTCAGGTGTATCGGATAGCAAAAACTAACCAGTAACCACTGACAGACAGTGACAACTGCAACTGACACAAGATCGAAGGGGTGGGAGTGAACGCATGCGCCGAAATTCTCCGAACTACGAGTACATCGCGCTACCGCGCGAGTCTCGTTACCATAGCGTTTACAAGCCAGGTAAAGAAATGTTTCCAGCAGATGTGTTATCAAGGGATGTGCCTGCATTGGCTGGTACACACAATGCGGATCTTTGTGAAGATATTGAAATGCAGATAGCGTTGTTGATCGAAAACTTACCTGTGACAGAAGATTGGTGGAAGAAAGTGCTTGCATCTTCCAAAAATGATCCAGTTATTTCACTTTTGAAGACCTATACTCAGAATGGGTGGCCTCAGTATTATAAGGATGTGGTGTGTGAGATTTTCATTTAAAAGATGATCTGAATATTTTAAATTATGTCCTACTTTATGGTGATCGAGTTCTTGTGACAAGATCAATGAAGCAAGATGTACTTGTTCGTTTACATTGCGGACACCCTGGACTGAACGGTATGATGGATCAGGCTAAGCTTTCAGTTTTCTGGCTGGGAATGTCTCAGGACATAAAGAAATGGGTTGGTTCATGTTCTGGTTGTTTAAAGTACTCAAACAACAAGCAAAAAACTACACTGATGCCTAAGACTATCCCTTTGCTACCATGGATGGAAGTTGGATGTGATAAGTTTGAGTGGAACAATAGACATTTTTTAGTTGTTGTGGATGCATTGTCAAACTACCCAGAAGTTGTTGAAATGGCAGATCTGTGTAGTTAACAAAATGAAGTAGATTTTTTCTCAGCATGGAATTCCAGTTACATTTTGTACCGATGGTGCTACCTACTTTGCATCTGATGTACTCAAAAGTTTTTCAAAGGAATGGGGGTTCAAACAGGTTGTTTCGAGTCCGCATTATCCACAATCCAATGGCCTTGCAGAGAGAGCTGTTAGGACAGCCAAGGCAATGTTTCAGAAAGCACATGAGAAAGAAGTGCTTGTATCTTGTGTTACCAAACTAAAGAAATACTCCAAAAGGAGATGTTCATTCTCCTGCATCTAATTTAATGGGACGAACGTTGAGAACGAACATTCCTGTGGCTTTCAATACGCTAAGCTTACTTATGAGCAACATAGAAAGATTAAATTGATGAGACAAGAGCATTCAAAAGAAAAATTTGATAAGTCTGCAATAATTCGCAAACCATATATTACTGGTCAGCCAATCATGTTCAAGATAAACCCTGCTGCTTTGTAGTGCTATCAACCTGAACCAGGTTGGTAGCACTACTGTTAATGCCTTTCCAGTACCTTTACAAGAAAAGCCCGGGCACAAAAGTAGTACTACTCGAGGTGTAGTCACGTCTTCCGGGCGTACGGTTGAACCTCGTAAAAGATTTATTGAAGAGGTGTAAGAGTTAAAGTTTAATAGTTTATTTTCGATTTTTAAAGGATAATTTTAGATAATTTGTTAAAAAAAATTATTTTTGTTAATAAAAGGAAAGATGTTTTAATATTTGACATTTGTTTAAACATATGGACTTCATAAATATTTACAAAAATATGAAAACAGTCCCAGTTCTCTTTTAGATTCTTGTTTGTACAAGTTATGTGTTTGATAGCTAATAAAATTGTGACTTTTAATAATAATGTCTAGTTCATTTTACTTCATCCGCTAAACCCTCATCACTCCCCTAAACCAACTTTCCCCTGGCTTCCCACAAGGTCACCCGAATTACATGGACCGCCGTTGACTAATTACTAATTGACAATTGGTTTTCAGGCCTTTGAACGTACGGTTGCTGAATTTTCAGTTCATCAGACATCAGGTTTAAGGTCAGTGAAGTCTCATTCAAGTTTTATATAATTTTTAGCCTTGGTTTTTAGGTCCCATGGTTGCCTTAAAATCAAGGAAACTTGAAATTCCTATGTTAAACAATCTGGACATCTATATATATAAAAGCCAAAACGGTTGACTGACTCACTCACTCACTTACTGGATCACAGTTTCTCAAAAACTATAGCTAAGGCTATAGGCCATGAGACTTGGCACAGATAATCATTATAGGTTCTAGATGTGTACTAAGAACGGTGTTAAAACATATTCTCTCAAAAGGCTAAAATAGGGCATATTATAAAATTAAAAATGGCGGCCATTTTTAGTTTTCAAAGCTTATTTTCTATAACAATGTAGGGCTTTGGGCCATGAATTTTGGCTCGAACATTCCCTATGGGATCTAGATACATGCTAATGAAGGATTTTAAAATGTTTTCCCTGGAAAGGCTAAAATAAGGTAAATTCAAACATTTAAAATGGCGGCCTTTTCAGTTTTAGGAGCTATGATTACAAAATATCAAACAAGGTCTCTAGGATATTTCAAAGGGGCAAACAACTAAAAATTCCACTTACCAAAATAGTAAACTGTATTGTATATATATTTACCCTATACATAGGCTACTCACGTTTTACGGATCACCCAAAGTAATCGAACTAGAATCTTAAAACTGCATTGACCTATCATTTCGTTATTTTTATAGCATCGGGGATTTTCTGAATTAAACATTTTTGGAGAGTTAGCGTGCTGGCCAAGAGCAATTTAGCCTAATTTCAAACAAATGTACTCTTTCTTCAGTAAACTTTTGCCTCTAGCTGCCAAACGAATAATTCAGTCTCCAAAATTATTGGAAAAAATTGGGGAATTAGGTTTCCTCATTTTTTGGCCTACACATTAATTTTCTATTTTTTCTTACAGTTTCTGGTTATACGTACTAAATTCAGATGTTAGGTCTACAGAATCCGTTCTTTGTGGTATTTAAATTTGCGGTACTTTCAGTTATATATCATATGCCTCTCATTCTTTTATGTCAAATTGGCCGACAGTTTTAGGGGTCAGCGCGCTGCAATGGTGGTAACTGTTAGGACTGAGCTCAAACCCCTGAAATGGAAACGTTTTTATTCAAACTATTAGAAGCCAATTTAATAGGTTAAATAATAGATTGAGTAGGAAATTTCACTATTCTTCATGCTAAACTGAAAAATTAGAATGTGTTAGCACATGGTAGCAAATTAATACCATTTGAGGGAAAAAGGAAAATTCATCAAGGAAACTTTCATCTTCTCATGTCAATCTGGGATTGCATCTTTAAGTTTGTAATTGAGCGCTAAAAAACGTATAGTTCAGATAAATTATTGAAATCATCAGTCTATTTGGAAATTTAAAAACAATTGCACATTACAAATAACGTATAATTGAACCAAACATTTGTTATCCTTCCAGCCAGCGAAGCTGCGGATATATTTACTAGTAAGAGGATAAAATAGTTAGACACCTCAATAGTTTGACCTAAATAGTAGTAGACCTCAAGAGTTTGACTCTTGTTGGACTTTTCATTTATACTTTGCATTTATACTTTTCACTACTTTCAAACTACAGGGAGTATATTAGATTAGTAGAAGCATTAAAAAACAGTTTTACTTGTATATTTCATAGATAGGACCTATATTAAATATGATAGGCCTAAACCATTACACAGATAATTTATTTTAAAAATGTTCTTTATTTTGAAGAAGTTTTCAACAAGGTTGATTTTCAAAACAACTCGAGTCATATATACAGTAAATTTACAGTGAACCACTTACAATAATAAATTAAACAATCTAGATTACTAATTAATTATAAAACATAACAATGGTCTCTTATTTTACTTGGACAATATATCGAAAACCTTTCTTCTGATGTTTTTGGTTCTTTCTGGACCATCCCTTTCGGCCGAAATAAAAGTATTTACTTTTATCGTAATACATGCTTCAATAAATATCTCTGGACAAAATATGTGGTAGTCTTTAAATGTTTGTTGAGTTTCAGCCTGTGTCAAACTATTGAGATTTTACTGTATTTATGAACAGTCAGTTTGTTTGTGGTGAGTATTTGTGAGATATTTTGGTTGCTGAGCAATTACTCCTTTTCTTCTTTCTTCACTATCTAATCTAAAAAAAATTCTTTAATTTCTTACCCAAGCAAAAGAGAAAGATTCAATCTTTGACTAATTATTGACCTCATCTCTAGCGCATATTTAAGGCATGGCTTATAGTAATTAGTTTTTTTTAAGATTCCACATTTTTTTTTAAGACTGAGCTGATTATTGATTCAGAGAACAGTAAAGAATCAGTCATAAAATAAGTTTATCCCATACACCTCTTAACATAGTTCCCTCCTTCCCTCAGTTCATTCCTACCCTCACTCTATACTTCCCTTCCTTTCGACCTTCTTTCCACTTTTCCCTATTTTTCTCCTTCATTCTCTTCTTATCATCTCCCCTCCCTCCTTTCCTACCCTTCGGACCTTTTTCCCTCTCTCCCTCTCTTCCTATCACTATCATTAAGGTATGTATAATATTTAACCATTCTCCACCAATGAAAAACACAATTTTAATGTAATGTCCATTTGTATGCCAGTTGTACTTCAGATAGTTCACTGTATTGTAGAGACTCAACTTCATGTAGGCCTACTTTTTCTTCCCTTTATATCAGAAAATGTTTATCTCTTAATCTTATTTAAGCGACCAAACTTGATTTTCTCCCTAAATCTAAAATGAAACACATTTGAATATGATATCTTCAATCTTCTCTAAATAGTCCTGATTTCATCAAATACTATATTTTCATTCCATGCCCCAATAAAAAAATGTGGCTTGAAATTGTTTGAAGATAATAATTTGTTCTTAACTCTGATAGATTTTTTACTGGACGAATACTAACTCGTGTCATTAATGAATTCTTTACATTGTTTTGGTTTTATATCTTTAATGACATAAAAAAACAGCGTACTACATTTTTTACCCAGTTTTCACTCTCACATGTTTCTACATTTAATCTTTACTCAACGAAAAATAGCATGTGTTAACAGCTACTGTACATATGATGACATATGTACAGTTCTGTTTTGTTATTCTATCTCCTCCATGACAACTCATAAGGCCAATGTTATTTTTTTTAAATTTAGAATTCAATTTTCTGGTTATCTAAAAGACTATTTTAAATTTTAATGGGATTATGCACATATGCAGAAAAATACAATTTTATCGGTGTTCTTAGATTTTTGCTACGTTGCACACAGGCTGAGAAAAAAGGAGGGCAAAAACCTTATGGAAAAAATGCTTGTCTATCTACCTATATTATTATTGAAAGAATTTCTGGGATTTTGTCCAGAGCAAATCGACCCCTAGAAATTAATTTTTCTATGCATATTTGGTATCAAATTAAAGCTATTACTCTCTAGATGTGACTTTTGCGGGTTTGGAAAATATCCCATGAAAAGCCTTCACTCAAGAGGCTTTTGAAATTTTAGCGAAAGTGCTACTATCTGGGTTAGAACCTGTGAACTTTTTCCTATTCACAATTTGTTTGTAACAAAACAGATGATCAAGATTTAAAATGGTTCCAGAGATATGCCACAGAATGCAGGGCAAGCAAATGTCATTATGATTTTGATTTTTAAAATACTTAAGTTTTTTTAAGACAAAAGAAAATAAGGAAGAGTATTTGTCATATTGAAACTAAGATAAACAGTCCGTAGTCATCTTAATTTACAGTATTTCTTTTCTTAAAAAGGAAACTTAAAAATGGAACATACGTAAATAGCAGGTGCTCTGGAGATGGGATTTTATAACAATCTATTGATAGTGGAGACACATTGATACATGTTTCAACACATTGATGCATGTTTCAACGTTTTGAGCCTTAAAATATCAATATTAGTTGAATTTTAACCTAAAAATTCAAGTTTTAAGACACATTATAAATTTAAAACCTATATTTTGTAAATGTAGGGATGGGAGGATATTGAAGTGTTAACGGTTAAGCCTACCTATTTTAGTCGATTTTGAAATGTACCAATTAATGAAGGCCTAAATTAATGAAGGCTTTTCATAGAAAGCTATGTTATTTGCTTAGGTAAAAATTTGCCAAACATGAATTTAAGATGTGAAACAAAAAGCGGGTCTGTTTGAAAATTGTATTCTTTGGCCGTTATGTGTGTTGAATAATTTGTTTTTACGACGAATGACTATTTTATAAATGTTATTTAGAGATTAGTTAAAAAGTAAATCAGTGGTTTGCCCATATTCTTACCGATTTTTGTTAAGACCAAACAAAGGAATGCAAGAAACTGACGCGTAGTTGTTGTGTAGACTTAACTCTAAAACAGAGACATGAAGATGTGCCAAGCAATGAAGATCCATTTAAACTAACACCCATTTAAGATTTGGATTTGGATTTTTGCGGACATTTGCCATCACTGATTAGTAAAAAACAAGTTTCACAACTAATCACAACTTTTTACTAATCAGTGATGGCAAATGTCTGCAAAAATCCAAATCAAAATATAAAATCACCATCACCAACAATGAATTTCAAACAAAGAACCCATTTAATGTGAAATGAATGCTGACGCACTGTCGAAATTTCAAAGTGTTGAACGTACAAAAGTGTAAACATGGACACTTTAAAAGAAGATGAAATAAATGAACTTCTCAAATTCCTTGATGAATTTCTTCCCCTTATTGAAGTTTCAAGTATAAAGTAAAAACTTTGCCGCGATGAGAAGTTAAATTACTGGCAATTTCATTCCAGTGCTATGACATAAAAAATTAGTATAAGTCACGAAGTGACGCGGGCTGCTAGTTAATATAAAGATAAATTATTCATTTATAATTTAATAATCTTGCAAATTCACACGGGTTCACCTGTTAGTCTTTATTTTAGTTGAACTTTTTTTTTAATTCAGGTGTAATTAATTCCTTCCTTTTAGCCCCAAAAAACAACTTAGAAGCCTATGATTGTTTTTAAGTCTTAACACCTTCACTGCGTTACAAATAACTAACTACTCATTCCGGCCATTGCCTAGAGTGCGGTGGCTGAAATTGACGATCATTCCATTGATACGTTTTGCCTATCTTGACCATTGTAATGTGTTCGCCTTAAATTTGATAACCCCGAAATCATAATTTTTCAGGGAAAACAATTTTATTTTAACTCTTCACGAGTAACCAGTTACTTGTGCTGCACTGAGATTATTTAAGGAACATTAAATTTAGTTTTTTGTTGTTACTATCCCATAACACAAAATATACATATTTCATTGATCCTTTTGTCATATAAATGTTTCGAGCATTCCTGATATCATTTATTGTTGAATTTGTCAATTTTTATAACACGTAAAATCAATTACGGTTATTAGTTTTTCATGTTTTCTTCAAGGGATGACGTCAGGAACAATCCTTAGCTGCAGAATGATAAACACAGAATGAAGACACTAAGATCATCTTAGTTTCAGTGATGGCAACTAGAGTGCTGATATATAGCGCAAATGTTGGCTTTGCCACAAGTAACTGGTTCCTCTTGTTACACAGGAATGGATCAGGGTATAATTCTACCGCAACGAAGGTGTTAAATTTTGATGGGGTGTGATGGTTATGGGTATGAAGTATTTCTGTAAATGACTAACATTTGGTAAGTTCTTTGAAAACTCCTTGCAAGTGCACACTCTCATTTAAAGCCCCTTCCCAAAGGTTAAATTAGGTTCATTCCTTATGAGTGGTGCCAAACAGATGCTAATTAATTGTCATAATAAAAGAGTTTTTGCTTGTTTTCATCTTTGTGTTTTGTTTTTTTATTTGTTTGTTCATAATGTGTTTTGTATTTATTCCAGCTCTACTAAGGAGACCTCAAATGAATCTTCAGCTTCAGACATAAAGAACTTTGATCACACACCAAAATTTGATACCATCCTCCATGGAGGAGTGGATTTGCAATCAGAATTGGCTGCTCTTGGCTTAAACTCTCTTTACCCATCAGCAAGGCAAAACCCAGATTCCAGTTTTGAATCGTCCTTTGAAAAAATGTCAAGTTATACAAGTTATTGTGAAATCACAGTTGAAGATAAAAATGATGACATTAATAACTCTTCTACAAACTCCGTCAATAATAGTTTTAAAGGATTGGAAAACATTCACGGAGAGGATGCCAAAACAAATTTGAACATAAAGAAACATTTGCCGTTTGACAGAAATGAGACTTCTTTCAACTTGCCATTGATAGATAAAGATTGTATGGAAATAAATTTTTCAAAAAATTCCTCCTCTGGGAAAATAATGCCAAACATACAAAAAAATGAAAGTAATGTCCAAATTTGTTATACATTAGAAACAGTCGATCGTTATGATGGTTGTAGAGATAATGATTGTCCACAGCCTTCAAGTTCAACTTCTAATGAATCTGAAAACAATTTTGACAATGTTGTATTAGATGATTCTGTTCTGGATAAGTCAGGTAATAATGAAGATATTGATGAAGAGACACACGATGTATTTGAGGATGCAGTTGATTCCTTTATTTCTAGTGAGGATGTGATGTCTTCAGATAGGAGTAAATTACTTAATTCTAAAGTGATTGCAAATACCAAAGCAGAAGAGGACATAGTTAATGAATATCAAGAAGTTCATGAAGGTAAAGAGTTGGACCCAGTCAAATTTTTGAAAGAAACCCATGAGGTGGAACTGTTGGGTACTTGTAACTTTGAAGAAACACGTACTTTGAAGGAATCCCCTTCAGAAAACGAAGTTCTGTCCAATCAGTTACCACAATCAAATCCAGAGAAAACTCAAAGTGAAACCATAACTAAGGAGAAATGTTTGTTTGAAAATTATGAAGTGAAAGAACTCAGTGGAGAGAAACACGCAAGTCCTGAAGAATTTGTTAGAAAAACCTGCCCTGTAAATACTTTAAGAGAGTCTTACGAAAATCCAGTCCTATCCCAACAACTACAACATTTATGTTTAGAAAAAGATCAAGTGGAAACTATGACCATAAAAAAATATTTGTCTGAAACATTCATAGTGAGTGAAACCAACATCATCAAACAAGCAGGTCTTGAAGAATTTGTAGAAGATACCTACTCTGTAAATTCCATGGAAGGACCTTCATCAGAAAATGAAGTCCTGTCTTGTCAAATGCAGTGGTTGAGTTTGGAAGAAGATAAAAGAGTAAACATTTCTTTGGAGAGTTACCAGAATTTGATTTCAAGAGGAGCTCCAGAAGAAATCACTCCTGAGAAAGAGTTAATATCCGATAATGATGAATTGAAAGAACTAAATGAAGGTGTTAAAAATAGTCCAGAGGAGTTAACTGAAGAGGTTTACACAGTAGTTTGTAAAAATGGGTCATTCCCAGAAAATAAAGGGGTTTCCTGCAAATTAATGCAGTCAACTTCAGAAGGAACTCAAGAAGAAAACATGAATTTAGATACATCTGTGTTGAAAAATGATAGTTTGATAGAAACTTTTAAAACTGTACAAACCAACCCTGAGGAATTTGAATACAGAACCTGCATTGTAAAGGGAAATAAACCCTTATCCTGTGAAAAGCAGAAATCAACCTTAGAGGAAACCCTACATAAAACCATCACAATGGATAAGTCTTTTTCTAACTTTGAAATGTCTTCATCCCCAATTGAAAAATCAAAAGAAACTTATGGAACTACACTAACTAATTCTGAGGGATTTGAAACACAAGCCTTTAATGTAAATGCTATAAATGAGTCTCTCCCAGAAATTGAAACCTGTAAATTACAGCAAACTGCAACAGAAGAAGCTCTAGGAGAAAACGAGGCTTTGGAGGAACCATCATATAAAAGTGAAAACGTTAAAGAAACCCATGAAACCTCAGGTTTTGAAAAATTTGAGGAAGATATCTGTATTCACTCAGGAAATGAAACTCTAACCTGTCAGTTGCAGCAAACTGTTACAGAAGAAGTTAAAGAAGAAAACAAGGCCCCAGGAAATTCTTTTTCCAAAATTGACAATGCAAAAGGAATTCATGGAACTACACAAACCAGTTCAGAGAAATTAAAGGATGAGAACTACTCCTTGGAAGAACCAACTTCAGAAAATAACGCTGTGCATAGTCAGATGAAGCAATTAATCTCAGAAGAAGCTGTTGATGAATCCATTAATGTAGACGAGTCTTTGTCCGAAAATGAGAAAATTAATGAAAGTAATGGAGGTAATAAAATAAAACCTGAGAATTTTGAAGTAAAGGCCTACAATGTATGTTCTACAAATAGTACTCTGTTAGAAAATGAAACACTGACCAGTGCATCACAGCAAACCGTTATAGAAGAAATCAAAGAAGAAAATATGGCTTTAGGAAAGTCTTTTTCCAAAAATGATAAAGTGAAAGAAACACATGAAACTTCACAAACAGGTTCTGAGGTATTTGAAGAGAACTTGGCTGAAAATGCCATGGAACCACTTTCAGGAAATAATGCCTTGCGTAGTCATATGCAACAATCAATCTCAGATGACGTTTTCGATGAAACCATTACTATAGAGAAGTGTTTGTCCGAAAATGAGAAAAGAAATGAACCTGATATGAGTTATATTAAAACTCCTGAGAAATTTGAAGGAAACGTCTTCTCTGAAAATGCTATAAATGATCCTCTATTAGAAAATGAAATCCTGACCAGTCAGTTGCAACAGACCATTACGGAAGAAGTTCAAGAAGAAAACAAGGCTCTAGAAAAGTCTATTTCTAAAAGTTACAAAGGAAAAGAAAAACTCGAAACTACACAAACCAGTACCGAGGAATTTGAAGAAGACAGCTTCACTGAAAATGCCATGAATAAGCCTCTAACAGAAATTGAAGTCCTACCCTGTCAAATGCAGCTATTGAGTTCAAAAGAATGTCAAGAAGAAATTATGGTTGTAGAGGAGTCCGAAGATAACAAAGAATCCTGTAAAATGAAAGAAACAACTTTTAGGGAATTTGAAGAAAATACCGACACTGTAACTGATGTTAAAGAGCCTCCGTCACAATATGAAGACCTAACTTGTCATCTCAAAATAGAACACATGACCATAGACAAGTTCTCGTCCGAAAATAATGAAGTGAATGTAACTCATGTAACTAAAATAATTCCTCAAGATTTTGCAGAAGAGACGGACAGTGTGAAAAATACTTCTCTAATTCCACCTTTGAACACAAAACTACTTAAAGAGAAAACTTTTGAAGAACCTTTGATTTCTAAGGAGTATGAAATAGAAGAAACTGGATTCGAAGAAGATACTTGCAAGACTCGTAATCATACTAATGAAGAGGATAATGATCTTAACTCTTCAACTACTGATGGGCAAGAAAAATCACAAACCCCTCTTGTCTCTAAGTCACTGATAAACAATCTCCATTTTCAACAAACTCTGGACATGTCATTGACTATCGTCGGCGAGTCCTCAAACAATCTTGAAACCGGTGAATCAACAAACAATAGCACTGAAGATAAGAGTAATTCACTTGGAAGTGATTCATCTCAAACCTTAAGAGATTTACTTAACAAAACTGATATTAAAGATACTAATGATTTTATGGATGATTCTCATCAGAAATTATACGATGCTCTTTATGTACCATCACTTTGTAATGACAATAATGTTTCTGTAACTGAAAACGGGTCACAAACTTTCATGGAAATCACAATGGCTAACATGCATGTAGCAATGATTGATCAGAACCTAAACACAACAAATCAAATTGAAATAAACCATGACCAAGGAATGGTCAAAAGAGAGGAAAATGCTGTAAACAGTAAAATATGTGAGTCTCCTTCTCGTTCTGACTTCCTTGAATGGCTTACTTCGTCCAACAATGATGAAAATTCTGATTCAGATGGGGCAGAATCAAACCATATAAAAAATGAAAATCACAAAGTCATGCAGAAGTCTATGAGTGAATATGTTACTAATCTATCTCTAAAACTAGCTATTCCTGATTCACATGACATTTCTGGAGTGGAATATGCTGATGAAGAAAATCAAAAAAGATGCAAAGTGCAAACTGAAAATGTCTTATTGATGAAATGGCCTGTTCAATATCATAAGGATATTCAAGTTTTAAATGATCAAAACCAACTGCTGTTTAAATCCAACAAAGAGAAAGATGTTCTTATAAACAAGCTTAAGATAGAAAAAGAGGATCTTCTTCACAAGTTGTCTGATGTTATTGCTCGATCAGAACAATTAAATGTAGAAAAATTAACATTGAAAAATGCATTAAGGGAAATAACTGAAGACAATGGTTCGCTATTTGCACTTCAAAAAGAAAATCAACAACTTTCAAAAGATTTAGAAGCTTTAAAAAGTATTCAAAGTGAGTTTTGTAAGTTGAAAGAAAAAAATGAAGATTTGATACAAACCATAGAAGAAAACAGACGTAATAGAGACAGTGACGTAAAAAAGTTTAAAGACAGAATAGAAGAACTAGAAAATGAGTTATCTAATATTGGTCTGACCGTTTTTGACTTGCAGGCAAAAAATCAAGAATTATGCGTTTTAAAGGAAACTATTTCCAGTAAAGATCATCAAATCGAAACATTAAAAAAAGATAAATCTCTGTTAGAAGGGAAGGTTTCAAATTTAAGTGATGATAATAAAGTTCTCGAAGCCTTAAGACAAGAAAACCAAAAGCTAAACGATCTCTTACAATTGGAAAAAGAAAAGAGTAAAAATGCAGAAGAGTTGAAATTTATGTTAGAAACACAGAATAGTGACATTTGTGTCCAAAACGAAAAACTAAATAAACTCCTTATGGAGTTAAATGAAAAAGAACAACACATCCAAGATCTATTTCAGGACAAAGTCAACCTTCAGGAATCTGTAGTTTCTCTAAATAATCTTTTGGCAGAACTAAGAAATTTTGAAGATGAAAATCTCCAATTGAAGTCTGATATTCAAGAAGAAAAAAACAAAAAAGAAGAAATTATTTCTCTTAATAAGTCACTAATGGAGCGTAATTGTTTACAAGATGAAAATGTATCAAAACTTAGCAGTGAGATTAGTGAGAAAGACCATCAAATTATGGTTCTTGTAAATAACAATGATGATTTAAAAGAAATTATTGAAACCCTCAATAAGCGTTTGGAAGAGCTCATAGGATTAAAGAAAGAAAACGAAGAACTAGAATTAACTATGAAGATGAAAAACGAAGAGGTGAAAGAAATAACAAAATTAAAAGCTTCCCTTGAAGAGCAAGTTAGTAACCTCAAGGCACAAAATGAACTTCTATGGGATCAGTTAAAAGTTAGTTCGTCAAAAGAACAAAGTCTTTTCGCTCTCAAAGAAGAGAGTATTTTATTGGAAGAAAAGCTTTCACAAATGAAAAGAGAAATCCAAGACATTAATAGTTTGAAAGCAGACAACGAACATCTTGTCGATGAGTTAACTAATAAAGACTGTGAAATTCGAAATCTTACAGCAGACAAGAAAAAACTTAAATGCTCTTTGATTAAAGTGAATGATAAGTTAAATGAAAGAGATGAAGAAATTGAAAAACTCAGTGAACAATTACAAATTTTAGATGAACGTTTAGAAATTCTTAATGAAGAAAAGGTTGATGCACTGAATAGTATGGATGAGTTGAGAAAGCAGTATGAAATACTAAGAGAAGAGCTAAACTATGATAAACCAATCTTGTCAACAAACATGAGTAATATAAGTGAATACCTGAGCAGTGTAATTTTTGAAAATGCTTATCTCGCAAATGAAATAGTTAATTACGAAGCTGGAGTTGAGAAACATATGGAAGAAATTGCATTGCTCAAAAAGCAGATTGTTGAAGAAACGGGCCTAATTCATCGTTTGCAAGTGGATAGAGATGAACTATTAAGTACTATAGGCAATTTAAAAGACACTGTAAATCAACTTACGGAAGATATGAATAAGTACAAATATCAATGCAATGAGGTTGCACTTTTAATAGCAGAAAATGAAACATTGACATCAAAAGTTAACTCTCTCATTGAATCTGTCACTTCATATGAAAATGAGAAAACCTGTATACTGGGAGACATGAGCATCCTTAGTGAAAGTATAAGTCATTTAGTAATTGAAAATCATTTGCTTTCTGAAGAGTTACAGAATAGTTTAAAATTGAAAGAAAATATAGCTATCTTATTAGATGAAAAGCTCCAATTAGAAAATCTTCTAGTTCTAAAAGAACAAAGTCATTTAGCTCTCCATCAGTCAAATTCAGCTCTACAGGATGAACTCAAGAATTTAAATGACAAAGACAAAATCATTGACGATTTAAAAGAACTTTCAAGTAGTTTGGAGAATCATCTCTCCAGCATCAATGAGGAGTTAATGAGTGAACTGTCTAAAAACCATCTCCTGTCTGCATCCATAAATGAACTAGAAATTAAATTAAGTCTGAACAATGAGGAAATGTTGGTGAAGGAAAATATCATAGTTTCTCTATCAGACCACTTGAATGTATCAAAAGAGAAGATTTCTGACCTTCAGGAATTAGTTGCAGGTTTAGAAAATCACATGTCAAGCCTCAATGAAGAGTTAATGAGTGAGATTTCCAAAACTGACTTCCTATCATCAGAAAATGAAGACCTTGTAGGCATTGTTTTTGATGCAATAGAAAGTATTAAAAGAAGTTCAGTGAACACTAATGGTGTAAGTAATGGGCCCAAGTCCTTACAAACTCACATCAGTAAAATATTACTGGAAATTGGAGACATTGAGAATGAAAACCTGAGATTGAATCGTGACTTAAAAGATTTTCAGGGGACACTTGAAAACAACAACCAAAGAATTTCCAACCTCTTGAATGCAAAACAAAATTTGGAAACTGAATTGAGTAACATAATTGAACAAAAGCTAGAATTGGAAGATAAACTAAAATTAGCCTTGTTAAAAGACTCGGACATAAAATTATTGAAGGAAGAAAATGAAAATCTTTCAAAAATTGTAGAAACACATAAGAGTTGTGAAGACGCCAAAAGTCTGTTACAGGATGAAAAATCAAATCTTGAGATGCAAACTCAAAGACTGACTGAAACTATTGAAGTACTGCGCAGTGAACAACATCATGCTGATACACAACTGAAAGAAAATTTACTCTTAAAAGAAGAAATGACAAAAGAAATTCATTCTTTAACTGGTGAACATTGGGACTCACGAGTTAATTCGATAATTGAAGTATATCAAAAGCTGATGAGAGAATTTCTAAACAAAGAAAAGGAAGTTATCTTCTCTCTTCAGAATGACTTTGATAGCAAAATTAAAGACACACATAACCGAATAGGCTGTTTAAAAGAAGAACTTAATGAAAAAGACGTTTTGACGTCCAAATTGGAAATTGAAATGGAAGAATGCAAGGCTCTCTTGAAAAATCGTGATCTTCTTATTACTAGCCTAGAAAATGAACTCCTTAGTGTTAAAAGTAAAATAAGTTATTTTTCTCGTGAAGTTGAAGAAAACAAGCTACAAGCTGAAAAGGAAAAAGAAGCATTGATGGCTGAATTAAATAGTGTTCGGAGTATTGAGACTGATCTGGTGGAAAAAGTTTCGCTTCTCATCAATGAAATAAGATGTAAAAACGAAGAAATTTTACAGTTGAAAAATGATTTGGATAAGGTTCAGAATGAAAAAAATCTTTTAAAAACCACTGAAGAGAAATGTGGAGCTCATGAAAAGGACTTGATAAATGACCTTGAATTAAAATTAAATGATAAACTAGGAGTGATTTCTCAACTTGATTCACAGCTTAAGAACAAGAACGATGAAATAAGTCAGTTAAAAGAACTTCTGGAAAAGAAGGAAATGGAAATCACACATTATGTAATGAAGATTGATGAGATGAAACCTGCAATGTCAAAATTACTTGAAATTGAAACTGAGTTGGACTTGGTTAGACAAATGAGTGAAGAATTTGATGAAAAATCTATTGTTAGCTCCTTACAAAACTGTCAAGTTATTGGCAACACGTTAAAACTGATGGTTACTAGATTTGTTGAAGGCTTAGAGCAATTACAAATTTCCAATGAGAATTTGAAACTTGAACTGTGTAATAAAATTGAAATTTGTAAATCTCTAGAAACTCAAATCAGTGATAAGAATGAAGAACTAAAATCTTGTAAGATTCTCTATGATGAAGATTCTCTTCAGTTCAAAGAAGAAATTTCAGTCAAAAATGTGGAAATTGCAAAATTAAGTGAAACTCTTGAACAGATGAGACATAATGCTTGTATCAAATCTGAATCTTCTGACGTCATAAAATTGGAAGAGAAATTAATCAAGCTTGAAGAGGAAAACAAACGTCTTCAGGACGAGTCAAATAAAATTTCATACCTTACTGAGGTCAACAGAAAATTATCTTGGGAAATTGAAGAGCTGAGTAGATCTATCAAATTCGAAAAACAATGCAATACAGACCTCAAGGCAAAATATGATACAACCATTAATCAAGTAGCTGATCTGTCAAAAAAGAACTTTCAGTTGGAGGATAAAATAGATGTTTTAGAAAGAAAACTAGAGAACCATAATGTTATAAGCTCACTGAAAATTGAATTTCCGTTGGGAATCAACTCAGTAGACAAGCAAGTTCAGTACTTAAATGAAAAACTAGCCAAATTTGATGAAATAAATGCCAAATTCATTTGTCTAAATGATGAATACATTGGTCTTAAACATGAACTTGAAAAGTCTAAAGAGTACATTAAAAAGCAAGAGGAAAAACTTACCAAGATAATGAAACGAGAACTAGACTTAAAAAAACAAATTGCCTCAAATTTGCAAACTTCACCAGATTCTAAAGCTCTAAAAGAATTGAAAACTGAACTGCTTTCCCTATTCCCAGATAAAAATCTATCTTTGGGTGAATTGTTACTTCAAATCAAATTGCTCGTTGAAGAGAGAAGTGAAGGCTCAGCTGGATGTAACTCTGAAATCAAGGATTTAAAGCAAAAAATTGAAGAGCTTTCTCAAGAGAATAAAGATTTGGATTCGGAATGTGAATCAATGAACAAATTTATAGAAGAGCAAAGAGAACTTGTAGCTTTAGTTTTGAAAAGAGAAGAAGACCTGAAGAAGTTGAATGCAGAGTTGAAGTCTCAAATTTTCAACCATCAGCAAAGTAATGTTGATCTACCTGCCTTTGATAACAGCCTCAAAGAACTGTTTGAATTATTTTCTGAAAAGCCAACCTCATTGAAGGATACTATTAATATGGTCAAATCTTTAATAAATGAGAACCATACCCTAAAAGAAAAAATATCTGAATCGCAAGAGGAATATGCTAGCTTAGACAAAGAATGTGAGGATATGTTTAAAGCATATAAAGAAAAGGAAAAGGAGCTAGCTGATGTGTTAAAGAGAGAGCATGAACTTGAGGATAAAATAAAAGCTTTATCCAATGAACTTCAAGATGGCAAGTTTCAACCTGCAGAACAGAATACAGGGTCTTTAACAGGTAAAATCAAATTTATGTTATCAATAAATTTTTTTACCTTGTAATTTAGTCATCATGCTATAAAATAAGATCTTTTGCTGCATGACAAACTGTAAAAGATGGTTCATTTAATGAATTCAAACTCACTGAATTGACGAGATATTCCCGGTAATAAATGTTAATCGTTTACGGTAATTTAAGAGTGAATGGTTTTGTGTCCAGATAGTACACCCATCTCTTAACCAACCCCATTGAGTCCTTACCTAACCTAAAGGGTTGGTTAAAATCACATTGGGGCAGATTTATAGGCAAAGGCTGTCCAGAAAGTAACAGACATTCTGATGTATCTGAAGATGTTTAATAACCAAATATTAACATTTGGTTTATGAATTCTAACTGTATTTCTCGATAGAGAACTGTTAATATTGGAGTTTCTCAAATCCAATATTTGTATAATTTTATCAATAAAATCTTGTAAAGGTTTTAGACAACATTTTAGACTTATGTCTTAAAAAATAATAAACAAGTAAATCAGTCTAGGTTTTATCGTTACTTTGCAGTTGGCAATATATTTGAATATTGTAATATTTATCAAATTTGATTTAATCAAAAACTCCTTTTACACCCATGCCAAGCTTATAGTTAAAGCAAATCAAAATATGTCTAGCAAAATCGTTATAATCTAGAAATTTGAAGGGGTTAACATAAAATAATGGCTGATGTTATTGTTGTAATTAAGGAACAACCCTTAAGACATTGGACTAGGCCTAAACAGTTTTAGGTCTACTTAGTCCTCAGTAAAGTTGTTCAGTATATGGAAAGCTGAGTTCAATTCAAATTGTTCAATATTTTGTAGGGTATTAAATAACAGAACACAGTGGAAAATATTTTCCAAGGAGAGGTCTGTGACACCGTTATGAGTCATTTACAAGGGGGAATTCTGTAGTGTCTGATTTTATTGTTATGTATTTAAGGGACAACCCCTAAGACATCTGGACTAAACAGTAGTTGGTCTGCTTAGTCCCTATGCAACATATGGAAAGGTGATTTCAACTCAAATTGTTCAATATTTAGTAGGGTATTTAAAACATTACCGTATCTTTTGAGACTAGAGGAGTCAAGTATTTTGACAGGGATGGATGGGAACAGAAATATTATGAATCCCAAAAAAAAGGGAATCCAAACTGTTTCCAAAATTGGGTAGGTTAAAAATAATTCTAACTTATGCCAAACTAAGGCGAAATGATTAATCTGGGAGAGTCGTCTTAATCCGACTTGACAAATTGGGGTCATTCAAGAGTCTGCTGTAACTAATTAAAAGTTACAATTTGAAATATTCCTAATACTAATTTTAATCCTCATATATTTCATGCTCTTTTAGTTCTTTTTTAAAAATTAACCATGCTTTTTCTAGTTCCATGCCAGTGTGAAGAATTAAAGTCCCGCTTGTCGGAACTTAAGTTGATCCTTGCTGAACGAAATGCAAAACTTACTGCCTTGGAAATGCAGTTTGAAGCTGATAATTTCCCTCTGAAAAAGAAAGTAGCTGATCTTGAAAAGTCATTAGATCAGGCGAAACATAAGGTAAGTAATAAGCAATCAAGCAGTGGTTTTTAAATTTTACAAATTATCTACGTTTTGAAATGCAGCCTTTTTAATTTATAAAAAAGTAAATGTTCTCTTTTAAATCTTTGAGGATCTTTAAACCTTGCAGTTGGAACTCTGGGTGTTTAACTCAGGAAAAATATTCTCATGTCACAAATGAACTAAATTTTCTATTAACTTTTATATTTTGAAGATAATTTATGTTACTGAATTTTGTCTATGGGGAAGAAGCTATTACCGTACCTTAGGTCTTATGGTAAGACCTAAGCCTGGGACCATCAAAACTTTTTGTTTTTGGGTCCCCAGAAGCAAAAAAACTCATTGAAGTTTGTATATATATATATATACAGTACACCTCGGATTATCCGGATCCCACATTATCCGGACCGGTCCATCCCAAAAATTCAAAAATTGAAATCATGGTAAAAACATGATTTTAACGTGTTTACGGGGGAAATGCACCTTCTAAAAGTATAATACAAACATAATAGATTACTGTACTCATTTAGAATCACAATAATTGAAGGAATCACATTGCCTAAATAGTACATTACAGCATTTTCGTGAACATAGTTTTCTGGATTGCCACTTGGGGCGCTGTCAGTAATCAACAAAGGCGTAGGCCTACGGCAATTCTGCGAGTTAGTTTATTGCTGGAATTTGATGTGTTGCGTTATTTCTTAAGAATAGTTACTGTAATAAGTTTTGAGTTTCTTATTATTCTAAGTTTGAGTCATTTTGAGTTATGAATATATAATCTTAATAAATTAAATAATTTAATTTGGCGTTTTATTCCAAACCTAAACCGTAAGTACGGTAAAAGTTAACATTACATTCGTACGGTTAATAATAAAGTTTAGGTCTTAAATTTGTTTCAAAATTAAACCCCCGTAAAATTTGTAAGATTAATACGTTGTACAGTCTTGATATGCCATTTTCAGCATCAATTTAGCAGGGGCTAAGGCACGCAATCTTTATTTAGGCGATATTGTAATGACCTCGGATTATCCGGATTTTTTGTTATCCGGATCGGTGTTCCGCCTCATTAATCTGGATAGTCCGAGGTGTACTGTGTATATATATATATATATATATATATATATATATATATATATATGTGTGTGTGTGTGTGTGTGTGTGTGTGTGTCTGTCTGCAAGTACAATAGGGGCTGTAAAAGTGGTCCGATCTTAATAAAATTTGGTACAGACATGTCAAGTGTTAATCAATCAGACGAGTTCGTAAACTAGCACGATCGGAACACCAGAAGGAGAGGTAAAGGGGGATAAACCCCTCAAAAAATGGGTTTTTTTAGTTTTTTTTACATTTGAAAATAATCTAATTTTTGTTGGCATCATTGGATTCAGCTCGGAAAACTAACAATTTAGTACTTCGAATCATTGCTTTATGTCCTTTGGTTACCGAGATATTGAATGTCATAAACAGAGTACATTGTCCCAATATTAACCTTATGGGATATAAATAATACCCCCGTTGCAGCAGACCTGCATACTCAGCGAATTTCAAATGCAAAACAACATATATCAATCAAACATAGCAAGATTTGACATGTTTTGGTAAGCTCCATAAGAATAACATGGGGAATGAGTATGCAGGTTTGCTGCTACAGGTATATTAAAACTGGGTGGTTTTAATTCAATATTTAGTAGATCTGAACTAGAAGAAGCTATTTACCAAGTTTTAACAAGATATGTTGAGAAATAACCGAGATATAGAATTTTACTTATTTCCCATAAGGTTAATATTGGGACAACGTTCTGTGTTTACCACTTTCAATATCTCGGTAACCAATGGACATAGAGCAGTGATTCAAAATACTAAATTGTTTGTTTTTTTGAGCTGAATTCAATGGTACCCACAAACATTCGATAAATTTTATTTTTCTATGGAAAAAATTCAAAAAACCCATTTTTGGGGGGGTTTACCCCCCTTTACCCCCCTTCCGGTGGTCCGATCGGGCTGGTTCACGAACTCGTCCAATTGATTACCACTTTACATGTCCGTACCAAATTTCATAAAGATCGGACCATTTTTGCGGCTGCTATAGTGCTAACAGACACATAGATATATATATATATATATATATATATATATATATATATAAATTCAAACGAATAGTGTTTTTTGCTTCTGGGGGCCCCAAAACGAAAAGTTATAGTGGTCCCGAGCTTAGGTCTTACCATGAGACCTACGGTAATAGCTTCTTCCCTATAGGGGAAATTCGCTAAAATGTTATATCTCACTTATTTCTCAACATATCTCAATAAAATTTGGTTTGTGTCTTCATCTAGGTTAGATCTAATGTATTTTAGTCTAAAATGCCCTAAATTTCCATTTTTGAGGCAGCAAACCTGCATACTCATTCCCCATGTTATCCTTACGGGAAATAAAAAAATATCTTCATTATTTTTTAACAAATCTTGATAACACTTGGTAAATGGCTTCTTCTAGTTAAGATCTGAACTTTGAATTGAAACCTCCCAGTTTTGACTTACCTGTTACAGCAAACCTACACACTCATGGTCCGAGTTTCGTATCTGATCTTCTGCCATTCGTTCCTATAGGAGACAATTCAACATCTAATTTTCTAAGAAACAATATCGAACGATCTATCGATAGTCGAAGTTCGATGTACTGTTTGTTGGACAGAACTTGACATCCGATTCCATTCTATTTCATGTCGATTGTTTTGTTACTTTTACTTAACAAAAATATTTTTATCGATAGTGTTTTAGTACAAGATGGCGGATGATGAGAAATAAGGTAGTAAGTTGTGTTTAGGTAGTTAATTATAGTAACGTTTTAATTTAGTTTTTATATTATGTTTAATATAATTTTAGTCGTATTTTACGTTTGGTATGGTTTATTGTCGTGGGAGAATCGAATGATATAGATATAATTGACAATGGTTTCGGTATTTGTTTGTTATCGAAGTTTCAACAACTACTGACGGGTGGTTGTTGAAACAGTACATCGGTTGAGTTAACCACGGTAGGTTGATAGCTGATATCGGATAACCGAAACCTGAACTGAGTACCGAAAATGAAACTGATCTTCGCCCATGTTAAATCCTATTGAGAAGTTCAGTTATCAAACCTAAGCATTAAAGATAAACAATCGACAGTAAACATAACCTAGAAGATCAGATATGAAACTCGTTATTCCCCTTGTTATTCTTATGGAGATTATAAAAGCATGTCATATCTCGCTATTTTGGATGGAAATATATTTTTTGCAATTGAAATTCGCTGAGTTACGTATATATCCAGGGCATGTTCCCTTTCTACAGTTAGCGCCAACTGCTACCTGGTTTTACGCCTATACTATTAGTGCTAGATGTTTCCTTTCTTCAAAGAATAACAGGGGAAATGAGTATGCAGATTTACTGCAACAGGTATGTTAAAACTAGGTGGTTTTAATTTAATATTTAGTACAGTAGAGCGCTGATTATCCGAACGTCGGTCATCCAAACCATCGGTTAACCAAACGCCGTAATAATTCATATTTTGAACATGATTCTTAAGCAATTAAAATTAGCGCGTCAACCGAAACTCCCGTCGCGCCAGGATATCCATGTATTCTGATAGATTCCATAATAACATTACTTGCATAATTTTTGTTTGATAATTTTTTAGCCTTTTTACTACTAAGAATTACGTGACATATATAATTTTAAAATGTTGTCTTTTCATGTTCGATTATCCGAATATTCAGTTATCCGAACACCCTTTGTCCCCAATTAGTTCGGATAATCGGCACTCTACTGTAGATCTGAACTACAAAAATGCCATATACCGAGTTTTGTCAAGATATGCTAGGAAATAATGAAGGTATAGATTTATTTATTTTCCATAAGGATAACAAGGGAATGAGTATGTGTAGGTTTGCTGCCAAAAAAAATGGATATATCAGGGGGTTTAGACATTATACATTGGATCTAGAGGTTAATATCAGGCGGAGGAGCAGTACTTTTTGGGACACCGGAGCTCAGCCCTGGTACTTCATAGGTCACTAGTGCGGCTCCAGACCTTTTTTCTGGCCACATAATTTTTATAATACTGCCTATAAAATGATTTTTGTAAAATTTGACAACTCTTTCTAGTTGGAGAATTTCCCAAGTCAACTTTACAACTCTATTTTCTTTTACTTATTTGCACGCACGGCAATAGCCTGTAGCTTTTTTAACCTTTTTTCTGAATATGATCACTAATCAAACTTGAGTTCGGCTTTAGCGAGTGATGGTGGTAGTTTACTGTCGTCGATCAAGGACTAATCCAATCCAAGCCAGTACAAGTGATCTGGATGCGTTTGGCATTGCTCTTTTTAAGTCGTTCTTATAAGGCCTCATGCGGCAAATAGTTTGGACAAATCAGATGCACCCTTGTTCAAGAATAGTAAATTCCCACCATGAGTCAGTCACCACTCAACTACGTTTTCTGGAAATGTTTCTCTTAATTGATAGCTTTAAGTTGTTTCATTACTATGCATTTATTTACAGTATTTAATTTACTTTTTAAATGCTTATGGCAGGCCTATATTTTAAGGTAACAAACATGCAAAGGTTTTTATTGTAAACACTCATAGTAAGCCTTATTGATTTATTCTTCCTTCTATTTTTTTGTTTTGGGGTAACACAGTGGTCAGAAACGTAAAACACCCCCGTTGCAGCAGACCTGCATACTCAGCGAATTTCAAATGCAAAACAACATATTTCAATCCAACATAGCGAGATTTGACATGTTTTGGTAAGCTCCATAAGAATAACATGGGGAATGAGTATGCAGGTTTACTGCTACAGGTATATAAAAACTGGGTGGTTTTAACTCAATATTTAGTAGATCTGAACTAGAAGAAGCTATTTTCCAAGTTTTATCAAGATATGTTGAAAGATAGCGGAGATAGAATTTTACTTATTTCCCATAAGATTAACATTGGGACAACGTATTGTGTTTACCACTTTCAATATCTCGGTAACTAATGGACATAGAGCAGTGATTCAAAATACTAAATTGTTTGTTTTTTGAGCTGAATTTAATGGTGCCAACAAAAATTCGTTAAATTTTATTTTTCTATGTAAAAAACTCAAAAAACCCATTTTGGGGGTTTAACCCCCTCTACCCCCCCCTTCCGGTGATCCGCTCGGGCTGGTTCACGAACTCGTCTGAGTGATTACCACTTTACACGTCTATACCAATTTTCATTAAGATTGGACCATTTTTACAGCCGCTATCATTCTAACAGACATATATATATATATAAATTCGAACGAATGGAGTTTTTTGCTTCTGGTGGCCCCAGAACGAAAAGTTATCATGGTCTCGGGCTTAGGTCTTACCTTGAGACCTACGGTAATAGCTTCTTCCCTATAGGGGAAATTCGCTAAAAGGCACCAAATTTAATTGTAACTCATCGAATTTTCTGGAAGAGGACCCCCAGACCCCCCGGGGAGTCCTGCTGGGTGTATTCTGTACTTCCTTCTGGCTCCCTGTTGTGTTATAGCTCCGGTAATTTTTTCTCTAGAAATTAAGGCCAGATTAGATCTCATCTAGATTAACCCACAAACCAAGTTTTATCTAATATATATTTGTCAAATACCACTCACCTATCATCGCACAGCCCAAACTACTTGACCTAGAACCTTGAAACTTTGCATGAACGTTCCTCTCAGGGCATAGACATCCACTAAGAATGGATTTTTAAAAATTCCCTCAGGGCTACGCCCTATGATACATCAAAGTTTCAGTGTTAAAGTATAGGGAAGCTCATGTAGTTGCCATGGCAACCTTAACATTAAATCATTAATCCAATGAAGTTTTCTGATTTCCACGGGTAAAACCGTGTTGATCAGCTAGTAAAGTTATATAGAGAAATAGAGAGACAGAATTTTACCATAAGAAGGTAACATATGCTTCAACTTAAAAAAATGTAAAAAGTAAATTTGTTTAAGGGTTTGATGCATTACTTAATGGAGTCCAATTTTGTAATTTTTTGAAAAGTTTTAAAGAGAACTAGATGAGAAAAACAGGTTTTGACTCTCTTAAAAAGTAGAGTTTTTGGAGATGTTCCCTTTCTGTGGTGAGCCATTCATTTACTTTCTAATTTAAATTCAAAATAAAATATGTTGGATAGATGTTCTTGGATCTGGACTTGAAACCTCCTTGTCATAAAGTTTTTTTTTTCATAGTTGTAAAGATCATTGACGGTTTTGTGAATCAAAATCTGTTTGGTTCTATAAATTCTCAGATGTTCGTATGGGCAGTTAATGCATGACAATGATAACTATTTAAATCTACATCGATAACTTAATTTTAAGTTTCTTTAAAAGTTGTTGGAGGAAATATTAGTTTAAGTGCTGCCTTGTGTGCTGTCTGTCCGTGTGTGTGTGTGTGTGTGTGTGTGTGTGTGTGTGTGTGTGTGTGTGTGTTTGTGTTTGTGTTGATGGTTGTAAACAAAGCTAGGGATGAAACCAATGGTCAAAATTTCATGAAATTTGGCATGAAGGTAAAAAGGATGTAAAATCTACCGGCCTCTTTTCTATTTTTGAGTTTGAAGGGTACATAACACAGTATAAATTTAAAATTGGATCAAAAATATTGTCGAAAAAATAAACTAATATTTTATTTTTGCTTCTGAAATAAACGGTATCAGAAAACTGACACATACTTTCTCCCTTCAAGTCATTTAAAACCATAAAACATATTTAGTGAAATAAAACAAATTAACAATTAACTATCACACAAATATATACCAAATGTTTTCAAAATCGGTTAGTAAATAACGGAGATATCGATTTTTAAATATTTGCTATAAGAATAACATTGGACAACGTACTGCGTTTACCGCCGAACTAAAATATCAATTGTCTCCGCTACCAGTTGATGTAAACTAATGATTCAAAATACTAGATTATTTAGTTTTTTTAAGTCAAATTTAATGGTTGCAAGTATATTTTCTTTAGAGATCACAGATTTTGTGAAATTTGAATTTTTTAACACTTAAACCCCCATAACTTCTGAACCTGAATTTTTACAGACATGCGGGTGGTGTCATTTTGTTTGTCATCTTAAGCACTAAAAACCATAAAATTTTTATCAAAATCGTTAGAGCCGTTTTTGAGAAATTTGGATTTTTGTCATTTTTTATAGGTTTTTATGGGGTAAATACCGTTAAAAATCTAAAATTCAAAAAATGAAAAATACGCCTGTAGATAACATGGCTTTATACCTACATGCCAAATTTCATGAAAATCGGACCACTGGTGTCGTCTCTAGCTTTGTTTACATCCCCACACACACACACACACACACACACACACACACACACACACACACACACACACACACAGACAGACAGACGCCACGCCAGAAACCACTTTTTTGGATTCAGGTAGCACTAAAACGAATATATCCACTAACAACTCAAATTCGAAAATTTTGACGAAAACAATACTTTCTCCGTATACTATGTATAGGGGGGAGAAAGTAAAAATGGAGAGAGAAAATTGTTTTTTAGTATTAACCGTTATTTAAATTCTGGAAAATTACCATTGTTGCATTTGCTCCCTTTTCCCCACTCACTGCTTCAATTTATATGCACAGTTTTTTTTTTGTGGGGGACTTAGAAATATGGCTACTAAGTGTGTGTAAGTATGCCATATCTTCGGTATTTCTTTGTTTATAAATTAAGCCCTGATGAAAATTAAAAGTTACCAAAATGCAGAAAATTAGTAAAAAATATAAAGCTTAATGGGATTTTAAGGACGTAAATAGGCCTTAGAGTTGGCCTAGATCAAAATCTACCTTAGTTTAAACTATCAGCCAGATCAGTTCAGTCGTTTTTGCGTTTACCCCTTACAACAAAAAATCAAACCTACTGGAGCCCCCTCATCTTAATAATATTATGGATGTATGTTGCATTAGCTATTGTTGTGCAGATCAATGAGCTGAAGTCGGAGGTGCGGCGGTACCAGGAGCAGCAGTGCGACGTGACGGTGGGGCTGCGGGCCGAGTGTGAGCGCTGCAGAGGTCTCGGCAGTGTCGCCGACCCCGCGGCCACCGCCGCACTGCAGCAGCAGCTGCACGACAAGAACAAGGAGATTCAGATACTTAAGGCTCTCTGCAAGAATCGCAACCAGAAAATCAAGGAACTGCAGGAACGTGACAAAATGCCTCGACCACAAAGGTTTGTTCACAAGCATATTTCTTGCATTACCGTTTTGATTTTTACTTTAAACAAATCTCGGTCATTTATACTACAGCTATTACATCTTTTGTTCACATTGAGGCCGAAAAGGCTTAAGTCTCACCGTGCCGCCTACGGTAATAGCTACTAAAGGGGAAATTCGCTAAAATTACTCACATAGACATGATGACTCAAACTCAGTGAGAGAAATGACATTTCTTATTCTGGACTACTTCTCTGAAGTTTGGAGTGAAACCTGTGCAGCTGATTCTCATCAGCCTGTTGAGGTGGCTGTCACTGAGGCGAGGTCTGTATTTATTTTTGATGAAGTTCGTCCTTGAAAATGCAGACTTGCATGTGTACGTTGATTCAAACATTGGACAAAGTTTGATGGTCAAGTTTTTCAGTTCAGGATATTTTTCTCTGCTCACATACTTGATCCAAAACAGTTCACACAAAAGTTCTTTCGGGACTTGACTAAAATTGTCCTTCAGAGCAGTGTCTTCCTGGAAATCTATTACTTCCATTTTGTAGGGCTGCTTTATTACAGTTGAAAACCACTGCCGCCTCATTGGCCCACTCACCATTAGGCTTTAGAGAAAAACAGTTATTTAGGTCTTGAACAACATTCCCAGTTTTGTCAAAGTCACTAAATCGAGCTTCGAACTCAGATTTGAGGTCATTTAAGAAGTTTACAAACTGTTTCATGTCAATGCCATCATTGCTGTCACAAACTGACTTCAGGCTGGGAAAGTGCACACGTTCCTTACTGGCATCGTCACACCAAAGAGCAACCTTTCTTGTAAAGCTTCTAATTTCTGGGAGAAGTTCACATACAAGACGTCCTTTCCCTTGCATTTTAAGTTCAAAAAATTGAAATGTCTGAAAACATCTGTCAGGAAAGCTATTTTTGGAATCACGTCTTCTGTATCAAGCAGGAGTGTTCACTTGCAACTTCTTCACTATGATAGAAATACTTTTATGTCCTCTATAACAGCAAAAAACCGTTGAAGAACTAATCCTTTGCTCAGCCACCTTACGTTGTTGTGAAGTAATAAATCGTCAAACTGTGCTTCAGTTTCCTCAAGAAGTGACTTGAATTGACGGTACCTAAGTGAAGACTTTCACTTTGATCGTATGAAGTTAATGATCTTAACTACAGTTTGCATTGTACTTTGAAGAGCAGGATTCAGTTTGCAACACAACACACTTTGATGGATAATTCAGTGGTAGGCTAGCAAACGTTCATTAAATTTAGGATCTGTTTTCATTCGACGTACCAAGCCTCTGTTTTTCCCTGTCATCGCACGAGCACCATCTGATGTTACTGATATTATTTTTTTCAAATCAAACTCAGCTTTCTCAAAATAGTCCATTAAAACGTTGCAGAAGTCCTCTCCCCGTGTTTTCCCTGATATGGGCAATATTGTTAACAATTCTTCCACAAATTGTTCTTTGTTACTGTCCAAAAACCGCACAAAAACAATCAATTGAGCTCTATCGGTAATGTCACATGATTCGTCCAATGCTAAAAGCATATAGGGTGGGTGCACCAGTGAATGACCGGTTAAGGACGATGTCTCATGTTAATTTAACATTACTCCCTTATTTTATGGTCACAGCTATATATTTTACTGTAGAAAGTTCATTTATTCTTTAAGGATTAAGCAATATTAGTTAAATATGTCACTTAATGAGAATACTGGTTGTAATATTAATTAAAATACAACTATGTCAATGCTCCAATAAATGACCGGGACTGCACCAGTGAATGACCGATCTTGCACCAGTGAATGACCGGTCTGTTTTGGCTGAATAACTGTCAAAAAATTTGAAAATCAGCTGCCAACAATGATTAAGTACAATTCAGCTGAGAATATAGATCATAGCTAGTAAATGACCGATCTCGTTCCAGTGAATGACCGCTAAGTTTTTCCCCGGTCATTCACTGGTTTTTGCCCTAGTTACGTTCCAATTTATGACCACCCTCAGTAACAATTAATCTTAACATGCACAGCAATAAAATTGATTTTAAATTGCAGGATAGTATGTTATATATCATTTAATTGCAACACAATTTTGAAACAATCATCAAATACAGAATGAATGTAAATCCAGGAAAGCCTTTCAGGTGTAATCACTATAGCAGGAAACATCAAAATCGAAGATAGTGGAACACTTAATATTAAATATGTTTAAAAAGTATTTTCGACTCCAGCAATTTTAACCAATTAAAGATTATTGTTGAATAATATTCCAAGGCTGGTTTTACGCTTATTTTTAATTAGCTAGCCCAAAGAATGTGCTTAATAACGGGCTTTTCAAATAAAACGGTCATTCACTGGTGCACCCACCCTATGTCTGTAGCCGCTAAAATCTGTTTCAAGCTTTTACAACTTTCTTCTGCTAAAACTTCAGTGTTTCGTGTGCTGGTACTAGATGCAGAAAGCGGTATGCGTCGAAAAGTGTCAAAAACATCTTGTTTATTCTCAAATAACACGTTTCCTGCCTCAACCATGCATTCTTTGACTATATCTGCATCAGTAAAAGGTTTCATATGTTTAGCGAGAGTCCACAAAATACGCAAAGAAGCCTCTGCACATCTTTCTTGGGCAGTCATTGTTCGGTTTAATATCTGGGTACTAGCTAAGTAGTTTGAACGTAAACTCTCAATCTTGGTCTCGCGAAGATCACTTCCCATTGGGTATTTTGTATCTAAAGGCTTGTGTTTAGTCTCAATGTGTCGTTTAACGGTTGAACTCTTGACAACAGATACAGTTTGTTGACATATCAAACACACAGGCACAGCACCGCTTTTGTTTGGAAGTACAAGCAATTACTGATCTGTCCACTCTGGTAAAAACTGCCTATTTTCACTGTCTACTTTCCGTTTTTTGCTATCCATTGTAAGTAATTCACACTGGACTCCTTACAGAATTAACACACAACAGGATGAACAGAGAACTAAACTCTACGTTAGTAACATCGAAAGTGCTGACTACAGCCAGTGTGGCCTGGCACTTAACATTTGCTGGTGATATACGTTGGCGGAACGAAAACACCCGAATAATCCCGAGTGTGAAGTTGATTGCCCGCGCGTTTAAAACGCGGGATTTCATCTGTAATATCAGGTTATTAAAAAGTTGTTTTTCCTATTTAGGTTTTGGTGACTTATAGTTGAGCTATGAATGTTGATTTAACCTTGAGGTCTGTATTTAAAGTTGAGTCAATATAATGTTTACTGAGAATTCTTTAAACACTCGTTTCTTTTCTGCTATTTCCGAAAGAGATCGCTGATTCGCTGGCAGGGATTCAAATCGAGTCTACTCGTGTGTTTCTGCCAGCCTTCGGCAGAACAGTTGGATCAGGACTACTCGTGTGTTTCCGCCAGCCTTCGGGAGCCAACGTATGACACCATCGAATGTTAAGTTGGCCTGGCGACGTACGATGCGACGTGGCCACCTGGGTGGGCGAGTTTAATTAGCGATGGAGGGGAGGAAGCTTAAAGAAAACGCGGAGCATTAGAACGCTTAACACTGTAGCATGTAACTATCTAGTGCGGCGTGAAGTTGAATTGACAATTTTTATGTTGTATGGTCAGTAACGATATTTGCTTTAAGTTCAATTAAAGTTGAAATACACTAAAAGCTAAAAATGCATAAAAAATACAGTTTGTGAATTCAACTGGTACGTAAAAAATTAGGAGGCGGTCCGGATCCGGGCCGCGGTCCGCCATTTGGGGACCACTGGACCAGAGTAACAGCACCTCTTGCATTGACCACACATTATTCAAGGCTTAATTCTTTTATGTCCAGACTATTTAAAATTTATTGGTTTCGTTGCCCTGTCCCTAGCTTGTTGAACCAACTCATTAAAATATGAGGAGCATAACTCTAAATCATTGCAATTCAGTACGGGTCCCCAGTCAGTGTGTGAAAGTATATCTGTAAAGGTGACTCGGTGGAGGTCGGTCTGTGACACGGTGGCGCTGGCAGAGGTAGTGTGCGTATGCGTGTGTGCAGCACCATTGATAGTGAGGGCGGTGGCGTAGCGATCTGTCAGACTGGTTTGTAGTACAGCTGCATTTACAGCGTTGACACACTTGAAAATTAGGTATGAGTTTAGTCAGGTCATTTACCTTAAAAAATTGTTTATTTATTTCATCATGAAGTACTTCGTAACTTACACAAAACTGTTAGACTTTAGGAATTAAAAGCCCCAGCATCTCCAGCTATACAAGTCTCCTTCGCGCAGGGTACAGGAGAAGGGGGTTAGCAAGATTGGAAAGGTATGACGTGGTTGACCAGCCTCACCTTCGAGGTGATAGCTAAAAAGTCTTCTTAGGTTAGTTAAATATTAATTATATTGATTTTTTGATATTTTGATTTCAGGTCAGCATTGAAAGAAGTCAAAGAAAACAAGACTGTACCCCAATCGCCAACAAAACATGGCAAGGTCAACCATTAATGAAAAAATCCAAGAAATGCTATTTCTCACTTGGAAAGGTAGTTTTTTTAACTTGACAATGTGTTATATTTTAACATGTTACTTCTACAGTCTCACTATCTATGTAAACTTTATAAGGTATTCAGAAAAAGTTTATTTTTTATGGTCCATAGTCTAGTTATTTGTTAATGATTTTGTAAAAATGTAGCGAACCATAGTTTACAGCTTATTTGCTTATCTGTAGGCCTATTAAAATATTTTTCAAGTATATCCAACCAAGAACTCCCTCTTCAGTGTTCTCTATCCTATTGTAATATATTATTTTTTATTTAGTACTATAAGAACATATTTATAATGCTCTGTATATTGTATATTCATTACTATATAATAAATATTTTTAAGTCTTTGAGAGTTTATCTTTTACCTTTCAACAGTGTTCTAAATTTGTCATGTGTTTTCTGTGAATCAGCAAAGGTACAGTACCTTCTGATTATCCGTGGTCATCGGACCCGAGGCTGCCTCAGATACTGAGAGTCTCAGATTATACGGAGGTAGCTAATTCTTTCAGGTTAACGAGAGAGTTACGAGAGTGTTACGAGATCACATTAATGCTAATAAAATATTTGTTTTATCAATAGAGTATGTAGGCCAGTAAAAAAGAATTTCTTGTCAAAAAAAATTAATTACATTCCTTCACTTAAAGATAACAATCAGTTGCAACACACCTCATTAAGGAAAATTGTCATTTGAAATGTAACGTCTACTTATATTCGTACGAATGTGTATTTATGGTGGGAGTGCACTACTGTCAAGCAAGGTGAATCTAGGCCCATCATACAAACAAGGTGTTGTAATGGTGCAATATCACTATTACCATATGACTGTTTCTAGGTCACTTTCATATGCCAAACAGTTCCCCGAATACTTGGGCAAGCTAAATTTGTCATTGCTCGGCAATAGTGAACTCCCACCTTACATCCAGCAGACGATTCGGTATGTTTGTCTTCTTGTGATTTTAATTTGAAACATAAATTTAGGTCATTGTGGGGAATCCGTATCATGAAATAATGCTTTGAAAGTTTATTTAAATTTTAATAATATTATTTTCCAAACGAAAATTAATAAAAAACAGAACGACCTTGGATAACCAGAGCTTGAATAGTCGGGAGTGTACAGTAGCTGTTGCCATAGGCGACATGGCGAAACTACAAAACCTCTCCCTAGACTCCAAAAACACTGTTCGTTTATTTGTATATATATGTATAGCTGTTCCCGGGGCTGATACACCTTGCCTTGGTCCTAATCAGTATTTTGTTATCCTCAAGCAAATTATATTAAACCTATAAATTCCTACCACTCTGTCGGTATCGGTCTTCCATTTCCTTGATTTATTATACCAAGGTCCTGAATATAATACCTGAATGGAAGCGAACTAGTAAACTCCTAACCAAATCCATTTCTTGTAATTTTTTTTAATTTCTCAGAGCTGATTTACGCCAGTCTTATACAGCATTTCATGAAATACAGTCACTTTCTTGCTAATAAATACACTTTTCCAAGACGAGAGCTATTTATAACGTTACTTTATTGTCAACAATGAAACATTTTCCTAAAGAAAAGTCATATCCTCAGAGCTCTTTCGCTACAGACCTGAAATTGAATTCACTTAACGGATTTTACAAAAAATAAAGCCAGGCCTAACTCCAGAAAAACAAGTTTTTAATAACTTCAATTAAATCGCTAATAATTCTTTCTAAAGATTAACAATTTACTTCTTGTCTTTGATAAATTGTTTTGTTTTTAATATTTTAATAGGTGAACCCGTGCGAATTCGCACGATTTAATTAAATTATAAATGATCGGCTGCCCTCTATAAGCACATATGTCGTCAATCTACTGTAAAAATAGGTTTTCGGAACGATGTAGCGTGCTACAAGTGTCTCTAATAGCCACTCAATATCGTAAGCGATGTTCGTTGTGCACTTCCTTCAAATTGAAAATATGGAAAAAGCAACAGGTCAACCAGTGGGCCGAGGCAAAATTGAAGTATATGTACTCTTCTAAGTGGCATATCTTTCGGGCCACTGACTGATCTTTCGGGTGAGCGTGACTTAAATAATTAAGTCACGCTCACACTTGGTGGTTCGCTATCGTTTGCTCTAAAAATAATAGCAACATCATTAGAAGTTATGTCGTTATATCGGCGCTAATATTCTTTTTGATCTCTGACAATGTGCATTCCGAGTTGTGTATGCTGCTCATCAGGAGTATTTTTCAGAACGCAACTCTTCACGTTGAAAATTTGTGCTCAGGGATTAACTTTAACCAAGTGTTCAGTCAAGCTGTGCATGAGTTCATTGCTGCAAGAGCCGTTGGCTTTGTTTAGCATTCTTTCTTGATCACCAATGTTGACGTCCGTCATAGATAAAGAGCATAAAACGAATGTTCTTCTCACGGTTGTAAGGTACTAGAGGTGTGCGGATATCCGAAAATTCGGATCGGATATCCGAATCCGAACCGAGGGTTTTATAACTATCCGGTAAGACTGACTAGATATCCGACATCGGATAGACTGCATATTTTGGGGTAAATTTTTAAGAAGGATCAAATTTTGAAATTTGGAAAGTCTTCCAAACAAAACTAGTCACTGCCAACGAGAGTACAATGGTGAGAGAAAACATCGCAGAGCAAAAATGACACTTTGAAATGCGACGATTCGCGATTGCAGCCAGGCCTGGCGACAGGATTTTCGGGCCCCTGGGTAACCTGCATCGCGGGCCCTAGAAACTGACGACCTTTTTTTCTTTTTTTACTTATAGCGTGTGTTTTCGGCCCCTTTACAGCCATTTCGGACCCTTTACTCCTGTTTCCGGCTCCCCTATGATCCCGGGCCCCTTATATGTTTACCTCCCTGGGCCCCCTGTCTGCCCGGGCCCCTGGGCAATTGACCCAGCTGCCCCCCCCCTGTCGCCGGCCCTGATTGCATCTTGAACAACGCCTCAACACGATGCGATTATGTAGTGGTATGCATCAAGCGATGTATTTCGGTTGCTGATATTGCGACTCGTGATAAGATCGAAATCGTTGTATACGATCAGAGTATTGCGCAATACCCGACGCGATAACGAACATCCTAAGATAAATTCTTGTATCGTAGCATTAAATCAGTTAACAAATAGTACATCCTTTATTAGTTCTGTCACTGTCGTGATCTCGATCAGTATCCGTTACCGACAAAACATCGAATGGTACGAGAGAGAATCACAATCAAGACAAATCAAGAGTTCGTCAATGACCGCCAGTGTCCCCACAGTCGTCTTCAATTGCCAAAACGTAGTCGTGTTGATGTTTCATACGACTATTTCAGGCCGTAAATATCTTAAGTGGCCTGTTGATACGATAAAATAAAAAGCCTACAATAATTTTGGGCTGCCAAAGATTTGGCGAACCTGTTCATTTCATTATTGTTTGTCTTTCCATCGCACATCGTGTTTGAATGTCGTCGTTTGCTTAAAAGCTGAATTAACTCAAGAAAGTCTTTCTTTCAATTGTATTAATTTATTTATCAACTAAACAATCACCTACCTAGAAATACAAAGTTGAATGATCAAAATTAAGTTTTTATTTTGTTGAAATATTAATCTTTGACGAATTAAGCCGAGCCGTATTTCCAATTCGTGATTAAAATGGACATTCTTAGATAACAGTAAAATGCTGAATTGACAACCTACGCCTGTGATAATAATTAGTGAGTTTGTTTGATGTTTATTTTCTAAAACAAATAGACTTTTATTTGTTCTAATTAAATGAACAAGCTTTAATACTTAAACCTACAACATTTGAAACTCATCTTGAAATTTAGGTTAAGTTTACTGCTCAGACTTATTATTTTATTATTTTGTAGTGAATCAAAATCTTGGATGTCAGGCATTAATGCATGAATAAAAATGTAGAGCTTTCTTCAAATGTGAAGAGATTGGTGAATCAAGTTTTATATTTTATTCTTTTGTCTTATCACTTAGGCCTAGTCACTGATCAAATAATTTATTGATTTACGAAAAGGAAAAGAACGAAAAATACAGAGACATAAAATGAACAAATTAAGATTGCATTGAAAAATGAATTTTTAAGTAACCTAATTCTGAAATTTATTTAGGCCTAATAACCTTGTTGAATTAAATACTAACTATGCTTAAAGGGAATCAATAAATTTCCAAATTATTAACAGATAATTAGTTGTACCTTTGCATACTTAATTGACATTTGGCCTGCATTGAAAACCATATATCTGAACAATCAACAACTCAGGGCTATCAAGGCAAACCTTACCTTACACATTAGGATAATGTGGTAGTTCCTTGCAATTACCTTAGGCTTATGAGAAAACCCAAATCTGCTCATTATGCCGTGCCGTAAATATCCGAATCCGGTACTATCCGATCCGAACCTGTTGTTATCCGATCCGAACATAAGCTA
Source organism: Flexamia atlantica (assembly GCA_035578135.1). Taxonomy (NCBI): domain Eukaryota; kingdom Metazoa; phylum Arthropoda; class Insecta; order Hemiptera; family Cicadellidae; genus Flexamia; species Flexamia atlantica. Next base: position 144,800,282 of record JAQJVK010000001.1, on the reverse strand, counting down.
TCCGATCCAAGGGCGCCCGCAGGATATTTTCTCAGGGGGGGCAAACAGTTATTTTTCCTGGGGTTTATTTGGGGTGTGGAAAATATACCGGTATCCCTTATAGGGCCCGCAGCCCTCTTCTGGAGAAACAGTAAGATAAAAGAACTTGAAAACGTATTTTTGGCTATCTAAAAACCAGAGTTACCTTTCAAAAACATTTCAAACTTACTTAGTTGTTTCTTCAATCAGCATGATACCAATTTTTAGTTTGTTTGTAAATTTAATTTAAAAGTCTCAAGTTCTTTACTTTTGTAATTCTTTTACTCATCTATGAAAAACAATAATTCTTTCAGTGGGATTCAATTACATCCTTAATTAGTTTAGTAAACTGAATCAATAGGCAAAACCAGTGTCATTGCAAAATTTTAGCCGACCATTATGTGGCCAATAATATGAACAATCATCACTGTCACGCCTTCTAGCAAGGTATTTCCGTCGATTAACCGCTATTAGTGAATATATACGATTGGTTTTCACACACGATTGCGAGTTCGCAATGGTACATTTTTGTCGTTTATCAGCGATCGGCAAATACCGCCGATCGCGAGTTTCGAAAAACAACTTCGGCCGTTTATTCGTAATCAGCAAATACGCGGCTGTTCGCGAATTTCGCAAAGCTAGATTCTCCTTTTTGTTCGCGATCGGCAAGTACGCGCGACCGTTTTCAACGGCCGATCGCAAGTTTCATAAAGCTACATCGGCCGTTTATCCGCGATCGGGAGATACACACTAGCGTATTTCGTGGACGTTTGCGAATAGCAGCGTTCTGTAAAGCTATTTCTGCCGTTTATCCGCGACTGGCAAATACACGCGTGGGTTTAGTGGCCGATCACAAGGTTTGCAAAGCTGCACTTGCCGTTTTTTAGCGATCGGCTAATACGCACGACAGTTTTAGCGGATGACCGCGCTAACCTGAATCTGCTGTTTATTTGCGATCGGCAAACGGCAAATACGCGAGTTCGTTTTCCGCGGCCGGTAGCGAGTTTTGCGAAGCTACACTCGCAGTTTAGTTGCGATCGCTAAAACGATCACGTCCCAAAAATTTCCAAAAGTGAATAAAAATCCTGCCCAAAAATCGGGAATTTAATTTTCCCGAAATTTTGGGACCCGACCATCCCTGATTAAAAATTACAGAGATTAACTTTGTTTGGTCAACTTGAACAAACTTAAAAGCTTCATGTATTTTTAAATATATTTTCCTTTTCTCAGGGGGGGCAACTGCCCCCCTGGCCCCCCCCTGCGGGCGCCCATGATCCGATCAGATCCAAAAATTCACTATCCACACACCTATAATTGAGTGATAAATTGTTGCGTACAAATTTATACATGAAATAATCCAATGTTTTCTTCAATTTAATAGCACTTTTGCTTACCGTTGTGAGCACAGCGTTCTTGGCATTAATGTTTTATTTGTAGTTTCTAGTCTATCGGTAACAGTAATAAGACTTTGAACGTAATCGCTTTGTCGAGATGTAAGTAGATTTACTTTTCCCTTATGGCAGCTGTGTGAAAATCCTTTATTGTCTCTCCCTCTTTTCCCTCCTTGAAAATGTAGCGCGCCACATTTCTGACATGGTAATGCCATCCCGCCAAGTGAATGCTGCTGAATTCTTGAATTTGTTAGTGCGATTTTGTCAGTGTAATTTTCCACTGATTGTTCCAGCTCCGCGTATGAAGTTTTTGTTTGCACACTTTCCCTACGTTGTCCCGCCGTGTCCGACTGCTATAAAACTTCTTGTCGACTCGTTCATGTTTGAAAGAATATAAAGTATCCGATCACATCAAATTTTCGTCGTCTTGTTCCTTTTCAAATAAAAAAAAACAGCTGCTGAGTTTTAAACTACTTTGATAACTAATTTTTTTTCTTGGTCTGTAATCTATATAGGCTACTTTAAATCCCACACAACTGATCAGATGTTTATTTGTTTACATTTTCGCTTGTCAAAACATTTTTTATTTTACAATAAGTTTTTCACACTTTTTTCGAGATGTATTGCCTAAATTAAAAATCTAAAGATGCTTACGGGAATCTGCACATATAGACGCGTATGTTGTGATGTATAACAAGTGGGAGTAAGTCTTAAAATAAGAAAGCCTTGTCCTATATAAAGTTTTCATGTAGCGTATTAATAATAAAGAATTTCATGCATTTACAGTTTTTAACAACCGTTCGACCACATAATTTATTCCCCAAGTTTCCTTGAGTCAGGAGGAGCAAGAGGAGCTTACAGCTCTTCACTGTCTCCCAGACAAATTGCCTCGGCTGCTTAAGTGAGTAAACTTGAGTCTAAAGCCACGTTTACACTTACAACTTGTTTTGTAAACTTTTGTTTTTGTTGTACAACCATATATAGTAATTGATTTGAACATGTTTAAGAATGCAATGAAAATGATTAAACAAATTTGTAGGAAAAATCGTGTTTACAGGTTGTAGGTTTCCCTAGTCATGTTAGAAAGATCAAAGGAAATTTGTGTTTTTTTTAAATTTTGTTGTACATGTTTGGTCAAGTTTTAAAAACGAAAGTTGTATTGAACATACCTTCCAAAACAAAAGTATAGAACAAGTTGTTAAGTGTAAACGAGGCTTAAAGCTGCTGTGTATCATTGCAATGTTGTCCCCCGGCACTGCGGACTGCAGACAATCCTTCTCCCTCAAGGTCACGTGCGTGCTTTGCATGCCTTTCATTGATCGTCATAAAATTCTATAACATTGGTCTTAAACTTGATTTGATGGTTTTAACAACCCATCAGAAGAACTGTTTGTTCGGGCTTTCCAAAAGACTGGTATTATTTTAGGAGTTTATACCACACCTGTTTACCTGCTACCTCCTGTGTCCGCCTCGTAGACAGTGGCGTACCGAGGGGGGGCGGTCCGCCCCAGGCCCCGCACCAGCATAGGCCCCCAAATGGCAAAATATTAGGGATGGTCGGGTCCATAAATTTCGAGAATTTTTTGGGAGGATTAAATTCCCGATTTTCGGGCGGGATTTTTATTTACTTTGGGAAATTTTCGGGACGGGATCGTTTTAACAATCTCAACCAAACAGCAGGTGTAGCTTCGCAAAACTCGCGGTCGGCCTGAGAAAAGATCTCGCGTATTTTTCGATCGCAAATGAACAGCAAATCCAGCTTTGCAAAACCCGCGATCGTGCGTATTTGCCGATCGTAAATAAACGGCAAATGCGGCCTAGCAAATCTCTTGATCGGCCGCGAAAACTATCGCGCTTATTTGCCAGTCGCGGATGAACGGCAAAAATAGGTTTGCGCTGTTCGCGAACGGCCGCGAAATACGCTAGCGCGTTTCTGTCGATCGCGGATTAACGGCCGATATAGCTTTACAAAACTGCGATCGGCCGTGAAAAACGATCGCGCGTATTTGCCGATCACGGATAAACGGCAAATGTAGGGTTGCTAACTCGCAATTGGTTGTGAAAAGCAATCTTAGTATTCACTGATAGCGGTTAATCGACGGAAATGACTTGCTATAAAGCGTGACTGTAATGTTTGATCATATTGTCGGCTACATTGGTCTGCTACAAATTGTGGTGTTGTCTATTGATTTAATGTTCTAAACGAATTAAGATGGCTTCGTATCCCAGTCAAAAGTACGATTATTTTTTATAAATAAGTAAAAAAATGTAGACCGTTGACAAAGGTAAAGACTTAGAGTCTTAAAAATAAATTTGTAATACATAGTTAATTAATACTTTTTGTAACTTAAGAAATACTAAGTTTGGGAGTTGGGAATTTATAAATTTAAGCATTGAAAAACTAGTCTTTATGGTTGTCATCTTGAAACTAAATAGATTTTTATTTTTTTAGCGTAGTATAAAGTGCTGGAAAAATTATGAGTCTTAGAGTAATTTCCTAAAACAAGACCTTCAAAGCCCAAAGTTTATAAAAATACAATAACATGTTTACTGATTGTACATGACAGTAGTGTATTGACAACATGCAATAATAACCACTCTAGTATTTTACTTTTGGGTTTTTGGTAACCAAACAATAAAACAAAAAGCAAAAACTTAAAAACTATTGTGTTTCTATCAAACGTTAACAAATGTATATTATATTTATTTATTCCTTATATATTACAGTATTTCTATTTTTCAATGCATTCAAATTAGAAAGAATAAAAATTCAAATTCAATAAAAAATAATAATGAATAAACAATAAATTTATTTACCACTAGTGGCTTGAAGGAGTTAAAAGCCTCTGATGAGGGAAAATTCAAACAATCCTTATTTATTATAGTACAAAATACCTCCATAGAATCCTTCTATTGATATCTAGCCAACCACATGGGTTTCAATCAAGTGTATCAGTATCACATGTTTTATGTAAACAAAGCAGACGTTTTTAGATCCCAATGCTTTTTATGGCAGATATTTACGTTACTTCTCGTTTTCTGGTGAATTTCAAGCAATTTCATTATTTTTCCCGCTATCACGGAATAAAGATCTTTAATTTGAGCCCTCTCCCATCTCCCTACGACTTGCCAGACGCCTACAATTTTGACGCAAAGAATCACTTTACGAAATTAAATATAAGACTAGTGGCTTGTAGGGGCAAAAACCCCTAAAACTAAAATACAAATGCTGGATATTTAATGTTTCCTTCTCACTTACAGCTCGGCAACAGGTTGACGGAATTAAAAGTTTAAAGTGTAATGTTAGAGATGTTTTGACATTTGCTAGTACGTATAAGAATTTTAAGAAAGAGCGTTACTTCAGTGTTGTAAAGGGCTAATTTTTTTGGAATAGTGGCGCTATCCGTCGTTCTCAAAACAATCCTAGTTCACTTTGTTTACAATTAAACATATGGGCACTCATATTAAACACATGTCGTGTGTTATCTCCTCCTGGTTCAAAAGAACATGTACAGTTCGTACATTATATCTCCGGCTATGACTGATTTAAATTATGTCAGCTGATTGTATGGTGCGTGGAGGAGAGGGGGTACTTTTCTGAAAACATTTTCTAAAACATTGCTGCTTATCAAATGTTTTGTTTACTAATATCATATGTTAAAAATACCATATGACACGGTTAGTAGCGTAGTGGTCATAGCCGGAGATATAATGCGCGAACTGTGTACTTATAAATAAAGGTACTTATTATGGAAACCACCGATTTAGGCTACATCTTTGCCCGACAGGCAAATAGGTAAGGATGAAATCAGAAAATGGTCTCCCATTGAAGACTCCACGCTCCAAGTTGGAGCCTCTGGCTCCACTTCATAAGGAAGTTAGGTTTGGAGACCACGACCTTGGTAAATAGTGAATATTGAGGATTTTACCCTACGTTCAACACTTTTTTATGGTTGCCCTTGGGTAAATGTATCGTGATGAACACTCCACTTAGTAACACTAATAATATTTTCACCGTCACTCTACTTTTGTTTCTCGCGTTACACCAACTGCTTTGTCTTGGTAGATTAAAGATTAAATATACTTTTGATTGACCAAATTTAAAGGTGAACCTTTTTGGTAGGATCAGATTTAAAACTGATGTTGCACTCAATAGCTGTTATTGCAGCATACCCTGTTGTTCCTCGGTCAAACTATGACCATTTCCGACCGCACATAAAACGTAGATTTGGGTCTTAAAAATGATAAATGAAATCTTCTCTGTACCTATAGTTACAGAGTTATGCGCTTATTCGATTGTGTAAATGTTACAAATCGCTTGGCTTGACTTTGTCAGCATCAGCTAGTACTACATGGTACAATGTTAAAGTAACAGTCGTATTTAATTCCTCCTGCTTTTTAAGGTTAAGGTTCCTAAAATTATAAAAACGGAAAATTTAAAAAGTAAAAAACCGTTATGTGTTATAGTAGTTCAACCTTTTTCTGGATTTTAAATAAACCATTCATCAACATCTAGCATGCTGTTTTAAATCAAGTATAAGCAACACATGTTTAATGTAAACAAAGCAGACGTGTCTAGATTACAATGATTTTTAAATAGCAGATATATAACGTTATATCTTATTTTCTGATAAACTAAGAAATTTCAGTATTTTTCCCGAGTCTCTGGCATCAAGACCTTCTATATTAGCCCTCTCCCATTATCCTGCGACTTGCCAAACACCCACTATTCCGGCGCAAAAATTTCGCTTACATATATATTTATATCAATCATTTAACATTAAATCGGCATCGTTAAAACGTAAACGAAACAACAAACGCACTTAACTCTTTATAATTTTAAACTATAAATATATATTCAAACCCATAATTATAAAGTCCGAAAATCTTAAAGTTAAAATATTTATTTGTTATAGTACATTGAACATAGATAGCTGCCTTTTGAAAAGAACCATATGTCAACAACTAGCATATGGCTTTGAATCGAGCATCAGCAACACATGTTTTAATGTAAACAAAGCAGACGTTTTTAGATCCCAATGTTTTTAAATGACAGATATTTTACGTTATTTATCATTGGGCGCGTTCAGCCGCAGTCACCGGTGGGTAACCGATTACCATAGTCACTAATAGGCAAATCTACCGCAACTTGACAATCAACAATGTCCGGTTACTTACCGAATCCACCGTAAACACAACATCGATGGATGCACAACAATGATCGGTAGATGGTACGTCCACCGCTACCGTTCACTTATTATAGGTTAGTATATTACCCACCGGTGGAATGCGGCTGAACGCGCCCATTTTCTGGCGAATTCAAAGCAATTCCAGTATTTTTTCCCGCCATCACGGAATAGAGACCTTAAATTTGAGTCCTCTCCCATCTTTCTACGACTTGCCAGACGCCCACAATTTTTAAGCAAAGAATCGCCTTACAAAATTAAATATATGGTTTTATTTGTAATTACCAATTTCATTGAGTTTCTAATTGTTTTTAAATGTGTTTCTAATGTTTGTTATTTTGTCAATGGGATAAGTAAGTATTTTTTCACCTAAATTTATTTCTCGAAATTAAAAAAAATCGTGAACAAGCATTCCCCGGAGCTTTAAGGAAGACAAAAATCCCGTCCCGTCCCGTCCAGAACTAAAAATCCAATCCCGCCCATCCCTACAAAAAATACAAATATATATTTAAAAAACTAAAAACAACTTATCAGGCCCCATGACGGCGAAGGTCTTCATATGTCACACTATTAACTTTTTTTTAATCGCGATTATTTTTTGTATGATTATTTACACTGAGCTGAAGCTTAGACGTCCCTAGTCTAAGGCTGAAGTCAACTGCAACAATACGCTGTCTGCTCGCATGATAGTGAGCGTCCACTCTCACCACCAATAACTTTCGGCCCTCAACCTTAGTGGATAATTAGAATTTAGTTACCTTAGTAGTTGGGCTCAATCACTAAGGTAACTACTGTAACGCGAGAAACAAAAGTAGAGTGACGGTGAAAATATTATTAGTGTTACTAAGTGGAGTGTTCATCACGATACATTAAAACCAACCATAAAAACTAGAAATATAAAAAGTGAAAAGGAAAAGTTTCGCACCATTATATATATATATGGGCCCCCTTACATCTTACATCTTACATCCCGTAGCATCCGTGGTTCCCTTCTCCATGATGGTATCAGGGAAATTGGAATTGTCAAGGTGCCTAACAAAGTAGGTCACAAGCAAAGAATATGAGGATAATAACTAAGATAAAAGAAAAGAACCCAACTGGAAAACTGGGCTTAGCTACTATTGTATTTTATGAATGAATCAACATCGTAGAAACATTGTTGGACCAGGTAAAGTTTAAGCCGGTTTTTAAAAACAGAAATTTTATTGATGTTTATTAGTTCTTTGGGGGGAGATTGCAATAATTTAAGCCCCGCATAGGTTGGTTTATTTTCAAAAAGTGACAATCTATGGTATTCCGCAAAGATGTCTTTTTTCTTTGTTTGGTATGGATGACTTTTTTGGGAAGGTTGAATATTTTGTGTTTTGATGTAAATTAAAAGTTCAAAAATATAAAGAGATGGAACTGTCATTAGTCCCAGCTGAACAAACGCATCTTTACAGCTGGCTTTTGGGGGGAGGCCCAACAGTGTTCTGACGGCTTTCTTTTGTAATCTTAATACTATGTCTAAATTTCCCTTTCCCCCCCCCATAAAATGATGGAATATCTGATGGTCTGCTCAAACAGGCCATAGTAGACTAATTTTGACAGAGAAATGTTCCCTATTGTTGCTATTCTACGTAAAACAAACAAACTTTTTGAATTTTTTTTCTTTTTAAGCCTAGACACCTTGTATATAATTACTTACTGAATTGCAGTAAAATGCAGCCTACGGTGTCAGTTCAATCTTTTTTTCCGTGGAACCGGTTTCAAGTCAATGACGACTCATCTTCAGCCACTAAAACTTGGTATTTCACACTTCTGTGGTCGTCAAAATTTCAAACATAAAGCACATTTTACACTGAACAGTCAGAAACAACACATACATTAAAATTAACATAAAAACATTGATACTAAAAACGTGTGCACACCTCTCGCGCGATCCGTACCCATTGAAATTTGTAGATCTACTGGCGGACGAGCGTCTACTTGTTCATCATACTTGTTCAGTAGATCTACAAATTTCAATGGGTGCGGATCGCGCGAGAGGTGTGCACACGTTTTTAGTATCAATGTTTTTTATGTTAATTTTAATGTATGTGTTGTTTCTGACTGTTCAGTGTAAAATGTGCTTTATGTTTGAAATTTTGACGACCACAGAAGTGTGAAATACCAAGTTTTAGTGGCTGAAGATGAGTCGTCATTGACTTGAAACCGGTTCCACGGAAAAAAAATTGAACTGACACCGTAGGCTGCATTTTACTGCAATTCAGTAAGTAACTTTTTGAAAGGGACCTTTCCAGACATTGAAGTTGTACATCCCATTTGAAATTTTCATCCAACTCCACTACCCGGCAATCTAGCACTTTTTTTATGATTCAAGTTGGTACCCCCAATCTGGAGGATTGGTGTTTTGAAATTTTTTGATTTCATTTTTTGACAGGTTTGAAAGCACATGTAGCCTGTCTTTTCCGAGTTCAGCACTAGACCGTTCTCCTCAAAAAACCGACACATGTCATTTAATTTTTGATTGGATTCTAGCTCCAGCCCCTCCGTATCCCTTCCGCCGACGACGACTGTTGTGTCGTCGGCGAAAAGGAACAGATTCTCAGGTGGAACCATATCTGTTATATGTACAGATATATTATTGATGTAAACTAAGAAGAGTAGAGGCCCCAAAACAAAGCCTTGGGGAACTCCACTTTGAATTGCTCTTTTTGACGACTGAATTGTTTTAATTTTGACATTTGTTTCATTTTGAATTTCTGTGACTTGATACCTATTTGAAAGGTAAGATTCAAACCATTTGAATGGTGTATTGCCAATTCCTAATGCTGCTAATTTTTCCAAAAGAATGACTGTATCCACACAGTCGAAGGCTTTGGACAGGTCAGCAAAACAGCCGACTACTGTACCACCGCCCTCGACCATGTCGATACAATCATTCACAAAATCAATGAGAGCAAGTTTTGTTGAGTGATTATTCTTAAAACCGTATTGTTTCTCACAAAGCAACTTGTTACTTTCAAGAAAATCGAGAATCTGATCAAAAACTATTTTTTCGATGATTTTCGAGATAGCCGGGAGCAGTGAAACAGGGCGGTAATCGTTCATATTCATTTAATCATTTTTCTTGAAAAGAGGCTTAACTTTAGAGATTTTACAACTGTCTGGAAAAATTCCCATCGAGAGAGAACTATTAACTATATGTAGCAGAGGCTGAATAATTTCCTCCTTGCATTGCCTTAACAGAAACATACTGACACCATCCACACCAACAGAATGTTTTGGGGCAAAATTACTAACAATTTTCAGAAGTTGACTTTAAGTTACATTTCTAAAAGTGAAAAAATTTAAATTTTTATTTTGCTGTGGAAAACCTGAAAAAACATGATCATTGTAGTTTGGGTTTACTATTTGTCTGACTTCCACGAAAAAATTGTTGAAAGCTTCACTAACTTTGTTTGGATTGTTGATTGTTTCGTTTTCTATTTTTAACTTGATATTCTTATTTTCTTTGATTTGATTGGGTCTTACTGAGTTAATTACTTTCCATGATTCTTTTGATATGTGTTTTGCATTTTCTATGCTTTGTTGTGCCCACTGAGATTTAGCCCTATGAATTGATTTTCTATATACATCTCTACTATTGTGGTATTTAATTTTGTCACTGTGATCTCTGGTTAATTTCCATACTGAATAATTACTGAACATTTCCTCTTTTGGTTTTTGAACCTCTCGTGATATCCATTTTGGTTTTCTAATTGGTTTTACTAAAGTATTTTTCTCTGGACAAGCTATTTCAATGTAGTACCTTAGTATTTCTAGAAATTTTTCATATTTATCATTCACGTTATTTGCTGTATAAACCTCTTTCCAATCCTCATTTTTTAACCTAAATTTTATTTCATTTATATGTTCTGACTTAACTACCCTGGTTTTCCTATATTTTTTCTTAACCTTGTATTTATCTGGAATTATGATATGTGCGATGATAGCTTTATGATCTGAAATGTGTGGCTCGTATGTTCCCGCGTATTTTATCAGTGTGTTTGTTACAAAATTATCGATACATGTTTGGCTATGTTCTGTCACTCTTGTGGGCGTATCTATCGATGTTCTTAATCCATAACTTTCAAGTAAATTTAAGAAGTTTTGTGATCTGTTTTCTTCCTTCAAGATGTCAATGTTAAAGTCTGCGCCCATTACAAAGTCAATATCCTGAACTTTAATTTTATAAAAATATTGGCTTAACTTTTCCAAAAACTGGTCATCGTTTTGTCTGTCAGGGGATCTATATAAAACTGCAATTGTAAGATTTGTTCTTCCTATTAATACTTTTATATCTGAGCATTCAAATATTTGTTCGTCAGACAACGAACTTCCCGAGTCCAAAGTTCTTATACTATTACATTACAATTTAAATTTTTAAAAATTGCAACACCTCCCCAATTTCTATCTTTTCTGCAGTAACCACTAATCAATGTGAATTTGTGTAAAACAACTGCTTGCAATTAATTCCTCTTCCGATAGGTTATGTTCACTTATTAGCAGAAAATCTGGTTCCGTTTCATTTACAAAGTCCTCTATCTGATTTATTTTACCGGCTAAACTCCTTACATTCAAATGTATTATTTTTAAAATATTGTTGTCTACCTGCCTACTAAATAGTTTAGACTGATTTTGATTATGAGCTGATTTTTGGATCTTTTTCCCCTGTTTTCCCAGTTGATATTCATTTGGGTTTAGGCCTAAGTCAACTCTACTCTTTCTATGTTTAAATTGTTTTTTGGTTGCTGTGTCAATTTAACATTATTCAAATAGTTTGCTATTAGGCTACAAAGCACATCTTTTCCCTTAACGTTTAAGTGCAAGCCATGTCTCGTGTAGCAGTTCCTGTCCAATAGGCTGTTTACATTTAAGAAGGCCCAACCGTAGTTCTTACATCTTTTTTTATTCTTTCATTTTGTTCTTTTATCAGGCCGTTCTTATTTGGTTCATCCCACCTAAAAGGTGTCTCCACAAAAAGTAAACCCTTCTTATTGTTTACATTGGCTTTTATTTAATCTATTTTATTTTCAACATCGATAATGCTGCCCTCTGACACATTGTTAGTACCTCCTATTACCACACATACCGGTACATCCCTTTCAATCATTCCACTCACACACTCATTCACCACTTCCAATACCTTCTTCATGGGGGCCCCTCATCTATAGCCGTCCTAGGGATGAACTTCGTAAAGAGTTGTCACTTCCATGTTAACTCGGTGGTAAGGGAGCAGTAGCGCTGTCTGATAAAAGTGCTACGAACTAAAAATTATGGATGCGATATATCGATCGTCGTCGATGCGATATATCGATCGTCGTCGTCATCTGCTTTGTTTATATTTTCGTTTTCTTGTTTTGTTTGCTAGACTTTCAATTATAATTATAAAGCCGACTTTCAAATCGGCTTTACCGATTTGTTTAGTAAATTGATTAAGTACATTTGCCACTTGTGCAAGTTGTTTCGCGAAATACTGTACTGAGTGATTCATATTGTATTGATAGAAAATAAATATGTAGATGTTTACATATAAGCAATTAATAAAAATTAATTTAGTTAATTTTTATTAAGTGCTTTTATGTAAACATCTACGTACAGTATTTATTTTCTATCAATCGCTTTAAGCACAATATGAATCACTCAGGACAGTATTTCGCGAAACAGCTTGCACTAGTGGCAAACGTACTTTAGGTATTTTCCCACACTCAAATTAATTCCAACTCGTTTTGGTTGTGTACACGTCGCATCGTGACAGAAAATCAGGGGAAACGGAATGGGAAGTTAGCAGATCGTTATCGTGGTTTTGATTGGCTGATTCAGTGAAGAAGAACAAAACCATGTTTTTACAACGACATCTAACTAAAGTGCTTCGAACTAACCCGCTCCAATAAGCTTACCACTTGTCTCCATTTAAGTGTCAGACCGGTGCCCCAGGCCCCCAACTATGTCATTACGCTACTGCTCGTAGACCAGGATTTGGCATGAGACCCGTCATCTTATATCTCTTGAGCCAATGTTTTAAAATCATGCTTGCAATAATGTGTCTTGTATCAGTCTTCAAGGTTGTCAATCAGGTAAAATGGTAAAATCGGTAAGTGATGGTATTTTAAAAAGAAAATTGAAGGATGGAGTGAGAATGGATATAAGATTATGGAAGGTTTATAGATGTTGTGGCAGATCATAGTAGCATTTGTCTATAAGATATTCTTTTATTTTGGATTCATTTTCAAGTTGATTTTAGAAAAAAATTAAATATTGAGGCAGTGTCGAGCTGACGGAAAGTATCTGTTTCTCGTCTGGAAATGGAAATATTTAGGTTACATGTCAGCAAAGAGGTATCTGCAAATATTGTCAAAGAATTATGGAAGGTTTATAGATGTTGTGGCAGATCATAGTAGCATTTGTCTATAAGATATTCTTTTATTTTGGATTCATTTTCAAGTTGATTTTAGAAAAAAATTAAATATTGAGGCAGTGTCGAGCTGACGGAAAGTATCTGTTTCTCGTCTGGAAATGGAAATATTTAGGTTACATGTCAGCAAAGAGGTATCTGCAAATATTGTCAAAGAATTATGTGGTAAAATATCTGAAATATTGTTTCTATAAACTATGAAAATAACAGCAGGCCCTAAAATAGATCCTTGTAGAACGCCATTATGTTCGAGGCAACATCTGAGAAAAATTGTTTCTGATTTCTGGAATTTAGTTTGAAATCTACTGTTGTCTGCTGTCTCCTGTAATTTAAGTATTATGAAAGACAACTCAAAGCTACATTCTTGACACCTAAGGCACTCAAGTCTGTTATGAGAATTTCATGGTCAACGCAATCGAAGGCCCTGGAGAGGTCGATGAAGGATGACACATGACGTCATTCTTCAATGGCGGATCATGACAGTAGGATGATTGTAGGGAGGGGGTCCAAAAATGGCCAAAAAGCGATGACGTAATTATTGACGGGCTCTGTGATGATTTTAGGTTTAAAAGAGGCCAAAAAAAGATGACGTAATTTATGGACAGCTTACAAATACAAACTATGGACTCGATTTCTACAATATTCGTTAAAATGGTCATTTTAGCTTCAGGTCAAAATAAAACTACAGACTCGAAGCAATTTTAATTATTACCAAATTTTTAGATTTGCACGTAGCGTCAGCGTACATCACTACAGTAAATGTAGTACATTAAGCAAGCGATGCAAGAAACATAAAGTCGATTGTAGAAAGAGGCAAAGATCTATTGTTTTAAGTCAGAATCCCATGTTAGTCACCTTGGAAATCAGCTTCTTTTGCACATTTAATACAATGAACCAAATACTAATATATGCGGCCATCGGGTCACGTCACATTTGCCGAGTAGGAGGGCGAGTTAGACTCGACCGTTAACTCGACCAATGTAAACCTACCTTTTTCAAATGGGCGAGTCGAGTTGACAATTCTAAACTACAGGAATTAGCTGATCCTATACTGTAGTAACTCGGTCGAGTAGGAGGGCGTTAGACTCGAGGAGGTACGAGCTTAGACTAGGGACTCTCCCTAGTCTAAGGTACGAGGTACGAGGTACCGTCAACTCGACCAATGTGACGAGACCTTGACAAATGGGCGGATCGAATGACGGGCGAGTTGACAATTCTTAAAAATAGGAATCAGCTGATCCTAGCAACTCGGCCGAGTTACTCGACCAGTGTGACATGGCCCTAATGTGATATATTAAGGCCACACTAAAAAACTAAAAGTTTTTTTTATCGTAGCCTCGGTTTTATTCGGTTTTGTTTGTGTTTTATTTTGGAACAGAATTTGATTGGGTTGTATTTTTGGGAACGTTTCAAAACGTCCAGGTTTGGGTTGGGTTCAGCTACGTTAGGTTTCTATGGGTTGGTTTCAGTTGATTTGGTCGGTTTCAATTTAGGCTAGTTTATTCGGAGGAGTTTAGAAAATTTTATATAGCGTAAATGGACGAGGTGCACCTGGACATGCCTGGACCATACCTGGACCTCGTATTTTGGTACCCGTATTTTGGGGTACATGAAGGATCTCCCTTTTTAATCTCTCAATATATTTTTCCTTCAGCGGCACCATCTTCCATCTTCGAATTTCACCTGATTGTCAAATTTGACTTGACTGTAACCAAGAAAATCGTAAATCGTCATTTTCAATGAAGACTACGCGGAGTTAAGATTAACAATCAGTTAATATAGGCATTAGTTAACCGTGATTGTTTGAATGGTGTAATTTATGCAGGAAATACTAGAGTAAACCTTGTTTTCTGTTAGAGTTAGTTAAAATATGAAATAACATATTTGCGAGTTTTTAGACCCTAACCTTGCCAAAATAAGCCAGTTTTATTTGTCCAGGCTAACACCTTAACAATGAACAAAGTTAAATCCAGGCCTAGTACTTTTAATAACTATAGATGGCTCAGTGGACGGGAAATCGGTCACAAACCTTCCATAGGAGTGCAAGACAACTTCATGAAAAGTCTCTATTCAAATATTATGCCTTGTTCAACCTGGGACTACAATGACTCACTGCAACACTCTATGCCAGGTGGTGTCTTCAATTTAGAATTTTCCCCTGATGGGTGAGTAAAAATATGAATAATGTTGAATAAAAAAGTAACACTGGCTGCACTTTCCTTTGCGGTGTACCACATCTACAAGCTTGGGGGATCAGCGGGAATTGGGTGTTTTCGAGCGGGGGACTACCTTTACCTTTACCTCCGAAGTACGTCCCGTAGACCGTACTGGCATGAGACCCGTCATTCTTCTTACTTCTATAATATTTCTCTTCAATTTCCTTATTTTCTTATTTTCTACCAGCTGTCATTCGACTTTGTCCATCAGGTTTGGGTTGGAAAATGGCAGTGTGGTGGATGGAATTTTAGGCAGGTCATAGTAACATTGTTCAATCAAATGCGACTAGCCTATCTTTCGATTCATCAACCAATAAATCAAACAATACTTCAATGTATCAAATGTTATCAATCGATATATTGATAAAGAAAGTAAGGCTTGTTCCTTTTCTGCTGCTTCCTATTCCAAACATCCCATTGTTGACTTATTTTCTGTTTACGTTACTGACTGACACTTGACACACAAACAAAGGCGCTTGTGCGGGTCAGTTGAGTGATGGTTGTTGACTCGAAAGTGTCTACAGTGAAGTCTTTCTTTCTTGTTTTTTTTTTCCATTTGTAACATCTCCCTGTCAATGACTTGGCCAGGCTGCACATTTCCCACTTTTGAATTTTGGCCCGACTACAAAATTCCTCTCTCCAAAAGCTTGGCTGCTGCTGCAGCTGCGGTGCCGAAGGCGTGCTGCAGCAGTTGGCCTCTGGTAACGCCCTGAGTGGCGCCTTCGACGCTGCTCCATCCGGCACCAGAATGGGTACCACCTAGGGGTGTGCGAGTAGTGATTTTTGAAGTCGAGTCGAGCCGAGCCGAGTTTTGAAAAGTACCCGCGAGTTTCGAGCTTTTTTCAAGTCGAGTTTTTTTTAAGTTTATAATATAATAGTCATCATGTTTCTACATAATGGTAAACAATTATTATTATTACTGAAATACAAATTACAATTTCAAAGTAATTAAGGTAAACTTAAAAGAGTTATTGAACTAAGAGCAGATATGCAAATAAATGATACCAAAACAAAAGAAAGAAAACCTTTTACTTAAACTTACAATAATTCTTGATTTGATATATTTTTCAAGTGTAACTTGTGTTTAATGCTTACCTACCTGGGGTTTTAAATGAAATGAAAACACTAATTGTAAGCTGTGACCAATTACATGACTCAATTCATGATTAAAATATTTCCTTTGAGTTATTCACACAGGTACATTTTAGCGAATTTCCTTAAAGGAATAAGCTATTACGGTAGTACTCATGGTAAGACCTAAGTCCGAGACCATGTTAACTTTTCATTTTGGGGTCCCCAGAAGCAAAAAACACCATTCGTTCGAATTTTTATATACATATATATATATCTATATATATATATATATATATATATATATATATATATATATATATATACAGGGTGTTTCGAAACTCTCTCCCGAAACTCCGTGGGCACGTTCCTTAGGTCAAAACAAACAAAAAATGTCATATAAGTATAGGGTCTATCTCGCTCCGTTTTCCGTCTGTGAGTCTGTTCGTGTTTTTCAATTAAAACTGTATAATTTTGAAACGGCTTGAGTTAAATTATTGAAACTTGGTACGTAAACTATAGTTAGTGTGGCCAAAATTTTTACCAATTTTCAATATTTTATCTTTTGGAATTTCAAAATGGCGGCCTTTTAAAAAATTAATTCATTAATATCTAAAAAGGTTGACAAGTTAACACTATCCTTTTGACTATACATTTTATTTGCCATTTCATTACAAACATAACGACACTTTATTTATTAAAATCGGATAATAAATAAGCGAGATACAGCGATTTAAGTAAAGCATGTCATGACATATTCCACGCGACTAGCGCGAGTCCGTCATTGTTGCAGCGTGGCGCGGGGCTCCACGGACTCGCGGGCCGGCCTCTGGATGGAAAATGCCATGACATGCTTTACTTAAATCGCTGTATCTCGCTTGTTTATTGTCCGATTTTAATAAATGAAGTGTCGTTATGTTTGTAATGAAATGGCAAATAAAATGTATAGTCAAAAGAGTAGTGTTAACTTGTCAACTTTTTTAGATATTAATAAGTTAATCTTTTAAAAGGCCGCCATTTTGAAATTCCAAAAGATAAAATATTGAAAATTAGTAAATATTTTGGCCACACTAACTATAGTTTACGTACCAAGTTTCAATAATTTAACTCAAGCCGTTTCACAGTTATACAGTTTTAATTGAAAAACACAAACAGACTCACAGACGGAAAACGGAGCGAGATAGACCCTATACTTATATGACATTTTTTGTTTGTTTTGACCTAAGGAACGTGCCCACGGAGTTTCGGGAGAGAGTTTCGAAACACCCTGTATATATATATATATATATGTCTGTTAACACGATAGCGGCCGTAAATATGGTCCGATCTTAATGAAATTTGGTACAGACGTGTAAAGTGGTAATCACTCGGACGAGTTCGTGAACCAGCCCGATCGGACCAACGGAAGGGGGGGTAAAGGGGGTTAAACCCGCCCAAAAATGGGTTATTTGAGTTTTTTACATAGAAAAATGGAATTTATCAAATTTTTGTTGGCACCATTGAATTCAGCTCAAAAAAACAAACAATTTAGTATTTTGAATCACTGCTCAATGTCCATTGGTTACCGAGATATTGAAAGTGGTAAACACAGTGTACGTTGTCTCAATGTTAACCTTATGGGGAATAAGTAAAATTCTATATCTCGCTTATTTCTCAACATATCTTGATAAAACTTCGTAAATGGCTTCTTCTAGTTCAGATTTACTAAATATTGAATTAAAACCAACCAGTTTAAACATCCCTGTAGCAGCAAACCTGCATACTCATTCCCCATGTTATTCTTATGGAGCTTACAAAAAACATGTCAAATCTCGCTATGTTGGATTAACATATGTTGTTTTGCATTTGAAATTCGCTGAGTATGCAGGTCTGCTGCAACGGGGGTATTTATTGATGTAAATGTCAACAAAAAAACTAAGTTTTTATTTATTTGGAATGGTTTCTAAAATATAACAAAAATAATTTTTTTACAAGATGTAATAGTAACTAACCTCAAACTAGAAAAGATAGAGTGATATCAAAATTTATGTGTCTTTAATAACTAAAAAGAACTTTTTACTTCAAGTTTATATCTAACAAACGAGGTTTCAGTTATATTCGTTAAAGATGGATTGACATTGTGAAAAATGGCCTTAATATTCTTTCGCACGTGCCGATTTCGGGTAAACGGCGGGAGTAACTACTCGACTCGAATTTTCGAGTAATTTGTAATAAGTCGAGTCGAGCCGAGTAGTGTATACTCGGCTCGAAAAAAGCTCGATTCTCGAGTACTCGCACACCCCTAGTACCACCGATTAAACAGGCAGTAGTTTGTCATTCATTTTCTCGCTACATTATTTGTTGTTTCGGCCGCATTGCTTATTTCCTTTCTTTTCTTATGATATTAGACAATTACTAACGGGGGAGGGAACAAAGCGCTGCACATTACAGAGCCTGCGCTGTATCACCTGTTAACAGTCCAAATAAATTTTTTGGTTTGTTACATTTGATTAAAATATCGATAATATATTGTTCGGATGATGTGTTATCCGGTTGAAGTATTCGATAGGACCATCGTTATACCTTACTGGTTATTCTTACAGATGACATCACGTAAGCATCATATATTATTACAGTTATTAAACTTTTTTATTTCAATTGTGTACTCTATTTTACATTGCCTCCGATTAAGACACTTTGTTTCCCCCACCCAATACCCCGATATCCCACCTTATCCCCTAGATTGACTAGATAGGTATATTAAGTTATTAGCTAGCAGTACACTGTAAAGGAAAGTGCAACCGTAACACTGTCACTATTCTTAAAAACGGTCCAAACTCTGAGCTTGTTAACCTCTCAAATGTCCCTTCTCTCTACTTTTTGTTAGATACCAGTTGGTATCTAAAAATATGGGTCAATCCATATGAAGTGGTCCAGAAAAAATAAACTTGGTTGCTCGATAGTTTTAGAAAGAAATGATAATTTCCCTGTTGTTTCTACCATTCTTAAGAAGTTAGGAACAATCCTAGAAAAAATTTTATCCCCCACCGTTTCTATGTGGCAGCCATTTTTGTTTTCCAATCAATGCTTATTTTAGCGTTTGCAGTCTTTTACGTTAAGTCAGTTATCTCCTTTGATACTTATCCTAAAAGGTTAAAACAAAAACAGTTTTAAAGCTTGTTAATTGTTCTTTCTAAAAGGTTATTATCTTATTTTTCATATCTTACTTCCTTCCTCATGAAAATATCACCCAAAGTTGAACTACAAAATTACACAAAATCCACTTTTTGGAATCTTTTTTCTTATGGAAGGAGTATTTAATGAGGCTTGGTATTTTTAATGGAAATAGCTGTATATAGATACTATTACAGAAAAAACCTCAAGTCCATCTGCTTCCCTGCCATTTAAAGAAACTTTCAAAAATAGAGTTCTTTGAAAAATGTCAAATTTTACACCCTTATATCTCTGATGGGGCTGATGATAAAAATTTGAAATTTTTATAGCTTGTAGTGTATTTGTACTATATTCAAAAAATATAAAATCATCTTATATATTGGGCTAGTCTAGAAGTTATGCTATCTCAAAAATCCAGTAAAATACCGTGAGAAATGGGGTTATAATACAAGTCCAGCTATAGGATAGTTGTGATATTTTGGAAACTGCAGATGGTAAAGTAATTAATAAATGTTTCTGAGTAAAAATATTAAACAATAAAATTATCTGCATTGGCCTAGACTTCATTTGAACCACCAAAAGAGATAAAATAACAGACAGGTCACAATGTGCAGTGTTTACACCATCAATAGTCAAAGATTATAACAGTGTGTGACAGCAAGTTACAGGGTTCCTTGTTCTTCAACAAATAGTAAACAGGCTATAACTTAGATTCACTAGTCACAACAAACATGAATGAGTATCTCGAGTCTCGGTCTCTCTGCTTGGTCATATGCTTACTGGACTATGAGAAGTGCAGTTGTAATAATTTAATTAAGTAAAGTTTTTCAGTGGGTTCAGTGTTTTTTTTTTTTTATTGATTATAAGCTTAGTGTTTTACTTTGCTTTTTGTATTAGTGTGGATTTGTCAGCTTCATAATGTATAAACTTGTGATAAAACAATACCGCTTCAATTTTTTTTTGTAATTAAGTTTGTAAAAGGAAATATAAGTTTGTTTTAAAATATGGAAAACTATGTACATTGTTCCATTGGAAAATATTCTACTGAAGAATGCCATCAAAATGTTTATGGTAAAGTACAAAAGGAAATTCTACCAATTCAGCAAATGGATGAAAAAGATCAACAGTTGATAAAGTTACGAGTAAGTGATAACATGGAAAATATATGTAGATTTCACGAGAGAAAATATATCATTCAAAAAATCTGAAAACGACATAGTCTGGGTTCCAGTAGAAAAAGTGCTTCAAAAGTTGTCACCTCTTGAATTCACCACAGAAACTGGCCGTTCATACTCAATAACACAAAAACCGTGCGAAGACATTACAAAACTGTTGTTAAACTCACAACAGGCCTGATAAAAGTGTTAACCCTGTTATTTTTAATGAAAATACAGAAACATTTATTCAAATTGATTAATATTTAAGAAAGCAAGGATCAACCGCCATTAATTCAGGTACCGGTACTGTAATTAAAAATTTTTTTAATTAACTACAATATCATTGTAATTTCAAAATTATTTTGATTATAATTACTTTTAAATATTTCTCAGGTTTAAAATTAATTAGCCTATCATTTAAATTAGCATAACTCAAAGCTTCTTTGGATGTTCCTTGTTAAAAGAAATATTTAAATCACTGTCTAAAATTGCCAAACTAGTCAAACCTGACTTGTTTGTAACTTGAAACACATTATCTGCAAGGTTTATGTGAAATTCTTGTCTCTGAGATGTGATTTTTTAATTAGTAAATATTTGTGTTTATATTTATGCATTTCTTATTACTTTATCACGTGCAGTATCCAAATTCAACACCTAATATATCATAAGATACCCTGTTTCTCACGGTGTTTTACTGGATTCAGAGGTGCCCAGAAGGGGGGGGGCATGGCGCAATTTGCGCCATCAACATTTTTGGGGGGGGCATGATTTTTCGGGCGGTATTTGGTTTTTTGTGAGGAATTTTAAACCAGCGAATATGGGAAAATTACAAAAAAATAATTATAAAGGTAACAAAGGTTATAAAGGTTTAGGGTAATGTTTATCTATCTAACCATTTCATCAGGATTACCATCGTCATAAATAGTCAAGTTCGCCATTTAAACCAACCCCGGAATCTCCGCGTCAATCTGTAAGTGTTGAATTATTTTGAAGGGCGGTTGGCAATTGCTAGACTGGCAGCCCTGTCTGACATCAGGGCCATAGAAGACATGGTGTCAGACAGGGTCTATGACCCCGGTCTGACACAGCCGTTAGCAATGTTGCCAAAAACTGGGTATTTACCCGGTTTTCGGTTATTTTGGAGGCCGTGCGGAGATGTGGCGGTGATTAAGAAAAAACCGGGTATAACCGGGAATTTAAGACTTGGGTTGAGGAAATTTACTCAACAACCTGGATATTAAAAAAAACGGGTAAAATCAGGGATTTTGACGAGCTACGAGGATTTTTTGGAACTCCAGATATTTATTTTTCGAACGATAGTTCGTATTATGTATTTGGTATGATTGTATTGGTTATTTCGTTGCAGTGTTACCAGAAACTGGGTATTTGCCCGGTTTGCGGGTATTTTTATGGCCGTTCGGGGACTTTATTGAGAAGGTTAAGAAAAAATCAAGTAAATAGGGGATTTTAGACTTGAGCTGCGGGAATTTCCCGTCATCCTAAATAAATAAAAACCGGGTAAAGCCGGGGATTTTTGAATTATGATTTGCTTTGAAAATATCTAATGTCCATTCAATATGAGAAAAATAATTTGGTTTATATGGTTTTTAAGAACAACACTTGAAGTAAATAGACATATTTTAATATATAGTGTGCAGTTTATTGATGTAAGATTTCCCCCCTTACTTAGCAAGTTTAGGAAACTATCCAGTTTTGGGTGTTTTTAAAGTCATTCGGTGGTTTTTCGGGTAACTACCCGGTTTTTGGTACTTGGGGGGGATTTTGCAGGGATTAATGCCGCAAAACCCGGGTAAAAGCGGGGATTATTAATGGAATTGGCGGGTGAAATGCCAAATCCTGTCTCGTAACACTAGCCGTTAGAAATAAGAGCTGGCAACAGTCAATCGCCAGTCATATGAAGCATGGTTGGTGTGCCTGCTTGGACTGCGGTGAGGCAGTTGTACAAATAGTTCAGTTTCTGATTGAAGTGAATAGTGATAACAAGTTCACATTGTGATGTGATATCGTGGTTGGATATTAATTTTAGCTAGTTAGATATACAGAAACTGTATTGTATTCTGTATTTTTTTATCTGTGCCAAACTACGGAGTGGTTTTATGTGTGTTTTGTTGAATGAACAGTAGGCCTCCTGGCCTAGTCTAGTAGTCTAGTATTTGAGGATTCAAACTGAAATTGACAACGGGCCATGGAAAAAGTATGTTCCAGACCCAAGTCACTCAACGAGCACACATGACGTTGACGTTCCTCATACTTCCACCAGCACCCTGGACCAAGACGGTTTTGAACCAACAGGCATCCAATATGTTTTTGACCCTACCAGCGAGAATGATGCCATTTCCTACCACTACTTCAATCTTTAATGTTGTAAAATCTCAACATTATATTATAGTACCTGGTGGACCGAGCCTTGCTCGGTGTTATTTCATATTTACCAGTTCATCCAGTTACTATAAAATATTTCAATGTCATAAAATTGATAAATAGAAACCTTTTTTATTGCTCCATGGACTCTTCATCCCACTTGCTGTATTTTCCCTTAATGGCTGTAGATTCCAAACAGCTGTTATGATTACTTTATTTGTTTACACCTTCCTTGTTTATTTTCGTTGCTATCACGGCAACTCATAAGGCCAATGTTAAAATTTTACAACTTTAAAATTCGATTTATTACGTTATTAGATTTTCTCTGGCCAAGTAATCTGCATAAAAGACGTTTTTGAGTCATAAATTACTTATTTCCAGACTTTTAAGGAAATCCTCGGAGCCTTTTTTGAGATCGTTGTGCAAGCAAGCAATCTTACATACAAGATAACACTGCTCGTATAAGAGTATAGGATTTACAGCCATGATAATTTTTCGTAAATTATTAAATGTAAAAACAATTCATTAATTTCTGGTTATTGAAAAAAACAATAACGCCCCACCATTATGGAAACAATATTAAATTAATGCATCACTAAACTGTGAAAATAAAAAATACTTGTAGGTTGTAAAAGCTAAAAGATTTTACAAAACTGTTTATTTGGATTGTATCACTAGTATCACATATTGTAAAAAGTACTTCATTATTTTCATTAACCAGGAACATACTTTTTTATTCACGCAATAAATGTGTTTTATGTATTGAAGTGATATCACTTTATTACCTAACGCTTTGTTATTGACTTGATCCCAGTTGTCAATTGTGTTTTAAGGGTTTGGTAAATAAAATGTAATAATATCCTTTAGTAGGGCAAAATATAGGCCTAAGGTGTCTGTTTTTATTGAAATACTAATTAATGTTAAAAATTAAAGGGTGGGGGGGTGGGTGTCATGCTTTGGGGGGGCATTAGCCTTCGTTTGGGGGGGGGGCATGCGCCTTTGCCCTTGGGGGGGCTGGGCACCCCTGACTGGATTTTTGTGATAGCATAACTTCTAGACTAGCCCAATATACAAGATGATTTTATATTTTTATGAATATAGCACAAATACACTACAAGTTATGAAAATTGCAAATTTTATCATCAGCCCCATCAGAGATATCAGGGCATAAACTTTGACATTTTTCGAAAAACTTGATTTTTGAAAATTTTTTTAAATTACAGGGAAGCAGATATGGACTTGAGGATTTTTTCTGTAATATTATCTGTATACAGCTATTTCCATAAAAAATACCAAGCTTCATTAAATACTCCTTTCATAAGAAAAAAAATTCCAAAAAGTGAATATTGTGTAATTTTGTAGTTCAACTTTGGATGATATTTTTATGGGGAAGGAAGTAAGATATGAAAAATAAGGTAATAACCTTTTAGAAAGAACAATCAACAAGCTTTCAAATGGTTTTTGTTTCAACCTTTAAGGATAAGTATCAAAGGAGATAACTGACTTAACGTAAAAGACTGTAAACGCTAAAATAAGCATGAATTGGAAAACAAAAATGGCCGCCCCACAGAAAGGGTGGGGAATAAAATTTTTTCAAGGATTGTTCCTAACTCCTTAAAAATGGTAGAAACAACAGGGAAATTATCAATTTTTTCTAAAATTATCGAGCAACCACTTCTGGACCACTACAAATGGATTGACCCATATATACGTAATTGGTAAATATGCATTTACCAATTTGTATAGTAATGGAAATTAGCAGTTAAACCTCTTAATTACAGTTAAACCTCTTAAAAGTCCACGACCGCGTGTTCAACCGAGGTTGCCCGAGTGTTGCTGCCGGTTCACGGCCATGTACAGTAGAACCTCGATTAACCGTCACTCTCTATTATCCGTAACTGCTTCCGGGCTCGCAATATGTTGTAAATTGGCGTCGCACAAAGCACGGAAGAAAGTGCAAGCCCCATTGTGATTGCGACTGTCCGCGGCTAATGACCTTGAGTTTTCGCCGAAACTGCCCACTCCTACACAAGGAGTGGTATGGGGGTGAGCGAGTTATTTATTACTCGTTGGCATTTTGATTTTTTTGGTTATAGGCTACGGCACGCCTTGTAGTTCAGCGTTTGCTGTTACACAGTGTGTAGCTAGATACGTTCTGTTAGTTAACTGCAGTACAGTAACTGTTGATTGTTAACAATGGCTGAAAAACAAAAACGAGTCGTACTAGGGCTTAACCAAAAGATCGAAATTATTAAATGTTTGAGGAAGGACGAATCAGCTACAAGTATCGCGCTGATTTATGGTGTTGGTAGACTCATTTAAAAAATGACGGACTATATTTTAATGTGAGGTTATGTAATTCACTTACGATCACTGAATGAGCGCAACATACAGTTTAGAAGGTCTGTAATGACCATTGTATGAATGTAATTTAAATATAAATATGTATTATCCACTTATACACGATTTAATTACTTCCAAAATATTTTTAATCCACGTATTGAACAGGTTTATAGCTAAATTTCTGTTATCCATCTATTTTCTTAACCGTCACACTCCCGGTCCCGAGACTGACGGGTAGTCGAGGTTCTACTATATACATGACTTTGTGGTCGTGAATTCAATCTTGCCGCTCTTTCCGGCAGAGGGGAAGTCGGAATGGTTTTCTTTTACTTCGGTTACCAAAAACTTTTGAGTTACCGTAAGTTAGCGAATAACTTACTTTGAAATTAGTGGCCTAAGGGTTTTTTTTTTTTTCGACAACACAGATAGTGAAATTGACAATGAAATAGATCGGGGAAATTGTGAGTCTAGTTTTAATTTGAGAATACTACAAGATAAATCGGTTATCATTCTTCCAGTTTGTCCCAAACCTCCTAGTGATAAGTAACTCCAAATAAAATTATAAATATGATAAATTTAATTTAAAACTAGTAAACTGCAGAAAAATAGGTTAGTTATATGAGTTAAACTCATTTTGGTTTAATCTTAATGTCACATTCAAAATTCAAAAAAGTGATGAATTTACTGGTTTCATGAAAAAACCCGGACTAGGGGTTTACAGGGGTAGGCCTACCTAACAAATTACTTGGACTTTAAGCGGTCAATCCAAATGAGTAGATAAGCCACCAGTAAGTTTACAGTAGTCAACTCTGATCCAGGAGCCCCATTTCTGAATTGATCAGTTAGTCACTTGGTGAGAAGTGATCAGTTAGTCACTTGTCAGGTCACCCATCAGCTGATGTTAGCTTTGTTTAATCCACTACGTGGGATGGCAATGTTTCAGACGACACATCTCTCAAATCAAAAAGCCAAATGTAAACATTGATACATTTAAGAAATATCTTTTTCGTGACCCAAAACTGTTTAGGTATATTTATAGGCTACTTTAGTTTTAGGGCGTATTATAAATAGTCCAAATGCCCAAACAAATTTCTGGCCCAAAGGCTGAACCGAAGCACAATTTCCCAGTCAATTACGAACCGGTCTAATTATGAGGGCCTCAGGCTTGTGGATGAACGTAGTTCCCAACAGTAATAATATTGTTAACCATTTATGTTTCTTAAAATTAGCTTTACTTTTCATTGTTTCCCATTTAAGAATTGTTATTACTGCATTATCTTTGGAGCTAGGGTACCTATTTTTTATCGGTGATATCAATTAGTAGCTACAATTTAACCCTTTGAAACCCAAATTATGATGCACCGAGAAAAAAAATTTTCCTTTTTTTCTTTTATTTAGGGTCTAAATAACACATTAAAACTGTAATTTCTAATTTTCCCTCACAGGTTAAAAAAAAAATTGTTGTTGCTTAAAAGCAACTATGGGCACTTGTGGTAGTTGGTAATTCGTCGAGGTTGCCAATGACCCCTATGTCCCCCACTTCGGACACGTTGTCATCAGGTATTAATAAAAACCGTTCTATTTCCTTTTCGTCCAAATATTCTTGGTCCATTGTGAAGTTTAGATCATATCCTACACAAATGGCCAAAAAACATATAATTAACACAAAATATTAGCTGTAAATTAATTTAATATTAGCATGGGGTTATATGGAGAAACTGAATTTAACTAGTGAAATTTAATGTTACATCCGCCCATAGTTGCTTTTTGGCAACACGGCGATTTTCTCATTTAAATTATGGAAATACTCGCTTAAATTACTAAAACTTATTACAGTAGAGTCCTGCAAACCCGGACTTCGATAACCCGGAATTCTGGATAACTCGGAAAGCCTGCCAGAGCAATAAAGTGCATTGAGATTCAAGGCCAGAGCACGATGTGACACAATTAAAACAGTTTTAGTTTGTCTTTAATTTTTTTGTAACTGATATAGTTTTTATATTTTTTATTATGCAATAAATGAATGATTTCTTATAGAAATAACAGAAACTATTCTTATTTTTACTCATTTCCCGATAACTCGGAATTTTCACAAACCCGGACACCGTTCGGTCCACATTAGTCCGGGTTTGTGGGACTCTACTGTAGAAACATAAACTAGAATAACTGAGGATTGATAAGATATTTTTTCCCACAATACAAAATGTCTAGAACTATAGTAAAAGATCACTTTAAAAAGCACAACTTCCCGCTAACTTCCAAACCATGTGGTCGCTCTGAAGAAAATTCTTTAATGCAAAGACAATTGGACTAAACTCCCATCTAGTGGCCGTTTTCTGAACTAAAGGGTGTTGACAAAAGGCAACTGTGGGCTTTTGAGGTTCAAACAAAATAATTTTAGAGAAAAATTGACAGAAACATGGCGTTGCCAAAAGGCAACACTGGGCGCTAAAGGGTTAAGTAGGTAATTAGGCCTAATCATATTAGAACCCCACGGGCCTATAGTAATGTTTTGTCTGAATAGTCTAATGTGCTGGACCAGCATGTTGTTGGGCCGGGCCGTAAAACTTCAGTATGGAATAACTTCTTAAAGTCCCTTATACTTGACATTCTCTACTACCCACAGGCTCCTCTAGCTTTTGGAATAGGTTCCAATGGTAGGAGTTACTTCTGTAATACTTTCTGTATCTGTAGCAGTTACTTCGTGGCTTATTGAGAGCTCAGTGGTAATCAATGAGGTTAGAGTCCAAACAGGAGGTACCGTGACAATACTTAAGCTAATGAAAAATCGGCCTTTTTTGCCAGGTTGGATATAATGAGTGGGAGTAATGCAGTAAATTAAATACCCCCGTTGCAGCAGACCTGCATACTCAGCGAATTTAAATGCAAAACAACATATTTCAATCCAACATAGCGAAATTTGACATGTTTTGGTAAGGTCCATAAGAATAACATGGGGAATGAGTATGCAGGTTTGCTGCTACAGATATTTTAAAAATGGGTGGTTTTAATTCAATATTTAATTGAAGAAGAAGAAGCCATTTACCAAGTTTTAACCATATTTGTTGAGAAAGAAGTGAGGTATAGATTTTTACTTATTTCCTATAAGGTTAACATTGGGACTACATACTGTGTTTACCACTTTAAAATCTCGGTAACCAATGGACATGGAGCAGTGATTCAAAATATTAAATTGTTTGTTTTTTTTAGCTGAATTCAATGATGCCAACAAAAATTCAATAAAATTTATTTGTCTATGTAAAAAACTCAAAAAACCCATTTTTGGGGGTGTTTATCCCCCTTTACCCCCCCTTCTAATCGATCCGATCGGGCTGGTTCACGAACTCATCCGAGTGATTACCACTTTACATGTCTGTACCAATTTTCATTAAGATTGGACCATTTTTACGGCCACTATCGTGCTAACAGACACGATATATATATAATACCCCCGTTGCAGCAGACCTGCATACTCAGTGAATTTCAAATACAAAACAACATATTTAAATCTAACATAGCGAGATTTTTCATGTTTTTGTAAGCTCCATAAGAATAACATGGGGAATGAGTGCAGGTTTGCTGCTACGGGTGTATGAAAACTGGGTGGTTTTAATTCAATATTTAGTAGATCTAACCTAGAAGAATCCATTTACCACATTTTAACAAGATATGTTGAGAAATAAGCGAGATAGAAATTTACTTCTTTCCCATAAGGTTAACATTGGGACAACGTACTGTGTTTACCACTTGCAATATCTCGGTAACCAATGGACATGAGCAGTGATTCAAGATACTAAATTGTTTGTTTTTTTGGGCTGAATTCAATGGTGCCGATAAAAATTTGAAAAATTTTATTTTTCTATGTAAAAATCTCAAAAAACCCATTTTTGGGGGGGTTTACCCCCCTTTACCCCCCCTTCCGGTGGTCCGATCGGGCTGGTTTACGAACTCGTCCGAATAATTACTACTTTACACGTCTATGCCAAATTTAATTCCGATTGGACCATTTTTGCGCAAGTTATCGTGCTTAAAGACACACATATATATATATATATATATATATATACAGTGCTTGATTTGTGGTGGAACGGCGTTCCGGGACCTCTTTCTGCCGCAAGAGTCGATCTTGTAAATCTTAATCGGTCGGAGTACTTTTAATAAGAAACGATCGCGTGCAATCGGACGGATAATTTGCCGTAAAATACAATCACGTACAATCGGCCGGAGGATTTCGCCACAAGAGAGGATCGTGTGTAATCGGGGAGTACTTGTCGTATAAGAGACAATCGCGTGAAATCGGCTGGAGAATTTGCCGCCAATGACGATCGCGTATGAACGGCCAGAGAATTTTGACGCTACAGACGATCGTGTAAGATCGGCCGGAGTATTTTTCGGAAGAGACGATCGCGTGTACTCGACTGAACTTTTACTTAAATTACGCACGGAGTTTCGGCCTGAAATTAGCGCACTTTTGTGTAGTCTTGAGCTAAGCCGAATGTTGAAAACGCTTAAAAGACCCAAAATTCTAGAATTTTTTTAGATTATTTATTTTTTGGTAAATAATTCTTTGTTAGTTTTTAATTTACTATTCAAAAATTTGAGTTAGATAAAATGTGGCTTTTTAAATCGACCTAATTATTCACATAGACAAATAATGCTTTAATGATAATGGGAGGGGGTTATGTACAAACTGGCAATTACAGTTCTGGTACCTCAATTTTTTACAAATCAAGCACTGTATATATATATATATATATACACCATTCGTTCATTTTCATAAATATATATTTATATATATATATATATAAATATATATTTATGAAAATGAACGAATGGTGTTTTTGGCATCTGGGGACCTCAAAAAGAAAAGTTATGACGGTCTTGGGCTTAGGTCTTACCATGAGACCTACGGTAACAGCTTCTTCCCTATACAGTCCTGCACCTGACAATGTTATCTGTGTGCAAATTTTGTACAGAGAATTTTACGTTTTTATTTTGTTATATGGGTCTAAAGAAAGGTTTTCCACTCGGGTGTCAAGCACGCAAGTGGAACCAATTTTTGTATTTTTGTATTTGCCGTTCTCCGGCTATTACGTCATCAAAATGGCGGATAAGCAATTTCGAAATGCGTGTATTTTGAAAAATATTTGTCCGATCGGAATAAACTTTTTTTGTTTGGAAGATAATTTTTTATGCTAAACTATTTACCTATGGTAAACTATTTAACTATATGCCTATGGTAAACTTTTTATAGAATTTAATGACCTTTTTAAAAATACCATATATTGTATACTTTGCTCGATTAATAAAGTAAATAAATTGGATTAATGTTGTAAAAACACAGAATTTTCCGTGCGGCAGACCAATCTTAGCTGGACCAGTGTTCTTTGTGCAAGTCATATAAAGAGAATTTTTCTGGTTTTATTTCGTAGTAGATGTTTAAAGAAGCATTTTCCACATGGGTGTCAAGAATGCACCTTTAACGTTTTCCGGCTATGACGTCATCAATATGGCGGAAAATCCATGAACAAAAAGGGCTCTATTTCACATACCATTTGTCCGATTTTATTAAACCTTTTTCTGTTTGAAAGACATTATTTAAGACTAAAATTTTTATATTTGAACATTTTATCTATTCTTAAGAAGTATTTAGTAATTTTCAAAAAACCCGTTTTTCATATATTTTTACTCATTTTTTGCATATATTTCTTTTAATGAAAGAATATTTTAAAAATGCCTAATGTAAAATTTGTAGAGCATTTTAAGAGCTTTTAAAAAATACCATACTTTGTATGGTTAACTCAAACAATAAAGTGAAGAAACTCGATAAAACTTAAAAAAACAACGAATTCCCCGTATTTCCACTAGAAAAGTTTCAATCTTAGCCGGACCAGTGTTCTGTGTGCAAGTCAGAAATCAGGAATTTTACTGATTTATTGTTTAAAGAATGTCTAAGGAAGTATTTTCCACTTGGGTGTCAAGAATGCACCCAAAGTGTTTTCCAGCTATGACGTCATCAAAATGGCGGAAAATCCATGAACAAAAAAGGCTGTATTTCACAAACCATAAGTCCGATTTGATTAAACCTTTTTTTGTTTTAAAGATATTACTTAAGGCTACAATTTTTGTATTTGAACTTTGATTCTATTCCCAATATGTATTGTGTAATTTAAAAAAACCGTTTTTCATACATTTTTACTCAATTTTTGCATATAACTTTTTTATTGAAAGAATTCTCTGAATATGCATAATGTAAAGTTTGTATAGCGTTTTAAGACCTTTTGCTCTACAAATTTTACATTAGGCATATTCAGAAAATTCTTTCAGTAAAAAAGTTATATGCAAAAATTGAGTAAAAATGTATGAAAAACGGGTTTTTTGAAAATTACACAATACATATTTGGAATAGAATAAAAGTTCAAGTACAAAAATTGTAGCCTTAAGTAATATCTTTAAAAAAAAAAGTTTAATCAAATCGGACAAATGGTTTGTGAAATACAGCCTTTTTTGTTCATGGATTTTCCGCCATTTTCATGACGTCATAGCTGGAAAACGCTTTAGGTGCATTCTTGACACCCAAGTGGAAAATACTTCCTTAGAAATTCTCTAAAAAATAAATCAGTAAAATTCTTGATTTCTGACTTCCACACAGAACACTGGTCCGGCTAAGATTGAAACTTTTCTAGTGGAAATACGGGGAATTCGTTGTTTTTTTTAAGTTTTATCGAGTTTCTTCACTTTATTGTTTGAGTTAACCGTACAAATTATGGTATTTTTGAAAAGCTCTTAAAACGCTCTACAAATTTTACATTAGCCATTTTTAAAATATTCTTTCATTAAAAGAGTGTATATGCAAAAAATGTGTAAAAATGTATGAAAAACGGGTTTTTTTGAAAATTACTAAATACTTCTTAAGAATAGAATAAATGTTCAAATACAAAAATTGTAGTCTTAAATAATCTCTTTCAAACAAAAAAAAGTTTAATAAAATCGGACAAATGGTATGTGAAATAGAGCCGTTTTTGTTCATGGATTTTCCGCCATATTGATGACGTCATAGCCGGAAAACGTTTAAGGTACGTTCTTGACACCCAAGTGGAAAATGCTTCTTTAAACATCTACTACAAAATAAACCAGAAAAATTCTCTTTATCTGAATTGCACAAAGAACACTGGTCTGGCTAAGATTGGTCTGCCGCACGGAAAATTCTGTGTTTTTACAACATTAATACAATTTATTTACTTTATTAATCGAGCAAAGTATATAATATATGGTATTTTTAAAAAGGTCATTAAATTCTGTAAAATGTTTACCATAGGTATGTTTTGATCATGTTTTTAGGTAAAAAGTTATATACAGAAGTTTAGTAAAAAGTATATAAAAAAAAGGTATTTTCAAAATTACTTAAAAAGTATTGTTAGTACGATAAATGTGTAATTGTAAATTGTTTAGCATAAAAAATTATCTTCCAAACAAAAAAAGTTTATTTCGATCGGGCAAATAGTTTTCAAAATACACGCATTTCAAAATTGCTTATCCGCCATTTTGATGACGTAATAGCCGGAGAACGTACCACTTACGTGCTTGACACCCGAGTGGAAAACCTTTCTTTAGACCCATATAACAAAATAAAAACGTAAAATTCGCTGTACAAAATTTGCACACAGATAACATTGTCAGATGCCGGACTAATAGGGGAAATTCGCTAAAAATTCGAACAAATGGTGTTTTTTGCTTCTGGTGGCCCCAAAATGAAAAGTTATCATGGTCTCGGGCTTAGGTCTTACCATGAGACCTACGGTAATAGCTTCTTCTCTATAGGGAAAATTTACTAAAATGAGCTACTGTTCTTTGAACGGTAACAGAAAACTATTTGAATCTTTATAAGAATTACCAAAGATTCAAACCAGTTAGGCTACCTTAAAAATATGTTATAAACGCTAATAAGTTCTAAATAAATTTATCTCAATAATCTTTTGAGTATTTTCTTAAATTGACGTACGGGAACCCGATTAATCTAATTCAATATCTTCTAATATTTGAAAATCTATTTTTATTTTTAATCAAACAAATAGTTTGACCCCCATTACTGAGTTCATCGGTTTTTGATCAGTTAATGCAAGCAACGAAATTACTCCCCCTCATAATTGCCAACCTCACAAAATCATAGGGCCACAAAGGAATATTAGGCCTATTGTGTGTTACCCCCAGTTAGACTCTAACCTTTTGGTGGTAATAATTGAAGGGGTCCCCCGTAAAACATTCTAAGCGACAACATTTCAAAATCGGAGATATTCAGTGAAAAAGGTTCTCTAGGACAGGAGCTACACCGTGGTATATTTTATTTGGAAGATATTTGAGTTGGCAGCCCTGATTTCGACTCTCAAAGTGAGCGTTCTTTGCGGGACTGCTCGGACTTTCTGGACAATAACGTTCTATTCGCCAAAAGATGGACTCCCCGCCGATCGTTGCGTTGTCGCTCAGCGACCAAAATCGCATAAATAAAAATAAAACACGTGAAGTAAATATTGGAAAGTGGAAGGATAAGACCAGGAAGGAATATAGAAAAGCTTAGATTACCCTGTAATTCAAAAACATAAGACCAGGAAGGAATATAGAAAAGCTTAGATTACCCTGTAATTCAAAAACTAAGAAGCCAAGGCCTGGAAAATGGCTCCCAAAAGAAGTGAGTAGAGTAACGTTTTAAGCACCAAATTTGGATAACTTTTAGCAAAATGACATATCACATTATCAAACAACATTATGTTTTTGTACTTTTATCCCCATAAAATAGTTTTATATCCAGTTTTATTTTCATTAATGTTCATATTCCTACACTCCCTATGTTTTTTCCAAAGCAGAAGAGCAGTCCATCAGAGAACGTTTCAAACGCCAGTCATTTAGAACGGTGTAACCCCCAAAAAACATATAAATGTTTTAAAATACTTAATGGCAAGTAAATATTTAATATAAGGCTACATTATAATGTTAAAAATAGGGTATTAAAAAATTATACATGATTATAAGTTCTAACATCGAAAAACCTGTAAATTTTAGAATTCAACTTTCAATGCTTGATTACTCGAAACTAGGTTTTTGTTGCTTGGAACGTTTTACGGGGGACCCCTTCAGTTGGTTAACTGCTTCTTGTTCTTCTGGATTATTATAGTTATTTTATTATTTTACATTTTAGGATAAGTCATAATCGACTAACTAAATGGCCAACTAGTTGGTAAAACCAGTCGACTATCCCATCACTATAGACTATAGCTATATCGTAAAACCTTAAAAAATGTATCTATGCTTGCACTTCAACATAGATTCATAGCTTCTGAACGTACAGTTAGGATGTTTCACTGTTTGCCATAAAATGTGCAAAAACTCTTAAGTTTTTTTTTATTTTAGCGAATTTCCCCATAGGGAAGAAGCTATTACCGTAGGTCTCATGGTAAGACCTAAGCCCGAGACCATGATAACTTTTCGTTTTGGGGCCACCAGAAGCAAAAAACACCATTCGTTCGAATTTATATATATCTATCTATCTATCTATATATATATATATATATATATATATATATGTGTGTGTGTGTGTGTGTGTGTGTGTGTGTGTGTGTGTGTGTGTGTCTGTGAGCACGATAGCGGCCGTAAATATGGTCCGATCTTAATGAAATTTGGTACAGACATGTAAAGTGGTAATCGATTGGACAAGTTCGTAAACCAGCCTGATCGGACCG
The DNA here is from genome assembly GCA_035578135.1 of Flexamia atlantica. Lineage (NCBI taxonomy): Eukaryota > Metazoa > Arthropoda > Insecta > Hemiptera > Cicadellidae > Flexamia > Flexamia atlantica. Next base: position 144,765,192 of record JAQJVK010000001.1, on the reverse strand, counting down.
TCGGAAGGGGGGGTAAAGGGGGAATAACCCCCCCAAAAATGTGTTTTTTGGGGTTTTTACATAGAAAAATAAAATTAATCAAATTTTTGTTGGCACCATTGGATTCGCCTCAAAAAAACAAACAATTTAGTATTTTGAATCATTGCTCTATGTCCATTAGTTAACGAGATATTGAAAGTGGTAAACACAGTACGTAGTCCCAATGTTAACCTTATGGGGAATAAGTAAAATTCTATATCTCGCTCATTTCTCAACATATCTTAATTAAACTTGGTTTGTGGCTTCATCTAGATGAGATCTAATGTATTTTAATTTTAAATTACATTATTTTTGTAGGTGAGGTAGAATTGTCAAACCTATTATATTTTGGGCTTCTCTCACCTTGGTATTTGCTTCAGAGCTGTTTGTTCAATATTCTGTTGAAACGGTGATATTTCAACGCCGTCAATAATTGTTCTTAACACTTATCACATAAAACACACATGTTTACACACATAACAGTCTCTTACTACCCGATATTTCACGGAACCAAAACAAACGTTCCGCGTCTTCAGGGGGGGTTTTCCTGAAGCAAACCCCCCCTGAAGACGCGGAACGTTTGTTTTGGTTCCGCGAAATATCGGGTAGTAAGAGACTGTTATGTGTGTAAATATGTGTGTTTTATGTGATAAGTGTTAAGAACAATTATTGACGGCGTTGAAATATCACCGTTTCAACAGAATATTGAACAAACAGCTCTGCAGCAAATACCAAGGTGAGAGAAGCCCAAAATAGACTAATGTATTTTAGTCTAAAACCCCCAAAATTTCCATTTTTGTGGCAGCAAACCTGCATAATCATTCCCCATGTTATCCCTATGGGAAATAAATCTGCCTTATTTGTGAACATATTATAATAAAACTTGGTATAAAGCTTCTTCTAGTTAAGATATACTAAATAATGAATTAAAACTAACCAGTTTTAATATACCTGTTGCAGCAAACCTGCATACTCATTCTACATGCTAACCTTATAGGTAATAAAAAAAGTTTTTAGTTTGCTTATTTCTGAAAATATCCTGATAAGAACTGGCATGGTGCTTCATACCGTTAATATCTACTTGATTATGGCTTAAAATATCCAAATCATCAAATTACTGAGGCAGCAAACCTGTGTGCTCTCTTTCCCAATGTTAACCTTATGAGAGGTAAATACAATTGGATAGCTTTCTTATTCCTCAGCATATCTTGATAAAACATGTGATGTGGCTTCATAAAGTTTAGATATATTGGATTGTAGCCTATAATACCTCATTTTCAAATTTCTGTGGCAGCAAACCTGAATTTTTCCATACTAATCTTATGGAGAATAATTTATTTTTAAATAGCAATTTTGGGCATTTGGCAAATCACAGGATGAGGGAACAGGGCTCAAATTAAATGTTTTAATGTCAGGGACTCAGGAAAAGTACTGTAATTTCTTAAAGTTTTCTAGAAAACAAAAAATAACATAAAATAACTGCCATTTAAGTAGCATTGGGAAGTAGCATTGGGATCTAAAACGTCTGCTTTGTTTACATTAAAACATGTGAGCTGATGTTTGATTCAAAGCCACATGGTGGATACAGACATATGGCTTACTTAAAGGCCAGATAACTAAATATGTCAAATAAATGTATTATAGCGAATACAGATTTTTACTGATGATGTTTGTAAAATTTTTTACTTAAACTTAAACAGCTGGTCATTTCCCCATACGATTAAATTGGAAAAGCCAGCTGTTTTGAAGTTTTGAACATTGCATTTTCGTGCCAAGTATAGGCTATTATTTTTTATAGCCTTTTGATCTTAAAAGCCACTATGAGAGTATTTTTGCACGCTTTCTTTTGAATGTATATTGATTTTACTTGATGCGAGACTTCATTTAAATTATTTATTTATGCACTTGAAATTCGCTGAGTATGCAGGACTGCTGCAACGGGGGTATTAAGTGTTTACCCTCTAAAAAAGAACTGTAATGCAACTAACTGTTTCGAGGAGTAAGCTAGAAAATATTTTAACCTCTGTCAGCTGTAAATTTACTTTGGAATTACATTAAGTTTATATAAAGTTACAACTATATTTCAGTGAAATTTCTCTTAGAATCAGAAAGCATGCGAAATCCAATAATGTTTACGATTAAAAATTACTCACAATTTTTGAAATTTATTTATTTTATAATTACCTAATTCCCTAAGTTATTTGTTTCATTAGTTGCCATTAATTAATTGATATTTTTTCATTTCTTTGATTTTTTTAAGATTTACTGCATTGGAAGAGCAGACATATAGTTATAGGCTTATTCAAATAACATGGCCTAGTCCTTCCATTAGACCAACGTTAATTTTAGCATTGGGCTTATAGGCAACCTGGACCACGTTATTTGACTCATGTAATAAAGTCTAATAGATCTGCCTTTATTTTTCTATTTTACCTCAACATTTAAAACCAGTTAGGCCCTAAATAAGTTTCCATCAACATCTGGGTTCTATCAGCTAGAAAATGGATTTTAAACATTTGTTTAAACAACTACTTTAATGTGGCTAGCAATCAAACAGCTAATTTAATTCAAAAACAAAGTTCTATCCAATCAACTTCAATAGACATTAAGACTAATTGGGTGAAGGTGCATTGTACCTAACCTAATCCCGCCAGGAAACACAGTTTCCGCGGTGAGATAAAGAATCATTTGCAGAAGTAGCTGTTACCGCTGCAAACTAATCCAAAAGGTTGTGGAGCCCATGGTTTTAGAATGCCGAGTGTACCTTATACCTATTCATAGTTAAGTCAGTACCGTACCTAATAATCTCAAAAAGCAATGAGTAATAAGTACCTATTACTTATAAAATGAGTAATAGGTGCTTAAGCAGGGTCGTAACGTTAAACTTGGGGGCCCGGGGGCAAGACTAACTGGTGGGGCCCCCCATATCTTACTCAAGCATGAGTGTGCAAATTTCAAAAATCATAATACCAAATATTATTACCTTTACCATTTTTATAGGCCATAAGTATTTTGCTTTATTATAATAACCCTAATTTACGAATAATCGATAAAACTAAATAGGCCTAGTGTTGGGAGTTAACTGATAGTAACATAAAATAATTCAAAATGTTAACAAACTTTTTATGGTTTCTTTTAGTTTATAAGACACAGTTACTAGAATATAATTTTACTACTGAAACATTTATTTTTTTCTTTGTGCCTTCGTGCAGTCAGTCATCAATAACTCAAAAAAAGTAATTTTTTAGCTCCATCGTTTTTAATGGAGGTTAGAGCGAAGCAACTTAAATTGTCTTGTGCCAGTGTGCTTCTTAAATAGCTTTTATTAATTTAAGCTTTGAAAAATATCACCCTGCCTTTGCAAGGTTACTGGGAGTATATTGTTCACGCTTTGCACACATCAAGATAACTCAAAGACAATAACGAACTATGATCAATAATTAAAAGTTCTGCCAATTTTTTTACTGTTTTATTTTTCTAAACTTCTTTTCAAATTAGTTCTGTTAGTAGCTGTTTAGTAAATGTTGTTTTCTGAAGCAAAATGCAAAATTATTTGACGGCCGCAATACTATTAAGAGATTTGCTGGCCGCATAAACACTGGGCGTTTTTATTTTATTTTATTTTTTTTTGCTGCAATATGATTGAGGGTTTTGTCATAAAGGCCCGTTTTCACTATGCCAGCTGAGGATCCAATTGGCATAAGATAGACCAATCCCAAAATCGTATTTGCAATGTATGTACATTTCTTACCTAATCTATATTATTAATACGCTACATGGAAACTTTGTTCACGATAGGGCTTTTTTATTTTAAGATTTACCCTCACATATTATACATCAAAACAAGCATCTCTATGTGCAGATTCCTGTAAGCATCTTTCGATTTTTAATTTAGGCAATATAACTCGAAAAAAGTGTGAAAAAATGATTAGAAAATAAAGTGTATTTTGACAGAAGCAAAAATGTAAACAAATAAACATCTGATCAGCTGTGTGGGATTTAAAATAGCCTATATAGACCACAGACCAAGAAAAAAATTTAGATATCAAAGTAGTTTAAAACTCAAGCCAGCTGTTTTTTTTTTTTATTTGAAAAGGAATAAGACAACGAAAATTTGTTGTGATCAGACACTTTATATTCTTTCAAACATGCTAAGAACGAGTCGACGAAGAAGTTTTATAGCGGTCGGACATGGCGGGGCAATGTACGGAAAGATGTTCGCACACGGCGGGACAACGTACGGGAAGGTGTGCAAACAGAAGCTTCAGTCGCGGAGCTGGAACAATTAGCGGAAAATTACACTGACAAACTCGCACTAACACTTTCAAGGATTCAGCAGCATTTACTTGGCGGGATGGCATTACCATGTCAGAAATGTGGCGCGGTACATTTTCAAGGAGAAAAAAGAGGAAGAGACAAAGGATTTTCATACAGCTGCCATAAGGGAAAAGTAAATCTACTTACATCTCAACAAAGCGATTACATTCAAAGTCTTATAACTGGTAACGATAGACTGAGCAGAAACTACAAAGAAAACATTAATTCCAAGAACGCTGTGCTCGCATCGGTAAGCAAAAGAGCTATTAAATTGAAGAAAACAATGGGGGAGGGATTTTCATGTATAAAGTGTTCGCAACAATTTATCACTCAATTATAGCACCTTACAACAGTGAGGAGAACATTCGTTATATGTTCAGTATCTATGACGGACGTCAAAATTGGTGATCGAGAAAGAATGCTAAACAAAGTCAACGGCTCTCGCAGCAATGAACTCATGCACAGCTTGACTGTACACTTGGTTAAAGTTAATCCCTAAGCGGAAATTTTCAACGTGAAGAGTTGCGTACTGAAAAATACTTCTGATGAGCAGCATACACAACTCGGATTGCACATTGTCTGAGATCGAAAAGAATATTAGCGCCGATACAACGACAACATAACTTCTAATGATGTTGCTAATATTTTTAGAGCAAACGATAGCGAACCACCAAGTGTGAGCGTGACTTAATTATTTACCCGAAAGATAAGCCACTTAGAAGAGTACATATTCTTCAATTTTTGCCTCGACCCAATGGCTAAACTATTAATTCTAGAGGTTAAAATACCTTATTCCGTCAGTGATCTACTGTCAACCGAAGACCGGCGACCGGTTTCGACCATACAATGGGGTCATCCTCAGGGCGTTGAAAGACTTAAAATCATTCTGAAGAGGTCGTCAAGTATCTTAAAAACTGCATCGTAACATCAAAGACGTCCACAATTAAAAACATTTAACACCCACATGTAGCCACAACGAAAAACAAAAACAGTTCACGGCGCGGCGGGTATGCATACATTGTCACAGTCAAGACTCTTAACTGTGACAACGTATGCATACCCGCCGCGCCGTGAACTGTTTTTGTTTTTCGTTGTGGCCACATGTGTGTGTTAAATGTTTTTAATTGTGTACGTCTTTGATGTTACGATGCAGTTACCGTTAGGGTCGGTTAAGATGGGGTCTACTGTATTTACACATTTTGAATTCGTTGAGTATGAAGGTCTCTTGCAACAGGGGTATTTTTTCCGGTGGTTCCAATAACTTCCAATTTATTGCTAATCCATGGTATAATTGTTTTCTTAAAATCTAATATGCCCGGGCCAGAGTCATGCATCTGTTTTCTTGTTGGAATTGGCCCTAGCCAACTACAAAATATATCTAATTTCATTTTGTTAATACTTCATAATAATGGCTTGTTTTAGATCATTACTGGTTGCTGCATGTGAGAAGCGAAGTATTCTGATGTTTGATCCCTTATCTAGAAAATTGATTCATGCTGTAGATGAAGCTCACTTAGACTGTGTTAATTGTGTTAGGTAAGTATCCTTTAAACATATTTTGACTAATTAACATGTAATATTGGCCTAACTCATTATATGAGATGTGGTGATGTGGTGTGGTCAATATTTCTTATTTAGTCTGGTCATTAAGTTTCCCATAGCAGAACTTCACACAACAGTGCGACATTGTCGCAGAAAGATCAGTCTGATGACTGGCCAATTTTTAAATCATTTCTGCAGAAAACCTCGAGTAGCCTAATTTCCTAGGCTGATAAAATTATTTTCTGCAGAAAAATTCTCAATTCCACAAACTACAATTCTAAAAGTAGTTGTACGGTATGTCAACTCATGTACTTCATGGAAGTAGCTGTGGCTGTAGTGAGCTACATTTTAAAAGTAGCTTCCCCAACACTGTTGGTTATGTTTCAACTTATAAATAGAGTTAAAGTACTCATAAAATAGGCATGTTTTAGGATACTGTGGCAGTTATCCTGGTATCACTACCCTCATAAAGAATCTTATAATAATAAAATGGTCATGAATAAAATAATTTGGAACCCTCAGTATTAAAGCTAACAATTGTAAGGTGACTTTTTATCCCACTATTAGTGTTCTCTTTTAATATTCTTTGTCTTAGATTTCTCGATTCTCGAGTATTTGCTACATGCAGTGATGACAGCACAGTGGCTTTGTGGGATGCTCGCAACTTAAGATCACGGATTCGAACACTTCAAGGCCATTCTAACTGGGTGAAGAATATAGAGTTCTCTCAAAGTGATGGCCTGTTGGTTACATCAGGTTTCGATGGCAGTATTTACACTTGGGATATTAATAGGTACCTTATATACGATAAACTTCAATAAACTTTTTACAATTGTATAAGTTGTTAATTTGTAGTATCAAGACTAAAATAAGTTTTCTTTTGGATAATTCTTCACAGAATTTGAACTTTATATTACATATTTTCTTCATATTATATTAACTTGTTTTATTAGCAAGCCTTCGTTTAAATCAATCATGCCTTAACACTTTGTAATTTGAATTTTCTTTTCATTCTGCTATCTTTCATAGAAAGATCATGTCAGATTAAGTAATGCTCCAGGTATTCCTGATCATAGCCAAAAACACAATGTGACGGAGGGTCGCCAAGCCCTAAAATATGTGATATCAAAGTGTATACCAAGTCAAGGCCTTTGGTTAAACTTGTGAGTCAACTTTGAATGGTTGTATTTGTAAGACTAACAATGATCTGAGTATTATGGCGATTAATTTACGACATGTCCTTAGCCAGCAGTGTAATGAAAGCAGAGGAAGGAAAGTATTCCAGACATAGATACTCATTAATCAAAATCCTAAATTAATCACCATAATACTCAGAGCATTGTTAGTCCAACAAATACAACCATTCATAGTCGTCAAACAAGTTTAGTCAAAGACACTAACCTTGACTTGGTATAGGACTACACTTAGATAACACAAGTTTTAGGGCTCGGCAACCCTTCAACATATTGTGTTTTAAGTTTGACATCAATGCTTTTTGAAATCATCACACCAAAAGAAACCTCTTGCTGTACCTCTAAAGGTAAAATAATGCAAACGTCAATTTATTCCATCTATTTCTATTGCTGGTATAAGTATCTATAACATTAGAAAATAGAAGATTTATGTGTATTTGTCTTTTCTATTTGTTTCGAGTGTAAATAAAAACTTTCTTTCTGAATGACATGATTTTGTTGGTGAGGTGAATATTATTCTCAAATATTTTGGGGTTTTCACTCACCGTAGTAGTCAGTGCTTTTAAAGTTCCAGATGTCCAGGGGTCATAAAAACACACACAAATAATACAAATTCTGGAAAACGCACTGTTTGTTATGGTCGACGTTTCGCAGACACAAAAGCAAATCCGCTTATTTAAGACCGGCTGGTAGATGGATTACGGCCACGTAGTCGCTAGGAACATCTTGACTTGACTGAGTTGACTGGTGCATTATCAGTGTTATCAGATGGAGGGGGCGGGGAGGATACACACACTTGCCTTTATCTATTTTAATTCGAACCTCCCTCTTAGTGGCACGAACATAGGGTGAAGTGATGCACTAGGCTGGGAAATACAATTCTTGTCAACTGCCATGCATGCTGCCTCCAATAATGTTCCTTTCTTTCAACCTTTCTTCTTTCAGCATAATACATGACGATGCCCAGTCAACTTGGTGCTGTGTGGACATCACATGTTCAACTATTTTGAAGTTTTTTGCATTGGCTTTTCACCACAGTTTTTTATGTTCTCCAATCTTAAGTTCAGCTGGTCTCGATGTTTGGCCATAATAATTATTGCCACACCTACAAAGAATTTTGTATACCACATTCTTTGAATTGTGGGCCCCGTCATTAAGCCTTACTCTTGTAAAAACACTGCGTAGGTCTCCAGTGCTTTTAAAGGCAGTTCTTAGCCCAAATGTATTATTTATTCTACGCACTTTTTCCAATAGTCCAAAAACATCAAAAATTATTATCCTTTCAGCAGGCAAAGCCCCTAATTTCAATATAAAATCTTGTATGGTGCCTAATGCAATCAATTTGTTTTCCAGCTACACGGAGGTTGGTTTTTTGTACAAGCGTGTATTTCACACCAATGGTCTGATGCGTACACGTCTGAATCCCGATGGGTCCAAGATGATCATATGTACTACTGGAGGGTACCTCATCCTCATTCACAATCTTGACCTGAAGACTCTAAGAGAGGACCTTGAGGGATTCAAGGTGGGTTACACTTAATTTAAAACTCCCTCACCCTTTCATCATTCCTTGCTGACGGCTGTAAAAACTGTATTAACCTGGCAGAACTGACTTCGATTCGAAAACGCGATGACTGACTCATGGTCTTTTGGACTAGGCTTTATATAAAGGTTTGTATATTGAAAAATGATGAGTTTATTTGCACAAAAACTCCACTAAAGTCTTTTACATTAGTTTTGTAGTTATAAAAAGTTTATATTCTATATAAAGTAGTTACTTTATGTAGAATATATGTGCATACAAATTATTGATATAGTATTAAAAAAAAATTTTTTAATTGCGCTAGAGATACTTCAATAATAATTATTGTTATTGCGTTAAAAACGTCCGTATGTTGTACAACGATGTCTTTATACTGACTAAAACTCCACAAAAGTGTTGTACATTAGTGTTTTGAATATTTTATATAAGAAATATGTGCACATAAAATATTTATATGTAACATGAAGTCTTACATGACTCACGGTCGAAAACACCAGACCTCTAAAGAAACTTTCATTGAACTGACTGTAAGGGTTAGAGAATGACGAGAAGTGAGTCATATTGTTCCTGGAAAGACGTACGAGAGGTATAGTGACGGCCAGCTCTGACGACACCCGAAAAATATAATTTTTATCAAAAAAACTACTAACCCGGTCTTTTAGACAGGTATGTCAGTCCTCACGGGTTAACTGATACTCCCCTAGTGAAAAATCTGTGTGTTGGACCAAAATTATCTCAGAAAGTATTGTCAAAATAACATACATTTTTCTGATTCAATTTTTGAAAAAAAATCTCAAAACAAAAATAGGCTGTGGTGGAATTTGAAATGACAGTCTTGAGGTTACAGAACCAATTCCTTAAACCAAGGCCACTATACTATCTATACTCCAGTCCAGAATGTCGCCTTATTCATATAATAAGTAGATGTAATAATATGTTACAATAATAAAAGGACAACTTTGATTAATATTATGGATAAATCAAGAAGATTACCAGCCTTTTTAATACATTTTTGCTGACCTACGTGCTTTGCCTTTTTGGCCATTTTAAAGCTCTCAAGGCCCTCATCTTGTCCCTCAACTTGGTCGCAATTACACCCTGCCAACTCTGCCGTCAAGCCCAGCCCCCCCTGATGGGGAACTGAAATTGCTCAATGAATGACAGCTACAATGTTGCCTCCAATTGTGACAACTTCTGTTGCTGTATCCGTTATTGACAACATAACTAGCAAAAGCTAATTAGGATTCCACTGGGGGATTTAAATCTTGGTTTGGTTAGGTATTTCATCCCTTTGAAAACTGATTTTTTTAAATCCTACTGTTTGAAATACGAAAAAAATGACACACATTGGTGTCAATATAGTCAATATTGTTAATAAAATACCCCCGTCGCAGCAGACCTGCGTACTCAGCGAATTCCCATAGGATTTATTTTGTATATGTGAGCATTCAACTTATTTGAAGGAAAGTATTGTTGAATACGTTAAGTAAATAATATACTAAAAACGTATATTTAATCAGTCATGAGCTTTAAACATGAGGGAAATTAACAAGGAGACCACATTGTAACGCATACAATTTTGTATTTTATATAATTCTTAGTCTTTTAATTAAAAAAAAAGTAATCTTGTTATAGTATATAAATGTCAACAAACATATAATAAATGAACTCAAAACAAACAAATAACTTAATCTCATGAAAAAATTAAATTCAATCATATGGTTAGTTTTATAATGAAACACCCCCGAGGTTATAGCAGACCTGCATCTCCATCCAATTTCAATAAAACATATTATCAATCCTCATTATTGTAAACATACCATATATTACAATACATTTTCAGGCAGTTTAGACCAAGACACCCCCCCCCCCCGCCAAATGCTCATACTTTATAAAATTTAAAAATAATTTGTATTTTCTGATATAGTATAATATATTATTTGCAAAATCTTGATCAATGAACTCTAACTATTCAAAATAAACACAAATAAAATATTCATCACCTGAAAATTCAATCATATGTTCAGAATTGTATTTTTTTAATCTATCAAATATATAGTTGTGGGCAACTATATATTTTGGAGGGTAAGATTAAAAATAATATTGGACAACGTACTGTGTTTAGCACTTTCAATACCTCAGCAACGGATTGATGTAGAATAATAATTCAAAGTGCTAAATTGTTCATTTTTTTAAGCTGAATCCAATTTTGACACTTACATTTAAAAGAAAATAATATAAAGATATTAAATCCTAAAAATAAATTTTATTTTGTCAAATAACCCTCCTTAGAGTTAACTTATCGTGCTGGTTTTCGAATTCGAAGTAATAAATGTCACTCTAGACGTATGTACCAAATTTCATCGTGATCGGACCTTTTTTACGAAAGTTATCGTGCCTACGGACAGGTATATATATATGAAAATGAACAAACGGTGTTTTTGGGGTCTGGGGACATCAAAATGAAAAGTTACGGTGGTCCCGTGCTTAAGTCTTACCATGCCGCCTACGGTAATAGCTACTTCCCTACGGGGGAAATTCGCTAAAAAAGTTAAGTGGCAATCATGTGTATGTTCCTATATGTCATAAGGAACATGATAAAGTTTGAGTGTAAAGGAATACGATGGAGATTGGGTGTTTACAAACAAAAACGGATTGAACTAGACCTTTTGGGGTGCAGTAAAGAAATAATACAGATGATCAACTGATTAAACAAAGAACATAAAGAACAACTAAACGTGTCTAGAAAAGTGAAACCTTGACCTAGTCTGTTATTGTCCAACATATTCTGTCTGATGCAGCTATCACAGACTACCTAAGGATGGTCTGACAGCTACCACCATCCCTGTAGCCGCTAGTTTCACACACCTGTTTGAAGTAAACCATATTCTGTTACAAAATGCACAGAATATTCTGTTATTTGATGAGAATGCACCTGTAGTTAGAAAAAGTCGCTAGGAAGAGAGCTCCTTGGAGAAATGAAATCATTATAGAACTCGCCAAGGAAAAGAACTATTGGAAGAAAAAATTATTAACCTTTAGATGTGACAACGCTAAAGTTCAGTACTGCAAAACAAGAAATGCTCTGAACAGTACAATAAGGAAGGCAAAGCAAACTTATTTTCAAAAAGAATTGGCAGGATGTACAAGTTCTAAAGAATTTTGGGCGAAAATTAAGATAAGGGGAGCAATAACTAGGTACAAAGAAAATGATGTCCCATAATTTCTGCAAAAGCCAGAGTAAATTAACAAACATTTTTCTGTGATGGATGGAGGTTGCCAAGCCCAGATAGAATGCCTTTATTATCTGAAGAATCTTTGTGAAAACGTCAATAGCACGTTTAGTTTTCGCCAAGTAACGGAAAGAGAGGTTATAGCTGCAATCAATAGGATTACTTCTGGCGCAGTTGGCACTGATGGCATCACAATCAATATGATTAAAATTATAGGTCCGTATTGTGTTGGGGCCATCACTCACTTTCACTTGTTGAATACTTAACTTGCAACGGAAGTTTTCCCTGATGATTGGAAGGAAGCGATTGTCTTCCCTCCTCCTAAGGTCAGAACACCTTCGGTAGACGACCTTAGACCAATTTCTGTGTTGTCGGCCCATTCCAAGGTCTTGAAGTCAATGGTGGTCACCCAGCTGGTGGAATTCCTTTAATTGCAGGCTATTATTCCAACCACTCAATCTGGATTTTGAAAAGGGTACAGCACCGCAACAGCTCTTTTGCTTGTCTGTGATGACCTTATTAAAGCAAGAGCTGTTAAAACGTGTACTACCCTAGTAATGCTTGACTTCACGCAAGCATTTACTCTATTGATCACTGCTTACTACTAGGCATGATGAGGCACTACAGGTTTGAGCATCAAACGACTTCATGGTTTCAGTCCTATTTGGACGGAAGAAGCCACAGGACCAAATTGGGATCAGATCTCTCTGCCCGTGTGAGCAAATCATTGTGTGTCCCACAGGTAGTTGCCAGTGTAGTCCCATCTTGTTCAGTTATAAAAATGTTATGTTTGTTTTATTGTATTGTATTAGGTTTGTAGTTTTGACGAGTTTTTATTTATTTTTTTTTTAACATGTTACCATGAAAAAACGCTCCAAAATACAGTAGAGCGCCGATTATCCGAACGTCGATCATCCGAACCGTCGGTTAACCGAACACCGTAATAATTCATATTTTGAACATGATTCTCAAGCAATTCAAATTCGCGCGTCAACTGAAACTCCCGTTGCGCCGGGATATCAATGTATTCTGATAGATTTCATAATAAAATTAAGTGAATAATTTTTGTTTGTTCATTTTTTAGCCTTTTTACTATTAAGAATTACGTTACATATGTAATTTTTAAATGTTGTCTTTTCATCTTTTCATATTCGATTATCCGAATATTCAGTTATCTGAACACCCCTTGTCCCCAATTAGTTCGGATAATCGGCGCTCTACTGTAAAGATGATTTTATTCATTATTTATTCATTTATTTACAGCCCAACATTTTCTGTCTTATGCAGCTATCACAGACCCACCATCCCTGTAGCCGCTAGTTACACACGTTTGAAGTGGACTGTATTCTGTTACAGCCCGACATGTTCCTTCTTAAACAGCTCTCACAGACCACCATCCCTGTAGCCAGTAGTTTCAAACACCTGTGTGAAGTGAACCCTTGTCTGTTACAGCCTAACATGTTCTATCTGATACAGCTGTCACAGACCACCATCCCTGCAGCTACTTTCACACTCTGTTTGAAGTGAACCCTTGTCTGTTACAGCCCATCACGTACCGTCCGATGCAGCTGTCACAGACCACCATCCCTGTAGCCACTTTCACAATATGTTTGAAGTGAACCCTTGTCTGTTTCAGCCCAACATGTTCTGTCTGATGTAGCTGTGACAGACCACCATCCCTGTAGCTGCTAGTTTCAAACACCTGTGTGAAGTGAACCCTTGTCTGTTTCAGCCCAACACGTACCGTCCGATGCAGCTGTGACAGATTACCATCCCTGTAGCCGCTAGTTTTAAACACCTGTGTGAAGTGAACCCTTGTCTGTTACAGCCCATCACGTACCATCTGATACAACTGTGACAGATTACCATCCCTGTAGCCGCTAGTTTCAAACACCTGTGTGAAGTGAACCCTTGTCTGTTATAGCCCAACACGTACCGTCTGATGCAGCTGTGACAGATTACCATCCCTGTAGCCGCTAGTTTAAACACCTGTGTGAAGTGAACCCTTGTCTGTTACAGCCCATCACGTACCGTCCGATGCAGCTGTGACAGATTACCATCCCTGTAGCTGCTAGTTTCAAACACCTGTGTGAAGTGAACCCTTGTCTGTTACAGCCCAACACGTACCATCTGATGCAGCTGTGACAGATTACCATCCCTGTAGCCGCTAGTTTCAAACACCTGTGTGAAGTGAACCCTTGTCTGTTACAGCCCAACACGTACCGTCCGACCACCATCCCTATAGCCACTTTCAAACTCTGTTTGAAGTGAACCCTTGTCTGTTTCAGCCTAACATGTACCGTCTGATGTAGCTGTCACAGACCACCATCCCTGTAGCCACTTTCACAATATGTTTGAAGTGATCCCTTGTCTGTTACAGCCCAACACGTACCGTCTGATGCAGCTGTCACAGACCACCATCCCTGTAGCCACTTTCAAACTCTGTTTGAAGTGAACCCTTGTCTGTTTCAGCCCAACATGTACCGTCTGATGCAGCTGTCACAGACCATCATCCCTGTAGCCACTTTCACAATATGTTTGAAGTGAACCCTTGTCTGTTACAGCCCAACACGTACCGTCTGATGCAGCTGCCATAGACCACCATCCCTGTAGCCACTTTCACAATATGTTTGAAGTGAACCCTTGTCTGTTACAGCCCAATACGTACCGTCTGATGCAGCTGTCACAGACCACCATCCCTGTAGCCACTTTCACAATATGTTTGAAGTGAACCCTTGTCTGTTTCAGCCCAACATGTTCTGTCTGATGTAGCTATGACAGACCACCATCCCTGTAGCCACTTTCACAATATGTTTGAAGTGAACCCTTGTCTGTTACAGCCCAATACGTACCGTCTGATGCAGCTGTCACAGACCACCATCCCTATAGCCACTTTCAAACTCTGTTTGAAATGAACCCTTGTCTATTTCAGCCCAACATGTACCGTCTGATGCAGCTGTCACAGACCACCATCCCTGTAGCTGCTAGTTTCACACACCTGTTTTCTCATAAGCGTAAAAGTAACCGTATTGAGTTTGTCACCGACTTTCCGGAGGGAGATGATGCTGAAGTTGTCTCTTCACTGCAGGTCTGTAACATTCATCAGTATATAGTTTGCTTTCTTATCTTCATATAACTCAAGTGTTTGGCATAAATACTTGGCATTGAAAAAGGTTATATTGTTGAAAACCTTAATTAATTACTTCTCCTATGTAGAATTTATGTATATCTATAGAGGTCCTTGTTCTGGAAACAAATTTTGTATTGTGTATTTCATTTTATCTTTTTTTAAATTAATTTTTTTAAACTTAATTAGACATAAATAATAAACAGTGATATTTCAGTGTAAAGTTGTGTATAATATACATAGTTGTAAATTTAAACATTTACAAGATTAAATAATTATTAATGAACAACTATAGTTTTATTTTTCTTTAAAAATAAATTTTATTAAAATCTTAGCCAAGAAGTTGTGGAAAATAAAATTAATAACAAGAGCAGTGTCAGTGAGAGGGCCTCGCTCAGTTGTTTGTCAATTGTTTGTATACTTCTAAATCACAGCTCACTCCTCCTTGCCTGACCGCAGGTCTATTTTTTGTTGATATCCGGTCAGATCAAGCGCTGAGTGACATAGCTGGGATCAGATAAGAGGGAGTCATTCCCGCTAATACAAAATTGCCAAAACTTAAACAATTTTTTTTAACCAATGACATCATTTTTTCTCATTTTTATAAATAAAATGAGACAGAAATGAAGGCTGTGTGAAATACCAATCGAAGATGTAAACTGCAAATATAAAAATTAGATTGAAGTTGTATATGTGTAAGGTCAAAGCTAAATATAGTTAAAAGTTGCCAATTTCTGAATTCCAAGAGATTGTATTTCTTGTTTCTTGTCAACATCCTTTCTCTTATCAGTTGATGAAGTATTGTTGAGATTTTTTGTTTATGAGAAACACTGTGAATTTCGATTGCACCCATCCATTATAGTGTAAATCTGTCGTCAGGTCCACCCGCAAGGCTGGTGTGCCCTGAGTCGAAACATCAGCAATGACGAGAACTCGGAGTGGACTTGCATCCACGACATCCAGGAGACGGACTCGGCGGAGCTGATGCCTGAGGATCTGGACTCGGGAGGAGGGGCTGACGATCCGGACGACGAACCTCAGTCAGTAACTCAACAACTCCTTCAACTAGTTATTTTAAGTAAATCTGATGACACGATATCACTTAAAAGCAATTGTAACCCTTGAAACGTCTAATAACTAGTCTTTTGATAACTACTTATAAGACAAAGAGGGTTATTTTCTGCAATTAAAAATAATACAATAAATTATAAACCATCAAATTTTGTCTCTTAATTGTGTGAATAGAGGAAATGGTTATTTCCTGTGATACTTTAACCCTCTAAGTGCCCCAACAAAAAACCTAAAGTGCCACATAATTTTTTGCACTTTAGCAGACTTTTATATTAAATGCTATAAAAAATTAAAATGTTGACTTAATTGTATAAAAGTATACATTTTCTTTAAGTACAGAAAATGGGCTATCTTTTAGTATAAAATTTGTTGGCCTTAATGTATGTTGTATGTATGTTGTAACAGTTTGCCATGGGTTCAAATCCAGAAGATTCAAAAAAAAAATCACTTTTTATGTTACGAGACCTGTAAAATATATTTAGACATCAATAATCAAAAATCCAAGATATGCATTTTGTTCAGAATTTAATAAGGAACAAAAAAAGTATAATTTTCTTGGGTTTTGTACAAAAAATTGAAATAAATGCAGGTACGAGAAAAATTTACCCGAGAAAAATCATTAGGCCTATGTATTCTTATGAGGTTAAGGCACTTTTGCAATTTGGGCCTAAGTAAATATCACTTTCAACACTGTCTTCATCAAGGTCACTAAATGTATTCTTTATTAATTATCTAAAGTCACTGGATCGTTAATCACTCATATTTAATGATTAAAAGCAATCCACACAACGCTAAAACAACAAACAACATCATTCACAGTGTAAACAAACATAAACATCTGGAAAAAGAAGAAAGCTGTAAAAGAATTAGTTCGCCGAGTGGCAAACATTTATAGTTGCCATGAGGCCCAGAAATCCCCGATCATTTTGGTATGCTCAATGGCCCAAAACGATCAATCGTAAGCTAAATATTTTTGCTGAAAGTGCCGTGTGTGACATCGCCCGAAATCGGACGATTGACACTCAGCGGTCAAAAAAGATCGCCCGAAATCAGGCGATTGACACTTGGAGGGTTGAGTTAATAAAATATGCACACAGCCTTTTAAAGAGGAAGACCATATTAGGTTTCTGATAAAACTTTGTTCGGCCCAGTAATCCCATGATGGTTTCAGGAGCCCGCTGGAAGGCATGTTTGTGATCGGGTCCAACTCCCGTGCCCGCGTCGTCAGCCCCACTGTGAGGAGCGCGCCGGCAGCGCAGGCGGTGCGCAGGTACGCAGCGATGCGCACGCTCAGCAACTCTCCGTTCCGCGGCTTCCCCACGCCCGAGCCGCAGGCCGCACCGGCCCCGCGGGACAGCAACATCGTGGTCACGTCCACCGACGTGTGGGAGGCGCTGGTTGCTATCCGCGAAGCCAGGTCAGTACCGTCACCTAGGTAGCTCCAGCCATCAAAATTAAGAAGTTGTTGGTATATGAGTTTTTTAATTGTACATGTAGGAATCCTTTTTTGGAATACTTAATTCAGGAGCCAAGAGTAGTATCAACAGTACCCTGAGGCTAAATAACATTTTATGGATAATTCCTTCATACAGTCGAACCTAACTTATTTCAAATTAAGTGGACAGCGTAGTGACTAAAAATCGAGGGTGAGTCCACACCAAAACAAAAACTCTCAAAGACATAAACTTTTAAATGATATTTTAGGTAGGTACCAAACAAATATTGAAGCACCACTAAACCTGATATACAGAAACGTTTAAATCTCTTTGATTAACCTATGAATGCAAATAAAAACGTCGTGTGTATGTAAATACAGCATATTTACACCTGTACTTTATTTACATACATATATTTAAGTGTTTACATAAATATATTTTAAGTGTTGTAAGACATTCTTTATTTACATTCAGTGAATACAACAAGTATCAAGTTAATGAGGAAATTACTGTGTGATGCCAGCCAAGCAAGCTTAGCAGTGTCTTATAGAGATGAGATGTAAGGATCAAAATTCATACAATGATTGCAGATATTTACTTCAATAAGGAATGCATAAGAAATAAAGTGACACCACAATACGCCAGAGTCTTAATTAGCCTGATGATGATTGGTGTTATATATCGAAATCGATTGCCATTTTCCACCTTTTGTGTATACTTATCGTTTTTTAAGTAAATTCAGAATGTGTAGGTATATTTTTAGGTGTTGTAAGACATTTCTTATGTACATCCAGTGAATACAACATCACATATCATGCTAATCAAAAAATTATTCATTAAGCTCTCATTTTGTGCCTTACAAAACCCATTTTTAAACAAGCACAAACAAATAAATCGTATAAAAATGGGTTGTAAATAATAATTTCAGTTTATGTCAAGTTTTTTGCACCCTTTCAAAGAGTCAAAGACATTTGGCTCAAGATGAAAGCGATTCTGGCAATAACTAGCTTGTTCAAAGTTGACCTCACAACCTGCACTGACCTGGCCTAATGACTTCGGTTGGACAGGTCGCGCAGAGAGCGCAACCGCGCGCAGGACCGGCGACTGGGCGGCAGCGGGATCCTGATGCCGGACCAGGAGCCGCACACGAGGTTCCGCATTGTGCGGATGTCCAGCGGCCTGGCGCTGGCGGACGCGGCCCGCACCCGGCCCCGCGACGCCGACGAGGAGCCCAGTCAGGATGTCGAGGTGAGGCTGAGGACAAGCACTTGGGCTCTAGTTATTATTATAATATTTACAAACATTATTTGAGCTTTAGTCCAAGCTTGTATGTGGCAGAATTTTTTGTCCAAGGATTATTTTTATGTTTTTGGCCATGTGGAATGAATTTGTGCTGCTCACAAATCTGGGAAAAATCTGGTCTGCGTCCTACAACCCTTCAAATTAGTGCCCAAGGGAAAAACAGTTGATTCAGCTATTCATGTTGTTTGTATTTTAACCGAGCAAAGCTTAGTCTCCCGATTCTAGGTACACCAGGGCTTGTACTTCTCCTGGCACATTTTGTACTCTGGTACACCTTGCCTCTGTATTCCATGAGCAAAGTCTTATAATGTGGACTTAGTATGTCTGTTATTTCCTCAGGTGTTGGAGGAGAGTAACCAGGCCGTGGGAGGGTCGGGGGCGCCCGCGGCACCGCCTGTGGCCTCCATCATCATCAGGTACCGCCGGCAGGGCGAGGCGCCACCACCCCCCGCCCCCGACGAGGCCCAGCCCGGCCCCTCCGCCGCCTCTCGCACCATCGTCATCCTGGGCGCCAACCGCTCCAGCCCCGCTCCTCTGCGACCCCCGCGCTCCTCCGCCTCCCGCATCAAAGTCCCCAAGAACCACAAAATACACCAGAACATCCCTCGTCTCTCACATTTTATCGAAGAACCGAATGTCGGTCGTGGGTTCATCAAAGAACTCTGTTTCTCATCCGACGGTCGACTTATTTGTTCACCTTTTGGCTATGGTGTTCGATTGTTAGCCTTCTCTCCCGAGTGCTCGGAGCTGTCCACTTGTGTCCCTAAAGACAGAGCTGTACAACTTTACGAGCTGGGAACAAATGTTTGTCATGCGGACATAGTTGTCAGTACTAAATTCTCACCACGACATTGTCTTCTAGTCTCCGGTTGTTTGACTGGAAGAATAGTTTGGCATCAACCTGTTGTGTGATTTTATATATAATTCGCTCATGTAATATAAAATGTTATGTAAGTTTAAAATTATGTAAATAAATGTATGTAATGTAGTGTTATTTCTTTAGCGGTTTTGTTTTGCTTTTCAGTTGCGTGATCTTTCTATTATGAAAAGTTAAAACACACGAGAGCTACTTAAATGTTTCAGTCTTTATCCTTCTTTTACCAAGGAGAAATAATCAGAATTGTTTATGGTTTTAGTTAACGAGTTATAGATTACAGTGTAACAAGGATTAATTTTTATAAAATTATCTTATTTTCATTGAAATTCAACAAAGAAATTAAAACTTTTGGATAAATGTGAGACTATAAAAGATATAAGACAAAATAAATTGTTTTATCAAACTTTCTCCTGCCAGATTTTGTAAAAAACAGATATTATAATTTGTTGTACATACTACAATAAAATTTTTTTTGTTACAACTTCATTTGTATTATAATGGAACACTAGACAAATTTTTATTGGTGTTAACCTTTACAAATATTGATTTTTATAGATTTTTTCAGTTTATTGTGATTATTAGGCAGTACTAATGTATAATATATAAAGGTCGATTATGTTTGTATAATAAATGAGTATAGTTTACACCATTGATTATTTTATGTAGATTGTACAGTTGATTTTTTAATTTGTATATACAAAATTATTTTCAATAAATATGATTGAGACTTAATAAAAGAGTATTTTCATTGAATTGATTTTTCACCATGATAAATAACAATTCTATAGAGGAGAAATATTTAGATATCATGTGTGAATTAGGCTCCACTTCATGCGTAGATAAAATTACACGTCCCGAAAGTAAATCCTGTATTGACCACATTTTTCTAAAATCACAAAAAACTCATTCTCTATTTCCGGCTGTCCTGCAAACATCCGTCACCGACCATTATGCCGTGTGTATGCAAGTAACCCTTAGTTTATCATTAAATTCGGTCTATAAGGAAACAAAGGAATTTTCGCATACAAACTGGAAGGAAGTTCGTGAAAACCTAGCAACCCAGAATTTGGACAGGGTTATTCTTAGTAATTCTCTTGACGATTCTGTTGAAATTTTTACTACCATTGTTAAATCAACCATTGAATCTTCGACGCAAACTAAAAGATATGTTTCTAAAAATGTAAAATTGAAGCTGTGGATTACTTTGGGACTGCTCACATCCATTCGCAAACGTGATAAATTAGGCAATCAACTGAAAAAAGAACCATTCAATTTACAACTGTGCCAAAAATTTGTTCGTTACAGAAATTCTCGCCACTCACTTATCAAAAAATCAAAATATAATTTTTACAAAAAGATATTTATTTAAGATTAATGAAACAGGTGGTGATCCAAAAAAATTTTGGAAAATCGTTAATGAAGTGGCGGGTAGGCAAGTCGGAAAAGATAAATTTCCTGTTCAGTTTTTTTGTTGTAACGGGGAGGCTGCCACCCCTACCAAGGTTAAGAGAATTAGTAATTCATTTAATGAGTACTTCTCATCTGTTGGATCGCAGCTGGCCGACGCTCTGAACCCCACCGAGCCTGCGCCCATCAATGACGCAGATCACTCTCTGGACACCATCTTTGAGCTAAGGCCGGTCACCGAGCTTGAGATTATGAATGTGGCAGGTAAACTCAAAGGTTGAACAGCACCGGGCTCTGGTGGCATTCCATCAGACTTTATTAAAAGTAACATTGACATACTTTGTAAACCAATTTGCCACATTGTGAATTTAAGTTTTATAAACGGTACCTTTCCAAAGTCATATAAAATTGCTAGAGTAATACCGATTTTCAAGTCTGGTCTTAAATCCTTGAAGTCCAATTTTAGACCAATTTCGTTGCTCTGTACGGTTTCTAAGATAATAGAAAAATGTGTAGAAATTCAGCTAACAAGTTATTTAGAACGTAATGAAATTATATCAAAAAATCAGTATGGCTTTATTCCTGGGAAAAATACATGAGACGCTCTTTTTGATTTGACCAAATTAGGTATTAACTAATTCATTGGGAGCAAAAGAGAAAATTTTGATAACTTTTTTAGACCTTGCAAAGGCATTTGATACAGTAGATAGAAAGAAACTTGTCTCAAAACTAGAATATATTGGCATAAAAAACAGGTCTTTAGACTGGTTCAAAAGCTACCTCAATTCTCGCTCTCAATGTGTAATAATAAATGGCATTGAAAGTGACCCATCATATGTCAACTACGGAGTTGTGCAGGGCAGCACTCTTGGGCCCTTGCTTTTTTTAATATATATCAATAACATATCAAAATTATGTATTAAAAGTTCTTTATTTTTATTTGCTGACGACACGGCCTTGGTATCGACGGGTCCCAGACAGCACAAATACGTTTATTTGATATCTAGTAGATATCTTAACCAAATATCTAATATCATCTCATAGATGTATATCTTAGACTATATATAATGAATATCTATTAGATGTTCAAATGTCACACAATTATACGTCTACTAGACGTCTGAATCAGATATCTGTGAAACATCTAATGAACATCTGACAGATGTAAACGAAAGATATTTATTCAACATCTACAAAAAATCTTTAGACGTTGAAGAAAATGTCTATAGATGTAAAATAGACATTTGTTTAACCTACGGAAAGCGGTCACCCATCCAGTCTCTTACCATGCCCAATGTTGCTTGACTCTGGAATAGGCTGCTGTCTACTGATCCTCTGTGCCACGGCTGCTGATGAGTAATGGTGATGAATTTATAGCCTACTATTTGAAGAATCTCCAAGTAAGTGAGGTTGTGATGTTCTGGTTGTTAATTGTGGCACTATTTCTAATAATTTACCGAGATGATTATTGTGATTTTAAATGAATTCATTTATTTATATTGGGTAGCAAAACTTCCTCGAGGTCACACCTGTGCTCTGCATAATATATAATTAATTAATTGTAGTACTCAATTACTCGATTGCGATTGTTTTATCCGAGCCACGCTTCCTAAAATGGGGTCTTAACTTTCGCGGAAAGGTTATTTTTGGGTTTTGGGGCTGCCATTTACCCAAACAATTACACACGACTTTTGTCAAAGCCAAAGCCAATGGCAGAGCTTTTCACTCTATTAAAGAAAACATCCAATCGACTACTCCTTTGTTGAAACGGCAATAGGGCGGAGAGATACATGAATAACGATGCAGTCCTTCAGCGAAAAAAGTAGTTTGCATTAACATTCCTAATAGTAGAGACAGTAACGAACGTTAACATCACAAATGTATATTAAAAACTTTATTTTGAGCTGAAGAGTATAATTAATTACAAATTACAAGGTAAAAACAACCGATCGATCTCTGACATTTTCACTACATTGAACAAGCACACAAACGATTGACTACTAATTTGTTTCTTCGATCAGTTCAGTTGTTTCCTTGCCACACACGGCAAGTTCAGATCTTCCGATTTTCTATGAACAGAAATAAACGGTGTCAGGAAACTGACACATACTTTCTCCCTTCAAGTCATTTAAAACCAGAAAACATTTCAAGAAAAATAAAACAAATTAAAATAAAATTAATTAATCACCACACAAATATATACCAAATTTTATCAAAATCGGTTGGTAAATAACGGAGATATCGGTTTTTGAATATTTGCCATAAGAATAACATTGGACAACGTACTGCATTTACCTCCAAACTAAAATATCAATTATCTAGCTTTGTAACCAGTCGACGTAGACTAATGATTCAAAGTACTAGATTATTTAGGTTTTCAAGCCAAATTTAATGGTTGCAAGTATATTTTCTTTAAAAGTTACAAATTTTGTTAAATTTGAAAAATATGAATTTTTTAACTCTTAAACCCCCATAACTTTTGAACCTGAATTTTTATAGACATGCGGGTGGCGTCATTTTATTTGTCATCCTAAGCACTAAAAACCATGAAATTTTTATCAAAATCGTTAGAGCCGTTTTTGAGAAATTTGGATTTTTGTCATTTTTTATGGGTTTTTATGGGGTAAATACCCTTAAAAACCAAAAATTCAAAAAATGAAAAATACACCTGGAGATACCACGGCTTTATACCTACATGCCAAATTTCATGAAAATCGGACCACTGGTGTCGTCTCTAGCTTTGTTTACATCCACTTACACACATAGACAGACAGACAGACACCACGGAGCACTTTTTTGGATTCAGGGAGCACTTAAACGAATATATCCACTACCAACTCAAATTCGAAAATTTTGACGAAAACAATACTTTCTCCATATACTATGTATAGGGGGGAGAAAGTAAAAATCGGCGTCATGTCACGCGTAAAAACAACATAATAGTTGTCAAGTTTAATATTTTTTAACAAATTTCCATATTTAGTGCTATCTGTAAAAGGTGTTCGTAAATCTGAATAATAAAAATAAAATACCCAAGAATACAAATTTTCAAAAGTAAAAAATTATATAAATAAGTAGTTATTGATGGTATAAATTTTTAAAATATTATACAAATAATTTACCGTAAAAACTTTTTTTGACCCAGACAAAATTATTGTTTTGCCTTTTTCTTTAACTTGTACAATCCTCCATATCGTATGAAAAACTGAACAAATACTGAAACACTCCAGTATTGAATAAACATCAATCATAAATCATGTAATTATTAATTCATCCAACCGTAGACATCTATCATACATCTAACCGTAAACATCTATCAAACATCAAACCATCGATTTTCTTAACGGGACCACTTTTTGAGATACTGTGCGAGAGAGATGGAGAATCTTGTGAGGGGAAGTGTTAACCAATCACAGTCCCTCAACGTGACATGCTCGATCACGATTGGCTGAAGCAAGGCCACACTAGTGTGGCCTTGGCTGAAGCAAATATGTTTTTTGTTGTGTTGTTTTTTTTTTAATTTAACAGTTTCGTAACATCTGTTAGGCCTTGTTTGCACGACGACCAGACAGTAGGACAGTAGAAAAATATTCTTTTGTTCTCTTTTGTTTAAAGGTGTTACTGTCCACTGTACTGGGCGTCGTGCAAACAGGCCCTTACATACGTCACTTTGATACAATGATCCCTGAACCTAATACCTGTAACTTGTATTAGTAACGAATGTTTGTTTTCATCACTGAGCTCTATGATAATCATAGAGCTCAGTGGTTTTCATGTCGTCGGGAGAAGAATAAAAATTGTTTTCAAAATAAAACAGCTGTTGATAGCTTTTTAAATTAAAACTATCAGCTTAGACTAGGGACAGAGCAGAGGATAGACCCGGCGCGCCTGTGCTTTTGGTTTTGGCCGTAGCAGTGTTTGACCGGCGGGGCAGTGCTGCGGTGGGCGGAATTGGAACTAAGTCGGCAAACTGCGGTCGGCAAAAGGAGGATAAAACTGATGTTGACTATCCTAATAACACCTATAAGTCTAGGCCCATTTGAACCAAAATCCCTCTCTAAAACGATGCAAGAAGCAAATCATGTATCAGCTCGGGAAACAAAGTTTTTAGGGTATATCGACCCCCCTGAGTACGAATCTGCCTGTTGCCAAGCCGGATTTTGGACCGGAAGTGTGTAATCCAAGATGGCGGCCAAAATATTCTCCTATATCTCCCTTGTTCATTGGCTTAAAACCATGATCAAAACGTCTAATTAGGGGTTTTTTAGGATGCCTAACACATTGCAATACTCAAAATGTAATTTTACTAAAGTTTCAATGCGTAGGTTTCAAGATGGACGCCAAGGCCCACATTTGAAATTTTTTTTTCAAATATAGGATGCATTTTATGTTGCACTTGGGGGAACCACGTTTTTAGGGTATATCGACCCCCCTGAGTACGAATATATCTGTGGCCAAGCCGGAATAGGAACCGGAAGTGCGGTATCCAAGATGGCGGCCAATATATGATGCCCTATATCTCCCTTGTTTATTGGCTTAAATTAACGATACAAACGTCAAATTAGAGGTTTTTTGGGATGCCTAGCACATTGCAGTGCTCAAAATGTGGTTTTATAGTTTCGGGACATACTTCCAAGATGGCCGCCATTAGGTCTACTCCTGCGGTCTACCCACGATCTGCAAATCTTCACAATCGCTTTTTCCGCCCTTGCACTTCTATTCGCCAATTACTTTCAAGTTACATCTTCGGCCGGGGACACACATGGCGGTTTTGTCCGCCACGGATTTTCTGCCGTCGCCGCCCAAGGATAGTTGTGGACACACATTACGGTAAAATCTCTAAACGACGGACGACAGCGTCCTCCGGACAGCGTCGTTGCTGTGCGGATGAACAGCGTTGTTCACTTTGTTTACAAGTGGTGTTGGCTTAAAAGTGTATTCGTTTAGAAATGAACAGAGAGCATAATTATTGTTGTTGAAAAGGTTTGTTTTAAAATGAACAGAGTGCAGTTACTTGCGTTATTGTTATATCGTCATCGAGCGAAAAAACAGGCTAATAAGGCGAAAAAAGAGGCTAATAAGGCGAAAAAACAAGCTAATTTGGGTTCATCCTACGAATGAAAGAAGAGAGGATGTCGGAGCGTTCTACACTTTATTTCCAGACTTATGAAATGATGAGGACAAAATTTTTAATTTCAGTATGTTGATTTCGTCATTTGTCGAATTGCACGAACGGATTAAGGAGAAAATCTAGTGTCTTATCCCACAGAACGGGCCTTTCTTGAACCAAATGAATCAACAATTCATTGTCTATCTCAAATTCTTGAGCTTCAGCCATGCCTCTTTAATGTTGAGACTATAATCTCGAAAGCTGTTTGAAACAAACACCAGCCCAGGCAAAAACGTTGTGCAATGTCAAGCGGATCCAAGCGGACAGCGGCAGATAAACCGATGCGTGTGTACGCGTGCACTTAGTCACATATTCCACTGTTTCGGCGGAGGTGGAAAAAAATACGTCGGTGTAGTGGCACCGGACGGCTGCACAGCTACCGTCAGCCGTAAAAAAACCGATCGCTTATTTTCCCGTCCAAAGTGTACGTTTCTGTATTCCTTCACGCCACTGCTGATCGACAGCAGAAAATCCGTGGCGGACAAAACCGCCGTGTGTGTCCCCGGCCGAAGATGTAACTTGAAAGTAATTGGTGAATAGAAGAGCAAGGGCGGAAAAAACGATTATGAACATTTGCAGATCACGGGTAGACGGCAGGAGTAGATAAGTCATAAGTCATAAGTCATTTATGTAGCCAGTTTAACAATAAATTGCATTAGCCAAGTCAAATCATACAATATTTCTTATATCAAGCAAGAATAACTAAAAAATATTTTTTACCATGTTACAAGCATATGCAACAATTAAAAACCATCAATGAATATTTACAGGTCAAGGCAACATTCAAAGACTACCAGTCAGTAATCACAGACGCTGTAAAGGACCCTTTCCAGCAAGAAGGATTTTAATGGCGGCCATCTAGGAAGTATGTCCCGAAACTAAAACCACATTTTGAGCACTGATGTGCTAGGCATCCCAAAAAACCTCTAATTTGACGTTTGTATCGTTAATTTAAGCCAATAAACAAGGGAAATATAGGGCATCACATACTGGCCGCCATCTTGCATACCGCACTTCCTATGCCTTGAAACTTTATAGCAGCAAATAAATTTAATGGCGGCCATCTTGGAATTATGTCCCGAAACTAAAACCACATTTTGAGCACTGCAATGTGCTAGGCATCCCAAAAAACCTCTAATTTGACGTTTGTATCGTTAATTTAAGCCAATAAATAATGGAGATATAGGGCATCACATATTGGCCGCCATCTTACATACCGCACTTCCGGTCCTATGCCTTGAAACTTTATGCTGAATTAAATTTTGAGCGCTGCAATGTGCTAGGCATCCGGAAGAACCGCTAATATGACGTCTCGATCGTTATTTTAGGGCAATAAACCAGGGAGATATAGGGCTTCATATCTTGGCCGCCATCTTGGATACCGCACTTCCGGTTCCTATTCCGGCTTGGCCACAGATATATTCGTACTCAGGGGGGTCGATATACCCTAAAAACGTGGTTCCCCCAAGTGCAACATAAAATGCATCCTATATTAAAAAAATAAATAAATTTCTTAAATGTGGGCCATGGCGGCCATCTTGAAACCTATGCATTGAAACTTTAGTAAAATTAAATTTTGAGTATTGCAATGTGTTAGGCATTCTAAAAAACCCCTAATTAGACGTTTTGATCATGGTTTTAAGCCAATGAACAAGGGAGATATAGGAAAATAGATTTTGGCCGCCATCTTGGATTACACACTTCCGGTCCAAAATCCGGCTTGGCAACAGGCAGATTCGTACTCAGGGGGGTCGATATACCCTGAAAATGTTGTTTCCCGAGCTGATACATGATTTGCTTCTTGCATGATTTTTAAATTTAAATGTGCCTAGACAGGGGCAGCTGTTTAATTTTTCTTAACATATTCTGAATTGTGCGTAGGTTTTTACAATAATGTCTCAAAGATAAGGTCTTAATTGGCGTTAAATAAGTTAACTTTCCGCATTGAAATGTTTGTTTTTATCCAAGGGAAAGTATTTTCACACAGTGGTAGATTAACAGAGATTTCTTACAACTCTTTCTACTCTTACTCCAATTCCCATTACAAATAATCAATATGCTATTTCAAATAAGTTTTTATAGACTATCGATGTAATAATATATATTTTTATCTTGAACCATTTTAAGAGAAATGAAAACATTATTCTGTTAAAATCCGACATAGTATTACTGCACTATGAACCAAGTAATTGTTTATGCGAAATGTAAGCCAAAAATTTAAGATTTATAGAGGTAATTTTTAATTGGCAATAGACTTCATTTAGTTTGCCACTGGGCGGTGACATAACAGCAATGTTTTTCACTAATACGCAAATAAAAATAAATATTTAACTAACATTATTATATGTCAAAGCTTGCTCACTTTAAAATTTGTTTTATATGGGAAATTTACGAAAAGGCTAAATAACAAACATTAAAAGAAGAGTGGAGACAGAAAAGTTTGAGGTATTTAAATTTAATTGTTAATTATGAACATAAAAATATTTCTAACAGTATTAGTAGTCAGATATTGCGAAGTTAGTATTATAAATTCAATAATTTGCTGATTTTGTAAATTTCAAAATACAATGCGGTAATTTGAGGAATCTTTCTGTTGGAGTGTCAAACAGTCCAGTGAAGGCGGCCAAAGACAAAACAGTTTGTTGATCTCCAAGGGTCGAAGCAGTCACCCCGGTGGGGGTTGAATGAAGATTTATTACCCTCCTTGAATGAGGAAGGTCGCGCCCCACAGGACAGTATAGAAACCTCTTGCCTCCGCCGTGCACGATCGCCGCTCGCTTGTTCAAAACGTTCTCAGCCACCTCGTGGGATATTGAAAGCGGTTAGCACAGCATGTTGTCCCCATGTCATCCTCATGGGAAACAAGTAAAATTCTATATACAGTATTGAGGTATTCCCCCGGCCCAGCGGTTGTTTGCAGCCTTCAACAGGCTTTTGGGGGTTGAAAATGGACCTCCAATATAATTGATTAGGCCTAATTGAGGCCCATTGAGCTACAATACAACTAGATCCGTCTGTTTTGTAGCATTTCAAATAAATAAATAAAAACTTTGGAGGAGAGGCAATTACAAAAAGAGAGTTCCAAACCTTTGCAAAACATGCCTAAAACTTGCTCCGTATATGCGATGCATTAATTAGCGCCTCAAGTTGTCAAAATCTATTTAAATTTAATATACAGTACCATTGTAAAGGTAGAGGTGTTATTGCAATTACATGATCGTTTATGTCAACGCATTCTAAAGGTATATTGCAAAGGTATATTGCCCATCGCTTATCCTTGCGCGGCGAAAAGTGCACAAATTTAACGCGCTCTCATGGAGCAACAGTTTTACAGAGTTAGTGTTGCAAAAAAAATGAAAACGAAACTAGTAGGTGGAGAAAAGATGTAGAATATAACAAGAGGAATGTAGAATACAGTATAACAAGAGGAATATAGAATATAACAAGAGGAATGTAGAATATAACAAGAGGTTGGTAAAAGGATAACAGCTGAAAAGAGATAAAAAATACCCCGTTGCAGCGGACCTGCATACTCAGTGAATTTCAAGTTTCTTAATAATTATTTAGACGGAGCCTCAAATCAAGTAACATAAACTTGAATTCTAAAATGAGAATACAACAGTTTTGTGCAAAAGAATAACATGGAAAATGATATGCAGGTTTGCTGCCATTGAAGATTAAAATTGAGATAATTTTTACAATAATCGAATATAGATATCAATTAGGGCCTAGATGAAACACCGTATACAAGACCAAAGTAAAAATGTTGCCTTGCCTTATACCATTCACTTTCTTATATACCAAGTTTTATTCAGATTTGTTGAGAAATAAGTAATGTATGTATAGCATTTTAATTATTTCTGTGATGTATGGGAACTTTTTCCAATTCACATTTGTTTGTAACAAAAGAGATGATCACGATTTGAAATAGAGCCAGAGACATACCACAGAATTCAAAGCTATAGCAAAAGTCAGTCAACATTCATCCACATAATGATTTTGATTTCTTAAAATATTGACGTTTTATAATAAAACTGAAAATCCTCCACTAAATTTTCCAAAAACGGAAATTAAAATCACTTAAGGCAATAACATGGGGTATAAAATGTTTGGCCTATTTTGAGTGAGATCTCGAATTCATCGATGTAAATAAATACAACTGGATAGCTCCAATGAATGATAGGTCGCTCCCCGTAAGGCTCGTGTAGTGATTTCCAAGCCAACACAGCTGTGCGTTGGGTTTGCAGCCGGGCCGAATTGAAGAGGCTTTGTTGGAAAAAGCGCGAAACTGTATTGTTAACCGTATCAGACCGCACGGATTTGGGGAGCAGTTTTACGGGTAAAGCTTGCTATGATGTATTGCTATTATTAAGTAATTGCAATTAATATTTAACTAGACGGACAGTACAAGTTTGTTAATTAAATATTAATCATGAAAAGAAACAAAGACTAATTTAAAAGTTGCATAATTTTGAAGTGTGACATTTTTAATAGTAGGGTAATTGTAAGTTTCGGACTACAGAGTAAATAAAAAAGTAGGAAGATGAATGTAAAGTTAGCTGCACAGACTTTAAAATTAAGCGTCGCTGACGCGCTAGACTTTTTGTTACGAAATCCCGACTCTTAACATACACTCTTAAATGAGCAATGTTATCGTACTAAAAACGATTTTGGAGTGGACAGTCACGAGATTAAGTTGATTTAATTAATTGGCATCTTGTTATGTAAAGTGGTTTGCCATAGCGTATCTAAGAAAAACAACAGCACAATGTACTGTTTCAAAGCTGGGTATGCGGCAAAAGCAAAACCGTTTAGTGTTGACAAAAAGCTAAGTACTTTCTTTTATTTTCTTACTTTCTTTTAAGTACAACAAGTTATGTGCTTTCGGTCTGTATTGAAAAAATGTTGATTAAACTACGCAGGTTATAAAGTGCACATGGTTTCTTAAACTGTCAGACACCGATGCGTTTACCTTAGCAGTTCATTTACATTTTATGATTTTTTTCTAATCTTTTAGCTAATTTTAAACTAGCCGTTTTATACTGTATTTTTAAAATTCATAATGGAGAAGGATTTGTATAGAAATCTCACTCACATAAAAATTCATACAAAATTCACATTGAACATGATACCTACAGAATATACAAATAATAAAATTATAACAAAAACACATACCTTACTGACGCCAATGCCAGTTTTTCCAAAATGATAGTCTTAACTAGCATAAAGTCCTCTTTTCCATTTTCATGTGCAATGGTGCTTCAGAGGCTGATGTGTCGTCACTCATTCATTTAAATGTCTCAACAGTGATGAATATAGTAAATACTCCGCGGGGTTGACGCGGCGATTAGAGCTTGCAAACATTCACGTGGTCGCACATTACGGCTACATACATATTTTATTTTAGAGATAATAATTTTATTGCACCTTGATGACAAATAAATTCAACACTAGGTTCGTGAAGTAAATTTTTCATTTTGTTAGTTTTATTTTTATTCATTTTTATTTTATAAATAGGTACACTGTGGAAAAAACATCTGTGAGTTACCGTGGGTCAAATATATTTTCAGGTACGTGGCAGGTTACATTGCCAAAGTGTGTCTTGGTAAGTTTCACTGTGACGCTTGCAAACAAGACCTGACCGTGGAATCCCGGCTTGAGAATCAAACCGAGCTTCTGATCCTTTACCGAAGTTACAACCTTAGGGATGGGATAAGTCCGTTAAAGGCACCTTCACCTCTTATGGTTGCGGTAACCAACATCATCTTGGCTGTGTTTGCCGAACGCTTCCAACAAGTGCAGCACCATAAAGGCGTGAAGGCCATTCTGACAGAGGAGATCACAGATCGAATCCGGAAAACTTGTAAGGAGTGGTGCAGACAAACGTACTTAATCAATTTAATCTGTACAAATCGGTAAAGTCATTAAAATTGAAAGTCTAGCAAACAAAACAAGAAAACGAAAATATAAACAAAGCAGACGACGAAGATCGATATGACGCATCGACGACGATATATATATTCTTTGTATCCCTTTATCTATGGTGTAAACTTAGCTTTAACATGGTTTCGTGAATGTTTCGCGAAACAAAGTTGCACCTGGTTGCACTAATGGCAAACGGCCTTATGGGTCGTATGCCACTAGTGCAAGTTGTTTCGCGAAATACTGTACTGCTTGATTCATATTGTGTTTAAAGCGGCTGATAGAAAATAAATTCATATATTTTTACATAAAAGCACTTAATACAAAGTAACTAAATTAATTTTTACTAAGTGTTTTTGTGTAAACATCTATGTATTTATTTTCTATCAATCGCTTTAAGCACAATAATATGAATTCCGCATTACAGTATTTCGCTAAACAACTTGCACTAGTAGCATACGTACTTATATGAAAAGCAACTTGCTCATTTGCTCATATTTGCTCCTGGTTTGACTGCTTTGAGTCTTTCCCTTGCATTTGAAGCATCAGAATAATTGATAGAATCACTTGATCCCATTGATAGGAGAAGAATAGTTTCTTGGATTCTTGGACGTCTGTGAAGTTGGCTGTCGCCAGCTGACGCCGGCAGAAAATCTCCGTACCCCCACCACGCCCCACTGGTACAGTCTGGTTGACAAAAAGCAGCCCTCTGATAAAAATATTTGTTCAAAACTATTTTCAAAGTAAAAAATGAAACTGTGCAGCACAAAAAAGTCAAACCATTAGAAAATCGAATTTCAAATTCACTATACAACAAACAAGTGAGAAATTTGAAATTCAAAACGTTTCAAACACAAAAGTTTGGCAAATCATAAAATTGAGCGTTTTCATCGAGAAAATGGTTGAAAATACTTAGATGTATAAACTGTAATAAATACGAGTGATTAAATACTATGACAACTCTGCCAAAGGTGGGCCCAATTGTCATAATAACGCTGTTAATACTTATTGAACAGAAAATGTTTGAAGAATGAAAAACATTTTTTCAATAAATTCCCCGCATTTTTATTTCATAAAATAAATGCATACACCCTGATTTATGATTTTAAAATTAATTGAAAATTCAACCATGAGAACTTTGCCAAAAATATGCCCAAATAAACTAACGCTCCCCTCTCATCGTACATAAAAAGTTTCCAAAATCATAAAGTTATATACGTGTTCCTCGCATTTTTATTTCATAAAATGGTTGAGTATACTCAGATAATCAATGTGTAGAAAATTATAGGGAATTTAACAATGAGAACTTTGCGAAATCTTAGCTCAGATGTTAATACCGCTCCTAATAGTTTAGTACTGAAAATATTTGAAGTATCAAAAATTGACGTTCTCAGTATATTCCCCGCGTTTTACTTCATAAAATGGATTAATACACTATAGTAAATGATATATAAAAAATTATTGAAATTTAAACCAGGAGAACTTTGCCAAAAGTAGGTCCAAACGTTAACTTAACGTTCCCCGCTCATTGTACAGAAAGAGTTAAAAAAAATACTAAAGTTATGTTATATACGTATTCCCCGCATTTTTACTTCATCAAATGGTTGAGTATACTCAGATGATCGATATATAAGAAATAATACACTATTTAACAAGGAGTACTTTTGGGAAATCTTAGCACAAATTTTAATACCGCTCCTTATAGTCTAGTACCCTACTGAAAATATTTGAAGTATCAAAAATTAATGATCTCAGTATATTCCCCGCGTTTTTACTCCATGAAATGGATTAATACACTATAATGTATGATATATAAAAAATAATTGAAATTTAAACCAGGAGAACTTTGCCAAAAGTGGGTCCAAATCATAACTTAACGCTCCCTGCTCATTGTACAGAAACAGCTACAAAAATAATAAAGTTATGTTATACACGTATTCCTCACATTTTTATTTCATCAAGTGGTTGAGTATACTCAGTTGATTGATATATAGAAAATAAAACAAACTTCAACATGAGAACTTTGCGAAATATAAGCTCATATGTAAACCTACCACTCCCTATTGTCATTGCCCTCAAACTATTTGAAGTATCGGAAATTAATGTTCTTAGTATATTCCCCGCGTTTTTAATTCATAAAATGAATTAATACACTATATTGTATGATATATAAAAAATAATTGAAATTTAAACCAGGAGAACTTTGCCAAAAGTGGGTACAAACGTTAACTTAACGCTCCCTGCTCTTTGAACAGAAGAGTTTAAAAAAATACTAAAGTTATGTTATACACGTATTCCTCGCATGTTTATTTCATCAAGTGGTTAAGTATACTCAGTTAATTGATATATAGAAAATAATACAAACTTTAGCATGAGAACTTTGCGAAATATAAGCTCATATGTTAACCTACCACTCCCTATTGTCATAACACTCAAACTATTTGAAGTATCGGAAATTAATATTCTTAATTAGTATATTCCCCGCGTTTTTACTTCACAAAATGGATTAATACACTATAATGTATGATATATAAAATACCCCCGTTGCAGCAGACCTGCATACTCAGCGAATTTCAAATGCAAAACAACGTATTTCAGTCCAACATAACGAGATTTGACATGTTTTTGTTAGCTCCATAAGAATAACATGGGGAATGAGTATGCAGGTCTGCTGCTACAGGTATATTAAAATTGGATGGTTTTGATTCAATATTTAGTAGATCTGAACTAGAAGAAGCTATTTACCAAGTTTTATCAAGATATGTTGAGAAATAACCAAGATATAGAATTTTACTTATTTCCCATAAGGTTAACATTGGGACAACGTCCTGTGTTTACCACTTTCAATATCTCGGTAACCAATGGACATAGAGCAGAGATTCAAAATACTAAATTGTTTGTTTTTTTGAGCTGAATTCAATGGTGCCAACAAAAATTTGATAAATTTTATTTTTCTTTGTAAAAAACTCAAAAAACCTATTTTTGGGGGGGTTTATCCCCCTTAACCCCCCCTTCCGATGGTCCGATCGGGCTGGTTCACGAACTCATCCGAATAATGACTACTTTACACGCCTGTGCCAAATTTCATTCCGATTGGACCATTTTTGCGAGCGCTATCGTGCTTACAGACACATATATATATATATAGATATATATATAGATATATATATAGATATATATATATATATATATCTAGAAATTTGAACGAATGGTGTTTTTTGCTTCTGGGGGCCCCAAAACGAAAAGTTATTATGGTCTCGGGCTTAGGTCTTACCATGAGACCTACGGTAATAGCTTCTTCCCTATAGGGGAAATTCGCTAAAATAATTAAAATTTAAACCAGGAGAAGTTTGCCAAAAGTGGGTCCAAACGATAACTTAACACTCCCTGCTCATTGTACAGAAACAGCTACAAAAATAATAAAGGTATGGTATACACGAATTCCTCGCATTTTAGCGAATTTCCCCTATAGGGAAGTAGCTATTACCGTAGGTGGCACGGTGAGACTTAAGCCCGGGACCATGTTATTTTTTCATTTTGAGGTCCCTAGACCCCAAAAACACCGTTCGTTCATTTTCATATATATGTATATATATATATATATATACCTGTCCGTAGGCGCGATAACTTTTGTAAAAAAGATCCGATCTTGATGAAATTTGGAACAAACGTGTAAAGCGTCATTCATGACTTCGAGTTCGAAAACCAGCAAGCTTGACTTACTCTAAGAAGGTTTTTTTCACAAAATATAATTTATTTTCAAGATTTAACACCTTTTTACTAATTATTTTTAAACTTAATTGTCAAAATTGAATTCAGCTTAAAAAAACAAACAATTTAGCATTTTGAATTATTATTCTACGTCAGTCCGTTGCTTAGATATTGGATAATATTGGATGTGCTAAACACAGTACGTTGTCCAATATTTTGTTTTTAATTTTTCCCTCCAAAAAGTATAGTCACCCTGATTTGAGATTGTTTTTTAAAAATACAATTCTGAACATATGATTAAATTTGCAGGTGTTGAATATTTTATTTGTGTTTATTTTGAATAGAGTTCATTGATCAAGATTTTGCAGAAAATATATACTATATCAAAAAATACAAATTATTTTTAAATTTAATAAAGAAAGTAAGAGCATTTGGAGGGGAGGATGTCTTTGTCTAAGCTGCCTGAAAATGTAGCATAATATATGATATGTTTACAATTATGAGAATTGATAATATGTTTTATTGAAATTGGCTAGAGATGTCCAGGTCTGTTGCAACAGGGATGTTTTAATTACTATAAAACTGACCATATGATTGAATTTAAGTTTGTCATGAGATTAAACTATTTGTTTGTTTTGAGAGTTTTGAGTTCATTTGTTATATGTTTGTTTACATTTATATTCTATAGCTAACAAGATTACAGTTATTAAAAATTAAAAGGCTAAGAATTTATAAAATATAAAAGTGTATGTGTTACTAATGAAAACCAATATGGTATCTTTGTTAATTTTCCTCATGTTTAAGCTCATGAATGATTAAATATGCGTTTTTAGTATATCATTTACTTAACGTATTCAAATGATACTTTCCTTCAAACAAGTTGAATGCTCACATATACAAAATAAATCCTATGGAAATTCGCTGAGTTCGCAGGTCTGCTGCGACGGGGGTATTTATTTCATCAAATGGTTGAGTCTACTCAGATAATCGATATTTAAAAAATAATGGAAAAATTTAACGATGATAACTTTGCGAAGTCGTAGCTCAAATGTTAACCTACCGCTCCTTATTGTTATTGCACTGAAATTATTTGACAAATCGGAAATTAATGTTCTTAGTATATTCGCCGCGTTTTTAATTCATAAAATGAATTAATACACTATAATGTATGATATATAAAAAATAATTGAAATTTAAACCAGGAGAACTTTGCCAAAAGTGGGTCCAAACGATAACTTAACACTCCCTAATCATTGTACAGAAAGAGTTAAAAAAATACTAAAGTTATGTTATATACGTATTCCCCGCATTTTTATTTCATCAAATGGTTGAGTATACTCAGTTGATCGATACATAGAAAATAAAACAAATTTTAAAATGAGAACTTTGCGAAATCTAAGCTCATATGTTAACCTACCGCTCCTCATTGTCATTGCACTGAAATTATTTGACGTATCGGAAATTAATGTTCTTAGTATATTCCCCGCGTTTTTACTTCATAAAATGGATTAATACACTATAATGTATGATATATAAAAAATAATTGAAATTTAAACCAGGAGAACTTTGCCAAAAGTGGGTCCAAACGTTAACTTAACGCTCCCTTCTCATTGTACAGAAAGAGTTAAAAAATAGTAAAGTTATGTTATATACGTAATCCCCGCATTTTTATTTCATCAAATGGTTGAGTATACTTAGTTGATCGATATATAGAAAATAATACAAATTTTAAAATGAGAACTTTGCGAAATCTAAGCTCATATGTTAACTTACCGATCCTTATTGTCATTGAACTGAAATTATTTGAAGTATCGGAAATTAATGTTCTTAGTATATTCCCCGCGTTTTTACTTCATAAAATGAATTAATACACTATAATGTATGATATATAAAAAATAATTGAAATTTAAACCAGGAGGACTTTGCCAAAAGTGGGTCCAAACGTTAACTTAACGCTCCCTTCTCATTGTACAGAAAGAGTTAAAAAATAGTAAAGTTATGTTATATACGTATTCCCCGCATTTTTATTTCATCAAATGGTTGAGTATACTCAGTTGATCGATACACAGAAAATAAAATAAATTTTAAAATGAGAACTTTGCGAAATCTAAGCTCATATGTTAACCTACCGCTCCTCATTGTCATTGCACTGAAATTATTTGAAGGTATCGGAAATTAATGTTCTTAGTATATTCCCCGCGTTTTTAATTCATAAAATGGATTAATACACTATATCGTATGATATATAAAAAATAATTGAAATTTAAACCAGGAGAACTTTGCCAAAAGTGGGTCCAAACGCCAAAATAAATAATAAATAGCGTAACAGTAACAGTAACAATAAACAATAATAAATATTAACAATAATCAACAACAATAAACTCTGCTAAGACTTAACAATAACTAGGCTCCAGAGTAGCGAGAGAGAAAATAAATATAAAATAAACAATAAATAAAATAAATACAGATACTTCCCCTCCCCCTTTTTCAGCAGGCTGACTAGAAATTCAAGCTATCAATTTAAACCCCTTTGACAATATCTTTTGTACTGGTAAATATTATTTGCAAATATATCAACTTCTCCCGATAAGGAGTTATATAATCTCATCATTGTGTTTAAAGGTGATGAAAACTGTACCCTTGTGCGCGAAAAATTAATATTGAACAAATTTTGTGACCTATTGTAAAATGTTGGAGCATAAAAATTAATTTTAGACAAACAAAATGAATCAATTATTTCACCTCTTAACAACTTAAAAAGAAATAGTAAATGTGCGAATTTTCTTCTTTTCTCAAGACTTTCCATTTCAAACATACTTAAAAGCTGTTTATATGATATATCAAAAGTATAGTGACCAGTTTCCTTAAAATATAAATAGCGCAAAAACTTCTTCTGAACTTTCTCAATTGAATTGATATGAACAGCAAAATAAGGATTCCACACTATACTAGCAAATTCCAAATTAGACCTAACAAGTGATCCGTACAATGATTTTAATGTTGAAATAGAATGAAAATTATGAGACTGCCTAATAATAAATCCTAAGTTTCTATAAGCCTTATTTATAATAGAAAAAATGTGTTGATTAAAATTCAAAGTAGGGTCTAAAATCAAGCCTAAATCCTTGAAATCATACACTCTTTCAAGATTTGTACCATCAATAGAATAATCATTTAAAATAGATATTTTTTCCTAGTAAATGTCATGACTTTACATTTGTTAATATTAAAATTAATTTTATTTCTATTACTCCACGCTACAATTGCATCCAAATCCGCCTGTAATGCTTCAGAGTCCAGCTGGTTATTGACTATTCTATACAATTTGAGGTCATCTGCATAAAGTAAAATCTTTGAGGTTTTTATACAATTAACAATATCATTGATAAATAAATTAAAAAGTACTGGACCAAGGTTAGACCCCTGTGGAACCCCTGAAGTAACAACATATTTAATTTATATAGGATTAAAAAATATACTGTGCCTCATAACATATTGCACTTAACGGCAATAAGTCTACGTGAACCCGTGTAGACGTATTGACAAGAATTTATCTGAATAACCGGCCATAAGTCTACGGCAATAAGTCTACGCGAGACGTATACTGACGGATTTTTGATGAAATGTAGACTTATTGACTCGCATTTGTGTTTTTTGCTTCTGGGGGCCCCAAAATGAAAAGTTTTTATAGCCTTGGGCTTAGATCTTACCATGAGACCTACGGTAATAGCTTCTTCCCTACAGGGGAAATTCGCTAAACCATAACAGATATATGAAAAGTGTATTGAGTGTAACGGCGCACTGGCCGTTATGACTCAAGTGCGGTAGCCTGAGCTGTCACATTGGCTAACCGCTGTGACGGGCGTCAGTGGCTTAGAAGGGGCCTATAAACACTCCTAAGGCATTGTGAGGTGACAAATTTATGAGCCTTTTGAGGATCTCGTCTCTCTTACCGCCGCGCCGTCGGTCGTGTTCACGTACACGTGCCGCAGCGCCCGCCGGGTTCCCCAAATGAAGGGTTCCCCAAATGAAGGTATGTGGTTTTGTAAATGCCACAAACAAAAGTACAATTAATATCTGAGTGTCGCAAATAAACTGACCCATGAGAACTCAACAGTAACTTAGCAAAACGTTTAATAGTATTTTGTCATTCCATTCTTTATATTTTATGTAGATGTATGAAATACTAGAAATCGGGGTTGGGACCGTGATCTGTTGTTGTTTCTTTTTTAAATCTCAACAGAACCCTGCATTACAGCCCATATACAATATGTTGAAATCAACATAAACGTTATGATGATATATTTCCTTTTATTATTTTTAATGAATAAACCGTTATGAAACATGTTAAATACTTTAATTATTAATTTATCATTTTGGCAATAAAGTAATAAACATAAATGCTGCTGCTAATTAATAATGTAAGTTGACTCTAAAAGATCACGAATATCCATTGTATTTGAGCTGCCCTCTGCATTAAATTGCTTCTCTGGGAATCGTAGGCAATACCTTTTTTTATTCAAAAGAAAATAAGCTTCTACTGCATTATCTGTATTTTCTATAATCATAATAGAGTTAACATCTGATATTTTAATTTAAGAGAATGAGAAATAAATCGATTGTTTTTTGTTCCAGAAATATAAGTAGAGAGGGAAAGGTATTGCCTAAAATTTATATTTAAAAACCAACCGAACAAAAACAAACCGAAGATACTTTGGCAAATAAAAACTCCATTCTTGCCAATCACTCCACCACCATCAATCGTAGGGCCTACTGTCAACTGGCAACCTGAAACATTACTAGAATTTTTATTAGTTACATTTTTCCGATTTAAGTTAATTTATTTAAAAGTACACCAAATTTTATTTGGAAATACGTTAAACGTAATCATATAACATCTAAGTAATGGCTTCTGTTAACTCTAATATACGTTTTTAAAGAACTTCTGCATCACTACTGCCCGATTGTTTGTATACGTCATTTCAAAGATTTCAAGAAGTTTTAATTTTAAGCAATAGTTCTTTATTTGAAATTATTGTCAGAAATAACATTTGTATTTATGGATACGTCTTTGAATTTTTTTATGTCTTGAAAATTAATGTAGTATTGTTATATGTATTCCTATAAACATTACAACTTTCTCTCGAAGAACGCCCTTGCATCTTCTACATTTAAACTTATCCATTAAAAAATGAAACATGGCAAGCTAGAATAGGGGTGGAAGAATTTATGAACATTTATAATTCATGGGCATGATTGCAATTTTTCCATTAAAATTGAAGCAAATTTGCTATAACTGCCATAAACAAGCATGTATTCGGTTGAATAAATTGCAATAGCTCCGTTAATTGTTGTTCGATCTTAATAATATTTATATGGTTTTGTAGGAAATAAAATTGCGCAGCTTTTTTGTGTCTTGAAAGATTTTTGTAAAATTTACGATGTTTAAGATATTAAGTTTTAAAATATAAAAATGGCCGCCATTTTGAAATGGTAGAAAGTAGATACTTGATACTCCGTACCAATATAGGTCCTATTAGTCAGCATATACGTACCAAGTTTGAAGTTGATATCTTTAGTAGTTCCAAAGTTATGCAAAATCATGTTAAAAACACATACAGACCGACAGACGGATAACCGAGCATTTTAGGACCCATATTTATAAGAACGTTTTTCTTAGTTTTGATGTAAGTAACTATATCCCGAAGTCCTGAAGGGTTTTTTATCAACACCCTGTATACAGGGTGTCTTGCAACCCTATGAACAAACATACATATAGCATTATTCCTTGGGTCAAGACAAACACATTTTACCATAGGAACATGGGTCTCTGGTGACTAGTTTTCCGTCTGTCTGTCTGTATGTGTTTTTTACAAACAAATTCATAACTCCTAAACGGTTTGAGGTACAGCATTGAGATTTTGCGAAAATGTTTATCTTCTTAGGATCTATCATCGTTTAAAATTATACCAAAATATCATTAACAGTTTCAAAATGGCGGCCATTTAAATTTTTCGATGCAAAATTTCACGAAAACCGTTAATGCAAACAAAAGCTTGCAAGGTACATAAAAGTAAGTCAATTTCATGTAGTTTTCAGTGATACCTTATTTGTTAAGATTGGATAAAGATTTACTGAGAAATTAGTTTTTTCGTAATGCATGACCACTTTTCCCCATATAAACAATGTTAAAATACAGGATGTTAAAAATCAAACTTTAACGGCTTATATCCACTTAAATATTGAGTTTAGGAAAAAATGTCAAAGAATAATAAGTTCTTAAAATTAAGCGTAGAAACTAAATACGCCATCCTACAGGGTGTTCCATAAGAAAATCAAAGTTGTCCGCCATATTGGAAAATGACAGCCATTTACAGGAAAATGGAATTCATATTTTTAAATATGTTAAGAAAGTAGGTGAAGTACCCCTTTAAAATTATCTCTAAATCCAATAGTTTCTGAGATACCAATGGTGGCACAGTTAAGTTGGACATTGTTTGGACATGGTGGCACAGTTGGACATGGTTAAGTTGGACATGGTGGCACAGTTAATTTTAACATTGTTTAAATGGAGAAAAGTGGTCAAGCACCACGAAAAAATTTAATTTCTCAGTAAATATTTATCCAATCTCAACAAATAAGGTATCATTGAGAACTACATAAAACGGACTTACTTTTATGTACCTTGCAATCTTTTGTTTAAATTAACGGTTTTCGTGAAATTTGGCATCAAATAATTTAAATGGACGCCATTTTGAAACGGTTAATGATGTTTTGGTATAATTTTAAACGATGATAGATACTAAGAAGATAAACATTTTTGCAAAATCTCAACGCTGTAACTCAAACCGTTTAGGAGTTATGAATTTGTTTGTAAAAAACACATACAGACAGACAGACGCAAAACTAGGCACCAGAGACCCATGTTCCTATTGTGAAATGTGTTTGTCTTGACCCAAGGATTAATGCTATGTATGTTTGTTCGTAGGGTTGCAAGACACCCTGTATATATATATATATATATATATATATATATATACAGTATATATATATAATTTATGAGCCTTTTTAGGATCTCGTCTCTCTAAACCGCCGCGCCGCCGTCGCGTCGGTCGTGTTCACGTTAACGCGTGCCACACCGCCCGCCGGGTTCCCCAAATGAAGGATCACCACCGGTAGTCAGGAAGATTGTTCGCCATGAGAGAAATTATAACTAGCCGATTCAAATGACATGGCCAGCCTGTCCTTGAGACTAATGTTAATTTTAGCGTTGGGTTTAAGGATGTCCCGGGCCACATTATTTGACTCGGACTATAACATGTTTCTTTTGATCCTCGCTTTGTATAGTTTCTCGTCATAAATGTTCAGTCAAATTTAAATATTTCGAATTTATATATTGTGTGTCCCAAAAGTCCCGGACCAGTTTAATATCTTTTAAAGTAAGCCAGATAGTAAAAGATAGTTTGCATACCTTTTAGTACTAAAAACTACTTTTTGATGAACATGCCATTTCTGCCCCTGCCCCCGAAATTGGATTTGGGGGGGGGTAGCCCCAAAATTTTAAATGTAAACCCCCATCGTGTGACTGCTTATTTTAAAGGGCTTCTTAAAAGAAACACAATGCCGCAAACCGAAGGTCGATATCATGCTCCAGTCCAAAATGGCGGCCATTCAAAAATTAAAAATGCCGTCCGTCAATTAAAATAGAATATTTTCTGTATTCGGCAATTCACATTCAAATCGAATAATAATCACCAGAATACATTTTAACTACTTGAAAGATACAAAATAAATAATTTCTTGTTGTCATCATTGAGGCTCAGCCCTCCAATTTTTTTTTTGGGGGGGGGGTTGTCCAACCACCCTCCCCCAAAAAATATTATGCCCCTTTTTTTACTATGCTGAATAAGTAAAAAAATAAGACAAAGCGTGTTTTAACGAAATTTCAAATAATTTACTTTGCTTGTAATAAATAAATCAATTTCATTAGTGTCAAAATTAGGCTATTTAACCAGCAGACTAAGAGGTTTCCGCTTCGCTTTGATGCGACCTTTTGCTCAGCGGCAGAGGTCAATCAATACCTGTGGAGGGTCGTCTATGCGTTATCTTTTAGGAAAACCCCCATACATGAAGTACCAAATATTCGCCACAAAAATAACAAATTGTTTCTGACAGTTCTGGCCGAACGTTTCATGAACATGACATGATTGTTTCTTACTTACAGACTACAGATTTTTGAAGGTATTTTTTAAATTAATACTTTAGAAAAAATTGTGTAAAAAATATTGTGCAAGTGTGAATAAATGGTTGTTTAAATTGCCAAACCTTATGTTATATATTTATATGAGTTTCTTATCTAGCCTAAAGGAGAAAAGGATCATATGAAGGTACAGTAACGTTATATTATCACAATTGTTGTTGCTTGTGTAGATCGAGGAAAAATTTTGTGTGCATTATGGGACAACAGTGTTTTTTCTCCCTCGGAAAAATTGTCGCCCATCGGGCGACAACAGTTTCCTTCTTAGTCCCTACATGCACAAATAACTATTTCAAAGAACTTCTGCATCACTACTGCCCGATTGTTTGGATACGTCATTTCAAAAATTTCAAGAAGTTTTAGTTTCAAACAATAGTTCTTTATTTTAAATTATTGTCAGAAATAACGTTTGTCTTTACGGATACGTCTTTGAATTTTTTTAAATGTCTTGCA
This sequence comes from Flexamia atlantica, assembly GCA_035578135.1. Lineage (NCBI taxonomy): Eukaryota > Metazoa > Arthropoda > Insecta > Hemiptera > Cicadellidae > Flexamia > Flexamia atlantica. The sequence continues at coordinate 144,720,613 of JAQJVK010000001.1, read as the reverse complement.
AATTGATGTAATATATATTCTTATAAACATAGCAACTTTCACTCGTAGAACTCCAACGCATCTTCTACATTTAAACTTCTCCATTAAAAATGTAACATGGCAAGCTAGAATAAGGGTGGAGGTATTGATGAACATTTATACAAATACAATGTACAATATAGGTCATTTACTATAGCTATGATCGATATTCTCAGCATACCCATATACTGTAATTATATTTTACTGTAGATGTGCACAATTCCATTGAAATCTTTTTTAGTCTTTTAGTCATGGATAAAATTAAATTTACAACAGAATTAGAATTAATTAGAAAAAACAATTAGAAAATTAATTTAAAACATTTTCCCCCGTCACTGCTAACAAACCCACCAAATATTAGGGGGTGCCAGGCACCCCCTAGCTCCCCTAGAAACCTCTAGTATTGATTAATCCCTAAAGAACAAATGAACTCTCTATAGTAAAATGTATAACTGTGACTGTGAAATAAGGGAGTAGGATGTCAAATTAGCTCACTACCAACGGGTGTAATTACTTTTACTAATAACCTGGTGTAGTTAATTTCATTAGTAACCGGTAATTCACTGGTGCTCTCACCCTATTGCCTACAATTTATATATTGAACAAATTATACATCTAAACAAACCGTAAATAGGTTAATATTCCGGCACATAAAAACTCCATTCTTGCCAATCACTTTCTCCAAACATTTCATCCAATCAAAAACTAACCCCAGTTCTGCAGCCAATGAGCGTTTTCGAAATTGTGACCGGTCGTAAATACTCTCGTGCATGTCGTCAGCTTTTGTATGCATTTGGCGGGACGAAGGTGAGAAGGAGGGGTTCAAGTTTTGAACAAAAAGGATCTCTGACTCAAACATCGTGAAGAAAGGGAAAATTATATTTTTGGTTAGTTTTGTTGTTCGTAGTAAGCATTTCCCTGAGAACCTATTCGACACTTCATTCGAGATTTCCCTGAGAACCTATCAACATATCACTTACATTACAGGGGTTTCGGCCTACAATAAATAATAATTCAATAATAAATCAATCCAATAATTTACTGTGTAATTTCAGACCATTTCAAAGAACACACCATATCGAACCTTTTGGATGTTTTGTCCGCGTTTGCCGGCCCCCGTTGAATGCTTTCAAAATGTTTAAAGTGCAAAAAGTGTGTTTTGGTGGCAAATTTTCGGCTCCTGGGGAGCTTTTTGGAATTTTTAGGAAACCGGAGCTGATTTTCTGACAAAAGCCATAACAAGTAACACTATTCCTTATGAAGGATTTCTGGACTACCACACCCTTGAAATCCTAAGAGCAGGAAAATATTGGGACTAGGGGCGCCAACATGTTAAATCCGGCCTTTGCTTTAGTTACGCATTTTTGTAATACTGACAAAGGTTCTATAATATATTGTAAAAAATCCTCCCTATGATAATTAGTCCACAACATAATACAGGCTACATCTGCATGGTATACAATTTTTTATTAGTTTTTACTTAAGAGACTTCACATCTAACACTCAAGTAGGAGTTGATTCTAGCGACATACCGCGTTCTGCAAGGGCCGTCACCAAATAGTTCTTTGTTTTTTTTATAAAGAGAAAGCGAGGAAGCGATGGGGCAAGAACGGTGCCACTAGGGCTCATTGACTAATGACCAATAAATCTACCGTTCGACGACCTAAAAGGGCGCGAACGCGAGGATGTTTCAGGTCCGATCGGCGAGCGACCCTGCTGCCACCGCCCACCGCCACACTTTAAAGTTTTACAAGTAGTAATATGACCCAGGGCCGGATTTAAGCATAGGCGCCTAGGGGCCCGCGCCACACAAATATATATAATTTATTCTTCTTATCCAGGAATTTAATCGTTTGGTTCTTAATAAACTTCGACCAAGAATAAAAAGGTAAATTATAATTAATTGTCATCCCAATTGAACATGAAACATAAACATCGTAATTTCAGCATTTAAATAGCAGACAGCTCAAAAGATTAAACGTCAAGTCAACTGCAGGTAAAATATTGCACCCGACGCTACTTTGTCGGCCGCAAAGTTCTTTAAGCAAGGAGGGGGCAAGGTCTTTAGAGAAGAGGAGAAGAGAAGAGAATAATAATAGTGTTCATGTCATCTCAGTCGAAAATGTAAACCAATTGTGATATCTTTTGAGGCCCGGAAACGTATACAACCTGCACCCAGGACAAAAATTAATCTTGACCAATCAGAGGAAGAATATTACTGACATAACCTAACTTAGGCTATATTTTTACCATATAGGCTAATAGAGCTTTGAGAACATGGTATGGATCTGTAATTGATGTTACAAGTTTTGGGTCCACCTCAGGTCATCGGGAGGGAGGCAAAATGACGCATGATGATATTCATTGGTGTAATTTCAGCATTTTGATTGGGGGGCAAGATTTTAAGACCTCTGCTCTATAGCTCAATTTTAACTCCCCCCCTCCCCTTGAAAATGTGTTAGATGCTGAGTTTTGTTCAGATAGCTTCACCAAATATGACGGCCGTGAAATGCCCGAGAGATTTGCCGACAGCAGTAAATCTCTGCGATTTTCGCAGTCCACTTTGTAGCCTAGCCTAGAGCTATTTTTTATTGCCATAATAATATGATCGAGAAATTTGCCAGCCGCTGTAAACCTAAAGCAGGGTGTCCACCCGATTTCACATATTAAATTTCCATCTTTTTCTTACCTTTCCAGTAGCCTATATTAAAAAGTCCTGACAAGTGAAATCGCCAATGTAGCTTTTAAATCTATTATTGAGCACTATACTGTAAAATACAGATGGCCACAATGAGACCCCACCGATTTACCGGCCGCGTCGGCCGCGATATGTCAGAAGCTCCACCGACCGCAGTGAGACCGAGAGATTTGCTTCCCACGGAAACGCATGACGATTTTCCGGCTGAAGTATGACCGAGAGATTTGCCAGCTGCGGTATTATGACCGAAAGTTTTGGTTCAAACCATCGCGATTTGAGAGCCGTGATGCGGTGGGACCGACAGATTTGGCAGCTGCGGTTTAAGCGACAGATTTCCCGGCCGTAATATGGTCAGTCACAACAGAAAGGGAAGGACGGAGGACAATTTGTAAAAGGCCTCCTTTAAAAAATGGACGTTTGGTCACTCTACCCCTGGGGGCTCGCACCACTAAGTGAGCCTAGGGGCCCAAAGGTCCTAAATCCGGCCCTGATATGACCGATCGATAATACCATTTTTAATTGCATGAAACTTAAAATTATGCAAACAATACACCCGTTGCAGCAGACCTGCAAACACAGCAAATTTCAAATGGGTAGAAACATATGTCAAACCAACATGGCAAGACAACATGAGGAATGAGTATGCAGGTTTTCTGCCACGAAAATGGAAATATTAGGAATTGTAGACTGATATACATTAGATCTCATCTAGATGAAGCCGGAAACCAAATTTTATTAAGTTATATTAAGAAATAAAGAGATATATAATCTCACTTATTTCCCAAAAGTTTGAAAATAATATTTTGACAGTACCTAATGTTTGACAAAATTATTATTATGTCAGGGGTGCCCATCCCCCCAAGCCTCATGGCGCCCTCGCCCCAAAATTTGGCTTACCACTCCCCCCCAAAAAATATGACATCCCTCCTCCCATAACACCCTCTACGTTATCAGCCATAATCTGGACCTAACACGGTACATAATTCCAGTAGATAAATCAGTAATCATCCTGAGAATATGTGGTGTTTGAAATAAACAGAGTTAATTGTATTTCTTCACTCGAAATTTAGGATGAGATCGGGATGAGATCTTACTTTCCTAAAACTAAAAAAATCGTTTATCTAATTATTTATGGGAGGGGGGGGAGGAAGTACAGATCGAGTATTTTCGAGCCGAGTTTTTTGCCATTAATTATTCCCGCCGTCAACTTATAACAAGTACATGCGATGGAAGTTTAAAGTAATTGTTTTCATACTGTTAATAAATCTTCCTCTGCCGTCAGTAAAACCTCATTTGTTTAATTGGAATTAAAGACTGCATTTGAGTTATTAAGAATAGTAAATTTATATGACCTTACTCCCAGTGCTGGGGAGTAGCGCGCTACAAGTAGCGGCGCTACAGCAGCGAGCTACTTTATTAGTAGCGAAAGCCGTAGCGCCGCTACTTTTTAAAATGTGTAGCTTGTAGCTGTAGCGAGCTACTTTATTGAGTAGCGAGTAGCGGAATTTGACGCTACTTTTCCGCTACTTTCGCAATACAAACATTTATATTTTTCACGAACGGGTATTTTAACATCTCAAACCATAGTACATTTCAAGATTCTTAGTAAATCGTGATGTTCTTTATTTTGTAATGATTGGAGATTGTAGGCTAAATGATTTTTTTGTTCCCGTAATCAATTGCCTTTGACCAAAGACCAACATTTGATTATGGGAGTTCACTATCGTCATCCAAGAGTGAAATTGACTAGCCTAAACATTTGGACAACTATTTACAACATGACTCCTTGTGAGAACGACATAGAACAGAAACAAGTCATGCTAACGCATCAGTACTATTTCCCATTGGCCTGGATTCGCTGGATCCATCCCGCCTACGTTCGACGATAATGAACTTACTCCGCGATAGATCGAAATAATCAAAACAACGGCGTCGAAATAATCAAAACAAAATGCGGCGTCGTCTGAAAAAACAAACGACGACGTGCAGTCGCAATTTGAGCATTATTCGTAAATTATAGCTTGTAGCGTTTGTTTACTTGTTTAATGGACATTCAGTAATAGTCAAACCGACTTATAACACTATAGGAAAGTATTTAAATAACAAAAGAAGAAGGGCCTAGTAGGCTACAGTTCGCGCATACAGTTCTCCGGCTATGGCTGCTACCAAATATCATTGACTTTAAAGTCAATGCTACTACGCTAATAACCATATCATATGATATTTTAAACATATGAATTTGGTAAACACAGCGTTTGACAAACAGTGGACAGTAGAACAATGTTTTAAGAAAAGTACCCCACTCTCTACCCGCGCCCTGCAACCAGCTGACTCTGCCGTAGCCGGAGACCGGAGATATAATGCGCGAACTGTAGGTCTGGTAGGTCTTTAGCCATGTTTTCAAATAACTCTAGCATATATATTAAAATGTGAAAAAGGATTTAGCCTAAGGGTCTCGGTACACGGGCGTGATCTAAAGTAGACCTTCTAATATTATTCTAGCGATTCATTTTGTTTGAACTAACTGATATTTGTATAATTTTAAATGTTAAGATACAAATATGATGTAACACAAAATTAACGTTAGTGTTTATTACTTAGTTGCCTATATCATTTCATTCAAAAACTAAACAATATATAATATTTTAATCAGGCCTACAATGACAAATACTTTTAAAAACTTGTAAGTTCATTGATTTTTATTTATTTATTTACTTTAACTACACTTGGCGTACGTCTAAAAGCCAGATGGGTGTTCAGTTTAGTCAATACACCACAGTGATTACTGCAAGACAGGGAAAGTGGGAATTATTTCATGAAAGTAGCTAAAAAAGTAGCTGTAGCTGTAGCAGGATTTTTGTAGCTGTAGCTAGCTACTTTTTAAAACCTGTAGCTGTAGCTGTAGCTAAGCTACTTTTTACAACCTGTAGCTTGTAGCTGTAGCTAGCTACATTTTAAAAGTAGCTTCCCCAACACTGCTTATTCCTTTCTTTGATTCGAGGTTATATCTCATTCTTTTTCTTTACAAATTTTTTTTGTTTTAGAAACTATAGCAAAGTATATTAAATCTCATATTCTATAAAAGATTACACTATCGCAAGTTTACCTGGGAGAATAACTTGAAGGAAATATTTCAATAAAATATTGAGTTAGGCAAAGGAGGCATATTCAAGATGGCATGAACTTTTAATTCTAGTACTGTTATTTCATTTGAAACACATCAAGGAGGACCAGTGAGTATAAACAAGTTACTAAGCTAGGATTGTAGGATGCAACAAATAATTATTTAGTGAGTTTATAAAACGTTTTATTAATTTATTTCGTATCATTTATTATTTGTATATTTGCTTTTAGTTCAGGCATACCTTAAAGCTGAATTACTTAAAAAATATAACATTGTGTTTGATTTATGGACCAATACGTAATAATAATTTTTAGCATGACACTTATGTAGAAATGCAATGCCAGTTATATTCTTATCTTCAAAAAACTCAATTCAAAAGAAACTTGAAACTCGTGAGTTTTTTTAATTTTGTCTTCACTCGACTCGATTTCAAAATTCACTACTCACACACCTCTATTCTTAATTTAATGTAACACATACTCTGTTATCCTACTATCCTACATCCTACACTAATATTATCCTATACTCTTATACGAGCAGTGTTATCTTGTATGTATGTATGCTTGCTTGCTTGCTTGCTTGCACAACGATCTCAAAAACGGCTCCGAGGATTTCCTTCAAAGTCTGGAAATAAGTAATTTATGACTCAAAAACGTCTTTTATGCAGATTACTTGGCCAGAGAAAATCTAATAACGTAATAAATCGAATTTTAAAGTTGTAAAATTTTAACATTGGCCTTATGGGTTGCCGTGATAGCAACGAAAATAAACAAGGAAAGTGTAAACAAATGAAGTAACCATATCAGCTGTTTGGAATCTACAGCCATTAAGGGAAAATACAGCAAGTGGGATGAAGAGACCATGTAGCAATAAAAAAGGTTTCTATTTATCAATTTTAGGACATTGAAATATTTTATAGTAACTGGATGAACTGGTAAACATGAAATAACACCGAGCAAGGCTCGGTCCACCAGGTACTAAATGTGAAAGTATGGATGTTTGTGTGAATATCTGTCTTTCAACCTAGTGAAAAGTATTGGACCAACTGAGCTGAAAATTTGCAGGAATAGAGCCACTTTATCAGTAAAGGACTTAGGCCTATTCACTTCCTAAAATCCCCTCGGGCTACGCCCCGTGAACGTCCTTAGCTTCAATGTTTACATGTTATAAGGATGTAAACATTCAAATACCGAATCGTAAACCGCTGTGAATACTAAAATTTGACAATTCAAAGAGCAGAAGTAAGATCAGCTGTAATTTTTATCATGAGCGAAGCCACGGGGTAACTGCTCGTTCTTCATATAATGTATAACACAATAATTCTTATGAATTATTCTACGAAATGACTTCAGAAACGTTGGTCAAATAAATTTAAGCGAAAATAGTAGTTATTAATTCAAAGGCTACTACGGGCATAATAATAAATAATAAAGCAACCTCCTATGTTCAAAGTTTGATGTCCAACCTAAATTTGAGTTTAACTCATTCGAGTTTCAATGTATTGGAGAATAGTTCAAAACTATCTAAGAAAAAATACGATCAAAATTTTAAAACTGTATAGGAATACAATTTGATATTAAAAAAGATAAATGCTAATTGTTAGTATTTTATTCCCCAATCACAATGCATTTTTATGCATATAATTTGCAAACTTAGTAATTTATTCTATATACACTTTTTTATGGCTTATTTAAAAGAAAATGCGTTCCATAATTACAACTAATGTGTATTATTAACACTACTTATTAGTAAATACCTCAATAAATATTTCTAAGCCTTAATAAAATATTATTTAATTGTTTGAAATTTCAATCACCAAAATAATCTATTTTCTATTACTTTTGTTAACTGTATAGATGTACTAGTTGCAAGTATAGCTTAATAATTTATCTATGAAAAGTAATTCTGCGCCCAAAACAAATCCTGAATTACTTTATTATGAATGGAATCAACGGCTGAGTCATTTTTCGGCCGACCGTAGCGGCCAATACTAGCCTATGCGTGATTTTCACACTTTTGTTCGGAAAAATTAAATCCGCTATTTTACGCGTTCGATAGACACACGCGTATACACTTTGCACCATTGCACAGTATAATATTAGTCCAATAATATTTCATAATATAATTTGTAATTTATCCTTCTGGGCATAGGCCAACTCGAATATTAGTTGAATATTTAACGAAAGGATTAAAGTTTTGAAATGCAGTATAAATTACAAACCTGTATTTGTTAAATGTACTTGGAATGCGATGCATATTCAAGTGTTATCTGGCTAACAAACATGCACTGGCTATTGCACATGCATATTTGAATCTAAGACAAATGAAACTACAGTACTAATAATAACATTAATAAGTATAGAACTGGAGTATGGAACTGCAATACAACTATTATTGCATTGTTACAAATGACCGAAGTCAAACAAGCATATTCTCATGGTCTTCCGTTAATCGGGAATGAACATAAAATTTATTATCTCCATAGAATTTTAATACAAAATGTAACTCTCCTCTCTTAAATTTTACGTAGCATAAATAAAAAGGCATAAAAAGTTAGGTGCAGACAATGTACATTGTTATATAGGTAATGGAATTTCATCTATGATAGCACGTTGTTCGGAATAAATTCGAAACAAACAAAACGCGTTTTATAGCATTTGACAAGAAACAAACTATTCTGGTCCATTGCCATGCACTTTAACTCAAATTATGTTCAGTATATTCATTTATTAGCTGACATCAGGAAAACAGAATTTAAACAAGTTCGTTGAAACAGTTTCAGACTACTTTGCTGGTAGGCCTATACGAACCGAGGGTTGCGCCAAGTTTTTTTACATCAAATGAACCACTCATAAATAAAAAAAGCTTGCCAATACAATTAGGCAGTTTGACATCTGCTGTGAAGTTTTTGGGATGTTTCTCTTTTTTGCTAAAGTGAAGGGTGTGCCGGGTCAGAATTCAACGCTAGTCATAAATTAATTGTCGGGTGTGTTGAATGAAGCGGCTGGTGTGCCAAAGCCTCTGAATACAATTTACAACTCACATGTCCGCGACTGACAGTCCGGAGCAATCTGTTCCATTCTTTCAAAACAAGGAAATAGCACATTATATATAATACCTGCAGACCTGCATACCCAGCAAATTTTAATGCAAAAAATATTTCCATCCAAAATAGCGAGATCTAACATGTTTTTGTAATCTCCATAAGATTAACATGGGGAATGCAAATGCAGGATTGCTGCAACAGGTATGTTAAAACTGGGCAGTTTTAATTCAATATTTAGTTGATCTTAACGAGAAGCAGCCATGTACCAAATATTCAACCACTATGTGAAATATAAATGCGGGGAATGTGTTAAGAACATAAGTTTATGAAATTTCAACCATTTAAGTAAAACAACGAACGCGAAGCGGTAAGGTAACTTTATTTAGATACACTTTTGGCAAAGTTCCGGCAATTAAAAGTTCTATGATTTTTTATATATGATACATCTGAGTATGTTCAACTATTTTTTGGAAGAGAAATGTGGGGAAAGTGTTAAGAACATAACTTTATGAAATTTCAAACCATTTAAGTAAAACAACGAACGCGGAGCGGTAAGGTAACTTTTAGATACATTTTTGGCAAAGTTCCGGTAGTTTAAAATTCAATTATTTTTTACATATCATATATCTGAGTATATTTAACCATTTTGAGAAATAAAAATGCGGGGAATATGTTAGGAACATAAGTTTATGAAATTTTAAACCATTAAGTACAACAACGAACGCGGAGCGGTAAGTTAACATTTAGTTACACTTTTGGCAAAGTTCCCACTAAATTTTCAATTATTGATCATTTATGATTTATCTGAATATAATCAACTATTCGGTGAAATAAAATGCGGGGCATGTATTAAGGACATAATTTCATGAAGTATTAAACAATATCAGTAACAAAGTAACAAAGTGATCACTTTTGTCAAAATTCCGACGGCTTAATTTTCAATTATATTTTATATAAGTGTGGGAAAGTTAATAAAGTTTAACACACTTGGTTTTGCTTATTTTAATTCGAGAACTATGCAGAATAACCCTTGGGAGCTCTAATACATAGTAAAGGCAATAGAGGTCTACTTCCGATGGCCACTGATTGTCCACCTAAAACAGCGGCATTCTTATTGGTCGAGAGAGGAAAGAGGGGAAGTGGTTGTGGAATGGGGGACATTGTAGGGGCGTTAGCTGGCGACAGCTGTCTTCACGGACGCGATTCTTGGAGATTTCAAGATCGACTTCCGTGAGTGGATAGACTAACACGTAAGTTTCATTAAGTTATTTACCAATTAAAAAAATACACTTTCTGATTCATTTAAAGTTATTGGTTCAAAAGAAAAATATTGGACATTTACGAATAATTTATCAACTTTTTTAATCATAATATAGTAATTGAAGCCTTGAAAAATTTTGTTGCTTAGCCTCAAAGTTGTTGTAAAACCTGAATGTTCCTAATTGTGGTAGGTAAATTTATTTTTGATTTTTCAACATAAACTAGGTTAATTAGCCTATCCTAATCTGAAGTTTTACAGTAGACCCAGGGCCGCCGAGAGCCAAGTCGGGCCCTAAGTCTGCACACTGCACAGGCCCTCTGGGAAGTAAGGAATACCCCCCCTCAGAAGGGGTGTCTGGGGGCCCTCCCCTGGAAAATTTTAGAAAATTATATCTCTAAATTCACGTTTTTTTGCAGTCTAGTGGTGGAACATTATAGCCTACATATAGGGACTCCAAAAATCCAAACCAATTGAGGCTGAATGGTCGGTCAAACTTAAAAAATAGTCTACTCTGATTAAAAATTTTAACCCTTTTAAGGCCAGCTCCCAAATTGTGGTTCTTGCGAAAAAGGCCAGCTCCCAAACTGTGGTACTTGCGAAAAAGGCCTAGCCATTTCTTATGTGCTGTGCATAGTTTTAGTTAAAGGGCTATAACTTCCACAATTTTTATCAGATACTTATAATTCTTTTTTAAATTGTTCCTAATTAAATGGGCTTTAAAATGCATTAGAATATATTATGGAATTATCAGAAAGAAATTGTGTTTACAGATGTATGTAAGACAATATTAATGAGCTAATTTATATTTTTCCACTTTGACGGCATATAAAAAATATATAACTTTGTTTTACATTCAAAAACCATTTATAACTACAAAGTACAACTTATTTACAGGAAGTATGCCAATTTTTAAGTAGGCCTACCTACCTTAATTCATAAAACAGAACTATAAGGGATAATGTAAAAATTGACACTTCACTATTTTAGGCCTAAATGGCTGATGCCATGTTATTTGCATACAGGAGGGTGATTTCGCTTACAGGTCATTTATCTCGACTTCTTTTGCTCATTCGTCATTGAAAACACAAGTTAAGCACATACAACTCATTTAATAAATGATATTTGGTCGATTAAAACAATAACCTCATCACATAACCAACAAAACACGAAAATTAAACAGCAACAAAATCATCACATGGCCAGCAGACGATCATGACATGAAAATCTATACAGACAACAAGGAAATTTAGGCTAAAATGGCAGTATTTGCCATTATTCATGAAGCCCGGATGTCCCTCTACAAGGGAATATCAAGTTTAGTGGCCTTTGGAAAACACAACAGCCAGTAAACGGGGAAAAGTGGACGGGTGCCTATTACGGCCGTCGGCTGCGAACGTAGTTTTTGCCACGGGGGCCTATTACGGCCGCCGGCCTTGAACGTACTTTTTACCAAGGGGGCCTATTACGACCGTCGGCCTTAAAAGGGTTAATTAGTCTCTTTCCCATAACTTCCGTGTTTGTTCCACTCCCAAAGTTACTCACGATCAACGCCCACAATTGTTTTTTCCGGCCATTTGCGTTAATTACAGGATAGGTACGAGTCATTCTCACAAAAAAAGACAACTCAAAGCAATAAAACAAAAAATAAATAAATTAAAAATATATAAAAGTACAGGCTGTAGTTTGTTTGCTAATACCTTTAAGAAACTATATTCAAAGCAGCAGTGCTGAATTTTTTTATTTTCTATTTATTCTCAATTTTTTAATGCATCAAGACTAGTCATGATCAATGGTTAACCCTTTCAGTGCTATGCAACGATATACCGTTGTGCGTATTTTTCCCGAAAAGTGCGATGGAACGATATATCGTTGTGCGTGTTTCATCCGAGGAGCGCTAAGCGATGATATATCGTTCCGGCGCGACTACCGATCGCATGTGTTTAAATGGGCATATCGGTTGACTCGGTTGTTCTTTCGAAACAGGGATGATTTCTTTCGATTCCTCAAACGATCGAGGCACGATATATCGTTCCTTAGCACTTTTGAGATGACAAAATATTTTTTTTCCGGTTTCTTCCCCCGCGCACTAGGCTTCGCCCCCGCGGCAACCCTAGCAGTTTTCGGACGAAATGAGTAAAAATCTCTAGCACTTTTGGGAAAAAAACTTTCTAGCATCGAAAGGGTTAAAAAATGTAAAAAATAAAAAAAAATACTTCAATGAACCATATAAACGTGTTTAGAATGTAATGAGGGTCTTGACTAATATAATGGATAGTTGATTTAAAATGGTAAAATGAGTTTAATTTCATGAACTTGGCTCAAACGTTAAAAATATAAGTTTTACAACTATCAAAAACTCAATTAGTCTGTGAAAAAATTACTTAAAGAGAACATTTTTCACAAAATTTTACAAGACGTCTTCAAGTGTTAAACTGGGTATTTTAATATTTTTTTTATTTCATTATTAATTGGTATATTTTAACTAAATTCACGGCGACCGAAATGACGTGGCGGTGATTCAAATGAACTTTAAAGGGTTTTATCGTTTAAGAAATATGTGGTCTCTATTAAAATTAAACAATTTGTGATTTGGCAGAACATTTATTTTCCAAACATTAAAGGAATATGAAGTAATAACCTAAAAATAACAGATAGAAACAGTTTAAAAAAAGTGTGTTTTACAAAAATAAATTAAATATCTGCTTTAGTTTTAGCGAATTTCCCCTATAGGGAAGAAGCTGTTACCGTAGGTCTCATGGTAAGACCTAAGCCTAAAACCATCATAACTTTTCTTTTTGAGGTCCTCAGATGCCAAAAACACCATTCGTTCACTTTCATAAATATATATATATATATCTATATATCTATATATATATCTATATATCTATATATATATGTGTCTTTAAGCACGATAACTTGCGCAAAAATGGTCCAATCGGAATGAAATTTGGCATAGACGTGTAAAGTAGTAATTATTCGGACGAGTTCGTAAACCAGCCCGATCGGACCACCGGAAGGGGGGGTAAAGGGGGGTAAACCCCCCCAAAAATGGGTTTTTTGAGATTTTTACATAGAAAAATAAAATTTTTCAAATTTTTATTGGCACCATTGAATTCAGCCCAAAAAAACAAACAATTTAGTATTTTGAATCATGGCTCTATGTCCATTGGTTGCCGAGATATTGAAAGTGGTAAACGCAGTACGTTGTCCCAATGTTAACCTTATGGGAAATAAGTAAAATTCTATATCTCGCTTATTTCTCAACATATCGTGATAAAACTTGGTAAATGGCTTCTTCTAGTTCAGATCTACTAAATATTGAATTAAAACCACCCAGTTTTAATATACCTGTAGCAGCAAACCTCCATACTCATTCCCCATGTTATTCTTATGGAGCTTACAAAAACATGTCAAATCTCGCTTTGTTGGATCGAAATATGTTGTTTTGCACTTGAAATTCGCTGAGTATGCAGGTCTGCTGCAACGGGGGTATTATTATAATTTTGTTAGTTAATAATAATATCTGTTAGAAATATTAAGGTAAATGTGGTTAAGCAACGTTATGACTGTTTTTCAATGTAAATTCGTCAACTCGGTCGCCAAAATCATATTCGGTAGGCCGACCGAAATGACGACTTCCGAATTGACGATTTCACTTTCTTGGCTCTGTCGTTTTCAGAACAAGCTACCTGGATTGTTTTCATTTTTAGGTTATGAGCTTTTGATTGATATTGGTAGTGTAATTGTTTCTATGATTATATAAAAGTAATACTGGAGACCGAATTGATCTACAATTAAGGTACTGCAAGTTTCTTAACTTGTTTTGGTGATATATCTATTTTAAAACTGGTTTTTAATTCACGAAATGATAAGGGAACTCACGTTGCACCTTTTTCAACACTACCTCAGTCATCTGGGATCATGGAAGACGGGAGCTGGTCTTTGTGTGGGAGTTTTAAAAACTCACGTTCGGACGCCGTGTATTTTTAGGACAGCTGATTCCATTCAATTATTAATATTGAAATGAAACTTTTTCTTTTGACTCTGTTATTAATTAATGAATTTATGTTATAACAGATATATTGACCTAGAATATAAAATATATCTAGTTATTTTACTCGATTTTACAGGCATGTAAGTTTGATTGATATAGGTTGAGACGGCGACCGAATTGATGAATGGGATTAGGGAAGGCATTTTTTTTGGCAACAATTTGATATTCACAAACAAAGAATTATATGGTTTGAATAAAGAAACAAACACATATTTTGGGTAAATATTTTATTTCAACAATATTATTTAAACAATGCTTTTTTTTAACCTAAGGACTTAAATTATCTCTTTATGTGAGAATGACCCATACCCTATGGTGTACTCTTGGTATTCAACATCGTGAATTATTTCATCATAACATGCAAGTTTTATTTAAGTTGTTGTCAATAGCTATATTTTAATGCCGAGGGATTGAGAGGGAGGTATGAGTCACTCACGCTCGCTACGTGCTGACCGCCACCACCGTAGTTGTTGATTAATACATACAGTCGCAAATACAATTTTTAGGTAGTACAGACAGACAAAACAATCGTTTTTGCCTTAACTAAATAGGCTACTGTATTACAAACTTGGGTATCAAAGTATGTTTGCTAGACATTTTATTTTTTTACACGTAACTTAGGCCTAAATTTATTTCCAAGAAGTCGATACCAATATTTCCTTAATTTTAAAAACAATCCGCTCATCCCGGGCCCCTTTGAAGCCTGGGCCCCAAGTTTCAGACTTGGCCTCTCGGCAGCCCTGAGTAGGCCTTAGAAGCTTTACTTAAACAAACCTTAGGTCTAGAGTTAGTAGGCTTTTGCTTAGAATTCTTATTAGCGTGTTGGCTTCCTCTTGCCTCCTATAAATTTTCTTTATTATGCTTTCATGTAGCATATCGGTAACTTTATGCCGAGTTTAAGTAAACATTTTGGGGAAGGAACATGGCCATGTGGCTGCATGGGGCGCCGGCGATGCAGTGACAGCTCGCTGCTGATGCTGGTGCGGTGTTGTGGCTGCAGCGGGGTGTGGTGCCTATATAATTCATGGAACCTTTTCACATGGTTGAAGTGCTAAACATAATATATTTTGCCGACGTCTGGGGAGGATTTTGAAATTGTTCGGTTGCACTTTTGCAGATGCCCGTTGAAACAATCAAATGAAAATAACTGGTGTAAAATATCTATATACTGGTAGGGTCTACATTAACTTAATGCTGAGATATTTCGTCTGAAAATATCGGAATCGTAACAGCTGACTATGGTAATCGTAATTTTGGTTTTAACTTATTTTGGTGTTGCATCTGGTTCTGGTATGGTTAGGGAAGTGATTTAAAATATTTCTCGTCAGCGTTTTTATTGTTGTTTAGAGTACATGACAGTTGCAAATGCGAATGTTTTTGCTCTATCATGTCCAGAATTTTATCCTGATTCTAGAAATGACAATTATTTTGTCAGAAAAGCCAGCAAAACAGGGAAAGTCGAGAAAACGGGAGAAATGTTTTTCTCTATATATATAAGACTGTAGGCACTCAAATTATGTGGATTTTCATCCTGAACACGAATATGAAACTAGGTTTTGAGATTGAACCATTTGGAAGCAAGAAATCGTGAAAAAACTGGAATAACATTATGCATTTAATTCCAGTCTATCTAGGGGACCCAGTGGGATACTGGGGTATTGGGTGGGGGACTATTTTAGAACTGCCCTATTAAAAGGGGCAATTCCCCATAAAGGGAAATGTCGCATATGAACGGGAAAACTTCCCACAGTGGGAATTTTTTTCAAGTGGGAATTCAGTCTATTTTGGGGACAGGTGGGATTCCGAGGTATTGGGTGGGGAACTATTTTGTTGGATTTGCCCTATTAAAAGGGACAATACCCTGGCCATACAACTTAAATGGGAAAACTTCCCATGGAAGGAATTTTTTTCAAGAGTGGGAAAACTTAAGTCTAATTTGGGGACCGCACAGTGGAATATTTGCCCTCAAATCCTGGCCAAAAATATTTTTCTACTGTTACCTGATATTCAGTTAGTAAAATCAGTTTATCTTCCCTTCTCCATGTATTTAATTATGTTTTCAAGCCTCAGTTCACTTCTACAGGTAGAGACTGAAAATGTATTATTAAAAATTATACCTTTTAGTGAATTTCCTATGGAAAAATGTGAGCTACTGGCATGACCCGCACGGGGGCTCTGAGGCATGGGACATTTCACTTCGGGGCCACCAGAGGCCTAGAAAAACTCGATAATTTAAGTATATAAATATATACACACATGTATATATTAGGGTGGCCGAAAAAAGTAAATTTTATCCGATCAAAAACATGTACGTCTTAAAAGTTGTGTAGTAGGCCTAGTATGAACAGCATAAAATATTAAGCCTGAGAGATTATATCTTTAGACTGCGCAAATCGTGTAAAGTTTTAATGTTTTGTAAAAGAACTGAAATTTTGCGAAATTTTTTAAATACATTTAATTTTGTCCTATCGTAAACATGTATGTCCCCAAAGTACCATCAAAGTGTCACAATGCCTACTGTAAATCAATAGCCCCAAGCAATAATATCTTAAACTGCGCAATCAGCTTAAAAAATCAGTTATTTTGCGAAAAAATCAAATATACTCAAAATACAAATATAATTATTTTATCTTTATGTTTGAGCAATACTAAGCTAAAATGGTCGAAATAATGGTCTGGATCTTGTTAAAAGGTTGTATTTCCACCTCAAAAATTTTGTATGCATAATTTAAAACATGTATTGACAGCTCGAATACTATATAAATATAAATTTTCAACTACCCTCCTTTTATTCGGAAAAATCGGGATTAATTTTTTCACTATGATTTATTTCATGCTGTTTTCTTATTTTCTGTATTTTCGTGCTATTCGCTATTTACGTATAAAACCACCCAGAACTCACTACCTAAATTGATTTTTGAGATCTTGAACTTCCTAACACCTGCATTTTCTGTACCCAACTTATTTCGAGCTGCAATGATTCGCTTGATGGCAAGCTGGTGGATGTTTTTTCTGCTGTCTGTAAACATTGCAACTAAGACGTTTTCGGGATGGCAAAGTAGCCACTGGCCACTGTCCTGTAAAAGGTTTACTATTACTTTCTTGTGTTCATATTTCATGTAACTCGAGAATTTGATCATTTTCCACAAATTGATCGGCCCATCTTGTAGTTTCGAGTTATATATTTTATTATGAACGAGCTTAATGGATACGATCTTACAACTTATGTGGCCAGCTCTTTCAATATCTCACTTGTGATCCAGAACAAATATACAGACGCGAAATTCGGTTGGCAGTCGTAACCTAACTAGTGTGGTTTAGCGTTCCTGGAACTCCATCTCCGAATCCAGTGGGATTGGCGCCTGTGGTACCCACCTTACGTAACTTATATCTAACGTGTATTTGTATTTTGAGTATACTTGATTTTTTCGCAAAATAACTGATTTTTTAAGCTGATTGCGCAGTTTAAGATATTATTGCTTGGGGCTATTGATTCACAGTAGGCATTATGACACTTTGATGGTACTTTTGGACATACATGTTTACGATAGGACAAAATTAAATGTATTTAAGAAATTTCGCAAAATTTCAGTTTTTTTACAAAACATTAAAACTTTACACGATTTGCGCAGTCTAAAGATATAATCTCTCAGGCTTAATATTTTATGCTGTTCATACTAGGCCTACTACACAACTTTTAAGACGTACATGTTATTGATCGGATAAAATTTACTTTTTTCGGCCCACCCTATTATATATATATATATGTTTATAATTTTAAAAAAACCTCTTTATTTCATTGTGTTTAGAGAAAGAGTACTTGAAGATATTCTGTCTTTCATTATTATAGAAAGCCTTATGCTTAACGTTATATATATGAATGTATATATATACCACCAAAATACAGTATATATGTATTTGCATATATATATATATATTTTTATTTATATCGGTCACAATTTTTCCGATTTTCTTTAAATTTATTGTAATTTATTTCCATGATATCTTGGACAAGTTCTTTGAGCAAAAATATTAGGAACACTTTCACCCCAAAAAAAATTAGGAACACTTTCACCCCAATTTTTGGGGGCTAATGCCTCAAAATTGTTGATATTAGTCCATAATGAGATCAGATAAGTTGAGATGCTGAATAGATGATCTGTTGGGCCGTTATCATAAACACTGCACTTGTAATGACAGAATCATCGAGGAGTGGGCCTAATAAACAAACAGAGTAAATAAACAAAACTCTTCGCTTTCCTTGCAAGAAATCAGGCACCAAGTAGGCTACACTCCGGTTACTCTATTTAAACTACAGACGATTTTAATCGTTTCCAGTTTCCTTACATATTAATTTGCTTATTACGATATCACCATATACCCTTTTAATGAATGTATTTTATGTTCAGTTGTTTAAAGTTTTAAATAGTATTGTACTAGGACAGAGTATAACATAACATATGCCTTTCAATATAACATTTTTATTAAAATTTAAATTGTATCTGTGTGAATAGGTATTACTATTACTATTCAACTCCCCCTATAACACGCAGCAGCCTAAATTACTAAAGGTAACCAAGAGCACTGGTTTTACATGTTTTACATATTGTTTGTGCACTAATTCATCCTTTTATTGCATTGAAATTTCCCTATCAAACAGGGGCTCATGTTGCTATTATTTTACACCAACAATAATTACAAATCTTAATGCATTCCGTAAAAGTCACATTAATAATACTAATTTTTGAAATGTATATTTTTATAACTAGTTTATTTTTAGAGTTACGACCTTGGACCAAATAACCTTTTTTTCTGTCCTTATTTTTTTCGGGCAGAACAGCGTTTTTTCCAATGTTCTATCTTTTACCGCTTTTCAGATATTGGCGTTTAAACACATAGCACCCCCCGCCAACTTTGCCCCCCTCCCCCCAAGTAATTGAACACCTGGTAAAGTGGCGACATGCGTTTCTGGTTTCACCAAGACTCATACTACAACATTCTTCAAAAATATTGCGTTATACTATCATGCATGTTCAAACCCCCTCGGCCCTTGGACAGTTTACCTAAAAAATGCGTTGGTGGGGAGATTTTTAAAAATAACTATAAAAAAATGGCAACTGTTTGCGGGAAGTTTAATTGTGCGAACTATTTAGGAGTTAAGTGGAGATTACTATGATATCAATAAGTCAACCCGGACGGACCCGGAACATAATTAAAACTCTAGCTTAATTGAATATTTTATTTCTTGGTAATAGAGGAAACCATATGTGTCAAACGATTAAGTACTGCTATTTAATTTGAGAAAAACTGTTAAAACATTAGATAATTACCTCACAGACAAACGTGGAAAAATATCCCTGTTCACTCAAAGCATATAAAATATATAACTAATTTTTGTGAACATTCAAACTTATTGCAAGAAAGAACAACGTCGAAGTCTTGGATATAACTGACGTTTAAAATAAGGTGGTTTTGATTATCGTCCCGATATTGTGCCAAACAGATAGGCCGGATGGTTAGCAATCAGGAAATATAAATGTTGATATAATTAATTGAATTTTGATTTTTTCATTTTTGGCCAGGTTTTGAGGGCAATTACTCCCCTGTGGACCGGTGGGATTTCGGGGTATTGGGTAGTGAACTACTTCAGAACTGCCCTATTAAAAGGGGCAATACCCCGTAAAGGGAAATGTCCTATATAGGCCCCTAAATGGGAAAACTTCCCTTGGCGGGAATTTTTTTGTCAAATGGGAAAATTAGTCTATTTTGTGGACCAGTTGTATTCTGGGGTAGGCCTTACTTGGACAATATCAATAAGGATACCCTTACAAAATGGGAAAACTAAACTTTACAACCCAACTAACATAACCAATCCAAACGTATTCAGTTTTGAAGGAGGTAAAAGGAACGACAGGTTAGGTTCTGTTTTGTTAGGTTGGGATAGGCCAGGTTAAGTTAAGCTAGGTTAATTTAGATAAAACTTCTAAATTGCTCGTGCTGGAGGCTGAAGGCCGTACTCGGATAAACTTGAGCTGGAGTTTCTCACCGGCTGGCACATGTACAGTTTTTAAAGTAGTGTTTTTAAAAAATTACTGTATAGGCTTAGATCAGAACTTCCTTTGTTTTTAAATGTAAACCAATTTTAATATTTGACAAGTGATTTGTTAATGTTTTTGTTAACCTGAAGATGGGATTTTACATCCGAAATAAACATAGTTTCCAGTGGTGGATCCAGGATAGGAGCAAGGGGGGTCTGGTAGGTAACCCCTTTCTCAAAAAAAAGGGTGACCTGGGGGCCTCGCCCGAAAAAAATCATAAAATTTCGAGGCTTGGAACAGCGTATTTAAAGTTGATTCGTAACAAATTTTCCAAAGAATGAAGTTTTAAAAATTTTTTTACATTTTTAGGAATTTTATGTAATGGTTAAGTTTTTATAATCCATTAAATTTTATTCCGATAAACTGATATCTCTGTTTATTGCTAACTGATTTCAATAAAATTTTGTATGTATTTGTGGGTATAAATTTATTTTATTTTATTGTCGATTTTTTTGCTCTAAGGGAGAAAGTGTGTGTCAGTTTGCAGTTACCATTTATTATTGTGACTTTAGAGTGAGTGAGAATTTTTCAATGTGTTGGGGAGAAATTAAGTTAGCTTACTATGAGCAAGCGCTAAGGTTAAAATGAGGTTAATTTAATGTTATTGATGTTTGTTTACAGCGAATGTGTCATTAATGGAGAGAGGGATGGTGAATGTGAATTTAGTGTACGGCACTCATGTGACGGATAATGATCCCCGCTTGCATCCTGTGCTCATTGTTGGACAGCTCAAGAATCTAAATAGGATCAAGTTTGATGATGTAAAATGTAAATTTGGAGGTCGAGTGTCTGAAGAGGTAGGCTCTCAAGTCATTTGTACCAGAAAAAGTTAAATCTATCTGCCTTACTGCATGTTGGGTAATTGACATTGATTCATTTAATTTATGATTTTGTTGAAACTAATATTGGTTAATATTGGCCTAATGTTGTTCAGAAATCTGATTTTTTGAGTAATTATTTCTGTTAAACTTGGAATTTTCCATGAGAATAGAAATATTGAGAGCTAAAATTTCATAATTTATTAATTTTCCTTATTCATAGCAGTTCATAGGTATTAGTTTGATGATCACAAGATTATTTAACAGCTTATTCATTATTTAAAGTTTTCTCGTTTCCAAAAACTTAATACAAAAAAATTAAATCTTCCGTTTAACATAAAACTTTATTTAACATGCGAGCACACGCACCGTTAGCAAATTGCCGCACCAGTAGAAATGAGGGCAGATCTTTGGCACTACTGAGTGAGTGGGGGTGGGGGGGCCAGCTCATCCCTCCCTGCCCTTCCCTCAACATGACCTTGACGTTCGCCTGTTGGTCGGGGACCATTGGAATGCGTTATTCCCCAAAAGTTTTTTCCCAAAGTTTTTTCGGGTCATGCAGTGAATCGTGAGCAAGTTGCTAACGCGCGCGCTGTCACGTTCTAAAGTTGTTGTGAGCTGTTTGTTATATAAAATAAATATTTTTTTATTGCGAAATATTTATTTATAGTCTTTTTTATCTGCAAACCTTTCCCAATAAAAGCGACAGTTTGCTAACACAGGGCGTGCTATCACATTATGTTTGAGATATTTTGAAGTGCGGCAGTTTGCTAACGGTGCGTTTCCTCATGATATTTTTGAGTTATGCCTTTTGCAAAGGTTTTGAATTTATTTTTTCTTTCCACTAATATCATAGTTATTAATGAAAGCTACATCTTAAAAAACTCCTAAAGAACCAAAAAGTTTGTACAAAAATTTTCACAAAAATATATATGCAAACCTAAGCTTTAGGAGGACCTAAATGTTGTATGAGCAATTTGCTGTCACGCGTGTTGAGGCATCACAAAAATGGCGCATGTGCTCGTGTGTTAAACAAGTGATATGTTGTATAATTTGAAAGTGACTGTAACTTAGAGATTATGAGTTCAGAAGTTGGATTTAAACTCCAATGCAATGAAACTACTAAACAGCATCAACAATTCTATTAATATTGTGAGAGTGAAAGACACCTAATTTAAATGAACTTTCACTACTGGGACTCTATTTTTGAATGGGTGATAAGCGAGTTGGCAAGTGAGTTAGTCACACATCCCCTGAGTTATTTTTTTCTAATTGTAAATTAAAGATGAATATAAAAATATACCTAATTAAATTAATTAATTTAGCCACACACCTTCTGTGTTTATCACTTGAATTGGCATTTATTAAAAAAAAACCATAATTTTTATATATATTTCGTACACATCAAGTAACTCACTAATTCACATTTTTACTCACCAAGCAATAGGCTGGTGAGCTCCTTTTTCTTCTAAAAAGGGAAATAACATTAGTTGTAATGGAAAAACGTTCCAATTAGGTTATGTTTACTTTTCGATATTAAATATTTACATATGTGTGGACAGCCTTTGAACTATATATAAAATGCCCTAAAACTAAATTGACCTATAAAAGTACAAAAATAATTTGGGTAAAGCCAAGAAAACATAGATAATTTCTTAAATTTATCAGTGTTTACATTGGCTCTTTGGTTTGATCGATGAATCATTTTAAATGTTAACATATCACGTGGTCAGTACTCAATAGTCAATCATCTTTATTCATAGTCATGTACATTGGTTGTACAGTGAATAGTGTCAAGACAAAACATGTTTCTCATAACATGTCTTTCTCAGCCCTTGTTTGAGGCTGAATTATCTCATTCCTTCTCAAATATAAGGAGTGAGATAATGGTTTTGATTTGGAGTCTAATATCAGTTTCTTGGCAATAAGAATTGTTTCAAATACATATTGACCGTAAACCGTGAAAATGTTAAAATTTTAAAAATGTTCTTTGGTTGAATCGTCACATTTAGGTTTAACCCTGGAAGTGCCAATCGGTCATTTTTTGGCTGACGTGGTCCGTTCTGTTGTGCTATCGGTCACGAAATGACCGATCGGGTTCACAGTTTTCCTTCAATCCTTTTGGAGCGGAATGAGACTGACATTTGTACGCCTTAAACAGCAGATTCTTAGCTTTTTTCCAATGTCTATTTCTAGATGTTTTGCTCTTTGCCAGTTTCTTAAAAAATATGCAAGTTCCTTTTTTTCAAGGAAGAAAAAACATGTTAGTATACCAAAATTTGCTAAAAATACCAAATCTATTAATGAAAGGGTAATATCAGGCCTAATTGAATTGGACAACTAAATAAAGATGCTGTAAAAAATGCATAGAAATGCCAATAAAACTCCCAAGAAATACTTGTTTGAGTAGTCTATGTAATATTCACTTTTAAAAATATATGTAATTAGCAGAGTTTCCATTGTAAAGAACTTAATACAATACTACATAACCCGCTTACACAGTCATTGCGAGCATTTCATCGGCCTGTGACTTATGCCTTGTCACCTTGTGTTTATCCATTTTCATTACCGAAATAAGTTAAAATTCTTACATACCAGTTATTCTCATCCTCAAAAGGATTTTGTAATGAATAACAAAAATGGTTCACAAACCTGTATCCGTCGCATTTCTTTCAAATCCTTTGGTGGATGACCCGGGTTTCGGTCTGTTTCAGACCATAGTCATATCCTTATACAGGGAAATTACTATGGTCTGAAACGGACCGAAACCCGGGTCATCCACCAAAGGACTTGAAAGAACTGCGACGGATACAGGTTTGTGAACCATTTTTGTTGTAAACGTCAGTTCTGGAGGCTCTTTCACAATGAAATTTGTAATGAATCATTTCGTTCTAAATGCTTGAACGTATAAAATTGGCATGTTATGGTTGATAGAAGTTGCTAAATTATAAACATCTATGAATATTATCATTATAATATGAATATTATTCCCCTGTTGGGAAATACTGCCTTATACAGGGTGTTTTTTTTAACGCAACCCATTTTTAAGATTGAATAATGCACATGAAAAGATGAAATGAGTATTGTTTTGTTAATCTTTACATTTTATACAACCTATTGTTGAAGTTTGATCACATTTAGTTTACATTATGTAATCAAACAATCTGCCATTGACATTTAGGCTATACAAAGTTGTGCTCTCTCCATAAAATTCATAAACAAGTGTCGCAAAGTACCTCTTTGAATTTCTTGTGTTAAATTTGTGTATGTTTGTTTTGAGATGCTGAATAACCTGTGAATTGTTTTTGTAGGCCTTACTTTTTATGTGAACCCAAAGAAAGAAATGTAGTGGGGTCAAACCTGGCGATCCTGGGGGGAATAATTCTACTGTCATGTTTCATTTCAACACATACATATTTTTCTTTTCCTCTGTAATATTTATTCCCTAATTCATTATTTTCAACAATAACACTAGGATTAAGTTACGGAATATCTAGAGATTTCATAGTAGTTACAATTAATTTCCTCAAATAATTTATTTAATATTCCTGTTCTTATGTATTATTTAAAGTGATTTTTTTATCACCACATCACCCCTCAAGAAATAACCATCAGATAGTTAACATTTATTTAATTATGAGTGACTAATAAATAATATTGTTAGTCCCCAATATTATTTATCTCATTCCTCTGAATTTTGTCATGTATTAAATAAATATTAACCTTTGTCAACATACTGTGTAAGTTTTATTATTTGAAATCTAGGCTAAGAGTCCTTTAAAACTAGGTAATTACAGGCTAGCTAATTACAGTACAGTTACCAAGCTACGGAAATACTATAAATATAAATTACTAAGAAGAACTCAAATAAATAACAAGTTTGATAAATTTTATTTATTGATTTATTTCTGGTAACAACCCCCCTAAAAGGTGGTGTATTGCACTACACTGATAAAATAAAGTTTTGGGTTGCGTTTAGATAAAAAAAAATACCCAGTATTTTCAGTATGCAAGAAGTCTGGTCCTCCGTCCAGAACACCAATAATGCGGAAGATGCAGACTCTCCTTTTAGTAGATTGCTTGAGAGCTGACCATGACATAACAGGGTGTCTACCAGTCGGGAATTCGGGAAAATGTCGGGGATTTTGTAAGGTTGGGAATAGTCGGGAAAAAGTAATGAATTTCAACATTTGGTCGGGAAATTCGAATTTGGCTAAAAAACAAAAGGAAATAGTTGTTTTCTTCGTTATTGTCATTGTCTCGGCCGGAAAATCTCTCGAACGAATCGCGGCAGACAAATTTTTAGCTATATCACGACCAGAAAATCTATCGTTTTACTGCTGCCGCAAGTTTCTCGGTCCTAATACAGCTGTAAAATCGCTCGCTCGTTTTGCGACCGACAAGTCTCGCTGTTTACGCAGCCGACAAGTCTCTCGCTCTTTACGCGGCCGACAAGTCTCTCGCTCCTCGCTCTTTACGCGGTCGCCAAGTCTCTCGCTCTTTACGCGGCCGACAAGTCTCTAGCTCTTTACGCGGTCACGAAGTCTCTCGCTCTTTACACGGCCGACAAGTCTCTCGCTCTTTACGCGGCTGACAAGTCTCTCGCTCTTTACGCGGCCGACAATTCTCTTGCTCTTTACGCGGCCGACACATCTCTCGTTGGTATTGCTACCTTAAAATCGTGCGCTCTTTTCGAGGCTATCACATCTATTGGCCACATGAAGGCCAGAACATCTATAACCCGGCCGGCAAATCCCGCGGTTGTTTCGGGGTCAGCAAACCTCTCGGTCACATTGGGGCCGTCAAATCTGTCGCTCTTTTTGCGGCCATCACATTTTTCGCTTTTATTGCGGCCGGAAATCTTTCGCTTATTTTGCGGCGGGCAGATCTCTTGGTCGCATCTCGGCCGATGATTTCATCCCTCTTTTCGCGAGCGTTAGACCTCGTATTGGGCCAGAAAATCACTCACTCGTTTTGGGACCAAAACATTTTTCGGTCGTATCCAGCGAGGACATAATAATCGTGGTAGACAAATTTTTTACTCTTTTCGCGGCCGTCACATCTCTCGGTCGTATTGCGATAAAAAATAGCTCGATCTTTTCGCGGACGGAATATCTGTCATTTATACCGTGACCGGCAAGATTTTCGGACTTGTTGCGATCGGAAATCTTTCGCTTGTTTTGCGGCCGGCAAATCTCTTGGTCGCATCTTGGCCGATGATCTCATTCCTCTTGTCGCGAGCGTTAGACCTCTCGGTCGTATTGCGGCCAGAAAATCGCTCACTCGTTTTGGGATCAAAAAATTTTTCGGTCGTCTCATGGTAGACAAATTGTTTGCTCCTTTCGCGGCCGTCACTTCACTCGGTCGTATTGCGATAAGAAAATCGCTCGATCTTTTCGCGGACGTAATATTTATCATTTATACCGTGGCCGGAAAGATTGTCGGTCTTTTTGCGATCGGAAATCTTTCGCTTGTTTTGCGGCCGGCAAATCTCTTGGTCTCATTGCGGCCGATGAGTTCCTTACTCATATTGCGGCCGGAAAATCGCTCACTCGTTTTAGGAATGAAACATTTTTCGGCCGATTCGCGGCAGACGAGTTCCTTGCTCTTTTAGCGGCCGTCACATCTCTCGGTCGTATTGTGACAAGAAAATCGCTACATTTTTCGAGGCCAAATATATTGTAATTTATAACACAGCTGGCAAATCTTTAGGTCTTATTGTGGCCGGAAATTTTTCGCTTATTTTCTGGATATCAGGTGGCCGATTGTTTCTTGATAGCATTGTGTCGCTTACTCGTTTCACAGCCGTAACATGATTCGGTCGTATTGCGGCCGGCAAATCTTTTTGTCGCATCGTCAAATCTCGGTCGTTTATACCACGGCCGGGGGCTGGAGAATCTCTTGGTCACAACGCGGCCGGAAAATCGTTCGTTCTTTCCGCAGCCGGTAAATCTCGGTCGCGTTGCGGTTGGCAAATCTTTTGGACTTATCGCGGTCATCTTGCTAATCTTTTGGCGATCTTTTGCTTGCATTGCAGCCATCAAAATATAGTTATTGAAAAATATTGCACTAAAGTATTCGTTATAGGAGGCAATGGTCATGTTTCTTATGGTCGGGAATTTTTTTATATTGTTGGGAAAAGTCGGGAAAAAGTCGGGAATTTCATATAAGAAATTTGGTAGACACCCTGCATAAACAAACATAAAGAAGTAGGAGATTTAAGATTGGTGATCTTTAGTCTGCTAGTTTCCTCACAACATATTTTGTTATAAGTTATTATAGTCCTGCATCTGACAATGTTATCTGTGTGCAAATTTTGTCCAGAGAATTTTCCGTCTTTATTTTGTAGTAGGGGTCTAAAAAAGTGTTTTGCACTCGGGTGTCAAGCAAGCAAGTAGTACTAGACCAAGAGCTAGGACACATTTTATTTACCCGAGTTTACCATGATCTTTGTTATGTTCTTAAGTAAACCCATAATCTTGAGACTCCAAAAAGGCAATTCTTAAGGTTGGTGAGTGGTGGGTGTCCGAGTAATGACGTCATCAATATGGCTGCCGCGCAAAAGTGTAACACCTTACAAAAACGAACGTAACTTTGCAACAGAGTAACGTAGAGCAATGATCTTTTTTTAAAATTGTTGGTAATAAAATTGCCTTTATTTTATGTCATGTCAATATATATCGTAAGTCTAACGGTTTTCCTGATATTTAACCTAAACTTTACTTTTTGTGAATTTTTAGTATAAAAGTAAATGTTTAAGGCTCAATAACTCCTTAACTGTGACGAAATAGACAAAATATATAAGAATAAAAAAGGTAGATAATGTTATAAGGGTTTTGAAAATACCATTTATGTGGGCTTTTGATGGTGGCTTGTACGATAAATATGTTAATGTTTAACATTCAACAAATTTATTTTGCCCTGCAACTTCTGTATACATTGTGCTGTAAAATTAAGTGATTAAATAGGTGGAGGTAGAAATAATTGAAACAAAAATTATTCTTGTTGTAAATGGTAGGTAATATGCTCCTAATCGGCATACATCCGTAATGTCGCGGGAAACCCCTCAAAATCACGTTTAAAAATGGCGGCTTTTCCCGCCATAAAAAAATATTGAAAATAGTCTGTCGACTGCATTTTTTGTCAATTTTTTTCAAGATATTGACTTTGGACTACCACCAACTATTGCTGGGTGATTGGTTCTTAATTTTGACAGGGTACTCATTTTTGGCCGCCATCTTGGATCCGCCATATTGGATATAGATTATTTTTTTCTCATCTAAAGATGGTGTTGTGACACATCATTATAGACTAGATTTTTACCCTGAACTCAATGCTGAAATCCGTTTTAAAAAATCTCGATTCGTTAAAAAGGTGTGCTCAAAAACGGCACATAATATACAACCTTATTTTAAAAAATCAGCCCTATGCATTTCTTATGGACATTTCGTGCTTTGAATATTATTTTTGATTATTTATCTCATATCTCCAGTTCTAAATAATATATGCCGCATGTATTAGTCTTAAAATACTCAGTGATTTGATGGCTTTCATGTGAGTTATTGATCAATAAAATCGGACAAGTGTTGGACGAGCTATATTAATGCTTAAATCAACTAGACAATTAATATTTTCAAAATTGGTTTTTTGTTGAAGATTTTTAGTGCAGGTTATAAATGGGTCACAACATTCGTTCTGGTCTCAAATTACTCAGTAAATTATAGGCTTTCATATAAGATATCACTCATTAAAATTGGACTTACTTAATTTGAGTTATGAACCTTCATTCCTAATAAAATCTGTTTACTTTCTTAAAGTGAAAATAATTAATGACTCATACATAGAAATCTAACAGAGACTCATGAAGGTTTTAGGTCTTAATTAACTCAGTATATTATTGGCTTCCATTTAAGCTTTTATTTATTTAAATCGGTTTAGATTGACGTGAGGTATGGACCTCCAACTAATCTAAAAATTCAATTTTCAAAAATTTCATAATTATTTAAAGATTTATATACCCAGCCCCAACCATGGACCTGCAGGTCAGAATGGTTTTAAGACAACTGGTGAACGATCAGCTTTCATTTAAGCTATAAATAATGAAAATCAGATAAAATTAGGATAAAGTATAAATCTTAAACCAAAAATAAATGATGAAAAAAAATAATTTTCAAGCTGCTTTTTGCCTTATAGCTCATCCAACATTTGTCCAATTTTAATGATCAGTACCTCACATAAAAGCTGTTAAATCACTGAGTATTTTAAGACCAAAACATGAAGCATATATTATTTAGAAATGGAGATATGAGATAAATAATCAAAAATAATATTCAAAGCACGGAATGTCCATAAGAAATGTATAGGGCTGATTTTTTTTTGAATAGGGTTGTATATGTATATTATGTGCCGTTTTTTGAGCACACCTTTTTAACGAATCAAGATTTTTTTTAAACAGATTTCAGCATTGAGTTCAGGGTAAAAATCTAGTCTATAATGATGTGTCACAACACCATCTTTAGATGAGAAAAAATAATTTATATCCAATATGGCGGATCCAAGATGGCGGCCAAAAATGAGTACCCTGTCAAAATTAAGAACCAATCCCCCAACAATAGTTGGTGGAAGTCCAAAGTCAATATTTTGAAAAAATTGACAAAAAATGCAGTCGACAGACTATTTTTATGATTTTTTTATGGCGGGAAAAGCCGCCATTTTTAAACGTGATTTTGAGGGGTTTCCCGCGACATTACGGATGTATGCCGATTAGGAGCATATTACCTACCATTTACAACAAGAATAATTTTTGTTTCAATTATTTCTACCTCCACCTACTTTATCACTTAATTTTACTGCACAATGTATACAGAAGTTGCAGGGCAAAATAAATTTGTTGAATGTTAAACATTAACATATTTATCGTACAAGCCACCATCAAAAGCCCACATAAATGGTATTTTCAAAACCCTTATAACATTATCTACCTTTTTTATTCTTATATATTTTGTCCATTTTTTCACAGTTAAGGAGTTATTGGGCCTTAAACATTTACTTTTATACTAAAAATTCACAAAAAGTAAAGTTTAAGTTAAATATCAGGAAAACCGTTAGACTTACGATATATATTGACATGACATAAAATAAAGGCAATTTTATTACCAACAATTTAATAAAAAGATCATTGCTCTACGTTACTCTGTTGCAAAGTTACGTTCGTTTTTGTAAAGTGCTACACTTTTGCGCGGCAGCCATATTGATGACGTCATTACTCGGACACCCACCACTCACCAACCTTAAGAATTGCAATTCTGAAGACTATATGTTATGACTAACCCTAAATTAACAACAAATTTGATGGTAAATTTGGGGTAAATAAAAGTGGTCTATCTCTTGGTCTATACGTTCTCCAGCTATGACGTCATCATTATGGCGGATAAGCAATTTTGAAATGTGTGTATTTTGAATACTATTAGTCGGATCGGAATAAATTTTTTTGTTTAATAGATAATTTTTTTATGCTAAACATTACATATTTACACATTTGTTGTATTAATAATACTTTTTTAGTAATTGTTTAAAAACCTCTTTTTAAATAAACCTGTTAAGAAAATTCAATATATAACTTTTTTACTGAAAACATGATCAAAACGTGCCAATGGTAAAACTTTTAGAGAATTTGAAAACCTTTTCAAAAATACCATACATTATATACTTTGCTGGAATAATAAAGTGAATAAACTGGATTAAAGTTGTAAAAACACGGAATTTTCCGAGTGGCAGACCAATCTTAGCCGGTCCAGTGTTCTTTGTACAAGACAGGTAGAGAATTTTACTGATTTATTTTTTAGTTGGTGTATGAAGAAGCGTTTTTACACTCAGGTGTCAAGAATGCACCTAAATCGTTTTCCGGCGATGGCGGAATATCCATTAATAAAAAAGGGAATATTTCACATACTATTGGTCCGATTTTAATAAATCTTTTTTTGTTTAAAAGAAAATATTTAAACCTAAAATTTTTGTATTTAAACATTTGTTCTATTCCTAATAATTATTTTGTAATTTTCAAAAAACTTGTTCTTTACCTTTTTTGGTTTATTTTTACACATAATCTTTTTCATGGAAAACTTATCGGAAAATATCTTATGTAAAACTTTTAGAGCTTTTTAATACCTTTACGAAAATACCATATTTTGTATGGTTAACTCAAACATTAAAGTGAGGAAACTCAGTAAAACATAAAAAGCCAACGAATTTTTCGTGTTTCTCTAGAAAATGCTTCATCATCAGCAGGGCCACTGCTCTGTGAGTAAGACAGATATAAAGAATTTTACTGCTTTATTTAGTATAAGATGTCTAAAAAAGCATCTTCTACTCGGGTTTCAAGAATGCACCTTGATCGTTTTCCGGCTATGACGTCATCAATATGGCGGAATGTCCATTAATAAAAAGGCTCTATTTCACATACTGTTCGTCCGATTTGAATAAACTTTTTTTTGTTTAAAAGAAAATATTTAAACCTACAATTTTTGCAATTAATCATTTATTATTTAGTAATTTTAAAAAACTTGTTTTTTAACCTTTTTTTGCTCTATTTTTGTGTATGACTGTTTTCATGAAAAAATTACCAAAATATATCTAGCATGAAATTTGTGGAGCGTTTTAATACCTTTACAAAAATACCATATTTTGTATGGTTAACTCAACCATTAAAGTGCAGTTAACTTAAACCATTAAAACTCAATAACACTAACCAAGTTAACACTTAAGTTGCCTAGTTATTGGTATATTTTGATGAACTGTGTATGTGATAACCAACTGCATGACAATATGGACGGCCTCATCAGTGTATGACTATTTAATGTTTATTAACTCATATTTTGTCACTTGCATGTAGTGCTGTTATTTATTATTGAATTTGTATTATGCTACAATGTCATTGGATTAATTCTGTTTTGTGGCATTAAAATTGAAATTTAAAAAAAACACTTATAAAACCAACGATTTTTTTTGTTTCCAAGAAAATGCTTCAACCTCAGCAGGGTCACTGCTCTGTGTGTATGACACATATAAGGAATTTTACTGCTTTATTTTGTAGAAGATGTCTAAGGAAACGTTTTCCACTTGGGTGTCAAGAATGCAAGTAAAAGGTTAACCGGCTATGACGTCATCAATATGGCGGAAAATCCATAAAAAAACTCTATCTCACAAACCACTCCTCCGATTTGAGTAAACTTTGTTTGAATAAACTTTGTTTAACTTTTTAAAAGTTAATATTTAAGCATGCAATTTTAGTACTTTAACATTTATTATTTTTTCAATAAGGATTTTTTTATTTTCAAAAACCTTGATTTTTTATTTAAAATTTAATTTTTGCATATAATTTTTTAAGGGGAAACTATTATTAGGAAATGCCTGGTAAAGGATATGTAGGGCGCTCAAGGACCCTTTCAAAAATACCATATTTTGTATGCTTTGCTCAATCAACAAAGTGAGGAAACGCAATAAAACTAGTAAAAACATCGAATTTTCAGTGTTTTCCAAGTAAATAATTCAACCGAATATTAAGTGTTCCAACAAAAATACAGTAAGTTTGATTTTATGTAGTCTTACATTTAAAGGACGTACAACGGCAGTAGGCTATATTTTTAAAAACCTTATCTGTAATTTGTTGCATTAATGTAAACCAATAAATAAAAGACATTAAAAAAATACAAAAGAACACTTTACTACGCTCTTTAGTTATATAAAATACAATCAACTGCATAAATTACTTTTTTTAAATACAAAAGAATAGATAACTTTATTGCAGCTCTTTAGTTAAATGCAATACTATCAACTGCATAAATTCCTTTTTTTAAATACAAAAGAATAGATAACATTTGAAAAATGTTACTAGAAAAACGTTTTTTGTTATATGCAATACAATCAACTGCATGAATTCCTTTTGTAAATACAAAAGACGAGATAACTTTTTTGCAGCTCTTTAGTTATATACAATACAATAAACTGCATAAATTCCTTTTTTAAATACAAAATAATATATAAAATTGTTGCAGCTCTTTAGTTATATGCAATACAATAAACTGCATAAATTCCTTTTTTAAATACAAAATAATAGATAAAATTGTTGCAGCTCTTTAGTTATATGCAATACAATAAACTGCATAGATTCCTTTTGGTAAATACAAAAGAATAGATAACTTGTTTGTAGCTCTTCAGTTATATGCAATACAATCAACTGAATAAAATAATTTTTTTAAATACTAAAGAATAGATAACTTTATTGCAGCTCGTTAATTTTATACAACACAATCAAATGCATAAATTCCTTTTTTAAATAGAAAAGAATAGATAACTTTAACTTTTTTCAGCTCTTTAGTTATATGCAATACAATCAACTGAATAAATTCTTTTTTTTAACACAATAGAATAGATTACTGCAGCTCTTTAATTATACACAATACAATCAACTGCAAAAATTAAAAACAAAAGAATTTTTTTTAAATACACAAGAATAGATAACTTTTTTGCAGCTCTAGAGCAGATAGAGTTTTTTATGGATTTTCCGCCATATTGATGACGTCACAGCCGGTTAACGTTTTACTTGCATTCTTGACACCCAAGTGGAAAAACGTTTCCTTAGACATCTTCTTCAAAATAAAACAGTAAAATTCTTTATATGTGACATTCACACAGAGCAGTGACCCAGCTGAGGTTGAGGCATTTTCTTGGAAACAAAAAAATCTTTGGTTTTATAAGTGTTATTGAGTTCCCTCACTTTAATGGTTGAGTTAACCATACAATATATGGTATTTTTGTAAAGGTATTAAAACGCTCCACAAATTTCATGCTAGACATATTTTGATAATTTTTTCATGAAAACAGTCATATACAAAAATAGAGAAAAAAGGTTAACAAACACGTTTTTTTTAAATTACTAAATATTTATTAGGAATAGGATAAATGTTTAAATGCAAAAGTTGTAGGTTTAAATATTTTCTTTAAAAAAAAAAAAAGTTTATTCAAATCGGACAAACAGTATGTGAAATAGAGCCTTTTTATTAATGGACATTCCGCCATATTGATGACGTCATAGCCGGAAAATGATCAAGGTGCATTCTTGACACCCGAGTGGAAAATGCTTCTTTAGACATCTTATACAAAATAAAGCAGTAAAATTCTTTATATCTGTCTTACACACAGAGCAGTGGCCATGCTGATGTTGAAGTATTTTCTTGAGAAACACGAAAAATTCGTTGGTTTTTTACGTTTTATTGAGTTTCCTCACTTTAATGTTTGAGTTAACCATACAAAATATGGTATGTTCGTAAAGGTACTAAAAAGCTCTAAAAGTTTTACATAAGATATTTTCCGATAAGTTTTCCATGAAAAAGATTATGTGTAAAAATAAACCAAAATAGGTAAAGAACAAGTTTTTTGAAAATTACAAAATAATTATTAGGAATAGAATAAATGTTTAAATACAAAAATTGTAGGTTTAAATATTTTCTTTTAAACAAAAAAGGATTTATTAAAATCGGACCAATAGTATGTGAAATATTCCCTTTTTTATTAATGGATATTCCGCCATCGCCGGAAAACGATTTAGGTGCATTCTTGACACCCGAGTGGAAAACGCTTCTTTATACACTTACTACAAAATAAATCAGTAAAATTCTCTTTACCTGTCTTGTACAAAGAACACTGGACCGGCTAAGATTGGTCTGCCGCTCGGAAAATTCTACGTTTTTACATCATTAATCCAGTTTATTCAATTTATTATTCCAGCAAAGTATATAATATATGGTATTTTTGAAAAGATCTTAAAATTCTCTAAAAGTTTTACCGTTGGCACGTTTTGATCATGTTTTCAGTAAAAAAGTTATATATTGAATTTTCTTAACAGGTTTATTTAAAAAGAGGTTTTTAAAAAATTACTAAAAAAGTATTATAAATATAACAAATGTGTAAATATATAATGTTGTAGCATAAAAAATTATCTATTAAACAAAAAAAAGTTTATTCCGATCCGACTATTAGTATTCAAAATACACGCATTTCAAAATTGCTTATCCGCCATATTGATGACGTCATAGCTGGAGAACGTACCACTTGCGTGCTTGACACCCGAGTGGAAAACACTTCTTTAGACCCCTAATACAAAATAAAGACGGAAAATTCTCTGGACAAAATTTGCACACAGATAACATTGTCAGATGCCGGACTATTAGAAATTATCTAATCTGCATTTTCATCTCAGAGACAATTCAATAATCAAAGGAAAGAATTAAGTATTGCAAGCTGTTATGAAATTGAACTTGTAGGATATTGCTTTTGAAGTGGTGCAGAATTCCTCGGATAAGTGGTTTTGAAATAGTAGTAAACAAATTAAATTAATACTCAGCTTAGTTTGGTGATATGCGAAACAATTGATTAGTATTTGGACTTAAAACTTCCAATTTTCTCAGGACTTCCAACTGGCTTTAAAACGGTTTTCTGGATCCCACAATGACCCAGTTAACCTGTACCTAAACTACGCTACTATCGCACCATTGCCGGACCAGGCATCACGACACAATGCACCCGCTCGACCCCACGCTCTTACCAAAGTGGTCAAGTCGGAGACCTTCGACGTTGATGGAGAAAGCATTGTGGTGAGTTTATACTCTGAAACGTTTGAAATCTATTAAAAAGCAACTTTCACTGTGCATACTTACTAAAAATGTTTTGAATTGTCTTAGCTAAGTGATAATAATTTAAAGAATGCTTGAAAATGGTTAAAAACCTGGGAAAATACAACTTTTATAATGTTAACTTCTTTTTTTCACATTCAGAAAAGAATGGCCAGAATTGATGAAAATGTATATCTAAAAACATCTTAAAGGAACCTTTTTATTCAACATAAACTCTTACCTGTCTCTTATGTTTATATATTGTGTGTAAAAAAGTTAGGCCCCTCTTTAATTTTTTTGTTTGTTAAGACAAACAATTCACCTTTGGGGAATGATACTAACTTAACCCAAATCAATTTTTTACATTACTGGAAATTTTGAGTGTCCCCCAAAAAATGGGGGATTCAGGGGGCAACTCAAAATTTTCAAATGCAAACCCTTTTTAAGTGACCTCTCATTTTAAAGAGCTTTCAAAAATGGGCAAATGGTGGAGGTTGGAGATCTCTGACGTGTTTCTATCCAAATTGGTAGCTTGTCAAAATTTTAGATACAACTACCGTCATAACTACCATACAACCACCATACATAAAAATATATATATATATATATATAACCTATATATATATAAATAAAAAATAAAAATAAATAATTTGGGTTAAGTTAGTATCATTCCCCAAAGGTGAACATAACCTATATATATACAAAAAATAAACAAAATAATTTGGGTTAAGTAAGTATCATTCCCCAAAGTTAAATTGTTTGTCTAAACAAACAAAAAAATTAAAGAGGGGGATGGACTTTTTTGCACACTGTATAGATCATTAGTTTTTGTTAGAAAACATTTTAGAGCAAGAGCCCACGACCGCCAGACCTTCGTTATTTTATAAAAGCTGAAAGTTCCTCTGAGCAATGTTTTGAATACAAGTAACAAGAATCAGCAATTATGAATTTTGTCTAGTGGTTGCTTTGGCTGATATTCACAGATTCATATTATTGCAAGCCTGGAAATTAATAAAACAGCTGGTAACTTCCATTTAAAATAGAGGGAAGAGAACAGCTGTTTAAGTAATATTGAAGCTTGCAATGGTATGACGCAAAGAATAGAAAATACCCCCGTTGCAGCAGACCTGCATACTCAGCGAATTTCAAGTGCAAAACAACATATTTCAATCCGACAAAGCGAGATTTTACATGTTTCGGTAAGCTCCATAAGAATAACATGGGGAATGAGTATGCAGGTTTGCTGCTACGGGTATATTAAAACTGGGTAGTTTTTATTCAATATTTTGTAGGTCTGAACTAGAAGAAGCTATTTACCAAGTTTTATCAAGATATGTTGAGAAATAAGCGAGATATAGAATTTTACTTATTTCCCATAAGGTTAACATTGGGACAACGTACTGTGTTTACCACTTTCAATATCTCGGTAACTAATAGACATAGAGCAGTGATTCAATATACGAAATTGTTTGTTTTTTTGAGCTGAATTCAATGATGCCAACAAAAATTGGATTATTTTTATTTTTCTATGTATAAAACTAAAAAAAACCCATTTTAGGGGGGTTTATCCCCCTTTACCCCCCCTTCCGGTAGTCCGATTGGGCTGGATTACGAACTCGTCCGAATAATTACTACTTTACACATCCATGCCAAATTTCATTAAGATTGGGCCTTTTTTCGCGAGTTATCATGCTTAAAGACACATAGATATATAGATATAGAGAGATATATATATAGATATATATATATTTATGAAAATGAACGAATAGTGTTTTTTGCTTCTGGGGGCCCCAAAACGAAAAGTTATCATGGTCTCGGGCTTAGGTCTTACCATGAGTACTACGGTAACAGCTTCTTCCCTATAGGGGAAATTCGCTAAATGTATAAAAACTGTGCTAAGGTATAATGTTTGGTTTTCAAATGATTTCCACTTGTAGTTCTACTCTCTTTATGGTAATTTTGAAAGATATATTAGCAGATATACCTCAGATTTGCAGAGTTGTCTGGCGAGATGATAAAACCATCAGAACTGTCTGGCTACCGAGGATATATCTTATGATATTCCCCCATGTAACATACGTAAAGTTCAGGTTTTGTACTATAACGTAAGTATAATTACCCTTCGTAAGAAGTTTAAAGATGTCAGAAAAAACAGGTTGTAACAGTGCTAAATGTCTGGCAGTGAATGAAATTATTTACAATATTATTCCAAAAAAGAAATTAAGGATACTGAGCTAATTCATACACATTTTCTCTGAGCCACACCATTGCAAGCTCCAACATTACTAAAACAGCTGTTCACTTCCTTGTATTTTAAATGGAAGTTACCAGCTGTTTAAGTAATTTTGAAGCTTGCAATGATATGAATCTGCGAATATTAGCCAAAGCAACCACTAGTCAAACTTCATAGTTGCTGATCCTTGTTACCTGTACTCGGAACATTGCTCAGAGAAACTTTCAGCTTTTATAAGATAACGAAGGTCTGGCGATCGTGGGCTCTTGGACTATTTTGATAGCTTTGAAAATGAATTTAACTATATACTTATTATTTCAGAAATACCAACACACTGCATTATCAACTCCATAACACGAGTCTTTTAGCAAATTACATAAACTACATGGGAAGGAAATTTTACAATAATTTACCAGTTTATGTAAAACAATTCAAAATAGATAAATTGTTTTTAATTGTAACAGAATCTTCTATCTTTTCGCGAATTTCTCCTATAGGGAAGAAGCTATTACTGTAGGTCTCATGGTAAGACCTAAGCCCGGGACCACTATAGCTTTTTGTTTTGGTGCCCCCAGAAGTCAAAACACCATTCGTTCAGATTTATATATATATATATATATATATATATATATATATATATATATATATATATATCTATATATCCAGTGCTTGATTTGTAAAAATTGAGGTACCGGAACTGTAATTTACCAGATTGTACATAACCCCCCCCCCTCCATCATTCTTCCCTTCAACAAAGTTAATATGTGTCTATGTGAATATTTATGTTGATTTAAAAAGTCACATTTTATCTAACTCAAATTTTTTGAGAAGCAAATGAAAAACTAATGAGGCATTGATTTACTGGTATCTAAGAAATTGTTTAAAGACATTAGGGAGTTTTTGCAATCTACGATAAAACTACACGATAAACGTTAAACGGTAAAATCAGCTGATTTTCTCCATTTAGCACAATGTTAAAAAATAGCGTTTAACGTTTATCATATTTTTTACCGTAGGTGGCAAAAACTCTCTATTAGAATTTTTAAGACGACTTTTGCGAGAATTCGGGTCTTTTTAGCGTTTTCATCATTCGGCTTTGCTTATACGACTTGATAAAAGAGCGCTAATTCCAGGCCGAAAGTCCACGCCTAATTTCCGTACATTTTAATCGATCGTTATTTTCAGGAAAATTAACCCGGACCATCACACGCAATCGCCCCTTCCGACAAATAAATACTCTGGCCGGTTACACATGATTCCCTCTTATGGCGAATTCCCAGCCGACCATACGCGATCGTCTTTTGCGGCAAATTCTCCGGCCGATTACATGCGATCGTTTCTTACGACGAATACTCCCGCCAATTACACGCGATCGCCTTGTGCGGCAAAGTCTCCGGCCGATTATACCCGATTGTATTTTGCGGCAAATTATCCGTCCGATTTAGAGCGATCGTCTCTTACAGAAAATACTCCAGCCAATTATACACGATCGACTATTTCGGCAGAAAGAGGTCCCAGAACGCCGCTCTAACGCGTTCCGCTGCAAATCAAGCACTGTATATCTATCTATATATGTGTCTGTAAGCACGATATAATCTTATCATATTTATTAGACAAAATATATCAAATTTTCCGATCCATTCTGACAACCACAATTATAACACAAGACAAAGAGCTGATTTTATATACCCTCGACATGCCACTTCCACTCTTGAACAAACTCCTTATTATTCTGGAATCAAATTGTACAATAGTCTGCCGAACTCCTTGAAATGTTTAAGGTCATTGAATTCATTCAAAAAAGAATTGTTCAACTACTTATGTGAAAAATGCTATTATAATATTGAGGACTTTTACTCTTAAAATTATTGTATAACACACCATTGTTTGTAGTTATGACGCTATTTATGTATGTAATGTACATTACAAATAAAGGATGTTTTGAATTGAATTGAATTGATAGCGCTTGCACAAATAGTCCGATTGGAATGAAATTTGACACAGATGTGTAAAGTAGTTATTATTCGGACGAGATCGAAAACCAGCTTGATCGGACCATCGGAAGGGGGGGGTAG
The DNA here is from genome assembly GCA_035578135.1 of Flexamia atlantica. NCBI lineage: Eukaryota > Metazoa > Arthropoda > Insecta > Hemiptera > Cicadellidae > Flexamia > Flexamia atlantica. The sequence continues at coordinate 144,680,519 of JAQJVK010000001.1, read as the reverse complement.
AGGGGGATAAACCCCCCCAAAAATGGGTTTTTTGAGTTTTTTACATAGAAAAGTAGAAATAATCTGATTTTTGTTAGCACCATTGAATTCAGCTCAAAAAACAAACAATTAAGTATTTTGAATCACTGCTCTATGTCCATTGGTTACCGAGATATTGAAAGTGGTAAACACTGTACGTTGCCCCAATGTCAACCTTATGGGAAAGAGTAAAATTCTATATCTCGGTTATTTCTCAACATATCTTGATAAAACTTGGTAAATAGCTTCTTCTAGTTCAGATCTACTGAATGATTTCTTAAAAACACCCAGTTTGTATATAACTGAAGTAGCAAACCTGCATACTCATTCCCCATGTTATTCTTATGGAGCTTACCAAAACATGTCAAATCTCACTATGTTGGGTTGAAATATGTTGTTTTGCACTTGAAATTCGCTGAGTATGCAGGTATGCTGCAACGTGGGTATTATTTTAGTCCAATGATGTTTTTATCAAGTTCAAGATTATTTAAATTGTAAGAATCTTACTGGAATAAGGTAATTTCATGACGTTTTTATGTGTGGTAATTTATGAAGTTTTATTAAGTTATTTCTGTATAAACTAAAAATGACTATTCACCAACCAGTGTGAGTTTATTACCCTTAACATTTTGTTTAACCCCTTAAGCGCAGAGTAATTTGCTCCCCGCTTGATCATTAGTGCACAGTTTAATTACACGATCAACTCCAACACGCGAGGTTTTCGTCTCTACGCGACGAACGCGATACTGCAGAACTCGTGGCGTGGACGTAGTTCCAGAAAAATCCACTAGAGTGCAAACGGTCTGCAACTTGTCAAGGTCAACTGTACAGTCGTAGAAATAAAAAACCTGGCAGAACAGTTGTACCAACAAAATAACGAAATAAATCAGCTGAGAACGTCAAATCCGAGCAAACTCGGGCGGCGCGTGGAGGGCACTTAGATGTTCCACGAGATATCTCGTGCTTCATGATTAAGTGCACAGAATACTACCACGAGCTATCTCGTGCATCGCGGATAAGGGGTTAAAATGATCGATTGTGTAAATATGTAAATTTAGGGTACCTGACCAACCTTTATATGTACCATTGAATGCAAAACTGAATCCACGCTATGTCTGTGTGTCGAGGTGGTCTGTGAGCGGAAGGATGTGTTTGCGTCAGGCTGCGCCGTGGCCCGAGCCTTCCCGCTGTACTCGCGCAAGTACGCCCGCGTGGTGGAGAACACGACGGTGACGGTGGCGGTGGAGTTCCTGGTGCTGGAGGAGGAGGGCTCCGTGTCAGCCGTGACGCGGGACGAGGCAGCGTCGCTGCAGTCCGCGGCTGATGGCGTCCGCCTCGCCGCGCGCATCGTCGACACACCCTGCAACGAGATGAACGTCGACTCCTTCCTCAATGTCAGTACACACTCTGTGACCCGTAATCTGTCACACTTATTACTTATTATGGATAATAGTGATGTTTTAATTTCCACAAATTCACATTAGGTCTAAATTGAATATTTTTATCTGTAACTAGCATGTTGTTAACAATCCAGAGAGTGTGATAAATTTTGATTTTTTAGGTCCCAAAGATTCCAGGCAACAATCATATTAATTTTATCGACTGTCAATGATAGTTTATATCATTCACTTCAGACAAAAGTTAGACTGAACTATTATATGTCTAGCCTGGGTTGTACTTTTGTTAACACTAGGTAATAATAATAATAATAATAATGCTCTTTCAGCATCTGGAGTTTACTCAAATTAAATTGTACAGGGGCACAGCTGGTGAACATGAACGTGCCCGCCCACACTGTGGTTGGGGCTCACTCAGACTGTGTTGTACAGGAGGTGCAGCTGGTGGCGCAGCTGGTGAACGTGAAGGTGTCGGTGATCCGCGGGGAGGAGCTGCGGGAGAAGGGCATGGGCGGGATCTACGGGGTGGGCAAGGCGGCGACGTGCCCGCCCGCACTGTGGCTGGGGCTCACTCAGACTGTGTTGTACAGGAGGTGCAGCTGGTGGCGCAGCTGGTGAACATGAAGGTGTCGGTGATCCGCGGGGAGGAGCTGCGGGAGAAGGGCATGGGCGGGATCTACGGGGTGGGCAAGGCGGCGACGTGCCCGCCCGCACTGTGGCTGGGGCTCACTCAGCCTGTATTGTACAGGAGGTGCAGCAGGTGGCGCAGCTGGTGAACGTGAAGGTGTCAGTGATCCGCGGGGAGGAGCTGCGGGAGAAGGGCATGGGCGGGATCTACGGGGTGGGCAAGGCGGCGACGTGCCCGCCCGCGCTGGCTGTGCTCAGTCACCTGCCACCCGGCGCCACTCAGACCATCGCCTGGGTGGGCAAGGGCATTGTCTACGACAGTGGTGGCCTCAGCATCAAGTCCAAGGTGACTTCTGCATCTTTGACAAAATTGTATTTATGTCCTGTATGACATATTTGAGGAAAATATGCAACTCTCTATATCCTAAGCTGTCTTTTACCCTTAGCTCAACTTGATAAAAACACCGGCAACCTTAAAAAAGGAAATCTTGGTGATACAATCATTCTTCTTGTATGCAAACACTTTAGTATAAGTTTTGCAACTTGGTTTTTACTATCCATTTGTATTTTTTAAACCATAAATCACTATCACAATCTCTCTTTCATTATGTATTTTCTGTCCTTGGAATGTGCAAAATTGTCTGAATGTGCATTTACTGAAGATATTGTGGTTTGGATTCTACGTTAAAATGTAGGTTCCTTATTTGCCATTGGCTGTTGGGCCATTAATTAACTGTCCTGTCCAAAGAACATGTCGGCCTTAGTCAGTTACAAGACTACAAGATTGCGTCACAATCATCTTTCACTTATCTGTCATTCATACGTGGCTTCAAATACCTACATGGTCGCTATTTCAAGCAATTTAATCTAATGTAATCTGTATTTTGTAATCCTCAAGCAAATTATATGAAACCTATAAATTCCTACCACTCTATCGGTAGGAATCGCTATCGGTTTTCGCTATCGATATTCTGGTTTAAATACGCAGCCAGTGCTGCGTCCCGGTCTTAAGAGGTATTAAAGGTGTATTAACTTAAGTCTATGGTAGTGGATATGATATCAGCTTTATTGTGCTGATATCATATCCAGCATAAGATATCAGTATAATATAATAGTATAATAGTATAGTATAATATAATAGTATAATAGTTTAGTACAGTATAATATATAATTTAGTATAATGTAATATAATAGTATAATGTAATATAATGTATACTAGTATAGTATACATTAATACTGTTAATGTGTGAAGTATAATAATGCTGAAAAGGTGAGCCTGTTATTACTTACACTATAAAAAATATTATCACAACAGTCAAAAACTTGGAGGGATGTTGATTGTTGTGATAATAAATTTTATAATGTAAGTCAAGTGTAAACTTAAGTATGAATAGCAGACTAAAGGTTAAGAATTTATAAATTTATTGATTAAGCATAATATTTAATTACATAAGCTTATGACAATTTCAGAATTATTTTAAAATTCCATTTTCACTGCAAACTAAATAAGAACACTTTTACACCTCTTTATCCCTTTTTTCTTTTTCTAGTCATGAATCAATAAATTATTTGATCAGTCAATAGGCTTGATTAAAATTAAAAATAATTGAATGTGCCTATAAAACATTATTCATCCATAACTTTATATTTAGAGGAAGCCTTAATTTTATATTTATGCCTGAAAACCAACACTTTTATTCACAAAAAATTAGGGGTCTGCGGGCTAGACTTTTTAAGTTTGGGTCGGGTCGAGTCGCGCCTTTAATTTTGGCCTTTGGAGGTCTCGGGCCAAAATCAGGTCGGGCCAAAAATATTTAAATAATTACTTTCGCATGAATTAACTACAACCAAGAAATTAAATAAAAAAATTAATAGACAAAAATTATAACTATCTATCGAGACGTAATAGTTTTTTGTAAGTTAATTAAATTATAATTCAATTTTAACCTACTACAAGAAATTAAAATAAATAATAGTAGGTGAAGAATTTCAACCAAAAAACTATGAGAGTCTTAACAATGATTATTATCATTACAAACAATATAAACTATGAATACAAATTTGAAGTTGTAAAGTGCAAGGTCAGAGCTAAGTATAGGTATAAGTTTTCAATTTCCGAATTCCGAGAGATGGCATTTCTAGATAACTGTTGAAATCCATTCTTCTATGAGATAGTGAGATAGTGTTGAGGTTATTGTTATGGAAAACTCGTGGATGGCTGCGAAAAACGATAGCGCGTATCTGTCGGTTGCAGATAAACAGCAAATGTAGCTTTTCGAAACTCGCGATCTGCCGCGAAATACGATCGCACATATTTGCCGATCGCCGATAATCGGCAAATGTAGCCTTGAAAAGTTGGGGTCGGCCACGAAAATGATTATGTGTATTTGCGATTGTAAATGAAACCGTGCAAAACTAGCGATCGGTCATAAAAAATTGTCGCGTGTATTTGCCGACCACAAAAGAACAGATTACGCTGCTTATTTGTGAATCTAGCGAGGGGCCGCATAAAGAATCTGTCTATTGTGGATAAATGGCAGATGTAGCTTAGCGTAACTCGCGATCGGTTGTAAAATTCAATCACACACACGTAAATCGCATGTAAATTCAATCGATGGGTAAATGGCGGGAGTAACTTATCAGACGCGGCCTGACCCGATCTTAGCCCGAAATATTGTTCGCCCAAGATCGGTCTGCGAACTGGTCTGACTCGATGTATCAGACCAGCTCTTGACCCGAGCCGACCCGAAAAATTGGAGGACCCGCAGACCCCTATGTAAAATAATACTATAAAACAACAAGTCACAGCAGTAAAAGTAACCTAAATGTCAAGATTCAAATTTTGTAAGTTTCATTACTAAAGCTAGGTCATTTAATTATTACAACGGAGGTGTATTTGTTTTATATAATAAACATCACACAAACTCACTATTTAGTCATAGGCGCAAGTTGTCAGTTCATCTTTTTTACTGTTATCTAAATTTGTCCATTTTAATCATGTACTGTAAATAAACACTCAGCTTAATTCATTTAAGGTTAATGTTGTAATAAAATACAACTATTTTGCACAATTTGCTATTTTTAGATAAATACTTTATTAAAAAAAAAAATTGGCGATTGAAAGAAAGATAAAAATAGTTCTCCAGTTATCAATTAAGATTAAGGAGACGACGACGATGCCATACAAAAACAAAGTGAGATTAAAGATAAACAATAAAAAGGTTCGCCAACTCTTTGACAGTGAAAAATTATTATAGGCTTTTTATTTCAGTCTATCCTTATTGGGAGCAATGGTGATTCCGGAGTCTGCTTCAGATAATTACGGCCTCAAATAGTTGTACAAAATATGAACACGACTATTTCATATTATGGCTATGTGATATTTTCGGGATATTTTGCATTGCCAATGGAATATGACACTGACGGTCATTGAAGAACTCTAAATTGGTCTTGATTGCAATTCTCTCTTTTACCATTCGATGTTTGGTTGGTAACAACCACTGATTGAGGCAAAACGAATAAAGGATTTAATATTATTTGTTAAATGATTAAAATGCCACAAAACCATAATTTATCTTCTGAAATTATTTGTTATCGTTTAGGGCGATATGCAGTGCGCTAGGTGTTAGCTAAGTTTTGAAGTATCCAATCATGTACAACCATCTCGATCTAATTGTAAGATGTGATATCGCCAACCAAATTACATTGCTTGATGCTTACCACCATAATCGCAACATGTTGAGCCATTGTTCTGATAGCAATCTCTGCATTTCAAAGCGTCGTTCTTTGCTCCTTGTTGTCTATTTTCATCAGCATTGACGAGTTATGTTTGGACATTTTTTCAAATGTTAAATTTGATCTCTTTGGCCTATCCTAAAATATGCAGTCTATCCGACATGCTTGGTTATCTGACCAACCTTACCAGATAGTTATAAAACCCTTGGGCGGATTCAGTTATCCAATCGGAACCGACTTTTCGGATGTCCGCACACCTCTGTCTGTTTCTGATATTGTTTTTCCACGCTAAGAGAAATGTTATGAAAACCAATCAAAAATATTTTAATGATGCTTTTAACTGGTAAAATTGATTTCAAATAATGAAGAGGTTTTTATTTTAGCATGGATGAATGATTATTTAACTGAAGATCGGGAATGAATTTAGTTAACAATTTCAGACGGAGATGCCAGGAATGAAGCGTGACTGCGGGGGTGCGGCAGCCATTCTAGGAGCATTTTATGCCACAGTGAAGCAGGGTTTCTCCCAAAACCTTCATGCAGTCTTCTGCCTGGCAGAAAACTCTGTTGGACCAAACTCCACGCGGCCTGATGATGTTCATACTCTTTATTCTGGCAGGTAAGCAATCATAAAAAAATATTCCTTCTTTTAACATTATTTACTTTACAAGCGACTAGTGGCTTGTAAAGGCTAAAGCCCCTCAAAAGAAAAAAGCTGAATATTCACAAATTGGTAACAGTTGATGGATTAAAGAGTGATTCTAAAGAAGTTTTGACATTTGCTGGTACAGTACACCTCGGATTATCCGGACCCCACATTATCTGGATCCCAGATTATCTGGACTGGTCCATCCGAGAATTTAAAAAATTAAAATCACAGCAAAAACATGTTTTAGCGAATTTCCCCCTATAGGGAAGTAGCTATTACCTTAGGCGGCATGGTAAGACTTAAGCACGGGACCACCGTAATTTTTTATTTTGATGCCCCCAGACCTCAAAAACACCGTTCGTTCATTTTCATATATGTATATCATGATTGAATAGCCTCCGAATCACTGTATATTACCAAAGAAAGGTATAAAATTACCTGGTACTGCCAAATGATTCTGATGTGTTGGTTTCAACGACCATTGGTTTTGAACCTCAAGGGTTCATTTTCAAGATGAAAATCAAGCTATTAAAACATTCCTCTTCGTTTTGATGGTGTTGAAAGACTTCATCACACTAATACAACAATACCCCAGTTGCAGCAGACCTGCATACTCAGCGAATTTCAAATGCAAAAAACATATTTCAATCAAACATAGCAAGATTTGACATGTTTTGGTAAGCTTAATAAGAATAACATGGGGAATGAGTATGCAGGTTTGCTGCTTCAGTTATATACAAACTGGGTGTTTTTAAGAAATCATTCAGTAGATCTGAATTAGAAGAAGCCATTTACCAAGTTTTAACAAGATATGTTGAGAAATAACCGAGATATAGAATTTTACTTATTTCCCATAAGGTTAACATTGGGACAACGTACTGTGTTTACCACTTTCAATATCTCGGTAACCAATGGACATAGAGCAGTGATTCAAATTACTAAATTGTTTGTTTTTTTGAGCTGAATTCAATGGTGCCCACAAAAATTCGATACATTTTATTTTTCTATGTACAAAACTCAAAAAACCCATTTTTGGGGGGTTTATTCCCCTTTACCCCCCCTTCCGGTGGTCCGATAGGGCTGGTTCACGAACTCGTCCAATTGATTACCACTTTACATGTCCGTACCAAATTTCATAAAGATCGGACCATTTTTGCGGCCGCTATCGTGCTAACAGACACATAGATATACCAAAATCATATATAAATATATTCGGATATATATTCGGATATATATAAATCCGAAGGAATGGTGTTTTTTGCTTCTGGGGACCCAAAAATGAAAAGTGACATGGTCTCGGACTTAGGTCTTACCATGAGTAGGTACTACCGTAATAGCTTATTCCTTTAAGGAAATTCGCTAAAACACAACATTTACACAAACTGATAACATTAAACATAAATTTACAAAAAACTGGCCAGTATTTAACAAATCCGCACATGTGTCGTCGACGAAAGTTGAATCATGACTCATGATGTGTGCTGAGGAGTGACGTATTCTCCCCTCCCTCAATTGCCATCCTTATCAGGTCCAGTTCTTTCACTGTCACTGCCATCTAATAATTCAATTGCCCTGTTGTATATCATATTTGACTCAAAAGAAAGCTTGTCGTTAAGTAAATGTTGCGGGGATTTTTTAGAGGACCTGTATATTTCGAATTCTTCCACTGTATTTAAAAAATTATCTTTGTTGCAAAAATGGAGTATTTCAAGATTTCTGTAAATATTTGTGTAGCTATGATTGGATTCTAATAAATGGTTGGCGTAAGCAGACTTAGTTGACTTCTTAGGTAAATGTTCATTGAACCTAACTGCAAATGACCGGGCTGTCTGGCCTATGTAGAAGCTGGGACAATCGTCACATTAAGTTTGTAGACACCTGTTTTTTTAGCATTTTCTTGTGGCGGTTTTTTATTTAGCTGTAAAAGAGTTGAAAGCTTATTGGTCGTTTTATATAACACAGTGACATTGTGCTTAGCCATTTCTGTTTTTAGTGTATTATTTAGTACTGTTCCATATTCTGCGCAAACATATACTTTATTTTCTTTGGAAACATTCGTCTTTTATTTTAACGAAGAAATTAATATTTTGTAACATATTGCAGTTTCTAATGGTTACAAAAGTTCAATAATTGACAGGTTGATTCGTAAACATACAAATAAAAATAAGATGTATGTTTCCAAAGAAAATAAAGATATGTTTGCGCAGCATATGGAACAGTACTAAATAATACACTAAAAACAGAAATTGCTAAGCACAATGTCACTGTGTCATATAAAACGACCAATAAGCTTTAGACTCTTTTACAGCTAAATAAAAAAACCGCCACAAGAAAATGCTAAAAAAACTGGTGTCTACAAACTTAAATGTAACGATTGTCCCAGCTTCTACATAGGCCAGACAGCCCGGTCATTTGCAGTTAGGTTCAATGAACATTTACCTAAGAAGTCAACTAAGTCTGCTTACGCCAACCATTTAATAGAATCCAATCATAGCTACACAAATATTGACAGAAATTTTGAAATACTCCATCTTTGCAACAAAGATAATTTTTTAAATACAGTGGAAGAATTCGAAATATACAGGTCCTCTAAAAATCCCCGCAACATTTACTTAACGACAAGCTTTCTTTTGAGTCAAATATGATATACAACAGGGCAATTGAATTATTAGATGGCAGTGACAGTGAAAGAACTGGACCTGATATGGATGGCAATTTAGGGAGGGGAGAATACGTCACTCATCAGCACGCATCATGAGTCATGATTAAACTTTTGTCGACGACACATGTGCGGTTTTGTTAAATACTGGCCAGTTTTTTGTAAATTTATGTTTAATGTTATCAGTTCATGTAAATGTCGTGTTTTGTCGTATTAGTGTGATGACGTCTCTTCAACACCATCAAAACTGAAGAGGAATGTTTTAATAGCTTGATTTTCAGCTTGAAAATGAACCCTTAAGGTTCAAAACCAATGGTCGTTAAAACCAACACATCAGAATTATTTGGCAGTACCATTTTATACCTTTCTTTGGTATATATATTTGTGTATATATATATGCATATATACCCCCGTTGCAGCAGACCTGCATACTCAGCGAATTTCAAATGCAAAACAACATATTTCAATCCAACATAGCGAGATTTGTCATGTTTTGGTAAGCTCCATAAGAATAACATGGGGAATGAGTATGCAGGTTTGCTGCTACAGGTATATTGAAAATGGTGTTTTTAATTTAATATTTAGTAGATCTAAACTAGAAGAAGCTATTTACCAAGTTTTATCAAGATATGTTGAGAAATAAGCGAGATATAGAATTTTACCTATTTACCATAAGGAATTTTACCATAAGGATAACATTGGGACAACGTACTGTGTTTACCATTTTCAATATCTCGGTAACCAATGGACATAGAGCATTGATTCAATACTAAATTGTTTGTTTTTTTGAGCTGAATTCAATGGTGCCAACAAAAAATCGATAAATTTTATTTTTCTATGTAAAAAACTCAAAAAACCCATTTGTGGCGGGGTTTATCCCCCTTTACCCCCCCTTCCGGTGGTCCGATCGGGCTGGTTCACAAACTAGTTCAATTGATTACCACTTTACATGACCGTACCAAATTTGATAAAGATCGGACCATTTTTGCGGCTGCTATCGTGCTAACAGACACATATATATATATATATATATATATATATATATTTAAAGAGAGAAAGAAACTCCTTAAGTACCCTTTTTTTAACATTTTACCATACACAACGCGTTTCGGAAATTATTCCATTTTCAAGTGTGTATATAATATAATTAAAATAATAGATATATATATTTATATTTATATATATATATATATATATATAGATATATAGATATGTATATATCCCAAAACGAAAAGTTATAATGGTCCCAAGCTTAGGTCTTACCATGAGACCTACGGTAATAGCTTCTTCCCTATAGGGGAAATTCGCTAATACCTGTCCATAGGCACAATAACTTTCGTAAAAAAGGTCCAATCGTGATGAAATTTGGTACATAAATGTAATTTGGACATTTATTACTTCAAGTTCGAAAACCAGCGCGATAAGTTAACTCCAAGGACAGTTTTTTGACCAAATAAAACTTATTTTTAGGATTTAATATCTTTATAACAATTTCTTGTAAATTTAAGTGTCAAAATTGGATTAAGCTTAAAAAAACTAACAATTTAGAATTTTGAATTATTATTCTACGTCACTCCGTTGCTGAGATATTGAAAGTGCTAAACACAGTACGTTGTCCTATATTAGTTTTGGTTTTACCCTTAAAAAAGTATAATTACCCTGTTTTCATTGGGAAATCCCCAAAAGTTGCGTTATAATTACCCTAAATCCCTACATTTACCCTAAGTCTGAACATATGATTATAATTAAATTTTCAGGTGAATATTTTATTTGTCTTCATTTTGAATGGTTAGAGTTCATTGATCATGATTTTGCAAAAAATATATACTATATTAAAAATACAAATTATTTTTAAGTTTTATGAAGAAACTATGTACATTCGGGGTGGGGGGTGTCTTGGTCTAGACTTCCTGAAAATGTAGCATAATATATGGTATGTTTACTAGTCTGAGGAATGATATGATGTTTTTTTTAATTGGCTGGAGATGCAGGTCTGCTGCAACTATGAAATAAATAAAACCTTTTTAAGAATATAAGGCTTTAATGAACTAAAATTGTTACATAGTTGGATAAGTAAATAAATATCAGTAATCAACAAGAAGTAAACATAAATAACAGCTGATAATTAAAAACAGCAATTCATAACATTCTCCCCCCCAAATTTCAGGAAATATAGTCAGATAAATACGTTGGAGGTTTTCTTAATCTTTTCGGTCTTTCTTGTGAATAGTTTGGCCTTTCTTGAAGAAGGCCAGCCCTTTCTTGAGGATAGTTTGCCGTTTCTTGAGAAGGGTTCAGCCTTTCTTGAGGACGCTGTTCTTCGATATTACATTCAGGAGTGGGGTCCGAGGGGGAGAGGTTTGTTAGACAATCGTTTGGTGTCACATCTGTTGACAGGCAACGGTCAGCATCACTTGGAGGACAAGGTACTTGAATGCAAGGACAGTCTTCTTTTGATTTGTCTATTAGACTTGTGTCCCCCCTATGAGATAAGTGTTTGAGGGAGACAGTCGAATTTCTCCCATCCCTGTGCTTCACCAAAGCATAATGAGGGTTAGCATCAATGAGTTTGACTTCTTCTACTAAAGGTTCAAATTTTGACGACCGCACATTTCTTTTTAGGAATACTGGTCCCGGCTTTATAAGCCAATCAGGTAGAGAAGTGCCATTGAGAGACCGCCGAGGATGAGTAAAAAACCTGTCATGTGGTGTACTATTAGTTGAGGTGCATAAAAGGGATCTTATGGAGTGCAACGCATCATTTAGCACAACCTCCCACTGTTCAACCTTGTATGACCTGGTCTTTAGGGCTAGCAAAATTGATTTCCACAATGTTCCGTTGAGTCTTTCCACTTGTCCATTCCCAGCAGGGTTGTATGGTGTTGTTTGACTTGTGGCTATTCCTCTATCGTGAAGGTAGTCCCTGAGCTCCTTTGAAAGGAAAGAAGTGCCTCTATCTGAATGAATATAGTTAGGCATTCCAAATATTGAAAAAAGGTTTTCTAAACAACGAATTACTGTGCTTGAGGACATATCACTGCAGGGGTAAGCAAAAGGAAAACGTGAGAATTCATCAATTATAGTTAGTAGGTACCGATTTCGTGAACAAGATGGCAAAGGTCCTTTAAAATCCACATTCAGTCTTTCAAAAGGTTTTGTAGCCTTGATTAGATGAGCATTTTCACTTTTATAGAAACGTGGTTTAATCTCTGCACATATTGGGCATTTGTTTGTCATTGTTTTGACATCATTAACTGAGTAAGGAAGATTCTTACTTTTTATCCAATGGTACATCCTAGTGATACCAGGGTGACATAGCGATTGATGAAGTGCAAAAAGCTTATCATCACAGTTTATTTAGTGACAGCCCCACACACGCGTGAAAATGCATCCGCGGTAATATTTTCCTTGCCCGGTCTGTACTGTATGTCAAAAGAAAAAGGTGACAACTCTAGACGCCACCGAGTGATTTTCTCGTTCTTTATTTTACTGGTATGGCGACTGTTGAATACGAACGACAAAGCTTGTTGATCGGTAATTAGGAGAAAGTGCCGCCCAATAAGATAATGTCGCCATTTCTTAACAGATTCGACTATAGCTAGTGCTTCTTTTTCAATCGAGGAATGGCGTTTTTCACAATCAGACAATGTTTTTGAGAAGAAAGCGACAGGTCTACCCTTTTGACTTAATGTCGCAGCGATAGCAAAATCTGAGGCGTCAGTTTCCACAACTAATGTAGAATGATCATCAATCACGGTGAGTATTGATTTTCCTATGTCCTGTTTAATTTCTTCAAATGCCAAAGCTGACATAGAAGAAGGCAATATAGGAAAAGATTTACAATCGACCAAAGGCCGAATTTTGTTTGAGAACTTCAGAACCCACTTTGAGTAGTGAGAAAATATTCCTAATGCACGCTTTAACTCAGATGGATTAGTTGGTAATGGCAAATCTAACAAAGGTTTCAGACGTTCTGGGTCGGCTTGCATAGACTGGTAGCTAATTCGATATCCTAAAATTGATATTGTATCCTGAGAAAATTTGCTTTTCTCTTTGTTAAGAGTGATATTATATTTCTTTGCTATGTTTAAGAACTTATTCAGCCTTTCATCATGCTCTGACTGAGTTTTCCCAGCTATAGTTATATCATCAATGAAAGCCCACACCCCTTCTAGCTTTTCAATAGAAATAATCCTATCAATTGTGCGCTGAAAAGCAGACACACCATTTGTCACACCGAATGGAACCCTACAGAACTGGTAAAGTTTTCCTGCTGCTTCAAACACAGTGAAGCACTTTTCATGTTCCGATATTGGTATTTGGTGGTAGGCATCCTTTAAATCTATAGTACTGAATACTTTATTTTCTGCTATCTTACTAGCTATGTTTTCAATATTAGGCAAGGGGTAGGCATCAAGTAAAGTGAACTTATTTATAGTTTGACTGTAATCTATTACTAATCGCTTCTTATGAGATGAGTTTTTGGTAACAAGTACTTGTGCACGCCAGGAAGATGAACTTTCTTCAATTATACCACTCCGAAGGAGTTTTTGTACTTCGGAGTTGATGAAAATTTCATCATCATTCGAATATCTGCGAGACTTAGTTGCTATGGGCTTGCAATCAGGAGATAAATTTTGGAAAAGGCGAGGTGGTTCTACAGAAGCACAAGCAACATTACAAATAGATAGAGGTAATTTATTTCCCCCAAAATCAACGTTTACTGAAGAATGCAATTTCATTATATCATGACCAACTAAGATGTCAGTGCAAAGATCATCAATTACAAAGAGTTTCACTCCCTCATAATTATGTCCAGAGAATTCTAATTTAGCAGAAACATACCCTATGATAGGTGACTTTAAAACAGTAGAAGCCATAGACACCTGTTTTCGATCGGGAACTATAGAAAAATTATTTTCTATCACAATGGCTCTGTTTATAAAACTATCAGTACTCCCAGTATCCACCAAAACGTTAACAGGTGTTTCATTTACTTTACCTTGTACAACTGCTTTTGATAGTCCACTTGAAGCAGATGCGCATGAAAGTGTGGACATTACCAAAGAAGAGGCATTAAAGATCTTACCTTGAAATTTCTTCAATTTGCATACCTTTAAGAAATGTCCCTTTTTCTTGCAACCAGAACAAGTAGCATCCTTGGCTGGACAGTCATTTCGAGTAAAGTGACGTCGGCCTCCACAGTAGAAACACTTTTGTTTGGAGTTTTTCGGTACAGCAGCTGAAGTAGGAGACTCCTCAGGATCTGTACTGTCACCTACTTGATCAGGTAGAGTCGATGAGGTGTTGCAGTATACTTCAGTTAGGCCTAGATGAGAAGATCCATATGCTTCGCAGCTTTTTTGTGCAGATTCGAGTGAACGTGAAATGTCCTCTGCTTCTTTTAATGTCAATGATGATTTTTCCAATAGCCTCTGTCGAATATGGGAGTTCATAATTCCACTAATGAAAGCATCACGAACAGATTCGTCTCGATAAGTATTTCCGTCTACTGTTTTAAAATTGCAATCCTTGCTAAGAAGTCTCAGTTCTTGAAGGTATTGGTCTATACTTTCATCCTTTCTTTGTTTTCGATTTGCCAATAAGTGTCTTGCATATATTTCATTTTTTTGTGGGTTATAAATATTTTGGAGAATTTCCATTGCTGATTCATATGTGGAAGATTCCGAAATGTATTCATATACATTATATGATAGAAAATTAATTAACACATTTAGTTTCTTTTCATTGGCCACTTCAGCATCAGACATAAAATTGTCAAGAGTCTTTACCCAATATTTAAAAGCTCTGCTTGCAGATGGGTTCTCAGGACTGATGTCAAACTTCTCAGGTTTTAAAAGCTTTTCCATTATTTATATTATTTGCTTAAAAAAAAACATTAGTTCATTAAATTTGTAATAAATAAAACCTTTTTAAGAATATAAGGCTTTAATGAACTAAAATTGTTACATAGTTGGATAAGTAAATAAATATCAGTAATCAACAAGAAGTAAACATAAATAACAGCTGATAATTAAAAACAGCAATTCATAACAAACTAATAGGGATGTTAGGGATGTTATGGTTAATATTATAATATTAACCACATGATTGAATTTAATTTGTTCATGAGATTATACTATTTGTTTTTCCAGTATTTTGAATTTATGGATTATATTTTTCCTGACATTTATATTCTATAACAAGACTACATTTATTGAAAATTAAAAGACTAAGAACTTACGAAATACAAAAAGTGTATATATTACTAATAAAAACCAATGTGATCCCCTTGTAAATTGTCCTCATGTTTCAAGCTTATGAATGATTAAATTTAAGTTTTAAATATATTATTTACAAAACATATTGAAATGATATTTTCCTGTACATAAGTTGAATGCTCACATATAAAAAATAAATCCTGTGGAAATTTGCTGAGTACGCAGGTCTGCTGCGATGGGTGTATTAGCGAGTTTACAGTTGAAATGTGCCTTCTAAAAGTAAAATGCAAATGTAATACATTACCGTATGCATTTGGAATCACATTAATTGAAGGGATCGCATTGCCTAAACAATACATTACAGCATTTTCGTGAACGTAGTTTTCTGGATTGCTACCTAGGGCAATAGCAGTAATCAACAAAGGCGTAGCTTATGGCTATTTTGCGATTTTGTTTATTGCGTCATTTGATGTGTTACATTATTTCTTAAGAAGAGTTACTATAATAAATTTTGTTACTTTAAGTTTCGTCATGATTATTTCAAATTTGAGTTGTAAATTTAATGTTAATAAATTAAATATTCTAATGTGGCGTTTTATTACAAACCTAAACCGTAAATAAGGGAAAAGTTTAAATTATATTCGTATAATTGATAATGAAGTTAAGTTCTTAAATTTGTCCCAGTTAAGTTCATAAATTTGTCCCAAAATCAAACCCTTGTCAAATTTGAAAGACTAACATAATGTACAGTCTTGATACACCGTTTGCAGCATCAATTTAGCAGGGGCTATGGTACGCGATCGCTGTGTAGGCGATATTGTAATGAATTGTAATGTCTATTATCCGGATTTTTTGTTATCCAAGTCAGTGCTAAGCAACACTAATCCAAATAACCCGAGGTGTACTTTATGTATCCGAATTTTTAGAAAGGACTTGACTTCAGTAAAGGGCTGAATTTTTTGGAACAGTGGTGCTATCTGTCGATCTTAAAACAAATTTAGTTCTCTTTGTTTACAATTAAACATAATACGGATATGGAAGAAGTTTTTAAGGTTAATCAGAGATTGCAGCACTTAATTTATTTCCCAATGATCGTTGTGATAATCAACACAAAAATGAAAACAAATGTTGTGTAGCCTCCACCTGGTTCAAAAGAACATATTGGGTATAGTTAAAGCGTACTTATTGCGGAAACCTCCAATAGAGGCTACTTTTTTACCCAATAGGCAAATAGGTAAGAGTGAAATCAGAAAATGGTCTCCTGTTGACGACTCGACGCTCCACGTTGGAGCCTCTGGCTACACTTCATGTGGGGCTTAGGTTTGGAGACCACGAGCTTAGTAAATTGCGATGAATTGATTGTTTTTTTTTTTTTATTAGTCAATATTGAGGATTTTACCTTACAATGAACACGTTTTTTTGGTTGCCCATGAGTAAATACTGCTTTGTCTTGGTAGATTCAAGATTAAATATACATTTTTTTGCCAAATTTAAAGGTGAATCTATTTGGTAGGACAAAATTCAAAGTTGATATTGCTCTCAATCACTGTTAGTGCAGCAAGCACACTCTGTTGTTGCACGGTTAAAACTATGACCATTTCCGACCGCCCATAAAACTGGCAGAGCTGGCCTTAAAAATGATGAATGAAGTCTTCTCTGTTCTTATAGTCTGAGCTTATTCGATTGTTTTAATATTACAAATCAATTGGTTTTTAATTATTATTATTATTATTACCATATTAGACGCCATGATATTACTACTATGATAATAAAATGTAAACAAAGCAGACTTAATTAAGTTCTATTGCTTTTAATACGATGAAAAGGTTAAAACACCCCTAAATTACAAAACGGAAAATTAAAAATTAAAAAATCTTCATTTGTTATAGTATGTTCAACCTATTTTGCTCGATTTTAAATAAACCATTTATCAACATTTATTATGTGGTTTCAAATCAAGTATAAACAACACATGTTATAATGTAAACAAAGCAGACGTTTTTAGATTTCAATGCTTTTTAAATGGCAGATATTTCACATTATATCTTATTTTCTGATAAACTTTGAGAAATTTCAGTATCTTTCTTAAGTCCCTGGCATCAAGACCTTCAATTTAAGCCCTCTCCCATCATCCTGCGACTTGGGAAATGCCCACAGTTTTGGTGCACAAATGTAGCTTAATATATAGATATAGATCATTTTTTGGCATTAAATCTGCATCGTTATAACACGAAACAAAAAACTTAACTCTTTATTATTTTAAATTATGGACATACTCAAACCCCTAGGTATAAAATCGGAAAATCTTAAAGTTAAAATATATATTTGTTATAGTACATTGAACATGCACAGTTAGCTAGCTGCCTTTTGAAAAAAAAAAACACAGGTCAACATTTAGCATATGGCTTTGAATCAAGCATCAAGACAACATGTTTAACGTAAACAAAGCAGACGTTTTAGATCCCAGTGCTTTTTAATGGCAGATGTTTTTTGTTATTTCTCGTTTCTGCTGAATTTCAAGCAATTTCAGTATTTTTCCAGAGTCCCTTGGATCAAGGCCTTCAATTTGAATTAGGGATGAGCGAATTGTGATTTTTAACTAGAGCCAAGCTTTTTCAAAAGTTTTCGAGCTCGAGCTTTTTTAACTATCATCAAATTATTAAGGAATTATGAAGCTTGATTTTAATTTTAAAAGATACAATAAACTAATGTTTGTATATCTAAAGTGAACACCAGATCAAAATTAGAAAGCTTATCTTCAAAAGAAGTTAATGATCTGTTAGGTTCATCAATATTCTGTATTATGTTACACAAAATTAACTCAAACTGGCTCCAAAAATAATTTGTTTAGAATAATAATTAATTTACAATGATTTTTATTTGATTATCCAATTCCACAGTACTTTCTAGTTAAAAAGAAATTGTTGAAAATGAATAATTAGACTAGTAACATATACTACAACATTAATTTCAAGAGTTAAAAGGAGTTATTGGAAAGGTGTTTAAATGGTTATATCTAGTAAAAAAAACATATTTACACTTAGTCTAACACACGATTGATTTCCTTCTCAATGTTCACAAAGATGATTACAAATAGCTGTCCCAATTGTGGCATAATATTCATGTATATTATATAATATATAATATACATGAATATTATGGCACGACTTGTTACATTACAGTGTTTTGAATACAGTATTTTTTATAACATTTTTATATATTATAACACTATTAAAATTTTAGCTTAAAAATTTAAGGGCTGAACTTATTATTTCAGTTGAAATACATAGATGAAATAATATTTAACAACAAAAATTTATTTTCATCCTAAAATTAGTTGTATTTTTAAACTTTTGTGAAGAAAATAATGGACGGTTTAGGAAAATTTGGAAGAAGAAAGACCAGAAATAGGATAGAATTAAGAGGAAGAGAGAAACAGCTACCTCTCTCACACTCCGTATCAGTGGCTGAGGCGGAGACCAAAATTTAACTTGTAAGATATGCCATTTAAGAGATAAGCCATGACTAAACAATAGGCTTTAATGCCGTATTTGCAGTTCTCCAAGGTCAACTAAATATAGCCATAACTCACATTTCCGTCTAATTGGAGACAATATTTCTTGTTACCTGTCTGCAAGAAACAAGATTGTTTTTCGTGGGAAGGAAACAATCTTCCGATTTAACTGTCCAAAAATAGATCACAATAATTATCTTCCCGATAAGAACTCTCGTATCAAAAGCTCGACTCAACCTTCGAGCTTTTTCAAGAAAATGTCGAGCTAAGCTGAATACTGAATAGCTCGACCTAAAAAGCTCGACTGTTCGATACTCCCACACCCCTAACTTGAGCCCTCTCCGATGACCCTGCGACATGCCAAACGCCCACAATATCGGAGCAAAAATTTCCCTTACTTGATGTCATTACATTTTAAGAGAAATTTTTAGCTATCATATAGATGTCATCAATTTTTTAGTGACAGTATATTTGTGGTTTCAAGTAAGCCTAATTCCTCATAGAAAATCATTAAGAAAACAAGAAAACTAAATTTTTACATCAGCATTTAGACATGAATTTTTTATGATGTAATCAGTTGGTGTCTTCTATTGTTGTGGTGCAGGGTGGTAATGAATACTTGCTACAAGTTGATTGCCATCATCACACAAAAAATCCCGTATACCAAACTATGCTTATTAATGATAAGATCATCTTTAAAATCATAAGTACGATCATAAATATGAAGACTATAATGAAGCTTTAGTAGCCCCAAACTGGCCGAGAGATGATCGCGGCGAAACAATCGAGAGAATTTTAGACCGCGGCAATGCAACCATAAGATTTTTTTTGGCCACAAATTAAATATATTTTTCAGTCTTGTTAACGAATTTTAACATTGGAAAACACCACAATATCTGTATAATTTTATTCTGTGAGGCCTTTCGCCAGCTGGCATCAGCAGACATACATAAACACAAATATTATTGTGTTTTAACGTAAAACAATATTCAGGTTTAGCTAATAAATTGTAATCCCAAATTATTGGGCGAAGCAAGTCCCCCCCCCCCCCCCCTGAATTACACATGGTGAGTTCTGGAAAATTGTCACGTTTGGGGGGAGGGGCGGCTAAATGCTTTGGGCCCATGGGCGGCAAAATCGTAAATCCGGCCCTGGCCATGTGTTTACTCTTATTGTTAGTTAATGTGTTTAATTATTTTATTTATGTCATTAAAGGAGACCAATAGCAGTTTTAATGGATCCTAACCATTTTAGGCCAAGATTTCTAATGCAATTACAATTGCTGGTATAGTGTTGCATGACTAAAAATATCAAATACCTTAAAAAGCATCACTAGACCAAGCGCCATTTTATTGATTTTCTCCTTTATTTGTTTATGTAACGGCATTAAAACTTCACAATCATAAAAAATATGATTTATTGCTTCTATTAAAACAAGCCAAAAGTTAGTTAAGTAATATACTGATTTTTAAGGGACTGTAAACTTTGGGGGCCATTTTCTCGAAAACTCATATTTGTCACTTGGTCTAACTATGGATAACGCTGTCCAATTGTCATCATCAGTCTAGCCAAATACTGACGTATCAGAGGCCTCTTTAAATGGAATTTTCAACCTAAATTTAACCTCCAAAGACTAACTGGAGTTTTGATTGTACAGGACAGTGGAAATCAACAACACAGATGCAGAGGGCCGCCTGGTGCTGGCTGACGGGGTCGTGTACGCCTCTCGGGACCTCAAGGCCGACCTCATCTTGGACATGGCTACTCTGACTGGAGCCCAGGTACATGTTACATGTATTGGGCTGACAACTGAAGAGGCCTTTTAATCCTAAAATCACACAAGATTGATAAGAACAAAAAAAATTCAACTTACCTATCATATAGACAAGCCTATGTTTAGCTATCATATAGAAAAATAAATGTAATCCCAAATTATTGGGCGGAGCAAGTCCCCCCCCCCCCCCTCCGAATTACGCATGGTGAGTTCAACCACCATGAACTCACCCCCTGAAAACTGCCACCACGCCAAACGCCCCAAAAAGAAAGAGTTAAAGTTAGCTATTCTCATTTCTGCTGAATTTCAAGCAATTTTAGTATTTTTCCAGAGTCCCTTGGATCAAGGCCTTCAATTTGAGTTAGGGGCCAAGCATCACCCCCCCCCCCCAAAAAAATAACAAATTTCTTAAGACAAAAAAGAAAAAAAAATTCTGGAGCCCAGATGGTTTCTTATGCAGAAATTTTTTCTTATGCAGATGACTTTATTTTAATTTGTGGGAAATTATCTATATATCTTCCCAAAAAAAATCTAAGAATGTAGGGGAATTTTTACTACCTAAAATCAAGGATTTGAAATATAATAATACCTGTTTGATTTGTAGGCTATCAGCACGGGCAAGTATCACTCTGCGGTGCTGACCAACTCCTCAGAGTGGGAGAAGAATGTAGTGACAGCTGGCAGAACTTCAGGTGATTTGGCATTTCCCATTGTTTATTGTCCCGAGCTGCACTTCAGTGAGTTCACCTCCGCCATAGCTGATATGAAGAATTCTGTTGCAGTAAGTACCTACAAGAATTTAACTTTCGATATTTGTGTTATCTTCTTTGTGTTTCTCTGGTTATTTAACCTCATTTGGTATTTCCAGTATTGTTGAAGATAAAATCGAGTTGTAGTTCAAAATAATTTAGTCACTGTTATAAAACCTTTCAGCACAAAATACATAGCCCTGTTAAATAATATATATATAAACAAAGATACTAAACAGATTAAATCACTTGTCACTGAATAAATTAACTATATTATTTATGAATTTTTTACATTTGGCCAATTGAAGAAAATCTGTTTACAAATCTACTATATCTTTCTCAAATACCACTCACTCACTCCAGGATTTACTCTTGAAAGGCACAATCTAAATTTCTTAACCTAAAATACTGAAATTTCGAGTGGATATACCATTTATTTGTAAGCATCTGGGTAAAAACAGGTTTTTAAAAATTCAAAATTTTAGGAGGATGAAAATCTATAAATATAATTTGAAGGGGTGGGCGAGTAGTGGTTTTTGAATTTGAGTTGAGTTGAGTCGAGTATTCAGCCTTCTACTCGAGCATCGAGCCAAGCATTTATTAGTGAAAAGAAATGAAGTATTCCTATTGTTTTAAAGTAAATACCGGTAAGCAGTAAAATTACCATTAATTAAAATGTTTCATCAATTTTATTTATCAAATTGGTTTCTTTTAATTTGTCTTATTGTTTATGTTTTTCTTTAAAATATAAAACTCTACAATTCAATATATATTTTTAAGCTTAGTTTTAAATTCATAAATATACTAAATCTCTTAAAATAACAAATCACTTAATGTTAAAAAGTTGTTTACATTTTTTACAACGCCCAATTTTAGCAATTTTCCCCCCTATAGGGAAGTACTTTTTTGTTTTAAATTCATCATTGGTGATGGTGATTTTATATTTTGTTATTGATTTTTGCAGACATTTGCCATGAACAAAAATGAAATTGTTTTTTGACATTAAATCAAGGCATGTAATACGGTCTACGTACTTATACTTTCTTGAAACAGAAACTGTTTTTAGGATTCGCTAAGTACGCAAGGTCTGCTGCCACAGGGGTATTTATATTCTTGCCTAAGGGCCACTCTATGCTATACATGCGAGCAGATTCAACAATATTTGCTTGCATGTATACCGGTCATATTTTAAAGAAAAACATAAAAAATAAGCCAAATTAGAAGAAACCAATTTGATAAATAAAATTGATGAAACATTTTAATTAATGGTAATTTTACCGCTTACCAGTATGTAGGCCAAATAGAAATACTCCTGCCGGGGGTAGCAATAGAAATACTCCTTCCTCAACAGACCTGGGTATTTAGCGGATTCTTATCACATCTTCTCGTTCATGAAATTATATCTACATTATATTTGTTAAATACCACTGACCTATCATCGTACAGCCCGAACTACTTGACTTACAAGCTTCAATCTTTGCATGGACGTTCCTTTAGGTTGTAAGCATCCGCTAAGAACTTTTTTTTTAATTTGAAGTTTTAAGAGGTTTTTGGTGGGGTGAAGTTTTGAAATTTTTCTAAATAAATGTAATGGATGATCTTTTGCTTAAATTTTCAATGTTCATTCAATCAAGCAGATGGTTCAAGCTTCACATACAAATATGTTTTTACAGTTGATTATGATTTGTTTCCTTTCATCGTGGTTTAATGGTTGTTTTGTTGATTTATTTAGGTTATGTGTACTAAATAAAAGTGTTTTGATTAAAGTCTTCATTAATTTTTGTACCTTGTCTGTTTTAATCACAAACTGCTAGTCAATATCATAAATTAACAAATTGAATGCAAGGTTTTTCTATTGCTTGCAGGACAGACACAATGCCCAGTCGTCGTGTGCTGGATTATTTGTGGCAGCACACCTGGGTTTTGATTTTCCTGGGGTTTGGATCCACGTTGACATGGCTGCTCCAGTCCACGCTGTAAGTTTTATCTACTTTAGAGTCTTCAAAAGTGGAAGTTCTAAGAAACCATTGTTTGAATGCTTTATATCAGTATTTCTATGAAAGTATAAAACGTGATGTACTTCAACAGCAAGGATCCAAATTTTGTCTTGACAATTGCAACAAATTTTTCTTTCTTTTTTTATAAGCTCGTACCTGTATGTTATGTAACTTTGCCAACCTAAGTTATCAAGGTAGTTCATTCACTACCAACCTGACACAAGATATTTTACATAATAATTACTAGTGTACAGTGAACTATTTCTGATTTTGATCAAAATCAAAGTTTTCTCGGGAAATTATTGTTTTACATAGTGCTATTTGTAGAGTGATTTCATGTTTTAAATGGGTATTGATCATTATCATTGGTAATAAACAATAAGAATTTAAAATTTTTCAGTGATAGAAATGAATTTTATATTTTTTTTTTTTTCAGGGAGAACGAGCGACAGGTTACGGAGTTGCATTGCTGACTGCTTTATTCGGTGGATTCTCCTCTGACAAATATCTCCAGTATGTGGGGCAAAATGTTTCTCTGGATTGTGCCAAACATAACCAGTCAAACTTGTCCTGATCAACAATGAATTTATAAAACAAATTATTAAATATTTTACAATCTATCTTTTTTGATTTAATAAAATATTATTTTATGGCTTATTGTATTATTACAGTTTTATCATTTTAATCCCAATTATTGACAGCCAAATTTACATCAGAGTAAGGAGCGCTTTTACCAGTAATTACCTGTGATTGAAAATTGAATTAAATGTCTATGTTATAATCCCCATTCAATGTTCCTGGATTAGAGCGCCTGTGAGTAGATGAAATATTGTTGAGAGTAGTGGTATAAAAAACTTGTGAACGGCTGCAAAAACTATGGCGCATACCTGTCACTGGAGGAGAAAAGGCGGATAAAGCTTCGCAAAACTTGCAAACGGCTGCAAAATACGATCACACCTAACCCACAAATAAACAAAATAGGCCTACATCTTAGCAACACTTGTGATCTGCTGAGAATAACGATCGCCCATATTTGCCGTCACAAATGAAAGAAATGCAGCCTGGTAAATCTATTGGACGCATCGTGGCCGACGAGTTCCTCGCTTTTTCACGGAGACCTCTCGGTCGTAAAATCGTTCACTTGCTCGCTTAATTTGGGATGAGAATATCCATCCCTTAAAATAGGAGTTTTCCAAATGAGTGTCAATATCAGGCCTCCAAGTCGTCCTACTTTTCCTACTTTTTAGTAGGAAAGTAGGAAAAGTCCTACTTTTGACAAATTTGTCCTACTTTCCTACTTTTTCATAATTTTTTTTTGATAATTTTGCATGAAAACTACGCTAATTTGCACTGTTATTGAAATTGACAAATTTATCTTCCGCCGCTGTTCTATCTATATTATTAGTAAAACAGTTATATGATTGAATATTTATTTGCTAATTTCAAAATATGATTTATAATCATATTTCTTAAGTATATTTCTTAAGGCCCACACCGTCCATAAGCTCAATGCTAAAATTAACATTGGTCTTACAGACGGACAGGGCCTTAAGATTTCGCACCAGTTATACCAACATCTCCTTCTCGGTTTTATAGATTGTAAGAAAAAAATCTTTCAAAATATAGTACTGCAACACTTGCACTGCAATATAAAAAAAAATAAAGATTTGTATCATACAACATTTGTAAAAATTATAAATAAGCCCATTGATTTGAAATGTTGTTAACGTTTCCAATGATTCAATTTTATATGATATATTGAAACTGTTCGCAATTTAAAGACAATGATTTTGTTCGGTATTTTTGTTTTTAATTACTACTTGCTGATGGTAACCCGCTTTACTGGGTATTAACATTAAATAACAGCTGTTGATTTACTTTACGTCGTAAACAACTATCAAAACAAAGTACCTTCTGTAGGTTCATGTGGGAATTTTGAAAATCTCTTGTTAGGGGGTTTATTTGCTTTAAGAGGAGTGTACGTATCAAGTTTTGCGCTTCTATGAACAATAGTTTGGCCTGAGCAATTAAATTTAAATGTAATAAAAGTGAATTGGTTTACAGACCTGCTTTCAAGTAATCCAAATTTTGCTAGTGGCAACGAGTTTTAACTCCTGTATGGAGTCATCCTCAGGCCATTTAAGGGTGTTTTTCTCTTCTTTTGAAGATTGTTGTTGGTTTAAAAGTACATATGACACCTGTACAGACAGACACGAACATTATGAACACGAAACACACTAAACAATTAATAATAGTCGAGGAACAGACACTTATCCCAATATGAGCGAGGAAGAAGTCTAGTCTTCTTAGATAGTCCCTTATAATATGCTTTAGCACCTGTGTTAATGAAGTCTTTTTTGATTTAGACCAAATGACATTTTTTGTCTTACTGTTTAAGTCCATTCTTTGTTGATTGCAGAGCACTAATTTAGGCAGCTGATAAATATATTTTTGTGCCTGTCAAAAAGTGTATTGTTAGTGAAAATCCTTGTTCTACATCAGCATTACCATGGGGAATCACTAAAACTGCTTTGATTACGGTATCTAAGAAGTCTAGTCTAGACTTCTTCCTCGCTCATATTGGAAGAAGTCCATTGTCTTGTTCCTCGAGTATTATTAATTATTCAGTGTATTTCATGGTTTGTTATTCCTAATGTTAGTGTCCATCTGTACGTGTGTGATAGGTACCCAACGACGATCTTCTAATAAAAAGAACAACACCCTTGAATGGCCTGATGATGACTCCATAAGGAGTTAAAAGTAGTCGCCACTAGCAACAACTTTATACATAATTTTACTTTGTAATATTAATTGCTTTGTATACAACTGACATTTCATCATGAACGAAAAAAATTTCTTACTTAAGAAAATACAAGAACACAAGTTAGGGCTGATTAACTTATACATTATTCAACCTGTCATTCATTACTGCTTTTTCCCCTTAATAGTTTTTATGGCATCTCTAAGTTTATTAGTAAATCAGGGAATGATTTCCTTAAACTTTCATTATAATTCGAGTTAACAGTAGTCATTTTTAACATCTCAACTGAAACCTTATCCGGCCAATTTGGTTAGGGATTTTTTTTAATACAAAGTAATTGTATTTAGAGCTGTTTTTAGTTATATACACTACTGTATTTTGGTAAAACGATATTCATTAAAAACTTTGGCAGGATTTGTGTTCTTTGGTTACATAAAACAATATCCTACAATTTTACGGGTTTTTGTGATGTTCCTTTGCTCTAAAACTTACTACAATTCAGCAAGAAAGTTTGATTTTTTACATGAAAAAAGGTCCTACTTTTCCTACTTTTTGCCAAAAAAGTCCTACTTTTCCTACTTTTTGCCAAAAAAGTCCTACTTTTCCTACATTTGGCTTCCAAAAACCACTTGGGGGCCTGCAATATGATGTCAGTGTATTTAAGATACAAGGATATAGTTCTAGTTTGGCAACATGATGCCAAACTAGAAGCAAGATTGGTTGCTTCTGTAAGGGGGGCCCAATGCCATTTTGGCATTTTTTTCAAAAGCCATGTAGACATGCCGTTCAAGTCTGCCGATTTCTTTGCCTTCAGTTCGCAAATGGTCATAGAGCAACAATTAATTCAAGATACTAAATTATTTGTTTTTTTAACCCTGGACTGCCAACTATACTTTTTCAAATGCCACACCATTTTGAGAAAATTTGCAAGCATAATTTAAAAAAATATATAAAAAATTCCATTTTCATAACAATTGTATTATGTTATATATATCATCTTTTTCAGTAATAAATTATCTATAAGATAATTATAAATACCCCCGTTGCAGCAGACCTGCATACTCAGCAAATTTCAAGTGCAAAACAACATATTTCAATCCAACATAGCGAGATTTGACATGTTTTGGTAAGCTCCATAAGAATAGCATGGGGAATGAGTATGCAGGTTTGCTGCTACAGGTATATTGAAACTGGGTGGTTTTAATTCATTATATAGTAGATCTGAACTAGAAGAAGCTATTTACCAAGTTTTATCAAGATATGTTAAGAAATATGCGAGATATAGAATTTTACTTATTTCCCATAAGGTTAACATTGGGACAACGTACTGTGTTTACCAGTTACAATATCTCAGTAACCAATAGACATAGAGCAGTGATTCAAAATACTAAATTGTTTGTTTTTTTGAGCTGAATTCAATGGTGCTAACTAAAATTGGATTATTCATATTTTTATGTGTGAAAACCCCAAAAAACCCATTTTTGGGGGGTTTATCCCCCTTTACCCCCCCTTCCAGTGGTCCGATTGAGCTGGTTTTCGAACTCATCCGAATAATTACTACTTTACACATCTATGCCGAATTTCATTCCGATTGGACCATTTTTGCGAGCGCTATCGTGCTTACAGACACATATATATATATATATATATATCTAGAAATTTGAACGAATGGTGTTTTTTGCTTCTGGGGGCCCCAAAATGAAAAGTTATCATGGTCTTGGGCTTAAGTCTTACCATGAGACCTACGGTAATAGCTTCTTCCCTATAGGGGAAATTCGCTAAAACCAACTTACACACACATGTGTAGAGTAGGAGTCACCTGTTAGCGAATTTCCCCTATAGGGAAGAAGCTATTTAGGTCTCATAGTAAGACCTAAGCCCGAGACCATGAAAACTTTTTGTTTTGGGGCCAGCAGAAGCAAAAAACACCATTCGTTCGTGTATATATATATATATATATATATATATATATATATATACAGTGCTTGATTTGTAAAAATTGAGGTACCGGAACTGTAATTTGCCAGTTTGGACATAACCCCCCTCCTTTATCATTCTTCCCTTCAACAAAGTATTATTTGTCTATGTGAAAAATTAGGTCGATTTAAAGTCACATTTAACCTAACTAAAATTTGTTAATAAGTCAATTAAAAACTAACAAAGCATTAGTTTACCAAAAAACAAATTGCCTAAAGATATTCTAGATTTTTATGGCGCCTTGCGCGAGTATTCGGATCATTTTAGCGCTGTCAACATTCGGCTTAGCTTAAGACTTCACAAAAGAGCGCTTATTTTAGGCCGAAACTCCACACGTAATTTCCGTAAATTTTAAGCGATTGTTATTTTCGGTAAGAACTATCCTGTTGAGTAAACGCGAACGTCTCCTCCGACAAATACTCCGGTCGGTTACACATGATCCTCTCTTATGGCGAATTCTCTGGCCGATTATATGCGATCGTCCATTGTGGCAAAGTCTCCGGCTGATCATACGCGATTGCTTTTGCGGCAAATTCTCTGACCGATTACACGCGATTCTCTTACGACAAATACTCCGGCTGAACACACACGATCTTCTCTCGTGGCAAATTCTCCGGCCGATTGTACGCAATTGTATTTTGCGGCAAATAATCCGTCCGATACAAGCGATCGTCTCTTACAAAAACACTCCGGCCGATTACACACGATCGATTCTTGCGGCAGAAAGAGGTCCCGGAACGCTGTTCCGCCGCAAATCAAGCACTGTATATATATATATATATATATATATATATACACTTGGCGCATTTTATCTTGACCCTTGGCCTAGTCCATTGCTGGTACTATCAGATATTGTTCATTGTCAATGATTTTGGACAACAAACAATATAAAAACAAATTTCTACAAACATCAACTGTATTTTGTTTACAAATGCAATTAAGATATACACTGACAGCTGATGGGAAATGCTAACCCGTCAGGCTAGTACAACTTTGCGTATCAGCTGTGGTCCCCTGATGATTTTCACTCCACTCCAATTGCTTCAGGTTTAAAGGGTCCTCAAGTGTCAAGATATAATGAGCAAAGTGTATATATCTACATATCTATCTATCTATATATTAAAAATATAAATATGAACTGAATACCTTTTTAAAATATTTTTTAAATTTTTTTTACAAAAAAAAGGGTACTCAGTTTATATATATATTTTTAATAATAAAAGAAGCCCTTTCATTGTGATAATTGTAATGTCCTATATATTTATATATAAATGTGTGTCTGTCAGCACGATAGCGGCCGTAAATTTGGTCCGATCTAAGTGAATTTGGAACAGATATGTAAAATGATAATCAATCGGACGAGCTCGTGAACAAGCCCGATCGGACCACCGGAAGGGGGATAAAAGGGGATAAACCCCCCAAAAATGGGTTTTTTGAGTTTTTTAGATAGAAAAATAAAAATTCTCCTATTTTTACTGGCACTATTGAATTCAGCTAAAAAAACAAACAATTTAGTATTTTGAATCACTGCTCTATGTCCATTGGTTACCAAGACAGTACGTTGTCCTAATGTTAACCCCCAAGTCAAATTCTATATCTGGCTTATTTCTCAACATCTCCTAATAAAACTTGGTTTTTGGCTTCATCTAGATGTGATCTAATGTATTTTAGTCTAAAATCTGCGAAATTTCCATTTTTGTGGCAGCAAACCTGCATACTCATTCTCCATGTCATCCTTGCGGAAAATAAAATAAATGCTATACCTTCTTTTTTGACGTATCTTGGTAAAACTTGGTACATGGCTTCTTCTAGTTCAGATCTACTAAGTATTGAATTAAAACCACCAAGTTTTAATGGACCTGTTGCAGCTAACCTGCACATTCTCCATGTTATTCTTGTGGCGCTTACTAAAACATGTCAAATCTCACTATGTTGGATTGAAATATGTTCTTTTGCATTTGAAATTCGCTGAGTATGCAGGCCTGCTGCAATGGGGGTATTTTAACTAACAGCGCTGTGGCTTAGTTGGTAGCGTTCTGAGTTCTCACTCAGTCGGCCCGGGTTCAACTCCCGGCCGCAGCTCTGAGCAATTTTATCATACTGAAGCGCTGTGAAAAGAGGTACTTTTGTTCTTGAACCTTGGGATTTGGCGGAGAGTGAAGACATAGGAAGCCTAAAAAAAGGCAGATGGTGCACAATAAGCTAATTCTGCTGTGTTGCAACACCATGGTCAAGTGAAGCCACGGCCCTCTTTTTAAGGAAAAAAAATAAAATAAAAGGAGTCACCTAAGTTGGCCAAAACAAAAGTAAACAAACTATTATCTTCTTATGCGAACTTAACCATAAAATCCAGATGTACTGAAAACATTGTCAACGAACACCTGTAGAGGGTGATTCTTGGATGTGGCATGATTAGTAGTCTTAGATTTTCTTAAGAAATAATATTACAAAGAAAATAGGCGAGTTTAGCCTATATGAATAGCCCAAGGCCACACTAATAGTGTGGCCTTGAATAACCATTACTACTTGCTTGCAAGTCAGCATGTGACGAGAGGTTGTTTCATATTGTGGTCAAAACTTATTAAAATTGGCCCAGGAAAAAATAAATAAGCAGTTAAACTAAAATACATGCAGATCAAGAAATAGAATCAAATTAAACTTAACAGCTTTATAAAAAGGTTGAATGAAAATGGGATATTCAAAAAATAAGCAATATCGTAAACATTCTATAACCTATAAACATTGTTTTTTTAACAAACTTTATTCTGGATCAACGTACAATGTTTTACACAGAAGTTATAACAATATTAAAAATAAATAACTTACTGAGTTGCATATTGGGGTCGCTCCGTTAGGAGACTCCCTTTAACTTGAGAGTCGTTTCTAAAATTTAATAGTAAACTTTGATAAGAATCAATGAATTTTATCTTAAAAAAGTCTTGGCTTCAATCTCTTATTTTGCAGAGGCTGGCCGATTCCAAAATGCGTTGTAAACAAACGCAACATGGCGATTTGACAGTTCAAAGAGAATGTCATTCTTCACTCATCTGTCATTCATACTTGGCTTAAAATACCTACCTGGGTAGGTCGCCATTTCAAGAAAAAGTATAAAAGTATAAAGTAAGTATAAAGTATAAACAAACACCATGTGTAACCAACAATGTTTTCAATGTGACTTGTATAAAAATTTGTGATGAGATGATTAGTACGTATGCTTTGGCCACTTAAGTGAATCCTACTCCAAAATAATCTATATATTAAAAAAATTTGGTTTTTCTTTTCCGAGTCCGTCCGGCTCTTCTACTCAACCGATTTTCGTAATTGAGGTCTTAAATTAAAGGTACGCAAGCGCAGATTTGCCATCAAGCATCCGCATTCATTTTTCTGCCGTATTACTCGAGTTATGCACAAAAGCAACTTCCTCCCTGTACATTTCTTATGGGAGTTAAATATGGTTTTCCTTTTCCAAGTTCGTTTGGCTCTTCTACTCGACCGATCTTCATAATTGAGGTCTTAAATTGAAGGTATGCACGCACAGATTTGCCATCAGGCATCGGCATTCATTTATCTACTGTATTAAACGACCAAAAAACATTAATTTTATTATTTCCGGGATTTTGAATTCAATTTAAGTTATATTTCCCCAGTTCCAATTACGTAAATCTGTATGTTTTGGTCTAAGAACCTTTAGCGAAATACCACCTTTCATTTCAGCTATTGATTGTTAAGATCGGACGTACCTGAAGCACGCTGCTAAATTCCGAACAACACAAAAAAAGTTTTGTTTTTCTATTCCGAGTCTGTTTGGCTCTTTTACTCGACCGATTGTCATAAAAAAGGTCTTAAATTAAAGGTATGCACGCAAAGATTTGCCATCAAGGATCGGCATTCATTAATATACTGTATTACTCGACCAAAAGACATAAATTTGATTATTTCCCAAATTATGAGTTCAATTGAAGATATATTTTCCCAGTTCTAATTAAGTAATTCTATATGTTTTAGAACCTTCTATATGCTAAGAACCTTCAGTGAAATACCAGCTTTCATTTGAGCTATTGATTATTATGATCGGATGTACCTGGAGCACTCTGCTGAATTCCGAACAACACAAATCTTTTATATATATAAATTACGTTTTCTTTTTCTGAGTCCGTTTATGGTCTGATCGTAATGAAATTTGGTACAGACGTGTAAAGTGGTAATCAATTGGACGAATTTGAGAACCAGCTCGATCGGACCACTGGAAGGGGGGTAAAGTGGGATAACCCCCCGCCAAAAGTGGGTTTTTGAATATTTACATAGAAAAACAAAATTTATCCAATTTGTGTTGGCACCATTGAATTCAGATAAAAAAAGAACAATTTAGGATTTTGAATCACTGGTCTATGTCCATTGGTTACCGAGATATTGAAAGTGGTAAACACAGTACATTGTCCCAATGTTAACCTTATGGGTAATAAGTAAAATTCTTTATCTTGCTTATTTGTCAACATATTCATCTTGATAAAAATTGGTTTATGTCTTCATCTAGATGAGATCTAATGTATAATAGTCTAAAATCCCCGATATTTCCATTTTCATGGCAGCAAACCTGATGTATACTCATTCCCTATGTTAATGTTATGGAGCTTACAAAAACACATCAAATCTCGCTGTGTTGGCTTGAACTATGTTCTTTTGCATATGAAATTCACTGAGTATGCAGGTCTGCAACGAGGGTATTTTAGCATGGTATATAGTTATTCTTTATTCTTTAATCATTCTTTGGTGAGACAGGTACCTCATGGAGGACGTTAGTTTGTAAAGTCATATGTGCCGGGCTGACACGTCGCTGTCCCGAAAACTTAAGTACAGAATATCTCATGAAAGTCCTACGTTTTCCTTTGTGGAACAAATTATTACCAACTTGGTAATAAATCGTGGTTTAATTGGTTTTCTGAAATTCCAACATAACCGGGCCCAGCTACATGCACCTCTTTTTCAACTGAGGCAAGTGTCGGGCAAGTCACATTGAAGTTGTAAAGATCCATTGCATGTAATATTAATTTTGTAAATGAAGAATTATTTGATTTGAGTTGATTTTGTGTCTTAGTGCCAAAATTTACTGCTGCGGAGCAGCGTGGGTCCTCTAGTACTTATTATTGAAAACGTAACCTTGGTAAACAATTAGCGGTACTTTGGTATTATACGGAGGCCACTATTTTTGGAGCATACTTTTTTATGGATACCAAAAATAATTCCATAACTGGAAAGAATATACTTTAATTGACTTACTTTCTAAAGTTGATATAATTATGATGAGGGGCCTTAATGTTCTGCCTCCCAGAAGGCAGCGATGTTGGCGAGGATTAAGTTGAACGCATTGCCACCACCGATAGCGGCCACACCCGGTCGAAATCCTTATTCAGCTATCTTAGGTTAGGTTAGCATAAATATGTTAGTATAGGACTTTCCTTGTTTCGTTACGAATCAAACGATACCAAGTGAGCCATACTTTCACCTGCCAAATACCCTCCAAGTAGGCCAAGGTCTGGTCGTTGACTGGGGAGTATGCATCACCTGTCAACGAGATTTGGTGGGTGAAAGTATAAATCATCTGATATCGTTCGATTCTTAATGAAACTAGGAAAGTCCTTCTAACATATTTAAAATTTTTCAGTCAACACAAAAACCATAAGGGATACAAAAATGTTGTAAACCGCGTTTTTGAAGGAGGATAAAAATTCCAATAAAAGAATATAAACATAGACGAGAAACTTCAAAAATAACTAATGATATTATTTTTCTAAAATGCAATTCTAATACAACTGCCATATAAGGAGTACATGTAAAATTTGCAGTAAAATATATTCCCAAGGGGGCCAAACACCTTTTATTTCAATTATAGGATAAAATTTCCAATAAATTGAATATAAACATGTACAAGAAACTTTAAAAATAACTAATGTTGTTATTAATTTTCTAAAATGTTGTAACACTAATATCCTTGCATTAAGAAGTACATGTGAAATTTGAAATAAAATTCTTTCCCAAGGGGGCCAAGTTCTTTCATTTCAATCATATCCTCTTACACAAAGGAGTCACAAGTTCTCCTCTGACTTGAGTTATTTTCTTAGAATCCTGGGACCCTATTTTTGAAATGGTTGAGTTGGCGAGTGATTGAGTCACTCAACCCTCAACTTATTTTGTTCTGATTACTATAAAATGAATTCAAAGAAAAAAATAAAAATATTCGTAACTAACTTAATTTATTCAGCCCCACACTATCTGTGTATATCATTTGAATTGGCGTTTATTCTTAATAATTCATAATTTAAATATAGACATAATATACATTGAGTATCTCACCAATCCAACCATTTTTACTCACCAAGCAATAGGTTGTTGACTAAAAACGTGTGAGTTGACAGGAAACAAGCTTCTCCTTCTTCTCTTTTGGAGGAAGTAATAATAGGGCCCCTGGGGGCCTATTTTTGAAAAGGTTGAGAGTTGAGTAGTGAGTCACTCGTCAAGTCACCTGCCAGGTGATGACTGGCAAGTACACTGCAAACGTGTGAGTTGACAGGAAACAAGCTTCTTCTTGTTCTCTTTGGGAGAAAGTAATAATAGTAATCATGGAAAGCCTTCCCAATTAGGTTATGTTTACTTTTTGATACTAAATATTTAAATGCGTTCTGATAGCCTTTCAACTATTTATAAAATGCCTTACAACTAAATTTACTTATAAATATACCAAGATAGTTTAGTTAAAGCCACAAAAAATGAGGTAATTCCTTAAATTGGTCAATGTTTACATCTGGCTTTCTAGTTTAACAGATGTATCGTCTGCAACATTGACATCCCACGTGGTGGTTTAAACTATGCTACCGTCAGCTGGAAGGTGACTTGACGAGTGACTCACTACTCAACTCTCAACCTTTTCAAAAATAGGCCCCCAGGGGCCCTATTATTACTTCCTCCAAAAGAGAAGAAGGAGAAGCTTGTTTCCTGTCAACTCACACGTTTTTAGTCAACAGCCTATTGCTTGGTGAGTAAAAATGGTTGGATTGGTGAGATACTCAATGTATATTATGTCTATATTTAAATTATGAATTATTAAGAATAAATGCCAATTCAAATGATATACACAGATAGTGTGGGGCTGAATGCATTAAGTTAGTTAGGAATATTTTTATTTTTTTCTTTGAATTCATTTTATAGTAATTAGAAAAAAATAACTTGAGGGTTAACCCAAAGGGTTAACTCAACCAGTCGCCAACTCACCCATTTCAAAAATAGGGTCCCTGATGAGAATTCCAGTTATTTTTCACGTCATAACCGGTCACAATAAGCCATGGGTAGGCTCACAAAAATTAGTCCTTTTGTTAATATTTTTACAAGTGTCATAAGCAGTATCTTTTTTGTGAGCTCATCCACACCTTTATTATAAACTAAGTTTAATAATTGAAATATCAAATAACTGGAATTTTTATCAGGATTCTATGAAATAATTTGCTATTCATTAAAATCAAAGGGCTTCACCTCCTTTGGAATGTATTTTACATAAAATCCTCTACTCTTATATGAGTAATGTTATCGTACGTGCGTGCTTGCTTGGTTGTTTGCACAACTATCTCAAAAACGGCTCCGAGTATTTCCTCCAAAGTCTGGACATAAGTAATTTATGACTCAAAAACGTCTTTTATGCAGATTACTTGGCCAGAGAAAATCTAATAACGTAATAAAACAAATTTTAAAGTTGTAAAATTTTAATATTGCCCTTATGAGTTGCCATGACTGCAACAAAAAAAAAACAGGAAATTGTAAACAAATTAAGTAATCATAACAGCTGCTTGCAATCTATAGCCATAAAGGAAAAATACCCCCGTTGCAGCAGACCTGCATACTCAGCGAATTTCAAATGCAAAACAACATATTTCAAGCAAACATAGCAAGATTTGACATGTTTTGTTAAGCTCCATAAGAATAACATGGGAAATGAGTATGCAGGTTTGCTGCTACAGGTATATTAAAACTGGATGGTTTTAATTCAATATTTAGTAGATCTGAACTAGAAAAAGCCATTTACCAAGTTTTATCAAGATATGTTGAGAAATAAGCGAGATATAGAATTTTACTTATTTCCCATAAGGTTAACATTGGGACAACGTACTGTGTTTACCACTTTCAATATCTCGGTAACCAATGGGCATAGATCAGTGATTCAAAATACTAAATTATTTGTTTTTTTGAGCTGAATTCAATGGTGCCCACAAAAATTTGATAAATTTTATTTTTCTATGTAAAAAACTCAAAAAACCCATTTTTGGGGGGGTTTATCCCCCTTTACCCCCCCTTCCGGTGGTCCGATCGGGCTGGTTCACGAACTCGTCCAATTGATTACCATTTTACATGTCCGTACCAAATTTCATAAAGATCGGACCATTTTTGCGGCCGCTATCGTGCTAACAGACACATAGATATATATATATAAATTCAAACGAATAGTGTTTTTTGCTTCTGGGGGCCCCAAAACGAAAAGTTATAGTGGTCCCGAGCTTAGGTCTTACCATGAGACCTACGGTAATAGCTTCTTCCCTATAGGGGAAATTCGCTAATTCCCTATAGGGGAAATTCGCTAATACAGTGAATGGGATTAAGAGTTAATGAAAATGACTTCTATTTATCAATTTTATGACCTTTAAATATTTTATAGTAACTGGATGAACTGGTAAATATGAAATAACACCGAGCAAGGCTCGGTCCACCAGGTACTTATACTCTAATATGAGCAATGTTATCTTGCTTGTATCTATATCTATAAAAGGCAAATACCACTCATCACTAATTCTCCCATTTCCCACACACCTAGAAGGCTGATATTTTGTACACTCATTCATTCACTCTTTCATTCATTTAGGGATAAAATGGGACAACTAAATGGTTTTCATCCTGATCTGACCCTCGGACTCCACCATGGACCCTCTCAAAGATCCCATATTATCCATGGCAGAATACAAATTGATGAAATGTTTATATTTAAACAGATGTAAAAAACAAGAAATTTAATAGATTGTCAAACCAGCTGTTAGGAATAGAACATAAAATAACTCACTGACTAGATATACTTAAAAGACCTTTCTTCCCTGTAACAGCTGTTATTGAAAGAGCTAATTTAAATCATTTATTTTGTCTACATCATTAGAAAAAAGCATAGGCGTGCGAAGGGTCCGGTCACCGTGGGTGCCAGGCACGAAAAGTGCGCCCCCCTGGGCCTCCAACCCCGAATCCAACACCGCATCTCACAGTCCAACCCCCCTCCCCCCCAACTAACCAACTTATTGCGGCTCACTGCTACTCATTAATTACGATCGTACGTATAAGGTCCTACTGATACACTTTGAAAACTTCAACGTTTTGTACGACATTTCCTACTTTAGCAACTAAAGCAAATATGTATTTGTATTGTTATGAATGTGACAATCAATCTTGCGCTACATAGGCCTAGAATAATAACTACATTTTTTTATGTTATAAATTTATGTTCTATTATTGCTACACATTATTTGCATGTTATAATTAGCAAATTCTATTCAATACAAATTCATACTGCAGAGTAAATACAGGAGTATAAAAAATCAGAATTTTGACTAGATAATTAGATAACGGTTTACTTGAGTGCATGAGGTAAAAAAGGATAACAACAACATCATAGAACTAAAAAGACTATTTTACAACATAATAAGGTAAAATAACAATTTATTTTACAAAAAATTACCCCAAATGAAACAGTTGACAGACTGAGTCACTGAGTCCAAACCATCTTGTGTAATTTTAAACTTTAAACTAGTACCAGATCTATGTGCAGCGATGGCCGTGCACAGGATGTCTGAGAATAATATAATATTTTTAATATTTTACAGATTTATTCACTTTGATCAAAAACCTACTGCTTGATTCCTACTGAAAACAAAATCATATTTTTATCCATTTATACAAATCGGCCACAACAGCATTAATATCAGGGCTACTAATAATATTGTCTCAGAAAAACATTTAATGAGGTTCATAGTTTTTCATGAGTTAAGTAAAAAATAAAGTGGCTTCCATTTTAAAAATAGTTCAATGTTGACAGAACAACAGGAAATTGATATTCAATTATTAAGAGGTCCTTGAAGTTAATATACATTGGCGAGGTTTAAGGTCGATTCCTCAAAAGATTCAAAATGAGTGTTAAATTATGTTTAAGCCCCTTTAGGTACAGACTGACTGACTGAATAAAGATCAGGTAATATGGCCTATTTTCTAAATTTTATTCAAGAAACCTTATATTAGCTTACTTTTTATGTTTTGAATATTCTTATTAACATTCTTCAGGCAAGCTTAATAAGTATTGGATATTCATGAAACAAAAACACTATTAACAAACATAAAAATCTTCATCATTGGGTTTTTGACAAATTAGGTGATTAATCAATGTTACGGTATTGATAGTTGTGATAAGCAACATCAAGAAATATTACGACTGTCAAAGTCAAAGCTATTCCAATGTAAATTATGGGTTTTGATGAATTAACTTTTAGTCAAAATACCATAATGTTAGTTACTCAAATTTACGTGAAAAATAAACCCTTGACCTGGACACAGCGAACGCGAAAAGCGGGAGCGAAGCAAGTTTTGTGTAGGAAGTCCC
The DNA here is from genome assembly GCA_035578135.1 of Flexamia atlantica. Classification (NCBI taxonomy): domain Eukaryota; kingdom Metazoa; phylum Arthropoda; class Insecta; order Hemiptera; family Cicadellidae; genus Flexamia; species Flexamia atlantica. The sequence goes on along the minus strand of JAQJVK010000001.1, from coordinate 144,641,766 downwards.
CAACGTGTGACTACAAAATAACGGGGGCGATTTAGGTTGTGCACCAAGGCGAATCATTCCGTGACAAATCAATTATAAACCACAGAGATTCTCCGTGATATCATTTAAAAAAGTGTGCATACTAAAAACATTTTTGACCATAATTTTATTGTAAAAAAATTATAATATTTAATCGTTTTCAACAAAAACAAAAACACTCATTGTGACTTACCTATGGTTCTATCTTTGTTGACTTCCTCTTCCTTACTTTTAAGCCACGAAGCAAGTAAATTAGAACTACGTTGAGTTGTCCGTATCGTTTCCTTGGCCTTTTTCTGAAAGCCAACATCTGACACTTTCAGCGAATTTCCCCTATAGGGAAGAAGCTATTACCGTAGGTCTCATGGTAAGACCTAAGCCCAAGACCATGATAACTTTTCGTTTTGGGGCCCCCAGAAGCAAAAAACACCATTCGTTCAAATTTCTAGATATATATATATCTATATATATATATATATCTATGTGTCTGTAAGCACGATAGCGCTCGCAAAAATGGTCCGATCGGAATGAAATTTGGCACAGGTGTGTAAAGTAGTAATTATTCGGATGAGTTCGAAAACCAGCCCGATCGGACCACTGGAAGGGAGGGTAAATGGGGGTAAACCCCCTCAAAAATGGGTTTTTTAGGTTTTTCACATAGAAAAATAAAAATAATCCAATTTTGTTTGGCACCATTGAATTCAGCTCGAAAAAACAAACAATTTAGTATCTTGAATCATTGCTCTATGTCCATTGGTTACCGAGATATTGAAAGTGGTAAACACAGTACGTTGTCCCTATGTTAACCTTATGGGAAATAAGTAAAATTCTATATCTCACTTATTTCACAACATATCTTAATAAAACTTGGTTTGTGGCTTCATTTAGATGAGATCTAATGCATTTTAGTCTAAAATCCCCAATATTTCCATTTTTATGGCAGCAAACCTGCATCTCATTTCCCATGTTATCCTTATGGGAAATAAAAAAATCCTATATCTTCCTTATTTCTTAACGCATCTTGATAAAACTTTGTATGTGGCTTCATCTAGTTGAAATATACTGGATTATGGCCTAAAATACCCTATTTTTACATTTTTATGGCAGCAAACCTGCATACTCATTCTCCACGTTAACTTTATGGGTAATTAAAAAAGTTGTGTAGTTTGCTCATTTCTCATAATATCCGGATAAGAACTGGCATGGGGCTTCATACAGTTAATATCTCAAAGTCAAAGTCAAAGTCAAAATCAGTTTATTTCCACAAAAATAATAATACACAAATTTACAAAGTACCTTATAAATATCCTGTTAAAATAAATGAAGCATAAAAAGAAATGGTAACTAACATATCAAAATATATAAAAGAAAACACTGAATAATAATGAAAAATGTTTAAAATTAATTTAAGCTTCCTAAAAAGAAAATAAAAAAATTTACGGAAATGAGCCTACATGGACCTTAGTGGTCTGTGCGTAGACTCGAGTTGAAAATAATTTGTAGTTATTACGAAAAGGAGCAAGATTTAAACTGAAGAACTATGAAATTGTTCGGAATTGTGAGAGTTGAAAAAATAAATAAAATATATTGTTATAAGAAAGACTAACTCATGGTGATGATGCTGAAAATGTTTATACTGGGTGTACAGGCTGGGAAGGTGGTGCATACAGTGCAGTAAGTAGGAAGTTCATGTTAGTTCAGATCGGTCAGTTTGTTGCAGGTCGACCACAATCAGCCGAGATAAGCAACTCTGCCTCCTCATCGCTGATAACCAATAACCACTCCTTTAATCTTTTTTTGAAAACACTTAATGAGGGAGAATCGAACAATGCAATATTATTATAGCGAGACGAGAAATTTCTGTATAAAATATGTGCAATATAAAAGCAATTAGTTTTTGAATATGATTTGTGTTGCTGGATGGTTAAAATTCCGATTTTATTTGCATATCTTGTATTAGGAGAAAAGAAAAAATTAAATTGGAATATTTAAAAATGTGAGTTAATAAATCTTTAATAAACAATTTATGAATGGAAAAAACTTGGGTTTCTCTAAATAACCGGTCAGAGGGGTATCTTTTACATTTTTTAAATCCAGCTTTTAAAATAGACTTTTGAATCACAGTCAAACTCTGAAGGTGTGAATTATAAGCCCTGCCCCAAGCTAAAATTCCATAAGAATAAATTGATTGTACATATGCAAAGTAAGCTAATTTAATCTCATTAAAACTTAAAATATCACTTAACTGTCTAAATGCAAATATATATTTCCTAGTTTTATTTTTTAAGAAATTAATATGCTCCGTCCATTTCATGCGTGAATCAAAAATTATACCTAGGTATTTGTAAAATGAAACTTTTTCAATTGGCGCACAAGAGCAACCACTACCCAGGTGGTTGTTGCAGTCATGCAAAACTAGATCATTTAAGTTATAATCTGTTTGAGTTGAGAGGGAGATGGGCATAAATTTAGTTTTGGAAATGTTAAGAGATAAAACATTTTGATCAAGCCATTTTTTAACTAATTTCAGGTCAGATAAAGACTTATTCCTAGCATTTTCCCATGACTTGCCTTTTATAAAAATTAAAGTGTCATCTGCAAAAAGAAATAATTTTCCGGAAATTGGTAATTTAGAAATATTATTTATGTAGATTAAGAATAATATTGGCCCAAGGGTACTTCCTTGGACCACCCCATACTCTACAGGAAGCTCATGACTGTTAATACCACATACAGAAACAGTTTGTCTCCTGTCAGTGAAATAGCTTTTGAACCATGAGAGTGCATTTCCTGTTACCCCTATAGCAGATAATTTTGAGAGTAATCTATTTCTGTCCACACTATCAAAAGCTTTTTTCAGGTCCAAGAAAATCAAAACGGAACGCATATTATCGGACAGAGCATGAAAAATTTCTTTATTTACATCAAAAAGAACATCTGATACATTTTTATCTGTTCTGAACCGATACTGGCAATCTGCTAGGATTTGACTATGATTCAAATAGTCTACCAATTGTTCTTTAACAATTTTCTCAAGACTACTTGAGATGGCTTAAAATACCCAAATCATCAAATTCCTGAGGCAGCAAACCTGTGGACTCTCTTTCCCAATGTTAACCTTATGCGAGGTAAATAAAATTGGATAGCTCTTATTCCTCAACATATCTTGATAAAACATGTTATGTGGCTTCATATCGTTTAGATATATTGGATTGTAGCCAATGATATCTCATTTTCAAATTTCTGTGGCAGCAAACCTGCATTTTTCCATAGTAATCTTATGGAGAATAATTTATTTTTGAATAGCAATTGTGGGCATTTGGCAAGTGAAAGGATGAGGGAAAAAGGCCCAAATTAAATGTTTTAATGCCAGGGACTCAGGAAAAGTACTGTAATTTCTTAAAGTTTGCTAGAAAACAAAAAATAACATAAAATAACTGCCATTTAAGTATAATTGGGATCTAAAACGTCTGCTTTGTTTACATTAAAATATGTGAGCTGATGTTTGATTCAAAGCCATATGGTGGATACAGACATATGGCTTATTTAAAGGCCAGATAACTAAATATGTCAAATAAATGTACCATAGCGAATACAGATTTTTACTGATCATTTTTACGAAATTTTTTACTCAAACTTAAACAGCTGATCATTTTCCCATATGATTAAATTGGAAAAGCCAGCTGTTTTGAAATTTTGAACATTGCATTTTCGTGCCAAGTATAGGCTATTATTTTTTATAGCCTTTTGCTCCTATAAGCCACTAGGAGAGTATTTTTGCACGCTTTCTTTTGAATGTATATTGATTTTACTTGATGCGAGACTTCATTTAAATTATTTATTTATGCACTTGAAATTCGCTGAGTATGCAGGACTGCTGCAACGGGGGTATTTTCGACATACTAAAATTAGACTATTTTCTGTAGCTAACTAATCATTAAATAACAACTGGATGATTTTAAATGAATATATATTATCCCTAATAAATGTTATGCGCTGACTAAATTTACGTGGAAGTGCTCTCTACAAAAGTCAAGAACAGACTGCAATTAATATAAATTATTATCTACCTCAAAAATGACAACCGAGATATTACAATCATAATATTTATATTTGGAGAGAAAAGGGGTACACAATATGTTCTTACATCTGGCCTCTCGTTTCTAAGAAATCGCGATTAGCGTGTGAACGAGCCTGAAAGACTCGGCTGAAATGATAACACCGGCGCTGCGCCGAGTCAACCTTATAGTCGCCTTAACATGCTGCATACAAAATACTAATATTTTCTATAGTTTGTAAATTTACTATATTATTATACAAAAATATATTTATACCAGGTCATAATTTTTACCAAATTACTAGCTTACTTTTTTATTTTTTGTTCTATATTTTTAAAATAAAAAATACATTTTTTGCCATTTTGGTGCCCCCTTAGGCCAGGTGCACCCACCGTGCACACGCCTATGGAAAAAAGACTTTCCTTTTAGCGAATTTCATGGCGGAAATTGCAAATATGCTTAAAGGATTAAGCTAATACCGTAGGTCTCATGGCAAGACCTAAGCCCGAGACCATGATTACTTTTCATTTTGGGGCCCCTAGAAGCAAAAAACACTATTCAAACGATACTTAAAGCGGGAAACACAGTACATTGTCCCTATGTTGTCCTTATGGGAAATAAGGGAAATAAGAAAAATACTATATCTCGGTTATTATAAGCAAATTTGGTTACTGTACTTACTTCAAAAGCAAAGACGTTCTGTGCTCTTCCCATTGGTATATTTTATTTTTGTTTTTTTCCTAATGTTTTCAGATAAGTCCCCTCCTCCTGTCAACAAGATTTTTTGTCAAGTGCACAGTAACTTTGGGCCAACTGTAAAGGTGGATTTAGACAGGTCCAGTTGCTAAGTTACTTGCCCTTTTGACTTGCCTGGGGTGAAAATTGTAATAATCGGATCGATTAAAAAGTGGGTAAGTGATGTAAATAAGCTACTCTACCACTAACTTTCCCAGTTTGGCTTGCCGGTGAAACTCGCCTGCCAACTAGACCCGTGTTAATCTGCCTTAAAACTGCAAAAAACAATCCAGTCAGGCTAGTCAGCTGTTTTAAGCCACCAAATTCAGCTAATTTCTATTCAGATATAACCAGTAGAGTAAGGACTGAAAAGGTGAATGTGGCCCCTTCTGTTTTGGTAGGAGGGGTTTGAGTGTTTGCCTTAAGGTGACACTATAATTTAAAGGATCAGAGTCATTTTTTTGCTTTCGAAAAGATCTGATCAGAGTAAATCAAAAGCTCACAAATTTTATGTTTCATATAAAAATTAGTGTAAGGCCCGCATTACTCTAACAAATATTTTATAAATAAATGGTTTATTTGACCAATCAAAATTCAAGCCAGCTGATTCTCAAAACAAAAACTTTAATTTTTATCGGTGAAATAAATCTTTTTTATAAAAGATCTTTTATAAAATATTTGATACTGTAATGCGGCCTTAAAATGTCCTCTATGCTAAATAAAATAACTTCACATGCATTTGTTCCCCTCATATTTCCCACTTCAATCAGATGTTATAAATTGATCATGCCAAATAATCAAGATAACATGTGTCTCAAGTTATAGATATTTTTGTGTTTTGTGCCACAAAATTTTACCATTGAAATGTCTTTTTTAATCAAATTACCTAAATTTAAGGGAACTTTTGAACGTGCTCTCAGTACTACAACCAAGTATGCATCAGGATGCAAGGAAAATAATTCTTGCTCTTCGTCTAAAGATGAACCGAAGTGCCAAGAGGAGGTGGAGTGTTGTCCCCAGTGCCCGCCGGAGCTTTGTTGTGACAATACTCCGCCACCAAGCGATGGAGCACACAACTATAAGGTATACAAAGCCATCACCCTGTTTGTTTGCATTCCCGCAATAATTATCAACTCCTTTATTCAGTATAAAGTTGCAAATGAAATTAAAGAAGAATGTGGAGAACGAATGGAATTTGTCCCATATGATCACATGAGAATCCGTACTAAGAAGTTTCCTTGGGGTGATGGTAACCACTCTCTCTTCCACAACCCTCACTTGAACGCTCTGCCGAGTGGTTATGAGGAGCATGACGAAGATGAGGAAGATGATTAGACAGGATTTTTGTACCTAAAAAATTCTTAATGTCATACCTACTTAAAATAATTACTTTGTACAAATGAAACAGAATATACTATTCAACACTGATGTTTAAACAAATTTTAGTTTATCTTATACACTTATCTTAGTAGATTAAGATTGTATTCGTTTTAATTTTTTAAACCTATCTCCTCTGACAACACTGCTCAAAGAGTAGAGCTTCAACTAGCTGAATGAATGGTGTATAGCTTCATTTCAAAGCAGAGCAGGAACAAAAACACTATCGGTGGTAAACAACCCGACCTGTTTATTTTGTGTTGGGATGTAGTAATGTGCATATTGAACCAGACAATAAACAATATAAGTTCACAAAATAACTATACTCTCCACCAATGTACATTTTGAAGTGTCCCCACAGACAAATGGTATTACAGACAAATGGTTGTTATTCTCAGCATGTTGCATTTCCTGTAGGTCCAGGATAAGATTACTATTAGATCTCGTTTGTGCTGTGTGATGTTTGAAATGATTTTTTATCTTGGTAGATAAGATCATTGTTTGAGCTCCTTTCTCCTAGTTAAAAATTAAATAAAACATTATACTGAAGGAACTTATAAAACACAAAATTCACAATCCACAAACTATGTAGACTAATTTTAGGGAATTTCCCCTATAGGGAAGAAGTTAATACCGTAGGTCTCATGGTAAGACCCAAGCCCGAGACCATGATAACTTTTCGTTTTGGGGCCACCAGAAGCAAAAAATACCATTTGTTTGAACTTATATATATATATATATATATATATGTCTGTTAGCACGATAGCGGCCATTAAAAATGTCCAATCTTAATGAAAATTGGTACAACCATTTAAAGTGATAACCAATCGGAGGAGTTCGTGAACCAGCCCAATCGGACCACCGGAAGGGGGGTAAAGGGGGATAAACCCCCCAAAAATGGGTTTTTTGAGTTATTTACATAGAAAAATAAAATTTATCCAATTTGTGTTGGCACCATTGAATTCAGCAAAAAAAATTTTGTATTTTGAATCACAGCTCTATGTCTATTGGTTACCGAGATATTGAAACTGGTAAACACAGTACGTTGTCCCAATGATATGATAAATGATAAATGATAAATGATTTATTTCCAATCAAAAAATTACATCGGCAAATTAAGTTGAAGTTCTGGAAATAAACTGGCCACTTTTCCAGTAGCGTGGCCAGTAAACAAACATAATTAGTTCATGATTCACTCTTATCAGTCTAGCTCTCCTCTGATAAGGCTCACTGTGGTGATTATTAGCTTATTTAAAATAATATTATACACGACTTAATGTACCTATATAAACAAAACTAACTAAGTCTTTGTAACAAATAATTTAAGCTGATCTTCATCAATAGCAATTCATTTTATAACAAAAAAAAATAATGCTAAATTAGTAATAAAAAACAAATGTATTATTTTACTTTAAGTCAAATATTACTTTTGGATAACATAACAAATGCAGAACGTTGAGATTGAAAAATATAATTACGGATATTTACTAAAAGAAGGTCATATATACGCATTCGTGCATGGCCCTGCGTAGTAAGAACCTGGTCTACATATACAAGTGCACTGCGAACTCGTACCGAGACCATCAGGCGGCTGGTAGCCCCGCAAAGCTGGGCCGTCGAAGCTCTGTCCCTGCATGGCCCAGCAGCGAGATCCTATGTCACAGTGACAGTATAATTCGCGCGCTCACACACACTATCTCAATATCCACGATTAGTATTTACTGACTACATAAGATTATGACAACACATGAATCAAATGACTAACGTCGAAAATACTAAAAAGCCATTCTCGTATCTTTTTAAAGAATTTAAATTTATTATTCAATAATCTAATATTTTCAGGAACCTGATTAAATAATTTCGGCCCTAAATACAGTAAGGAACATCTGAACATAATTTTGTTAACCTTGGGCAGTCTAAACTTTCCATGAACAACATTTCTTGTATTGTAATATAGATTTAGATTTCCCCTATTTCCACTTCGGACATAAAAAATTTTTAAAACCTTATAAATAAAGAGGTGTTGAACTGGTAAGATTTTTAATTGAAAGTACAACGGGAATGAACTTACACGTGCTGTTTTTCTTAATATTATTCGTAAAAAAAAGTTTTGAGCTATTCTAAGTTTGTCAATTAAATTTTTATACGTCCCCCCCCCCCAACAAACAATTCCATACTGCAATCGAGAGTCCACTAAAACAAAATACAATGTTCGAAGCAGCTAAATGCTGCAGAAATTTCTTAAAAAGTAAAAAGCGCGAATTGAAGCTCTTAATTTTCCATGCAATTCACAAACATGTTTTTCCCATGTCAGCTTTTCATCAAATATGACTCTTAAGCATTTTATACTATCGACCCTCTCGATAACCTGACAATCACAATTAAGATGAGGATCACATGTTATAGAATGGTATTTTATGTCAAAAGGAAAACAAAAACCTTGAAAATCGAAATTTACAAATTTAGTTTTACTTACATTAACTTCCATTCTATTTGTGTCGCACCACTTCCTCAGTAATACCAGATCTCGCAACATATATTCACCAATTGTTCGTTCCTGGTCATGGCAATAAAACAAAGCTATGTCATCAGCGAAAGCGTTAACATTACCCTTAAATCGAAGATTTAATAGGTCATTAATAAATATTAGAAATAAGGTTGAAGAGACCACCGATCCTTGAGGAACTCCGGATTTGACAACACAAGGATTACTGAAACTGTTTCCAATTCTAACGACCTGCTTTCTTTCTGCAAAAAAACTTTCAAACCATTTTAATGCAACCCCTCTAAGGGTGAAAACATAGTGGAGCGGCGAGGCTAGAGGGAAGCGGTGAGCGTAGCTGAGAGCTTTTTAAACCCTGATGGTAGCGGAGCTTCACATGCACATAGTAGAGCGGCGAGCGTAGCGTGGTGAGCCATTAGCTTCAGTATACATGATAATTATATCATGTATGCTTAATATCAGTAATTGTATCAGTATGCTTAATAATTATAATTAGTTCTGTCTTTTATAGACTACAAAATGTCGTCCGACAGTGTTGTATGAGACCTTATGTTAATGTAACCTTTTGTATGAGAGCGTTGTGCTTAAAATGATTGCCATGGGCAGTGTGAGAAATGATTTTGCAGTGCACTCGGTGAAGACAGAGGGGATATACTTTAGAGAATACCACACTACCTGTTCCCACATCTAATTGAAAATATCCAGATATGGTGTTTCCCCCTATAATACCTTTGAAAAGCTTTATGAGCGCCGGAAAAATTAGCTATAACACGTTTGACCCTCATTTGAATAATTTTATACAGTAAAATGGTATATTTACTATGTAATTTCTTAATATTAGTGAATAACATCTACACTACACTGACGACACTTGAAATCTTCCTTGTCACTGACACCTTTGCATTATCCTCAGTGTAATTCCACTGTATAGTTTTCCGTTTTTATCTTTCATAATGAGCCGAACTTTTAAGCTTTTTTTACTGATTAAAATGAAATAGCTCCTTTTTCTAAGATTAACTTTTATAATCAACTCGAAGTTCGTACAGACCAGTTTAAGGTCATTTAGGCTAATTTCCATAACGTTGATAAAATAAAACGTTCGGTGTTGCATAGTAAACACACTTCATATTGGTTCAACCAGCTAGGCTCGACCTAACCCTCGACGTAAAGAAATCGGGGTAGAATTAACGAGCGGAGAGGCTTGCGGGTCGACGCGGGAACCAGCGTCCATCCCCGCTCCACTATGTTTTAGCGCGTTTAACTACATGTATTGTTTTCAACCCGCTCAGCTACGCTCTCAGCTACACTCTAGCCTCGCCGCTCCACTATGTTTTTACCCTAACACCTACTGACTCTAATTTGTTAAGTAGAATAGAATGGTTCACTAGATCAAATGCCTTTTTAAAATCAATAAAGAGCCCGGAGGTTTTTTTACTTAAATTTAAATTGGTGTATATTTGGTCGGTCACATGAAGTAAGGCATCTTCTGTGGATTTATTTTTTATGAAGCCAAACTGTTTACTGCTAAAAAAATTTAAATTGTTTAAATATCTTAATAACTTAACTTTAATAATTTTTTTCAAAAATTGTTGAGAACACTGACAACAGACTAATTGGTCTTATATTGTCGAGCTTGATTGAGTTATTCTTTTTCCAAATCGGTACTACAATACTTAATTTTAATGTTTCAGGGAAAACACCTTTCTCAAAACTCAGATTGATTATATTGACTAGAACTGGAGCGATTTTGTCAGCTTTGGTTTTAATAAGCTCTACACTAAAACTGTCAAAACCAGTAGATTTTTTATTTTTCAAGTTTCTAATAGTTAATATGACTTCCTCGACAGAGGTAGGCTCGATAAAAAATGATCGCAGTTGATGGTCGAGTAGCGGAAGCGTGTCCCCCGCAGCCGAGCCGCCGGCCGCGGCACCGGGGCTGGTCGCCTGACCGGTCTGTACCGCGATAAGATAATCATTGATGTTCCGTGCGATATCTACATGTTCACTCAAAACTGTCCCGTCACTTAATTCGATTCTGCTCACATTCTTATTGCTACTTCTACCAGTTAAACCATTTAATTTTCCATTGTTGAGCTGAATTTCCCGAACAACTTTCTAACTTATTCTCCCAATATTGATTTTTAGTACAATCTATCTCTCTAGTTAAATTACAACAAAAATTGCGAAAATAGTCCATAAAGCTTCGATCATATGGCCTTCTTTTAGAGATCTTATAAAGTTTTTTCTTTTTCTCAATTTTGTTTAGTAAATGTGATGTTATCCAAGGAGTGATAGTCAGCCTTACTCAGCCTGTTACTATAAGTTATACTTTTTTTACAACTAGCCACCACCTCAGAAAGAATGCTATGAAATGTATCAAAACTAACATTAACATCATTGCTACTGTACACTTCACTCCAGTTCACATCCTTTAATTTTATCTTAACTAAATTCATATCACAAATACTTTTACTAGATTGAATAGTCAACCCTATTTTTGTTGTTTTCAGTATTACTGCCGATAAATTTCAATCCTAAACAACAATGATCTGTTAAGCTATTTTCAAAAATGGCCGGCACATTTAAATTTATTTAAATCTCTGAATCTTATACAGATATGATCAATACATGTTTTGGATGTATTTGTTATTCGTGTTGGGCTATTTACTAGAGAATATAATCCAATATTATTAAGTAAACTAATGTAATTTTGAGCAGCTTGATCCTTACTTAATAAATTAATATTTATATCCCCTACATAAATTGTTAACCTTAATAAAAATAATCTTTTTCGTTTGCACCAGCGTTTGAATTCAGCTAAAAAAAACAAACAATTTAGTATTTTGAATCACTGCTATATGTCCATTGGTTACCGAGATATTGAAAGTGGTAAACACAGTACGTTGTCCCAATATGTTAACCTTATGGGAAATAAGTAAAATTCTATATCTCGTTTCTTCCTTAATATATCTTGATAAAACTTGGTACATAGCTTCTTCTAGTTCAGATCTACTAAATATATTTAATTGAAACCACCCAGTTTCAATATACCTGTAGCAGCAAACCTGCATACTCATTCCCCATGTTATTCTTATGGAGCTTACCAAAATATGTCAAACTAGGTGAACCCGTGCGAATTCGCACAATTTAATTATATTATAAATAATCAGCTGCCTTCTATGCACACATAAATCGTCAATCTACTGTAAAAATAGATTTTCGGAACGATGTAGCGTGCTGAAAGTGTCTCTAATAGCCACTCATTAGATGCGTATTGCAGCATTGTAAGCGATGTTTGTTGTGCACTTCCTTGAAATTGAAAATATGGAATGAGCAATAGGTCAGCCATTGGGTCGAGGCAAAATTTAAGAATACGATTCTTCTAAGTGGCTTATCTTTCGGGTAAATAATTTAGTCATGCTCACACTTGGTGGTTCGCTATCATTTGCTCTAAAAATAATAGCAACATCATTAGAAGTTATGTCGTTGTATCAGCGCTAATATTCTTTTCGATCTCAGACAATGTGTATTTTGAGTTGTGTATGCTGCTCATCAGGAGTATTTTTCAGTACGCAACTCTTCACGTTAAAAAATTGCGCTTAGGGATTAACTTTAACCAAGTGTTCAGTCAAGCTGTGTATGAGTTCATTGCTGCAAGAGCCGTTGACTTTGTTTAGCATTATTTCTTGATCACCAATTTTGATGTCCGTCAGAGATACAGAGCATATAACGAATGTTCTCCTACTGTTGTAAGGTGCTATAATTGAGTGATAAATTGTTGCGTACACTTTATACATGAAAAACCCTCCGCCACTGTTTTCTTCAATTTAATAGCTCTTTTGCTTACCTTTGCGAGCACAGCGTTCTTGGAATTAATGTTTTCTTTGTAGTTTCTGCTCAGTCTATCGTTACCAGTAATAAGACTTTGAATGTAATCACTTTTCGTGATGTAAGTAGATTTACTTTTCCTTTATGGCAGCTGTATGAAAATCCTTTGTCTCTTCCTCTTTTTTCTCCTTGAAAATGTAGCGCGCCACATTTCTGACATGGTAATGCTATCCCGCCAAGTGAATGCTGCTGAATCCTTGAATTTGTTAGTGCAATTTTGTCAGTGTAATTTTCCACTAATTGTTCCAGCTCCACGTCTGAAGCTTCTGTTTGCACGCTTTCCCGTACGTTGTCCCACCGTGTGTGAACATCTTTCCGTACATTGCCCCGCCGTGTCCGACCGCTATAAAACTTCTTCGTCGACTCGTTCTTAGCATGTTTGAAAGAATATAACGTGTCCGATCCCAACAAATTTTCGTCGTCTTGTTCCTTTTCAAATAAAAAAACACAGCTGGGCTGAGTTATGAACTACTTTGATATCTAAATTTTTTTTCTTGGTCTGTGTTCTATATTCTATTTTAAATCCTACACATCTGATCAGATGTTTATTTATTTAATTTTTGCTTCTGTCAAAATACACTTTATTTTGTAATCAGTTTTCCGCACTTTTTTAGACTTGTATTGCCTAAATTAAAACTCTAAAGACGCTTACACAATCTGCACATAGAGATGCATGTTATATGCATAATATGTGGGGGTAAGTCTTAAAATAAAAAAACCTTATCGTGAACAAAGTGTCCATGTAGCATATTAATAATATAGATCTCGCTATGTTGGATTGAAATATATTGTTTTACATTTTAAATACGCTGAGTATACAGGTCTGCTGCAACGGGGGTATTTATTTTTAGTGTGGGTAAATAAATTCAAAATTGAAGCTTTTGGGTTCAAAACATATTCTAAAGGTTTATTTTCAACTTTAAAAAAAAGTTTATAGTAACTGCCCAACATGACCCGATAGATAGAGCATGTGTCTAATGAAGTGTCCAATTTCATTGGGCACATGCTATAATCATATATTTAATTTCGTAAGGATATTCTTTGCGTCAAAATTGTGGGCGTCTGGCAAGTAGTAGAAAGATGGGAGAGGGCTCAAATTTTAGGTCTCTATTCCGTGATGGCGGGAAAAATACTGGAATTGCTTGAAATTCATCAGAAAACGAGAAATAACGTAAAATATCTGCCATTTAAAAAGCATTGGGATCTAAAAGCGTCTGCTTTGATTACGTTCAAACATGTGGTGCTGATGCTTGATTCAAAGTCATATGTTTGATGTTGACATATAGTGTTTTTTTTTCAAAAGACAGCTAACTATGTTCAATGTACCTTAACAAATAAATATTTTAATTTTAAGATTTCAGACTTTATAATTATGGGTTTTAGTATGTATTTATAATTTAAAATTATAAAGAGTTAAGTGCGTTTGTTTTGTTTACGTTATTACGATGTCGATTATTTGATGCCAAATGATCGACATAAATATATATGTAAGCCAGATTTTTGCGCCGAAATTATGGGCGTTTGGCAAGTCGCAGGATAATGGGAGAGGGCTCAAATATAAGGTCTTGATGCCTTACACGGGAACAATACTAAAATTTCTTAAAGTTTTTCAGAAAATAAAATATAACGTTAAATCTGCCATTTAAAAATCACTGTAATCTAAAAACGTCTGCTTTGTTGACATTAAAACATGTGTTGCTTATACTTGATTTAAAACCCAGTTTTATGTGCGGTCGGAAATAGTCATAGTTTTGACCGAGTAACAACAGAGTGTGCTGCACAGCTATTGAGTGCAATATCAGCTTTAATTTTGATCCCACCAAAAAGGTTCACCTTTAAATTTGGCCAATCAAAAGTATATTTTTTAACCTTGAATCTACCAAGACAAAGCAGTATCACGGGCAACCATAAAAAAGTGTTGAACGTAAGGTAAAATCCTCAATATTAACTATTTAACAAGCTCGTGGTCTCCAAACCTAACTTCCTTATGAAGTGGAGCCAGGGGCTCCAACGTGGAGCATGCAGTCGTCAACGGGAGACCATTTTCTGATTTCATCCTTATTTATTTGCTTATTGGGTAAAATGTAGCCTCAATCGGAGACTTCCATAAGCAAGTACCCTTTAACTGTCCAATATATCCTTTTGAACCAGGCTGTACACGACATTTGTTTACATTTTTGTGTTAAATGTCACGACTTTTTTTGGGAAATAAATTAGGTGCTACAGTCTGTGGTTAACCTTAAGAATTTCTCCAAACCATGTTTAATTGTAAACAAAGTGTACTGAATTTGTTTTGAGAACGACATATAGCGCCACTGTTCCAAAAAAATCAGCCCTTTACTATACTGAAGTAACGCCCTTTCTTAAAATTCTGGTACATACTAGCAAATGTCAAAATATCTTTGACATTGCACTTTAAACGTTTAATTCCGCTAAACTGCTACCGAGTTATGAGTGTGAAGGAAACATTAAATATCCAGCATTTGTATTTAATTTTTAGGGGCTTTTGCCCCTACAAGCCACTAGTTTTGATTTAAATCGCTATGGGACCAGGCACAATTACAGCAAGTGGTACGACATGGACCCATTTAAAGAAATCCAAAATGTGAGTCATGAAATTTCCAATTATTTCCACCTTGCCCCACAAACATATGAGGTATGTTCGGAAAGTAAATTCCATTTGGAAGTAAAAATGTGCTCAATACATTTACAGTATTATTATATACATCTTTAAGGGCGTACCTTAAACTACTTTTCTGCATAGTTCCCACAATATTTAGGCACTTGTCATATCTAGGGAGAAGCTTTTTAATTTGTGCTGAAAAGAATTCTGCCACCAGTGCACGTAGCTACCCGCTGACGCCATCTTTAAGTTCATTGTCATTCACAAACCGTCAAAGGTTACAATGGTGCTCAGAAGAGTTCGTGAAATTTGTGGGAAACACTCAGAGAGATCAGTAATAATTTTGAATTTCATTTTTCCCGAACTGTAAAGATGGTCGCACTAATGTCCACGATAAAGAGTAGAGTGTCCAACCACTCGTGTCGTTACTGACGATCTTGTTGCCAAAATCAACGATACAGTTCTGGAAAAAAGTAAATTGAAAATTACTGATCTCTCTGAGTGTTTCCCACAAATTTCACAAACTCTTCTGTTCACCATCGTAGCCTTTGTCAGTTTGTGAATGACGATGAACTTAAAGATGGCGTCAGCGAGTAGCTGCATACATTTGCAGCAGAATTCTTTTCAGCACAAATTAAGAAGCTTCTCCCTAGATATGAAAAGTGCCTAAATATTGTGGGAACTATGTAGAAAAGTAGTTTAAGGTACACTCTTTAAGTTGTATATAATAATAATGCTGTAAATGCATTGAGAATTTTTTTACTCCCAACGGAACTTACTTTCCGAACGTACCTCGTATTTTTTTCCACCTGTGTGGTTTTAGATCCCTGAATACCTGAGGAATGAAATGTCCCATATTTGACTGGTGCACCTTATGACACCAATTTGTGCCTTTTTTTGGATTTTCAAGTTTGTCCATCTGAGGCAAAGTCGCAAACATTTTTGCCCACCTGGGTGTTTTTGTGATCTCTACACTTATACAAATATACGGTATATGTAAAATTCATGCACCTTACAATTTAAATTTTTACTTTTTTCAAATTTTTACTGTCTCTCCCCTACACATAGTATATGGAGAAACTGTCGTTTTCGTCAAGATTTTCGAATTTGAGCTGTTAGTGGATATATTTGTTTTAGTGCTCCCTGAATCCAAAAAAGTATTTTACGGAGTGGTGTATGTCTGTCCGTGTGTGTGTGTGTGTGTGTGTGTGTGTGTGTGTGTGTGTGTGTGTGTGTGTGTATGTGTGTGTGTGTGTGTGTGTGTGTAACTAATCAAAGCGAGAGACGACACAGTACTCCCAATTTTATGAAATTTGGCATGTAGGTATAAAATAAAGTCATGATATCTCCAGGCGTTTTTTTTCTTTTTTTGAATTATGAATTTTTAAGGTTATTTACCTTATAACAAATCTACAAAATTCCAAATTTCCCAGAAACGGCTAACGATTTTAATACAAATTCCATGGTTTTTTAGTGCTTAGGATAACAAACAAAATGACACAACCCGCATGTCTGTTAAAATTCAGGTTCAGAAGTTATAAGGGTTTAAGGGTTTAATTTGTATTTTTCAGATTTCACAAAATTACTTAACTTCTAAAGAAAACATGCAACCATTTAATTTGGCTTTTTAACAACTTTAAGGGATAAAGTATGTGTCAGTTTCCTGATTCTGTTTATTTAATTCGACCACCTGGGAGGAAGCCCCCAGATCGAAGGCTCAAAAACGCATTCATTTTTATCACCCCCAGGATGCATCTTCAAAATGGCATAGCTTTTACATGTGCACCATATGACATAATTTTCGACCTCCAGGCTCCAGGTCCAATGTTATTGTATAAGACAATTTAGGCATGCATCTATCAGTAGTTGTTAGTTTTAACTTGTAAAAAAAACTGATATGATTCTGTAATATTGTGCAATAGGCCTCAGTCTACCAACACCACTTTAACTTTAGAGAACCACATAATTGGTATAGTTACCAAGGAACTTGTTGGTAAATAAATCACACATTTAAAGTTTATTTTTTATTGATAAAAATAACTTAATATAATTTTTACTATGGAATTTGAATTTTAATTACTTGTATTCTTTACACCTGGTAGTCTGCGCAGCCAGAAATTACATACCGTTTACTTCGATACACTTTAATACTTATATTGGCATGAAGCTAAAGCAGATAAACTTGCTTCGATTAATGCTTCCTTAGCACCCAGAGTTAAAAAAAAATGTAACGGTAACTAAAGTTTTCTTTAGTTTTCATAGAATAATAAATGAGATCCTATAAAGATTTTATACTGTGAGAAAGTCAAACACAATTACATCTTGCATAACCATACTAAATTGTTCATGATTTTGTTTGATAAAATGGTCAAAGTATGACAGTAAAATTGGCATTCATGACCACAATGTAGAGTAACCTAATTAAATTACAAATGTACAAAATTGTTTCATTAGTCTAAATATATTGTTAAAGTCATAATGCACTACATTTTACCTATGGCTAGAAAGAATATTTACAATATTTTTTTAGATAATATTCATGCAACATATCACAAATATTTAAGCATACATTACATAAGAACTCTGTACAATATGTTTCCGAGTTTAAAACAATAGGGGATACAATCAAAAGTCTCTAATATTAACATATCTCTTAAGGGCGGGTTGACACAGTACGATTAATCTCGGATCGAGTGAACTCAGAGGTTCACTCGGACACTACTTAAACAATACATCCGAATATCTCTTATACCAACAGCTCAGTCCGAGTTAGTCGGATGGAGATATTGTCTCGGATACGAGTTTTGATTTGAAATGGATTTAACATTGGATATATTTATTAATTAAATCCGAGTGCACTAGCCACCTCACAATCCTCCGATTGAACTCGGGCCGAGTAGGCTCGGACTGAGCGTGCTCTAAATCGGACCGAGTAAAAAATCAAGCTCGGTCCAAGATTAATCGAACCGTGTTTACCCGCCTTAAGGGTAAAGCTGAAATATTTAAACATAATTTAGGACTAAATCCTGAACAAAGTTAGAAAAAAGGTTTGTATGATTACTTTTTCTTTATTTTTGTTACATATAATCCATTTTCTAAATATTCCATAACCACCCTATATGAAATAATGAAAAATAACTCATGTCATAGCTTGGAACATCAGGAATGATTCAAGATCCAGGTTTCTTTAATGTAGATTCAAAGCAAATCCACTTCAAATCTTTACCTAACCATTGATGATTTCTTCATCTATATTATCCCATCATGAATGACTGAGATAGTTTGATCAGCTTTGTTACTGATAATGATCTGATTCTTTCATCAGAGCTGTCGGTTAGCAATGGGCAAATCTGCCAGTAAACCACAAAATATACACTTTTAACAGCCTCACCAGGTGGTAATGGAAAGGGGGCTCTTTTTTTGAACATTAGTAACAGTTTGCTCAAAGTATCTCTGGCAATGGCTACTACGCTACTAACCATATCACATATTTTCAACATACGTTACTAATTAACGTAACACATAGTTAGACAAACAGTGGGAATGTAAAACTGTTTTCAGAGAAGTACCCCCTCTCCCCCCGACGCTTTGCTACCAGCTGACTCAGCCATTGCTAGAGATATATTGTGCGACCAGTTCACTTGGTGCACTATATCTTGAGCTATGGCCTCCTCAATCGTCGTAGCTGTCAGACTTTATTTATTCTCAATGATCTACATACTAGGCGATTTTTATCGTAGTGGCAAAACTGCCGTGACGTTTGTTACGTGGCAGCCCATTGCCACTGTGAAAGTGTGATGTTTGCCACTTTGGTCATTACAGTGGCCTTAACAAATTTAATGGATTTTCTCCCACTGCCGTGCTCAGACCAATAGAGGCCTGAGTCTATGACATCAAGACTTTAGCAATTAGCGAACTAAATATTGTGTTGTCAATTTTTAACTTTTTCTTTTATTTAAAATTATTTTCTAATATTGCTCTGACATTCAGTTTGAAATCTCTATACATGGAAACCACTGGGCTTTAAAAAATAGAAACAAGATTCCAGGGTAACATCATGATAGCAAAAATTCCCTCAGGAAGCTCTCTACTGAAAAGTACAGTACCCTGATTGGGGGTATTTTTTTAGTGGGGGTATTTTTGCCAACGTGTGTAACCAGTAACCAGTATAAACAATGTTAAAATTAATTTCAACAAACTCTACTGTGTTCGTTTGCAAATTATAAAACACAGATATTAATAGACAGCTGTTAGAAAATATTAACATGATAAGCTAGTGTAGAGAGCACGAAATTCGGCGGGCGGCAAAAACTGTAAGCTCACAAAATTTCCTGCTAAACATCAGCTGAAATGACTGATTAGAATGTCTTTGTTGAACTGTCAAAGCTTTGTTTACGTTGTAAGGCCTTACAATTTAGAGGGTATTAAGTTTGAGAAGGAGGAATATTTTGGTTTGCCGCGTTGGCCGACATGCAAGTCAGCTGGACGTTGGTTATTATTTTCACCATGCACAGCGCTGGCGGCGCAGCGGAGTGGGGAAGCGAGAGCCCTCACTTGAGCCGCTGAGGCAAATTAGTCGACGACCGGGCAAGTAGCTAGTCACATCTCCTCTCCTCCGAACTCCGAGAAATAGTCTTGAGAAAAAGACTTGCGTTTCGAGTTGATAAAATAAAAAGTAAGTGTCTGATATTCTTCCGAATAATATTAGTTGCGAATTAGAAATGATTCAAGTAAATTATTAGGATTTATTTAGGTCAGTGGCGAAAAGCTCTGAATAATTAATTTTGGTTATTTTGGTAAAATAATTTGGAAATAGCTTTTGATTTAACCGTGCGTGATTAGCGACTTGTATTTTTAGCGAAATATGAACAGGACTAGGGTGTAACAACTCAAGTAGATCTAAAGATAGGCTGTGCGGCTTTCCAATTTATTTTCAATTAAAATATCGAAGAGGACCAGGGTGTAAAAGCTCTGGAAACATATAGGCCCCAGGCGTTAGAGCTTTGGGTTTAATAAAATTAAATCAAAATAAAATTAGGACTCATTACTGTTACGGACTGGGGCGCAACAGCTCCATGAATAAATGTTTTAGGCCGAGTTAATTAAGATTTTCAGCTTTTATTAAATAAACTCTAGAGTTAGACATTTGCGTAGTAGGGGAAATAGGGGTTTTCAAAAGCATTGAGTTATTTTAGTTGCGATTTCTTTTGATACCGATTAGGGAAGAATTCCCCTTTTTATTTTCTTCATTGAAATAAAACCCAGTATTTCACCATTACGGCCTTTAATTATCAAAATAACTTGTTTTCAATTGGCAACATGGGTGATGATGAGCGAATTAAGGAATTTTAAAGCAAGTCTTGTGTATAGTTCTTTGCTGAGCCCATTCTAAATTTAGTTTTTCAAATTAAATCGACCCTGGGCATTCCAGTTATTTTCGACTGAGTGAATTCGTGGCATAAACGTGCTAAAATTTAACCTAACCGGATTTGGCATGTTACGTTTCTCAGGGTCTTTTGCGTCTAAATTTGTGTTTACTTTACCATGATGGTGTACTTGATTAACTACCCAAAGAAATAATAAACAATAATTTCACTAACAGCGCACTCACTCATCCGCCATATTTGCTGCTCGCGATTGTAGTATGACTTGTTCATTGACTGCTCCATGTGTTAACAGTTCCCATTGCTCAAGAAATAACACACCAACTGTACTGTTGGCCTGAAGTTAAAGCATACTCAAGGGAATTGATACTAACCACGGAACCACGGGAAAATATAACATCATCCTAATGAGCAAAGGTCATAACTCCAAAGTCAAATTTTACAAGAGAGTAAGAAAACCCTTTTCAGAAATATTAACATCAGTTTTTCTTCTTACCGTTTTGTTAAAACCATCTGGATGAATACTGATATAAGTAGTTAATGTTTTATATTGATTAAACTATTTTATCAGGGAAGTGTCAGTGCCTTAAGTTAGTTTTCACCACCCTACGACGAAATCACCTGTTTTACAAACGTCAAACGCGGACCGAAACATACTGTTTGCCGCCACAGGACCGAAAACGTTTGGGGCCCTTGGGCCGAAAGTCAGCTGATCGTTTATTTACTTAACACAACGTCAGAACATCACAAAATTATACGGCATTCAAGACAGGATAGTTGCGATCATATGATTTTCATAGCTGTGTTTTGTTTTTCAAGTGAGTCAAATAATAATCAGTTTTTTTAATTATTTAGGGCATATTTCATTGTGTAGTGTGGTGAAAAATAGCGTTCGCACCTCGGCCGAAAGGGTTTTGCAGCTCTCGATCGTTTCAAATTCTCGACTTCGTCTCAAATTTGAAACACGATTTCGAGCCTGCAAAACCTCATTTTCGGCCCTTGTTGCGAAATATACTATTTCGGTACAAGAACTGGAGCCAAAAACCAATGTCAAAATGTTGGTACCCATAGTAATCGGCGGAAGTAACTACCAGCCACGTTAGACAATCGATTGCATGACACATCGCCATAGGCACTACGATATCGCAAATATTGACGTGTAAACTACTGGAGCTCAATGATGTTTCTAAAATTCCTTTTGAATCTAAATTTATTTTTATTTTGCCGTCTCTTGATATAAAAAGTAGATTTAGTTCAATATTATTAATAAAAAAGTATTGATTGATACAAGTTTAAATATTGATTTTATGTCCTTTTCCACTAAAAATCTTTATTTTTCAAGGAGTTTAATCTATTTTACTACTTTTATTGGTAAATTAGCACATCCACATCATATTTCTGGTTCAATCTAGTTACTAACTAAACATTTATAATGTTTAAAAAGGTTTTATGAATAAAATGTACCTAGCTTACATTAAAAATGAGGGTTGCATCATTTGATCATTAGCAACACGAGAAGGATTTTTTAGGAGTTTCAGCCTTACTTTAAACCAATGAGTGATATTATAAACAAGGCTGTGGCCAAAAAACTCATCAACAGCTAACTCTTGAATTATGAAAACACTAATAATTACTAATTGCATACAAGCAGAAATTGAAGAGCTGGTATTCTGTCTGGTTATTTTTATGTCAAAAACAAACAAGTGCTGCTCTCTTTTTTTATATTTTTACTTTCTCCTCCTTATACATAGTATATGGAGAAAGTATTGTTTTTGTCAATTTTCAAATTTGAGTTGTTAGTGGAAATATTTGTTATAGTGCTCCCTGAATCCAAAAAAGTGGTTTTCGGAATGGTGTCTGTCCGTCCATGTGGACGTATGTTTGTATGTAAGCAAACCTAGAGACAACATCAGAGATCCAATTTTCATGAAATTTGGCATGTACGTACAAAGCCATATCTCCAGGCTTTTTTTAATTTTTTTGAATTTTTGATTTTTAAGGGTATTTATCCCTTAAAACAAAAAAAATCCAAATTTCTCAAAAACAACTCTATTGATTTTGATGACAATTTCAAGCTTGAAGTGCTCAGGATGCCAAATACAATGACACCACCCGCATGAATGTAAACATTCAGGTTCAGAAAGAACTTAAGGGGGTTTAAGTGTAAAAAAATTCATATTTTTCAAATTTCACAAAATCATTAACTTCTAAAGAAAAAATACAAGCAATCAATAGATTTGACTTGAAAAAATGATTATTCAAGTATTTTGATTTATTGGTCAACATCAACTGGTTGAAGAGATAGTTGATATTTTTGTTGGCCGGTAAACGCAGTACGTTGTCTAATGTTATTCTTAAGGCAAACATTCAAAAAGCAATATCTCTTTTCGATAAAATTTAGTATGTATTTGTGGGATTATTGTAAATTTATTTTATTTTATTGAAGATTTTTTTGGTTTAAGGGAGAAAGTATGTGTCACTTTGCTGATACCATTTATTTAACTATGTCTTTTGAGAAAATTACACCCTCTTCCATCAATCAGCTGTTCTGGATATACACGCAGAAACTTTGGGCTGTTTCTCTCAGGTTTTTGGCATTTGACAGCCCTAAGAGTATTAACAAATTGCTCATGTTCTCTCTGAGGTTAGCCTCTCGAATGTCCTGGCCTATCTGTACCTAGTAAACAAAACCTTGCTCTCTAATACTGGTTTAACACGTTGACTGCTGAAAAGTCGAAACAAGGCGTCCCTAAACTGCTAAAACCCTTGGAACTCCAGGGGCTGAAACTCGCCAGGGGCGCTAGTGGTGGAAACCGAGAAAGAAGGCTACTAAAATAAAGGATAGGACCAGCACAACATGCTGGCATAGTTCAGTTGATCCCCGATAAATGCGGAGGTCACGTAGGCCAACTTGTACAACACTGTACCCTGACTCCGACCAGAGTCGTACGTACGCTGTGCCAGTACAGCATGACTCCGATCGAAGTCATCAGCAGCGAACGTGTAAATAGGTTTTTTCTATATGCAATATTTACTTCAGACTTGAATAATAAAACATGAGGCGACTAACACTAATTTTTTTTGGTTAACTTTTATTTGTTGTTATTTTGCTACCAACATGGCTTTCCATTAGAGGTCTGCGGGTCCCTGTGTTTTTCGGGTCGGGTCGGGTCAAAGGCCAGCCCGAAACATCGGGTCGGGCCAAAAAATAATTCGGGCCAAGATCGGGTCAGGCCGCACCTGATACGTTACTCCCGCCGTTTACCCGGTGATCGAATTTACGTGCGACTTACGTGTGTGCGATCGAATTTTACAGCCAATCGTGAGTTACGCTAAGCTGCTTCTGCCGTTTATCCGCAATCGGCAGATTCTTTATCGCGGCCGCTCGCTAGTTTCACAAACAAGCAGCATTTGTGGTCAGTAAATACATGGGA
Source organism: Flexamia atlantica (assembly GCA_035578135.1). Taxonomy (NCBI): domain Eukaryota; kingdom Metazoa; phylum Arthropoda; class Insecta; order Hemiptera; family Cicadellidae; genus Flexamia; species Flexamia atlantica. The sequence goes on along the minus strand of JAQJVK010000001.1, from coordinate 144,617,746 downwards.
CTGTTTTTTATGGCGGATCACTAGTTTCGCAAAGTTGCATTTAGTTTATTTACGATCGGCAAATACTCGCGATTGTTTTTTGTGGCCGACCGCGACTTTTGCAAGCCTACATTTGCCGATTATCAGCGATCGGCAAATACGCGCAATCGTATTTCGCGGCAGATCGTGAGTTTCTAAAAGCTACATCTGCCATTCATTTGTGACCGACTGATATGTGTTATCGTTTTTCGCAGCCGTACACGAGTTTTTCATAAAAATAACCTCAACAATATTTTTTTAACTCATAGAAGAATGGATTTAGACAGTTATCTAGAACTACCATCTCTCAGAATTCGGAAACTTCCACCTATTGGAAAATTCCACCTATGCAAGCTCTGACCTTGCACTTTTCAACTTCAAATTTGTATTCATAGTTTATATTGTTTATTGGCGTTTATTGTCATGTGATAAAGTGTGGCTTTGAAATGATGATAATCATTGTTTTAGTTCATAGTTTTTTAGCTGAATTTGTTCACATATTAGTTTTTTTATCTTAATTTCTTGTAGAAGGTTAAAATTGAATGATTGATGATTTAATTTTAACCTAATAAAAATTATTAGGCCTCAATAGAGAGTTTTAATTTCCGCCTATTAATTTTCTATTTAATTTCTTGATTTAGCTTCTTTTTTAGCTTCTATTTATTCATACGAAAGTAATTGCCTATTTAATTATTATTGGCCCGGCCTGACCCGACCTGAACTTAAAAAGTCTGGCCCTCAGACCCCTACTTTCCAGTCTTATGTTAAAAATTTCATCGACTTCTGAATTAATTGTACGATTACTCAAGCAGACCTACGAACTAACATTGCTCATATGAAGCTAATGATAGCATTATATTGTAGTGGCCCCCTTTTATTACTATTTTTAGTTTATCTTATTTCGTAAATAAACTTTACAAAATTCTTAGAACTTAAAACCTGTCCTGAATTTTGTTTATTTCTTCAATATTTTTTATAAGTTTAAATGACAAAATAAACTATTATAATAAAGGGAATTTTTAAATTTTATTTTTGAAATTGGGTTAGTGAGAAGTGGTTTTTAAAATTAGAGGCGAGTATTATACCAACTACTCAAATATAAAGTCTAGCAGTTATAATATGTGAAAAGTAAAACTGGCATTTTTATATTGTTTTAATATGTGTATTTTGAAGACTAATTCAAAATTAATAACTATGCCAAATCTCTTAAAACAACAAATCGCTGTGTTTAAATTGACTGAAAAATCTAAACCAAATGAACAATAAAGGCATTTATATCTTAACAATCTGAACAAAACATTTTGCTATGACTCTTAATTATTATTGGCAACAACATTTTCTTCCTACCCTTACCCCCAGAAAGTGGCTGTTTTCACACTCAATATACCTTGCAAAATAGGTGATTCTCATATTCATTTTACTTCACGCACGCTCGATTTACTTTGTGCAAACTCGATTCACTTTGCTTACTGGTGTTTCATCTTAAGAACATAAAAATAATCAAAAACAGTGTGCAAGTAAACTTGTTTATATATGAATTATGTTGGCAACACTGTATGGAAATAGCTGATGAGCTGTACGCTCATTGTTGAGAGTAGGGATGGCAAGTCCTTCTAAATATCTATATATCATGTTTTCGATACATCGAGACCTTTAATTTCAAAAGGGTAAAAATTTGGGTTGCATGTTACAGATATGAAAATTGGCCTTAAGCCCATAAAAACAATAATCAATAAATAAATATAAAAAGAGAGTTGTGTGTTGGTATATTAAGTGCTGCAGCCAAAAATACACATTGTAGACTCTTCATCTTGGTATCAAATTAAAGCTTGGAATCTCATGATGTGCACTATGGTGGTTGAGTTTCGATATCTTATAGGGTTTAGGCACAGGATCGTCCCAAAGGGACCTATGTCAAGGATTTTGTGAGTACTTTAGGTTTTATTTGATTATGTCAATACATATGGTTTGATTTTAAATAGTTACCGTGGTTGCCAGCAGAATGCAGCACCTAAAATTGTTTTTGTACAACAGATGAATACCATCTTATTTAGCGTTATTATTTACGTTTTCAATTATTTACTGTTAGGTTATGTTATTAAAAACATAGTACACTAAAATTTAGAGTTATACATTTTTTGGTTTTAAATTCCAAGTTAGTAGTAAAAATAAGATGAGAAAATGTCAAAACGTAGGAGAAAATGTTTGCTATTCCGTATCTTATCACAGACGATATAGATTGCACGAAAAAATGAAAAAACGAAGAAAAAGAAACACATCTAAGGATGCAGAATTAAGGATGCATGGGAAAATTCACTGCGACATCAAGAAACACTATCGTAACAGATTGGAACAGAATGGGAGACAGACGCACAAGGTGATGAAACAATCAGGACAGAGATAATGAAGAACCTTCGAAAAAGGGACCAAAGAGAAGAAGCTGATTTAAATTAAACAACTTTACAAGATTTTTGCAAAAGGATAGGGGAACTATGATTTGGACCATGAAGGACACAATATTCCAACCAAATTTAAGAGTTAATTGAATACCCGAAAATAATAATTTGCAAGATGGACAGAATTTGTAGTTATTGCATAGCAAAGAGATTAATTCAAAGTGGGAACGCAAATTATGTGCTGTTTGAAAGGGGAAATAAGACGTCTCCCACCAAATACGTGACTCCCGGCTTTCTCAAATATATGTATGGAGAAACATCAAAGCATATTGAATTTATACATTACATTAGACGTTATAATGCTTGCTTCCAAATTACGTCTAGGCCTTCATAAGATTTTCCAACCCAGCGAGGCAAGTTACCAACAGCTAGTTAATTACTATTTTGAATTCAATCGATTTTTTTACCAACATTAATAGACATTTACATTTAAGTTTAAATTAAAGTATTATTGGAAACTGGCTTTAATTTCAAAAGTGTGCTTCAATTTAACACTGCTTGAATAAAATTAAACCAGGCCTTATTAATTAAAAGAATAATGAAGACAACTAGTACAGTAATTATGAAGATAGAATTTTTATTTGTAAGTTATTTCTTTTATAATTCATGCCATTGGCTTAGTAAAAAATACAACAATAAATACAAGGATTAAGTCATTAAAATATACAATATGTAAAACAAAAAATGTTACATGGAAATTTAAATTTTACATGTTTTGGCTGAATACAATTCAATGTCAACTCAACTAAGCAATGGAAATCAGGTTTTTTATTTTAAAATTTCGAATAGTTTTCAAAATGTAAGAATTTTAATACTAGCACCTACACTTGTAACAACAAAAATTATACATATTTACAAAAATCACAAAACAGTTAACAATAAATAAACAAAATTTAGTTTTATTGAGCACTTCGCCAGTATGAAAAGTTTATACATCTGAATTAAAATAAGCCTGGATTGTTACTATACAAGTATTTTGAACAAATTACATTAAAAATCACAGATCAATTTTACCAGCTTAGTGATTCATACAAATAAATCAAGTATCTAATTCAATAATATGCAATTTTAACAATTTCCTACAAAAATATCCCCTTGAACTGAAAAATCTAAAAAGAAATTTTAAGATAGTTGTTTCAATCAAATTTTTTTTTCTGGGCATGTTTTTTAACAATTTTTTGTACATAAAACCTTGTTTGGTCCTTTTTGCTTATGTGAAATTACACTACTTTTAAAGTGCCAAAATAATGTTGACATACTTTAGTTTATTGCATTTTATTGCTGAAACAGTGCCACTAATAAAATGTTTCTCGTAAAAAATAAACTTCACTTTGGAAGAAATGCTCTAATCTTCACAATTTATTGTTACAAACGGTTATTATTCAATACATTGTGATCATGAAGTTTTTACAATATTTTAAAAACTGTAAAATTAACATACAAAGCATTCACAGGTTTTTAATTCGTTTCCTAAGAACATATATATTATAAAATAAACTATAAATACATCTGTGATGCACATAACCTAAGAAATGAAATTAATAACTTTTAAGTTCGCAATTATATAATAATTAACAACGACAATATTTCGATCACCTCGAAGTCACTGTTTAGTCAAATGCCGTCACAAAACACAAATGTGAGTCATTTTGATTCTCAAGATTTGTTCAATCCGAGTGGTCCACGGTCCCTCTGTGTGGTACTGGAGCGATACTACAGTTCGATTGTGCGTAACAAAAGTATATATCACATAAAAATATAATTTATAAAAATACTTTCGTATATGTAGGACATCATAGCCTCAAAAACAAAACAAAAATAAAACGAGAATACACAACAACGGGACCAGGTATATATATATAGTCAAATTTTAAATTAGCTGCACCATTAAAATATTAATTGTCACAGTAGTATATTACAATGCTGCCCGAAAACGCGTTTCGAACTCTGAAGTATGTCACAATTAAAGCTGATCTATATATAAAGACACATCGCTACAAGAAAACGAGAACAGATTAGCTTTATTTATTTGTCAAACTAAGGCACAAAACAAGCTAATCCCGTGTACCACACAGACGAGCGCGACACCCATGGCACTGGAAGCCCACATGTCACCAGAGTGTGTATTTCTTAAGGCTTCGCGCAATACGCGCATCCAACTCCTCCCACTTTGATACTGCCCTGAAACAAAGACAATTTAATCACTTTATTTTACAACAGTTCTTCAACAGTTATAATAGCTATATTAATAACTACATGCGACAGCAATGAACCAGAGTTGCACTGACTCGGCCCCTTCCAGTCCAAATTACACTAAGTTAACAGACTATTAGACTCATCTGATCAGTAAAAATTTGATATCGTGAGTGGTTGTGCAGCTTTTTTAAGAATCCCAACTTTGGATAAAATTAAAAATAATTAAGCTACCCTAAAAAAAACAAGTCCCACATCATATATAATCATATATCATCATACGCGACGACATTATATCAGCCTCTGAAGCTATATTTCGGACATTAAGAGGAGAAGAATACTTTTTATGCTAGTTGAGACTATAATTTTAGAACAACTGGTTATTTTACTATGTCTTACTACCTTTCCCGATTATAATTGCGGAGTAAAGTTAGTACGTATCTCACCCGCGAGGGCAACACCAATTTACCTTTAGCTCCCTCTTAGTCAAAATTATCAAACGTAAAGGGGATAGCAGAGGAATCCACACATTGACAGTTTAATTCTATTTCAAAACTTGACCAATTAAGAAAATTTTATGGATTGACATACATAGAAAAATAGTAAATTGCTAATTATGAAAGTTACGAATGTTAACGTTAGTAGGTTGGTAGGTGAGGTGGATTACTTGATGGTAGGTTTACCCCAGAGGCAGGGGGAGGCAGGTGAGAGGTGGGGGCTACAACTTGTCCTGCAGCAGGAAGAGGTTGTTGGTGGCTGCGACTGCGATGATATTCTCCGACGGATGCCACGCCGTGTGCAGGATCTTCTTGTTGAAGTCCAGGCAGTCCACGCTGATCTCATCCTTCTTTCGCTTGCCTCCTGTACATACCTGTTAAACCAAATTGTACATTACAAAAAATATATCGCTCAAAAGATTTTCCTACGATGTTATTATTCCAGTTTGATGGATCACATTACAGCATGTTTTTTTTTTATATAGTCTTTTATCTAAACATTATTGGTTTGAGATAACATTATTGATTGCTTACCTTTCTAGGTTTCAAGACTGTCTTGGGTTTGGCGATCTCCTTGGCCGCCTCCAACGTGGCGTCCCGCTTGTTGACTCGGTCGAACATGCGGAAGAAGTTGTTGTACGAGCCGGTCATGATGCACGAGTCATTGCCACTCCAGCAACACTCGAACTTGTCGAATATGCAGTCGTTCTCGTAGAGCGAGCAAAGCTTAGACCGCAGGTATTCGTGAACTGGATATGACTCGATGGGTTTTGTTTCCATATGGAGGTCCCAAACCTGAAATCAAATGTTTAATCTTATTGACCTTGGAAATTAAAAATACTAAACTATAGAAACTTTGCTATGATAAAAAGTGTGGGTACTTGATTTGTGTGGAAAATTAGTCCGAAGTAAAAATTTCAACTAAATAAAAACCAATTTGCAATTTAGAAAAAGATCATGCACCGCTCTATATGGTTGTTGCTCTATATGGACCGTACGCAACCCAAACTTAAAACTGTTTGTCCTGCAGACCCCTAGTTAAAGTATTAGAAGTATTCTCATTACTTTTTTTAGTTTTTATTTGGGAAGAGGTTAAGTAGTTTTAGTAATAACAGTAGTTTTAGTAATAACTAGGGGTGTGCGAGTATTGGACCGATCGAGCTTTTCAGTATTCGGCTCGGCTCGACTTTTTTCAAAAAAGCTCGACACTCGAGCCGAGCTTTTGATAAGAGAGTTCTTATCGGAAAGATAATTATTGCGATCTATTTTTGGACACGTTAAGCTGGAAGAGCGTTTCCCTCGCACGAAAAACAAACAAAAAATTTCTCTAGTGATAAGGAAAGGACATTGACAGGTAACAAGAAATATTATCTCCATTTAGACGGAAATCGGAGCTATATTTAGTTGACCTTGGAGAACACAAAACACAGCATTTAAGTAATTTAATTCTATTGTTTTCTCAAGGCTTATCTTTTGAACGGTATATCGTACAAGTTTCATTTTGGTCTCATTTGATTTATAAAAATAAGACAAAAAATATGAGCCGTCACTTATAGTTGTATTACTTGTTGTTGTCACTTATAGTTGTTGAGAAGTAGTTTGTATTTTGCGTTTTGTAGTAAGAATTCCTTATCTCCTAATTAACTCACACTCTCTGGCATACGCACTAAGTCCAATGACAAAAAACAGGGACAGGGGCTTGGAGTAAACAACCTCCACCCCCCTCCTCCCTGGCCACTGATAAGGAGAGAGAGAGATAGCTGTTTCTTTCTTTCTCTCTATTCCGTCCTTATTTATGATCTTTCTTCTTCCCAATTTTATTAAACTGTCCATTATTTTCTTCACAAAAGTTTAGAAATGCAACTAATCATAGGATTACAATAAATTATTGTTGTTGTTTCATTCATATATTATACTCTGAAATAATAAGTTAAGCCATGAATACTATGCCACAATTGGGACTGCTATTTAAATTTTAATCATCTTTACTTTGTGAACATAAAAAAAACAGCCTTGTGTTTGAATAAGTGTGTAATTTTTTTTACAATGATATAACCATTTCAATACCTTTCCATCTACTCCTTTTAACTCTTGAAATTAATGTTGTAGTACCTATATATAACTAGTCTAATTATGTAATTTTAACTACAGTGGAACCTGGATAACTCGAACCTCAAGGGACCAGCTAAAAACTTCGAATTATCCATAAATTCGAATTAAAGAAGTTCTAAAGAATGAGGCCAAAACATTAAAACTTCACATTGTGAATTTAACCTCTTTATGAAATTGACACTCTAAAATAATAAATTCATCAACAAACGCTAATTACAAGGGTTCAAAATTAGTAATCATAAAACAGAAATAACCACCCTAAAGTATAAACTACATACGACGCGACGTACGATAATACAAAGAAACATTTCTGCTAGAAAAAATACAGTACGTTCTGCTACTTCTGAACTTGATACAGGCTACCAACTTAACTTCGTGTAACATTGACAATTGCACGCTCATTGACTTTCCGCCAAAGTGGGTGTTTTATAGGCCCGAGATTTTGTCGACATGGTCACTTCACTTATTTAATGTTACGTAAAAACTTTTTAACACTTAAACAAGACACTGCACAAATAAAAAAATTACTTTATTTGAAGGATGATCGAAAACAACGGAATGCTGCACTGGAATTCGGAAGTCCACTGGGTCGCAGTGTTGAGTAGCCTTTGTGTCGACATAGAAAACTGCGCATCAGGTCTGGCGCATGGCTCGTCTGCTGGGAGCCGTTCTACACAGAATCAAGCGCGAAAAGACTAGTGGCGCTGTTACGGCGAGCGTAACCCTTTTCCGAACCCAGTCAGCGTTCTGTACTGTTTAGTTTACATTATTGGTGTCAAGTTACAAGCGATGTTGGGGCTGGGTGGGAAGCCTGGGAGGTGGAAGGAATGAGTCATTTGACCATAACCTGACACGCCATAGGTCTGCCGTTAATTTTTTAATGAACGTCGTAGTAAAACGTGTTTTCCAACGAATTTTAAACTATTTCCAGTCGTGAAATGAAATTGATGTACCTTAATTTGGAACTTAAAATTCGAATTATCCAAAAATAATTCGAACTATCCACGATTTTTTAGCATTGTTTAGATACAAAATGCCTGGGACCTAGAAAAATATTCGAATTAAAGAAGATTTCGAATTATACAAGTTCGAATTATCCAGGTTTCACTTTATTTTAAAGTAAAGTATTGTGGGATTGGGGAGTCAAATAATAAATGTAGATTTTAAATTTGGTATTTTTCTTCATCGATTATTTTTTGAGACAGTTCGATTAATTTTGTGTAACATAATACAAAATATTGATGAACCTATCAGATCATTAACTTGTTTTGGAGATACACTATCTAGTTTTGAGCTGGTGTTCACTTAACACGTTAAGTGCCACGCCGTTTTTTAGCCACATTACCGCAGTGCCAAACAGAAATGTAGTTCTTTTTTTACCATATGATGTTTTTTATACTTGTTTATCGTAGTTATAAGGTTTTCATAAAAAAATTACGATTTTTGACCAAAAATAAAATTTGGACAAATCGGGGCGGCAGTGAAATTTTTTAGCAAAATATTGCTAGAAAAAATCAGTGCCGCCCCGATCGGACCCCAGGTAATCTTTCGGTATTTCAGGGTATTTTGCCCCGCGAAGTTGGCAGTAACTTAGTTTCCCGCCAAACCTGGTTACAACATATGGTTTTGTACACATTCCCGGGCTTTACACGTCTTCCCCCTCCCCTACCACCCCTCAACCTCCGCCTTGACTTTGTGACCTTCACTCAGTTCTAGTTGTTTTGTAGGTTCTTGGTTATGAAGGTTATGTAGGTTCTTGGTTATGAACCTAGAACCTTCATAAAGGTTCTAAGTTCTTGTTTTGTAAATAAATTTGTCTAAAATAAAAATAAAACGTTTTTCTCAATCACACCCAAAAATAACAATTACGATGGGATTTAGGTTTTTTTAGAAAATATTTATGAATTAATTTTCAGGTAAAATAACACTTACTGACGTAGTTTTAGTGAATTATGAAATAATGAAATAATGAAATAATGATCTTTATTCCACAATATACAACAATTTACAAACTTTATATTGCCTAGGAATAATTCTAACCACAATTCCCAGTATTTGTGGTTAGTCAGTAGTCATCAAGATAGTGAACTAGTTTCTTGACTTATTAAGAGTCCAGTCTCTACATGTTACATACCATAGATAAAACGCCTCCTGCAGTGCCTGTGACTAGATCTATACAACTTTGACTATACGACTTTGATGCTAAGTTTACTATTAAATTTAATCTACTATATTCAAAACACATTTTACATAAACCATTTTTGCTGGGGATAAAATCATAAAAAATAGCTTATCTAATGTTCAATTCCTCGAAAACATTACTGGAAGGTAAACAATTTAACTGACCTTAATACTGTGCTTATATTTTTTAAAATTCTCAAATTTGTGAAAAAAACACCAATTGTAGTGACGATTGAAACACTAATTATTTTAGAAAACTTACATCTTGTGTATTAAATAACCATTTAATCAATTCTCTACAAAAAGATTTCACGTTTTCACATTGCTTTATTTCCATTGGCAATTTATTGAAAATGTTAGGGCCTAAATAAATAAAAGAGCTTTTAAATATAAACTTGTTAACTTTTGGTTTTATAAATATTCTTTGATTGTTACTTCTCATATTGTAATGAATTCTTGTATTACCTCTATTGCCACTAATTATGTAAAAAAGACGCATAGTTTTAAATATGAACAAATGTTGTATTGGTAAAATATTTAATTGTTGGTATAAAGGGAAAGAGCTTTCAAACTTCGATTTTTTCAGAATAATACGCATAAATTTATTTTGAGTTTTTCTTAAATTGTCTATGAGGGTCTTTAAACCCCCTCCCCAACATGTTATTGCATATTGCAACCTAGAGTGTATTAGGGCAAAATAAAGAGTGCGTAAAAGAGTGATGCTACAAAAGTTTCTTAAGAAATAAAATTTTCTAATATTATATTTTAACTGATTATGTAATGTAGAAACATGCTTTTTCCAAGATAAGTTTTCGTCGAGGATTACCCCTAAGTACTTGATGTCACTAACTTTTTCTAATACTGTGCAGTTACAAGTATTATTGTCAGTACAATTTGTTTTATGATATTTTATTGGAGATTGGAAATCTATACTGTGATAATCGAAATTAATGAATTTTGTTTTTGTTGTATTCAAAACCATTTTGTTACATTGACACCAACAATGCATACTTTTTAAATCGCTATTGATCATTTGGGAAATTCTGTCTGGAGACTTATCAGAGTATACTAAAGAAATGTCATCTGCAAAAGCAAAAATATCTCCTTCAAAATGTTGATTTAGTAAGTCATTTATGAAAATTATGAATAAATTTGCAGACAATACCGATCCTTGAGGAATTCCCCCCAAAACTATATGAGGGGTGCTAAAACTTTGGCCTATTCTCACCTGCTGAACGCGACCTGTGAGGAAACTAGAAAACCAGTTTTGTGCAACACCTCTGATACCTATTGCTTCCATTTTTGATAATAGAATACTATGGTCTACTAGATCAAAGGCTTTTTTAAAATCTACAAAAAGACCGGAAGTTTTATTGCCGCGATTCGTACTTTCATATATCTGAGTTACAAATTGCACCAGAGCATCTTCTGTTGACTTTCCTTCAGTAAATCCAAATTGTCTATTATTTTGAAAATTTATTGATTTTAAGTACCTTAAAAGTCTGATTTTCATACATTTCTCAAAAATTTTAGAGAAAACAGAAAGGAGACTAATGGGTCGTATGTTGTCGATACTAAGAGAATTTGGTTTTTTTAATAATGGAACAACGATGCTTCGTTTTAATGATTCCGGAAAAACACCAGACGAAAAACTCAAATTGATAAGATATACTACTACTGGCGCTATAAAATCTGCTACATTTTTTAAAAGAAGAACCGTAAAACTATCAAAACCGGTAGACTTTTTGTTTTTCAGCGTGTTCATGATATTTAGAACCTCGGTGTCATCCGTAGGTGTAATGAAAAAAGACGTCCGGTAGGTCCGACAAGGAATGTGACGAGCATTCACAGTACCCGAGCCATCCGCTGAGTTGTAAACGTCGATAAGATAATCGTTTATTTTGTTTGTTATCTCTAGCGGATCTTCAACGCATTCTCCATTCTCCAATATTATTTTATTTATACTTTTGTTCACAGTTTTGCCAGTTAAATTATTTATTACATTCCACTGTTGCCTAACGTCACCATTACAATTATTAATAAGATTGGAAAAATAGTTATGTTTTTCTAAATCTATGTCATTTTTCAGCTTATTAACAAAAGTATCATAATATCGTTTAAAAGCGACATCATATGGTCTTTTCTTGAGGGTATTATACAATTGTTTTCTTTTACCAATCCTACGAAGCAAATTAGAAGTCATCCACGGACTTATTATTTTTGCTTTACTTAGCTTATTATTTACAACTGTTTCAGAAGTGTTTTTGTTAATTATCTCTAGTAGTACACTGAAAAATAAATCATAAGCTTTATTAACATCTTTTTCTCTTAGAACTAATTCCCAGCTTACTTCTCTTAACTCATTTTTAATTGATACATAATTATAGGTAACCCTGGATTTTTGTATTAATTTATTTTTGTCTATAACAGGAAAATCCAATCTTAAACCTAGTAAACAGTGGTCTGTCAATCCAATATCAAAAATTGCAGATTTAAAATTACTTATATTTCTAAACCTTACAAAAATATGGTCTACAGTCGATTGTGTATTTGCTGTTATCCTAGTAGGTTTATTGATTAAAGACACAAAGTTGTTATTACTCATTAAATTAGAATAATTAATTACCGATTCTACCGAATGTTTCAAAATATCTAAATTTATGTCTCCAATGTAAATTGTATTTGAGCTAATTTCTTTAATTTTTGAAGCTAATTCCTCGTTAAAAACGTTTTCAGAGAAGCTATGAAATCTGTATATTGTGAGAATGTTAAAACGAAAATTATTTATCTTAATTTCTAAGAGCAGGGAATCAGCTGTAAACATATTAAACACAACTTCCTTATATTCTATTGAGTCTTCAACAAAACAAACTACACCACCTGCCCTATAAAAATCGTTACATTTACCTATTATATTGTAGCCAGGTAACCCATACATTTTTAATTCATCACTATTAATCCAGACTTCGCTAAGTATTATAAAAGTAGGTTTAATATTGTTTGAATTAATTTCAGCTAAAAAATAATTAAAGTTTTTCCGCATACTTCTAATATTTGCATAAATAAAAGAAATATTTCTTGTGCTCTCTGGCGGTGAGAAAAAATTGGTATCTAAGCTATTATAAACTACACAAAGATCCTCTAACTCGTCCATAAACAAAAGAAATTATTTTTCTTACAAAGTGAACAAAGGAAAAAAATTATAATGAGAACTACATTAAATAAATGAAAAGCTTTAGCGAGAACACCTTTTACTCACATCACAGTTTGCTTAGGTCCTGCATGCTAGTGACCTTGTGACATCTCTCACCATCAGCTTTGCGCACATAAAACTTTCCATCTCGACACCATACGTATTTTACCCCGATCTCACTACATTTCTCCTTCAGCTGAGCTAGGAAATGTTTGTTATCAGGTGCCAGGTGCTCGTTGATGAAAACCTTGTTCTTCGGGAAGGCTCGATTAACTTCATCTGCAGTCAGAGTTTTCTTATTTTTGTAGCTGGAGATCCAGGCATCTCGTTGCATCTTCGTCTGGAATTGCGCGATGAGCGCCGGCGGGCGGTTCTTCCTGAAAGACGGGATGCGGTGGGCGGCCATCACCTGGGACTCCTCCAGTTCCTGTCCAATAGCTGATCCGATGTCCTTCAGTAGCTTTATTGGGTCTTCATTTACAGAGCCGGGAATGCCACTAATTTCAATATTAGTCCTCCTTGAGTATTGTTCCAGCGCTACAACTTTGCCTCGCAGTAGGTTGACCGCTTCACTGAGCTCCTTGTTGTCTCGCCTTAGTTTTTCATTTTCTTTCTTTATTTCAGCATATTCCTTTCTTATCTCTGTCATTAATTCATTCGATTCTTCGACTGATTTTGACATAAACTGCATAGAGTCTTTAAATTCCTCTATTTGTTTAGCTTGGGTTTTTAGTTCGTTGAAAACTTCTTTTTTAAATTGTTCCATAATAGAAGTAAAAAGTTCTTTTGTGAGAGGTGTTGCAGTTACCTTACTGCTGCTCGAATTAGATGAAATTTCCTTCTTCATGATACAGGATTCGCAACGCCAATTCCGGGTTTGGACGCCGTCGGTTTTAGCACAATTTGGATGGAAAGAACGCTTACAACTACCGGCGCACTTTTGTGAAGTTTGTTCATTGTCGATTTGTTCGCCACAGACACCACAATTTGCGGGCATAACGATTTACTTAAGAAAATGTAAGAAACGGGCACGATAAATCACGCAACTGAACACGTGGTCGGCGGTAAAACGCACAACGGTAGCGCTGCGGTAGCGGAGTACGGAGCGTCTTATCAGCTCGACGACTAGAGCTGGACTGATTAATATTAGTTGTGCATTCGCAGTCTATTTTTAAGTTACAGCAAATGAAATGTACAACACTTACGTGAAGTGAAACCACGCCGCTCCAGTCGGGGCGGCGTTTTTAGAGCAAATTTTCAAGTATATTAGGAAGGCTGTGGGAGCAATACGAGGCTACGGCAATGCCATCTGTGAGGCACGGGATCTACTTTGGCGATTTAGTTCGTAAGATTGCCGCTAGAGGTCCACCAGTGAACTCTAGAGGCAATTTGGTGAAAGACTGCACAACCCAGGGCGCCGCCCCGGTTGGAGCGGCGCGTCACTCCGCCCGACCTACCTATGCCGCTCCGATCGGGGCGGCGTGGCACTTAACGTGTTAAGGTATGCAAACATTAGTCTATTGTATCTTTTAAAATTAAAATCAAGCTTCATAATTCCTTTTCATAATTTGGTGATTGTAAAAAAGCTCGGCTCAAAAAAGCTCGAGCTCGAAAACCTTTGAAAAAGCTCGGCTTGGCTCGGCTCGAGTTCAAAAATCACTATTCACACACCCCTAGTAATAACGTATAGTGAAACTGTATTAGATTTTAGATTATTATCTAATCAGAGATTATAATTTATTAATGTATGTACTGTACAAAAATCTGTTAGTATGAGGAGCCTGACAGACATCTGACCAGCACACTTACTGTCGCACCACGGCTCTACCGTTTACTCAATAGTGAGCAACAGACTATTTAGTGGTGCATTATGTCATATGGTTACCAAATAATTAAGATATAAACAAATACAGTTTTTCTTAATAATTTATAAACTGGTATTTTTGAATTAGGTACTTGTATTTGTTATTTCTTTAATTAATTAACCTAGGAGTTGAAACACCTAAGAAATAATATAGGTGTATGTGCTGAACTTAATCTGCAAGCAATGGGGCCTGATAGACTGAACACCCAGATTTATGTAGCACCATGGCTCTATAATTAAATAAATAAATAGATAAATAGATAAATAAATAAATAAATAAATAATCCTTTATTGTCACACGTTTCATACAAATAGCAAAGCTAATAAACAGGTGACATTGTCAAAATTCATAATCTTAATAGTATAATAGGTACAAAGGATAAAAAATTAGGAAAAAAACTGGATGATAAATGGCTGTCTATTGTCAACTCAAATAAGTGGCAGGCTAGCGAGTGGTGAAAAAAACAAACTATTGGAAAAACCAAAGCGTACATAAGAGAATTATTATCATAAGATCATGAAAGGACCAACTGATGAATATTTTCAAAATCATTCCTTGAGATAGCAAAGCGAATCACCATAGTTCATACTGAAGCTTTTAACTGGAGCAGGACGCGAATTTCAGGTGAACTCATGTTCGTACTGTACAAAAATCGGCTGGCAGTAGCCAGACAGAAATCTGACCAGCACTGTTGATGTAACACCACGGCTCTACTGTCTACTCAAAAATAAGCGACAGGCTATTTAGTGGTGGATTTTCAAAATTAAAATATACCAAATTTAAAAATGTTGAATATTTTAATAAAAGAATGCTCAGAGGGGTTTCATGAGTTAAAGACATTTTTAAAAAGGAAATAAAAGGAAAATACTATATTGTTTGAGAAAAATTGTATCATATATTATGGAGAGGGGGTTAACTGTAACTATGAAATGCATTACTTATTTTAAAACTAAGTTCTTTGTTTCAGTAAGCTATATGATTACAATGTATTGTTGATGAGTTGGTAATCTTTTTAAGGATGATAAATACACTTAAAAACCTTTTTAGCCTTGCTTAGAAAAAATTGTATAGGTTACGCTCAAACCCTGAATTCGGACAATGTCCAAAATTTCTAGCCTTTTCGCGACTTGGGTATTCACACTGTGGAGTGAGCATTTTATTCTGAGATTGTCCAACACAAAATACCTAGACAGCGGAGTGCGTAAACTCATTTGCTCAATTGTAGAAGTTATAGTGCTCTTTGGGGTCGGACAATGTCCAAAATTTCTAGCCTCTTCGCGACTTGGGTATTCACACTGTGGAGTGAGCATTTTATTCTGAGATTGTCCAACACGAAATACCCAGACAACGGAGTGCGTAAACTCATTTGCTCAATCGTAGAAGTTATAGTGCTCTTTGGGGTTTGAGTAGAATTATAATATCCATGTCGCAATGTTGTGGGTGTTTTCTATTTGCAAAAACGCCAAAGAGTGTCGGGAATCGACATCCAGGGCTGCCAATCTATCAACACCAGTCACACTTGTCAGTGCGTTGACTCAGTACAGCTTAGTTATTAAAGAAACTCAGCTTAGGTGTTAAAGAAATACAAGCTTAGTTGAGTTTTGAGTTTTCTATGTCTTGTGCTAAGCGCTAGCTTGAATATTCGTCTGTTGTGTT
The DNA here is from genome assembly GCA_035578135.1 of Flexamia atlantica. Taxonomy (NCBI): domain Eukaryota; kingdom Metazoa; phylum Arthropoda; class Insecta; order Hemiptera; family Cicadellidae; genus Flexamia; species Flexamia atlantica. Next base: position 144,601,575 of record JAQJVK010000001.1, on the reverse strand, counting down.
AGTTGTGTTTAAAAATAGTGTGTGTGTTGTGATGTGTAAAATCACAGAGAAAGAATATGCAGAGAACAGGAGCTTATGGAGATGTTGTTTTGGGGTCAGATTAGTTTACACTAGATGTATTTTCTTTCTCAATAGCAAAATGAAATTTTTAAGATTTTTAAAAATTTATAAAGTTTTAGGAAATTTTTAACTTGTCCTCCTGAACTAGCCTACTGCATTTTAGGAGGAGGTGAAATTTTTGACACACCAAAAAAACTCCTCTGGTCATAGAATCATCCCCAAAAGTTAATACTTCTAACTCCAATAATATAAATAAATATTGATACGAGGGTGGGCCTTCTAAAACACATGGCACAGACTCCAGTATTATGAATATTAAATATTAACATGAGGGTGGGCCTTTTGGAACCCACAGCATAGGCTTCTGAGTGTGCCCTGGAAATACTCATATTGGGAAGTGGGCAATCTGTTTTGTGTTTTTATTTTGGGTTAACGTTTACCGTATCAAATTACCTTGACTGAAAGATAATCTCTTGAGATCATGTAGCGGCCCGAATTTGAAATCTTCACATCTGAAATACTCGAGATGATTTCAGAGAAGAAGCTACGATTTGTAGGATCCTCAGGTTCTTCAAATACTAGAATAAAGAAAAGTTAAATAAATAAATAAAATGGTTGTAACTTAGATAAAACATAATCATGTTAGTATTAGGTACTGTCATACCACATAAAGTAAAAAAAAGCTAAGAGTAAATAAATATAAATTGCAATTAATTATAAATATAAGCACAAAAATTATAAGGTAATAGTATTGGTATTAGCAAATCAACCTATCAGAGTTGATAGATCACAAATAGGGATCTGCGGGTCCCCGAGTTTTTCGGGTCTGGTCGGGTCAAAATTGGGTCGGGCCACGCCCTAATATGTTACTCCCGCCGTTAACCCGGCGATCGAACTTACATGCGTGCGATCGAATTTTACAGCCGATCGCGAGTTACGCTAAGCTGCATTTTGTTTATTTACGATCGGCAAATACACACGATCGTTTTTCGCGGCCGACCGCGACTTTAGCAAGGCTACATTTGCCGATTATTGGCGATCGGAAAATACGCGCGATCGTATTTCGCGGCAGATCGTGAGTTTCGAAAAGCTACATCTGCCGTTCATCTGCGACCGAAAGATATGCGCTTTCGTTTTTCGCAGCCGTCCACGAGTTTTTCACAAAATTACCTCAAAAATATTTCATTAACTCATAGAAGAATGGATTTCGACAGTTACCTAGAAATACCACCTCTCAGAATTCGGAAATTGAAAACTTACACCTATATTTAGCTCTGACCTTGCACTTTTCAACTTCAAATTTATATTCATAGTTTATATTTTTTATTGGCGTTATGGTCGTTGTGATAAAGTGTGGCTTTGAAATGATAATAATCATTGATTGTTATGGCTCTCATAGTTTTTTGGCTGAATTTGTCTTGTTGTATGTTAAAATTGGATTATGATATAATTTTAACCTACTAAAAATTATTAGGCCTCGATATATAGCGGTAATTTTCATCTATTAATTTTGTATTTAATTTCTTGATTTAGCTTCTTTTTAGGTTTTAGTTAATTCATACATTCATACGTCATAGGTTACAGTTAATTGGTTCTCAGTAAAGGGTTACTGCTAAATAATTCTAAAACACAGGTTGTTAAATTTGAAACTGCCCAAAATAGGGAAAGCGCAGAATTCATTTGTTCTTTTCAAGGTAGTTTTTTCCAGAATAATAATTCAGTAAACTTTTTAGGAGTAGAGATTGACTAAAATTTAAGTTGGAAACCCTGCATTAGTAAAATTATTAAAAGGTTAAATTCTATTTGTTTTCAAATGATTATTTTGCGTGAAGTAATTGATATTCAAACAAAGTTAATGGTTTATTATGGGCTTTTTTTCTCTGTCATAAGCTATGGTATTGAATTTTGGGGAGCAACTTCTCATTTAGATCAAATTTTCAAAATGGAAAAAATTTATAAGATTAATGACATTTTCATCAAAAAGGAAATCATGTAAATCATTTTTTAAAGATTATCGTTTATTAACTGTTCCCTCACTATATATTTTTAAATGTTTAATGTTCGTAAAAAATAATCTTGACATCTTAGAAAATTCTCAGCATGAACATGGCTACAATACACGGTTTTCCAAAGACTTCCAATATCCAAGACATCGACTGACACTTTTTCAAAAACTCCACTGTATATGGGAAGAAAACTTTTTAACCATTTGCCAAGTAATTTAAAATCCATGGTTAGGGAAAATAAGTTTAAAAAAGAATTAAAATTGTTTTTGATTAATAAAATGTTTTGTTCAATTGAGGATTTTTTTATTTAGGTTAGTTATTAATGTAATTTTAATTTTCTTATATTTGTAGGAGTTTTTTTCTGGACTGTCAGTGGTAAGGTATTTAGTAAACATATTTTTTAGTGTAAAGTTATTGATTGCTTATTTTAAGCTCTTGACAATGTCTATGTTCTGTGCTAGCCTTGCTAGCTTTGTAAGAATGTTTGGACAATAAAGTGACTGTTATTATTATTATTATTATAATTATTATTATGAAAATAATTATTTAAATATTTTTGGCCCGACCTGATTTTGGCCCAAGACCCGAAAGCCAAAATTAAAGGCCATACCCGAAATTAAGTCTGGCCCGCAGACTCCTAATCACAAATATTGTTAGATTGTCATAAATTGTGCAATAAGCCCCAGATATAACATTTTATATATGAATTTCACACATTTTGATGGTTAGACTGCAACAAAATTAGTAAATCAATAGTTTGGTAACCACACAACCTACAAATAATCACGATTAAAAAGTGGCCTACTGAATTGTTTTGTTTCAATAGCCAAATTTCAAGGCTCTTTTGAACAATTTGATCTGTAAAGCTTGATCAATTCTCAGGAAAAACAAACTGGTATCCCAATTTACTTTCCTAAAATTCTTCTTACACTTAAGTAATATGGTAATTCTCACCATAACAATAATATTCTTTAAATGTGTGGATAAAGTTCAATAAAGAATACCTGTATATTTTTGAACGGGCTCACATTTAAGGAGAGTTGAATCAATACAGCCTATATTAAAAATTTAGCAACATAATTTTAAGTAACTGAAAATTTTAGTATCTTGGACTTAATTTCACCATGCCACGTGCAGAAACACAATTACAACTCTCCGATAGGAAAATTTGCTAAAAATATGCAACCTACATAATTACTTCTCAAGTTTTTGCATGATATACCTTTTGCAATGTTGTGATTTACCTCGATCACAACACAGACAAAAACTCACCTCCAACAGAAACACAAGAAGTGTATACTCACACTTAGAATGTCTATCGCACAGAGCTGCCTGTCTCATGTCGCACAAACGTATCGTCCCTTTACTGCTACTATACACAAACAGGTTACACTCGAGGGGATGGAACTCGGCGGCTGTGATCACTTCGGTCAGCTCCTCCATGTTGCTGGGCTTGATGTCCACGATGTTGAAGCTCTGGTCCGTGATCTCCAGGTGCCACAGGTTGATGCGCAGGTCGTCCGCCGACAGGTACGTCTCCTGGTCGCTGTTCACGCTGATGGAGTTGATGTGGTATGTGTGCGCGTTGGCGAAAATCCTCCGCGGCGACGCTTCCACCATCAGCTCCATCGGCTTTATTACTGGTACCTGCAGAGAACCGGCAAAAATTTTAATAACTATTTACAAAATAAATTTAAAACACAGAATCAGGAAAATTCAGCAACTATATTCCTTCCTTTCTTAATTAACGATGTTTTTGTAGAATGCTCTGATTTAATCTCTAAATACAGTGTGACATTTACAGAACCGACTCAAATTGCTGTTGTCGTATTCAACCTTTTTAGCGAATTTCCCCTATAGGGAAGAAGCTATTACCGTAGGTCTCATGGTAAGACCTAAGCCCGAGACCATGATAACTTTTCGTTTTGGGGCCCCCAGAAGCAAAAAACACCATTCGTTTAAATTTCTAGATATATTTATATACAGTGCTTGATTTGCGGTGGAACGCGGCGGAACGGCGTTCCGGGACCTCGTTCTGCCGCAAAAGTCGATCGTGTATAATAGGCCGGAGTATTTTTTGCAAGAGACGATCTCGTGTAATCGGACGGATAATTTGCCGCACAAGATAATCGCGTTTAATCGGCCGGAGAATTTGCCGCTAAAGACGACACCGTATGATCGGCCGAAGAATTCGCCGCAGAAGACAATTGCGTGTAATCGGCCAGGGAATTTGCCGCTAAAGACGATCGCGTGTATGATCGGTCGAAGAATTTGCCACATAAGACGATCGCGTATGATCGGTCGAAGAATTTGCCGCAGAAGACAATTGTGTGTAATCGGCCAGGGAATTTGCGGAAAATACGATCACGTGTATGATTGGTCGAAGAATTTGCCGCAAAAGACGATCGCGTATGATCGGCCGGAGAATTCGCTATAAGAGAGGATTATGTATAACCGGCCGGAGTACCGAAAATGTACGGTAATTACGCGCGAAATTTCGGCCTGAAATTAGCGCTCTCTCTCCTAATGCTCTTTTTTATTGAACTAAGCCGAATCGAAAACGCCAAAAAGACCTGAATACTCTCACAAGGCGTCATAAAAAAACTAGATTTTTTAGACAATTTATTTTTTGGTAAAGTAATGCTTTGTTAGATTTTAATTTACTTATCAAAAAATTTGAGTCGGATAAAATGTGAATTTTTAATTAATCACATAGCCATAAACAATACTTTATTAAGGGAAAAATGATAAAGGGGGGGCGGGGTTATGTACAAATTGTCAAATTACAGTTCCAGTACCTCAATTTTTACAAATCAAGCACTGTTTTTAAATATATATATGTGTCTGTAAGCACAATAGCGCTCGCAAAAATGGTCCGATCGGAATGAAATTTGGCACAGGCGTGTAAAGTAGTAATTATTCCGACGAGTTCGTGAACCAGCCCAATCGGACCACCAGAAGGGGGGGGGGGTAAAGGGGGATAATTCAAGTTAGTGGTCGGCATGGCCTACGTGACTAATTGCTGGGTGACGCGGCGGCCGTGCATGCTGCAGCCGGCTTGGCGTCCAACGGTCAACTGAGCATTGTCGTGACTCTCATTCTGCACTGCGGCATTAGAAGAGAAAGTGGCACTGGATCTACGTCTGAAGACCCTCGGCTCACATTTTGAGGATTTGGCAAATTTGTGAAGAGGTGAGGCAGATTATAAATTTGTATGTTTGAGTTTACCAAAATAGTAAACTTTAAAGTAAAATTTTGATTGTAGTAAATTTCTTGTGAAACTTAGTAATTACTTGACCAATATTCATTCCTGCATGGACCAATGGTAAAACCTGCTCTGAGGTAAAATAATGTAATATTTTAATAGTTTTGAAGCCTCCAGAAAAATATATTTTGGTTAGAAAAATAGTAGCAAAGTAAATAAATATATTTGATCACAGCAATTAAAGTAGATTTTATTTTACTAGTCGAAAATGTGATTTAATGAGCCTCATAATTTATGAATATTCATGTTTGTTCCAAAGTTCATGTCTGGATTATTTTGACCATTTTAAATAATTGTAGGGTTTAATGTTATATTATGTCTATTTTGTGTAATTAATATGTTGTGTCTATTTGTCTTATTTTGAAGCAAAAACAGAGCAGAGGTAGAAATAACTTAAAATGAAATAATGCCTATTGATTTATTTAATATCTTGTGCTGTTAAATCAGGCCTATAGGCTGCAATTAATTTTAGATCATGTTTGATATTTCTGCCCACAAAAGAACCTGTGGATATCAAGTAAATCTGTAAATTTAGACAAGACTGATTAATAAAAGCCTGAATGGTTTTAAGAATATTCCATGAAGCTAATAGTCATTGTTTATTATGTAAATGTATTATTTTCTTGCAAACCATTACCGTAATATTTCCTTGCGGTTAATTTTGTTATTACTGTTTATTATTCTTGGAATTAAAAATATGTTTGTAAATAGATGTTGAACCTGAATTTATGTCATAGAATTTTTAATCTGAAAATAATGTGTTAAAATTGTGTTGTGCTGTTAAATTGTGAATATTATTGTGGAAATATTGTAGGATAAAGGTTACATAAAATAATCTCAAATAATCAACTCAATAGTAACCAAACTTGTGAATTTCTTGGAATTTAATGAGTTTAAAGCCAAATAATATTTAATAATAGGCTACCCCCGGAAGTGATTTCTTAGGCCTAAAGATATAGGAATTTTTATAGGGTTTTCCTACCCGGACCTATCTTGCTGGAGGGTACCTACCTTGCTGAGGAGGCTGGAGCCATCCCTGACCTACCTGAGACTTGGCGACGGCTACCCCACCCCAGGACCTTCGGAACCTTACCTGGCTGACTGTTGGGCAACTTCAGGACTACCATGGGACTTGGACATGAGATGGAAGCTACGAGTCGACATTCGATAAGTCTTTGGTATTAATAGGCCTATTAAGACATTTTGTGTGGGATATCCCAATATAGTGAGAAATAGGAGGATTTGGACCTTTGACCACAAGGATACTCCGATCAACGCGTCCACACCAGACAACTGTGTCTCATCATTAGCTTAAGTGTTATATATAAATATTGGTACATTTTCTATCCATGTGTGTGCTTATTTATTTATGTCTAATACTAATTGGTGGCCACCACTCTGATAAGTGAAATAACGTACAAATATGATCTGATTATGCTGTACAATTGAATTTTTATGAGGAACTTAAAACTATTTTCAGTTGTATTCTTCCAAGAACAATGTTTGGGTATACCTGAATCAGTATTCTTTTGGCTGATGTTTCATTAAATTTTTGAGGCTAACTTGTAGTGTTATTTGAATTTGCCTTGGCCTCTGGAAAATATCTCTAGTTTAGCACAAGATAAATTCTGGTTATTTACATTGAGATTTGAGTTTAAACTGATAAAGCTGATTAATATTCAATTATTCTTTTATTCTCAATTATTTATTTTGATACAAGAGCTAGATATGAAAAAGTGAATTTTTAACTATAAAGATATTTTGCTTCTCTCTTGATCAATTGATTATAACTGATTGTTTGAGGGATTTTATCCTAGTTTTGGTATCAGTACTTGTCTGTTTTGTGACTTAGTGCTGATAAGGTAATTCAGTTGAGGTATTTTGGAGAAAGTGATAATACTGATAATTTATCTTTACTTTTAATGGATAATTAATGGTAAATTGATCCATGCAAGAATAGTTAAGACTCATTTTTGTCTTTTCCTTAACTATTGATTTTAAATTGGATTTTTCTTTGAATCTGCCCACATTAGACCTCACCCCCCCCCCCCCCCCCCCCTTCTCCACTGAAGCTAGCGGCAAAAGCGTCTGGAACGTAGCATGGAAACTTATTGGCTTTCTTAATACTTACCCTTAACGAGGTGACACAGGAGGGATCCCTAACTTGGCCATTTTCTTCTTTGGTATTGTAACCCTCGACCCTCTTATCTCTCTCCGACACTTTCCATAGTTTAATTGTTTTATCTGTAACAAATTATAACAATAAAAAATGTACTATTAGCCACATATTGATATGAAGATAACACCTATTTATCTTATACAACTACGCTATTGAGTGTAACTGATAGAGTAAGTATCTATATAAAGCCAAAACTTACCCAGACCTATGGCGTCCATTAACTCCATACTTAAATAAAAGGTCTTGGTGGGAAAATTTGAGAAAAAATAATAGTTTTATTTTTATTACGATAAATAAAGAAAAGTATAATATAAAAAATAAAAAATAAATAAATAAATAAATCCATAAACAAATCAACCACAAGACTACTACAAAGGAAGAAAAGGGAGTACATCAACAGTTTACTGGAGAAAGCTGAAAATGATCAAAAATCCAACAACCACAAGGAGTTTTATAGCTGTGTAAAACATTTCAGGAAAGGATATACACCCAGTACTTTCGGAATTAAAAACAAAGAAGGGCACATGCTCACTCAGAAAACAGAAGTAATAGAGAGATGGAAAGATTATTTTAATGAACTTCTGAATTGTGAGGAGATTGAACAAGAAGAAAATCAAGAAGAATACCAAAGTGCAGAACCTTATATAGAAGAACCATCGAAAGAAGAAGTAGAGGAGGCTATAAAAGATTTGAAAAACAATAAGACAGCAGGAGAGGACATGGTAACATCAGAAATGCTAAAAGGACGAGGTAAAATATGTAGTGAAAAATTACATATAATAATACAAAAAGTGTGGAAAGAAGAAAAAATGCCAGAAGAATGGCTAGAATCAATCATAGTCCCCATTTACAAGAAAGGAGATAAAGGAGAATGCAGCAACTATAGGGGGATATCCTTACTAAGTCACGGATACAAAGTGCTATCCAAAATAATTCAAAATCGTTTAGAGCAATACACGAACACTATAATAGAAGATCATCAAGCTGGATTCGAAAAAGGAAGATCTACAACTGACCAAATCTTTATTTTAAAACAAGCAATAAGCAAATACTGGGAATATGACAAGGAATTCCATGGAATCTTCATTGACTTCTCCAAGGCATACGACAGTCTAGATAGAGAAAGAATCTGGGATAAAATGAAAAAATTTGGAATACCAAGAAAGTTAATTAATCTTATTAAAATGACGATCCAAGGATCAAGATGTAAAGTCAAAATTGATGGAAATATGTCAGAATCTTTTGAAGTAAAAACCGGAGTAAGGCAAGGAGATGGATTATCTCCAATTTTTTTTAATATTGCCATAGAAGATGCACTTCAAACAGTAAGACATGCAAATATAGGATTAAAGTTAGGAACTAATTTGAATATTCTTGCCTTTGCAGACGATGTAGCAATTTTATGTGAGAAGAAAGATGAACTAAAGGTTTTAACAAAACTATTTATTCAAGAAACTAGTAAAATGGGATTAAAAATTAATGATGAAAAAACTCCTGTATGCATTTTTCAAAGCAAGAATTCAACCAAACAAACGAAATAAATATTGAAGGCCACAGTTTCGAAAAAGTTGATCAATGTAGATACCTAGGGATTTTAATATCAAGCAGAAACAGTGAAGAATCAGAAATAAACAACAGAATAAATCAGGCTAATAAAAGTATGTATACATGAAAAAAAATCTTAACCTCAAGAATTTTATCACGTCAAACAAAAATTAAAAATAAAAATTAAAATCTACCATACAATTATCCGACCAGTATTGCTGTATGGAGCAGAAACATGGATATTTAATAAAAAAGAACAAAGAAAACTCATTGTTTTTGAAAATAAAATATTGAGAAACATTTTTGGACCTGTGAATGAAAATGGTAAGTGGAGAATTAGGCACAATGAGGAAATACGGAATTTATACAAAGATTATGACATTATCGCACATGCTAGAGCTAGACGGTTAAGGTGGGCAGGACATGTCACAAGGAGGGATAGAGGATCGCTACTGAAGGAAATAGGAGAAGGACAGCCAGAAGGAAAAAGACCCCCTGGAAGGCCAAAGAGAAGATGGTGGAACTGCATTGAGTCGGATATCACAAGAATGGGAGCAGAAGTAGATGAGGCATATGACCGGGAGAGGTGGCGAGCAATTGTTGGCGAGGCCAAAACCCTACTAGGGTATCGATGGCCATGGGAGTATGTATGTAAGTAAGTAAATAAAGAAAAGGGGGTAAACAACCGATACATTTGTTTTTATTTACAATTGAAAAAATTATCGTATGGTAACAGTTAGTTTACTCTGAGTTTATACCTGAAATGTTATAAGGAAGACACTGTTTAAAAAAAGATACATTTCAAAATCTAATAAAAACCTGTTTAGCAAATGTAGCTTATTTTGCAGGTGACTGCAAGATACCTAAACTCATAAAGTTTCTTCTGTTTGTCATTTAGTGAATATCCAATGATTCAATGTCTTTGCTAAGAGTTCAGCCCTAAAGATTTTGGGACTTGTAACTACGTTTTTTTTGGTCTGTGGGACTAAATTTAAAAATGTGTTTCAATTTATGAATAGAATTTTTTTTTAAATCACATGGTTCTGGGACCAAAAATGACAGCTTGTTAAACTGTCTTGTGTGATTCTTAATTGTCGGTTTAATGTTTAAGCTAAAAGCTCTGAGTAACAACAGTAAATCAGCAGATAATTTAAAATAACATATAAAATAAACTTTACAAGTTCAGGATTCATATGATCGAACCTGCAAAATTGGCTAACTCTGCCTTAACGGGTTCAATTAAGTTTTGAAATTGATCAGGGTTTTTTTGGGACATGGTGTATATTTAACTGTTTTAATCTGCTGTAAGGCGAAGCCAACTCGGCATATTTGCTGCATCAGACTACACATCAAGCATGTATGGACGCATCCACATAATATCTCTGAAAGGGATGCGAGTTTGGGAGCCCTAGATGAAAATATAGCTTAGAAAAAATCTTCATACGCACGGGATTGACGAACGTCTGATATTCTACTGCTACAAAGAAAATCATGTACATGATTGAAATTAATTTACAAGTTACTTAAATTTCCTCATTTTTATTTTGATCTTTTGAATTTTGGGAGGCTATTGCAGTCAAATCAATGTATTTAAAGCCAGCCAACATTGCCTAAGGCACAAGTAAACTCAGGGTGAGACAAGGCGAGTGTGGGAGTGCACACTGTGCAATCAGCATACTTCGCTTTGCTTTTCTTCACACTCACTATGTACTGGCTAGAGTGTACTCACAACTGAAGTAAATGAAATAAAGACCATAAACCTGTGACCGATGAGATGCATAACAGGCCTAAAGACTTATTGTCATCCGTTGACATAATTAGTGTGACGTTGGATCACCGAGTGTGTCCAATTTTAAAGGGTCAACTGTACAGTGATTCTTGACAGTAGGCCCACTTGATTAAGGCTGATTAAAGGGCAGGAGTACGAGTCATTGTAGCAAACCTCTCAGTTTTGTTGTTCCCTGGGATTACAACTTCATTCCTCCTGACCTTATAATAAACCCTAACTTATAGCTCAAGATTAATTGAAGAAACCCAAAATTCTACTTTATATATGATGATCAGTAGCACACTCTTTACTGATAGGGTGATGATAATAGCTAACTCACCGTTAGTAGATAGGAGAAAGTGAGCTTGGTTTTTACGCTTAAGCCATCTAATCTTATTAATTTTTTCTTCTATCTCTAAACTTTTTAGGTAGTCAAACTCTGGTTCATGACTCTGGAACGTTGAGTACACGTTGTATTCTCCTCTCCTAGGAATGCAATTTTTACTCTGAAATATAACACAAAATAAATCAACAGTGAAATAGGCAAAATATTAACATTCATTTTGTTCATCTCATGTCATGAAAATTAAAGTTAACCCTTCATCGGGTGCAACAATTGTGAAGCGACATCGGGTGCATGTGGAGGCTACCTCCGGGACCAGGAAAATAAAAGAAACCAATATTTGAAAACAAATATAAAAAGAAACATATTTTTACATTATTAAGGATTGAATCACTACATTTTAGTGAATTCTCTTTAGGAATAAGCTATTACCGTAGGTCTCATGGTAAGACTTAAGCCCAAGACCATGTTAACTTTTCATTTTGGGGCCCCCAGAAGCAAAAAACACTTCTTGCTAGAATTTTAGTAAATTCCCCCTATAGGGAAGAAGCTATTACAGTAGGCCTCATGGTAAGACCGAAGCCAGGGACTATGATAACTTTTCATTTTGGGACCCCAAAAGCCAAAAATACCATTCGTTCAAATTTTTACTTTCTCCCCCCTATACAATGTATATAGAGAAAGTATTGTTTTCGTCAAAATTTTCGAATTTGAGTTGTTAGTGGATATATTCGTTTTAGTGCTCCCTGAATCCAAAAAAGAGGTTTTTGACATGGTGTCTGTCTGTCTGTCTGTGTGCGCGCGTGTATGTGTGTGTGCGTGCGTGCGTGCGTGCGTGTGTGTGTGCGTGCGTGCGTGTGTGTGTGTGTGTGTGTGTGTGTGTGTGTGTGTGTGTGTGTAAACAAAGCTGGTGCACGACACCAGTGGACCGATTTTCATGAAATTTGGCATGTAGGTATAAAACCGTGGTATCTCCAGGCGTATTTTTCATTTTTTTAAATTTTAGATTTTTAAGGGTATTTACCCCACAAAAAAATGACAAAAATCCAAATTTCTCAAAAACGGCTCTAACGATTTTGATAAATATTTCAAGGTTTTTAGTGCTTGAGAAGACAAACAAAATGACACCACCCGCATGTCTGTAAAAATTCAGGTTCAGAAGTTAGAGTCGAGGAAAAATAGGGTTTTACCCTGAAAAAATTGCTATAAGAGAGATTTCTGCGTTTTTCTGTCATATTTTATGTGCTGATTAACATACTAAAAGTTTACCAAAGTTTGACCACCGGAAGTGCCTCATTTGCAAGATGGCGTCCAAGAAGGTGACAATAGCATTAAAAACGTAGGAAATAAATGCGATAGGTGATGTATAAATGAATCTGGTGTCATAATACCACTGCCGATAATTGAAGGGAGGTATGAACTTCAGTTTTTGGAGGTTAAAAAAAAAATCGGCCGCCATCTTGGATCCGCCATATTGGATGAAGTGATTATTTTCAAATGTAAACATAGTGTTGTGACACATCATTTTGAACTAGATTTTAACGCTGTTTACAATGCCGAAATCAGTTTTTGAAAATCTTGACTCGTTTTCAAGATATACCCAAACAAAGATTATTCCCTATATAATCCTTATGGACGTTTCTAGCATGGAATATTTTTTGGGATTTTTTTGAACTATTTTCCTTATAGCTCCGGATGTAATCAAAGTACGTTGTTCGTTCTAGTCTTAAAATATTCGGTAGGATTTTGGCTTCAATATAAGCAATTTATCAATTGATTCAGATTCATTAGAGATGAGTTATGATACCTTTATTAACCATAAAATGTGATTTTTCTAAATTCAAAATTCAGTAAAAATTGTATATCTCAGATTCTAAGTAAGATATAAACCTCTTTCTGGCCTTAAAAGTATCAGTAAAATATTAGCTTTTATTTGAGCTATTGATCATGAAAATAGGACAATTGTAAGCCGAGATATGTTATTTTATTTAACATAAAATTTAACATTTTTAGCATTCAATCTTCAGTTGAAGACATATATCTCATGCTCTAAGTGAGGCATAATCCTCATTAAAGTCTTAAATTAAATGGTAAACTATGGGCTTTCTTTTGAGTTATTGATCTTGAAAATCAGTCAATTCTAAGAAGAGTAATAATCCTTTATTCAAATTAAAATGTAATTATTTTAGAGTTTGGTCCTTAAGTAAAGACTCATATCTCAAGTTGATAAAGAGATACAATCCTTTTTAAGGTCTTAAATGAATTGGTAATTGATTGGCTTTCATTTGAACTATTGATCATTAAAATCGGACAGGTCTAACCTGAGTTATAATCCTTTATTGACAGTATCATTTTAGAAAAATCTCATCTTATGGTTAATAAAGGTATCATAGCTCATCCCTAATGAATCTGAATCAATTGATAAGTTGCTTATGTGGAAGCCAAAATACTACCGAATATTTTAAGACTACAACGAACAACATACTTTGATTACATTCAGAGCTATAAGTAAAATAGTCCAAAGAAATTCCAAAGAATATTCCAAGCTCGAAACGTCCGTAAGGATTATACAGGGAATAATCTTTGAGTATATCATGAAAACGAGTCAAGATTTTCAAAAACGGATTTCGGCATTGTAAACAGCATGAAAATCTAGTTCAAAATGATGTGTCACAACACTATGTTTACATTTGAAAATAATTACTTCATCCAATATGGCGGATCCAAGATGGCAGCCGATTTTTTTTAACCTACAAAAACTGAAGTTCATACCTCCCTTCAATTATCGGCAGTAGTATTATGACACCAGATTATTTATACATCATCTATCGCATTTGTTTCCTATATCTTTAATGCTATTGTCACCTTCTTGGACGGCATCTTGAAAATGAGGCACTTCCGGTGGTCAAACTTTGGTAAACTTTTAGTATGTTAATCAGCACATAAAATATGACAGAAAAATGCAAAAATCTCCCTTATAGGAATTTCTTCAGGGTTGGGTGTTTTTTTTCATATTTTTCCTCGACTATTATGGGGATTTAAGTGTTAAAAAATTCATATTTTTCAAATTTCACAAAATATGTAACATCTAAGGAAAATATACTTGCAACCATTAAATTTGACTTGAAAAACCAAATAATCCAGTATTTTGAATCATTAGTTTACGCCAACTGGTTGCGAAGATAATTGATATTTTAGTTCGGCGGTAAACGCAGTATGTTGTCCAATGTTATTCTTACAGCAAATATTTAAAAACCGATATCTCCGTTATTTACTAACCGATTTCGATAAAATTTGGTATTTATTTGTGTGATTAATTCATTGTTAATTTGTTTTATTACACTGAATAGGTTTTCTGGTTTTAAATGACTTGAAGGGAGGAAGTATGTGTCAGTTTCCTGATACCGTTTATTATATATATATATATATATATATATATATATATATATATATATATATATATATATATATTAGAGATGTGCGAGTGCAGGTTTTTCAGGTCGAGTCGAGTAATTGTCAAAAGATTTGAATCTCGAGTTCGAGTCAAGTATAAACTAAAAAAAATATAGCCTAAGTTATAGTAATACGTTAGAACATGTAAAAAGTTTTACTTGTTAAAGTGGTGATAAATAAAGTTTTAATTATAAATTGAGAAGTATCAAAATATGCACTTCTATTAAATATTATTAATTTAAAATAACAACAGTAAGGGACAGAACATTAATGAATATCTGCCTCTGATAAAAAAGGTAAGTATTTTACATGTACTGACAAGAAAAATTACACATATTGCAAATATTGCATGATACTTGGCTAAAAATATTTGATCCTTGTACCTATTGGATATTAAGGTTGCAACATATAGTTTAATAAACTGATTTATTTTCAGACTTGAAATTTTATTTCCTACCTTCATTTTTATTTTTAGTTTATAATTTTATTATCATTCTTTGTGGTATGATTTGTGTAGCAGTTGATATTTTCCTCAATAATAAAATAATGCTATAATCAATAGGAAAGTAAAATTGTTTAAAGATAAATTTATTTCATGACCTCCTTTAAAAACAATATGTTATTACAGCATCACTAAAAAGATTTAACACAAATATCTCTGAAAATTACTGAGTACTTATTTATAAAAGCCTAAAGTAGGCCTATTTTTCAAAAAAGAATTTAAATAAAAAGCAAACTGTTAATTGAAAATATACATTTCAAGTGAAGATGTTTTGTTTTGAAATAATTTTACTTTCTAAAATCAATGGCAGAAAACCCACGAAGACACATAAACCAAATATTAATGTGTCAATTGAAGGGGTCCCCCGTAAAACGTTCTAAGCGACAAAATTTCAAAATCGGAGATATTCAGTGAAAAAGGTTCTCTAGGACACGAGCTACACCGTGGTATATTTTGCTTTGAAGATATTTGAGTTTGCAGCCCTGATTTCGTGAAGGAAGTTGGCTTCCTTCGCGGGACTGCACAGACTTTCTGGGGAATAACGTTCTATTCACCGAAAGATAAACTCCCCGCCGCTCGGTGCGTTGTCGCCCAGCGACCGAAATCGCGTAAATAAAAATAAAACAGGTGAAGCAAATATTAGAAAGTGGAAGGATAAAACCAGGAAGGAATATAGAAAAGCTTGATTACCCTATATTTCAAAAACGTAGAATAACGTTTTAGGTGCCACCTTTGGATAACTTTTAGTAAAATGACGTATTACGTTATGTAACAACGTTATGTTTTTGTACTTTTAGACCAATAAAATTGTTTTATATTCAGTTTTATTTTCGATTACGTTGGTATACCTACACTCCCTGATGTTTTCTATTAAAGCAGAAGAGGCAGTCTGTCAGAAAACGTTTGAAACGCCAGTCATTTAGAACGTTAGAGTCCCCAAAAAAACACGAAAAATGTTTAAAAAAGCTTAATGGCAAGAACAAATTTAGTATAAGGCTACATTATGATGTTACAAATTGGATATTGAGAAATTATACAGATAGTATGTTCTAACCTTGAAAAAACCTATATTTCAGAATTAAATTTTCAACGCTTGATTACTCGAAACTACGTTTTTGTCATTTAGATCGTTTTACGAGGGACCCCTTCAATTAATTCTAATCAATCTAAGAATAAAAACATAAATGCAACACAGACAATTTTAAGAAGACAAATCATCACACTAAACAACAACTTAAAGTGAACGACAAACTATTAATTCTATCACTGGCACTGCAGACGACACAACATAAGCTTATCTCACTCTCCTTATAGATTGTATGAGGGGGGGGGGGTGGAGTTTGTTTACCCATCAGCACTGCTCACCCGAACCATTGTTATTGTCTGAGGGTGTGCATGCATTGTTATTGTCTGAGGACGCGTGCGTGCGTCTGGTGAGATAATTAGGAGATAAAGAGCCCCTACTACCAAGGGTAAAATTAAAAAAAATATTGTCATATAACTACAAAAGATGGCTCATATTTTAATATTTTATTTTATAAATCAAATGAGACAAAAATAAAACTTGTAAAATTAATTTGTTATATAGATAAACCATGATTAAATAACAGACTTTTATGCCGTATCTTGCTGGTATTTCGTGGTTCTCTAAGGTCAACTAAATATAGCTGAAACCCCGATTCCTGACAACAAGCAATATTTCTAGCAACCTAGAGTTCCTTCCTTATCACTTCCGAGAATAATGTTTGTGTTTGTTTGTTCCTGGGAAGGACACGCTCTTCCTAACGTGTCTACAAAAAAATGATTGCAATAATTACCTTCCCGATAACAACTCCCACCTCAAAAGTTTGGCTTGAAAACTCGAGTATAAAAAAAATATTTTAATGAATCTAAGTAAAGGATAAATAAAACTATATATTTTATTTCCAAACAACTCTTTGGTGAATTGGAACTGGATTTCTTCTTTGGATGCAATTTTACCAATTCTGACATAATGTGGCAGTGTCGACTGTCGGCAGTCATAGCCACTGCTGTGAGTACGATCTGTCCATGATAGTTGTAAGATAGGTTAGGTCACCTACCTTTTGCATATTTGTACAGCACGACAAAATTAAACAAAATTTTGTCACAAAAATAATATTTTTTTGAACAAAAATTACAGTTTTTGCAATTTGAAATCAACCTCGACTCAAAATTCCCGAGTTTGAAAAAAGCTCGAGTTTCAAGGCCATACTCGAGTCGAACTCGAAATCTCGAGTACTCGCACATCTCTAATATATATATATGTGTGTGTGTGTCTGTCAGCACAATAGCGCTTGCAAACATGGTCTGATCTTAACAAAATTTGGCGCAACGTGGGGAAGTAGTAATTATTCAAATGAGTTTGAAAACTAGCCCGATCCGTCAATCAGAAGGGGGGGTAAACGGGAATAAACCCCCAAAAATTAGGTTTTTGGATTTTTTACAAAGAAAAATTATAATAATCTAATTTTTGATATCACCATTGAATTCAGCTTGAAAAAACAAATAAATTAGTATATTGTATCGTTGCTCTAAGTTCTTTAGTTTCTGAGATACTGAGAGTGATAAACACAGTACGTTGTCCCAATGTTAACCTTATGGGAAATAAATAAACTTGTTTATCTCACTTTTTTCTGAAAATATTTTGATAAAACTTTGTATGTGGCTTCATCTAGTTGAAATATACTGGATTATGGCCTAAAATACTCTATACCCTACTGTATACCTATATTCATGGCAGCAAACCTGCATACTCATTCTCCATGTTAACCTTATGGGTAATAAAAAAAGTCGTGTAGTTTGCTCATTTCTCAACATATCCTGGTAAGAACTGGCATGGGGCTTCGTACAGTTAATATCTACTTGATTATCGCCTAAAATACCCAAATAGTCAAATTGCTGAGGCAGCAAACCTACATACTCTTTTTCCCAATGTTAACCTTATGAGAGGTAAATAAAATTGGATAGCTTTCTTATTCCTCAACATATCTTGATAAAACCTGTTATGTGGCTTCATATAATTTTTATATAGGCCTAATGGATTGTAGCCTAAGATCCCTCATTTTCAAATTTCTG
Source organism: Flexamia atlantica (assembly GCA_035578135.1). Lineage (NCBI taxonomy): Eukaryota > Metazoa > Arthropoda > Insecta > Hemiptera > Cicadellidae > Flexamia > Flexamia atlantica. Next base: position 144,583,358 of record JAQJVK010000001.1, on the reverse strand, counting down.
TGGCAGAAAACCTGCATTTTTCCGTACTAATCTTATGGAGAATAATTTATTTTTGAATAGCAATTGTGGGCATTTGGCAAGTCACAGGATGAGGAAGGAGGGCTCAAATTAAATGTTTTAATGTCAGGGACTCAGGAAAAGTACTGGAATTTCTTAAAGTTTGCCAGAAAACAAAAAAATATATAAAATATCTGCCATTTAATTAGCATTGAGAGCTAAAACGTCTGCTTTGTTTACATTAAAACATGTAAGCTGTTTTGATTCAAAGCCATAATGGTGGATACAGACATAGGGTTTATTCAAAGGCGATAACTATATATCAAATAAATGTACTATAACGAATACAAATTTTTACTAATGATGTTTATGAAATTTTTACACAAACTTAAACAGCTGGTCATTTCCCCATATGATTAAATTGGAAAAGCCAGCTGTTTTGAAGTTTTGAACATTGCATTTTCGTGCCTAGTAGAGGTAGTGAGGTATAAGATGAAGCTTGGGTGTTTACAAACAAACCCAGATGAACTTGGGTTTTTCCAGGAGGGGAAATAAACATTTACATATGATCAACTGATTCAACAACGAATATCTTGTTTCAGTCATGTGTTACTTGCTAAACAAAAAACATGTCACCTGTTTATTGATTGTTATTCAAAGAGCAAAACACTGTTTCTAATATCAACCCACATTTTGTTTTGGTTTAGTATTTTTTATCTACCAGACTAGTAGGATAATCACATGGCTTTGTTTACTTCCACATCATCAATGATTCATTCCCTTCCTCTGTTGAAACTTCAAACTCAAGCTTCTTCTCATACCTCACTACCTCTATTGGCTATTATTTTTTTAGCCTTTTGGCCCTAAAAGCCGCTAGTGGAGAGTATTTTTGCACGCTTCCTTTAGAACGTATATTGATTTTACTTGATGCGAGGCTTCATTTAAATTATTTTCTTCTGCATTTGAAATTCTCTGAGTATGCAGGACTGCTGCAACGGGGTATTTTATTATAACACGACAATATCTAACTGAAAGATGGTACTTACCTTATGTCTAACAGTTCCAAAATTATAGTGTTTTGCCCACTATATGAATTATCGGGATGGTATTCTCTGATGGTTCATTTACTAAAACTATTCATCTGTTGAGTGCACATCATAGGACAGTCAAATACATCAGCACAAACATTTACGCTTAAAAAACTAACGAAAACACATACTAGGCATACTTTTACAACTGACTATTTTTTAATTAATTTTTTTGTGGATTTGATGACCATTTTCTTACGTGCTCCGAAATAGCCTTTACAGTGCACCTGATCGCGTGGCTCTAAGTGCGGAACGCCATCGGGAAGTTGCTTACGTGTGCACCCGATGGCGTTACAGTTTTGCAGAAGCTTTACATCTGCTTCCTATCAGTGCTATGGTCAGGTGTAAAAGTAGGCCTTCTATGGTTTTTTTAAATTTAAATGTGTGTGATAATGTATTTGACTGTTTCATGACGAGTCCTCAATGGGTAGATAGTTTTTGTAGATGAACAACTTGAGAATGCCATCCTAGCAAAACATATAGGGGCGCTTTCCCAAAATCTGGTTTAACTGTGAATGTAGTTTAAACTCTAGTTTAACCCACAAATTTACTTTCTCCAAAAACAATTCTCCATTTAAACCAAGTTTGATTTATCCCACAAAGTTCAGATGAGAAGCATGGTTTAACCAGCGATCTCTATAATACAACTGGATCGCGCGCTGTAATGCCCAGAACAAGGCTCATTTCGGCCCGGCCGCTCCCCCCACCGCTAACGGGTGAGCCTCGCCGCGCGGCCCATACGCATCTTACGGGGCTACCGTGTTTTCATTGATATAAACCAAAGTAACTTGGTTGATACTTACTCAATTGAAATGGGAGTTGTTACCCTATGAAATTGCGAAGGTTGTTGTGTACTATTACGTTATTACAAACACCATAGCAACTATAAATATGAAAGAAAAAGGTGTGACTTGGTATTTTTTCTATAGTTTTATGTTTGTAAAATATTACCAGTTCAACTGAACCTTTCACGCTATAAAACAATTATTGCATGGGCCTAATGCATTCATATGAGTAGAACAAAGAGTAGATTTTGTCCCGATCTGCTGTAAGTATATAGAAAGAGATGTTTACAAATATCAGCCCGCGCGTAGCAAATGGGTAAACAAAATCACTCAAAGGAGGTAATTCAAGTCTCGACTATCGATGTAAATATACATCGATGGTTTCGACTGGTCTGTTTCTAACCCCAACCTTCATTAATCCTTCGTCCACCTTCTGAAATTCAGTTCCGTTGGTTTTTGCTGTTTGTTGTGATTACAATAAGCCCAAGTCATCATGCCGAAATATTGCGCGGCGTACAACTGTTCTAATAATGCTAAAGACAAGTCGTTATCATTTCACTGATAAGTAATTTTGCTTTGTTGATACTACATTAGTATTTTAGGTCTGAAATATAAATCCAAAGTCATGATTTAACTAAACTTCTGTTTTTGGTACATTTTAAGTTTTGTTTATTTCTAATGTTTTCAATATATTAGTTGGTTTCTGAAGACATACTACGTGCCTAAAATGGGAATCGCTCTACCATTCAATTGACAAACAGGAATTTAATTATCAAGGTCGTATATCTATGTCGTAATATTGTAAGACACATTATTAGTTTTTTTTTTTTAAATACTAGTTTGTAAATGTAATGTATAGGATTCTCGCGTCACAGTGTTTGTTACCAAACTCCTCTGAAACGGCTTGACCGATTGTTATGAAATTTTGTTTGTATAATTTTAGTTGAAGTAAAATTGATAAAGATAATAATATTTGTTTTTCAAAATAAATCTACAACCACCAATTAAAACTGAGAACACTTAACAAAAACCCAAGTTTGGCTGGCCTTCGGCAAAAACTGCACAAGTTAGTATTGTTTAAGAATACATAAAACCAATATGTGATTACTAAGGTTATGAAAATATTATTTTTGTCGAGTAAATGGTTTTTTATTAGTGTATTTAATGCTTATTTTTATGACCTATTCCAAGCCTTTTAGCCCTCATTTAATACTACAACCAAATAAATATATTTAATCACCACATTCACGCTTGCCATGTGTATTTTCTTGGTAAAATAATTTATATTTCCATGAAATTGAAAAACATAATTTTTATAACTTCATACTCGAACCAGAATAAATGCGTTTACTAAATTAAATCGTAAAATATCAGCGAAGATAACAGCTTTCATTCAACATGCAAAAATGTCTGGCGAATACAGTTTATAACAAAATTATTTTGATATAAAATCTGTATCATTATCTCCACAATTTAATACAGATTGCAACTGTGTGAATTAATTAAAAATCAAGCAACTACGAGCAAAGATATAGCGGTTTTTGTGAGCGCGAACAAGGTGGTCCCGTGTAAAGTGTGTGGCTGCAGCGGCAGGGTTTACCCGTTGGCGGTGGGGGGGAGCCGAGCTGCTGATCCAAAAACACAGCACACAGCGCGCGATCCAGTTGTATTATAGAGATCGCTGGGTTTAACTGAGGACATAGAGAAATATCCTTTTGCACAGAGAAGTAGAACTGCTGTTTGACAATGTAAACAAACATTGTTTTAAATGAAAAATAAAATTTTTATGAATTAAGCAAAATAGTTTTGCCTCTATTCCTACGTGAGTTCATTTACACAACTGCTGTTTGAATTTATTGTACTTTATTTTATTATTTTTAGTTGACTTCCTTTCTTTAGCTTGACCTTTTGTTTTCTTAATCACACTACAGTATTAGTTGAAATATATGAAGAGGATTTTGAGACAGCGCTTCCTAGAACCAGATGTCTAACGAAAATAAGATATCGAACTAAAGATTTCAGGTATACAAAATGAGACAAAAATTATTATTACTTTTGTTTTAGACTTTATAAAAGAACAGCCACGGCATTTTCTGGGTAGGTGTTCGCGGAGCCATGACCGCGTCACAAAAATGTTCCTGAAGTTAGTTTGCTGAAGTTTCTATAGAATATCCCGAAGGCGCGGAACGTCGCGGTCGTTGCTGGCCGTGATGACGCTGAGCGAATGCTCCCATTTAATTGAATGTTCTAAACTTAAAATCATGTATCGCCCACCTCTAACGGCCCTGCATGAATGCAGCTTTAGTTTTCTCCATAGTCTAAATTAATAAAAAAATTTAACTTAAAGGTAAAAGAAGTGAAAACACTGGATAGTGCCTGTAAATAAATAATAATATGAACACAGTTGAATACATTTTTGAACAAAAATTTGGAACAATTCAACAGCTGATAATGAGCCTACACAGTTGAAATTATTACAAGATCAATAGTAAGGTTCCATGAGTCAAAATAATTCCCAATATAGCATCGATAACTGCCAAACATACAATATCAAGTTGGCAAAAGTGAGCAAAATCAAGAGGAAAAGACCAATTTGTAAACTAAGCTGATCCAAATCGTAGTTAAACTAAAGGGTCATTCCATATCAAATCAACCAATGGTCTGGAACTTGATATCTCAAAATTTAATGAAACTTTTTTTATAAGTAATACTATTAAAGAAAATGAAAAATACCAAGTTTCAGATTTTCTTTACTTATTGTTTCTGAGTTAAGATTTTTTGAAAATTGAAAAAACCGCTGATTTTCAACGTGTTTGGATACCTTTAAATCTCTCTTCCTCCAAAACCGTTCAACCTAGAGAGATCAAACTTTCACTATTCTCTTTAGAATTTCAAGAGCTTTAATTTGATGTGTCACTTGACTACATTAGTTTAGTAGGTAAGATTTTAAAAATCCAAAAAAAGTTTTTTTGAAAAATCTTAAAAAGGAAATTTTTAATTTTTTTGAACAAATATATGTTTTTTGTCTCTTTTATTAGAGTACATGTGCCAAATTTCATTATGGTACTCCTATGGTATCATTTTTTTTAAAGTTACCACAGTAGTTCAACTTCTGAACAAGTAAAATGCACGTAAGTTAACGTGACCATTGACCATAGGACCATACAGAACATAATAAATATTAATTTTGATTTTTACCACATGGTGGAGGGGAGCAAATCAGAATGTATTTTTTTTAAAGAAAGATGATTATTTTAGAGACATGCAGTAAAGTGAACTACAATAATAATAATAATAATAATAATAATAATAAAATAATTATTATTTTATAAAATAAGTCATTAACTCTTACCTCTTAAATTAAATTGTTATGTTTGAGCAATGTCCTTTCCACTGATCACTTGAAAACACTATTATTTATTTCTAAAATATTTACAGTAGTTATCTAATATGGTCCTATTTCAGAGTTCAATTTATTTACAATAGAAAATATGATCATCTAGTTAATTGACATAATCACAAGCCACTGTCTTGAGACCAGGATGTTATGATTTTATGAATACAATGCTTGCTTCTTCTTTGATAAAATTTGGGAAGCTCTAGATGTCTCGTCTGTAAGTTCTGCCAGTTGGTGTGGTAGGATTAATACTGCATAAATTAAAGTTGTGTGGCACTGTTAAGACATCTGGTCTTCTGGGGTATCCAAAAGATGGGGATGGTCCATGAGGGTGGAGAAATGACAAAGTTACCTCTTTTTCAGAGTGGTTTTTAGACAAAACACCAGCTATCCACCATTTGCTGTCATATACACAAGCAACAAACCCATTTATCTCTTCAAATGGTACATCATCAGCATCCGGAGCAACCTGAATGTTGTAAAGATCTGACTTTTCAGTGTCAGATATAATTTTTGTCTTTATTTTTGTTTTACTGACAGGAATAAAAGCATGGTAGCCCTGAGTACCATTGACGGTAATAGCTTCCTCAAATCTTTTTGCTAGGATTTTCTTATTATTATTCTTATTATTATCCTAATTATTACCTGATTAGTAATTGTTAACTTTTTATATGTTCCCATAAGAGTACCATAATGAAATTTGGCACACGCACTAATAAAATGTAGGACCTACAAAAAAATTTCAATAAAATAAAATATCATATTTATTATGTTTTGTATTTATAGTCAATGGTCATGTCACCTTACATGCATTTTACGTGTTCAGTAGTTGAACTACTGTGGTAACTTAAAAAAAATGATACCATAGGAGTACCATAATGAAATTTGGCACATGTACTCTAATAAAAGAGACAAAAAACATATATTTGTTCAAAAAAATTAAAAATTTTGTTTTTGAGATTAAAAAAAAAACTTTTTTTTGGATTTTTGAAAAACTTACCTACTAAACTAATGTAGTCAAGTGACACATCAAATTAAAGCTCTTGAAATTCTAAAGAGAATGGTGAAAGTTTGAACTCTCTAGGTTGAACGGTTTTGGAGTTAGAGAGATTTAAAGGTATCCAAACAAGTCGAAAATCAGCGGTTTTTTCAGTTTTCAAAAAATCATAACTCAGAAACGATACGTGAAAAAAATCTGAAACTTGGTATTTTTTTATTACTTTGAAGGGTAGAACAAACCTGCCAAATATTACTCATTTTTAAAAACCTAAGGTCTGAAATTATTTTTTTATTGGTTGATTTGACATGGAATGACCCTAAATCATCATAGCCATGTGTTGGGGAAAGTCTTTCATAGTTTAAACATCCAATTAAACTTGTTTAAAGTTAAACGAGTTAACTTAAACCAGATTTTGGAAAAACGCCCCATGGTGAGCAAAACACTATAATTTTTGAACAGTTAGATGTAAGATACAGACCTATTTTTAGGCTTTAACACAGTTCAAGGGATACAACGATATATTTTAATGTATCTTAAAATAATAAATAAACATTTCATGATATAAGGTAAATGTCACAGTTTTCGGAACTGTTTCAAGTGCCTATGAAAAATTAAAATTCAAACTGTACAAAAAAGTACATTTTTACTCACAATAGGGTCTCTCTGAAAGATGACGACTCTTCCTCCCTTATCCCCTGTGGCTAAAAGGTCTCCATCATGGTTGAATTCCACACATGATATGATGTCCGCTGAAACAATAGTTACAAAAATTAATTGTATGTAACAAAAATAACCAGTGATTTTTATTGATTGATGAAGTAAATTCTCACTAAGGGTTCATTAAATATTAACCAAATATTCAATTTAAGAAGAAAATATCTTTGATAACTTGACGATGAGAAAAGTGTGCAGCTGCTCTAAAGCTTAAGTTGTCCTAAATAAATTTTATTGAGTAAAATTTGCACCAACTTATTCCTGAAAAAGCCAGATAGTAGACTTGTTTGAAGTAGACCCTTCTCATCTGAACTCGTGATGATCTGCGCACCGAATAGTCGGGATGACTTTGAAATAACTAAGCCATGAGGGTTATTCAGGCATAAATCAACAGGAAACACATTGTCTAATTTGGTCTGAACCATATAAAAAATAAAAAATTGCATTACACGCAGTTCCTTTATCTGTGCTTACGAGTAACAAAAAACCTCAGTTCAGTTTGTTAACTATATGAGTTCAGTGTTAACTATATAAGATAGCATTAAATTTATATTAAAACTAGCAAATATATCCACAGCTTCCCCCACTGAAAGGATTTAATTACAAATCATAATATGCCATGTGCAATTTTTAGGATTAATAAACAAATGGACTGATTTGAGTTTTGGGCCATGGGCGAGCAATTATACCATTAAGGTGCAGCTGGTAATTCCACTTAAGATTATAATGAGACGGTGTAACGTTTCCTCTAAAAAGGTTTGCTTCATGATTAGCAAATGGTATGAATTAGCTTCCTCCCATTTGTCAAAGCAAAGAGAGAGATAACCCGGGAAATGAATCAAAAAACACTGTGGGCGGGCTTTTGATTTAACATCAATCTGAATGTATTTTGAATCTGCGTTTCTAGTGGATATACATATACTCAAAATAAAATATCCATACTGAGTTTTAAGATTATAGCTTGAATATTTATTTATTTATTAGACAGAAAACCCATTTTACTAAAGTGGAAACAGAATATAGTACTTCGGGCCGGTCGTACAAATATCAGGTCTTTCAGATCTTTTGAGAAATATGAGTGGGTGGCCGTAATAATTTGTACATTTTATTCTTTCAGTAGATTGGATCTTGTACCTTTTCTATCCCCTGAAAATGTTCTACAGGCTTCCAATCCATAGTTTATACAACTAAAATGGCCTCCATTTTGAATTTTATAATATACCTACTCTATTTTAGCCGTCTGAGAGAGAATATTTTAAGAGCCTGCACAGAGTTCCTTATCTGCAATTTGTTCGTATCTAGAGCCTATAAAGAATATTAGGGCCAAGTTTCATGGCCTCAAGTCTTGTAGTTTTTGAGAAAGTAAGCTTTGAAAGGTAAAAATGGCCACCATTTAGAATTTTATAATATACCAGATTTAAGCCTTTAGAGAGAAAATATTGCAAAATCACAGGCTTAGAACGCCTACACTGTAAAGAATATTTGTGCCAAGTTTCATGGCAAATCAGTCTCTTGGATCAGTCAGTCAGTCAACCGTTTTTAGCTTTTATACAAATAGATTTACATCCAAGTTTAGATGGTTCATAGCTGTTTAAATCCAGAAAAGGAATTAAAGGGGGTCTAGTGTTTTTGGAAGTTATTCTTTAATTTCGATATAATAGAAATGGAAGTATAGAACTACTGGTTTTGCTATTCCAAACCCCACTATTCCAAAATCTATAGTTTTTACTTAAAATAATTGGAAAAATTGGTAAGCAAATCAAACGGTAAACATTTGACAAACACAATTTATTGTGGGGTTAAATTCTCCGTTTTACCAGAAAAAAAGATTCTCGTTGATTGCATTTTTCACTTTTAAGTGCTTAAACTCTTCATTATAATCTCAAACAGGGTTCTCAGTCCAAATTAATTTTAAATGGCGGGATTCTACATTATTTTTTTCTGAAAATTTTGGTATGGTAGACCTCCTATTAGAGATAGGAGACGAAAAACATAAAAGAAACACCATTACAGTATAAAAATACTTTTTGAACTAAAATCGATTCCTTAAACTAAAATATTTATCAATGAAGATTGAATTTCTACAGAAATCATATAAACAAATAAAACTATATTCCGTCTGACCTTTTAAATTTGGAAAGAATGTGGGAAGAGCAAAATGTGTTGTATCTTGAGAAGACTTCTTGTACATTCTACAAGTCATAGAAAGCCCAACAGTGGCTGGCAACTAGTCAAATTCTCTAATGCCAGGCGATTGCTTCAAATGCATACATGTTATGATGAAAACAAAGCTAGTTTGATGTGACGATCTTTCATGAGGATTTAACAAATGATTTTTAGGACTAGGTAGAAGAAAGTCTGATTTTACACTATCTCAGAGGCTTTTTGTATTTTTCTAGTATATTTGATCTAGGGAGGGTATGTTTGAAGGATGGATCTTTAATTATTAGTGCTCAAATGAGCTTTCTTTTGTGAATATACATCATGCATAGCTAAAGGTTGTTGGATAAGAAGGGAGGTCCCAAATGGATGGAGGGAACAAGAGGAATTTGTATACCTTATGTTATTGAGTAAGAAAAAAAAGTAATGGAGTTTTTTCACACTTCTATATACTGTATTTATTTTGGATTAATTTTGTAAATGTGTTTGTTGTTTTTGGATGGTTTGTAATGTGGAGAGTAAATGATAACAAGGATCATTTTCAAGAATAAAAATGATTGCTGTGTACATAGGAAATACAAATATAAGCCGACAAGATTCCCAAACGAACTTGCACTGCTGTTCACCCGCTAACATAGACTTTCCAAATACTTTGCGGCTAGCATAAGAAAGCTTGGCGTCATATTCATGTTTGTATCGTTCAATGTTAAAGTCAACTGAACTAACAAAACCAGAGGCATCTACTGTTTCGACCGGCATTCGCAAGGACCGCTGGCTGCACTCCAACGAAGTGACAGAAAATATAGGTTACAATCAACTTCAACGGCACTCACTTCGGAGGCTGACTATTACAACTGTACATTGTCGATATTATCAATGTTGAACGAGACCAACTCAACTCCATTTTTCTAGAACAGAAAAAGCTGAAGGCACAGCTCTTATAACGGCGCTGATACGATGCTCAAACAGCGTTATAGTTATAGGTGCTCATGTTATGGTTATGGACAACTGTAACTAAAATAGCTGATTCAGCCGGTTGTTTTTATTTTAGCCGAGCAAAGCTTGGTCCCCAGTACTACTCATATTAAAAATAGAAGAAACCTGGTTGATGACTCAATCAATCAATTCAATCAATCTGTCAAACAATATCAAAATTGATAAAAAATAGTAAGTTGGTGAACCTTCTACTTTAAACCTTTCTTACAAGTGTTTAGCTAATTGAGCAGAGCATTACATGACACACTGCCATGGCATCCTGCCGGCGAGGTGTTGCCAAATTTGGATAAGTTAAATTGTGGCTCACTCCCAACTGGTCACTTTCACATCTCTACTTCAGTGCCCCTCCCCACCCTCCACACTATCATTGCACTCGATCAACACAACACACTACCATTCCCCTCAGTTAATGACATATTACTTATTTTCAGTATGTTAAAGGATATCATCTGAAATTTTAATGCTTGTGAACTCTTTTAACAGCCCTTCATGTACTTATGAACAAGATCTTGACAAAATTTTGGTTCAAATGTATAGGTCATTCATTGAGCTATTGTTTAATAATCCTGGCACAACATAAATCAGCTGGTCCTTGAAAGTGACAGTAGACATAATACAACTAAGAAGTGGGAGAAGGAGGGAAATTTATCTTTCGCCAGTAATAGCCATTTCCCTTGTGTAAGCAAATGAAAACCAACGAGTATATTTCTCAAGATCCCGTCGAGTATATCTTTGGGGCCGGAGAATTTTTTTGGTTAAGACATCGTTTTGTCGAATGAATCATTTTATTTGTTATTGATTTTATGTATTTTATTTAAGTTTATTGATTGTCCACTAGAGAGTGACACTTAAGACTACTGAATTTTAAAAGATTTCTGATTTTCTCTTCTGCTTTTGTGAGGTTGGCCTGTGGTTGGAATAATTATATAAATTACCCTACTCTCCTGCTTCATATTTGTGTTAATTGTACTGTATAAGGCCATTATTTCATTTACCTAACACTCATTTTTGAATCTTATTCGCCTTAACATACGAATCAGGGTGTGTCAATGTCATACTTAAAGTATGTCTGTCGTAGCCATTTGCTGCAATTGGGCACACTTCATGAAGTGCCCAACGCAGCCCGGGTACTTCATGAGGTGCCCAGCATGCCAGGACACATAGTGTAACTTGATTATTTTCATCAAAATTATTGGACACTTCATGAAGTGCCCAATGCTCATTAGACATTGACACATGCTACTATCGAGGCATGTTGGGCAGTCGATTTAAAATCTTAGTTAAAGTAAATCCCAATGTTTATATTATTGGTTGTGCCTGTGTTAAAGTAGCCAATGTTATTGTTTGCTACTAGACCTTTTAATTTAAAAAAAATTTAAATATTGATTTTATTTACAAACGCTTTTGAAAATATCATTAGTCTACATTATATTTCGATAATGAATTTTTTGTGTTAAAAGTTAAGTTCTGGCTAAAATAAACATTTAACAATCACGTAGTTATTTTTCAAAATAAAATAGAAACTCTTTAATCTAGAATAAAACATAAAAACTTATAGTTGGTTTAAAGTTTCAAAAAATATCGTTTTCAAATAGTTGTAAAATAAACAACAGGATAAAACGATAGGTAATACGCTATTAAAAACAATAACAATGATAATTAAAAACTGAATGTATTGTAGCAACCCCTTACTTTTGAATAACGTTTAACATTCATAGGTTATCCCTTTAGACAAATTATTTTTAAGAATTTCCAACTATTTGACTCAATACGCATAATCAATACGCTTAGATTTTTAAGCTACGTTATATCAGCAGTGATACAATAAAAGATTTAAAGTACTAGAAAGCTGTTAAGTAAACAGAGTACTCCATATACATATTTTATTGTTCTATAAACAAATAAAAAATTACAATGAAAAGGCTTAATTTAATGATATTATATTGATTCTTTCAAAATAAAATCTTTAACCAAAATTGACGTTAATGCTGATAATATTAAAAAAGAACCAATGAAATAGTAAAATTCTATATAAATTAGGTGTTTTCAATTTTAATACCAAAGAAGAAACTAAAAAAATGTTTTTTTTATATTTTCAATACTCTTATGGCAATTTCTTTAAATCTGTTTTACCTTGATATATTTTGATTTTGATTTATTATAAGTTTTATTAAGGGTGAATAAGTAAGAAGTTAATAAATTAAAACATGAAAAAATAGGTTAATGTTTATGTTTATGTGTTATATTCAGCGACAACACAGTACCAACAGACGGATTACACGAGGCGCAACGTGAAGCCTACATTTTGCTTCTATTGTTGGCGCACGGTCATCCCAACCAGCGCGAGAATTTTGACGCATCGGGGTGTGGGGGAGGAGAGGAAGTCACTCCCCTACTCAAGCCCCGCCCCTTTACTACTGCTATAAGCTGTAAATAAGTGAACTAATATTCGAAACAAAAGTAAAATTCTTGGTTGTCAAAATATATTTAAGGTTATGGTTTGAGGTTTTGTTTACGTAAGTTTTATCTTTGTCATTTCATCCATAAAATTGGAAATATGCATTGTACTCTCCGAATTTGTATGTACCTGTTGTTAAATAAGAGTTTAAACTTGAAATAGTCGTGTTTCCATAATTTTTAATTAAAAAATCATTTTCCCAAAAGTAAACAAATATTGTTTATTTTCTTTGATTGATGACAGCTGTCAACTCGGTCGAGGTTTAAGAGTCGCTATCTAACGGATAATAAAAACACTTCAAGAACAAGAAAAAAAAACAAAATGATCGTCCTATAGGAAACCAAATCGGTACAAAAAAAACCACTTTGCTGCGGCCAATGACGTACGCTTATTTAGGAATCGTCCATCCCTCTCTAAACATTGTTTCTCCATCTCTCTCGCACACGTTCTTTAAAATGGTCGGGATGACCGTGCGCCAACTGTAGTCCCTATGCATGGAAAAAATAAACTACATAAAAAATTACAAATATGAGATTTTGTTTACGTAAGTTTTATCTTTGTCACTTCATCCGTAAAATTGGAAATATGCATTGTACTCTCTGAATTTGTATGTATTTGTTATTAAATAAGAGTTTAAACTTGAATGGTCGTTTTTGGGTCATTCTCAAAAAAGTGTACATTTTATGTCCTTATGTTTTTTCAGCTAAATTTGAGTACATTTTTAAATAGGATTTTTTAAGGTTGAATGTATTTAAACTGCTTTTTCAGGGTGGCCTAAATACATTTTTTTTTAACTGGCGAAATATTTTTTTAAAAATACACAGACTGTGACATGTCATGTCCGTGGAATGTAACTGACCTCAGTTCTGTGTAATTTTAACTAGTTATTTCATGAATGTGGTAATTATAACTTAAAGACATAATACAATCTGTGCTCTTTGAATTACAAGTAAATCATAAAGATAAATAGTTTAAAGAAAAAATCTACATTATTAAGAGAATTTTTCATAAATAAATTGTGTCTACAAATTGTGTCATGTCCGTGGAATTTCCTTAAAGTTGCAGTAAAACCCTACAGATAGCAGCACTCTTATTTGTGAAGCTTTCCTCTAGTAGTCTGGTAGCCATTTTGAATTGTTCAAGTATGTATTTTGATCTGGATTGTTAATTTACAAGATTAAAAGGTCTAAATGTTGTGTTATGTTGAGTTTGCTAAGATCAGCTTGTCACATCTGTGAAGAAAATATTAAAGTAAGTACAGCTTATTTAATCTGTAATAGCATATGATTGTAATGATCAATGTTTTTACTTGTAACTTCTGTTTTGGGAGGAACATAACCCCAAAACAGTTTTGCACTATGAAAGATATTGGTAAAAAATGTCATGTCCGTGGATGTCACATCCGTTGCCTAGGCAGTTCCACGGATGTGACCGACTGGCAACGGACATGACAATCGCTCTATAACTAAAATATATTAATTTTTTGTATGATATCTTTGATTTCAAACAGAATAATTTTATTCAAGTTATTCAATGTCAATTGTTGATAATGATACAGTGATTTTTATGATTACCGTAGCATTAGTAGCTAATATACCATGATAAAAAAATTTTCTTCTTCATTACACAAGAAGAAATTTAGGCTACCGGTAACTGTTATTCCTATTTTCCGTAAATTTATGTTTATACAGGGATACTCAGCTCTTTACGATACGACTTTGATCAAACATTTTTGAAGATTTTATTTCTGTGAGGGTGAATTTTATAATTTAAAAATACAGTATTAAAATCCTCTTGAGAAGTGTTTCTTTAGGATTTTAGCCTTTTTTTCTGTGCAAGTAAATTTATTCAATCAGGGAATTAGGTTTTATAGGCCCAGGTAAGTTAATGAGTTAAAACAAAATATTAAACACAACCTATTATCAGGACTTAAATTATAAAAAAAATTTTGTTTTAGGGATTATTAATTTTGGAAAAATGAAGAAAGAAGACAAAATAAGGTTGCAGAAAAAATTAAGTATGAGAAGAGCAAGAGAAAGACTTCGAAATGACGCAGAAAGATATGAGGAAGAGAAAAAAAAAGATCGAGAACGTAAAAAGAAGAGCAGGAAAAGAATTTGTGAAATGTCAGAAAGAGAAAAAAGGAAACAGAGGAAGGAATGGAAAGAAAGAACCAGAAAAAGTCGGGAAAACAAAAAGAAAGTTCTTACTGCAATTACGAACATTCCATCTCCTCCATGCAGTCCTCATTCAGAGCTCGCTAACGACAATGATTTGATACCTGAGCCTGTTTCTGGGAAATCCCGAAAAACAGTCGGTGAAAAAATACGTAGAAAGAATAAACAGAAATTGAAGAAAAAAATTGACATGTTGGAGACAGAAAATAAAATACTACAAAGTAAACTCTCTAAGTACAAACAAAGATACTACAGGCTGAAAAAAGGAAAACAAGACACACCTGAAAAAGTTGTAAATGACCTACTAAGAGGACAGAAATGTTCCCCGGAAGTGAGAAAAAGACTAACATTTGGTGAGGCGATAAAGAAACAAATTAAAATAAATTACAAACAACAAAAAGGTTTAAAAAAGAAACAAATATTTTCTCGTGTTATTACGGGAAAAGTTATAAAGAAATACCGAATAATGAATAGTTTGGAAGCTCTGACTTCACGACGAGTCTTTCAAGGTAGACAATTTCAAGACTGTGAAGGCGTAAAAAAATCACTCTTGACAAAGAGATTGGTTCAAGAGTTTTTTGAAAAAGATAGCAGTAGCAGACTAACAGCAGGGAAAAAAGAAACTGTGACAAGAAAAAAGGTAAAAAAACAAAAAAGACTCCTGAATGACACCTTGAAAAATTTATATGCCGAGTTTGTAAAGCAACACCCTCATGTGTCATATGCAACATTCTGTAGGTTTAGACCTTTTTGGGTTGTAAAGCCTAATCACAATGCAAGAGATACTTGTCTGTGCATCGATCATGCTAATTTTGGCTTCATTGTCGATAAATTACGAGCACTTAAAATCATAAATGAAAACAATTCAACAGAGGTGGTGAAACAGTTAACTTGTAACGGGAAGTTAGAAGAATCATGTTTGGAAAGAAAGTGTCCGAAGTGTAAGAACAAATCCTTAAACATAAATGTATTTGAAGATGGGGAGATAGAGTACTGGCAATGGAAGAAAAAGAAAATTGATGTAGAGATCAAGGGAAAAATCAAAACATGTCAGAAAACTATCAAGGAAGAATTAAAATCAAGTAAAAAAGATCTTGTTTTGAAATTTATAGAAATGACCACCAAGTTTATGAAACATGTTTGCAATATCAGGCACCAGTATACAGCCATAAACGAAATAAAAGACAATCTAGGCTCAAACGACATACTAATCCACTGTGATTTCTCTGAAAATTATAGCTGCAAATATTCAGAAGAAATACAGTCTCTACATTTTGGAGGCTCGAGAAACCAGGTATCGTTGCATACAACAATAGTGTATTACCGCAGCAATGGTGAAACAAAATGTAAATGCTATTGTTCACTGTCACAAGATAGACGTCACAATTATGCTGCAATATGTGCACATTTAAAACCTGTGATAAAAGACATAAAGTCATCAATAAATAATGTTCTTAAAAATGTGCATTTCTTAAGTGATGGTACTTCACAACAATACAGGAACAAGAACATGTTTTATTTGATTTCTACATTTTTTCAAGAGGAACTACAATGTCAGACAATACGTTGGCACTTTACCGAAAAGGGACACGGCAAAGGAGCCCCAGATGGAGTTGGGGGATGTGTTAAGCGTACGGCTGATGCCATGGTAGCTGTCGGGAAAGACATACCTGATATGGATACTCTAAGAAATGTCCTTGAATTGAATTGTCCTGGAATAACAATTTTGAAAGTGGATGAATCTGATTTTCCATTATATGAACAAAGTGTGCCACAACACCTACAAACATTCAAAGGAACATTGCAGGTGCACGAAGTTTGTTGGAGTAAGTTAGGCTTACAAGCAACAGCTAAACTTGAAGCTAGAAGATTATCATGCCCAAAATGCCAAACTGCCTGTAAGCATTATGCAATTGGGAAGATCTCCTTGATCACGACACAAATTAGTATCCTTTTAACACGGTTGTTAAGACACATTTGTAATAAATTCTATGAAATTAGGCATTTGGTTTTGGGGGAGATATTAGTTAAATTTCTTACCAGGCAGGTCTATAAAGGTAAGTAAAATAAAGTCCCTTATTATGTATTCTTTATGTTTTCCTTAACCATACACAGATGAACAAGTGGAGGACACTACACCTAACGAGGGTCCTACACCTAACAGTCACAAGAAATTGCGATATGAAGAGGTTTACAGTGATTCAGAAAATGAAGTTGAACAAAACTTGAGTGAAGCCTCTTTTGGCAATAAAGTTGGGGCAAATGAAAAATCTTCTATTGTTAAAGTTAATGATTATTTAGTTGTAAAAGTCTTTGGCCGAAAGGGAACAGAATTTTATTATGCTGCTTGTGTAACTGAATGTTTGGAGGACGGTTATCAAGTTCGCTTCATGCGAAGATGCCGAGACACCAAGAATAAATTTGTTTTTTCTAAAGAGTGTGAGGCAGTTGTTAATGAAAGTGAAGTAGAAGCAATTTTGAAGCAGCCTAAAATAAATTCTAGGGAGCAATATATTTTTGAAGATGTACCAAAGAACATTAAACTAGGCCTTCTTAATTAGGTTTGGTTGGCATAGCTTCACATGAAATTAGACTTGGCAGAAACTTTTGTTACCTCTTTTACCTAAATTGAAGACAATGTAATTCAAGTTGCAGTACATTTTGGGGGTTATATTTTGTGTTGGGCGGAGGGCTTGGGTGATATTATTTGCTCTTATTGGAGTTATATTTTTTGTAATTTAAGGCTGTATACTTATCTATTAAGGTCACATAAATGTAGGCTAGGCTACTTTACTAATGGTAACAGTAAAATAATAAAAATTTTTCTTTTTCATACAATAGTGTGGTTTTATTGAACTTCCTTGAAGACTGTGTCACGTCTGTGGATGATCGTGTCACGTCCGTGGACTGGGAAATATTTCTATATTTTATTTTTAAAAAATTATAAAGTTTTGATCTTGGAGTTATGTCACTATCTATTGTACTATACAAACCCTACTCAAAATAAATTTTCTGCCAAAAAAAGAAAATTTTTTTTTAGTTTTTTTTTTTAACTGAAAGTGTACACTTTTTTGAGAACTACCCTTTTCCATAATTTTTAATTAAAAAATCATTTTCCAAAAAGTAAACAAATATTGTTTATTTTCTTTGATTGATGACAGCTGTCAACTCGGTCGAGGCTTAAGAGTCGCTATCTAACGGATAATAAAAACACTTCAAGAACAAGAAAAAAAAACAAAATGATTGTCCTATAGGAAACCAAATCGGTACAAAAAAACCACTTTGCTGCAGCCAATGACGTACGCTTATTTAGGAATCGTCCATCTCTCTCTAAACATGCTCTGTCCATCTCTCTCGCACTTGTTCTTTAAAATGGTTGGGATGACCGTGCGCCAACTGTAGTCCCTATGCATGGAAAAAACAAACTACGTAAAAAATTACAAATATGGTATCAAATTAAAGGTCTGAATCTCGGAATTACTACAGTACCAAATATAAATGGTTTACCTAGGCAGTTTACACATCGTAAAAACAGATAACGTGGAAGCTTGTCCTGACATTTTTTAAGAGAAGTTGCCTCCACTGAATGCACCAGTAACGTTCTTATGATGTGTAAGCTGAAGGCCAGTCATTCTACGAAAATTAACATGGGGAACCTCAAAAAAACTGCAAGAAAACGTTTTTTGATGGAATTCTACTTAAAAAAATATGAATTTTAACATATCCAAAGTTTACCAAAATCGGACCATGGGAACCTCACTAAAATCACGTTTCAAAATGGCGGCTTTTCCCACCATACAAAAATTTTTGAAAAAAGATTTTCAACTGGATTTTGTATCAATGTTTTTCGAGATATTGTCTTTGGACCGCCGCCAATCATCGTTGGGTGATTGGTTCTAAATTTTGACAGAGTTTACATTTTCAACCGCCATCTTGGATCCGCCATATTGGTTGTACAGTAGAGCGCCGATTAACCGAACGTTGATCATCCGAACCGTCGGTTAACCGAACGCCGTAATAATTCATATTTTGAACATGATTCTCAAGCAATTCAAATTCGCACGCCAACCGAAACTCCCATTGCGCCGGGATATCAATGTATTCTGATAGATTTCATAATAAAATTAAGTGAATAATTTTTGTTTGACCATTTTTTAGCCTTTTTACTATTAAGAATTACGTTACATATATAATTTTAAAATGTTGTCTTTTCATGTTCAATTATCTGAATATTCAGTTATCCAAACATCCCTTGTCCCCAATTAGTTCGGATAATCGGCGCTCTACTGTAAATATTTTTTTTCAAATGTAAAGATGGTGTTGTGACACATCATTATGGACTAGATTTTTACCCTGAACACAATGCTGAAATCCGTTTTTGAAAATATGTATTCGTTAAAAAGATATGCTCAAATAAAAATTCATTCCTATACATTTCTTATGGACGTTTAATTTTTTTAATGATTTTTTAAGAATTATCTCTTATATCTCCAGTTCTAATTAAGGTACATAGTTCGTTTTGGCCTTAAAATACTCAGTCATTTAACTGCTTTTGTATGAGCTATTGATCATTAAAATCGGACGACTGCTGGACGAGCTATAAGGCTAAAATCGACAAGAAAATCCATTTTTAGAAATTTGTTTTTGTCAAAGATGATATAAAAGAATATAAGTCATCCTATTTTTGTCAGATATCAATTATCAATATGTCAAATGAAAGCTAGTAGATTAGTGTGTGTTTCAAAACCAATCCAACTTGCAGGCCATGTTTGGGACTTGACATACAAATCTTTAAATAATTATGTAATTTAGAAAAATTTATTTTTATGTTGGTTTGAGGTCTATATCTCACCTCAAACTCAACCGATTTAAATGATTCAGAGCTTAAATGAAAGCCAATTATGTACTGAGTTAATTAAAACATAAAACTGTTTTGAGTCTCTGTTAGTTTTATATGTATGAGTCATCAATTATATACAATTTACGAAAGTGAACAGATTTTATGGTAAATGAAGGTTCATACCTCAAATTAAGTAAGTTCGATTTTTGAGCCATAGCTCATATGAAAGCCCAGAATCTTCTGAGTAATTTGAGGGGAGAACGAGCTTTTTAATCCTTTTTGGACCTGCGCTATAAAACTTTGAAAAAAACTAATTTCTAAAAAATGGATTTTCGTGTAGATTTTAGCCTTACAGCTCGTCCAGCAGTCGTCCGATTTTAATGATCAATAGCTCAAATAAAAGCCGTTGAATGACTGAGCATTTTAAGACCAAAACGAACTATGTACCTTAATTAGAACTGGTACATACTACATGCTAGAGGCTCTCCATATGCAAAATTTAAACCTTAAGTCTCTTTGTTAAATGGTATGAAATGAGTTATTTGAAAGGGGAGTACTGCCAGATTACGCGGTTTTAAACACCATTTTATGTTTCTATACCTTGACAATATGGCGGCCCAGACTTAATTTGCTGTAATGCTAGTAAGATAGGCATACTCCGTCTATTTGTACTATGTGGTCACTGGTTACATTACATATAAATGTTAGGTAAAATGTTCCATATTTTTTAAATTTAATTAAAGCATAAAATGTAAATGGACTGAATTGTCTGGTTTATATTTTTTGAGTTATTTCGGCTACCACATCATTATTAATATTATTATTAGTATTATTTAAACAATAAACTATTTTAATACAGTTTGTTGTTTCAACAATGATAATAATATTAATAATGATGTGTATCCAAAACTACTCAGGAAACATTGAAGAAACCATCATAAAAATACCCCCGTTGCAGCAGACCTGCATACTCAGCGAATTTCAAATGCAAAACAACATATTTCAATCCAACATAGCGAGATTTGACATGTTTTTGTAAGCTCAATAAGAATAACATGGGGAATGAGTATGCAGGTTTGCTGTTACGGGTATATTAAAACTGGGTGGTTTTAATTCAATATATAGTTGATCTGAACTAGAAGAAGTCATTTACCAAATTTTATCAACATATGTTGAGAAATAAGTGAGATATGGAATTTTACTTATTTCCCATAGGGTTAACATTGGGACAACGTACTGTGTTTACCACTTTCAATATCTCGGTAACCAATGGACATAGAGCAGTGATTCAAAATACTAAATTGTTTGTTTTTTTTTTAGCTGAATTCAATGGTGCTAACAAAAACTGGATTATTTTGATATGTAAAAAACTCAAAAAACCCATTTTTTGGGGGGGGGGTTTATCCCCCTTAACCCCCTCTTCTCGTAGTCCGATCAGGCTGGTTTACGAACTCGTCAGAATAATTACTACTTTACACGTCCATGCCAAATTTCATTAGGATCGGACCATTTTTACGCGAGTTACGTGCTTAAAGACACATAGAAAATATATATATATGAAAATGAACGAATAGTGTTTTTTGCTTCTGGGGGCCCCAAAACGAAAAGTTATCATGTTCTCGGGCTGAGGTCTTACCATGAGTACTACAGTAACAGTTTCTTCCCTATAGGTGAAATTCGCTAAAACATACAGGCAAGAATTCTGGTTTAGTGCTAGACAATCTCATTTACATATTTTACAATATTCTTTAAACATGTTTTTATTTTACAAAGTACATAATAAATACATTGGATACTATCACAGAAAAAAGGAATGTAAACAGCAGTGTGTTTACATCAAGTGCCCAGTATCTGAGCTGGACACATAGTGTTAAGAAATAATTACTGCAAGTTTCTTGGTCACATACTGTAATTTTGAACGAAACCGTTCAATTACACAATGTGCCCAGGCGAGCTGGGCACTTCATGAAGTGCTCAGTTAGCGCTAGCCCAATTACAGCATATGGCTACAACATGTCTATTAGGAAAAAAAATTTGTTCTCAAATGTCTTGCCATGGTGCTATGCTCAAAATATCCTATTTATTTTCAATTCTTTATTTTCCCTTGGTGACTGCAACTTCGGCTTTTCGACAAGTTTCAGCAATGAAAATGAGAAGCTGCTTCTGGGGCCCTATTTTTGAAACGGTTGAGAATTGAGTATTGAGTCACTCGTCAAGTCACCTGTCAGCTGATGGTAGCATTGTTTAAACCACGACGTGAGATGTCAACGTTTAGACAATACATCTGTCAAAATAGGAAGTCAAATGTAAACATTGACCAATTAAGGAAATTACCTCATTTTTCGTGGCTTTAACTAAAATCTCTTGGTATATTTATAGGTCAATTCAGTTGTAAGGCATTTTATAAATAATTCAAAGGCTATCCGAACGCATTTAAATATTTAGTGTCAAAAAGGAAGTATAACCTAATTGCAACAAAGGCTTACCATGATTTATATTATTACTTCCTCCAAAAGAGAAGAAGAAGATTGTTTCCTGTCAACTCAAACGTTTTTACTCAACAGCCTATTGCTTGTTGAGTAAAAATGGTTGGATTAGTGAAATACTCGAAGTATCTATATTAAAATTATGAATTTTAAAGAATAAATGCCTATTAAAATGATACACACAGGTATCGAGGGGCTGAATTCATTAAGTTAGTTAGGAATATTTTTATTTTTATCTATGAATTCATTTTATAATTAGAAACAAATAACTTTTGGGACAAGTGACTCACTCAATCGCCAACTCACCCATTTCAAAAATGGGGTCCCTGGTCCAAATATCACCCCTTTTTTACATCCAAAAAGGGGCCTGAGCGATATTCTTTTGACACTCTTAATGATTTTCATATTTATTTGGATTTACACTATACTTGTTGGATTGGATATTTGGATTAATACTATTGTAATTTTATAAGTTGATCAAATTAAGACTTCAAGATAAATTTTACTTGTCCTAACCTTGAATCATACCGTGATACAACATGCTCATTACACTTCGGAAATTATTTCTGTTTGTTGATTAAATAGTTTCATAAAACATTTGCAATAGATCACCCTTGACTTTACTAATAAAACAATATCGTAATAAATATTCCTTTGTTTTTTTTTAACGGTTCAAATGGTTCAGATTTTTCAATAAGTTTATTGATAATAACTCAATAACCAAGACAAGGCAAATTATTTCTTGCTATAATCGACATATAGATTGTAATTGCAACTGGTAAATTTAGTTCAATTGGGTTTAATTCTATTGAAGGTCAAATCAATGGTGCTAAAATGCAAAGAGGAGTTATTTGAGCCCATAACTTGGCAAGTTTTGAGAGTATGAGATTTGTTTCTATTGTAGTGTTTTAGGAGCAGCCTAAGCACGCTACACGCTGATGTGTGAGAGCAAATTTTATTTTCAAGGGGATTAAATGGCCCATTTTACACCAAAAACCCTTTAGATTTTGGACTTCATGCTCCCAAAAAATGGAGATAAGGGTGTTTATTCCCCCAACTAACTTCCCCCTCAGATCACAAAAATTAAATCCCTACCTTTTTAATGTAAACTTGATGAGACAGTCGTATCTAGAGTGCAAAATCCCCCTTGGAACAACGTACTGTGTTTAGTATGTCTTTAATTTGCCTTGAAAATTCACATTTTCCAAGATGTAGTAGTTTTTTGTGCTTTAATTTTTGGAGAAGGCTTGACATGTTTATATTTTTATGTCCTTTATTAAAAAGTACATCAAAATTACATTTGGGACTTCATGCCTGAAACCCCCAAACTTGAGGATAGGGATGCTCTGAACTTCTCCAATAGAAAAGAATATCGCAATCAAATTTGAAAATAAATCGGACAAAAACTGTGACTGCTGAACTGCCAGGACCCACCTATGAATAAAGCCCAAATTACCCAGAACTTTAGAGGGAAAATAGGTCTGACATTCATCAACCCCATACTTAAATTTAAGGTTTCAGTGAGAAAGCTTAAAAAATATTAGATTTTTTTAAGAATTTCCTTAAGGGCACAAATGTAAAGGAAATGGCTGAACACCTGATGCATTTGTTTTTATTTACATCTCTTTTTTAATTGATAGCTGCTGAGCAGGGTGTGTCTACGAGTATACATTCAAATAAAGTTTTGAAGAGATGGTATTTTATTTAGACAACTAGAGGCCCAAAAACAAAGTTATGATGGTATCATGTCTTAGTGCCACAATATACATCATACCAATAGCTCACTATTTCAGAGGAAATTCATTCTATAACCAATTTGACAAATTAATAAAACACATGATAATGTTTTATAATCCATATTCATTTTTCTTCAATTTTCAAATACTATTGTAAATTATAATGGGAAATAAGCACCTATAGGAAATTACTTTTACAGTGGTGCTTAAATTTTCCCTACGTTGCACACAGGCTGAGAACAAGAGATTACAAAAATCATGCTTGCTGTTAATTATACAGATAACTACATGCTTTGCTTATTACATCCTTCTCAGACGACGGTAACAATTTTCACCACCCCGTTTCACTGACCTCTTTACCAAAAAACCGTTTGTATGTCCAGTACCTTTAAATCAAGTGTAGACCTTTCAAGTGGTGAACATTGTCTTGTTTCTTTTATGAAATTTTGAAGAAACATCTGTCACACCTACCACAGAAATTGAGATACAGTAATCCTGCAAACCCGGAATTCGATAACCCGGAATTCTGGATAACTCGGAAAGCCTGCCAGAGCAATAAAGTGCATTGAGATTCAAGGCCAGAGCATGGTGTCACACATACAGGGTGAGTTTTAATTGCCCCCCCCCCCTTACTTTTTTTTACATTTTTAAAATTAACTATCCCAGACCCCGCCCAAACATTATTGGGTAGTAAGTACCTCGTTTTGAGGGGGTACTCATTTTCGGCCGCCATCTTGGATCCGCCATATTGGATCCAAAATAAATTTTTCAAATGTAAAAGTGGTGTTGTGACCCATCATGTCAAGCTAGATTTTTTTCACTGTTTACAATTCCGCAATCCGTTTTTTAATATCTCGATTTGTTCTCAAGATATGTGTGTACTTTTAATTTATTTATTTTCAACCAATTTAAACATTACAAATTGATAAAATAGGTCCATAACCACAAAATAATGCTAGATAGTGATGAATAACCACCATCAGTCATTGTTGAGCTATTTCCACTTAACTTTCACCAAAAATAATTTTTTTGGCCGCCATCTTGGGTCCGCCATTTTGAAATGAGGTAAGTTATTTCAAATAAGAAGATGGTATTGTGACCCATAATTTCAAACTAGCTTTTTACGCCGAATTCAATGCCGCAACCCGTTTTCAATTGTCGCTTTTAGTTTTAAAGATATTGACAAATGTCTAATAAAAATCTCAAAAATTATGAATTTTTCAAAAACTAAATTTTATAGCTAAAAACGGGTTGCGGCATTGAATTCGGCGTAAAAAGTTAGTTTGAAATGATATGTCGCAATACCATCTCCATATTTGAAATAACTTACCTCATTTCAAAATGGCTGATCCAAGATGGCGGCCAAAAAATTGTCATTGGTTAAGTGGAAATAACTCAACAATGACTGGTGTGGAAATAACTCAACAATGACTGGTGGTGGTTATTCATCACTATCTAGCATTATTTTGTGGTTGTAGGCCTATTTTATCAATTTGTAACGTTAAAATTGGTTGAAAATAAATAAATTAAAAGTACTCATATCTTGAGAACAAAGAGAGATATTAAAAAACAGATTGCGGCGTTGTAATCAGTGAAAAAATCTGGCTTGAAATGATGGGTCACAACACCACTTTGACATTTGAAAAATTTAATTTGGATCCAATATGGCAGATACAAGATGGCGGCCGAAAATGAGTACCCCCTCAAAACGAGGTACTTCTACCCAATAGTGTTTGGGTGGGGTCTGGGATAGTTATTTTTAGAAATGTAAAAAAAAGTAAGGGGAGGGGGGACAATTAAAACTCACCCTGTATAAAATAGTTTTGGGTTTTCTTTAAGTCTCTTGTAACTGATAATGTAGTTTTTGTATCTTTTACTTTGCAATAAATAAATGATTTCTTAGAGAAATAACAGAAACTATCCTTATTTTTCTTATATTTACTCATTTCCCGATAACTCGAAAATTTCATAAACCCGGACACCGTTCGGTCCACATTAGTCCGGGTTTGTGGGACTCTACTGTAACAACTCTAGAGAAACGTCCGATAGATGTTAGCATAGTGGTTGGCTTTTTTTAAGATAAGCCCTGAAAAAAATACCTAAAAATAACTAAACCTTGATATTAACAAAATATTGGTTTGGAAAGTTATTATTTACAATTACATAATGTTTTTTTATTTAAAAATATAGTTTTGAGTCTAAAAGACATCAGCATTGCTTTTTATCCTGCGAGGACTGACATACCTCTCTAAAAGACTGGGATAGTATTTTTTATAAAAATTATATTTTTTGGGCATCGGTTGGGCTGGCCGTCACTATAACTCTCGTACGTCTTTCCAGGAACATCATGACTCACTTCGCGTCATTCTCTAACCCTTGTCGGTTCAATGAAAGTTTCCTTAGAGGTCTTGGTGACTCGCGCGACCGTGAGTCAGGTAAGGCTTTATGTTACATATAAATATTTTGTGTGCACATATTTCTTATATAAAATATTCAAAACACTAATGTGCAACATACGGATGGACGTATTTAACACAATAAACAATAATTATTGGAGCACCTACTGCAATTTAAAATATTATTTTTGTATTATATAAATATTTTGTATCCACATATATCCATAAGTATAAAAGGGGATGTTGGTATATATATATATATATATAGCATTGATAAACTCAGACACCGCTGGACCGATGGCCACAAAACTTGGTAGATACATGTAGAATTTCATGGAGTAGGTTTATACACCTTCAATTTCGTGATAACTTTCAGGGCTTAGCCCTGGGACCGTCTTAAAGGTACCCGTGTCAGGGATTTTGAAAGAATTTGAGTTAGATTTGTTTACTAACAAAACATTTGAAAGTAAAATTTAAAACAGGTGATGTCAATTATTGGTATTCCTTTCTGCTATTTAATTGTACTAGAGATCACCAGTGGTCGAAAATTCAACCAATTTTCAAAGTGACAAATAGGGATAGCTAATTTTATAAATAATCCCCGCATAAACCAATGCGTTTCTAAATACATTTCATTTAGTACAATTTTCCATGTAAACACATAATAACTGGGGGCCCAAAAGCAAAAGAGAAAGACTCAGTCCTTGACTAATTATTTTACTTCATTTCTGGCTTATGGCATGGTTTTTAGTAATTAGTATTTTATTAAGATGATAACTATTTTATTAAGATTTCATGTTTATTTTTTTAAGAATAATTATTGAATCAGAGGAAAGTAAAACTTGTCTTCAAATCAGTTTATCCTGTACACCCCTTACCACAGTTCTCTCCCTCCCTCCATTAATTCCTCACTCTCTACTTCCGACCTTCTTTCCACTTTTCCCTCCTTTTCTCCTTCATTCTCTTCTTACCATCTCTCCTCCCTTCTTTCCTACCATTTGGAACTTTTTCCCTCCTTCCCTCTCTTCCTATTATTATCACTAAAATGTAATATATATTTTACCCATTATCCACCAATAAAAACAAAATTTGAATATAATGTGTCCATTTATACTCCGGTTGCCAAGCCCGGTGACAGGATTTTCGGGCCCCTGTATAATTGAGAAACCCGCCTTTTTTTACTCATCTCGATTCTGGGCCCCATTTTTACTAATCTCGCGTGGATCCGGGCCCCCTGTGAGTCCAGGCCCCTGTGCAATTGCCCCCCCCCCCATCGCCGGCCCTGCCGGTTGCATGTCAGTTAGTACATTGGATGGTAGAAACTTAACTTAATGTACTTTTTCTTCCCTTTTTATTGGAAAATTTTTATCTCTTAATCTTATTTAAGCAAGTAAACTTTATTTTTCCATATATATTTGTAAAATGGAACACATTTGAGTATGATATCCCTAATCTTCTCTAAGTAATCCTGATTTCAATCAAATTCTATATTTTCACTCCATGCCCCAATTAACTGTGGCTTAATGTTTCTACATCAAATCTTTACTCCACGAAAAATAGCATGTGATAACAACTACATATGATGCTAACGTTGTTTAAATTTGGTTGTTATCACCAAAACAGCAACTCATAATGCTAATGTTAATTTTTTAGAAATTTTAAATTGAATTTTCTACATTTATAAAAGACTAATATGAATTTCAATGGGATTCTGCACATCTACAGGAAATTACAATTCTATCGGTGTGCTTAGATTTTTGCTACGTTGCACACAGGCTGAGAAAAAAGGAGTACAAAAACCTTATGGAAAAAATGCTTGTCTATTAATACAAAGAGTACCTGGTGGACCGAGCCTTGCTCGGTGTTTGCTCGGTGTTATTTCATGTTTACCAGTTCATCCAGTTACTATAAAATATCTCAATGTCATAAAATGTATCAATATAAACCTTTTTTTATTGCTCCATGGACTCTTCATCCCACCTGCTGTATTTTCCCTTGATAGCTGTAGATTCCAAACAGCTGTTATTATTACTTCATTTGTTTACACTTTCCTTGTTTATTTTCGTTGCTATCACGGCAACCCATAAGGCCAATGTTAAAATTTTACAACTTTAAAATTTGATTTATTACGTTATTCGATTTTCTCTGGCCAAGTAATCTGCGTAAAAGACGTTTTTGAGTCATAAATTACTTATTTCCAGACTTTGAAAGAAATCCTCGGAGCCGTTTTTGAGATAAATGTGCAAGCAAGCATACAAGCAAGCACGCACGGCCGGACGATAACATTGCTCATATAAGAGTATAGGATTTGTTTACATGGAAGATTTGTTACTTGGTGCCAGATGGTTAATGAATTAAGACTTTTGAATATATTTTAAGTGCAATACACTATATAAAATGCTGGTATGTAGTATGTAAAATAAAATAAATAATTGATATAACTGAAGGACTTCTGTGATCACTGATCACTTATACTTGAAGGACTTCTTTTTTATGACAACAAACTGCTGTTTAAAGAGGAAGAGTGTGCTACTCTAAAGTAATAATTTTATCTACAGCAATTTAAAAAAATTGCCGGGACGGCTCATTCAACCTTTTTGTTCAATATAGAGTCTAAAAACGTTCTCAATAATTGCTGGAGCGGAATTGTAATTTTTTGTTCAAGGTAGACCCTAAAACCTTAATAAAATGATCTTTTACAGTGAATAAAATTTCAAGTCATGTTCTATGGTTCCTCTAACACGTATGCCTCCATGAAGGAAAGAAATAGGATTTCTAATACGCAGGTCTGCTGCGACGGGGGTGCAATAAATTTCAAATTAAGGGTGACTATGCTCAAGGCCCCACAGTGTGGCCTTGCTATTCTACATATGTGAGCAGATTCAAAGCCGTCGAAAAAGCCAAGGGTGCCATTCCTTATATCGTGCCCCATGATCATCATCGGGGCAAGCTCAGATACCGTGCGTCAAGCAGAAACGACCATAAATTCTTCTCGGCGTTTGTCTTGGGTGAGCCAGTCTCTGTAAATTCGCTTCTTGAGTGTGTGAGCGCAATCCTCTTTACCTGATAGCAAGATCGACTGGACAGCTAATACAAGCAAACAGCTCTTGCAAGAGGAAGGACCGCCGATATTGGGCATGAGCCTACCCAGGGCAGCAACACCATTTGGGGCTTTGTTGGTGGGGCGCTGGATATGGTCACATTTTTGCAGGCACTCAAGGCAGGAATAGAATACCTCCGTCGTAGCATATGCGTACTAAGAGCAAATTTCTAAAAAATTTCTTGTTTTTTGGAAGTACATTTGATATGTATAAAGAAGTAGATTTTACAACAAGAAAAACAAATGGGTAAGTAAAACAATATAATTGATAGGTGATAGTGTATGTTTAATTTTCATCGTGAGCGAAGCCACGGGTTCTTCTAGTCCTATATAAAGAAGAAACAAAGCTAATGTAATATACTTTAGTGGAGTTTTCGTGCCAATCATCATTTTCCAATATACTAACTTTTATATAAAATCTGGTCCAAAAGACCATGGGTCAGTAATTGTGTTTTCAAATCCAAGTCAATTCTGCCGGGTTAATGCACAGTAGTGCAGGGTTAAATAAACCTGGAAATATGCATGTGCATATTGTAAATAATAGATTTTTTAAAATTGAACTACCAGGAACTATTCCTAATTTAGGTGTAGGCTAATGTCCTAATTTAGGTGTAGTGAGACACAAGACCTTAAATAGAGACCAGTTAGTGAAGCTCTTGTACAAAATAATGTTGAAAGAAGCTGATAAAGCTAAATTTTCAATAGTAGACAGTAATCCCTGGTGATCCAAGGAAAAAAATAATGCATTAAATTACAAAGCAAAATAGAAAACAAGTTTGATTAAGTAACTCCCCTGTATTTTATAAAATAGGAAATTCAATTTTTATTTTTATGAATTTATTATGATGTAGGGAGAGAGATGCAGTAGGATGTGCCAATCTGCTCTTCTGTGCCATAAATCTCTATTACTTCACATTCTAGGCCACAGTTCGGTGTTGCTCCGATGCTAATACATTTCATTTAAAGCCGAATGATGTTTGAATACTTAACATTAACTTATCTATGAAGTTCACAGTGAACCAATTGATTTGAATATTAATGTTAAGTTCAGCGACTTTCTTAACCTACAACTTAGAAGTAAAACAATAACTTCCATTAGTATGCTAATAAGGTTTTTCTTATTGGTCGTGCACTTGATAAAATTAGTTTGGCTTTTGGAATATAGCATTAAAGAAATTGAGTTATAAACAATTGGATCTGATTTTCGTTCCTCCCAGCTGCCTTGAGTAGTCCTAATCTGAAAAAATTAAATGAAAATTCTAAAATTTGAAGTAAAATACATCAATCATATTAGCCTACGGATTGCTTGCATACAATTGATATTTTAAGGTCTTACCTTAGAAATCCTAATATATGATCCAAAATCAAACCCAAAGGTCCATCATCAGTTGGGCTCTAGGTCGACCAAACTTCAAAATTTACATCCACCCATAGGGTTTTGTTGAATATAAAATAACACTGACATGAAATCCTTTACGAAAACACTGTACATAGATCTGACACATAAATTAGGGATGAAAACCATCGTTTGAAAAAACTGGGCTAACCTTACTTTCACTGGGGGAACAGTTACCTGCCACATGTTCCCCCAGTGAAAGTGAGGTTAGCCCGTTTTTTTTCAAACCATGATTTTCATCCCTAATTTATGTGTCAAATGTATGTACAGTGTTTTTGTAAAGGATTTAATGTCAGGGTTATTTTATATTCAATGAAACCCTAAGGGTGGATGCATATTTTGAAGTTTGGTTGACCTAGATCCCAACTGATGATGGACCTTCGGATTTGAAATCGATTTTGGATCACAATATCAGATTGCTAAGGTAAGACCTTATAATATTAATGGTAAAATTCATGTTTACCAAGTTTAAAGACAAAGAAAAAAAGAAATATAATCACAGATATGACAGTACTGTACCATTGCAAAAATAATATTCTCGAGTATCTTCGTAACTGACAGATGCAACCCCATCTCCAAAGGTAAGGTCGGAATAACAGGATTGGGTTGTATAGGAATATTCTAAACAAACAAATAATACATTAATTTTTACATTGATCTAAAGAAATTACTAATATAATAACATTTTAATTGAAATAAAACAGATTAATTTAGAAACGATTATTAATCCAATGAATTCACCATAATTATCCCAATGAAGTGAGTGTAACTATGCGCAAAGTGAGTGTAAAATTATTCACATTACAACACATGCTTAGTAATGAAAAGAAACAAATATAAATTGCTTTGTTTGAATTCATAAAAACAGTATATCTTTTTTGCACATGGCTGATTCTAGGCACAACAGGTCATTGACCTATGGTGGTATGAAGTAAGACTTATTACTTAGATAAAAACCCTGGAATGTTTGAAATATACCAAAAAGGATTTAAGCCATTTTTTATTTATTTTATTTAACTGTAGAAAATTAAATATTCTATGAAAAAAACAGAAAAAGGTGACAGAAAGATGGGAGGGGAGGAAAGAGAGTGAGGAACGTATTGTAATTGTTGATTTTTTCGGTGGTCTATAATAAGTTGTACATATAAAATTCTTTACATCTTTCCTTAGGAACTTGTACATATTTCCTTGGGGTTGGGGGGAATATTCCTTCTGTAGTTAATGTAATTTAAGATTCTGAATATAAATACTGAAGTTACATTTACCTATTTAGTATTATATTAAATAAATTCTCAGATGTATTAGCCTTGGTCCTCGATGTCAAGCAGTGCTTATCGAGGCCAAAACATGAAGTATTTTTGTGAAATAATAAATACCCCCGTTGCAGCAGATCTGCATACTCAGCGAATTTCAAATGCAAAACAACATATTTCAATCCAACATAGCGAGATTTGACATGTTTTGGTAAGCTCCATAAGAATAACATGGGGAATGAGTATGCAGGTTTGCTGCAACAGGTATATTAAAACTGGGTGGTTTTAACTCAATATTTAGTAGATCTGAACCAGAAGAAACTATTTACCAAGTTTTATCAAGATATGTTGAAAAATAACGGAGATATAGAATTTTACTTATTTCCCATAAGTCTAACATTGGGACAACGTACTGTGTTTACCACTTTCAATATCTCGGTAATTAATGGACATAGAGCAGTGATTCAAATACTAAATTGTTTGTTTTTTTGAGCTAAATTCAATGGTGCCAGCAAAAATTCGTTAAAGTTTATTTTTCTATGTAAAAAACTCAAAAAACCCATTTTTGGGGGTATAACCCTTTTAGTGCCGGAAAAAATTTTAATGTAGGTGCAAGAAGTGCAGGACATTTTTTCATTGTTACCTGCAAGAAGTGCCAGGCCTTTTTTAGCAAAAATGTAAGGGTTTGGGAAAAAAATCACCAAAAATTTATTTATTAACATTTTTCAACAAATCTTTTTTTTATTTGTTTCTAAATACTTCTACTATTTATAAATGACAAGAAGAAAGACAAATTTCAGGTTTCTGGTAAAAATAAATGTGAATAAACTTTTACAAAATTTTGCATCATACTCATTTTTTATGTTTACACTAAAAAAACATATTTAGGTTTTACTCTGATGCAATTTTTATTAGTTTTATGTGCAACTACGTAAAAAACAAGTAAAAACCATGTACAAAACATCAATTTACTGTAATAGGTTATGAATTAACAACATAAACGATAACCTTGCAACAATGCAGAGTTGAACAACGTCACTAAGCAACCTACTTAAAACAGTATTCGTATTCCATATTTACACTAGAAACATCATTTAACATTTAAAAAGATCCACAATAACAAAATACAAACTATATTTCAATTATAACCCTATAGGTAAAACAAAAACATAGCCTAAAAATTACATAAACGAAGCTGCATCACCGCCATAAGAAATGCATGGTTATTTGTCTGCCAACAGATGTTTGCATTTCAGTATGTCATTTCAGCTAACCATAAAGACAGTTCAGGAGAAAAGTCATATGAAACGAAAGATTTGATTATAGAAAGGCATTCGGCACGAATTTCAGCCAGTAAAAACGAAAAAATATATTTTATATGTATAAAAATGTAAACGTCTCGCTACGAGATCCTGGCATTCTATGCAGTTAGAGACAGGATCTCGCTAAGAGATCCCGGCACTAGCGGTAGTATGCGCGTCTCGCTACGAGATCCTGACACTAAAAGGGTTAACCCCCTTTACCCCCCCTTCCGGTGATCCGATCGGGCTGGTTCATGAACTCGTCCGAGTGATTACCACTTTACACGTCTGTACCAATTTTCATTAAGATTGGACCATTTTTACGGCTGCTAACATGCTAACAGATACATATATATATAGATATATATATATATATATATATATATAAATTCGAACGAATGGTTTTTTTTGCTTCTGGTGGCCCCAAAACAAAAAGTTATCATGGTCTCGGGCTTAGGTCTTACCATGAGACCTACGGTAATAGCTTCTTCCCTATAGGGGAAATCGCTAAAAAAGGTTACAGTTAGGATTTTAAAATTTTGAAATAATTGTCTAGATGGTGTTTTTGGGGACAATTTGCAAGAGTTCTAATTATTGATTTTTGTTTTTGAAAACCGATTCTCCGTATGTAGCTGCTCCCCCATAGGCTAGTATAATACCTAACTTAAAATCGAGTATACAGAAGCATAATAAACATTTTTACATATATCCAAGGAGGAAAACTTAACCAGCACACTTAGAGCAAATCTAGTTGAACTAAGTTTTTACGATAAAAAATTAATAAGTTCTGACATAGGGGGACAGTTCAATGAAAGTTTCTTTAGAGGTCTGGTGTTTTCGACCGTGAGTCACATAAGGCTTCATGTTACTACATATAAATATTTTGTGTGCGCATATTTCGTATATAAAATATTCAAAACACTAATGTACAATACTTTTGTGGAGTTTTTGTCAGTATAAACACATCGTTTTACAACATATGGATGTTTTAAAACAATAATTATTGAAGTACCTACTGATATTCAAAATATATTTTTTTATATTATATAAATATTTTGTGCATATATAAAGTATTTTGTATAAAGTACAAAAGTATTGTGTATGTATAAAGTATTTTGTGCGTATATAAAGTAGTCACAAAACTAATGTTAAAGACTTAAGTGGAGTTTTTGTGCAAATAAACTCATCATTTTTCAAGATGAAGCCTGTGGCTTCATTCACAAAAAAATATAGTCTAACCTTGATATGAAGAATCTGAAATGAATGAAAAAAGATTATATCAAGGAACATAGGGTGAGTGCACCAGTGAATGACCGGTTGTTAATTTGACATTACTCCCTTATTTCACAGTCACAGTTATACATTTTATTACAGAAAGTTCATTTATTCTTTAATGATTAATCAATATTAGCCTAGTTAAATACATTACTTAATGAGAATACTGGCTGTAATATTAATTAAAAGGCAACTATGTCAATGCTCCTATAAATGACCGGGACTGCACCAGTGAATGACCGATCTTGCACCAGTGAATGACCAGTCTCTTTTGGCTGAATAACTGTCAATAAATTTAAAAATTAGCTGACAACAATGAATAAGAATAATTCAGCTGAGAATATAGATCATAGCTAGTAAATGACCGATCTCGTTCCAGTGAATGACCGCTAAGTTTTTCCCCGGTCATTCACTGGTTTTTGTCCTAGTTACTTTCCAATTTATGACCGCCCTCAGTAATAATTAATCATATCATGCACAGCAATAAAATTGATTTTAAATTGTAGGAGGGTATGTTAAATATTATTAAACTGCTGCGCATTTTTAAAATAATCATCAAATACAGAATGAATGTAAATCCAGGTAAGCCTTGCAGGGATAGTCACTATAGCAGGAAGCATCAAAATCGAATATAGTGGGTCACTCAATATGAAATATGTTAAAAAAGTATTTTCGACTCCCCAACAATTTTAACCAGTGGCAGGTTATTGTTAAATAATATTCCAAGGCTGTTTTGTGCTTACTTCAATTAGTTACCCCAAAGAATATGCTTAATACCGGCCTTTTTAAGCAAAACGGTCATTCACTTGTTACTTTTCTTCTTGTTGACCTTTTGATATTTTATTAAATAAATAAACGATATTTCTCCTCCTATCTATTGAGTATGATTATTTTATTATTATTAGTAGGATTGAATTAAGGTAAGTGGATAATATCTCTTACTTCTTTAACTATCTACACTTAAATCTAGGCTATTCTAAAATAATTAGGCTGAGATACAACAGAAATATGAGTTTATTGACAATTAAATCACAAACTTTCTCTCTTTTTAAATAAAAAGGGGATTTACAAAGTTTCACAATTTAGGGGTCTTATAGTTGAAGGCTAATTATACAAAATATATTTGAATCATGCTCAGGCTAGTTATCAAGGATGGCAAGAGTCTCTTGGTTCGGGTCTAAGGTAAGTGCTGGTCGAAACATTGAATATCTAACTTGATAATATATTTGATACTTTTAATTTTGAAAATGGTTAATTATCAAATGTAATTATAGCTTGAAAGTCTATGGAAGGATAATTATGATCTCTATAAAATAGTCACTAATCAGGAGTTTGTTTATAAACCAATATGTCTTCCTCAACAATAGTCTTGATGGGAAAATTTTATTACGAGTCAAAATTTATGAAGTTTCTCCAATCAAAGTTTATTATTAAATTTCTTGATGTCAGAATTTATTCTTGATGTATGTAGGTTATATATTTTCTTTAGTCTTTATTTAATTTTAATATCAATTTAAAATCACTGGTAGGCTAGTCCAATGGAGGTAAAGATGAATAAGGGCAGATCTTACCAAAATATTAACTCTTCACCCAGGTCACTATATTTCTTCTAGGCCATAAAAAGGGACAACTGTGACCTGGTATACCGCCGGCTACCAAAAATATAGGCTTATTAAGGCCTAATACTTTCTTTAATGGGAAATAAATTAACACTTGGACAGAGGTCCTTACAGAAAGATGTTAACACTAGGCCATTCTCAATTGGACTCCCCTCATCTCCTTTGTTGTAACAATGTAGCACATGTTTTCACTGCACTGGGGTTCACAAATCATTGAAGTATGATTTCCACTTTTGGTAAACATTTAAAAAGAGATCATTTTTGAAAATTTAGGTATTATATTAAATAATTATTTGACATAGCTTTATTCCTACTTAATAAATAACTTACATTAAAATTAACTATGGGCAAAGGTATTGTATTATGTAATTAAATTTCTCAAGTGATTTACATCAACTAAGCAATAAATTTCCTTCTGATTTTATTTATAGGGTAAAATAATAATTAATAAATATTTGTCATTAACTAGCATCTGTTTACATGTATTATAAATAAATAATTATTAATGTTTATTTACAATTTCAAAGTAAATATTTGTGAACTATTGCACACTGGGGGGTGGTCATTTACTGGTGCACCCACCCTATAATGTAAAGATCTGTTTATGTGCTATGGCATAGTGTAAGTTTAAAAAAAAGTTATATCAAGGGGTTTGGTTTTTCATACAAAGGTTTTATTCTGCCTTACTTGAGTCATAAGTCATACAATTTTTATGATTTGCAACAGGGGTGCCCACAGGGGGGGGTCATGACGCAAACTGCGTCATTGAAATTTCTGGGGGGGATGAAAAATAGTACTTTTTCGCCAGGCTGGGGGGGGCATCATAAAACAATTAAAAAACGTGAAATTAAGAAATTCAATTTCAGTATTAAATTAAAACCCATATTTCTAGAACTTTGGATGTATGCGTATAAACGTAGTGTGGGCTCTGGGTAGTGGGCAGTGACAATGTAAGTTTGGCAACGTTGAGCTTGTGGTTGCTATGGTAACGAGACTCGCGCGGTGGCGCGATGTACTCGTAGTTCGGAGAATTTCGGCGCATGCGTTCACTCCCACCCCTTCGATCTTGTGTCAGTTGCAGTTGTCACTGTCTGTCAGTGGTTACTGGTTAGTTTTTGCTATCCGATACACCTGACACCTGCGTATTTTGTGACTTTCGAGTATCTTATATGTTTTAAAATATTTAGTTTGTGGTTTAGGTCTACAGTATTTTATTGTAAGATGTAATCACGGTGAAGTGCATCGGGCTTTATCACAACACATTTGTATTTTGCTTATAGTTTAGATATTTAAAATGCCTAAAAAACAAAAACTATTAATATGTAAGTGTTTGGAACCTATGTGTAACGCTAAAGTGCGCCACGATAAGTGGACAGAGCACTGCAGAAAGAAACATGTGTACAAAACTAAGAATGGCTTAAATATAAATTTTTAAATAACCAAGGAAAAGGAAATGGGCGAGTCCGCTTGGAAACTCTTGATAGGAAAAACTGGTAAAGAATAATATATACATATACAGGGTGTCCCATAAGTAAAGTGCCAAACCATAGAGTAATAATGAACTTTGTAAAGAGATGGCACTCCCATGTTAACTCGGTGGTAAGGGAACAGCAGCGCTATCTGAATAAAGTGCTACGAACTAAAAAGATCGATGCGATATATCGATGGTCGTCGATGCGACATATCGATCGTCATCGTCTGCTTTGTTTATATTTTCGTTTTCTTGTTTTGTCTGCTAGACTTTCAATTTTAATGACTTTACCGGTTTGTTTAGATTAAGTGCGTTTGCCGCTAGTGCAAGTTGTTTCGCGAAATACTGTACTGAGTGATTCTTATTGTGCTTAAAGCGATTGATGGAAAATAAATACGTAGATCTTTACATAAAAGCACTTAATAAAAATTAACTCAGTTAATTTTTATTAAGTGCTTTTATGTAAACATCTATGTATTTATTTTCCATCAATCGCTTTAAGCACAATAAGAATCACTCAGTACAGTATTTCGCGAAACAACTTACACTAGAACAACTTTCTGCAAACGTACTTTAGGTATTTTCCCACACTCAAATTAATTCCAACTCGTTATGGTTGTGTACACGTCGTGTCGTGACAGAAAATCAGGGGAAACGGAACGGGAAGTTAGCAGATCGTTATCGTCGTTCTGATTGGCTGAATCAGTGAAGAAGAAGAAAGTCATGTTTTTACAACGCCATCTGAATAAAGTGCATTGAACTAACCCGCTCCAATAAGCTTACCACTTGGCTCCATTTAAGTGTCAGACCGGTGGCCAAACTTCGAGAATATGTTATATGGGTCAAAATAAATATAATAAAAATAAAGAATACATTTTTTCCAAGAACCCTTTGTTTGTCAGATATCCGCCGTTTTGTACTTT
This sequence comes from Flexamia atlantica, assembly GCA_035578135.1. Lineage (NCBI taxonomy): Eukaryota > Metazoa > Arthropoda > Insecta > Hemiptera > Cicadellidae > Flexamia > Flexamia atlantica. The sequence goes on along the minus strand of JAQJVK010000001.1, from coordinate 144,544,790 downwards.
TTACAAAATATTTTTATCTCCCAAGTTTTTGAATCGATTTTTTTGAAACTCGGTATGCACCTGTATCTGGTCAAGGTTAGTTAATGAAAAAATAATGAGCATGATTAAATAATGAATTTCAAAATGGCGGCCGTTTAAAATCTTTAAGTTGAAATAACGAAAGAACGGTACGTTTTACAAAAAACATAGAGGGTAACGATTTTTAGAAAATTTTATTTCCCATCTAATGACACCAAATTTATGAAAATCGGTTAATGAACAACTGAGTTATGATCGTATTTAGCTAGTGAGGCAGCATTTTTTGAAGCAAAATAGTCCATTGTTACGCTGAGCCATGCACTAATTCGACCATAACTCAGTTGTTTGTTAATCAATTTTCATAATTTTGGTATCGTTGGAATGGAAATAAAATTTTCTAAATATTATTGTTCTTTATATCGTTTTGTAAAATGTACCATTGTTTCGGTATTTCAATTTAAAGATTTTAAGCGGCCGCCATTTTTAAATTAACGATTCGATCATGCTGATTATTTTTTCATAAACTAACCTTGACTAGATACAGGTGCATACCGAGTTTCAAAAAAATCGATTCAAAAACTTGGGAGATAAAAAATATTTTGTTAAAAATACAAAATGGCGGATATCTGGTAAACAAGGCGTTTTTGGAAAAAAATTCATTCTTCATTTTATCTTTATTTAGACCCATATAACCTATTCCCGAAGTTTGGCACCTTACGTATGGGACACCCTGTATAATGAACATTGTTTGTTAAAAATAAACCATTGTTTATTTATACAATGAATTTATCTTCCGAATCCTAATATCTCGGATGTGGGGAGGGGGTTGGTCGCAGTTAAGGGGGGGGGGTAGTCATTGGCCCAGTGGGGGGGGTGAGTCATTGCCCCAGGGGGGGGTGGGCACCTCTGATTTGCAAGTCTAACAACTTGCTAAATTTAGAACATTTGGTAGCGAAGATTGTGCAGTACGCTTACTCTGCATTATTTAAGTTTTTAATTGTTTGAGTTATGATTTTTGTTCTTGCATTAAAATGAGGTTAGGGCGTAGACATAGCACAAATATGCATACTCTCCATAGTAATTTTAAATACACTCCTTTAGTTGAATCACGTTTCAAATTATAGATTGTTAACCTCCCAAAATTTCCTACCATATATTGAGTCTCGAGGGGTTTTCTTTTTCACAGTCATAACTCGATATGGCTGGACCGATTTTAACGTGAAATGTGACAATTTTAAGATATTTCAACGAAGATTTGTCAATAGGGTGTCTCAGAATTGTCAAATAAGGCATCAATTAAATACAGGAAAGGGCTGAATGTTTGGAACACAAGGCACTATCCGTCAACAGTGATTCAACTCGATTGACTTAGTTTACAACTTAACATATGGGCTGTTAGTAATAGTTTTACAGGTCAACCACAGATTGCAGCACTTATTTTTCATGTGCAAAGCCAGGACTCCGTCGAATTAGATGTAAAAGGAATTCGCCATACTATTGTGACGGGCATAATTGTAGGCTAATAATAAAAACATTAAGAGATGTCCTAAGGGAAAACTATAACTCCTGCTACCTAAATAAAGATGGTGTCACATAAATTAGTTTAAGATTAAACAGATAAGGTACAAAAACTAATGAAGGATTAAACTAATTGTAACCTTTATACGTTACATATGACCTTTCAAACATCAACTCAACAGCCATAAAACCTTTTTTTTATTTATAGTGATGCCTTCTGAATCGTGTAATATATTTATAATAGGTTACAACCTACCTTAATTCGTCCAATATCCAACCTATTGAACCAACAGAGGATATATAGGAATCGTTGACGGATTAAGGTTAGAAACCTAATATACATAAAACCATGATGAAACGAATCAAATTATAAATCAGCTGTAAAAACGTATCCGTTTGTGAAGCAAATTACCATCTGCTTGATTGAATGAAATTGGAATTGTAAACAAAGATCATCCGTTACATTTATATGGGAAAATTCCAAAATTCTACTCTACCGCAAAAAAATCTATTAGAACTACAAATTTTAAAAAATCCATTCTTAGCGGATGCTTACGCTCTAAAAGGAACGAGCATGCAAACTTTCAAGATTCTAAATTAAGTAGTTTGGGCTGTACGATGATGATGGGTCAGTCGAATTTGACAAAATATATCAAATAGTCTCAGGCTCTAAATCTTTTACAATGAGACCTAAGTAATAGCTTCCGTAAAATGGGAAATTCGCTAAAATACAGTATTAGAACAATAATTTCAAGCTCTTATTTTTAAATACTGTTACTTTATTAATGCTACGACAATTTTTGCATGAACCCCAATATTTCTGTCCCAACTGCATTTCAGAACAATGATAATAGATATCAACAAGTAAGCCAATCCATATTTATTGTTATCCTCGCAGTAATCAGATTACATCTCCAATGAATAGGATTGAGGATGTAAAAATCCTATCACAATAAACATTAAATTTAAGAGTTTATTATGCCACAAAATAAAACAATCACCAAAAATTTATCTTTCATTAACTGTGATTATATTCTGATCTATTTAATAAATTTGTTAATCATCAAATGTTTCTAGAGGCAATTTTCAAAAAAGTTGTATCACTTACGTAGTTGGTAATCCCAAACGAAATCACACGCTCTCACATGACAAGTCATGAGCACCACAGTGACACTTTAAATAAAACTTTAGGTGGCCAGAGGAATGTAGGAGTGGACTATTAGGAGAGCTGCCAAATTTAATTTTATTTATTAGCAACCCAACATCTATTAGTTTTGGTTTGGCCTTGACATTAAAAATTGCCTAGCAGTGAAATATTATGTTATTAAAAGTTATCTGATTTCAGAGTTCCAGTAATTTAAGTTTATATTGGATATATCTTCAGTATTTAATGCAAACAAATAAATCTAAAACATCTATAGCCTATTATTAAAAGAATTTCTGGGATTTTGTACAGAGCATTTTTTTGACCGCTAGAAATTAATTTTTCTCCACATACTTAGTATCAAATTAAAGCTATTACTCTCTAGATGTTCCTTTTGCTTGTTTGGAAAATATTCCATGAGAAGCCTTCACACAGGAGGCTTTTGAAATTCCAGCGAAAGTGCTACTATCTGTGGTATTTTTCCAATTCACTTTAGTTTGTAATAAAACAGACGATCAAGATTTGAAATAGTTCAAGAATTAAACCACAGAATGCAAGGCCAGCAAAAGTCAGTTAACTTTTATCCACATTATTATTTTGATTTCTTAAAATATTGATGTTTACAAGTCAACAGAAAAGGAAGAGTATTTATTTGCCCTATTAAAACTAAGACCTTAATCATTAAATACTGACTATTTGCCCTATTGAATAATGTAATCATCTTAATTTACTGTGTAAATGAATAATTATTTTATTTGAGTTTAATTTTTGTCTTAGTACCAAAATTGACTGCTGCGGAGCAGCGCGGGCCCTCTAGTACCTTTAAAATGAAATTCAATTTGCAATTTGGTTTGCAAAATAAGTCCTGGGGAACTGAAAACTTCTAGAAACTCAAACTCAACCCTCATCCTGAGGGACTTTTTGCGAGTGGTATAAATGGGCTGAGTAACAAACAAGTGCGACATTTTTTAGCCGTTTAGTATATTCCTTCTTAGATTGGTCTAATTTGACTGGGCTCTAATGTTAATTTTTTTTAAGTTGAGGCAAGAATCGCCCGATTGGCGGTGTGCCTGTTCTTACTTAGGTAATTTAATTTGTCTTAATATATCCAGCAATACAAAACCGTATCCATCAATAACAAACCTTTAAATATGTGATGAATGAAATTCAAAACAGTAACTTCAAAATATTCTTTTTAATTTTGCAAATGATAGCTTTAACCACCCTGAGAGGTGGTGGGTAACTGATACATAAATCTAGTGAAAGGGCACCAATGTAGGCTCTCGCATGACCCAGAAAAATCCCTTGTCGCGGCCCTGTTGACAGTGAATACACATTGATACATGATTCAACACAATGATCCATGTCTCAACGTTAAGAGTTTTAAAATATCAATATCAGTTAATTACTGACATAAAAAATCCAAGTTTTAAAAAGCGTTATAAATTTAAAATCTGTATTTTGTAAATGCACTTGGAATGTGAAGGATACTGACGTTTTAATGGTTAGCCTGTCTACTTTACTCGATTTTGAAATGTACCAATAACAATATGCCTATTTAATAAAGGCATTTCATAGGGAACATGCCAAATGTCCCAGTTTCATTTGTCCCAAACTATGACAATATTGACATTTTCACTTGTCCCAATTTCAGTTGTCCCAAATACAATATTTTCACGTGTCCCAATTTCATTTGTCCCAAAAATCATACAAAATATAGAAGGTATCAAAAAATGCATTTGTCCCAAATTCATGTCCCAAATTATTTCAATAATAAAATTTGTCAAATATCGCAATTTCATATGTCCCAAACTCTTTCAAATAAGACTAAATGTTTAAAATTTCATATGTCCCAAACTTCATTAGTCCCAAAATCAGCTACAGTAAATATGAAATAACAAAAGTTTCATTTGTCCCAATTTCAGATGTCCCAAAAGTATTTTTTTTAATAACGACCTGCACTGCACATGTCCCACTTTCATATGTCCCAAAGTACAGTCTGTGCCAGGAGTGAGTGGGTGTAGCGTGTTTGCCGTCAGTTTTATGCAGGCACCTGACTAATACTGAAACATGTTAGACCCTTAATAATTTTAGTTTTAAATATTAATTTAAGCAAATCAGGCCTATGGGCCTGACAAAGTCGAACCCAAACACAACACGATGAGCCTGACACATTACGTAGGCAAATAGAGTACAGGCAATGTGCATTACGATGAGTACATTGACTGTACAGGCAAAGTCAATGTACTCAATCGGTTCGTTAATGTTCACATTTTACGTACATTCAGATCCATTTTACCTTATAAAACAATAATATACACAGTATTCCACTACTGCAAACGTAGAAATCACTTAAACAGTTGTTCTGTCACCAGATTTTTGAGAGCGTAGGCCTAATTGTTTGACACCGAGGATGTACCAGTTCTCCCATGTTGACCGTTTTAGAGATATTAATCTACTAGCAGTTGCCCGTGGCTTCGCTCACGATAAAAATTACGGCTGATCTTACTTCTGCTCTTTGAACTTTCAAATTTTAGTATTCATAGCTGTTTTTACAATTCAGTATTTGATTGTTTACATCCTTATAAAATGTAAACATTAAAGCTAAGAACGTTCACGGGGGTAGCCCGAGGGGATTTTAAGCAAGTGAATAGGCCTATGTCCTTTTCTGATATATACAGTAGTGGCTCTATTCCTGCAAAATTTCAGCTCAGTTGGTCCAGTATTTTTCACGTGGTTGAAAGACAGATATTCACACAAACATCCATACTTTATTTATTAGTTGGATAGTCAATGACATTTTTTTTGTTAGCTTTAAACAGCTGCTCTTGATCCAGCTCAATGCAAAACATCAATTTATCACATACATCTACTTTTAACTTATTTTTCAAACAGTTTGCATATTAAAAGTATACGAGGTGTATTTTAAGAACTGGAATGGACTGCTTTTATGCTTAGCTATATCTGTTTATTAGTTGTGTGTTCATATATTCAAAATTCAAACAGATGTATCAGACAAAGTTTACAATTTCATACCTTTACGCTTTTTTTGTTTTACAAATTTACCACCGTATTGTTACTTTGGACAAATACTTAACACAACTTTGAAATCGGATCAACCAAACATTAAAACCTTATCGCTCCAGCATAGCCTTGAAAAAATTCTAAAATTCTGATACAGCGGTCATATTATGAATACATCGTGTGCACAGTTATAATTTCATTTGAACCCTCGAATTTGACCACAGATTTTCTCGGTCAGTTTACTGCAGAGATTTTCATCACAAGATAACCATGAGCTTGGCACCTGGCAAATGGCAAATCACTTCATTTAAATACATTTACAAAACTGTTCAGGGATCTACTCATAAGATAGATCCAGATCCAAGTTGCAATGCTTGTACGTTAGCACTATAAGTTGTCTGATAAGATATATAAAAATCATTTTTTGTATGGTTCAACCTGTGAAACTCAAACTGGAAATTATAAACGTCCATGATGACATTCAAACTCAACTTAAAGGCTGTTGGGATTTTTTTTCAGTGGAAACTGCAAGAGCGCTCACACCAGTGGCGGCTGGTGGGTTAAATGAACAGGAGGACTCACTTACTACTAACTACTAAAAGAGTATATTTATTACGGATTTTAAGTATTAGGTACACCTAGGCCTACCTTTGCTATTCACATTTCGTGTTCTGTAATATTACCAATATCCGCTGAGTTCACTATTAAAATCACTTATCACCATTCTGATTACCAACTCATTGGAGTAAAATAGATACATGAAACACAGCATGTAAACAAATAACCTCAATTCAGCTCCCATGCCTCAACGTTTAGGTTAAGTTTTGGAGGTTACAGAGATTGGCGGGTTGATATGGTTAATAAAACGAATAAACAACAGGTTTGCCAACATGAATCGTGCAATCATAACGGCAGCAAAGGTTCAGTTTCTTATTGCCCTAAAGGGATTGTGGTGGCGGCACTGATTACTGATGTGCGCGCGCATCTTCGGACGCTGCCCGAGATTCCCTATTCACAACATGGCAGTGACGTCAGAGCACCCTACCGACTGTATGCAGGATTTTCCATAAGATAGTATGCGTTGGGATTGGGACGCTCCGACCAGAGTCCGCAGATATACGCGCAATAGCAGTTGACGCCTAAATGCTTTCGCAACATATTTTGATGCATACAGTTGAAATTAATTTATCATTAATGGTCAGTATAATGAAAATTAGTAGTTTTTTACACGTTTATCGGATACATTTGTAAACCAATTTTAATTCAGTATGTTTGCAAATCTTCTGGGGGGGCGGCGTCCGAGAGTCCTTATGGGCCGGCCGCCACTGGCTCACACATGACAAGTCACAAAAAATACTTGATGCATGTGGCTTGTGCTTTCAAATGGCCACACTTAAACGTTGAGATTTAGATTTGTTTAGACCTTTCAAACCGATTAACATAATTTTTTTCAAATTTAGCCTTCATCGTAGGTCTCAAAATGACATTTAATATAAGTGTGAACCATTAAAACCGACCTTTTACAATTTGCCATTGGAATATACATTTAGACCTTCAATGTTATTGAAATCAGCTGTTTCACATAGTTAAGTAGTTATAATATTAAACAATTTAGGGATCAAATCTTATTTTTTATTTACACCTATAAAACTAAAATTCTATAGTTTAAATAATATAAAACTGTTTTTTTTATATTTTCGTTTAAAGGATAATACATGATGATGCGTACATTTTTATGTACTGGCCATTATAAACCAAATGCTTCTTGAGCGTTTGCTCTTTTTCTGTCCTTAGACAAAATACCGCGTGTCTTCGCAATCAGCTGAATGAATGAATGTATTATTATATGATTGCAAAGGTTTGTAAATGTGGATTTTTCAATTTAAAAAAGCAAGAAAAGTATATAAAACCTTGCAAATATAGAAAGTTGAGCTTGTATTTGGTACAAACTGCATGAAAATGGGTCGATTGGAAGTCTCAGACGTTCTGTCCAAAGGATTGGACAAGTTGGTTTTTCCCCAATGTTAAATCTCCATAAGAAGTTTATTTTAAATTGTTTACCCATTTCAATTAAACATTTTCAAATACAAATAAAACCTGCACATATAGAAGCGATAACCTTTGTTTTGGTATAACCCGTGTGAAAGTCGGTCCAGTAGTACGGTCATGCTCACTGTCATAAGCTTCAAATTTTGTCTCCATGTTAAAACTCCATAAGAAATGTTTATTTTCTATTTTTGAACCAATTAACATAAATATTTTCAAATACAAGTAAAACCTGCACATATAGTGCCAATAACCTTTCTTTTGGTACAACCCACGTGTAAATCGGTCCAGTAATACGGCCAGGCTCGCTGTCATTAGCGTAAAATTTTGTACCCATGTTAAATCTCCATAAGAAAGTTTTTTTTCATTTTTTACCCAGTTAATAATAGTATATTTCATTACTAGGACCTAAAGTGACGCTTTTCGTACAAGGTCAAGTTTTACCTGGAGGCTGTAAGCTGAGGTTGAAAAATTACCGAGTAATGAAAAGCAGCTTTAGGTCCATGTGATGAACTATATTTTGTTATATTGCTCAATACAACACGCAAACTACTTAAGAAAACCAAAATGTTACAGCTTATTTAGCTTTAAAGATACCTCCCAATGAAGCTTCAATCTTGTTCTTGCTATTTGAAGCAATCAGCTGATTGTTTCATTTGTGTAGACTAACGGCAATAAACAACAATGGACGTATCGAACGCATGCAATAATCGATTGGTGAAACAAGCGAGTTTCACAAATTGATTAAACCGACAACAATGCAACAATAAATTATTGCAATTGAATATAATAACCGATAACACTCCCGATCCAATCGATAGCTCACCATCGACGTTGACGTACAATAACGTTGAATGTTTTGATTATTTGTAATCAAATGAAGATTGTTCGATTATTTACCTCGAATCAAAAAAGTATCATCAACAATGATCTGTTTGGTCTTAAGAAAATAATAATCATCATATCATATGTTATTATCCAAGGAATAAAAAGAACAACTTTTGAATCCCAACGCATGTGTCAAAAGCAGCTGTTTTTGAAGCGGTATGACGAAAAAATATTTTCAAAATACACAAAACCTACACATATAGGCCTATTAACCTTAATGTTGGTACAACCCCCATGTACATCGGTCCAGTAGAACGGCTAGGGTCGCTGTCAAGTTTTTTAACATATGACTTTTCCACAAATTAGGCCAATATGGGGTGGTCCCGAGCGTTTTCTTCGAGTCAACGGGACACTTCGCTAAAAAACGGGACTGTCCCATTCAAAACGGAACGTGTGGCCACCTTACTATCCAATAAATAGATTGTCGTGGTTGACAGAAAAGCTCCCTGTAGATAGCCTACCTAGGTCATGACCAGATTGTGTTTGTATACACATGTATTCTTAACTTTGCAAGATGGCAAAGATGGCAAGATGCGCTTCGATCGCTGGAGGAAGTAAGAAGTAAGAAGTCACTTCTTAAATAACCGATAACACTCCCGATCCAATATGACATTGGGACATATGACATTACAGGTTTTTATTAAATAAAATGTTTTGGGACATCTGAGATTGGGACAAATGAAACTCTTGATATTTAATATTTATTGGAACTTATTTTGGGACAAATGAAGTTTGGGACATATGAAAATTAAAAAATGTTACGTTTTTTAAACAGTTTGGGACAAATGAAATTGGGACATTTGACAAATTGTATTAATGAAATAATTTGGGACATATGACTTTGGGACAGATGAAAATTACAACTGAAGAATAATTTAGGACAAATGAAATTGGGACATATGACAATTCTGATGTTATAAGAATTTTGGGACAAATGAAAATGTTAATATTTTCATAGTTTGGGACATTTGCAACGTACCCATTTCATATTTTCTTAGGAAATAATTTACAAAACATATATTTAAGATGCAAAAAAAGCAGGTGAATTTGAAAATTTTATTTCTTGGCCGCTATGAGCACTGAATAATTTGTTTTTGCGGCAAATGGCTATTTTATAAGCATTATTCAGAGATTAGTTCATCAGCAGATCAGTGGTTAGTCAATCTTCTTACTGTTTGTTGTTAAGATGAATGCGAGAAACTGACGCAAAGATTCTATGTAGAATTACCATAAAGATTCAATACTTTTGAAAAGAAAACTCAAAAACAAAGCCATGAAGTTGCCCCGAGGAATGAAGATCCATATAAAGTAACCCCCATTTTATGCAAAATGAGTGTTCTTGAAGTGTCAACATTTTAAAGTGTAGAACGAATACATAGACACTAAAGCAGATGAAATAAATGAACTTTTCGAACCCTGTGAGGAATTTCATACCTTTTTTAAGTTTCAAGTCTAACATTATAAGTTATTTTTTAAAAGATTGCCACGATGAGAAGTTCAATTACTGGAAATTTTATTCCACTGCTACCACACAAAAAATGTGTCTAGAAAATTAAAACAATCACAAAAATTCACGCACTTCCTCATTGAAAGTTATTTTACGCTGCAAACTCCATACATAATCAACATGAATAGAAACTAAAGCCTATTTTACCAAGTTGTTTATAAGTCACGAAGTGACGCGGGCTGCTAGTTATTAATACAAAAAATGTTTATTTATTCTTAGATCAAGCACAACTGAATCACAGAACTCTAAATAAGTATGTTTAGTAAATAATTTCTATTGATAACATTTATTTATGTTTTATGTATGTACTCATTTTCTGCAGAAAAGTTGTTATTGAGCCAATAAGCAATTTTCTACCAAAAATTATTCTACTTCGTAGGCTTAAAGGTACCTAGTTTTTTCTGCAGCAATTATTGAATAAAAATACCGTTGGGTCAGGCTCCTGACATAGCAGAAGGGCCCGCAATGTGGGGGGGGGGGGGAGGCTGGGAGCCAAGGGACACGTACAGGAACTGGTAAGCGGGAAACAACGAACGGGAACCATCGAGCTGTGGTGGCCCATTAAGAGGAGTGGGGGGCAAAACATGAGGTCATTTATATTGAATTTTACAAATTATTCAATAATTAATTGTCTTAGGCCTATTTAATGATAACTAATCAAGATCACAAATAATAACGTTTAAAATTAGGTCAGTGCTTCTTGTCTACCGGTGGTACGCAAAGATCAAAGGCCTTTCAGGTGGTATGCAAGAGATTAGTACAAATTAAAATATTAGGTTTTTATGAACGATGTCCTGTCGAACAGTAAAGTCGCACTTAGTGTTTAAACTATTTCAGTTTCTGTTGGTCATAGTCTGTCAATTTCGTACCATATTTCAGGAAATATTGTTATATTCTTTCATTTTAAGAGTAATTTTAATGTATTCTTCACTCGTATTCCAGTTAAAATACGCAGCCAGTGCTGCGTCCCAGTCTTAAGAAGTATTGAAGGTATTAATTCTTTTTACAAACATTTTGGCATACAAAATTTTCTTTTCATGATCGAAATTGTAAATATGCATTATCACCCATGCCCTTTTTTGCATTATCCCCATTATTACTAACAAAACTGCCTATGTTGAATTGGTAGTTTGAAAAACTCATGGGGGGCTCAAAACATTAGTTTCCAGGGGAGCCTGAAAAAATCTATTTCGCCATCTGGTCTGGCTGATCTATACCAGCCCTTCCCATATTTCAGAAAAAATCTCTTACTGTTGCCTGTAGTCCTGATGAAGTGGTTTAAAGTGAAACATTCTTCAGCAAATCCTGTATAGCCCCCATATGGCTGGTCATAAGTGATTACCTTCTTCCTTTAGTTTAACAGGGTATCCAGCAAGTGAGCATTGCTGAATTTTCATACATTTCCCGTATATTTCCCGAGTGCATCATATTTATTCTCGATGCTGTTTTGCAGAAAACGTTATAGCCTAAGGTTGACCAATTGAGCATGTTTGGAATGCAGGGCTTGTAACAGTTCTTGAGGTTGAAAAAAATAAAAAAAGTAACTAAAATAAGAACAAAAATAACCAAAAAATAACCTTTTGTAAACAAAAAATGTTGCTAAAAATTAGAAAACCGGCGTTATATTGGGGATAATACATTCTTAACCTTGGTAAAAAAGAAAATCTCGACAGACTAATCACAAATCTGCCTAGATTTGACGGTGAGACTTGGTTTTCACACAATGTAGGATGATGAGATTCGTCTGCCACGATGCTGCTAAGAGATCTTCTGACAGATGAATAGTGTGAACAGGCTTGTAGCAGTTCTTGAGGTTAAAAAAATAAAAAAATGACCAAAATTCAAAAAAAAAATAACAAAAATAACCGAATCCCAAAAAAAAATAAAAAAATAACCAAGAGCGAAAAAAACAAAAAACCTGTTACAAGCCCTGGGAATGCAATGCGCGCACGACCACATGCACACACACAAAACCCTGATAAACACGTACCACCCACATTCACTGATCAAAGTTCTTTCGAGTCTCCAGCGACCCAAACCGCGTATTTACTATTCGGTTGTATTTTAGTCTATAAGTGGAGTTTTATACATGGCATCTCAAGTTGCTCATCCGTCGCAGCGCCAAACGAACTTGACAGGGGCGAGCCGACGGGGTGGGGGGGTACGAGCGGAACCAGATCCCACACCAGAGAAGTTATTTATTGAAAAAATTATGAATATTTTGTAGGCTACAATATTTTTTTTAATGCCTCATTTACAGATATTTTATGGCATTTCTGCTCAATTCCCGCAACATTTCTTCCGAATTTGGCTAGGAATATTTTATTTTATTCAGACAACTGGCTGTTGTCTTTATGAACAAAAATTATGGTATGATTCTGGTGTTCATCGTATCCACGGAATGCAATCTAAAGGGATGCCCGGAACCTTTCTTTGTCTTTACAGCAAGAAATATTGTGTTATTTCTGTAATGGCAAATCTTGGCAAAGACATCGTGACCGCGACTCTGGTGTGTAAATTTGTAAATAAGGGCTTATTGTTTCAGGAATTAAATGTTAACGTTGGAGGAAATGGGATAGTTGGAACTGTTAATAAAAAAATAGAATAAACACCCAACGAGGGACCCATTGAGTGAATTGAAATAAATGCAATTGAATGCAATACTGTTTACACAGTCGTCAGGAATGATTCTCGGATGTTCACCTCTCCGTGTTCTATTGTACAACAGCGCTAAAAATAGATCGAAGTCAAATCCCTTATCCTTATGTTCGTTAGGTTTTAGGCGGGTACTATAACTAATTTCGATCCCAGATTCCAGACCTAATCAAAAGTGACGCCTCTGCTAAATGCTAGAGTAAACTGGCTTTAAATTCAGGTTAGTGACTTGTTACACTTCATTTGAGTCGTTTGTATGAAGGCCTAATTAGCACATCTGTTATGATACGGACCACTGTAAACAACAAGATTACCAATATTTTAACGGGGATTAAAAAAGAGGTTCTCTGTCTCTTCCTCTCTCAAACAAACACACACAAGCGATTCTCAACCTTTAAATCTGCAAAAGGAGCTTGCACACCCTGCACGCAAGTGACAAGAAAGTCTTGCCCTTCCGTCAAATGCCAAATGGTCCATATTAGCAGGCACAAACACTTGACACTTATGTTCAAGCAATTCTCAACCTTTCGACTGTCGCCGGACGCCGGTGTCATTACCACGACTGCTGGCCAAACAACAAACAAGTAAGTGTTTTCGCTTGACGGTTTTCAATGTTAATCAATCCATCACATTAATTCACTGGAGGAAAAAATTAATTACTACTTTAAAAAGATATAACATCTTCTGTCATCATTTTAAGCGATGAAACTTATGTGTATCAGATATGATACAATGTACAGTCGACTCTCGCTAACTCGAAATACCACGGGACTGGGATTTTTCTTCGTGTTACATATAGTTCGTCGTAAGCATAGTTCGAGTTATAGAGGTAAACCAAATGAAAATTCGTGATACAGAGGTAAAGAAGATTATGTAGTTTATTCACTACATCTTCGACAAATCTAAGCTTTTAACTTATTTTAATATTGTATATCAATGAAAAATTCAGTATTTATAATATATAACCCGTAAAACACAAAGCGGATAAGATCGCATTAATTCTGATTAAAAAGTCCGTAATATTCCATTGCTTAAACATGTAAAAACAATTACAGTATCGATCATAATTTTTCTATTAAAACAATAATATAAAGAACCTTTGCTGTATCCCCTACAGCTACAAAAATTAACTTTTAACTTTTACTAATTCCACTGATTAAAAAGTCTGTAATCTCCCTCTTTGAAATAAATAAATATTTACTGTATCCCCTACAGCTACAAAAATAAACTTGTAACTTTGAATATTACTGTATTAATAAATAACACTTACAGTTCGGTGTAGTACATGACCAGAAACGTGTAAAATAGAGTAAACAATTCACACCGACAGGTTGCATCCTGAACGACGGGATTGCATATTATAGAGGTCCATTCTTAAAACCTCGTGGTATGGAGGTAAACTTCGAGTTATAGAGGTAAAGCGCGAATCAAATTCGTCTTATCTACTGAACTTCGTGTTATAGGGGCAAATTTTGTGTCCGTTCGAGTTATAGAGGTAAAATATAACCAGAAAATTAGTTGGTGTTATGTATAGTAATTTCTTCAAGTTAGACAGGTTTTTCCAAGGGGATTAAAAATAGTTTGTGATGTCGAGGATTTCGTGATATCAAGGTTTGTGTTAGCGAGAGTCGACTGTGCTGAGGTTAACATTCGACTAAGGTCCAGCTAGGGCAGGGCAAATATGAACGAGGTAAAATGTGGCATACCGTGTACACCTTCTCGCATTCGCTTTGCTTCGCCCTGTATCGTTTCAAGCGAGATCGCGATTCGTGTCGCATTGTTCGGGAAACGAGCTCTGGCGAAATAGGCCAAGAGCTTTTAAAAAATAAAATCCCATTTTTGAGAGGGTTATTCCCCTTTAACCCCTCTTCTGGTGGTCCGATCATGCTGGTTTACAAATTTATCCGAAAGATTACCACTTAACACGTCTGTACCAAATTTCATTAGGATCGGACCATATTTACAATTGCTATCGTGTTAACAGATATATATAAAGATAGGCCTATATATGACTTTTTATTCAGTTTTAAAGGCTAATATATTTTATATGAAGTAAATGATAAGAACTATGTACCTTTTGTTAGATTTTATTTCCAACCTTTTAATGTTTGGAAATAAAATCTAACAAAGGGTAAGTTAGTTCTTATCCAGGGTGTCTACCAAATTTCATATATGAAAATCCCGACTTTTTCCCGACTTTTCCCGACAAATTAAAAAAATTCCCGTCCATAGGAAACATGACCATTGCCTCATATAACGAATATTGAGAACGATATTTGTAAATAAATACATTTAGACGGTTACAATGCTAGCGAAAGATCGCCAAAAGATGAGCAAGATAACTGCGATAAGCCCAATATATTTGCCAGCCGTAATGCGACCAAGATTTTCGGCTGCAGAAAGAACGAGCGATTTTCCGGCCGCGTTGTGACCAAGAGGTTTTCTGGCCGTGGTATAAATGACCGAGATTTGACAGCCACGATGTGACAGACAGATTTGCCGGCCGCAATACGACCGAATCATGTAACAGCTATGAAAAGAGTAAGCGACACAATACGATCAAGAACCAATCGGCCACCCGACCACCGAAAAACAAGCGAAAGATTTCCGGCCGCAATAAGTCCAAAAGATTTGCCAGCCATGTTGTAAACTACAATATCTCTAGCCTCGAAAAAAAATAGTGATTTTCTTGTCGCAATACGACCGAGATACATAACGGCCACTAAAAGAGCAAGGAACTCGTCTGCCGCGAATCGACCGAAAAATGTTCCAAAACGAGTGAGCGACTTTCCGGCCGCAATATGCCCGAGGTCTAATGGCCGCGAAATGAGTAAGGTCATCGGCCGCGATGCGACCAAGAGATTTACCTGCCGCAAATCAAGCGAAAGATTTCCGATCGCAACGAGACCGAAAACCTTGTCGGCTACGGTATAAATGATGGATATTCCGTCCGCGAAAAGATTGAGCGATTTTCTTATCGCAATACCACTGAGAGATGTGACGGCCACGAAAAGATCAAAAAATTTGTCTACCACGAGACGACCGCAAAATGTTTTGGTCCCAAAATGAGTGAGCGATTTTCTGGCCGCAATACAACCGAGAGGTCTAACGCTCACGAAAAGAGGGATGAAGTCATCGGCCGAAATGTGACCAATGCCGGTAATGCTATTTCCGGCCGCAATAAAAGCAAAAGATGTGATGGCCACGAAAAGAGCGGCAGATTTGACGGCCGCAAAGAGAGCGAGATATCTGACGGCCCCAATGTGACCAAGAGGTTTGTTGACCCCAAAACGACAGAGGAATTTGCCGGCCGGGTTATAGATATTCTGGCCTTCATGTGGCCAATAGATGTGATAGCCACAAAAAGAGCACACGATTTTAAGGTAGCATTACTAACGAGAGATGTGTCGACCGCGTAAAGAGCGAGAGACTTGTCGGCCGCGTAAAGAGCGAGAGACTTGTCGGCCACGTAAAAAGCGAGAGACTTGTCGACCGCGTAAAGAGCGAGAGACTTGTCGGCCGCGTAAAGAGCGAGAGACTTGTCGGCCACGTAAAGATCGAGATACTTGTCGGCCGCGTAAAGAGCGAGGTTTGTCGGCCGCGTAATGAGCGAGACTTGTCGGCCGCGTAAAGAGCGAGAGACTTGTCGGCCGCGAAACGAGTGAGCGTTTTTACAGCTGTATTAGGACCGAGAAAATTGCGGCAGCGGAGTAAGCGACAGCTTTTCTGGTCGTGCTATAGCTAAAAATTTGTCTGCCCCAATTCGTTCGGGAGATTTGCCGGCCGAGACGATGACAATAACGAAGAAAACGGCTATTTTGTTTTGTTTTGTAGTAGGGGTGTGCGAATATTCGAACTTCGAACTTTTTCGAATCGAATATCGTGATATTCGATTCGATTCGAGATTGCAATGAAGTTCGATATGACCGAATCGAATATTTAAAGGACTGGCATAAAATCAAAAGTAGGTGAAAACGTTCCCATTTTCAAAATAAAAGCACGTTTTTTTAGTTGCAAACAACTACGAGTCCATTTTTTACATGAGAAACAGTTGCGTCCTCACGTGGACAGACAGCAGATAAATAGCTGCTATAAAATAATACTGACATCGCAGTTTTGCCACCAAATTCCCTCTGTCGTGTTGTCAGTCGTGCAGTACTTAGGTTAACATACTGCACAATACCCGACGCGACAACGAATTTTTTCGTAAGACAAATTCTAGCATCACAGCATTATATCATATAACAAATAATAGTCCTTCCTTCATCAGTTCCGTCTCGACCAGTATCCGATACCGACGAAACATCAGTTGAGTTATTGAGTTGGTAAAAGAGAGAATTATTGCAATCAAGACCAATCAGAGTTCACCGATGACCGACAGTGTCCAGAGTCGTCTTCAGTTGCCAAAACCCAAAACGAAATATCCCGTAAATACCCCATAAATAAATAGTCGTGTTGGTCTTTCGTACGACTTTTTCAGGCCGTAAATATCTTAAACGGAATCCGGGATCACCATCGCTTCCAACTTTGATATGATGAAGTACAATAATTTTGGGCTGGCAAAGAGTTGGCGGACCTGTTTATTGTTTGTCTTTTCGTTTTCGAATTTCGTCGTCGTTCGAAACTTCGTCTGCTTTCGCTTTTGAAGTTTAGTTGTTAATTGCGCCACCTCTGGATTTTGTCTCGCGCGACTCGAGAACGTCTATCGCGTGTTTGTTTCAATCACTCAGATTTCTTTATTTTTCAAATAATCAATTACGTAGAAATAGAAACGTTGAGTGATCAAAAATTGGTTTTATTTTGTTGAAATCTGACGAATCAGGCGGAGCGTGTTTGTTTTGATACGTGATTAAAATGGTCATTTTTAGATAACGGTACAATGTTGGTTTGACAACTTAAGCCTATGATAATAATTAATGAGTTTCTTGCTGTTTATAATGTAAAACAAATAAACTTTGTTGTAAGTAAATGGCAATTGTAAATTATCTTAAAATTTAGGTTAAGTTTACTGGTCTGACTTATTATTATTTTATAGTATTAGGCCTACTTTAGGAGAATCAAAATCTTTGTTCTCAGGCATTAATGCACAAATAAGATTGTAAGGCTTTCTTCAAATATGAAGTAGTTGGTGAACCAAGTTTTATATGTAATTCTTTGGTCTATCCCTTAAGCCTAGTCCCTGATCAAATAATTTATTGGTTCATTAAAAGGAAAAGGAACAAAGGGATGCAGAGGCCTAAAAGTGAACAAATTTAGGTTGAAGTAGGATGAAAAGGAATTGTTAAGTAGCCAAATCCTGAAATTGCTACTATAGGCCTAATTATGCTTATTCAAATGAATATTACCTATGCTTAAGGGGAATCAATAAATTTCTAAATTCTTAACAATTGATTAGTTGTACCTTTGTGTACCTTAGTAATTGATATTTGACCTATATTATTTTGACTGGTTATAATGCTATTAATAATTAAATAAGATAAATACAGGGAGGGGAGGGAGAAAGTAAGGACAAGAGTAAAAAAACACAATGAAATAACACTTTTGGTTTGATAACATTATATTAATTATTGAATAGTTGCTAAAAAATGCTTGGTAATTTGCTGAGTATACAGGTTTGCTGCGAAAGGGTATTTATACTTGCATGCTGCGATTTAAAATTTGATCTCATTTGAACGAATAACCATTGACATAAATATTCGTTTCGAAAATATTCGATATTCGGAATAGTTATAAACTATTCGATTCGAACCAAAAAATCACTATTCGCACACCCCTATTTTGTAGCCAAATTCAAATTTCCCGACCAAAAGTCAAAATACATTACTTTTTCCCGACTATTCCCGACCTTACAAAATCCCCGACATTTTCCCGAATTCCCAACTGGTAGACACCCTGTTATCATTCAAAAACTGAGAAGTTGTACTTTTAGTTTAGAAACAATCTAAAATCCTAGTGTATAGATTAGTGTTTATATCATTCAAAATATTTTTTGTGTTAGGCCTAGAGAGATTTTTTTTGTAAAACAACAAGTAACATTTGGATGTATCTTTCTGAAATTAAGTTTAGTTGCCAGTGGTCAGGGGAGGTCAATGAAAGTCATGGAAAATTACAAAGTTTTTTGGACACCCTGAACATATTAATACCCCAGTTGCAGCAGACCTGGGTCATATGCAAAAAAAATATTTCCATCTAACATAGCGAGATATGACATGTTTTTGTAATCTCCATAAGAATAACATGGGGAATAAGGATGCAGGTTTGCTAACAGGTATGTTAAAACTGGTTTTTTTTCTTTTTTGCTTCTGGGGGCCCCAAAACGAAAAGTTATCATAGTCTTGGGCTTAGGTCTTACCATGAGACCTACAGTAATAGCTTATTTCTTTAACCCTAGAGAACTCGCGTGGGGTAAATTTTCCCCAGGCACGTTTTTAACACAAGAAAAAGTATGTGAAGACGCACCCCAGTGCTTTCTACCCCTCAGTACCTTCCAGTCGACTCGTCTAGTGGCTGACCTGTAAGTCTAGGTTGATGTAACGCCAAATTTGTAACGGCAAATCTCATGGTAAGTCCACGCTGTACTGAAATTGTAACATTCCCAAGAGACATAAAACGTGCATAAAGCTGGCTTTAGGAATACTGCAACGAGAACCAATGCAACAACTAACTCGGAAAAAATACCAGATGTGATTTATGATCAAGAAATTCAGAAATTTGGACCGAAAAACTACCAAGTGCTATACTAATTGCGGTAAAAGCATCTGCAAGGACCATACAGTAGAAACTTGTGTTGACTGTTTAATGTGTGAACAGTATGCTTTTCTATTAAGACTTTTTACATTATGGAGTGTATATTAGTTAAATATAGTTGACATTAAAATTTGTAATATGTTTTGGATTAATTGCTTGTTGTTTAATTAAATAAATACAATAAAACATAATGAGGTAAATATTTACCCCGCGTGAGCTCTCATGTTACAGCGGTAGGCGCGAGCTCTCTAGGGTTAAGGATAATTCTTTAAGGATATTCCTTTCGCTAAAAGAGCTATCAGAAGACAAACATTGGATTTTTTATACACATACCGTATATATAGATTTGGGCCAATTAATTTCTTTGGGGAGAAGGGGGAGGGGTGCAAATCAAAATCTTGTCCCGCCTGACTAAACCTCAGGGTGGCAAGGGAGAGTGATATCCTTTCAGACATAAGAATTGGATTTTGACAGAAATTATCATGAAAAAGAAATCTACTTATAACAACTGCTTATCATGCTGAGGACTAAGTACAGTACGTACAGTTCAGATTATTCAAACCTCACCCCATCCACATTCCAGATTATCCTGATTGGCCCATCCGTAAAATAAAAAAAAATCATAGTATAAACGTGATTTTAGCGAGTTCTACATGTGAAGATGCCTTCTGCAATGCAACTACAACTGCACTGTACAATGCAACTCCGATGTATCACTGACAACACTTTGATATCACCTAAGTTAAAGTCACCTGTACCTGAACAGTACATTAAAGAATTTTTATAAAAGAGTTTTGGATTGCCGCTATGTGCGCTAGCAGTAATCAACACATGCGTAGCCCATGACAATTTTGTGGATTAGTTTGTTACATTCACTTGTTGTGTTTAACAGTGGTGAAGCTTTGTCTGGACTGACACAAATTTTGAAAATGAATAGATATAAAAATAGCCTAAGATATTGGATGGTCTTAATACGCTGATAGCACCATCTTAAAAGCAGGGACTAGTCTCGTGCTATCTGACAATATTAAAATGACCTTGAATTACCCACATTTTTTGCTATCCAGATTGATGTTCTGCACATGTCAGGATAATCCTAGGTATCCTGTAGTAAGGAGCAAGAAGAGATAAGTAAGTAGAAAAACTCCAGTAAAACGAAAGTTACGGTGGTGTTGGTCTGAGCCACAAGGTTGTATGTCACCTATCCAATTAGTAACTTAACTTCCAAGTACCCTAGGCCTTTTGGATCAAGGTATTTTTCTATCAGTTTGATGTTTGTACTTCCAATTCCTACGCACTTAACATAATCAACACTGATAGGTCTAAGAATAAAGGGGCTTTCACGTATATGTTTTAGAATTATTGGTGTGTACAGAAAATGTACAACCTCAAATTAAACCTGGTAGTGATGGTCACTGTATCACAGATGAAGAACTATACAGATTGGCAACCTAATGCAGTTTTGCGTGCCAGTTTTTTCGTGCGGCGTCAAGTTTGTTAGGTCATTTTGCCGCACATGGGTCAAAATCTGAAAAGGGTACAATTGCAAAGTAGGAAAAAACTAAAAAGTTATTACTTGGTATCTAAATGACAGTTACATTTTTTAATACTTTGAACCCTATAGAATATGAGAAAATATAAAGAAAGCACCATTACCCATGTATGTCAATGAGAGAGGCAGTTTTATATCGGAAACTCCCATTTTTCGTAATAGAGGTCACACCCAGATAAATCAATATTACATAATGAAATAAAAGGGAAAACCCATGGTATTTCATATTTTTTGTTGCTCACATATACTGTTTTTAAATATATTACAGCCCTCTTACTTTTGATTGACCTATATCTTAATAATAGCTTAGAAAAGATGTAATTCACCTAAAAATACAAGTTTTGGTCCGGTTTTTTAACCTCACAATGTGTTTACTCCATTCCATTGTCATGAAAATTATTGTTTACCAACTTGAAACTGTACTTAATTGAAAAAATATAACCATTTATATATTTTTTGACCATACATATTTTTAAATAAAAATTTTAAATGTGACATTCTGCTACAACGCGTGACCTCAGTTACATGGATATGACTTCCATTACATGTTTGTTGTTTACTTTTTTTTAAATATAAAATCTTCATCTGTTCCATTCATAGTCTGAAATAGGAAGAATTTGATTTCTAATATAGGCCTTTTTCAGTAATTACAAGACAATACAATAGTGTTAAAATAACCTTAACTGAATCATTAGGTGCATAATACAAAATTTTTAATGACTTATGATGTATAGGATGTTCTATTTCCAAAATCATTCATTGTTATTACTTAGTCATGAAAAATTATTTTGAAATTCTTCAAAACTTCATTTAAATGATCACAGTATGTTTAATGTGGTTATGTATCAAAACGTTTCAACGATTAAATGAAGGCTTCATTACAAATTTCTAAAAATAGGCTTAGGCCTGAATAAGTTATAGTTTAGAGCATAAAAATAAAATTAAAAAAGAAAGAAAACCCGCTTGGCTATTCTTTGAGTAAGTTCAAACACATTAAAATCATTATATTTTTCAAAATGTATTAAATTGCTTTTTAAACTGCAGCAAAAACAGATGACCAAACGGAATTAAAAATCTTTTCATTAAAAAATTATTTGTCATAATTAAAAAATGCTACTCACAAGTTAAATTTCAAAATATATTATTAAGACATGCAATATTTTAATTAATTAACTTAATTAAAAAATGTTTAGAAGCATTAAAAAAAATTTTGTTTCAATGTTGGACATGTTACATTTTTTATGTATCCAACATTTTAAACAAAGGTTAGGCCTAGGTGACAAACGTCAAAAAAGCTATGGAACTTAATAAATTAATCTAAATCATATATAGGCCTAATACAAACTTAAAAACAATCAATCAAAAACTTTCACCCAAATTCGATTTTAAATATAGGCTACATTAAAATACCTTTATCATTATTTTAAAAATTTATACCGTAAAATCAGAAACAAGGGCAAATACTCCTAAAAAGAATAAGCTATAAAAAGAATATAAAGAATTTCTATCAGCTAATTTCATTTTCAGATTAAATAAAAGAATGTATAACAGTTGTAAAAAAATTGCTTCTGGAACTAAAAATGCCCGCACAATTAGATTTTCCCTGTTGGTGGCAACCCTGCATCATTATTTTCATAATTAACACATTGTTTACTAATTCATTTTACTCTATTAAGTATTAAAATCGGCCGTAATATAAAAAAATACATTACCATTAAGAATATAAGGTATATATCAGTCAAATGGAAAAACCGGTCACAAAATGTAGCGGATCTCACGTTAAATTAACCAAAATTCGCGACCGTCGCTTCCCAGACCGACGCTACAATTTCGCTTGTTGTGTCCGCTAACCTCAAAATGGCGAACGCTATCGCTAGTGACGAATCGGCATTTGAAACCGGGCCGTATTACGCACGAATTAAACTATTACGATGGACAGCGATTTACTTTTGATTAAGAACAAATCATGTACCGATGCTACATAAAAAAATGAGACACGGCAATTTTTATGAACAAAACTATTTTCCCCCACGTCCAAATTCATTTAACACGACGAACTCCGACATCCGTCGTTGTTTGCCGCCATGATACTCCTGAATTAAACTCGTTGTCGGCTGCTACTAGCGCTAGTGTCGCTGTACGATGAGAAACAGACGACACCACCGACGCTACTGCTTAAGGTGGGGACACGACTTTTAACCTAGCTCGGCGTCGTAATAACATAGTTTCATCCGTAATAAGCGCTATTTGATGATCTCCCTGTATCCGACAATATAAACGTGGGTTTTATATTCACTTATTTGATTGGTGAACTTGTTTAAATCGTATCTATAGCGGTAAAACTGGGATTGGGGACACGTGACCGTCACTACTTTGGCCAGTTTTTTCTCAGAATTTTGCCCCAACCTCTTCTTAATTCATGATTTAAACAGTATAGACAATAAGATTAAGACCTAAACTTCAAAAATAAAACATTTTTAGCAATAATTACAGTAGGCAACATTATTTTTTTATGAAGGGACAGTGATTGTACCCTTTTCAGATTTTGACCCACATATTGCATTGGTATCAAAGTTATTAGCCTAATGGCTATATTTGTTCTTTGCGACCTGAAGATTTGATATTGATGAAATTATACTTGATACCAATGCAATATGTGCGGCAAAACGACCTAACAAACTTGACGCCGCGCGAAAAAACGGGCACGCAAAAGTGCATTGGGTTGCCAATCTGTATAGTTCTTCATCTGTGACTGTATTGAGCTTCGGCCTCACAGACAAGAACTTTGTAATATTTACCAATACATTTTAAAAGTAGAGAGATATTAATCACTTTGGTGGTGTCCTGGATGCAACTGGGGAGTCTACAAAGTCTGTTTTTATGAGTATGAACACTATTGAAAAAAATTAGGTTAAGTGATACAGTAAAGCCTACATAATTATTTATGCAGGAAAATTTAAGGCCACATGACCTTTTCTGACATTCAACCTGATATTTATAATGTGTTAAGGCTGACTACTGAAGCTTTTATGGCCCAAGGCTTGTTTTTATTTGTTGATAAATTTATGTAAAAATATGCCTAGGTAAGTATCTTAATAGGCCTAAATTATTATTTAATAACTTACGCCTATTTTCATATTGGGCCATATTTTCCAACTTCAATAATCTATAAGTATAAGCACGACACGGAAAGGTCTAAGTTTACAGCATTGCCAGTTAGAGAGGTGCCCATTGTGCGGTAAATGGGCTAGGCATCTGCCAGGTGGGGAGTTAAGCTCATCATAACCAAATTTATTAATAAAAACACCTTTGTTAACCCGGTAGAACTGACTTAGTTTGAAAACGTGATAACTGACTCACAGTCTTTTGGACCAGGTTTTATTTAAAAATTAGTATATTGAAAAATGATGGGTTTATCTGCACAAAAACTCCTCTAAAGTCTTTTACATTAGTTTTGTGACTACTTTATATAGGATATATGTGCATACAAAATATTTATAGCCTATAATATAAAAAATATATATTTTTCATTGCAGTAGATACCTACGTCAATAATTATTGTTATCACGTTAAAAACGTCTGAATGTTGTACAACGATGTGTTTATACTGACAAAAACTCCACAAAAGTATTGTAAAATAGTATTTTGAATTTTTTATATAGAAATATGAGCACACAAAATATTTATATGTAACAAGAAGCCTCATGTGACTCACAGTCGAAAACACCAGACCTCTATAGAAACTTTAATTTAACCGACTGTAAGGGTTAGAGAATGACAGGAAGTGAGTCATGATGTTCCTGGAAAGACGTACGAGAGGTATAGTATCGGCCAGCCCTGCCGACACCCAAAAAATATAATTTTTATCGAAAAAAAAACAACTAACCCGGTCTTTTAGACAGGTAAGTCAGTCCTCGCAGGTTAAATTTTTTTTAACTCTTAAGGAAAGCACATTAACTTTCTCTAAGTATTTATAAATACCTACATGTGGACAAATGGATTTTGATTACTTCAGTACAGACTAGGCATGAAGACACCATGTAACCAATGATTCCAAGCCAAACGGATGACATCTCTAACACAAAAAAGAAGTTTGTTATGTAGGCCTAGGCCTAAACTTGTAACTGGCCAAGATGGCATTTAGGCTAATTCAGAACAACAACACATCTTGCAGATACAATTGTAGCCTACATTGGAACAATTGGCTGAACTTAATCATCATAAAGGTTTAAAGGTTTTCTAAACAGGCCTTCAACTTTAGGCCTTGGTCTGATACATCTGAGTCTAGATAACAGGTTGCCTGGGGTGACTTAAATAAAGTAAGAACCGTGGTTAGGTGAGGTTAAGTTTTCCGTGAGCCTAATTTGATAATATCTCTGACCCAGAAATAAATTGAAGTTTTAACATCAGCCTAGTCGATTCATTTGGGTCTCATTCCAAAATGAGAATCACAAGCTAGGTCTACTCACCATTAGTAGGCCTAGTCTAACAAGTCACTAATAAGGACTAACTTTGTCATACCTTAGAAATGTAAAATAACTATTAGTGATTACCATTATTACGAACTAAAACTAGAAAGTCAATAATAATAATTTGAAAACGGTTTAGAAATGAGGTGTATAGGTATAATCTGAAACAAGAGAAAACATGACACCTTGACCCACCTTATAACCTCAAACCAACTGTTACTTAAGTAAAATATCCAAGCAATCATGACTTAAATAGCCCATAACTTTTCAATAGCTATCACTTGGAGAGTATTGTAACTAATACTAATAATACATCCTAATTTGTACTTTATTATAAGCTACTTAAGTAACAGGATAAACTCACCTTCAGTAACATCGTCATCAAGCGTCCCCTTCACCTGTGAAAAACACCACTGAATGTCACCATTTCCTGGAAAGAAATAACGTATATTAGGATAATATCATGTTGAAGATAAACAATGACATTTAAATGTTCAACAAAACCGAAATACCAAGCAAAAATCTAGCTATATTGGAAGTCAAACGTCGATTTGAAATATAGGGCACAACGCAAAAACCTAGGGCAATCTAAACCACCCTCAGAGCTACACTTACCGGCCATATCAAAGCGACGATTGCTGCACTAAGCCTGAAAAACTATTAAATTACATTAGTCTTCAATTAATGTAAAAATTTACAACTTGAACGTAGATGAAAACGGATTCATTTTGTAAAAGAAATCTAACACACAATGGCGGCATTTACTAGCGCAAATGCAAATCTACGCATGTGACGTCACACCGTCACAGACAAGAAGACTAGCGTATGCGCTCAATTAGCAACTTTTTTCCAAAGAGGTACAGAGATATATGTTTTCGTTTGACACTATACTATATGTAAAACGTATTTAGGAACTTTTTTAGTACATAGGCAATAAAAATAACAATGACCATGACTTGTCTAAAATTATAGAAACATTTCAAATACATCTACTTCTTGTATTATCAGCAACCAACTCTTGGTGAAAAAATAAAGTTCTTGTAAGAATATTTCGATGTCGTTATTATTGCTCACCTATGGTGGTGACCCCTTTCGAGCATGTTAATGGACAATACAACAAACGAAGGAGGTGTTGGGCACGCTTCCTCGATGGTCAACTGCGACGCGATATAACGTCCCACCTTTTGAGCCGATCGTCCCAATTTATGGTTCGCTCAAGTTGACGGGATGACGCCCCGTACCAAGGCCCCACTTAGTGTGGCCACCGGTCTGACACTTAAATGGAGCCAAGTGGTAAGCTTATTGGAGCGGGTTAGTTCGATGCACTTTATTCAGATGGCGTTGTGAAAACATGACTTTCTTCTTCTTCACTGATTCAACCAATCAGAACGACGATAACGATCTGCTAACTTCCCGTTCCGTTTCCCCTGATTTTCTGTCACGACGCGACTTGTACACAACCATAACGCGTTGGAATTAATTTGAGAGTGGGAAAATACCTAAAGTACGTTTGCAGAAAGTTGTTCTAGTGTAAGTTGTATCGCGAAATACTGTACTGAGTGATTCTTATTGTGCTTAAAGCGATTGATAGAAAATAAATACGTAAAGATCTTTCCGTATTGATGTAATCTTTTTTATGTAATCTTTACATAAAAATTAAGCGCTTTTATGTAAAGATATACGTATTTATTTTCTATCAATCGCTTTAAGCACAATAAGAATCACTCAGTACAGTATTTCGCGAAACAACTTGCACTAGCGGCAAACGCACTTAATCTAAACAAACCGGTAGAGTCATTAAAATTGAAAGTCTAGCAAACAAAACAAGAAAACGAAAATATAAACAAAGCAGACGACGACGATCGATATGTCGCATCGACGACGATCGATACGTCGCATCGACGACCATCGATATATCGCATCGATCTTTTTAGTTCGTAGCACCATAGATAAAAAATACCCCAGGAGCGAAAAATTGCAGTCGTAGCATGTGTTGCTTTTAGGCGGATTACACACATATGCATCTCGTACGGTGCAACTAGCATTTTTGATGCCAGTAGCACTGTGCGAGATGCATGCAAGCTGCATGGTCGTGGCACGTGCTAGTAGCAAGTTGAGAGAGGCGCTCAGTTCATAGGAGAATGTCATCGTCGTCGGATGATGAAATGCTGTTGCTTAGAAAATGGGTACAACTCCTGGAACTTCTCAGGGTGTCCCAAGATCTGTTTGCTGATAATGTATTGGCTACTTTCAACATTTTGGCGCCAATAAGGGTGTACCCAATAATCACATTTATTATTTATTCTTCTTCGACGTCGTCTTCAATGACTAGTAAGCAACAGCATTTCATCATCCGACGACGATAACGACTAAGTAACTTCACAATAGTGATGTCGGTTTCTTGTTGTCAGCTGTACACATTTAGACCTAAGTTTCTTAAAAATTATTATCTTTGTATTGCGGCGGTAAATTTGTCGATCGTAAATTAAGTGGAAGGATTAAATTTACGAAATCAAAGATAGATACAGTGCAATATCGATAGTCCGACACGTTTGGTAATCCGACACCGCAGCGGCCGCCGTAACTGCTGTGAGTGCAAGAGAGAGCGAGCATTACGGTAACCCGACACCGACACGCCGCGCCGCGAGACCGATGCCGCGATACGTCGATACGTCTTTAATTCTATACGAACGACAAATGCGTCGCGCTAATGCCGCCAACGCCCAGTAGTGGAAACTAGTGCCGAAATACTATCGATAGTCCGACTAACGATAGTTTTCGATATTTTGTAAAAAAACTATCGATACTATCGATAGTACTATCGATAGTTTCTGTGATTATTAATTAGCGTTTTTAGTTTTTAAGGTGATTAAAAACTGCAATCTCAAATTCTAATTATACCAAATATATTTTAATATCATAAAAATATAATTGTTAGATAAAAATAATAACTTAAGCTTAAAAATGTATGACAAAATTAATGCAATATTATTAATGTGTAAATACTACGTACGGTTGAACTAAAACACTCAAACGTACCTCAACGTTAAAATAATAAGAAATAATCGAATAATAAAAAGAAAGAATAATAATACGATAATGTGGTTAATGTATCGTCTGCAGCGTTCCAACGTGACCGGTAAAATCTAAGGTATTCTGGTGGTGTACTCAAACTGAGATAATAAATAAATTATCACTTCAAAGAAATGTTATAACCATCGGAGAGTTGTTTTATGGAGATATTCTTTACAATTTTATTAATTTATGTCATTGTTATGGATAAAATTGTATTATCGAAATGGTATTATCGAAAATTGTATTATGGTCGAAATTTCCTTATATGGCGGGGTTAGCTATAAAAACTAATTTTTATCCCCTTCAGCTCCTCTAGGCCTAATCCCTGTTAAGCCACGACCACGGTCTTGAAAATCCGGCAAGATTGGTAAAGTTCAGGCTCCGATCCCGATTCAAACTACCTGATCCATATTACAGCATACGTAATTTTTATAAGAGAAAATTACTATTAAACTGGTCATACATTGTCGCTTTTGTAAAAACATTACTTTCTCATGATAAAACACGCACAGGTCGTACTGATAGTCAAAAGAAAACAGACAGACGACAACATCGCGCACAGGCGCAAACCACCTGCCGCTCAGCGCTCAGCCGCAGCAGACGACTGAAGTTGTTTCCGTTTCCCGAGATTTTCACAGCCCGCTGTTTACCAAAGTGCTATAAGAAAGGACCTACCATTGACAATCCAATTATATTCGTATACCTGAACTTACACTAGACTTGTCTTGTTTTCAAACAGATAAAATACCATCCAAAATTTTAATTTGATCGTGAAGATTTTTCGAGCGGGGTTCTTGGAAGCGCGGGGCCCTGAGCAGCTGCCCCGCCCGCCCCTGCCTGGAGCCGGCCCTGGTCAACGTCCTAGTGGGAAGCCCAGCGTTCTCGTTGTGAATCTGCTTTGTGAGCTTGTGACATTCGACTCAACAATGCTCGACACTGAAAAGTTTATTTTTGATATAGAGAAACACCCTTACAAATTTATGGCGTTAAGTCTAAAGACTATTACGATAAGTTGTAAGAGAGTAATCTAGTGTAATAAAAATCCAATAATCAAACATTGTTTAGCAAATTGTTACAAAATAAAGCTAGGCCTGATGTAAAAATTAAGTTATGGATCAGTGAAAATTAAATGAGAGGATAAACATATTTCTTGTTTATTTCTTCATTTGTGCAACGGCGGAACAGTTATTGTACAGTGTATTACGTGTAATAGGCCTAAGCATTATTTGAGGACGTGTTTCCACAAAAATTAAAACACTCAATAATACGACCAATTTTTAAGGATGGAATTTCTAGTGTACCCAAAAATTGGCGTCCGATTGCAAATGTTTCTACTTTTTCTAAAATATTTGAACAAATATTTTCAATATTAATTATATAGATTAGATTGGTAATTTTTTGTTTCGTTATAATTTAATGTGAAAGGAACAATTTGGTGTTGTTAAAGGGAAAAGCACAACCGATACCATGGTTGACCTTTCCTCAAAAGTCATTTCAGCCCTGGACGAAAAAAGTAAATCAGTAGGCGTATTTCTTGATCTACAAAAAGCTTTTGACTGCTTAAATCATTCACTATTATATGAGAGGTTTTTCAACCTGGGACTCCGGGGCCCGTGTCATTTTTGCAGTCTCGGAGTCAATTAGTTCAGATAGATAATTTTCAATCAAATAGCACCATTCTAGAATTCGGGATCCCCCAAGGCTATGTGTTGCGTGTTGGGGCCCATCATTTACATTTTATATACAAATAGTATTGCTAGAACATTTCCTAATATTAAACTAACAATGTATGCGGATGACATAGCCATTCTTTTTAAAAGTAATTCAATAGCAAACCTAGAGATTGACAGTTTGAATTTTATCAAAATGTAAAATCGTAATTTAACAAATTAAATCGTAAGTATAAATTTAGTTTAAATGATTATAATTAATATATTACTTCGATTTATATTTTATTTCAATATGTCAAACAAAAAATAATGGAATAGAATGAGAAGATTGTGTTTACGAGCGTGAGTTTACTCTCAGGCTTGCGGCCCGGGGACCGTGAACCAAGGGAGGGAGGGAGCTTGAATGAGGCCTGTAGCAGCGAGGCGGCGAGGCGCGGTGAATGGTGTCAGGAGTTCGTTCCCTCCCTCCCCCTCCATTGCTTCCCCACCGGTCCACGCGGAGCGCCACCGCACCGCTGCTGTTGCGCTACAGTTTGGAAGTAATTCCGCGAGGTCGCGCCACTGCCGCCACTAACACCCCGGAACCCTCAGGAATCACTGAATGAATTATCTACTCCTGGGTATTTTTTATCTATGGTAGCACTTTATTCAGATAGCGCTGCTGTTCCCTTACCACCGAGTTAACATGGGAGTGCCATCTCTTTACAAAGTTCATTATTACTCTATGGTGTGGCCTTGCCCGTACTCGATCGCCAACATCACGTGCATTACGTCGTATCACAGCTCGAGGGATTCGCCGCGTAGATCAAGGACGTAATAGCCAACCCGCCTGCAGCCGAGAAATATAAATTCCTCTTAACGACTCTGATCCAGCGACTTTCAGCATCTGAAGAACAAAGGGCGGAACAGCTAATCATCGAAGAAGACTTAGGGGCAGTCCATAAATTACATCATCTGAAAAGAGGGGTAGGGGTCCAGAATGTGCTTGGGGGAGGGGGGGTAGTCGCTGAAATGGCGGCATTTTTCAAATTTTATTTCAAACTAATTTAAAAAGAAAATTGTAAACATTATATTTAAATTCATGAAATTAGGCCTAACATTAAACAGCTGAGAAAATTCTTTAGACAGAATCCGATTTTTCCATTATCCATTAAAATGTTAATTTTAGCTTCAGGTCAAAACAAAGCTACAGAAATGCATATTTTAATGATCAATATTTATAGGTTTGCAGGAAGAATCAATTTCCATCACTAAAATAAATGTACAACCACAAAATTCAAAAATTTTCTTGTTTAAAGCGTGTGGATTATTCATTCATTCTTGCGGATTATGATGGTAGGAATCTAGGGGGCCGGGCCCCTCTTGCCCACATTGATGGACACCCATGCTATTTTAAGAGTTTGTAATGATGAGGGTGGAGTCAGGCGGATTATGACGGTAGGATGATTGTGGGGAGGGGGCAAAAAATCGCCAAAAAGCGATGACGTAATTTATGGACGATTCCCCTGGGGCCATCCCTGGGACCCCCCACGGGCCTATGCCATCTTAAAATATGGGGGAGTGGTCCAGATTGAAAATGGCGGTAGAATGATGTGCATGGAGGGGGTTGACGTTGAGATGACTTCATTTTAGCGAATTTCCCCTACAGGGAAGAAGCTGTTACCGTAGGTCTCATGGTAAGACCTAATCCCGAGACCATCATAAATTTTTGTTTTGAGGTTCCCAAATGCCAAAAACACCATCAATCGTTCATCTTCATAAATATATGTCTGTAAGAACGATAACTCGCTTAAAAATGGTCCGATCTTAATGAATCTGGCTCAGACATGTAAAGTTGAAACTATTTGGCCGAGTTCGAAAACCAGCCTGATCGGACCATTGGAAGGTAAGGGGGCTAAACCCCTCCAAAAATGGGGTTTTGGATTTTTACATAGAAAAATAAAAATGATCATATTCTCGTTTGGACCATTGCATTCAGCTTAAAAAAAACAAATAAATTGGTATTTTGAATTTTTGCTCTATGTCCTTTGATTACCATTACCCATAGTGTAAGGAAAAAAGAAAGGTGTGTGCAGGGTCAGCTGATGTGACGTAGTTAGGCTCGAGCAACTAGCGCTTACGACGACTACAATACAAACCAGTTAATACAACTCAATTAAGATATTTTGTGTATGGTTTTAGTTTTGCAGTCAAACCGCTAGGTCCGCTAGTTTTTTGAGCCCAACTATGTCATACCAGCTGATTGAGCACACACCTTTCTTTTTTCTTTACACCATGACCGTTACTAATGTATACAGAACCATTACCAATGTAGGGACACCTTTATGAAAAAATGAATTTCCCGCCACCGAAAGAGAGATGGTGCCACTTTCATTTTTCAGTCCGATCGCAATTAATTGTTGTAGGAGTTTACGGATCAAGCTGACTTTCCAAAGTCAAGCAGCTGGTTGTAATATTTTGACAGTTATATGTTTTTGTTTTGTATTTTGTATCTTTTACAACAATTGTTTGGACCCCCGCCCAAACATTTGTAACAACTAAAACTTTCTAAATTCCCCCACCCTCGCCCCGTCAGGGCGCGAGTGATTTTTAAGGGAAGAAAGACAGTGTTTGTAGAGACCTCACGCGGCAGAGAGACGCACACAGCGTCCCCCGTTATTTTATACTTTGCACTCAATTCAATACATTTAATCATTTAATCATTCTTAAGAAGACAGGTACCTCATGGAGGACGTTACCCTGAATATGAGTGAAGGATGAGTGTGATGATCGTGATGAGAGTGGCGCGATCTTGTAGCCTTGTTACTGACTAAGGTTAGCATGTTCCTTAGACAGGATTGTTAATTAATAGCCCAACAACCAATGGCAGCTGGCTCCAGGTACAACCCTTCATTCAAAAAGCTACTAACTTTTCTCGGGATCGATCTGGCTACCTACAAGTTTGCAGGCGGGCACTATAACCACTACACCAACCAGCCCTTTACAGTCCGCTTTTACCGTAATTATCACGCATTTTGTATTAATTTCTTTCCACTAGTTCATTGAACTGTTAATTTCCATTCATTTTGTAAAATCAGTGTGTTTTTAGACATTTAATTCAACATTAGCCAAATCAGTGCATTTTACTTCAAATCCCACATCAAATTTAAATTTACCATTAACAACTGACCAGCTGTCTTCAGCACAAACAACAATGTTTATCTTTTTTTGTTTACAAACATTCTCATTTTGACATTTTGGATAGTGAGTAGAAGCGCGGACTATACGGAACCAGCTTGAACTATTCCATGCATTAGCGCTAATTTCTTCTCTGCTTTTCGGCGGCGGAATAAAAACAATTAGCCTAATGATACATTGCCGTTACCGAGATAAACACAGTACGTTGTCTTAATGGTTACCTTATTCTACTTCCTACTTAATATTATAAATGTGAAAGTATGGATGTTTGTGTGAATATCTTGTCTTTCAACCGCGTGAAAAATTCTGGACCAACCGAGCTGAAATTTTGCAGGAATAGAAACACAATATCAGAAAAGGACATGGGCCTATTCACTTTCTTAAAATCCCCTCGGGCTACGCCCCGAGAACGTCCTTAGCTTCAATGTTTACATTTTATAAGGATGTAAACATTCAAATACTGAATTTTAGACAGCTGTGAATACTAAAATTTAACAGTTCAAAGAGCAGAAGTAAGATCAGCTGTAATTTTTATCGTGAGCGAAGCCTCGGGCAACTGCTAGTGGGAAATAAATAAAATTCAATATCTCCTTATTTCTCAACATATCAGAATGAAACTTGGTATATATGGCTTCAGCTAGTTGATATCTACTGGACTGTTGCAAAAATATCTACATTTCACATTTCCATGGCAGCAAACCTGCAAATGCATACTCATTTCCCATGTTATCCTATGTTCCTGTGTTATGGAGATTTTTTTTTTGCTCATTTAGGGGCGGTTTGGGAGCTCGGTATTAGCGCTAGTCCGAGCCTAAGAACCAGTTATATCCAGTATTTAGGCTGGCGTCCAAAAAATCGGTTTGGGAGCTCGGTATTAGTTGGTCTCGAGCCTAACTGGCGCAGGGATAATCTCGCGCCTAACTTTTTTGGGTTTGGGAGTCAAGTAGACTTGGGCTCACGCCTAAGAGATAATGTAGTTGGGTTTGGGAGTCCAAGTTCGGGCCTAATAAATATTTTTTTGTCATCATAACTGGCGATTTTAGGCCCAAAAGTTAGACCTGCTAGGAGGCAGGTCTAAGCAAACATCATGTCGGTTTTATCTAATTAACTTGTTTATTGATTTCACTTTAACAAAAGGATTGTTATATTTGGATTCGTCATTAAATTCCGAACAATTCCATTACCATTAATAATAATTTAGTAATATTAATAATATATTAGTATTATTATAATGTTATTAGTAATATTAGTAATATTAGTAGTATTAGTAATATTAGTAGTATTATTAGTAGTAATATTAGTAGTATATTAGTAGTATTAGTAGTATTAGTAATATTAGTAGTATTAGTAATATTAGTAATATTATAATAATATTAGTAATATAGTAATATTAGTAATATTAGTAATATTATTAGTAATATTAATAATATATTAGTAATATTAGTAATATTAATAATTTAGTAATATTAATAATATTAATAGTAATATTTAAAAAATAATAATTTTTGGTTCCTGATGTTTACATTGTACTAGAGATCGCGTAGATTACTTTGCTTTAGTTAAGATTTTGACTAAACAACGGTAAAATCAAACAAATTGGCCATAAAAATTCGGGTATAGTAATTTATTTTCCGTTGATAAATAAATTAATACAATTTTGTAACCAAAAATATGGTGTATGATTTAGCTACGACAAAAATAGCAAATACACACAAAATTCACAACATTCGAATTATAAATTACTATTCATTCAACAAAGCATATTTTGGATTGTAAAAATTTTTTTACGATACTTATCAGGGTTACAAAATATCGCGGCTTTTAACATCGTTAAGCTAAGCAAAAAATAATACAGGGTGTTTTTTTAAACGCAACCCATTTTTAAGATTGAATATTGCACACATAAATATGAAATCAGTATTGTTTTATTAATCCTTACATTTTATACAACTTATTATTTAAGTTTGATCACATTTAGCTTACATTATATGTGTTCAAACAATCCGTAATTGGCATTTGTACAAAGTTGTGTTCTCTCCATCAAATTCCTGAACACGTGTTGCAAGGTACGTCTTTGAATTTCTTGCATTAAATTTGATTTGTTTGTTTTGAGGTGCTGAATATCCTGTGAATTTTTTCGTAGCCCTTAATTTTTATGCATCCCCAAAGAAAATTATATAGTGGGGACAAACCTGGGAATCTTGGGGGGGAATAATCCGTCATCGATAAAATTAGGTATTGGGTTGCGTTTGAAAAAAAAAACACCCTGTAACTTAAGATTCAATTCTACTTTAAAGACTGACGTTATTAGAAAAGTACAGCCTCTCCCCCTTTCCGCAAAAGAGTGAAGATATTGAGGCAAAAAACATTCCAACGAAACTGCGCAGAAGCGCTGAGCAGTCGTTATCCGTTGAGTTCCGTTTTATACTCAGCTGCGTTGTCATTGTGCGGAGTGTAGGGTGAGTGTGCCGGTAACATCAGCATGGAGTACCTTGACTATTTGGACTATGTTAGGATTTATTCACCTGGGATACAACCAGCTCGACATCAAAATTACAATCCATTCAATTTGGTGTCCGCTTTTTCTCTTTATCAGCCATGTTCTCTCGCACTTACTCAAATCCCAATGAACAAAAACATGAGCTAAAAATAAGTTCATACTCGTATTAAAACTGTTATCAATACATCGAAACTTGGCAACTGTTTCATTTCAATACGAGTTAAAAACTTTTTTGAAATAATTTTAAAATTTTTAGGAACTTGTATTAAAACAATTTTAAAATTATTACGAACTTGTATCAATGTCGATTGTTAAATGACTTATATCAGAAATTTTTTTTAATGTTTCAAACTTATATTAAAACTAGTATTAATGTAATTTTGTAAAACACATATTAAAATTATTTCAAAACAATTTTTAAAGTGTTAAAACTTATATCAAAACTTGAAAAGTTTGAAGTCAAATAACTTGTATTAAAACAGTTAAAATTTATTTTAAAGTCTTGTTAAAATTGTTTTAAAACATTCTTATATTGAAATGTTTTAAAATTGTATTAAAATGATTTGTAACTCATTTTCATGCTCATTAAGTAGCAGTAACAATTTGAAAAACAAATGAAAAAGTAACAACACTTTTTAATAGGCACAATTTTTTAATTGAAAAAAAACATAAAAACTACAAATTAAATTTCAAACTACTCTCACTGTGTCATCCACCTACCCCAACACTTCACAGAAAACTGATAACGAGGGCTGTAAACTCCCCTAACCACGCACAACAATAGGGCGCTTTTGTTGCCGTCGTCGATCAGGTGTTTCGCAGTTGCCGCCGCGAGCCCCAAAACCAAAATTCCCCGCGATTCCCTGTCCATCTAGCCACACTTCCTCTTAGTACCGACTAAAGATGATACCGAACCATTTCAACTTGGTCGCGAGCTCCCAAGCCCGACTTTTGCTACGTGGACTAAAGTTAGGCGCGCCTAAAGCTAGGCGCGTACTAGCTGGGCCCGAGCTCCCAAACCGCCCCTTAGGATTTAAGTTGATTTTACTTAAGGCTCTGTCTAAATGATTTTTTAAGCATTTGAAATTTGCTGAGCATGCAGGTATGCTGCAGGGGGGGTATTTCAATTTATGCCTTATAATTAATTTATATCGGAATGTTGAGTGAAATTAATTGATCATTTTGATATAAATTCATTAAACTAAATTTTATAAACCTATAAAACTCATTACAACCTCGTGCCGTTTAGTTATCGTTCCGGCTTTATTGTACGCAAAAGAATTGGGGAAATCCGCTGAAACATTAAAATGTGCCATTACGGTAGCTTGGTTTGACCTGAAGCTATTGATATTACCTGCCATTAAAATGGATATTGCAAAAAACTACTACATACTTATGTAGTAGTTTTTTGCAATATACATACTTATGTAGTAGTTTTTTGCGATATCCATTTTATTGGTAGGTAATATTAATAGCTTCAGCTTCAGGTCAAATCAAGCTACCGTAATTGCAGATTATAATGTTTTAGCGAATTTCCCCATTTCTTTTGCGTACAATAAAGCCGGAACGAGAACTATAAAATGGCACGAGGTCTCATCTTCGTTAACACAATGAGCAAATGTACAGGTAAAAATTCATTTCAAGCCTCGGTGTGAAGTTTAAGTCAATAAGCTCGGGTCTGGCTGTAATCACCCAAGAGATAACGCCAACGTCATTATCATACAGAGGAATCCACTTCCCAAGTTCAAGGTCAAAGGACAGCAGCTGACTGTGATACTAAGGGGCGGTTTGGGAGCTCGGGCCCAGCTAGTACGCGCCTAGCTTTAGGCGCGCCTAACTTTAGTCCACGTAGCAAAAGTCGGGCTTGGGAGCTCGCGACCAAGTTGAAATGGTTCGGTATCATCTTTAGTCGGTACTAAGTGGCAGTGTGGCTAGATGGACAGGGAATCGCGGGGAATTTTGGTTTTGGGGCTCGCGGCGGCAACTGCGAAACACCTGATCGACGACGACAACAAAAGCGCCCTGTTGTTGTGCGTGGTGAGGGGAGTTTACAGCCCTCGTTATCAGTTTTCTATGAAGTGTTGGGTAGGTGGATGACACAGTGAGAGTAGTTTTAAATTTGTAGTTTTAATTTGTTGTTTTTATGTTTTTTCAGTTAAATAATTGTGCCTATTAAAAAGTGTTGTTACTTTTTCATTTGTTTTTCAAATTGTTACTGCTACTTAATGAGCATGAAAATGAGTTACAAATAATTTTAATACACTTTTAAAACATTTCAACAAGAATGTTTTAAAACAATTTTAACAAGACAAACCAATTTGAACTGTTTTAATACAAGTTATTTGACATCAAACTTTACAAGTTTAGTAATCAGTTTTAACACTTTTAAAATTGTTTTGAAATAATTTTAATATGTGTTTTAAAAAATTACATTAATACTAGTTTCAATATAAGTTTAAAACACTTTAAAAATTGTTCTGATATAAGTTATTAACTATCGACATTGATACAAGATCGTAATAATTTTTAAGTTGTTTTAATACAAGTTCCTAACAATTTTAAAATTATTTCAAAAACGTTTTTAACTCGTATTGATATGAAACCGTTGCCAAGTTCCGATGTATTGATAACAGTTTTAATACGAGTATGAACTTATTTTTAGCTAATTTTTTTGCTCATTGGGATTTGAGTAAGTGCGAGAGAACATGGCTGATAAAGAGAAGAAGCGAACACCAAATTGAATGGATTGTAATTTTGATGTCGAGCTGGTTGTATCCGAGGTGAATATATCCTAACATAGTCCAAATAGTCTAGGTACTCCATGTTGATGTCACCGGCACAAACTCACCCTACACTCCGCACAGTGACAACGCGCCTGGCTTTCAGAGTAGTATAACACGGAACTCAACTGATAACGACTGCTCAGCGCTTCTGCGCAGTTTCGCTCGAATGTTTTTTGCCTCAATATCTTCACTCTTTTGCGTAAGGGGGGAGCGGGTGTACTTTACTAATAACGTCAGACTTTAAAGTAGAATTGAATAATAAGTCACAGGGTGTTTTTTTCAAACGCAACCCAAAACTTGATTTTATCAATGACGGATTATTCCCCCCCAAGATTCCCGGGTTTGTCCCCACTATATAATTTTCTTTGGGGATACATAAAAATTCACAGGATATTCAGCACCTCAAAACAAACAAATCAAATTTAATGCAAGAAATTCAAAGACGTACCTTGCAACACGTGTTCAGGAATTTGATGGAGAGAACACAACTTTGTACAAATGCAGTGACGGATCTAGGGGGGGCAGCGGGGGCGCCGGCCAGAAGGGGGCGCCAGTGGCGCCCCAACTGGCTGGCTCCGGTTAATTAAAAAGTGAACAAATTTAATTTAAATAAAATTTTTCGTTTCGCGGCCGGCAAATCTCTCAGTAGTATCACTGCCGGAAAATCTCTGTCGCATCGCGGCAATGTATACAATCGCTGCCGTCAAGTCAAGACTGTCTCTGTTTTCGTGACCGTCACATTTCTCGTTGTTTGATGGCAAGAAAGCCGCTCGCTCGTTTCGCGGACGGAGAATAGCTCACTCGTCCCGCGGCCGAAAATTCGCTCGCTCATTTCGTGGCCGTGAAATCGCCTGCTTGTTTTACGTCCGGCAGAACTCTTGGTCGCATTGTGGGCGACAAAGCTCTCGCTCCTCTCGCGGCCGTCACATCTATTTGCTATGTCGTCCACATAAAAATCAGTCGTTGCTAGCAGGCATATTTCTTTGTTGTTTCACTGCCGACAAGTATTTTGCTCTTTTCGAGGTCGTCATATTTATTAGGCGAAAAATCTGTCGTTTAGACCACGGCTGGCAAGTATCAGTTGCATTTAAACTAAACCGCTTGCCCTTTTCATGGCCGATACACCTTTAGCGGCCACATCGCGGATGTCAAATTGCGGTCGTACATACCGCGGCAGGCAAATCTCTCTGTCGTATTGAGGCCGGAAAATCGCTCAGTGTTTCTGTGGCCAGCAAATCTCTTGGTCTCATTGCGGCCGTTAAATATGTTGGACATATCGCGGTCGTAAAATCTTTCGGTCGCTTTGCAGGCGTCAAATAATATTTTATTTTACTTTACGTTTACATATATTGGGTTCAAGTATTCAACATGGCCGATTTCATTGGTCGGGATTCGTTTTTATACTGTCGGGAAAAGTCAGAAACAAGTCGGAAGTTTCATTTGTGAAATCTGGTAGACACCTTGCTTTGGTTTTACAGCGGCTGGCAAATTTCTCGGCCATAATATGGCATTAACAGCTCTTGGAAGGCTGTAACGTAGCCTACGAAAATCGGTGTTTTTAAATCATATGAATCCCAAAATAAAATCACATTAAGATATACAAGATAATTAATTGATTATCTATTACATCAAGGACGCATTAAAAATATAATATATTTCTTGTGTTTGGTGCCGGGGGGGGGGGGGGGGGCGCCAAACTCCGATTTTGCCCCGGGTGACAGTAAGTGTAGATCCGTCACTGTACAAATGCCAATTACGGATTGTTTGAACACATATAATGTAAGCTAAATGTGATCAAACTTAAATCATAAGTTGTATAAAATGAAACGATTAATAAAACAATACTGATTTCATATTTATATGCAATATTCAATCTTAAAAATAGGTTGCGTTAAAAAAACACCCTGTATTATTTGTTTAGCTTAACGGTGTTCAAAGCCGCGATATTTTGTAACCCTGATAAGTATCGTAAAAAATGTTTAAAATCCAAAATCTGCTTTTTTGAATAGTAATTTATAATTGGAATGATTCAATCTTAAAAATAGGTTGCGTTTAAAAAAAACACCCTGTATTATTTGTTTAGCTTAACGGTGTTAAAAGCCGCGATATATTGTAAACCTGATAAGTATCGTAAAAAATGTTTAAAATCCAAAATCTGCTTTGTTGAATAGTAATTTATAATTGGAATGTTGTGAATTTTGTGTGTATTTGCTATTTTTGTCGTAGCTAAATCATACACCATATTTTGTTACAAAATTGTATTAATTTATTTATCAACGGAAAATAAATTACTATACCCGAATTTTTATGGCTAATTTATTTGATATTACCGTTGATTAGTCAAAATCTTAACTAAAGCAAAGTAATCTACGCAATCTCTAGTACAATGTGAACATCAGGAACCAAAAATTAATTTTTTTAAAATATTACTTAAGGGTAATGGAATTGTTCGGAATTTAATGACGAATCCAAATATAACAATCGTTTGGTTAAAGTGAAATTAATAAACAAGATAATTAGATAAAACCGACATGATGTTTACTTAGACCAGGTCCCTAGCAGGTCTAACTTTTGAGCCTAAAATCTACAGTTATGATGACAAAAAAATATTTATTAGGCCCGAACTTGGACTCCCAAACCCAACTAGATTATCTCTTAGGCGTGAGCCCAAGTCTACTTGACTCCCAAACCCAAAAAAGTTAGGCGCGAGATTATCCCTGCGCCAGTTAGGCTCGAGACCAACTAATACCGAGCTCCCAAACCGATTTTTTGGACGCCAGCCTAAATACTGGATATAACCGGTTCTTAGGCTCGGACTAGCGCTAATACCGAGCTCCCAAACCGCCCCTAAGA
The DNA here is from genome assembly GCA_035578135.1 of Flexamia atlantica. Taxonomy (NCBI): domain Eukaryota; kingdom Metazoa; phylum Arthropoda; class Insecta; order Hemiptera; family Cicadellidae; genus Flexamia; species Flexamia atlantica. The sequence continues at coordinate 144,503,164 of JAQJVK010000001.1, read as the reverse complement.
TGTGCGAGCCCTAACACACTCCGCCCACTAAGCACACTTCACAACCTCCACTGGAGGCTGCCCGGTTATAGTATAAGTATATAGTTAGTCATAGTTGAGTGGTTAGTTTGATTAGTAATAGCTCTTCTCAGTAAAATGTCTAGCTAAGAATGTATCTAATGTATCTAATGTATGCTGTACCAGAGTTGTTCTTCCCTTTGTTGACAGCAGTGTTGATCATGACTCCGAGCCTGGTCAGACTCGACTGGCGGATCATGGCGAGCTTGTCCGTGGGGGCGGGGGCCAGGCCCCACAGCCCCACCACCCCCGCGTGGCGAATCGTGTCCACCGGCCCCGACTGCAGCCCCTGCAACCAACACACAACACTGAGTCACGACTGGCGGATCATGGCGAGCTTGTCCGGCCCACAGCCCCACCACCCCCACGTGGCGAATCGTGTCCACTGGCCCCGACTGCAGCCCCTGCAATTAACACACAACACTGAGTCACGACTGGCGGATCATGGCGAGCTTGTCCGGCCCACAGCCCCACCACCCCCGCGTGGCGAATCGTGTCCACTGGCCCCGACTGCAGCCCCTGCAATTAACACACAACACTGAGTCACGACTGGCGGATCATGGCGAGCTTGTCCGGCCCCACAGCCCCACCACCCCCGCGTGGCGAATCGTGTCCACTGGCCCCGACTGCAGCCCCTGCAATTAACACACAACACGGAGTCACGACTGGCGGATCATGGCGAGCTTGTCCGGCCCACAGCCCCACCACCCCCACGTGGCGAATCGTGTCCACTGGCCCCGACTGCAGCCCCTGCAACCAACACACAACACTGAGTCACGACTGGCGGATCATGGCGAGCTTGTCCGGCCCCACAGCCCCACCACCCCCGCGTGGCGAATCGTGTCCACTGGCCCCGACTGCAGCCCCTGCAATTAACACACAACACTGAGTCACGACTGGCGGATCATGGCGAGCTTGTCCGGCCCACAGCCCCACCACCCCCGCGTGGCGAATCGTGTCCACTGGCCCCGACTGCAGCCCCTGCAATTAACACACAACACTGAGTCACGACTGGCGGATCATGGCGAGCTTGTCCGGCCCCACAGCCCCACCACCCCCGCGTGGCGAATCGTGTCCACTGGCCCCGACTGCAGCCCCTGCAATTAACACACAACACTGAGTCACGACTGGCGGATCATGGCGAGCTTGTCCGGCCCACAGCCCCACCACCCCCACGTGGCGAATCGTGTCCACTGGCCCCGACTGCAGCCCCTGCAACCAACACACAACACTGAGTCACGACTGGCGGATCATGGCGAGCTTGTCCGGCCCCACAGCCCCACCACCCCCGCGTGGCGAATCGTGTCCACTGGCCCCGACTGCAGCCCCTGCAATTAACACACAACACTGAGTCACGACTGGCGGATCATGGCGAGCTTGTCCGGCCCACAGCCCCACCACCCCCGCGTGGCGAATCGTGTCCACCGGCCCCGACTGCAGCCCCTGCAATTAACACACAACACTGAGTCACGACTGGCGGATCATGGCGAGCTTGTCCGGCCCACAGCCCCACCACCCCCGCGTGGCGAATCGTGTCCACTGGCCCCGACTGCAGCCCCTGCAATTAACACACAACACTGAGTCACGACTGGCGGATCATGGCGAGCTTGTCCGGCCCACAGCCCCACCACCCCCGCGTGGCGAATCGTGTCCACCGGCCCCGACTGCAGCCCCTGCAATTAACGCACAACACTGAGTCACGACTGGCGGATCATGGCGAGCTTGTCCGTGGGGGCGGGGGCCAGGCCCCACAGCCCCACCACCCCCGCGTGGCGAATCGTGTCCACCGGCCCCGACGAGGGACGACACGATAATAATTTGATTTGTTTGATTAAAAAATTACATGGCTCTTTTTTGTATATTCACTATTCAGGGACTTATTTGGCAGCTCCAAACGTGGTCTCACATGCAGGTACAACGAAATGAAATAAAACAAATAATAATAATATAGCGTATTATTATAAAATCGAAATATCCTTATTAAAATAAACATTGTTCATATCAAACTAAAACGAGTTAAGAGCACTTGGATAAAATTCCCGGATAGTCAATTTTTTCTGATTTCCTTCAGGGGGCAGCATTCAGTTTGGATTTTCGGTTACACTGTAAGTTGTTATGCCTCTACAAAGCTTAAAATTTCGATTTTACAGTTCTACTCATACATTAGATACACATACATACATTAGATACATTAGCTGAAATGGCGACCTACCCAGGTAGGTATTTTAAGCCAAGTATGAATGACAGATGAGTGAAGGATGATTGTGGCGCGATCTTGTAGTCTTGTTACTGACTAAGGCCGACATATTCCTTAGACAGGACTGTTAATTAATAGCCCAACAGCCAATGGCAACTAAGGGACCTACATTTCTACGTGGGATCCGAACCACGATTTCGCCTCGGTTAACAATTTACGAACTGGTCTAATTATGAGGATGCTGAGCCAGTTTCCAGGGGGAGGACCAGGGCCTGATTAAGAGGTATGGCACCCCTAGGCTTGAGTTGATTTGGCGCCCCCCCCTTCTGCTCCTATATATCGCCAGATGTATCGTATATACACTGAAATTACGAATCCTCCTAAATCCTCCTGAATCACGGAAATTAATTCCTCCAGATCTAATAGCTTAAAAACTACATTTAACCTAGAAAATAACTGAACTGTGATCAGTGCAGACAAAAAAATATCACAAATATAATAAATAAGCCTATTCTAATCAGTTATATGTTCAAGGACAAGTCACCGCTGCCTGTGACACTTATTCAACTGATACTATCTCAACTTACACCCCCACTGCTCTTCTTTTCTACTTTGACTTCTGCTACATCTGACTCAGATATCGATTCATTGTAACAGTCTTAATTAGACTTTTAAGAGTATTATTTCATATTTAGTTGCTCATCAGCTTACTATAATATTTTACCAGAACCAACTGGAGGATAACAAAGACCCCCCGGCCTCAGATGGGTTAAGGCTGGGAGTATATATTTTTTTCTCTGCATTAAGAGTGCAACTAAGAGTTGGTAGTTTTCAGTGTCATAAAATTGATAATTCTTTTATTACTCCATGGATCTTTAAATCACGCACTGTATTTTTCCTAGATGACTGTAGTTTGCAAACAGCTGTTATCCCAACACAAGGCTTGCCTCATGGGGGAGTATATTCTTTGATGATTACTTGTAATCTTGTGTTGTTAAACTGTAAATAATTTGATTACGTTAATTGTTTTTACATTTTCGTTATTTCGTTGTTTTCGTACATGGCAACTGATGAGGCCCTCATACTCATAATGTATTTTTTTTCAACTAAAAAATTAATTTTATTGAGTTATTAGTTTTTTTTGGCCAAGTAACCAGCATAGAACATGTTTTTTTAGAAGCAAACATTGCTCAGTAAGACTATAGGATTTACCTTTAGGTTTGATAAAAGAAAATGCTAAGCAGGCCGCATTTACGCAAAAGAGGGCGCGGGACTTTTGTTTTTGTTTTTAATTAATTTGAAAATATAAAAACAGTATTTTTATTCTCAATCCTGTGGCGCCCCTAGATGGCTGGCGCCCTAGGCTGCAGCCTAGTCAGCCTATTGGACCCCCGGACCTCCCATTTTCTGGGGGTTCGCTACCCAGGCGCACAGCTTTTGCAACCCCCTTCTAAATCTTCTGTGTTACGGCCCGCGACAGGCTCACGGAGATTGAAAGTGCCGTCCATTCAATGTAATTGGGGACCACTGCTTTAGATTAACACATTTTTAAAATTTCAAGGTTGGAGGTGCTTTCCGTACCCACAAGTTGGATTCCATAAACACAGATTGATTTTATCATGACTTTGTATAATGTTATTTTATCAAATAATGATAGTTTTGCATTGTTACCTAACTGTTGTCTCTAGCAACAAACGTGATTTTTCCAATTTAACTTGCTATAAAGGGTAATTCCAAAATAGTTGACACTTTCTACATCAGAGAGCGGTATAAATAATATTGGATTGAAAAATAATGTTTTATTCTTTTAAAAATAGCTGAGTACGCAGTTATAACGGGGTTTGTAATTATGTGCAAATTAGTTTGGTATAACGTGGATTAATCAACGACTAATTCAACACAAATTAACAAGTCGCCTCGTGTGTAGTTATGGCGCCTTCAAATTTCATTCTACTAGATTACTAAAACATAATTGTAGAAAGAGTGCGTCTTCAAAAAAGGAGGCGTTGAGAAAATCAATCTACGGTCACTGCCTCGTGATGGTGACTAGTATTCGGCTCTGGCTATCACTATATCACTATTTAAGACGGCGACGTTATCTAGGCATAGATTTATTATCTGAAAATCTTCTACTATATCATCATCATATATTTAATTTCGTAAGGCGATTCTTTGCGTCAAAATTGTGGGCATCTGGCAAGTCGTAGAAAGATGGGAGAGGGCTCAAATTAAAGGTCTCTGTTCCGTGATGGCGGGAAAAATACTGAAATTGCTTGAAATTCATTAGAAAATGAGAAATAACGTAATATACCTGCCATTTAAAAAGCATTGGGATCTAAAAAGTCTGCTTTGCTTACATAAAACATGTGATACTGATACTTGATTGAAAACCATGTGGTAGGCTAGATATCAATATAAGGTAGATTCAGTTTGCTATTAAGGGATTTTGTACTATATTAAATAAGGATTGTTTGAATTTTCCCTCATTAGGGGCTTTTAGCCCCTTCAAGCCACTAGTATTTGTCAAATACCATTCAGTATAATCATCGCACAGCCCAAACTACTTGACCTAGAACCTTGAAACTTTGCATTGATGTTCCTCTTAGGGCGTAGGCATCCGCTAAGAACGGATTTTACAAAATTCGTATTATAAAGGGGATTTTGGCGAGGCCGAAGTTTTAAAATTTTCCCATTTAAAAGTATGTTGGACGATTTTTGTTTACATTTTTAATGTTCATAAAACAATCAGCTGGTAGTTGGCTTCGGTAATGTATACGTTGATACAGATGGTAATAAATTGATTTCTTTGATCATGGCTTCATTGATTTTTGTTGATTTGTTTCAAGGACATAATTATGTACTATATAACAGTTACATTTAGTTTAGGTAAAATCCACCATTAATTAGTTAAGTGGCACCATCTATATTTCGGTAGCGGGAGTTATCGTTTTTCCTCGAGGCGTTCCTAATAATTTTTTTATTACATCTATGCCTGTCCGAAGATTTGGTGTTTCGTATGATTCGACGAACGCAGTTTTAAACGTGAAGAGCATACTGCCTTTTGTGGCTGAGTCTTGAGGCTAAATCCCGGTAAGATGGAAAGAGAAAAGAACAGTGGTTTTTCAGTCACACACAAACAGAATTTGCTGAAATGATATGATTCTTTGATCTATTTATGTAAAAATTTATAAATTATACAAATCCCTGCTTGTAAGTTATATTTATACTATCTTTTCTACTATATTTTTGTCAAATACCACTGACCTATCATTGTACAGCCAAAACTACTTATAACCTAGAACCTTGCAGGGGTGCCCAGAAGGGGGGGGCATGGCGCAATTTGCGCCATAAAAATTTTTGGGGGGGGCATGATTTTTCGGGCGGAATTTTGGTTTTTTGTGAGCAATTTTAAACCAGCGAATTCGGGAAAATTACAAACAAATAAATGATCAAACCATACGAAACAGTTAAAAGTATTGTTTATTTATCTAAGCATTTCATCAGGATTGCTATCGTCATACAAATATAAGAAACAGGGTCTTAAAAAAAAACAAAAAAAAACAGGGGGGCTGTTTTTAAAAGACGGGGTCTGTAGCCCCGGTCTGACACAGCCGTTAGCAATGTTGCCAAAAACCGGATATTTACCCGGTTTTCGGGTATTTTAAGGCCGTGCGGAGATTTGGCGGTGATTAAAAAAACCGGGTTTAACCGGGGATGTAAGACTTGGGTTGACGAAATTTACTCAACAAAAAACGGGTAAAATCGGGGATTTTCACAAGGATTTATTGAAACTCTATATATTTTATTTTTTGAACGAAAGTTGGTACTATGTATTTGGTATGGTTGTACTGTATTGGTTATTTCGTTACAGTGTTACTAGAAACCGGTTTTTAGCCCAGTTTGCGCGTATTTTGATGTCCATTTGGGGACTTAATTGAGGGGGCTTTAAGAAAAATCGAGTAAAATCCGGGATTTTAGACTTGAGCTGCGGGGATTTACCCGGCATCCTATAAATACATAGAAAACGGGTAAAGCCGGGGATTTTTGCATTATGGTTTGCTTTGCAAATATCCAATGTCCATATGAGGTGAGAAAAATAATTTTGTTTTTATGGTTTTCAAGAACAATACTTGAGATAAATATAGACATATTTTAATTTTAATACATACTGTGCAGTTTATTGATGTAATATTTCCCTCCTTACCCATCAAGTTTAGGAAAGTATCCATTTTTGGTTGTTTTCAAAGTCGTTACGTGGTTTTTCGGCTAACTACCCGGATTTTGGTAACTGGGGCGATTTTGCAGGGATTAGCACCAAAAACCGGGTCAAAGTGAGGATTATTAATGGAGTTGGCGGGTAAAATTCCAAATCACAGAAGAATCAGATCTGTGGTAGTGTGGTAGTATCAGCGATCTCTATAATACAACTGGATCGCGCGCTGTGTGCTGTGTTTTCGGTCCGGCCGCTCGGCTCTCCCCCCCCCCCCCCCCGCTAACGGGTGAACCGCGCCGCAGCAGCCATACACTTTACACGGGGCTACCGTGTTCGCGCTCACACGGTTCGGAGCTACCGTTGTATTATAGAGATCGCTGGGTAGTATACTTCATCTGTGGCCAAATCCTGTGCAATGCAACACTGGCCGTTAGAGATAAGACTATAGCAACAGTCAACAGTCGTATGAAGCGCGGTTGGTGTGCCTGCTTGGGCTGCGGTGAGGCAGTTTTACAAGTAGTTCTATTACTGAGAAAAGTGAATGGTGATTACAAGTTCACATTATGTTGTGATATCGTGGTTAGATATTAATTTTAGCTAGTTAGATATACAGAAACTGAATTGTATTCTGTATTTTTTATCTGTGGCAAACTACGGAGTGGTTATATGTGTGTTTTGTTCAATGAACAGTGTAGCCTCCCAGCCTAGTCAAGTAGTTTAGTTTTTGAGGATTGAAATTAAAATCGACAACGGACCATGGGAAAAGTACGTTCCAGACATCGACGTTCCAGACCCAAGTCAATTAACAAGCACAAAATGACGTTGACGTTCCTCATACCTCTACCAGCACCCAAGACCAAGATGTTTTCTTACCAACAAGCATTTAATATGTTTTTGAACCTATGTGCGAGAACGTTGCCATTTCAATATTACTGTTTCGGTGTTAAATGATGTAAAATCTCAGCAATATATTATATTTACAGCCAAGTTCATTCATTACGTAATTTATAAAATGTGAAAAAATTAATTAATTTCTGGTTATTGTAAAAACCAATATTATGTAAACCATATTAAATTAATGCATCACTAAACTGCGAAAATTACAAATACTTGTAGGCTGAAAAAGATTTTCCTCCACTCATCGACGTAGTCACCTGATTTACTAACTTTATTTGGTAGCCGAAACCAGCTTTTTTCCGCCAGAGGGCCCGGCCCTAGGGCCAAAAGTCAGCTGATCGTTTATTTGCTTGAATCAACGTGAGAAAAACTTATAATTATTGAGCACTCAATATGCTCCAAAGACGATCATATGATTGTGATCATATGACTTTCATAGCTCACTTGTATTTGTTTAAATTATGACAAAGAAGTTGTATCGTCGCTCAAGACCTCAAAGTTTTGTTTTCAAGTGTGTCAAATAAATAATAAGATTTTCATGTTATATATGCTATATTTCAATGTGTAGTGTGGTGGTCCGCACCTCGGCCGAAAGGGTTTTGTTTTTGGATTTTGCTACAAAAGCTCATTTTCGGCCCTTGCGTTGCGAAAGATACCATCACAACACTGATTATTTGTATTGTATCACTAGTTGCACATACTGTAAAAAGTACTTCATTATTTTCATTAACTAGCAACATATTAGTGACTTTTTTATTCACGCTATTGGAACTAAACTTACCTATAAATAAATGTGTTTTATATATTGAAGTGATATCACTTTATTACCTAATGCTGGTATGCTTTATTATTGTATGCTTTATCACTTTATTACTTGATACTTAGTAGTCATTTGTGTTTTTAAGAGTTTGGTAAACAAAAAGCAATGATACCCTTTGATAGGACAGGATATGAGGTGTGTGTTTTTATTGACATACTAACTAATGTTAGAAATTAAAGTGTGGGGGGTGGTCATGTTTTTGGGGGGGGGGGCATTAGGCTTGGTTTGGGGGGGCATGCGCCATTGTCCTTGGGGGGGCTGGGCACCCCTGGAACCTTGAAAATTTGCATGGACGTTCCTTACAGACTGTTGGCATTCACCAAGAACGGATTTTTTTTATTCGAGGTTTTTAGAGGTTTTTGGTGGAGCTGAAGCTTTGAAAATGCCCCATGTTAATGTAATGAATGATCTTTTGTTTAAATTTCAAATTTTATTAAATCAAGCATATAGCTTCACAAACGCGGATACATTGTTACAGCTGATTTATAATTTGATTCCTTTTATGATGGTTTTATGGTTGTTTTGATGATTTTGTTAGGTTATTCGTACTATATAAAAGTTACATTTGGTTTAGTTTCGTACCTTATACGTTCAATCATAAGCTCATTATGTGGTACCATCTTTTTAGGCAGCGGGAGCTATAGTTATTTCCTTAGGCCGGCCTTTATGTTTTTAATTACAATCATGCCAGTTACAATAATTTGGCAAATTCCTGATTCATCTAATCCGACAGTGTCCCGGCTTTTCACGGAAAAATAAATGCTGCAATTAGTGGTTGATCTTAAATTATTACTACCCGCCCATATTTTAAGTTAAAAACTAAGTGAATCAAGTTTGAAATACTGCCCACGGATAGTACCATAACTGTTTCGAACATTCAGCCCTTTACTGTACTTAATTGATGCCCTACTAGGCAATCCAGGGACGTAATGGTAAATCTACAAAGAAGTACCTTAAAATCGACACATTTGGTGTTAAAATCTGTCCGGCCGTTTTCGAGTTATAACGGTGAAAAGAAAACCTTTACTATCTACTGTGGTATCCTACATCCTTCTGTGGTATCTACATTTTATCCTACATTCCACCATAAAACAAACATATCCCTACATGACATATTCCTTGATATAAATATTTTCTATTCAGTCCTCTAGATTCTTCATATCAAGGTTAGACGATAATTTTTATCGTGAGCGAAGCCACGGGTTCTGCTAGTAATATCATATAGACTATATAGGCATCGACTTATCATATGGAAATAATACATAAAAATTATATGGTCGTAGATTTTTTTATCTGAAAGTAATAACATACAAATTATATACATTATTTATTTATTTATTTATTTCAGTACGTAAATATTTATTTATTTATTTCAACGGTTAAAAACATTTTATCATAGTAATAGTGAACGTTTTAAATGGTCTATATGGTTCCAAGATTTACTGTGACAAATATATTTTGATTACTTACAGCCTTAGAAAACCAAAGAAATAGTTTATTTCAAATTATAATTACGCCGATATGAGGGAGCGAATTCCAACTTCAGGGCTTAATAAATAGACCCAATAATCACAAATTTTTGGCTTTATGCCCCCTAACATTTTAATAGGGACGTTTCGATTTATTCCCGAGATTAAGAATTGATCATAGATAGGAAATAACATCTGCACCAAATTTAAAGGAAATCGGATGATAATAATTGCAGCGCCCTTAGAGTACAAAATCCCCTTAAGTCTTGTGTTCAGGAAATTTACATTTTCATTCATAAATTGGTCTATTTCTCATTAAAAACGCACCGTGAAATACTTATTGATTCTGAGCTTATGAAGGCAAATCATCCGTCAGATAAATGATTTGTCTTACTGTATTTACATAAGTAATACGTTAATGCGTACGTCCAAACATCTCACCCTCGAGTCAAACAAACCCCTTTGTTCTCATTGAACGAAGCGCGTTAGCTCCTAATAGCTAATGCGAGTTTACAGCGATTGCTAGTAAATATTTATTGTACTACAACCAAATATTCTGTGTAACTGCTATCAAAAGATAATAAATAGGCTGCTCATCTTTAACTTTGATGAGGGAAACATGAACATTGTTTACACGTCAGGACAAGGACAGAGCGGTCCGATGACGATGGCTAACAGCAGGTTGCCAGTCATGTGGTGCGACTGGATGGTCCTGGACGGTCGACGGTTCATTAAAGAATTTCAAAAAATTGACACTAACTTGTAAAAAAATAGTACGCGCACAATTGTTTATTTCGGGGCTTGAATTGCCCAAACTTCACAAGTTTTGGCACATCCAAAAATTAGGACGAAGGGGCATTGAAATTTATTCCCCAATTAACTTGCCAAGCGGATAATCTTGTATATATATATATATATATATATATATACAGGGTGTTTTTTAAACTTGCTTCTTAATTTATCCAGAAACAAAAATAAATTTTAGTATTCTGTTTTTTGGAAACGTCTACCAACGCAGGGGGAAGTCAATTTCACAGGAAAACTTTATCCCCCCAACTACCCCTTTCTCACCCCAACCCCTAACTTAAAATTTTCAAATGGCAACATACCCTTTGTGACATATCAAATTAAAGAGCACAAAAAAAGAAAAATTTGGTGGAAGAAAAATTAAAATTGCCTCATGCGTTCTCGAGTTATTCAGTTTTTAAGGGTATTTTTCGTTTAACTTCAAATATTTATTATTTAAAAATTAACACAGACATAAATATGATGTTAGCAGGTAACATCTAATTAATGACAGGGGAATGTGTGGTGAACTCGAAATCAACCCTTATTTCACCCCCTTCCCTCAACCCCTATGTTGATTAATATTTTTTATCATGTTATTCTGTCAGTACTTGTTGTTAATAAATAATGTCATCTGTAGCTATCCGGTATCGAAGAGGTTTATCTAGCCAGCAATAATTTTTTTGCAGGAACGATGAATTTAAAATTATTTGCACTTAAATTAATTGTCAGATTGTAAAATATGAGGATCAAAAATTCTGTATTGGATCTCAATTTAGTTCTTGCAAAAAATATAATTTTTTCATACCCTTTAATTTGATAAATCACTTGGGGTAAGTCTCCATCTCCAACAAAGGGGTTGGGGGAAGGGGGTGAAATAAGGGTTGAATTTGAGTTCACCACACATTCCCCTGTCATTAATTAGATGTTCCCCGCTAACATCATATTTATGTCTGTGTTAATTTTTAAATAATAAACATTTGAAGTTAAACGAAAAACACCCTTAAAAACCAAATAACTCGAGAACGCATGAGGCAATTTTAATTTTGCTTCCACCAAAATTTTTCTTTTTTGTGCTCTTTAATTTGATATGTCACAAAGGGTATTTTGCCATTTGAAAATTTTAAGTTAGGGGTTGGGGTGAGAAGGGGGTAGTTGAGGGGTTAAAGTTTTCCTGTGAAATTGACTTCCCCCTGTGTTGGTAGACGTTTCCAGAAAACAGAATTCTAAAATTTATTTTTGTTTCTGAATAAATTAAGAAGCAAGTTTTAAAAAAACACCCTGTATATATATATATATATATATATGGTACAGGGTGTCTCACCTAGGGTGTCTCAAACGGATTACAGACAAACTAGTAGTCCTACATAGAAGAAACAAAATCATTCCCCATTAAATCGACCCCAAAGAACAACGTAAAAATATTTTTAAGCTTTTTAAAATACAGGGTATTCCAAAACCAGGGGTCAAGGTTTCGAATCTCAGAATTTTCAAATGTAAACATTTGTCATGATATGCATAGTTTTAAAGCTCTAAACACGAACAATTTGGTGAAAACATAATTCATTTATCATTTATCTTTATTCATTTCAAAATGGCGGCCATTTTCGTGAAAATTGTTGTTTATTATTTATAAAAAACCCTGTATCTTGAGAACCACTAAACATATTTTTGTTCTGTTTAAACATTATCAATCCTCGTAAACACAGCTTTAATTTGATATACGACATGCAAACGTTTAAAAATAAAAGTTTTTGACAGTAAATTTTATTTTGTTTTAATGTTGGTAGCCCAGAAAGTCAAAATATTTAAATGGCAGCATACGTCAAATAGCACATCATTTTACAGGTCTTACAAAGAACAACTACTTTTCAATTTACACCTAGCTGCTAGCTTTGGTGGTTTTTAGCTATAAGCAAAAACCTCCATTTTACCATATAAAGCCTCTGTTAAAAGTGTAGTCTTCAGGGCATTTTGCATCAATTAAAGTACCTGGTGGACCGAGCCTTGCTCGGTGTTATTTCATGTTTACCAGTTCATCCAAAGTTACTATAAAATATTTCAATGTCATAAAATTGATAAATAGAAACCCTTTTTATTGCTCCATGGACTCTTCATCCGATTTGCTAAATTTTCCCTTGATGGCTGTAGATTCCAATCAGCTGTTATGATTACTTCATTTGTTTAACACTTTCCTTGTTTATTTTCATTGCCATCACGGCAACCCATAAGGCCAGTGTTAAAATTTTACATCTTTAAAATTCGATTTATCACGTTATTAGATTTTCTCTGGCCAAGTAATCTGCATAAAAGACGTTTTTTAGTCATAAATTACTTATTTCCAGACTTTACAGGAAATCCTCGGAGCCGTTTTTGAGATCGTTGTGCAAGCAAGCAAGCAAGCATACAAGAACGGACGATAACATTGCTCATATAAGAGTATAGGATTAAGTACTGCACATTTAACATGGGCTTTATAATATTATATGGTAAAATGGGGGTTTTTGCTTATAACTACAAAACCACCAAAGATAGCATGCCAGCTAGGTGTAAATTGAAAAGTTGTTGGTCTTTGTAAGATCTGTAAAATGGTGTGCTATTTGACATATGCTGCCATTTTAATTTTTTGACTTTCAGGGCTACCAACATTAAAACAAAATAAAATTTACTGTCAAAAACTTTTATATTTTAAATGATGGCATGTCGTATATCAAATTAAAGCTGAGTTTACGAGGATTAATAATGTTTAAACAGAACAAAAATATGTTTAGTGGTTCTCGAGATACAGGGTATTCCATAAATAACGACAATTTTCACGAAAATGGCCGCCATTTTGAAATGACTAAAGGGAAATTAATTCTGTTTTCACCAAATTGTTCGTCTTCTTTAGAGCTTTAAAACTGTGCATAACATGACGTATGTTTACTTTTAAAACTTCTGAGATTCGAACCCCGAACCCATGACCCCCGGTTTTTGGAACATCCTTTATTTTAAAAAGCTTTAAAATATTTTTATGTTGTTCCTTGCGGTCGATTTAGTGGGGAATGATTTTGTTTCATCTATGTAGGACTACTAGTTCGACCGCAATCCATTTGAGACACCTTATAGGTGAGACACCCTGTATACTGTATACAGGGTATCCAACTTACAGTTCGCGCATTATATCTCCGGCTATGACCACTATGCTACTAACCGTGTCATATGACAGTTTTAACATATGATATTGGTAAACACAACATTTGACAAGCAGCGGTGTTTTAGAAAATGTTTTCGGAAAAGTACCCCCTCTCCCCCCCGCACCATACAATCAGCTGACTCAGTCATAGCCGGATATACAGGGTGTCCGGAAATTATGGTAAAATATTTTAGTATACGATAGTACGGGTAAAAATAAGAAAAAAAGTTCATATAAACATAGGTCCAAAAGTAGGCCTACTTCGTTTTCCGTCTGTGTGTCTGTATGTGAGTTTTACATATTTAATCTTATCTCATGAACCTCTTAACGTATAAACCTCAAACCTGGTACATGGATGACCAATTAAAGACTTATTTTTGTAAAAAGTATCAAATTTCTACTTTGTACCATTTCAAAATGGCGATTGTTTTTTGTTTTCAAGGCTAAATATCTTAAAAACCGTAAATTTTAGAAAAATTATACAAGAGACAATAAAGTTGTGAAATTTAATCCAATTAACGCTGATATTAACATTATGATGATCGGACTACTAATAACGGAGAAATTATAATTTTTCCAAATAAAAACATGGAAATTTCTGACAGTTTGTTCTAAAAGACCATGTTTTTATTCAGAAAAGTTAAAATTTCTCCGTTATTAGTGGTCCGATCATCATAATCTTAATATCAGAGTTAATTGGATTAAATTTCACAACTTTTTTATCTCTTGTATAATTTTTCTAAAATTTACGGTTTTAAGATATTTAGCTTTGAAAACAAAAAACAGCCGCCATTTTGAAATGGTACAAAGTAGAAATTTGATACTTCTTACAAAAATAGGACTTAATAGTGGTCATCCATGTACCAAGTTTGAAGTTTATACGTTAAGAGGTTCGTGAGATATGATTAAATATGTAAAAATCACAAACAGACACACAGACGGAAAACGAAGCACTTTTGGACCTATGTTTACATGAACTTTTTTTTCTTATTTTTACCTGTACTAGCATATACTAAAATATTTTACCATAATTTCCGGACACCCTGTATAATGTGCGAACTGTAACTGTACCACCATTGGTATCTCAGAAACTATTGGATTTCGAGAAAACTTTAAATGGGGGACTTCACCTATTTTTTAAGACATTTAAAAATGTGAATTCCATTTTCTTCCAAATGGCCGCCATTTCCCAATATGGTGGACAACTTTGATTTTTCTTATGGAACACCCTGTATTTTATGGCGTATTTGGATTATACGCTTAGTTTTAAGAACTTATTACTCGTTTACATTTTTTCCTAAACCCAATGGCTAAGGAAGTGAAGCAGTTAAGCATAAAGCATAAAACCATAATCAGCTAAAGTTAGATTTTTTTCTCATTTTATTTGCATTGTGTCCATTTTAACTGTGCCATCCTATGCAATCCTTATGGAGTACAAAACTATTCAAAATTATTTCCATGAGGGAATCTCAACAAAAACTACTTGAATGATTGAATCTAAAGTAAAATAACATTTTTAGGCACTTTTGTACTTCGGATTTTTTTATTTAACCCAACCATTATCGATATGCCGAGTACCAACAATTACGCTACGCATTTCTTATGGGGAAAAAATCAAATTTTAACGGCTTATATCAACTTAGCCATTGAGTTTAGGAAAAAATGTTAGAGAGTAATAAGTTCTCAAAATTAAGCGTAAATTAAGTTCATAAATTACAGGGTGTTCAATAAAAAATCATAGTTGTCCGCCATATTGGAAAATGGCGGCCATTTAGAAGAAAATGGAATTCATATTTTTAAATGTCATAAAAACGTAGGCGAAGTCCCCCATTTGAAGTTTTCTCTAAATACAATAGTTTCTGAGATACCAAAGGTGGTACAGTTCAGTTGGACACCCTGTATTTATATATTTCTTTTCCGAGACCGTTTGGCCCGATTGTCATAGTTAAGGTCTTAAATTAAAGGTAGCCCATTAGCCATCAAGCACCGCATTAATTTATTCACCGCATCATTAAATTCAACAAAATTGACACTGGCAAACACTATAATAATCGGGGTTACTCGACTTATATCCAAAGATTCTTCCCTATGTATTTCAAAATTGTAACATCGTCTTGTGTTTTATGGATCTCCGGATTGAATCGAGGTACCAAGAGACCCAAAGAAATCCTTTTAGGAAATTTGCCTATATATTTAAATTACATTTGGGGCTGGTATGACTTTTTTAGACAAAAACTCTCAAATTTAGATTTTGAGCATTTCACTCTACAGAACAAGTTTTATATAAATGTTTTTCATTGTAAATAACTTAAAAGTTTAAACTTTAGTAACAAGTCAAATACGGTACATACAGTTTATATGCTGAACGCTAAAGTATATAATGGGTAGACTTAAAAAGTGCGAATTACTGAAGGGAGAAAAAAGAGCGTTCGTTTCGCTGGTGTTGGGTGCATCAGTCCATTGCAGTTGTCAGAGAGGAATGACTGCAATATTGGTTCCATTGTGACAACACAGCGGAGCCGCAGACCCCTCCAAGCATTTCTCTATATTATTTTTATTCTTGCTGAAAAAAACAATTTCATAGTGAAATCCAAGAGTAGATAATACTCTTAGAAATCGTAGAAATACAACATCTATACCTTTTAATCGTTGCTTCTTAATTGTTTTATATGTAAAAGTATACTCAAATAATCATAAGTTAGTAATTTTAGGATTGCTTGATTTTTTTATCGGTCGAATTACACAACTATTTCTCACATATCACGACCATGAAAGGAAAAATTTCATGGTGGGCGTTCATTACTGGAAAGCTCATCAGTAACGGACGGTGAATCTAGGCCAATACGAATGTGGTGATGGAATTGGTACGATATGCTCGTTTCTTGTCATTTTCATAAGGCCTCATGCGGCAAATAGTTCGCCCAATACTTGGGCAAGTCAATCTCACCATTGTTCGACAATAGTGAACTCCCGCCTTGCATCCAGCAGAAGACGACTCGGTCAGTTCCTCCACTAATGATTTTCATTCAAAACACAAATTTAAGTTATCGTATCATAAAATAATAGGCCCTACTTCGAATGTTTATTTAAATAATTATAAACTTAAACAAACGAATAAATTAACAAATTACAGATAATTTATATTTACTTTACCAAAAACCAATGGCAATCACGTTATTATTATGTTTCTGGCGAAAGTAAATACCCCCGTTGCAGCAGACCTTCATAGCCTACTCAGCGAATTTCAAAAGCAAAACAATATATTTTAATCTAACATAGCGATATTTGACATGTTTTTGTAAGCTCAATAAGATTAACATGGGGAATGAGTATGCAGGTTTGCTGCTACAGGTATGTTTAAAATGGTTGGTTTTAATTCAATATTCAGTAGATCTGAACTAGAAGAGGCCATTTACCAAGTTTTATCAAGTTATGTTGAGAAATAAACGAGATATAGAATTTTACTTATTTCCCATAAGGTTAACATTGGGACAACGTACTGTGTTTACCACTTTCAATATCTCGGTAACCAATGGACATAGAGCAGTCATTCAAGATACTAAATTGTTGTTTTTTTTAGCTGAATTCAATGGTGCCAACAAAAATTTGATAAATTTAATTTTTCTTTGTAAAAAGCTCAAAAAACCCATTTTTGAGGGGGTTTATCCCTCTTTACCACTCTCCAATCGATTACCACTTTACATGTCTGTACCAAATTTCATCAAGATCGGACCATTTTTACGGCCGCTATCGTGCTAACAGACATACATATGTATATATATATATATATAGATTTATAGATATATATATATATATATATATATCTAAAAATTCGAACGAATGGTGTTTTTTGTTTCTGGGGGTTGCAAAACTAAAAGTTATCATGGTCTGGAGCTTAGGTCTTAACATGAGACCTACGGTAATAGCTTCTTCCCTATCAGGGAAATTCGCTAAAATAATATTTTCTTTAGCTTAGGACTACCTCGGATAATCCGGAGTCTCGGATAACCGGGGCTCGGATAATCGGGAGTGTACTGTATAGTAAATTTAAAAAATGCTGGAAGCAAAAAATAAAAGGTTCCTCAATGTAATTAGATGACAAGCCTTGTCTTTTTGTAAATGTTGGTGAAATATCTATTCTTTGTTTTGTTTTGTTCATCTTTGTTTTGATGTATAAAACACAATCTTAAGTATCGACTTTATGAAGTATTAAAAACACAAATCTTAAGTGGCCTAAACAATTTCAAATGAACTTAGTAACATCCGTACCAAGAGAGGAAACCAATTATTCATACTTAAGTGATAAGGAGTGCAAGTGGTGTGGTGATTGATTAGTGAATGTGTTGTAAGATAACGTCGACACAGCTGCACGGAGCATCACAGCCACAGTAATCAATGTGCCTTCTTAGAATCAAAAGCATTGTTAATCGTTAACATCTATATAAATAAAAATTAATTCCAAGAGTGGTAAACACAGTATGTTGTCCCAATGTTAAGCTTATCCATATAAATAAAAACAATCCCATTTCTATGTAATTTAATAACTTTTTTATTGGTGCACCAAATTGGATAATTCTTTTTTTGTTTCTTCGTATTTTTTAGGACAAGGTTTGTTTGAAATAAAATTTTAAATTCGACCCTGGGGCTCTCTTCCACTGGCCTTTAAAGTTATTTGACCGTGTATGCATTCTGTGGAGTAACTTGAGAACTAATGAAATCATAACCATTATTGACATGTAAACAAATGTAAATTTGAAATGTGTTTATTTATTTACACTTGGATTATTTACTTTTGTAGTTAAAGGATTTTGTGAAATACAAAGTCTAATCAAAAGTTCATTTTTGTATTTGAAGAATTCTGATTACATGACACGTGAATATACCTTTATCTAACTAACCTTTTAGGGTGTACAAAAATGAAGATAAATCTAGTATCTTATTAAAACTTGAATTGAGGGTGGCTTGATCAAGATGAGATCTAATGTATATTAGTCTAAAATCACACATATTTCTATTTTCTTGGCAGTAAACCTGCACACTCATTCCCCATGTTATTCTTATGTAGTTTACAAAAGTGTCAAATCTCGCTATGTTGGATTGAAATATGTTCTTTTGCATTAGAAATTTGCTGCGTGTGCAGGTCTGCTGCAACAGTATTGATTTATTTTAGGGGACATTAAAAATATTCCAGCCTTTTGCTCAACTCTTATAACTTTAGCTGCATGAATTGCATTACTGTACGCCTACTGGGCTCTTTACGACCAAGGGACTCGATGCTAGCTGGACTCGAGCCGATGTGATCCTCACGAGTTTTCCTGCAATAATTGCAGGTAAACAAGGAACTTCACTCGGTTAAATGCCCCCAGATGATTCCCCACTCCGGCCACCAAGGCCCCAGGCAGCGACACTGCTCTTGTACTCAATGTCACACGTCTGAGTCTAGGGCACCATTATTGTCACTTAAAGTTCTTGCTTTAAACAGGATTTCATGGTGACGCAAAACAGACAATAAAACACTTTCAATACTGAAAATACTTTAAACCTTCTTTTCGCCCCACAAATATTGCCTCGGAATGTAAAAAGGTTTACTAATTTGTAACGGTTTATGAACCACGGATGGTACTAAGATAATGAATGAAGATAAAGAAGAGTTGTAATGCGTAATAGGGTGAATCGCCGTAACGGTGCGTTATCGCGGCTCCACCCAGGACGTGGCCCGTAGTCACTAGTCAGTGCACTCCCAGTGCTGACGGTGCGTTATCGCGGCTCCACCCAGGACGTGGCCGTAATCACTAGTCAGTGCACTCCCAGTGCTGACGGTGCGTTATCGCGGCTCCACCCAGGACGTGGCCGTAGTCACTAGTCAGTGCACTCCCAGTGCTGACGGTGCGTTATCGCGGCTCCACCCAGGACGTGGCCGTAGTCACTAGTCAGTGCACTCCCAGTGCTGACGGTGCGTTATCGCGGCTCCACCCAGGACGTGGCCGTAGTCACTAGTCAGTGCACTCCCAGTGCTGACGGTGCGTTATCGCGGTTCCACCCAGGACGTGGCCGTAGTCACTAGTCAGTACACTCCCAGTGCTGACGGTGCGTTATCGCGGCTCCACCCAGGACGTGGCCGTAGTCACTAGTCAGTGCACTCCCAGTACTGACGGTGCGTTATCGCGGCTCCACGCAGGACTAGGCCGTAGTCACTAGTCAGTGCACTCCTAGTGCTGACGGTGCGTTATCGCGGCTCCACCCAGGACGTGGCCAGTAGTCACTAGTCAGTGCACTCCCAGTGCTGACGGTGCGTTATCGCGGCTCCACCCAGGACGTGGCCGTAGTCACTAGTCAGTGCACTCCGAGTACTGACGGTGCGTTATCGCGGCTCCACCCAGGACGTGGCCGTAGTCACTAGTCAGTGCACTCCCAGTGCTGACGGTGCGTTATCGCGGCTCCACCCAGGACGTGGCCGTAGTCACTAGTCAGTGCACTCCCAGTGCTGACGGTGCGTTATCGCGGCTCCACCCAGGACGTGGCCAGTAGTCACTAGTCAGTGCACTCCCAGTGCTGACGGTGCGTTATCGCGGCTCCACCCAGGACGTGGCCCGTAGTCACTAGTCAGTGCAGTGCTGACGGTGTGTTATCGCGGCTCCACCCAGGACGTGGCCCGTAGTCACTAGTCAGTGCACTCCCAGTGCTGACGGTGCGTTATCGCGGCTCCACCCAGGACGTGGCCGTAGTCACTAGTCAGTACACTCCCAGTGCTGACGGTGCGTTATCGCGGCTCCACCCAGGACGTGGCCAGTAGTCACTAGTCAGTACACTCCCAGTGCTGACGGTGCGTTATCGCGGCTCCACCCAGGACGTGGCCGTAGTCACTAGTCAGTACACTCTCAGTGCTGACGGTGCGTTATCGCGGCTCCACCCAGGACTAGGCCGTAGTCACTAGTCAGTCCACTCCCGGTGCTGACGGTGCGTTGTCGCGGCTCCACTCAGGACGTGGCCAGTAGTCACTAGTCAGTGCACTCCCAGTGCTGACGGTGCGTTATCGCGGCTCCACCCAGGACGTGGCCCGTAGTCACTAGTCAGTGCAGTGCTGACGGTGCGCTATCGCGGCTCCACCCAGGACGTGGCCCGTAGTCACTAGTCAGTGCACTCCCAGTGCTGAC
This sequence comes from Flexamia atlantica, assembly GCA_035578135.1. Lineage (NCBI taxonomy): Eukaryota > Metazoa > Arthropoda > Insecta > Hemiptera > Cicadellidae > Flexamia > Flexamia atlantica. Next base: position 144,482,396 of record JAQJVK010000001.1, on the reverse strand, counting down.
GGTGCGTTATCGCGGCTCCACCCATGACGTGGCCCGTAGTCACTAGTCAGTGCACTCCCAGTGCTGACGGTGCGTTGTCGCGGCTCCACCCAGGACGTGGCCAGCAGTCACTAGTCAGTCCACTCCCAGTGCTGACGGTGCGTAATCACGGCTCCACCCAGGACGTGGCCAGTAGTCACTAGTCAGTGCACTCCCAGTGCTGAGGGTGCGTTATCGCGGCTCCACCCAGGACGTGGCCGTAGTCACTAGTCAGTGCACTCCCAGTGCTGACGGTGCGTTATCGCGGCTCCACCCAGGACGTGGCCGTAGTCACTAGTCAGTGCACTCCCAGTGCTGACGGTGCGTTATCGCGGCTCCACCCAAGACGTGGCCGTAGTCACTAGTCAGTTCACTCCCAGTGCTGACGGTGCGTTATCGCGGCTCCACGCAGGACTAGGCCGTAGTCACTAGTCAGTCCACTCCCGGTGCTGACGGTGCGTTGTCGCGGCTCCACCCAGGACGTGGCCAGTAGTCACTAGTCAGTGCACTCCCAGTGCTGACGGTGCGTTATCGCGGCTCCACCCAGGACGTGGCCCGTAGTCACTAGTCAGTGCAGTGCTGACGGTGCGTTATCGCGGCTCCACCCAGGACGTGGCCCGTAGTCACTAGTCAGTGCACTCCCAGTGCTGACGGTGCGTTATCGCGGCTCCACCCAGGACGTGGCCCGTAGTCACTAGTCAGTCCACTCCCGGTGCTGACGGTGCGTTGTCGCGGCTCCACCCAGGACGTGGTCAGTAGTCACTAGTCAGTGCACTCCCAGTGCTGACGGTGCGTTATCGCGGCTCCACCCAGGACGTGGCCGTAGTCACTAGTCAGTACACTCCCAGTGCTGACGGTGCGTTATCGCGGCTCCACCCAGGACGTGGCCGTAGTCACTAGTCAGTGCACTCCTAGTGCTGACGGTGCGTTGTCGCGGCTCCACCCAGGACGTGGCCGTAGTCACTAGTCAGTGCACTCCCAGTGCTGACGGTGCGTTATCGCGGCTCCACCCAGGACGTGGCCGTAGTCACTAGTCAGTACACTCCCAGTGCTGACGGTGCGTTGTCGCGGCTCCACCCAGGACGTGGCCAGTAGTCACTAGTCAGTGCACTCCCAGTGCTGACGGTGCGTTATCGCGGCTCCACCCAGGACGTGGCCTGTAGTCACTAGTCAGTGCACTCCTAGTGCTGACGGTGCGTTGTCGCGGCTCCACCCAGGACGTGGCCGTAGTCACTAGTCAGCCCACTCCCAGTGCTGACGGTGCGTTATCGCGGCTCCACCCAGGACGTGGCCGTAGTCACATTGCTTTCGGTGTGACAACAGCTACATAACACTGAACATTTTCCTGGATTTTCAAAAAGTGTATTTATTAGGGAACATATTCATGTAGTCGATGTTGTATAACGTAGATAATCGAAAAAATAATATTACTGTGTGACTTGAAGTTTTGGTAAAGCTTGAGGAAGAAAGCAATGTACTGTAACAGTATGTTAAGATTAGGTGTATAGTCTTCGCTGCATAAAACATTTTTCTGTTAATTTCCAACCATTTGGTACAGAGACGTATTTTAGTGTCTCAATAATAAAAATACAGAATGTAATAAAATAACCTTTTAATTGAGAACAAACATTGATGTAACATTATTTATCTCTAAAATAATTAATGAAAAATATTTGTTTATATTTTGACACGTGTAATAATAATAATCATCTGATAAAATAACAACACAACAACTCTCCGCGCCTAAATTATAAGTCCATTCTAATTACTGGGCGCTTGATTCTATTTGACCTGCGCACATTAGGTGTACTTGAGGCTAGTGGAATGGTCACTTGTTCATTTGTCGGAACAGAGAGTGTACTCGATTGCGTGTTTTGAGTTGGTCTTGAACTTTTCTCTTGGTGATATTCTTCTGAGTTGGTGTACATTGAGGAACCATTATAAAAGTTGTTCTTGTTTTCCTCAACTTTTGACTGAAGTGTAGGTGAATCTTTTAATGTTGATGAATTTTGGTTTTGAATGGGAGTTTGCTTGACAAAAGATTCTTTGACATCTTCTTGATAATAAATAAGGTGATGACAGTATTTTTTCATTGCTTACTTCAGTGTAGTGTAACTGGTCAATATATCGTTTCAGAACGTATCCATTGTCCAACCGAACTAAATAGTGTAATCTTCCAAGACGCTTGACTATTGTCCCTGATTTCCACTTTTGAGGTCCATTATAATTTCGGGACTGGATGCGATCACCGGGCGAGAACGATCGGTTCACAATAGGTGTGCTGTGAGTATGAGGATGATCACCTTTAACTTTTGAACAGGGTTTTATGAAGTCCAAACAAGTACGCAGTTTTCTCCCGTAGTGTAACTCAGCTGGTGTACGTCCATTTTCAAGTGGAGTTGAGTTGTACTTTAACAGAAAACGATAAACCTTCTCTTGCACAGACCCTCTTTCATCGTACATGCATGTCATCTTCTTTTTAAAAGTCTGTATCGCTCTTTCTGCCGCTCCATTGGTTGCAGGATGATTTGGAGCCGTAAACCGTTGTTTTATACCATTTTCTCTACAAAATATGGTGAACTCATCCGATTTAAAAATTGTAGCATTGTCACTTACGAGTTGTTCGGGAAGTCCTTGTCTTGAGAATATTTCGGATAGCGAAGAAATAGTCGATCTTGATGTGGGTGCTTGTTTGGAAGTTTTAACTTCAAGCCATTTTGTTAGAGCATCCGTGACAACTAAGAAATAGTGTTGCTGGAATGGTCCGGCATAGTCGATATAGATTCTTGTCCACGGTTCAGCTGGCTCCTCCAATGAATGCAAAGGAACCTTGGGAGGATTATTTCACACTTGAGAACATGGAATACAACTGCAAACAACATTTTCTATATCGCGATCAATTCCTTTCCAAAATCAGTATGATCGAGCTAACACCTTCATTTTCACAATGTCGACATGTGTCGAATGCAGTTCTTGGAGAACCTTGTGCCTTAACTCTTCAGGTACAAAGACTCTGTTTCCTTTCATGATTATTCCTTCATGTATTGTATACTGTGCATCCAATATTTTTCCTTCGATTAACTGGTTCTTGAGGTGTTTGAGGTTAATATCACGGTCTGTAGCCTCTTTAATTTCTTTGCTGGTCACTGGAATTATTCCTGTTAAGAAATTAATCCGTTCTTCGTTTACTTTAAAGTCATCATTTTTAAACATAAACTGTGTGTTGTTGATTTGTAAAGGTTGTCTTGATAGATAGTCAGCATTTTGATGGAGGTTTGAAGATCGGTTTTCAATGTTGAAGTCAAACTCACTTAAGTATGAGGCATATCTTAATAGTCTACTCGCTGCTAAAACTGGTAGGGGTTTGCCGGGAGCAAATATTTGTTGAATAGGTTTGTTATCAACTATCAGGGTGAAATGTCGACCGTATAGATACTGATGTAGACGTCGTACACTCCAATATACAGCTGTGGCTTCACGGTCAAGTTGGCTGTAATTCCTTTCTGCAGCTGTCAGAGATCTTGAGATAAATAGGATCGGTCGTTCCTCTCCATTTACTATGTTTGAAAGAACTGCTCCTAATCCGTAAGGACTTGCATCGGTGGCCAAAGTAAGTGGTTTAGAAGGATAGTGGTGAAGGACTCTTTCACTTGATATTTCATTCTTAATTGCTTGGAATGCTTTCTCACAAACATCTGTCCATTCGAACTTTACTCCTTGTTGCAAAAGTCGATTCAGTGGGCAAGCTAACTGTGAAAATTTGGGAATGAATTTACAGTAATAAGTTGCTAACCCCATAAATGACTTTAGAGATTCGACATCTCGAGGTTGAGGTGTTTTCAAGATAGCCTCGACTTTGTCATCAGATTTTTGAAGCCCTTTTTCAGAAATCACATGTCCTAAATAGGAAACTTGCCTCGTAAAAAATACACTTTTTTCCTTGTTAAGGTGGACGTTATACTTTTGCAGTCTTTGAAGGCAGGCCTCTAATCTTGATACACATTCAGCCTTTGTAGAACCTTGTATCACTATGTCGTCAAAATAGGCAACTACACCATCTAAATCCTGAATAATCTGGTCAATTATTTTATGGAAGTCGTTTGGGGCTGTCTTCAATCCGAAATATAAGCGTTTCATACGGTAAGTTCCTCGGTGTGTTGAAATTGCAGCTACTTTAGAACTTTCATCGTCCATTTCAACATGAAGGTAAGCTTTATATATATCTAATTTACAAAAGTAACTACCATGTTTCATCTTTTGAAAAATGTCTTCTATCTTAGGAATCGGATACCTTGCATCTAATAAGTGAGGGTTAATTGTAGACCTGTAATCTGCGCACAAGCGTAAACTTCCGTTTGGTTTTGGAATAGGAACCAGAGGTGTTCCCCACTCAGATGTATCTACACATTCAATGATACCTTCATTTTCTAAAGAATCAAGTTCCTGATTTACTTTAGGAAGAAGGGCGTATGGTACTGGATAGGTTTGCAATTAGGTTTAAGTTTGAGAGAGCATTGAAAATCAGGAATTTTACCTACTGTGGGTTTGAAAATATCAGCGTATTTATTAACTATACGATCTGTTAGCTGTGTTTCTTGAACATTAGAGAGATTTTTTATTTCTTCACAACATTTGAAAATTTTATTCAAATCGAGGTTCAGACTTTGAATCCACGATCTACCTAATAAAGGTGAAAAAGGATTTTCCACTATGTATAGTTTTTTGGAAAGATTTGACACCATTATACTCAATTTCAATATCAACCTCTCCCAAAGGATGAAATTTGTTTCCCGTGTAAGATTGGAAATGTACAGGTGACGGCTTTAATGTAGCTTTTAGACCAAGTTTGTTGAAATCTGAGATTGAAAGCAACGAGACCGGACTTCCAGAGTCGACCTCGAACTTTTGGGGAGATCCATTCAGTTTTACTGTAATCAAAGCTTTACTCGGAGCTCCCAATGAATTTACTTTTAATTTATTCTGTTTTAGTACGATTAAGTTTAGATCAACGTCTTCAGTGAAATCTTCAGGTGGTGGTAGTACGGCGTTTACGTTTGGTGACCTGGTCTTAAGACAAGCTGCTATATACAAACCTTTTCTAAGTGTCCTTGGCGTTTACAATATGTACAGTTAAGTTTGTGTTTGATTGAACATGATTTTGCTGTATGATTTTCACGACCACAACGTAAACAGCGATTTTCTAACCCTAATTCTTTTAAGTTTACTTTACCTCTCACAATTTGCTTAGGAATGTTATCCCCCTTGTTAGTATTACTATTTAACTTATGTTGAGCTAGAACTTTATTGACATTTTGAGGGCTGAAATCGCAATTTGAAATAAAATCGTTGCATTGAGCCTTTGATGCCTTAATTGACAAAGCTGTATTAATTGCTTCTGAGAGAGAAAGGTCTGACTTTTGTAAAATGCATTCCCAGATTTGACGATCAGTTAAGCCTCGAATGAGTTGAGCTCTTAGCAACATGTTGAGAACAGAACGTGCACAATCTCCGTTATTACAACTACCTTTGAAATCGCAATCACTACCTAAAGTTTTTAGAACTGCTACAGATGGAGACTGCATACGAGAGAAAAACAAATGTTGATTAGTTAGAGCATTTCTTTTGGGTTCCATATAGTCCATTAACATTTGAATAAGTTCATTGAAAGATTTTTCAGCAGGTAGATCAGGTGCACATAAACTAGCTAACATTTTGTAATGTTTAGCACCTATAGAATTAATTAAAACTTGAGTTTTAGCAACCTCACATTCATTTGACTCATCATCTAACCCTTTCAACTTGAAATAATTGTTCAATCTTTGACTGTAGAGTTTGAAGCTTTCGATTGTCTCGTCAAATGAGTCAAAAGTTGAACTGTTCTTTTGAAGAATTTCCTTAATTGAAGTATCATTAGTCTTACCTTTGTCTTTTTGTGTTGACAAGGTGTTAACTAAACCTGAAAGAGCATTGATTAACTGTGACATATTTGCTTGATCTGTTATACTTATTTCATCCACAGTCGCCATTTTAGTGTCTCAATAATAAAAATACAGAATGTAATAAAATAACCTTTTAATTAAGAACAAACATTGATGTAACATTATTTATCTCTAAAATAATTAATGAAAAATATTTGTTTATATTTTGACACGTGTAATAATAATAATAATCATCTGATAAAATAACAACACAACACGTATCGTACAACTTATTATATTAAAATTATTCAGTTCAATTTACGGACTGCATTTATCCAATTTATCCAATAATTATGTATCCACAGTGCGTTGTTGAGCAAAGTCACATTGGAGGCCGGAGACGATACCGGATATGCCCTGGTTAGTCCACGACCCGACGAGGTCGAACTCAAGTGGGGTTGGGCCTCGTGAAGGTCTGTAAATATTGTAGCTCTCACACCAAGTCGAGGGGTCCACACATACACACGCTTCGCTTCTTTAGATATTCTTAAAATGTTCTGTTTGAAAAAAATAACACCTTGTTCACTACCAATATGAGATCGATCATAAAACGTTAACAAAATGCATATTCAAAACGTCCAGGTACAAAACTTCCAGATAAGTTATTTTAAATCACTACAGCTGTTTAGCGATGTCCAGGTTTCATATAATTACAATCGCGAGCAGCAAATACGGCGGGTGAGTGAGTGCACTGTTGGCGGAATTATTGTTTATGGTTTATTATTTGTTTGGGTAGTTAATCAAATATATCATCATATGGTAAAGTAAATACAAATTTACATGTAAAAGACCTTGAGAAACGTAAACAAAGCTTTGAAAGTTCAACAAAAACATTTCATTCAGTCATTTCAGCTGATGTTTAACAGAAAATTTTATGAGTTTACCGTTTTTGCCGCCCGCCGTATTTCGTGCTCCCTACAGTAATTGAGATAACTGGTGTTCGATAGGTCCTTTGAAAATTCTCTTTCGAGGCGTTGATTAAGCTTCGCAGTTCCTTTAAAATGCATAGTTTGACCTGCCTGCCCTAAGGCATGATCTACTTCCATCGAAAGTCGTTCTTTAAGCAATAATTCAGTTTCAAAGGTGATTCGCCGTAAACAGAATTTTCAGCACCCATGTATTAAAAAATTAAAAATTAATCGCTAAACCTATGTCTCAACACTCCACCAATCTAAAAATGTATACAAGAGGATACTAAAGATCCAAACGTGGGAAAAAGTGTTTTCCAGTAAATCGTTTTTTATGGTTGACAAGCTATGGTATATAAGCAATAAAATACAAAAGCATAGGTAAGACGTTTAAATAACGTCCTGGTGGACCATAGCCTTCCTCGGAAGTTCATTATTTTATCGACAGTTTTACTCTATGCAGAGGTCGCTTTTATATGGGTCTCCTGTTGCGCACAATTACTAGGTACAGGTAATTCCAGTTACAGTTAAGTTACTAGTTACAAGTTACATCCAGTTACTAGCTACAGTTAAGTTAAACTAGGAGAGGGCAGCGACGGTGCTGCTCTCTCGCGGTATTAATGGAAAACTTAAGTCCTCGACACCAGCTGACCAGCGCTTGGAACACCCTGAGAGCAACATTAGAAGATATTCCTCTGTGTCTAATTCTTATTCTTTTTTGCTGTTGTAAAACGTATGATAAGACATGGGAGAGATTTAGTTTCGATAATGTATATGCTTCGCGATTCCGTTGTCAATCCATGGTAACATTTTACGAATTTTAAATTAACTCTTTACATAGTTAGATTTAGTTTGGCTAAATAACCTGCATATAACACTTTTTTAGCAAAAAAAACTTATTTCCAAAATTTGAAAGAAATTCTCGGAATCGGTTTTGAGATAAATGTTCAAACAAACAAGAAAGTGAGCGAATATTTCTCATTTTAGAGAATAGGATAAAATAAAATTTCCTCATGAAAAACTAACCCGAACTCCAAGGAATAATTGATTTCCCCTTGTGAAACCGGGATCATCAGCTAGTTTAAAGAAAACAACTCACAAAATAGACTGCAGTTAAAACAATTAATAAGAACTTTAGAGGCAGTAAAAAATCTTTGAAGTGATATTTCACTTCAACATCAGGTACAAGTAGGACAGGAGCAGCCGCTGCGGTAGCGAGGCCTGGAGAGACAAGCCGGTGAAAGTGTGAGCGCATCAATACTTTGCATTCATGTGAAAGCTTTTCCTCGTGTCAAATTTCGCTTTAGAGCGTCATTGCAGACAAATTTTTGGCTTTGAAACCCAAAATGTTGAGGATCCTAAAAAGCAAAACTGAAGAGAAATTTGAATGCAATTATTTTTTAATTATTATACAGTAATGTTAAAAGTGCCATTATCAAAACTTTTTAAAGAAAATAAATCCAATATTATAAATCTCGTTTTTTATGTTTTCTAACGTAGACCTAACTTTAATTGAAATAAAATCCCTCGTAGTTTCGCTTCGCTATTGAAGCTTCTAAAATAAAGATACACGTATTGGTATCATTTTTACTGATTTCTTCATTGTATACAAAGTTTGATGCAATAAACCTTAAAATTGACGGCAAATTTGAAAAAAAGATTTTGATGGGTTCAATTGATTTAAAACTGTTTAATGTACGTTTTTATTGAAATGCTGTTTCAAACAATTTAAGCTATTTAAACACTTATAGAAAGAAGAATTGAGAGTCCACAGTGTAGGGCGTTATGTGAAGGCAATGATTTATTTTGTTTCCACTCTCGGCTGTCAATAGCTCTTGGTTGCTTCGGTGGTTCTGAACTGACGCCACTCTACCTTTGGGATATAAACTATACAGTCATCTCAGAACAAAAAATATATAGTAATACCTATATTATTACTCAAAGATTGAAGCGCTTCGTATTGAAACATTAATAATTGTCCTACCTCCACAACTCAAACAAAATAGCGTGATTAATACAGCATTACTGTTTAATTATTTGGACTTTACCATTCGCTTCAATAGTGTTTGAACTACACTAAGTTTCGGTAGGTGAGGAAACTCCCCCCGGTATAAACTGACCCTATTTAAATTTACATTAATGCTACCTATTAACCTAAATATTTTTTCAAGGGATTTTCTGGATTTTTAGCGAATTTCCCCTACAGGGAAGAAGCTATTACCGTAGGTCTCAATGTAAGACCTAAGCCCGAGATCATGATAACTTTTCGTTTTGGGGCCACCAGAAGCAAAAAACACCATTCGTTCGAATTTTTATATATATATATATATATATCTATCTATCTATCTATATATATATGTGTGTGTGTCTGTGAGCACGATAGCGGCCGTAAATATGGTCCGATCTTAATGAAATTTGGTACAGACATGTAAAGTGGTGATCGATTGGACAAGTTCGTAAACCAGCCCGATCGGACCATCGGAAGGGGGGGTAAAGGGGGAATAACCCCCCCAAAAATGGGGTTTTTGGGGGTTTTTACATAGAAAAATAAAATTTATCGAATCTTTGTTGGCACCACTGGATTCGCCTCAAAAAAACAAACAATTTAGTATTTTGAATCATTGCTCTATGTCCATTGGTTACCGAGATATTGAAAGTGGTAAACACAGTACGTTGTCCCAATGTTAACCTTATGGGGAATAAGTAAAATTCTATATCTCGCTCATTTCTCAACATATCTTAATTAAACTTGGTTTGTGGCTTCATCTAGATGAGATATAATGTATTTTAGTCAAAAATCCCCGAAATTTCAATGTTTGTGGCAGCAAACCTGCATAATCATTCCCCATGTTATCCTTATGGGAAATAAAAAAATTCTATATCTTACTTATTTTTTAACATTTCTTGACAAAACTTGGTATATGGCTTCTTCTAGTTAAGATATACTAAATAATGAATTAAAACTAACCACCTGTTGAAAATTAACATACCTGTTGCAGCAAACCTGCATAATCATTCTACATGCTAACCTTATGGGTAATAAAATAAGTTGTGTAGTTCGCTCATTTCTCAAAATATACTGATAAGAAATGGCATGAGGCTTCATACAGTTAATATCTACTTGATTATGGCTTAAAATATCCAAATCATCAAATTCCTGAGGCAGCAAACCTGTGTACTCTCTTTCCCAATGTTAACCTTATGAGAGGTAAATGCAATTGGATAGCTTTCTTATTCCTCAGCATATCTTGATAAAACATGTTATGTGGCTTTATATAGTTTAGATATATTGGATTGTAGCCTATAATATCTCATTTTCAAATTTCTGTGGCAGCAAACCTGCATTTTTCATACTAATCTTATGAAGAATAATTTATTTTTGAATACCAATTGTGGGCATTTGGCAAATCACAGGATGAGGGAACAGGGCTCAAATTAAATGTTTTAATGTCAGGGACTCAGGAAAAGTACTGCAATTTCTTAAAGTTTGCTAGATAACAAAAAATAACATAAAATAACTGCCATTTAAGTAGCATTGGGAAGTAGCATTGGGATCTAAAACGTCTGCTTTTTTTACATTAAAACATGTGAGCTGATGTTTGATTCAAAGCCACATGGTGGATACAGACATATGGCTTACTTAAAGGCCAGATAACTAAATATGTCAAATAAATGTACTATAGCGAATACAGATTTTTACTGATGATGTTTATGAATTTTTTTACTCAAACTTAAACAGCTGGTCATTTCCCCATACGATTAAATTGGAAAAGCCAGCTGTTTTGAAGTTTTGAACATTGCATTTTCGTGCCAAGTATAGGCTATTATTTTTTACTAGCTTCAAAGCCCGTTGTGGTTAAATACAACGGTCTCTAGAAAAATAGTACATAGTATATGGGGTTTTCTTGTGAAATGCCAGAAAGATAATTAGATTTTTTCAAAAATAAAATTGTTTTGAAAAAACATGATCAGATGATCAGCTGTTAATGTATTTCCTATAGAAAACATGTTTTTTTTAACTTTTCCACCATAAATCTTATAAAAGTTAAATTATCAGAATTATTTGTAAATCTACTGGGAGAAAGCTTTCCAACGACCGCATATTAAAATATCTCTCTGGTAGAACTGTAGATTCAGTTGTACAAAGTTTTGCAAAAAATCTCTAGCTCAGTGTATTTTCTCACCACTATAAATTCGGAGGTTGTTTAGCGTTTTTGCAAATAACTTTAAAATGCTGAAGAAATCGACCAAAGTGGAAGGTAATATTCTGAAAGAGAAATAAATTTATAAAATTTTCCAAAAGACATCGAGATTAATTTCTTGAAAATACTGATAACTGGCAGCCAAAAACCCCTGTCTTTAGGTATTTTTTTATAGGAAGCATGTGGGTAGGCATATATACAAATTTTCTCCATAAATCTTGAAAAAATCAAGTTTTTTTTATTATTTGCAAATCTAGAAGGAGAAAGTTTCGTATAGAACTGTAGATTTAGTTGTACATAGTTAAAAAATATCTCTAACTCAATATGTTCTCACTACCTATTAATTCTGAGGTTGCTTAGCTTTTTTGCAAATAACCTTTAAACGGTGAAGAAATCGGCTAAAGTGGAAGGTAATATTCTGAAAGAGAATAAAATTTCCTACAATTTGGTACTATGCATTTCTTAAAAATACTGATAAGGGACACCCAAAACCTGGCTACAAAAAGAAACATTACAAAAGCTGTTTTTTTTAAATCTATTTCTTATAGAAAATTTGTGTTGTTAAGTTTCCACCATAAATCTTTAAAAAAAAATCTAACTTTCATAATTATTTGCAAATCTACATGGATGGAGCTTTCCAACGACCTGTTAATTATTAAAATCTGTCTGGTAGAACTTTAGATTTAGTTGTACAAAGTTTAAGAAAAAGATCTCTGATTCAGTATTTTCTCACCACTATAAATTCGGAGGTTGCATAGGTTTTTTAGAAATAACTTTTAAATGGTGCAGAAATCGGCTAAAGTGGAAGGTAATATTCTGAATGAGAATAAAATTTCCTACAATTTGTTACTATGCATTTCTTGAAAATACTGATAATGGACACCCAAAACCCGGCTACAAAAAGAAACTTAAAAAAGCTGTTTTTTTATCTATTTCTTATAGCAAATTTGTGTTGTTACGTTTCCACCATAAATCTTCAAAAAAATCTAACTTTCATAATTATTTGCAAATCTACATGGATGGAGCTTTCCAACGACCTGTTAAGTATTAAAATCTGTCCAGTATAACTCTAGATTTAGTTGTACAAAGTTTAACAACAATTTTTTTAATTCAGTATTTTCTCACCACTACAAATTCGGAGGTCTCATAGGTTTTTTGCAAATAACTTTTAAATGGTGAAGAAATCGGCTAAAGTGGAAGGTAATATTCTGAAAGAGAATAAAATTTCCTACAATTTGGTACTATGCATTTCTTGAAAATACTGATAATGGACACCCAAAACCCGGCTACAAAAAGAAACTTTAAAAAGCTGTTTTTTAAATCTATTTCTTATAGCAAATTTGTGTTGTTACGTTTCTACCATAAATCTTTAAAAAATCTAACTTTCATAATTATTTGCAAATCTACATGGATGGATCTTTCCAACAACCTGTTAAGTATTAAAATCTGTCCGGTAGAACTCTAGATTTAGTTGTACAAAGTTTAACAAAAATATCTCTAAATCAGTATTTTCTCACCACTATAAATTCGGAGGTTGCATAGGTTTTTTTGCAAATAACTTTTAAATGGTGCAGAAATCGGCTAAAGTGGAAGGTAATATTCTGAAAGAGAATAAAATTTCCTACAATTTGGTACTATGCATTTCTTGAAAATACTGATAATGGACACCCAAAACCCGGCTACAAAAAGAAACTTAAAAAGCTGTTTTTTTAAATCTATTTCTTATAGCAAATTTGTGTTGTTACGTTTCCACCATAAATCTTCAAAAAATCTAACTTTCATAATTATTTGCAAATCTACATGGATGGAGCTTTCCAACGACCTGTTAAGTATTAAAATCTGTCCGGTAGAACTCTAGATTTAGTTGTACAAAGTTTAACAAAAAATTTTCTAATTCAGTATTTTCTCACCACTACAAATTCGGAGGTTGCATAGGTTTTTTGCAAATAACTTTTAAATGATGAAGACATCGGCTAAAGTGGAAGGTAATATTCTGAAAGAGAATAAAATTTCCTACAATTTGGTACTATGCATTTCTTGAAAATACTGATAATGGACACCCAAAACCCGGCTACAAAAAAGAAACTTAAAAAAGCTGTTTTTTTAATCTATTTCTCATAGCAAATTTGTGTTGTTACGTTTCTACCATAAATCTTTAAAAAATCTAACTTTCATAATTATTTGCAGATCTACATGGATGGAGCTTTCCACTGACCTGTTAATTATTAAAATCTTTCCGATAGAACTCTAGATTTAGTTGTACAAAGTTTAACAAAAATTACTCTAAATCAGTATTTTCTCACCACTATAAATTCGGAGGTTGCTTAGGTTTTTTGCAAATAACTTTTAAATGGTGCAGAAATCGGCTGAAGTGGAAGGTGATATTCTGAAAGAGAATTAAATTTCCTACAAAAGTCTAGTATGCATTTCTTGAAAATACTCAATAAAGCCAACCAAAATTTGCCTCGAAATAAAAAATGTGAAAAAACCCGTTTTCAATGTATTTCTTATGGAAAACATGTGTTTTTTACTTTTTCACCATAAATCTGAACAAAAACAAACTTTCATAATTATTTGACAATCTACAGGGCGAGAGCTTTCCAATGACCCATTAATTAATAAAATCGGCCTGATAGAACTGGAGATTTAGTTGTCTGAAGGTTGGACTAAACTGAATTATTATAAGAGTAGATAGCCTGTTGATCTTAAAAGCCACTAGGAGAGTATTTTTGCACGCTTTCTTTTGAATGTATATTGATTTTACTTGATGCGAGACTTCATTTAAATTATTTATTTATGCACTTGAAATTCGCTGAGTATGCAGGACTGCTGCAACGGGGGTATTTATAATACAAAATTAACATGCATCCATATTATATTCTGCAAAGAAACGCTAAATAATTAGGTTGAATTAGTAATAAGAAGAATCAATGAAATTTTAAGAAGAGTCAATTGATAAAGCGAGGAGTTTCCTTACCCACCGAAACGTAGTGTAGTTTAAACACCAGAAGCGAAGCGAATGGAAAGTCCGGATAATTTTACAGTACTGTAACACCAAATCCATCGCTATCATGAATTTTAAAAATGCAGTTTACACATCGAGGAGTTCATTTCAACTTTTTTGTTTAACATTGGGGTTAACCTTATGGGAAACAAATAAAATTACATACGGTAACTCACTTATTTCTCAACATATCTTAATGAAACTTCATAGGTGGCTTCATTTAGTTAAGATATATTATATAATAGCTTGAAACCCCCATTTCTGCATTTCCGTGGCAGCAAACCTGCATACATTTCCCCCATGTTATTCTTTGGGGATAAAATAAATGTCTACATCATCCTTATTTTCAACATAAAACTTGACACATGGCTTCTCATAGTCGAGGTTTATTGGACATTGACTTAAAACCACCCAGTTTGTACAAACCTGTTTCAATAAGCCTGAATATTTAATATTCATCGTATTCTTATGGACAATACACAAATATTAACATTCAAGTTTGTCCACCTTGGAGAAAGCCCCCAGATGAGCCCCAGATTGAGGGCTCACAGTCCAGTCCCATTTTTGTAACCCCCCAGGATACCACTTCAAAATGGCATGGCTTTTACATGTGCACCTTATGACGTTATTTTTGACATCCCAGCTTTCGATCTATGGCAACCCATTTAATTAAATTTTAAATAAAAAATTTTTTAGGTTACCTACAAATTAATTCAAATTTTAATGGGATTAAGCACATATACAGGAAATAACTTTCTAATTTATGTTCGCGTACATTTTCCCAACGATGCACAAAAGCTGAGGAAAGTATTACAAAATTCATGCTTGCCTGATGTAACATTCGTCTATGACATCATCCATATCAATAATGAGTGGTGTAACACATTTATCACGCTACATTCAGTGTTATCTGCTACAAACGCCAACAAAAAACTGCAATGGAGCAAACGATTCCCTAGTTTAAATTATCAGCCAATTAAACAAAAAATATATTGAAATTCTGTTCTCCATCCAGATTTAGGGGTTTAGGGGTAACGAATTTCCCCAAAAGAACTGTTACGGTAGGTCTCATGGTAAGACCTAAGCATTACAAGTATAACATCATTCTGAGATCCCCAGATGCCAAAAAACAGTATTTGTTCAACAAACCACAGTTTCCCAAAAACTGTAATGATTTGAGCCATTAAACTTGGCAAAAATATTTTTTAAAGGCTATATATACCAAGAAATTATTCTAAAAAAATCTATATTATTAATTCTGTTAGCGATTTTTTTAATCAAAATTGTGAGAGTTTGCCAGCTCGCAGGATGACAGCAGATGGCTTAAATGAAAGGTCTCGGTCCCAGGGGGTCGGGAAAAATAGCAGTTTATGTCCAAATAAACCAGAAAATGAGAAATAACGAAAAATATCTTCCATTTAAAATGCATTGGGATTGAAAATATTGAAAAACGTCTGCTTTGTTTACATTAAACATGTGGTGCTATATGGTAGATGTTGACATGTGGGATTTGTTTCAAAATGCAGCTAACTATGCACGTTCAGTGTACTATAACAAAAAATATTTGAAATTTAAAATTTTCCGAATTTATAATAATTAAGGTTTTGAGTTTTTCATAATTTAAAATTATAAAAAGTTAAGTATTTTTGTTTAGTTTATGTTATAAAGATGCAGATTTAATAATATATATATATATATATATATATATATATATATATATATATATATATATATATATATATATATATATAATTACGTAAGCGAAATTTTTCCGAAGAAATTGTGGGCGTTTGGTGGAATGTCGCAGGATGATGGAGGGGGGCTGAAACTGAAGGTCTCTATCTCAGGAACTCGGGGAAAATACTGAAATAGCTTTAAGCTTACTATAAAATGAGAAATAACGTAAAATAGCTGTCACTTAAAAACCATTAGGATATAAAAAGGTCTGCTTTGTTTAATTAAAACCAAATGCTAGAAATAATCATAATTTTGTGGATCCAAAAGCCTTTTCTAATAAGGTATTTTGTACTAAAGTAAAGAAGGATTATGCTTAGGGGCTATTAGCCTCTTGAAGCCTCTAGTTTCTTCTCAAACGGCTAAAATAGAGTACTTTACAAAATTGTAAAAGGCGACCATTATTCAGTTTCAAAGCCAATGAAATCTTCTTTAGCTATTAAAATTATATTCTTTATGTATTTCTAGATTCGTTCTTAGACAGTATTTTTAAATATTTTCTCTCAAAATGCTAAATTAGGGTGCACTATAAAGTTCAAAATGGCGGCAATTTTTGGTTTTCAAAACTATAGTTGGAAAATCTAGAAAATTATTTTTAAGGGGTAAAATAATATGCAATATCCAGTTTACTGAAAGAATAAAATATACTAATCTACTACGGTCATCTAAGATATCAGGGCTACTCGCGTTTTACTCAAACCATATAGCATTTACTCATTTGCCCAAAGTACTCAAACTAGAATTAAGTGAAAGTCAGCATGCACACTCCTTTCAGAGTACAAGCATCCACTAACGGGATTTTCAAAATTAAACGGTTGCGGGAGTGAGGGGATTTAAGATCGAAAATAAACTATTTCTACAATTTTATTCATTTCCGCCTGTAGCAGTTATATGAGTGATCCAATCCAATCTTCCATACAGAAATATTTTTTGAGATATATTGAGAAATATTTTTAATCAGGTTTTTACTCCCCCCCCGTACATATTATATGGAGAAAAAATTGTTTTCGTCAAAATTTTCGAATTTGAGTTTTTAGTGGATATATTCGTTTTAGTGCTCCCTGAATCCAAAAAAGTGGTTTTTGGCGTGGAGTCTGTCTGTCTGTGTCTGTGTATGTGTGGATGTATGTGTGTGTGTGTGTGTGTGTGTGTGTGTGTGTGTGTGTGTGTGTGTATGTAAACACAGATGTCGGTTTATTTTTATTAGCTTAAATTTGGCATGTAGGTTTAAAACCGTGATATCTCCAGGCGTATTTTTCATTTTTTTGAATTTTTGATTTTTAAGGGTATTTACCCCATAAAAACACATTATTAAAATGACAAAAATCCAAATTTCTCAAAAACGGCTCTAACGATTTTGATAAACATTCCATGGTTTTTAGTGCTTAAGATGACAAACAAAATGACACCACCCGCATGTCTGTAAAAATTCAGGTTCAGAAGTTATGGGGGTTTAAGTGTTAAAAAATTCATATTTTTCAAATTTCACAAAATATATAACCTCTAAATAAAATATACTTGCAACCATTAAATTTGACTTGAACAACTAAGTAATCCAGTACTTTGAATCATTAGTTTACGTCAACTGGTTGCGGAGATAATTGATATTTGAGTTCGGCGGTAACGCAGTACGTTGTCCAATGTTATTCTTATGGCAAATATTTAAAAACCGATATCTCCGTTATTTACTTACCGATTTTGATAAAATTTGGTATATATTTGTGTGATAATTAATTGTTAATTTGGTTTATTTCACTGTATATGTTTTCTGGTTTTAAATGACTTGAAGGAAGAAAGTATGTGTCATAGTTTCCTGATACCGTTTATTTTTCAATGCAGTCATTGTCTTTTCTTTTTATCTCTCAGTTTTCAATCTATTAAGAAACCCGTATAAGTCAGAGATCAAGAATTTAGGTACCCTTAGCGCATTTTTATTGTTTATGTCAGGTTTACATCCCGGGTTATGCCTTATATCCTCTTCGATCGCATTGGCCAACAAGATTAAGGTTATGAGGGTCTGAGTTCACACTCAAGAAGTGACAAAGAAATTCAATACTTTGATTTATTAAAAATTTCAAAATAATTATGCGTTGTTACATAGCAGCCAATTTATACAAAATGCTTATCTTGAGGAAAACATATAGTTGAAGTCGTAACGTTGAAACTTTATACACCTTCTCATTGTAACGTTAAAACTTTACACTTTCTGATTTCAACATGAGGTCTAGAATTACCTTCTGCCACCTTAAGTGTGTAAAAGAAAGCAATCTATTACAAAAAAAATCAATTAAAAAACTTTTTCGTAATGTAAACAAGAATTGTTTAAATTGTCACGCAGTATATAGTTCTACTTCTCTGTGAACATTGGGTACACAGTCAAAAAGCTTGTAGTAACTTGAAAAAATCATTGTTCAGAATTATTGGTTCTCGAGATCCATACGTTTGTCCCTCTTGCATAGGCTATTTCAAACAACATAAATGCACCTCATCACCGAATGGGACTGCACAGAATCACACACTCTTAAAGAAGGAATTTTTAGACACCAACAAACTGTGTGAATCCCTTTTACTGGAAAAGAAACAACTCATGGAAGAACTAAATATGAAAGAGGTAGAGATTTTAAAATTAAAGGAACAGATCGTATTGCACAACACAGCTTCAGATATTAAGCTCGGTGATACTGGTATCTGGCCTAACCTAACCCCCGCTGGTAGGCCTATAGGTTGGGTCAGAACTAAGAAAGGGCCTAAGACTAGGACTGCGGCTAGGTGGTCTCTGCCTGTTTCTACAAACTCGTTCGAGGCCCTCTCCAAAGATGAACCAGACTCGGGGGTAAATTCTGTAAATGAGGGAACGAGGCCGTCGATGAGCAGGAGTGATCCTAGGCCCGGTCAAAAAGAGCTTAAGGGGGAAAAACAAGACAAAATTAAGGTTTGCTTGGTTGGTGACAGTCATGGTAGAAATTGCAAAGAGAGGGTGGGGGTAGAGTTGGGGGGAGGGTTTGAAGTAAGATCGTGCGTTCTGCCCGGGGCTCCCCTGGACACAGTGGTTGAGGAACTGCTGCACCGGGGGGATCTGAGGCGGAGCGACATTTGTAGTTGTGGGAGGGTCAAATGACACATCTGTTGATGGGGTCAAAAGGGTTGAAGATAAGATCAGAGCATTGAAGGGAAAGAACCAGAAGCATGTGTTGTGGGTCGAAACTCCTCTGCGGTTTGACCGACCTTCCCTAAATAAGGAGATCAGGGTACAAAACAAAACCATTAAACAACATTGTTCAGCAAACAAGTGGGGATTTCTTGAAATCAACAGCATGCTCTTGATAAACAACAGTACAATGAGCATGCTCTTGATAAACAATATCTTGATATGAACAGCAACAGCTTACTCTTGGCAGGCCGGACTACACCCGCCACGGCCTACATTTAAACACATCAGGAAAAGACACATTATGTAGGCTAATTTCAAATTATATTAAATGTAGCTATCACTCCGAGGCTTAAAAAAAACGAGCAACTTCAATCACAGACAACATTAACATAGCTTCCCACACTCATTCCAGTAACAACAAAGACTTACAAATATACCGACCAATCCAATGTCGAAAGTTCAAACATTCAAAACCTAAGACAAAATCATCTCAAAATTTCTTCCATATTTCCCATTTAAATGTCAGAGGTATTACAGGTAAGATCAATCTAATTGACCTGTTCCTGGATGAGGAGAATCCTGATATTTTCCTCGTCAGTGAACATGGTCTTGACGCAGACAAATTAAGTGCTCTCCGAATTCAAAAATTTTCTTGCATCCACAGCTTTAGTCGAGCACATTGCAAAATGGGTGGCGTTGTAATTTTCAAGAAAAATGCACTCAATTCCATGTTTCGAATCAAAATTTTGGATGAGGGTCTAGCACTCTCAGAAGAAAAGATCTTTGAGTGTGTCAACATCGAAATTTCTTTTCAAACGACCAGCCTCATCATTGCTGTCTTGTACAGATCACCTGATGATGGAAATCTGATTACCTTTTTTGACAAATTTGGCAATTTTCTTGAGAAAATTCAAGCACACAAAAAATCTGTCATTCTGGGTGGTGATTTCAATATCGATCTATTGAGACCTGGACCATCCCAGACAAAATTCCAAAACATCATTCGAAGCTTTGGCCTCCACACCGCCATTAACGTCCCAACCAGAGTCACTGACAGCTCTGCTACCTGCATTGACAATTTTGTAACAAATGTCAATGCACTGACGTGTGGTGTGATTGAGCCCCACATCTCTGACCATTCCTCAATCTTTCTCAAAATCAAAACAAAACTTGACAGCAAAATTCTGAAAAAGTCAAAACTAATTCGAAACACTTCAAAAACAAATTTGGATGAACTAAAGATCAGACTGAGGAGTGTGGACTGGAATGAAGTCTACTCATGCCCTGACACAAATGGGAAGTTTGACACCTTCTGCGACATTTTCCACCATTTTTCAACATTTCTTGTCCTTTGTCAAACAAAAAAATTCAAAACAACTCCAAATTGGCCTGGAAAAATCATGATCTTGAACAAAAAAAACAAGACATGTTTGAACATTTCTCTATGTGGAAACATTCAAAATCAGTCCACGACAGAAACTTATATTTAACAAGTAGAAACAATTTCAGAACATCAGCACTCACTGCCAAATGTACCTGGGCTTATGACAAACTTTCTCAGGCTCAAAATCTGGCCAAAAAGTCTTGGGGAATCATCAACACCCATAGAGACCAACAAAAAAATTCCTCAAGTCAAAAACTCATTTTGGAACTCAATGGCAAACTAGAAGGGAACCTCAAAGTTGTGGCAGAAAATTTTAACAACTTCTTTGCCTCAGTCTCTGACAATCTCAACTGTCAAAAACCTCTTCTTAGCGGGTTCCCCAACAAACAAACCCAATCAAATTCTTTTCCAAATTTTCACCCCGTTTCACCAAATTCCTTGTCAAAACTCTTTTCAAAATTTGCAAACAAACATTCTGTTGGGTTGGACGGCATCAGCATGGCTGTCTTGAAGCATTGCGAGAGAGAGATCATAGAGCCCTTGACCCACATAATCAACGCTTCTCTTTCTGAGGGCGTCTTTCCGGAGCGCTGCAAAACAGCAAAAATCAAACCCCTTTTCAAAAAAAGAGGAAACGGACATGAATAATTATCGTCCAATCGCCCTCCTTCCGGCAATTTCAAAATTCTTTGAAAAGGTAGTCTGCAACCAATTGATTGACTATCTTGACAGCTCAAAACTGCTCTGTGATAGGCAATACGGGTTTCGCAGAAACAAGTCCACAAAATTGGCTCTCATCGACTTTGTCAACAACTGAGTCGACGCAGTCGAGGCCGGCGATACTGTGATTGGCTGTTTTGCTGATTTGTCAAAGGCCTTTGACTGTGTCGATCACCAAACTCTCCTCGAGAAATTGGCTTCAATTGGCATTGTTGAAAAGGCTCTGAGTTGGTTTACTTGCTATCCAACCAATAGACAGCAGGTAACTGAAATCACCAGTGAAACAAAATTCAAAATCAGGTCTGTTATATCATCACCAACAAGGTGCAACAGTGGTGTGCCGCAGGGTTCGATTCTCGGAACCCTGCTGTTTCTCATTTATATCAATGATGTAACAGACATGATTCCAATTGAAAACATTTACCTCTTTGCTGATGATACGACCCTTGTCACGAGAGGTAAAATAGTTGATGAGTTGGAAATTGCGACTCATCTTATGGCAAATAATCTGGCCCAGTACTTCTCAAGCAATGGCCTCATGGTTAGTGCTGAGAAGACGGGTTATGTTTGCTTCCAAACAAAACAAAAACAAAATTCAAAAAATAACCAAATTCCAAACATTTTCCTGGGTGACAGCCAACTCAACCTCCTAAATTCCACTAAATTTCTGGGAGTGACGATTGACGATAATTTGAGGTGGGATGAGCAGGTCTCAGACCTCGAGTCCTCCCTCTCAAAGGGGCTCTACGTCCTGAGGCGCATCAGTGCCTTCAGGAATACTCCTCTCTCAAAATTGGTGTACCATGGTCTGTTTGAACAACACATCAGGTACTCCATAATTTTATGGGGTGCCTGTAAAGGGGAATTGAAAAAGGTTTTAGGCTGGCAGAAAAAAGCTGTCAGATGCATCCTAAACCTCCCCCCGAACCACAGTTGCAAAGAGGCATTTGTGCAGCTCGGTCTGCTAACGGTTCCCTGCCTGTACATGTTTGAACTAATTATGTACATCAAAACGCAGGGAATCGAGCCTCTGCAACCTGACCATGGGTACAACACCAGATATAAAGGTCTCTATGCTGAATCCCACAGACTCACACTTTTTGAGCATAAGCCTAGGTACATGGGGCTCAAAACTTTTCAATCCCTGCCAGAAAAAATCAAATCAATTCAAAAAACTCAAAAATTTAAAGCTCAACTTAAAGCATACCTGGTGAGTCTTTGCTGCTACTCATTGGAAGAGTTTTTAGTACCTACCTAAGAAACGCTTTCTTTGCCTAGTTTTAGTTTTTTGTTTTTTGACCTCCTTTGGGGGCAAATGTTGACCTGTCCAGCGCCTGCGTGGGAGGAGAGGCCACGGACGGAAGAATCAAGTATCAAGTATCAAGTAAGCAACGGATCTTTCTCTGTGCCCTTCAGTTAAACCATGCTTCTCATCTGAACTACGTGGGATAAATTAAACTAAGTTTAAAGGGAGATTTATTTGGAGAAAAAGGATCCGTGGGTTGAACTAGAGTTTAAACTAGATTCATTGTTAAACGAGATTTTGGGAAAGCGCCCCTAAGGTGATCGAAGGCGGTCCTAAGAGGGATAAATTACACACCTCTTTCTCAAAGTGAGAAATTTAAACTGTTATCGGTGTTTTCCGTGCAACCTGTACTCCCATGCCGCCATGTACGCGTCAAGGGTATAACTGCGGCAGATCGAATCGAATAGTGTGACCGATTCTCAATGGAAACAAAATACAGTAATATTAAACCGCCTCAATATTGTGTTAAATGCTCAGACACCCTCAGCTTCTGATTCTCAATCTGTTGAAGGTGGGTAAAATAATGACGCTTTGTTAAGTCAAATTATTTATGAGGGAATGAGATGCGCTGGCGAGGGGCGCACGAGCGCCGGTGATGAGCTGTTGCTTTAATTGGTCAGACAATGACGCCCCGTACCTCGGCGTCACCGCGCATGTTACCTCTGATCGTAGTTACCTCGGAGAAATGGCTCATGGCTCGTGGTTACATCGGAGCGATATTAACATTTTTGGCTCGAGATTACTTTGGGGTGATTTATTATCTCCGCTAGGCGTATTCTCGCAGAGATGTTAAATCGGGGCTATGTTAAAATCAGCTCAGCAATGACTCGGTTCCGCTCAAGAAATTACTCAATTAAATGGGATGATAGAATTAAAAATTATTCTTCATAGTAAGTATTACATTTTTTGGTTCCTCGGCTTGGTTGAATTAAAAGAATGGCTAAGAAAGGCTGAGTTCGAAACGTAGACTGATTAACATATATGCTAGCTTATTATTAGCTCTTTAATTAATTAATGTTTGTAGATTGACTGCTGCGTTGACCTTAAAACCTTGCTTTATTGTCATAATTTAATTAACGAGACAGGCTATTTGATCAATGTGAAAATAAATCGGCACAACGAACGAACCGACAAGTTTCGATAGCGATCTAATATTAGCTGAGGCCGATGTGAGAACGTTTTATAGTATAAGTAGGACTCTGTTGATGGTTTTGCCACTCCTGCTAAAAATAAGAGCAGCGTCACAATTCGTCCCTATCGCTCATTTAAACTGAAGTAAACTTGTTGTCAATTTAAATATCAAGAATTTTGATTGTTAATTAATTCATTTTAAGAATAGCACTTTTTCAACGAACTGTGTTGGGTCAGTTATACTGGCATTCTTACCTCATTTCATTTTATTCCAGTCTACGGTTTTTGTTTCCTATACTAGAACATCGAACGAATTAATTAGAGGAGCAAGTGCAGTTAATAGACTTATTAAAGTAGTATTTTCAAATGAATACTTTAATAACACGAGATGGACTTTAAAAAGAAAATAGAGGCAAAGAAAGCCCTTTCAATTTTGTTGAAAAACTTGTGCTACCAAGCTAAAGTACTAGTGCCGTGATAAAGTCCTGAAGTACATAGTTTTGCCATCGATCCAGGCTGCCACCAGAGTGGGTTCCTTAGCAAATTCCGGATGTAAATTTTCCTCATAGTCATCTATATATAGCTTTGATGATGAGGAAATAACTTAATGAAATAATTTGACATTAACTTATAAATATACCACTTAAACTTAATGATGGATGCCTATTTGTGAAATAAGATGAGACCAGCACACTTAGCATGGCTGTATGACATTCTATGAAGATAGTTTGCTGCGACTAATCAAAGGCGATGGGATGAACAGCACGAATTCCATCGATAATGTAAGTAACTTCAACACTTATGGCTGAAATTGATCATTATTTTTGTAAATAGTATATGTCATAACAAGACTGGAGAGGGACATTGCCAGCGACCAAAGAATAATATTATTCCTAATAATATTATTTGGGAATAATATTATTTGGGACCTATTTAATTCCGTATAATTATGTGATGTTCTCACGTAGTTTCAAGCAAATAAACAATCAGCTGACTTTTGGCCCTAAGGCCAAAATTTTTCGGCCCTCTGGCGGAAAGAGCTGGTTTCGGCCACCAAATGGCCTGTTTGTAAAACAGGTGATGACGTCGTAGAATGGTGAAAACATAGTTTTTGCTTGGTGACATTGTTACGATGAATTAATTAATAATAATAAATTAGTGCAATAGAATTAAGTGGAAACAAAGGTGGAGGAAGAAATAATTGTAACAAAAATGATTCTTGTTGTAAATGGTAGGTAATGTGCTCCTAATTGACATATTAAAAATATACACCCGTAAAGTGACGGGAAACCCCTCAAAATCACGTTTAAAAAATGGCGGCTTTTCCCACCATATAAAAATTCTTGAAAATAGTCTCTCGACTGCATTTTTATCAATGTATTTTTCAAGATATTGACTTTGGACCACCACCAACTATTGTTGGGTGATTGGTTCTTAATTTTGACAGGGTACTCATTTTCTGCGGCCATCTTGGATCCGCCATATTGGATATAAATAATTTTTCAAACGTAAAGATGGTGTTGTGACACATCACTGTAGACTAGATTTTTAACCTGAACTCATTGCTGAAATCCGTTTTTAAAAGTCTCGATTCGTTAAAAAGTTATACTCTTATAAAAATTCAGCCCTATACATTTCTTATGGACGTTTCATATTTTCAATATTTTTTGGGATTATTTATCTTATACCTCCAGTTTTAAATAAAATATGCAGCATGTTTTGGTCTTGAAATACTCAGAAATTTAACGGCTTTTATGTGAGGTATTGATCATTAAAATTGGACAAGTGATGGACGAGCTATAAGACCAAAAGCAGCTTGAAAATTATTTATTTTTTCAAAATTATTTTTAGTTAAAGATTTATACTTGATCCTAATTTTGATGATTTTCATTATTTATAGCTCAAATAAAAGCTGAAAGTTCACCGGTCGTCTTAAAACCATTTTGACCTGCAAGCTATAGATGGGCTGGAGGTATCAGTCTTTAAATAATTATAAAATTTTTGGAAATTTAATTTTTACTTTGTTGGAGGTCTACACCTCACCTCAATTTGAACCGATTTAAATGAATAAAAGCTTAAATGAAAGCCAATAATATACTGAGCTAATTAAAACCTAAAACTTGTTTGTTAGATTTCTATGTTTGAGTCATTAATAATATACAGTTTACGAAAGTGAACAGATTTTATGAGGAATGAAGGTTCATTACTCAAATTAAGTAAGTCCGGTTTTAATGATTGGTATCTCATATAAAAGCCTATAGCTTACTGAGTAATTTGAGACCAGAACAAACGTTGTGACCCACTTAGAACCTGCGCTATAAATCTTTAACAAAAAACAATATTTGAAAAAAAAATTTCAAGCTGCTTTATGCCTTATAGCTCGCCCAACACTTGCCCGATTTTAATAATCAATAGCTCACATAAAAGCCGTTAAATTTCTGAGTATTTTAAGACCAAAACATGCAGCATATCTTATTTAGAATTGTAGATATAAGACAAATAATAACAAAAATATTCAAAGCACGGAATGTCCATAAGAAATGTATAGGGCTAAATTTTTATTTGAAAACATCTTTTTAACGAATCGAGATTATCAAAAACGGATTTCAGCAATGAGTTCAGTTAAAAATCTAGTCTACAGTGATGTGTCACAACACCATCTTTACGTTTGAAAAATTATTTATATCCAATATGGCGGATCCAAGATGGCCGCCAAAAATGAGTACCCTGTCAAAATTAAGAACCAATCACCCAACAATAGTTGGCGGTGGTCCAAAGTCAATATCTTGAAAAAAACATTGATAAAAATGCAGTCGAGGGACTATTTTCAAGAATTTGTATATGGTGGGAAAAGCCGCCATTTTTAAACGTGATTTTGAGGGGTTTCCCGCGACTTTATGGATGTATATTTTTAATATGTCAATTAGGACCATATTGCTTACTATTTTCAACAAGAATCATTTTTGTTACAATTATTTCTACCTTTAACACTATTTCTACTATACTATATCGCAGGTGATTAACACATAACAACAGTTTCATAATAGTGTCGCGACAAATCAATTCTTTGTAGGGTTTAAAGAGCAAAACCGCAGCCATCCATCCTTGTGAAGAAAGGAAAAATAGGGTCTTTTATATATGAAACGCTTGTAATGTACTGCTTCAGTTTCATAATCCATTCATTGGATTCTTAATTTGCATTTCATTAAAGAGCGAGGGATAATTAATTGTCGTTCAATATGCATTGCGCAATCTGTCCGTCAGAATGTATTTAATTACAGACAATAATGAAAATGCATGTAGTTTCAGTTTAACTAAACCACAATTTGTATACTTCCCAACACAACGATTTAGCCTCCAGGTTTCAGTATTGCATTCTTAGATAATTTGTGGCATTGACCACTTTAAGAGCGAGTTATAGAGGTAGTTTTCACTTCAATGGATGACAGTTTTTATTTTTTATTTTTAATAATACAGAGGTATACACAATTACGTATGCTTCAGCGGTGGCGCCGTTTATGAAGTACAGTACGGTTTTATAAC
This sequence comes from Flexamia atlantica, assembly GCA_035578135.1. Lineage (NCBI taxonomy): Eukaryota > Metazoa > Arthropoda > Insecta > Hemiptera > Cicadellidae > Flexamia > Flexamia atlantica. Next base: position 144,455,317 of record JAQJVK010000001.1, on the reverse strand, counting down.
GTGCCTCATAGTGTAAGAATTAATAAAAATCGTTCGTGTCATTGAAGCTATAGCAAAACGAAAAATATACTTATAACACTCTTGTTCGTTATATCTGTAATGAAAAAAGAACCTGCCACCCGCAAGGTCTTCTGCTGGTCAGCCGAGAGAGCGGGGGCGGAGACCACTCAAAGAAGCCACCAGACGAGCAATTATAGCGCATTTGTAAGTCAAGGCCCTCCAAAAGTGAGCGCATTATGTAGTGGTCTGTGGCGAATTGCCATGAACACTGTACATCGCCCCAGCTGCCGAGGTGTTTCACCTCACTCCGAGTGTCTCAGCTCTTGTGAATACATTATTCTTTGACACTTATTGATAAGGAGACATACTATTGGGAAGAATATGTCCAAAAAAATATAAATGTCAAAGAAGCAATATACAAGGTCTAACCTCTGTTACGCGTACCGTAATGAATGAACTCACAAAAATAAGAAGCCGATTCCATTTCCATATGATTAACATTGAAAAATATATTTCATTAAAATATAGAGTACAAAAAAAAGATAATTTGTAAAAAATACAAAAAAACTACCGATTAAATATTTTGAAAAAAATATTTCCCGAAAAAAGTATATCACATACCAGCAGTTGCCCGTGGGTTCGCTCACGATAAAAATTATTGTCTAATCTTGATAGGACGAATCTGAAGGGACTGAATAAAATGGTTATGTAAATGAATATGCTATTCTGGTGTTATGACGTGATGTAGGTTTTTAAAACAGTCATATTGTAGATATTGTAGGGTTTCTTTTCACAGTAATTAGGTGAATTTCACCTGCTCGAAATTGGTGGACCGATTTTATCGGAAAACGTGTCAATTTTAAGGTATATTAAAAACACAGATATAGCTATCCTCCTCAGAATTGTCAAATAGGATATACAGTAAACTCCTGATTATCCGCGGAATTGGGTGGCGCGACTACCGCAGATAACGAAAATCGCGGATAATCCGCAAGTGTTGAAAATGGGAGAGAATAAAAGAGAAAAACAACTTCAACATTAAAAATAAATTTATTTAATAAAGTCAGGGGCGAACCCATATTTAATTTCGGGTGGGGGGATATCTTAAAACGCGGTAAGCGAGTATCGCGTCACAATAGACGTATATGGGCGTCGCGGTAAACGAATATCGTCATCGTCGTGGTAGACAAATATCGCGGTGGACACATATTGTTGACACGTCGCAGTATACGAAAATCGTCGTCGTGGTATAAGGATATCGTTGTCACGGTAGACGAGTATCGACGCCGCGGTAGAAAAAATATCGTTGTCGGGTTAAACGAAACGAATATGGACGTCGCGGTAGGCAAAGTTCGTCTATGCGCTAGACGTTGTTGTAGTAGGCGCCGCGGTAGTCGAATATGGTCGTCGCGGTAGACGAATATCATCCTCGCAATAGATAAATATTTTTGTCACATCGCAGTTGACAAAAATCGTCGTCGCGTCGCGGTAGACGAAAATCGTCTTCGCGTCGCGGTAGACAAACATCGTCTTCGCGTCGCAGTAAATGAAAATCGTCTTCGCGATACGGTAGACGGAGAAAGCCTGCGCGCGTTTTGCACTCAAAAAACTTGTCAGTTCAGTCAAATTTTGTTATAAATACGTATTTTCTCGCTTTTCGTAGCACGCGCGGATAATCGGGAGTTTACTGTAATTAACTACAGTAAAGGGCCGAAAGTTCGGAACAGTGGCGATATCCGTTTTACGATAAAATCGGTCCACCGTTTTCGAGTAACGACAATAAAAAGAAAACCTACACTATCTACTGTGATATAACTGATTTTTAAAACTTCACCACGCCATAACATAAACCTCTACATTACATATTCTTTGATATAACCTTTTTTTATTCAGTCCCATCAGATTCGTCCTATATCAAGGTTATAAAATAATTTTCTTACCTACAGATTTTAGGAGGTATTTTTTGTTTAATAGACTTTAGAAAAAATCGCGTTCAAAATAGTGTGAAAGTGTGACTAAATGGTTGTTTAGACTATCTTAGTGCCTTATGTTATATATTTGTGATTCTAAACTAGCCTAGTTCAAAGGAGAGAAGGATAATATGAAGGTAAAGTTATATTGTCACAGTTTTTGTTAATTGTGTAGATGGAGGAAAAATTTTGAGTGCATCAAGGGACTAAAATGCTTTTTCTCCCTTGGGAAAATTGTCGCCCTCGGCTCCGTCATCGGGCGACAACCATGGGCGGATTTAGGTCATAATATTTGGGGGTGCCAGCTGACTTAACGTTTGAAGTATTGCGATAAAATTTAAACATCAAACGTCTATTACAATGGTCCGATTTTGTATTTTATGGAAATACCTCAATCAAAGTTATGTTGACAAGATTTTCCCCCGTCACTGCCAACAAATCCACCAAATATTAGGGGGTGCCAGGGGCACCCCCTTAGTAGTGGTAATATGAGAAAGAGACGGCACTTAACCCACATTTGGAAAAAGAAATGGCCCAAAATTTTAAAGATTTCGGTCAAATGAGTAGATTTTGGTCAAAGATTTCGGCCAAAATAGGGGTAATATGAGAAAAAAACGCCAAAATAGCCCAAAATTTTAAAAGATTTTGCTCAAAATGGTTGTGCACCAGTGGGATCAGTTTTTAACCCGACTTTGCAAAACTGATCGGTGCAAAACTGATCCCGACCCGTATGTTTAAACTTACTCTTATCACATATGTTTTTGTACATGTAATCACTAACTTTGTTGTTGCATATATCATTTCAACTTTAGTAGTGGTAGAATGCTGTTTTTACATAGATTTTAGCAGGTTTTTCCCATGTTATTCTTATGGGGTTCATTTCTTGCACCGACCCCTGAACCCTGGCTATTATTTGGGTATGTTGTTTACCTATGCGAGTACATTTGTAAATGGTATATGTTATTCTTAACCCTGCAGTATATTTTTAAATATAAAATTATAAAATTGTCCAAAAAAATTAACTTTGGTCTTTATTGTCCGATTTGTCTAATATTTGGATATGTTGTTAAGTTAAGCAAGTGAACTTGTAAGTAAATAGTATAAATTAATTCTATCTACCCTATAACTTTTAAAGTATAAAATTACAAAATTAGGTAAAAATGCTAACTTTTGTCTTTGTTAACAGATTTGTCTAATATTTGGGTATGTTGTTAATCTAAGCAAGTGCATGTATAAATGATATATATTATTTTTATCTAGCCTGTATATTTTTAAATTTAAAATTATAAAATAGGCCAAAAATATCAACTTTGCTATTTATTGTCTGATTTGTTTAATATTTGGGTATGTTGTTAACTTAAGCTAGTTTATTTGTAAATGACATATTTTAATCCTATTTACTCTGTATATTTTAAAATATAAAATTACAAAAATATGTAGAAATACTAACTTTGGTCTTTATTGTCTGATTTGTTTAATATTTGGATATGTTGCTAACTTAAGCAAGTGAACTTGTAAATAGCATATACTAATTAAATATAACCAATAACTTTTAAAATATAAAATTACAAATATATATAAAAATGCTAACTTTTGTATTTATTAACAGATCTGTCTAATATTTGGCTATGTTGTTAACCTAGGCAAGTGCATGTGTAAGTGGTATATAATAATTATATCTACCCTGAATATTGTAAAATAAAAAAATTTAAATTAACTATGTCTGCATAGATAAAAAAATAAAATTTTTGTTGTTATCGACATAAAAGCAAACATTAACAGAACTATACACATAATACTTGTCTTTCTTTATGCTTGTTTGGTGTAGTCCTTAATTTATCCAATTTAATTTTAATTTTATAATTAAAATCAAACTTTCCACAGTTTAGTTTGTTCTCTAACCAATAATTGGAGGCATATAAGTTACGAATATTTTCCAATTGTATGATATATCTTTTCCTATTTCTATGTTCCACCTGTTTGATAGCACTTATTAAAAACTCTGCACCCTCTTCCAAATTTTCCAACCTATTACATTCTCTAAATTTTACATCGCCTTTTATATCTTGCATTAACATAGCATTAGACATATCAAAGTCTTCTTGGACAGGAGGGATATCTGTATAATCCCATTTATTGTTATGGAATTTTAAATTTTCTATCTTAGGAAATGAATGACCAAAGTATGTTGTTGTTTCATTAGTATTGAAGGTTGCTAGTGGCTCGTTATTGGGTAAGTATATTATGTCTAAGACAAACTTACCGTTATATACTGTGTATGGTAGTACTATATAACCTTCTCTATTCATGTTTAATTCTACAAATACAGTTTTACAAGCACCTTTAACATAATGCACACCTTTTTGACCATCTTTCTCTGCTAATACACCAACAAATGTAGATTTATTTTTATCATTTATCACAAATGCATATCTATAAGTATAAAAGAGGATGTTGGTATATATATATATATTTATTTATTTATTTGGCAGGGATAAACACAAAAACCGCTGGACCGATGGCCACGAAACTTGGTACATACATGTAGAATTTCATGGAGTAGGTTTATACACCTTCAATTTCGTGATAACTTTCAGGGCTTAGCCCTGGAACCGTCTTAAAGGTACCCATGTCAGGGATTTTGAAATAATTTGAGTTAGATTTGTTTACTAACAAAACATATGAAAGTAACATTTAAAACAGGTGATGTAAATTAATGGTATTTCTTTCTGCTATTTAACTGTATTTTTGTTAAAATGAAGATTTGTTACTTGGTGCCAGGTGGTCAATGAATTAGACTTTTGCATTTTTTCAAAGTGCAATACACTATATAAAATGCTGATAATATGTAGTATAACATAAAATAAATAACTGATTACTGAAGGACTCCAGTGATCACTGATCACTTATACTTGAAGGACTTTTTTTTATGACAACTAACTGCTATTTAAAGAGGAAGAGTGTGCAACTGTAAAGAATTAATTTTACCTACAACACTTTAAAAAAATTGCCGGGACGGCTCATTCAAACGTTTTGCTCAATATAGAGTCTAAAAACGTAAGACAGCACTTTTTAATAATTGCTGGAGTGGCATTGTAATTTTTTGTTCAAGGTAGACCCTAAAACCTTAAGAAAATGATCTTTTACAGTGAATAAAATTTCAAGCTAACTTCTTTGATTCCTCTAACACGTATGCCTTCATGAAGGAAATAAATAGGATTTCTAATACGCAGGTCTGCTGCGACGGGGGTGCATAATAAAGTTTTAACTAAGGGTAACATTTGCGAGCAGATTCAAAGTGCCGTCGAAAAAGACAAGGGTGCCGTTCCTTACATTGTGCCCCATGATCACCATCAGGGCAAGCTCAGGTACCGTGGAAACGACCATTAAATGCTTCTCGGCGTTCGGCTCTGTAAATTGGCCTCTTGAGTGTGAGAGCGCAATCCTCTTCACCTGATAGCACGATCGACTGGACAGCCGAGAGAAGCAAAACGCACTTGCAAGAGGAAGGACCACCGAAATTGGGCATGAGCCTAACCAGGGCAGCAACACCATTTGGGGCTTTGTCGGTGGGGCGTTGGATATGGTCACATTTTTTTATGTACAGGCAGTTTATGCAGGAATATAATACCCCCGTCGTAGCAGACCTTCGTACTAAGAGCGAATTTCTAAAAACTTTTGCTTTATGGAAGTACATTTGATATGTTCAAAGAAGTAGATACAATACATACATTAGATTTTACAATAAGAAAAATAAATGGGAAAGCAAAACTATATAATTCATGGGTGATAGTGTATGTATAATTTTAATCGTGAGCGAAGCCACGGGTTCTTCTAGTATCTTATAATGCCCGTACTGTTCTAAATCCTCCCATCGTCTAAGAAGTATTCTTTTAAGTTTTCTTCCCTTTCTCATATTTCTTGTTCTTTAGCCAATTGTTTGATATATTCCTCTTTAACTGTAGCTGTTGACTCTATAAAATCTAGTTTTCGCTTCTTAGCACCTGTGTCTTCTAATTCCAACTGTCTCTTTTTGGAACATCTCTCTAATAATGGCTTAGAAAGAGGTTCTATCTCTTTGACAGTGCATGGATACAAGTTGCTATTAATGTTTATTCGACTTCTTGGAATATAAGGTATAAGATTAGGACTTTCTACTAAACCCCATTCCTCTAAATTTATAGCTTTAGATATTGTGGAAAAGGGTGTATTTGATTTAGTAAAATATGTAGCTCCAGATTTTATATAACACTTTTGTTTTACACTAATAGTATCGGGACATTCTTCTGTTATTTCTATATAATTTATTGGTAAGTTATTTCTATATAATCTGGAAAAGGAAATGTACTACCTTATGGACTTAGATATTACAATAGACTTGGCTGGTGTTTTTGATAAGGAGGAAATGTGTAGGTATTTAACAGAAAACTTCGATTTTTGTTACCCAGGGGAAATAGAAGAGGGATATAATATTATTACAGACAGTAGCTATTATGTTGGTAAAGACTGTTTAACATGGTTTAACGAAAACAGTAGGCCTAGGGTTAAAATATATAATAAATTTATATGCCAAATACCAAACAAGTCCAGGAGTAACTAAAAATTTAGGATATCATATTATAAATTTCGTTAACTGCTCGGATACTAGACTAAGAGATACTTTCTCGTCTAAACTAGCCAGAGAGAATGGAATTACAAGATTAGAAGCAACAATTTACAACTATTGTAGAGGTTTTGGAAAAGAGATTGAACCCTTGAGAGATTGTTTAAGTTTGATAGACGTCAATATGAGATACCTCCAAAACGCTCCATTCTACTCTGTGCCATTGCATAAAATGTGGACTAAGGTAGCTAATCAATTACAAAATAGTTGTTGCCTTGTATTTAACAATATATTACAATATGCATATTGGGGTAATAGTAATACAAGAAAGATAACAGGTGTACAGCTAAAGTTGCCAGAAGACTGTGTGCAAAGGGATAAGTTAATAAAATATGCTATATCAGCATTTAGCTTTAACTGCTTACCAATAAATTATATAGAAATAACAGAAGAATGTCCCGATACTATTAGTGTAAAACAAAAGTGTTATATAAAATCTGGAGCTACATATTTTACTAAATCAAATACACCCTTTTCCACAATACCTAAAGCTATAAATTTAGAGGAATGGGGTTTAGTAGAAAGTCCCAATCTTATACCTTATATTCCAAGAGGTCGAATAAACATTAATAGCAACTTGTATCCATGCACTATCAAAGAAATAGAACCTCTTTCTAAGCCATTATTAGAGAGATGTTCCAAAAAGAGACAGTTGGAATTAGAAGACACAGGTGCTAAGAATCGAAAACTAGATTTTATAGAGTCAACAGCTACAGTTAAAGAGGAATATATCAAACAATTGGCTAAAGAACAAGAAATAAGAGAAAGGGAAAAAACTTAAAAGAATACTTCCTTAGACGATGGGAGGATTTAGAACAGTACGGGCATTATAAGATAGATGCATTTGTGATAAATGATAAAAATAAATTTACACTTGTAGGTGTATTAGCGGAGAAAGATGGACAAAAAGGTGTGCATTATGTTAAAGGTGCTTGTAAAACTGTATTTGTAGAATTAAACAAGTTTAGAGAAGGTTATATAGTACTACCATACACAGTATATAATGGTAAGTTTGTCTTAGACATAATATACTTACCCAATAACGGGCCACTAGCAACCTTCAATACTAATGAAACAACAACATATTTTGGTCATTCATTTCCTAAGATAGAAAATTTAAAATTCCATAACAATAAATGGCATTACACAGATATCCCTCTTGTCCAAGAAGACTTTGATATGTCTTATGCTATGTTAATGCAAGATATAAAAGGCGGTGTAAAATTTAGAGAATGTAATAGGTTGGAAGATTTGGAAGAGGGTGCAGAGTTTTTAATAAGTGCTATCAAACAGGTGGAACATAGAAATAGGAAAAGATATATCATACAATTGGAAAATTTTCGTTACTTATATGCCTCCAATTATTGGTTAGAGAACAAACTAAACAGTGGAAAGTTTGATTTTAATTATAAAATTAAAATTAAATTGGATAAATTAAGGACTACACCAAACAAGCATAAAGAAAGACAAGTATTTTGTGTATAGTTCTATTAATGTTTGCTTTTATGTCGATAACAACAAAAATTTTATTTTTTTATCTATGCAGACATAGTTAATTTAAATTTTTTTATATTTACAATATTCAGGGTAGATATAATTATTATATACCATTTACACATGCACTTGCCTAGGTTAACAACATAGCCAAATATTAGACAGATCTGTTAATAAATACAAAAGTTAGCATTTTTATATATATTTGTAATTTTATATTTTAAAAGTTATTGGTTATATTTAATTAGTATATGCTATTTACAAGTTCACTTGCTTAAGTTAGCAACATATCCAAATATTAAACAAATCAGACAATAAAGACCAAAGTTAGTATTTCTACATATTTTTGTAATTTTATATTTTAAAATATACAGAGTAAATAGGATTAAAATATATCATTTACAAATAAACTAGCTTAAGTTAACAACATACCCAAATATTAGACAAATCAGACAATAAATACCAAAGTTGATATTTTTGGCCTATTTTATAATTTTAAATTTAAAAATATACAGGCTAGATAAAAATAATATATATCATTTATACATGCACTTGCTTAGATTAACAACATACCCAAATATTAGACAAATCTGTTAACAAAGACAAAAGTTAGCATTTTTACCTAATTTTGTAATTTTATATTTTAAAAGTTATAGGGTAGATAGAATTAATTTATACTATTTACTTACAAGTTCACTTGCTTAACTTAACAACATATCCAAATATTAGACAAATCGGACAATAAAGACCAAAGTTAATTTTTTTGGACAATTTTATAATTTTATATTTAAAAATATACTGCAGGGTTAAGAATAACAGATACCATTTACAAATGTACTCGCACAGGTAAACAACATACCCAAATAATAGCCAGGGTTCAGGGCGTGTTCAGGGGTCGGTGCAAGAAATGAACCCCATAAGAATAACATGGGAAAAACCTGCTAAAATCATGTAAAAACAGCATTCTACCACTACTAAAGTTGAAATGATATATGCAACAACAAAGTTAGTGGTTACATATACAAAAACATATGTGATAAGAGTAAGTTTAAACATACGGGTCGGGATCAGTTTTGTACCGATCAGTTTTGCAAAGTCGGTTCAAAAACTGATCCCACCGGTGCACAACCATTTTGAGCAAAATCTTTTAAAATTTTGGGCTATTTTGGCGTTTTTTTCTCATATTACCCCTATTTTGGCCGAAATCTTTGACCAAAATCTACTCATTTGACCGAAATCTTTAAAATTTTGGGCCATTTATTTTTCCAATTGTGGGTTAAGTGCCGTCTCTTTCTCATATTACCACTACTCCCCTGGCACCCCCAGAAATCCGCCCATGGCGACAACTGTTTCCCTCACGGAGAAACAGTTGCACTTCAGTCCCTAGATGACAAATAACAATTTAGTCCCTAGAGCGAAGTCACGGGCAACTGCTAGTAATGTAATGAAATTACTTTCCTCAATGTTAATTTAATGGAATATTTAAAAAATAAAATTAATGGAATATTGTTAAATGAACGTGTTTCATAATTTAATGGGAAACTTTCAGTAAAATAATACACTTTTGGCAAAATTTGAAAATTGAAAATTGTCACCATCAGTGTAACCGTTTTTGAGTTATCGCGTTACGTACCCATCCACACACCCACAAACAGTGACGGACAACGAATCTTTGACTCCGTTTTTACATAGATTCAATTCACTCCGTTCGATCATCAACAAAAGCCATTAGACAACTGAAGGATAAGGGTAGCAAGTTTCGAAAAAAATAGTGATCATTCCATAAAGTCCAGTCGGCAGTTCCTGGCCGGCAAGGCAAGGCCACGGTCGGCGGCGGCGATGTGAGTCAAGGCGACCTGTACCCTACATGGCGGCGGGCGGCCTCCACCCGTGGCGGCGGACTGCAACGTGCCTGCCAGCGGCTGGTCAGGGGAAGAAACGGATGTTCAACAGAATCGACGAAGGAAGTAAGAAAATAGGAAGTTCAGTTGAAGTCCCAAAGCTAATAAGAATATGCATATTTAATAATCAAGTGAATAATAATTCCAAAAAATAGCATCGGTATATACAGTTTGACAAGTTTATGATCTTAACACTGAAAAACAGATTTAGTTCTGGGTGGAAAATTGGTATTGTTCGGTAACACGGTGATAAGACACCTCTGGAGAGGTGCGACACCACAACGTTGCCTTGACTGATAAGCCGATATCTACCTCCTTTGGTGACTAATATAAACACTTCGTCGTCTAACTATTTTAGTGCAGGAATTCTAGGAAAATCTATACCTAAAAATTCCTGATCAAGTTGAAAATTCGCACAGATGTTAAGTAATAGCCCTCTCTGATTAAAACCCTAAAAGTCCCCGGAAATCCTTGTTGTGCTCCAGCCACCATCTTGAAAAAAAACCATTCCGTGCTTTCCACAGATTTTTTCAGTCAATGCGAAATCCATAAGAGATACGAAAAGAGTGTAAATAGAGTTTTTGTAGAGTATAAAATTTCCAATAATTTGAGCACTGTATAAACATATACAATAACTTTTATAAATAACTGCTGATATTATTAATTTTCTAAAATGTTGTATTTCTAATAACCCTACCATGAGGAATACATGTAAAATTTGGTGTAAAATATATTCCCAAGGGAGCAAATCCCTTTCATCTTAATGAATAATGAATTATATTCATAGAATACTAATGAAAATTTAAATTATTGAAGGACTCAGTCATCAAAATTGGTTTACAATGAAGGCGTGGGGAAGCTCACAAAAATGATTCCTTAAGATAATATTTTTACTAATTCCTTAAGGAATAGGTACCTTAGCTCAACCTCCAATTTTAGCGAATTCCCCCTATAGGGAAGAAGCTATTACCGTAGGTCTCATGGTAAGACCTAAGCCCGAGACCATGATAACTTTTCGTTTTAGGGCCACCAGAAGCAAAAAACACAATTCGTTCGAATTTTTATTCATCTATCTATCTATATATATATATATATATATATATATATATATATATATATATATATATATATATGTGTGTGTGTGTGTGTGTGTGTGTGTGTGTGTGTGTGTGTGTGTGTGTGTGTGTGTGTGTGTCTGTCAGCACGATAGCGGCTGTAAATATGGTCCAATCTTAATGAAATTTGGAACAGACATGTTAAGTGGTAATCGATTGGACGAGTTCGTGAACCAGCCCGATCGGACCATCGGAAGGGGTGGTAAAGGGGGATAAACCCCCCCAAAAATGGGTTTTTTGAGTTTTTTACATAGAAAAATAAAATTTATCGAATCTTTGTTGGCCCCATTGAATTTAGCTAAAAAAAACAAACAATTTAGTGCCTTGAATCATTGCTCTATGTCCATTGGTTACCGAGGTATTGAAAGTGGTAAACACAGTACGTTGTCCCAATGTTAACCTTATGGGGAATAAGTAAAATTCTACATCTCGCTTATTTCTCAACATATCTGGATAAAACTTGGTTTGTGGCTTCATCTAGATGAGATCTAATGTATTTTAGTCTAAAATCTCCGAAATTTCAACTTTTGTGGCAGCAAACCTGCATAATCATTCCCCATGTCATCCTTATGGGAAATAAAAAAAATAATATCTTACTTATTTTTTAACATTTCTTGACAAAACTTGGTATATGGCTTCTTCTAGTAAAGATCTACTAAATAATGAATTAAAACCAACCAGTTTTAACATACCTGTTGCAGCAAACCTGCATACTCAGTCCCCATGTTATTCTTATGGAGATTACAAAACATGTCAAATCTCGCTAAGTTGGATTGAAATATGTTGCTTTGTATTTGAAATTCGCTGAGTATGCAGGTCTGCTGCAACGGGGGTATTATACATAAAATTCATGGACTATTTTCATCCTCATTTATAATTCAACCACTCTAAGCGTTAAAAACTGCTCTTGAGTTGAAGAGCTTGGTTCCATTAATAAGACTAAAACTAAAATAGTGCACTAAAAAGTTTGAAAGTCAGGCCTTTGCTTAAGACAAACGTTCCTAATAACAATTGGCGCCCTCCTCGTTATCAGTGCCTCGTTAGCAGCCGTTATTATGCTGTTGTCAAGCCGTTAGTCAGTGACTTGGTGGAACTGTCATTAGCGTGTTTATTGTTTACAATAGTTACTTTCCAGGCCAAGTTTTCCTTCTGTTGTCAACCCTGAGGAAACGTACTGCTATCAGACCCCTTCAAGGTGGCACCTCTCACACGTCTTTAGTGCCGCGTGGAAAGGCAATCTACAGTTCAATCTACTAGGCAGTGACAGTTTTTAATATAACTTTTCTAAAATTTACGGTTTTTAAGATATTTAGCTTTGAAAACAAAAAACAGTCGCCATTTTGAAATGGTACAAAATAGAAATTTGATACTTCATACAAAAATATGTCTTAATAGTGGTAATACATATACCAGGCTGGAAGTTTATACGTTAAGAGGTTCATGAGATATGATTAAATATGTAAAAATCACAAACAGACACACAGACGGAAAACGAAGCACTTTTGGACCTTTGTTTATATGAACTTTTTCTCTTATTTTTACCTGTACTATACTAAAATATTTTACCATAATTTCTGGACAATCTGATTTCATTAAAATTAAAACAAATAACGCAATAATATTTTCGTATCAAACAAATTTCACATTGATAACGAATATTGCAATTTTGGAAGTGTTGGAATTTGCAAGGTTTACCTCAGGATCCACGAAATGCGAATCAAAACATTTCCGGTTGGACACTGAAACTCAGAATTATAATGTTAGAACACTGTTAAATTAAAAATGCTGTAGGTAATTGTTACACGATAAACAAAGCCACATGATACAATAACTTCCATAACATGATTATTATTATTGGCGATAAATTTCCTCATAATCAAATACAAATTAAAGCTTTATATTAAAATCAGTGACTCACTGACCCACTTTAATGAACACGTCGCGGCGCCGGAAATGGGTTTATGCGGTTAGCCACCTGCCGCTGAGCTGGACAGCGTCACTCGCCACTCGCCACTCGCCACTCGCCACTCGCCACTCGCCACTCGCCACTCGCCACTCGCCACTCGCCACTCGCCACTCGCCACTCGCCACTCGCCACCCCTCGGAGCCCACACCGAGCGTCAATATGAACATGGGCGGATTTAGGCCATAATATTTGAGGGTGCCAGCTGACCTTACTAATAAAACTTACCCCTATTTAAAAATCGCCCGTTTTTAAGCTTTCTTTAAGAAGCAAATTCTTTCATTTAACAACTAAAACCACTTTATACAGTACTTTTTTATCCTATATAACTCATTCGAATAATGGAAAGTACCATTTCATTTACAGTAGTATTATAATAAAAACGAATTCGATAGGCCTTCAACTATTGAAGATTTTGAGAATCTACAACATGACATTTTTGCTTTCAAATCAGATTGTTTGAGAGCCTATTTAAACTTACAGGGCGTTTTGAGTTGATAGAAAAGAACTGAGGGACTTTCAGTAGACTTATCAAGGTATGATTTTAGCTGAAACATGTACAAGTAAACAAGTTGAAACTAGGATGACGTTTATTAATAAGTTAAGCTAGAAAACATTTCCTCTTTTCTTCCAAAACCTTACCAAAAATTAGGGGGTGCTGGGCACCCCTCAATCCGCCCATGAATATGTACAGTGAGAAATAGTCCGAACAGCATTTACGATTAGTGATTAGAGTCGTATTGATTCAGTTTTGTCAAACATTTTGAGTAATGACCATCGTTATCACCTAATTTTAAAATAACAATCGTATACAGTTAAATAACAGTGGATGATGGAACGGCGTCCGGCGGTTGGTCAGCAGATTTTGTTTCAGTTTAAACATCATCTACAAACTAGTATTATAGATTATCTGCTGTGTCCTTTCGCTATTTCGAACTTTTTATATACTTCAGCTTCTATATTTTGAGCTGTAAAAGTATTTTAGCTTAAAATTCCTTCGGAAATTAGTTCTGTCTCTCTACATCTACATTTCACGACTCTGTTTTAGATATATTACCATTAAACATGTTTGGCTCACTTATTGAATTTAAACCGAACTATACTTAAGACACAATTTCAGATTTTTTAAGTGGAGATTGATTATCTTTAGTACTTTCAAACCAATGAGATTCATTAGATATCCCGTCAATTAAAAATAGCACTTGCCTTTGCTAAAAACAATATCTGAAAATATGAAGATTATTAATTAATATATATAAAAGCCAAAAACGGTTGACTGACTGACTCACTCTGATCATGGTTTCTCAAAAACTATAAGTACCTGGGCCATAAAGCTTGGCACAAATAAGGCTCTAGATGCGTACTACGAAAGGATTCAAAAATATTTCTCAAAAGGCTAAAATAAGGTATATTATAAAATTCAAAATGGCGGTCATTTTAGTTTTCAAAGCTTATTTTCTAAAAAAAAGTAGGAATTTGGGCTAAGAAACTTGGCATTAATGTACTTTATAGCTCTAGATGCCTACTAAGGAAGGATTTTAAAATATTCACTCTATAAAGGCTGCAATAAGGTAAATTATAAAATTGAAAATGGCGGTCTTCTGTTTTTGGAGCTAAAATAAAATACCCCCGTTGCAGCAGACCTGCATACTCAGCGAATTTCACGTGCAAAACAACATATATCAATCAAACATAGCAAGATTTGACATGTTTTGGTAAGCTCCATAAGAATAACATAGGGAATGAGTATGCAGGTTTGCTGCTACAGGTATATTAAAACTGGGTGGTTTTAATTCAATATTTAGTAGATCTGAACAAGAAGAAGCTATTTACCAAGTTTTAACAAGATATGCTGAGAAATAACCGAGATATAGAATTTTACTTATTTCCCATAAGGTTAACATTGGGACAACGTACTGTGTTTACCACTTTCAATATCTCGGTAACCAATGGACATAGAACAGTGATTCAAGATACTAAATTGTTTGTTTTTTTGAGCTGAATTTAATGGTGCCCACAAAAATTCGATAAATTTTATTTTTCTATGTAAAAAACTCAAAAACCCATTTTTGGGGGGTTTATCCCCCTTTACCCCCCCTTCCGGTGGTCCGATCGGGTTGGTTCACGAACTCGTCCAATTGATTACCACTTTACATGTCCGTACCAAATTTCATAAAGATCGGACCATTTTTGCGGCCGCTATCGTGCTAACAGACACACACATATATATATATATATATATATATATATATATATATATATATATATATACAGGGTGTCCCGAAATTATGGTAAAATATTTTAGTATATGATAGTACAGGTAAAAATTAGAAAAAAAGTTCATATAAACATAGGTCCAAAAGTGCTTAGTTTTCAGTCTGTGTGTCTGTTTGTGATTTTTACATATTTAATCATATCTCACGAACCTCTTAACGTATAAACTTCAAACTTGGTACATGGATGGCCACTAGTAATACCTATTTTTGTAAGAAGTATCAAATTTCTACTTTGTACCATTTCGAAATGGTGACTGTTTTTCGTTTTCAAAGCTAAATATCTTAAAAACCGTAAATTTTAGAAAAATTATACAAGTGACAAAAAAGTTGTGAAATGTAATCCAATTAACGCTGATATTAAGATTATGATGATCGGAGTACTAATAACGGAGAAATTTTAATTTTTTCAAATAAAAACATGGAAATTTCTGTCAGTTTGTTCTAAAGGACCATGTTTTTATTCAGAAAAGTTAAAATTTCTCCGTTATTAGTAGTCCGATCATCATAATCTTAATATCAGCGTTAATTGGATTAAATTTCACAACTTTTTTGTCTCTTGTATAATTTTTTTAAAATTTACGGTTTTTAAGATTTTTAGCTTTGAAAACAAAAAACAGTCGCCATTTTGAAATGGTACAAAGTAGAAATTTGATACTTCTTACAAAAATAGGTCTTAATAGTGGTCATCCATGTACCAAGTTTGAAGTTTATACGTTAAGAGGTTCGTGAGATATGATTAAATATGTAAAAATCACAAACAGGCACACAGACGGAAAACTAAGCACTTTTGGACCTATGTTTATATGAACTTTTTTTCTTATTTTTACCTGTACTATCATATACTAAAATATTTTACCATGATTTCGGGACACCCTGTATATATATACAGGGTGAGTCTCTACTGACTACATTAATTTTAACAGTTGATTCTACTTATTAAATGGAACACAAAAATGTATATAACCCCTTATCTGACTTTAACCGTTTAGCTGTAATGGCGTATTTTGTGATTTTTTAAAATTACACGACTTGGTACTATTAGTTCGACGGTAAAAACCAAACCAATGTATGTATGACTTAGAAATTAATATCATTTGAAAGAGAATTAAATTTCCTTCAAATTAAACATAGTACCCAAGTAATAACTCCATATAAAACGTATATAAAATATCATTAAAGTTAAAAATTGTTGTTTTCAGAATTTTTCCTCTAAATTTCAAGGCTCAATTAAACCAGTTAAATTTGCCTTTTTCTTATGTCCAATTATATAAAAAACTTCCTTATTTATTTATGTTTAAAATTATGTATAAATATTAAGGGGTCATAAGAGGAAAAATTCGAGAATTTCATAAAAATGTTGTTAAGGTACATTATTACGATTGGCATCATCATTCGGTATTGGCTCTTAACACCAAATTTATCACTGTATTTGTCTCCAATTTCTTTACCAGCTGAATCTGTTGACTAAATCAGCTGACTGGGAATTACAACAGTAATAATCAGCTGATTTTTTCATTGTTTTATTGTAAAACTGTTTATTCATGTTCTTTTCAATTGTGCACTCCAAGTAAAACGTAACTGATGCCGTTAATAATAGATATCATTGTTGTTTTGAGTTGTCATGTCGCTTACCAATGAAAAATAGGTGGACATTATGTGGTTTACGGTTCTGTGACTATAATACAGCGGAAAGCCGTCGCGAGTGCCGTCGCCGCTATCCAAACAGAAGGCTTCTGAATGAACTTACCTTTGTTAACGTAACATTCATCGCTGTTCCTGGTACATGGATCTTCTAATCATGTAAGGTTTAAATTAAACGTCTGGTTCGGAGTCATTGGAAACTGGCTCATAAGACCTTATGTAGACCTTCGAACAGCCTTAAATGGCATTCAGTACCTGGACTTTCTTGCTGAAACATTACCATCGCTCCTTGAAGGCTCGGATTTTCGTCACCTTATTATCTTCCAAGGAGACGAAGCACTCCCACACTTCAGCGTTGAGGTCCGTCAGCACATCAGTGATACTTTTGACATGTGGATCGGAAGATGATGAACAATCGCTTGGTCTCTGTGGTCTCCAGACCTCATACCCCTTGACTACTAGGCTAAGTTTGTTTAGTTTTTCGCATACCAGTTCGAAATGTAGAAGAGTTAAGGAACAGGATTTTGAAAGCTTATGAAATTCTACTTAATGAACTGAACTTGAAGGCTACCGTGAGGGAATTCAGGAATAGGTTTCGCATGTGTATCAGGGTAAACGGTGACACTTTCAAAATCTCCTAAAATGATAAAATCGGTTGACAGATGAGATACCAAGTATATGTAAAACACATGATAATTTATGTATTTATTTTTCATATAACATCTGCTAATCACAATTATCGGAATCTCCAATCAGCTAATTTAGTTAACAGATTCAGCTGTTAAACAAAATACAGATTTACAATAATTTATTTCATGTTTAGAACCAGTGCGATGAATCATAATAATGTACATTAACAACATTCTTATGAATAAAAACCAGCATTTTTACACTTACGACCACCGCATTCATTCAAAAGCCTTCTGTTTGGATAGCGGCGACGCGACGGTAATCGTGACGGCTTCCCGCTGCATTATAGTCACAGAACCCGTAAACCACATAATGTCCACCTATTTTTCATTGGTTAGCGACATGACAACATGAAACAACAATGATATCTATCATTAACGGCATCAGTTACGTTTTACTTGGAGTGCACAATTGAAAAGAACATGAATAAACAGTTTTACAATAAAACAATAAAAAAATCAGCTGATTATTACTATTGTAATTCCCAGTCAGCTGATTTAGTCAACAGATTCAGCTGGTAAAGAAATTGGAGACAAATCCAGTGAAAATCGTAATACTGTATCTTAACAACATTTTTATGAAATTCTCGAATTTTTCCTCTTATGTCCCCTTAATATTTATACATAATTTTAAACATAAATAAATAAGGAAGTTTTTTATGTAATTGGACATAAGAAAACGGCAAATTTAACTGGTTTAATTGAGCCTTGAAGTTTAAAGGAAAAATTCTGAAAACAACAATTTTAACTTTAATGATATTTTATAAACGTTTTATAAGGAGTTATTACTTGGGTACTATGTTTAATTTGAAGGAAATTCAATTCTCTTTCAAATGATATTAATTTCTATGTCATGCATACATTGGATTGGTTTTTACCATCGAACTAATAGTACCAAGTCGTGTAATTTTAAAAAATCACAAAATACGCCATTACAGCTAAACGGTTAAAGTCAGATAAGGGGTTATATACATTTTTGTGTTCCATTTAATAAGCAGAATCAACTGTTAAAATTAATGTAGTCAGTAGAGACTCACCCTGTATATAAATTCAAACGAATAGTGTTTTTTGCTTCTGGGGGCCCCAAAACGAAAAGTTATAGTGGTCCCGAGCTTAGGTCTTACCATGAGACCTACGGTAATAGCTTCTTCCCTATAGGGGAAATTCGCTAAAAATTGGATGAAAGTATCGAATATTATTTTTAAGAAACAAAAAGATAAAAATTTCATCTCTATCACCCGAAGCAATCGAAGAAGAATCTGGAAAGTCTGCATGGACATTCCATTCCATCATTTTGTTATCTTTAGAAAGGTACTACCACTAGAATTACAGTTTTCAAAATTAAAAAATTTAGAAGGGTTTGCGTGCTGGCCGAGGGCGATTAAGCCCAAGTTCCTAAAAATAGACTATTTCCACCTAGCATTTTCTCCTCTATCTTCTAAAAGAGTAATCCAATCTTCGATGTGATTGAAAGACATTTCGGGAAATTAGATTTCCCTATTCTTTGCTAAAGGCTTCACTTAATATTTTTTTGCAGTTTTTGGTATATTTTATACACAGGGTGTTCGGAAATTATGGTAAAATATTTTAGCACATGATTGTAGAGTGAAAATAAGAAAAAAACATATGAATATAGGGTTTAAAGTGCTTAGTTTTCCGTGTGTGTAACTGTTTAAGTTTTGTCAATATTTAATTATATCTCAAGAACCTCTAAACTCATAAACTTCAAACTTGGTACATAAATGACCACTATCAAGACCTATCTTTATAAGAAATTTCAAATTTCTACATTGTACCATTTGGAAATGGCGACGGTTGTTTGTTTTCAAAGCTAAATAACTTAAAATTCGTACATTTGAGAAAAATTATACAAAAGACATAAAAGTTGCGAAAATTCATTCAATTTACATTAACGCTAATATTAAGATTATGATGAACGGACTTCTAATAACAAAGAAATTGTAACTTTTCTGTTATGTCTTAAATTTTCATGTTTTTATTTGGAAAATGTATAATATCTCCGTTATTAGTCTAGAAGTCCGATAATCATAATCTTGGTATAAGCGTTAATGGGATTACATTTTGCAACTTTTTTTGTATAATTTTACGGGTTTTAAGATATTTAGCTCTAAAAACGACAACCCGTCATAGTCCAGTCGCCAAGCCATGACACCTTGAAGTAGGGTCCGACTCAAATTTTATGACTGATTCTAGTACTATTTGATGTACTGATCAAGAATATGGTGGATGCCAGACTGGCATCCTTGAGCAATTTTGAATATCGAAGGTCAAAGTTCAAAGGGCCGAAAATAGAGAAACAGATAGTAAAAAAAAATTATGGTATCCAAACACATGTTCTCCAAAATATTGATTTTAAACCACCACCGATAGTTTCTGAGTGGTAAATACTTCATTTTGATTGGGTATTAATTTTCAGTCGCCATCTTGGGTCCGCCATATTGCATATAAGTTAATTTTTTTAATGTGAATGTGGTGTTGTGGCACATCATTGTAGAATAGATTTTAACGCTGATTACAGTGCCACAATCCGTTTTTGAAAATACTAGTAAACCCGTTGCTCGAAATCGAGCAAAACAACCAAAGTCCTCTCTCCTGAAGGTTACCCATCTCTTGCACAAAAAATGGTAGCGACAGCAACGTCTGCGGTAATTGTATTTTTTTGTCTTATGTCTGCAAAGATATTCATACTGACATCATTCTCTCATGACTGATGGCATATATCTGCCATTGTTCTAAAGTTCTAAACGAACGGATGTAAACATTTGAATAAAGTCCAGTTTCCAACATTAAATGTATGACATAGTTTTTCTTTCATATTTCTATCCGTCTATGATCGGTTGCCGTTTTTACATCAAACTGTACATCAAAGCATACCTTGGAATGAGCTTATTGCTTTCTTCTGGTGATAAGGAAACTATTCTGTGATAAAAATGTTTATGTATATGAAAATTGTATAGACCGCCCAATAGACTCATCGAGGTGAGACCCTGAGCTCACCACAACAAATGCAGAATTTAAATTATGTTGAATTTTCCAAGTAGTTTTGAGATGTTTTGTTTGTCTGTCCATCGAGTGAAAGCTTGCTTCTCAATAAGAGCCACGTGTAATTTTGCAAAATTACCTTCCATTTGTGAAGGTTCAATTTATATGAAGTGTTAATGTTTCTATTTGCTTCAGTCTTAAAATTTTTTGCTTCACAAGAAACACTTTTGTTTACCTAAGGGCCCGAAAGTAAAGGGCTCAACCTCTTATATGAGTCAATGTTTCATATCAACACGATTTTGCTCGCGCACCGTTTTAACGGCGTTTCGTTGATACTCATGAGTTCTATGTAAATGCCCTCTTCAAATTCACATTATTGTTGTTACAGTAGGTACAAATTAGTTAAAAAAACTTTAACATTACATATAAAAAATATGATTTAGGTTAAGTTATAGATAAATTAAGTTTATGGGGCCTAAGGTTTGTGGGGTTTAAATCAATACAACCACAGAACATCATGAAAAGCAAAAAAAGCTGGTAAAATATTGTTTAATGTTTACATCATTCATTGTCAGCACTTCACATTTGAAAATAATTAAAATATTTTTAGAAAAAATTTACATTTTATTTTTAGCTCACTACCCATAAACACTTCACATTAACATTCACTATCACCTTCAAGTAAATTGTATATTCAATCGAGTTCCGCAAGTTGTCTTCGTCATACGTAAATTATTAGTTTTCTTAGTTAAACTAATTATTCTTGCGATAGTAATAAAATAAGTAAACCAAAATAAAGAGTTATTTGAAAATCGACTGTATATTTGTTTATAAAACACACATTATTTTAAACAGGTTGT
Organism: Flexamia atlantica; assembly: GCA_035578135.1. NCBI lineage: Eukaryota > Metazoa > Arthropoda > Insecta > Hemiptera > Cicadellidae > Flexamia > Flexamia atlantica. The sequence continues at coordinate 144,433,742 of JAQJVK010000001.1, read as the reverse complement.
TTTACTTAGAAAGTAATGAAGAATACTGTACATTTAAAAAAATACACTTTGTTTCATGGGTTTTGCATTATTATAATAAAACTTTATGTAATTTAGTATCTGCGACTATAAATGTATCCCGTCTTAATCTTGAGCCGGAGTGAAATGGTCTTCTAAATCTACTCATAAATAGTTTGCTTCAATATACATACTCATTGGTTTCAATTCCATTAGAACATATGGCTATGCTGAAAATCTTTGTTTATTCCTCTCAGCTGCTTTGTTTGAAATTTATTTGAAATTTATATTCCCATGTTAAATCTTATGGACAAATACAAAACTTTAAGGGTGTCTAGGGCCGTTTCCTTTAATCTAATCTTCATAAATTTGATTTCCTGCAAAACTACACGCAAGCACTTTCCAACGACACCTAAATTATTAAAATCGGCCCAGTAGTTTAGGAGAAGTAATGATCACAAAAAAAACCCCTAGCGTATTAAATAAGTAATAGATTGTTTCGTTCTCAAGATATACTCAAATAATGATTCTTCCCTGTACATTTCTTATGGGAGTTTCCAAATTAAACTATTTTTTGTTTTGTTTTTCTTATATCTCCGGTTCTAATAGCATTATAAATTTCGTTTTGGTCTTAAAAGATTCAGTGATTTAATGGCTTTCATTTGAAATATTAATCATTTAAGTATGACCAGTCAGAGATGATTTACTTTGAGTATTTTGTGATACTTTTTACAAAATAGTTTTTAACAGTGGCCGTTCATTTACCAGATTTGAAGTTTATACGTCAAACGTAAAACTACAACCACAACAAATAGGGGTGTGCACTCGTAAGATATACTTAAATATGTAAAAAACACAAATATACACACAGACGGAAAACGAAGCATTTTAGTATCTATGTTCATATGAACTTTTTTTCTTATTTTCACCTCAACGATAATTTACATAAATATTTTACATAATTTACGGACACCCTGTTTACATACTAGGTTCAGATATTGATATTAAATCTAGAGTCTGCCCCTTGCACAATTTATTGTAGTTTAAATCTATTTCATTTGCCTCATATTCTCATGATTCGAATTGGCCCACAGGATTTGGGCGAAAATGCGGTGCGATCAAAGTTGTTAGTTCAAACCCCCTAAAGTGGTAATGCTACTTTTTTATTGAAACATATATATGAACCGAATATAATAAGTTCAATGATGGATTAACTAGGAAGTTCCAGTATGTAATACAGTTTTACTGCAAAATTAGAATGAGCATATCGTAGCCAATTCATTGCATTTGAGGGAAAACTGAAAATCCACCTAGGAAACTTTTCACTTTCTGATTTCAAACTGGGGTGGAATCACAGTCTGCAACCTTATGGATGTAATTAAATGCTTAAAAATTAATATTTGGGTAAATGATAAAATCAATCAGTCTATTTAGAAGTCTGTAAAAACTGCACATAACAAACAATGTATAATTAATTATACTAATTTGTATCCTTTCAGCGGGTGAAGCCGCGGGTATCGGCTAGTACAATATAAAAGCGATCAATTAATTCAACAAAAAACCGTTCGACAAAAAAATAATATAACTCTTTTTTACAAAGGTGTCATAATTTCTCTATTTACTGACGCAAATCACCAGTGTTGCAAAGACGTCGAGACAAGCATTTCAACACTTGGGATCCAACAATTAGATCATCCTCTTTTTGCATACAGTTATTACTGCTCAATGACAGGTTATCGGTCATCACTGTCTGGCGTAGCAGCAGCTGATATGACGTACGTGATACAAAGCTATTGGTATCTAGAATTGTCATGAATCATTTTCGAATACAAAGAATGATGACATCACGGTTCTCGCCATGTTAAGTGTAATTAAACATTTCTCTGCAGTATGCCTTTTATCCAAAATTTATGTCATGCTTTTACTTTAAACAAACCAAATTGTATTCAAAACATTTGAATGTTCCTGTAATGAAATACTACTCCATAAGTAAATTTACTCGATGAAATTGCAGGAAGACTGTTTTTGAAGGGGTTCTACTGATACAAATGTGTCTTTTAACATATCCAAAGTTGGCAAAAATCGGACCAAGGGAAACCCCATACGTCACGTTTAAAACTGGCGGCTCTTCCTTAGATACGAAAATGTTTTTTAAAAAGTTGCCGTTTCCCTTTTCTCCCACCAGCATTTAAGCCGCGTTTACACTATACAACTTGTTTTATAAACCTTTGTTTGTCACACATGTTTAATACAAATTGTGTTTTTAAAATTCGATCTCATGTTTTAAAACAAGTTGTACAACAAAAGTTTATAAAACAAATATTTACTTTGATCTTTCCGACACGGCTTGGGAAACCTGCAACCTGTTGTAAAACACGATTTTTCGGCTTCAAAACACGCTTCTTGTACAACTTGTTCAATAATTTTCATTGTTTTTTTTAACATGTTTAAACCAATTAATATAATTGGTTGTACAACACAAGTTTATAAAACAAGTTGTATAGTGTAAACGCGGCTGTAGCTCAGCTCTGATTGGGTGTGCACGTGCTCTCTCTTGGTGATTCTTGATTCTTGTGACACTTTTGTTTTTCTGTGTTCTTGTTTTATTTTCAGCATAGTGTTTTCGTGACTGCTTTTACAGTTCTATGTTTTAGCTTTTTTTGTTCAGGGTATCCTGGCTGTGTATTGCTAATTTTGTTATGTTCTAGGGGTTTTCCTCCTGAATACGGGATCAGATTCCAGATCCCGAAACGTCGTGAAACTTGTTTTTCAATAATCAGTGATGGCAAATGTTCGCAAAAATCCAAATCAAAATATTACTCCATGAGCTAATAATAAACTAAAAAATATACATCTTAAAATGTATTTTTCATCACTCTGTATACGAAAATTGCCCGTTACCGTACAGCTGAGATCTACGAAAACTCTCGATTTCCTTACGTCAAAACAAGTAATGATCCAGCTGCTTTTTCGGTACCCAAACATTTCATTCCCGTACCCAAACAAACCATTTCCGTACCAAAACAAAATATTGCCGTACCCAAACAAACGAATTCCTTAATTTGACAGCTCAACCAGCTGACTTTATAAACTAAAAAAGACAGTTCAGCCGTATTGTGTTTACTTATAGAAAAAATACTAAATTATGAAATGTTGGATCAATTTTTATGAGTTTGGTCACTTATTTGCATCGTGATGAAAAGTACTGTTCACAACACGTCACAAAAGTACCATTCGGTGTATGTAAAAAGAAAATGGGCTACTTTCGTGACTAGTAGTGAAATATACTATTCGTTTCGACTGATTCTGAAAAAAATATTTCAGTTGACTGCAACGTGATTGAGCTGCCAGTGATCTGTCGATTCAACAGGTGATATTACACAGGCAGCACGGTGTACTGTGTGTACGGTCTAATGTACGTGCACATACGTAACAGTTGTCGCTTGTTGCATACCTCCCAGCAGCAATGATACAACAACAAGAGCATGTGTGAGAGATCCACAATTAGCAGTGATGATAACTCATCGGATATTTCATGGAAGTTTTAATAAATAACTTTCTTTAGTATTATTGAAATATTTAGAAAACACCAATAGTTATCCTTTTCTCAGCAATAACTACCCTTTCATCACAAAAAATTTGCAAATATCCAAAAACGTCTGTTTAACATGTAATGTTTTAAGATTACCTCTTTCAATAAAGGATAAAATACTAGTAGAAACTTTTCCTTTCGTTGGACAATATAAAACCTATAACCAACGAACCTATAAAACCTTAACCTATAAAAGCTTAAAAAACTACAAAACGACAATCACACAAAAAACCTCACTTATAAATAAGTATTTTAAAAAAATGTTGAAAAAGTTACTATGAGGGTTTGTCCTTTACATCAAGAATGCCCAGCACTTGCAATTAAATTTTAGATTTTCGTCGACTTCTGAATTCAATACAAGATTTAATTTTCCTCGACCAATATTAATTGGAATAATTCAACAAGGCATGTATATACAGTGTGTAAAAAAAGTCCGTCCCCCCTCTTTAATTTTTTTTTTGCTAAGGCAAGCAATAAACCTTTGGGGAGTGATACTAACTTAACCCAAATTCTTTTTAGAAGTTACCAAAAATTGTGAGTGTCCCCCAAAAATGGGGGATTTTGGGGGCAACTCAAAATTTTCAAATACAAACCCCTTTTGAGTGACCCCTCATTTTAAAGAGCTTTAAAAAGGTAGATGAATGGTGAAAGTTGAAGGTTTTTAACATGTTTCTATGCAAATTGACAGTTTGTCAAAGTTTTGAATTCAACACATGCGTCAAACCTGGCGTCTAAGACGTTTAGAGTTTTAATTCACCTTTTGTGACTTAAAAATGAAACGACCCTAGGAAAAATGTTATTAAATGAATTAGTGGTCTCCTTTGGTGACATTTAAAATTTTGAGTGTCCCCCAAAAATGAGGGATTTTGGGGGCAACTCAAAATTTCAAATGCAAACCCTTTTCAAGTGACCCCTCATTTTAAAGAGCTTTAAAAAAGTAGGCGAATGGTGGAGGTTAGAGGTTACTAATGTTTCTATCCACATTGGCAGCTTGTCAAAGTTTAAAGGAGTCGTATTGAAAACTACGAATTTGGGTTGAGTTAGTATCTTTCCCCAAAGGTTATTTGTTTGTCTTAACAAACAAAAAAATTAAAGAGGGGGGACGGACTTTTTTTACACACTGTATATATATATTGATTTTTAAAACTTATACTTTCTCCGAACTTTCTCTGTTAAGTATTTTTGTAAGTAATGGATACAAACTTTAATACGCCAGTTAAGTAGTGTATGTTATAGACACTGTAGCATGAGCTTTAGGTAGCCCAAAAAAAAATTTTATGTAAATCCTCAAAATATTTGAATCTTTGTTCTGGCCCTTCTAATAAGAGGAAATTAAAAAAGAAAGAAATATCGAGTTAAATTAGGGTGGCTGAGTGATTGAAAGTAATCAAAAACATGTATTTCAGTTTCCGCCTTATATTTCAGTGATTTTCACATATCCTTTCTTAGTGTCAGGTATAATTAATTATTAGAGCTGAGTTATTAAAATAAACGTAACTGTATTCTTAAAAAAGGATTTTTAGTAATGCGCTAAAAGTTTCATTAGAGCTGTATCTTAAAAATCATTTTTAATAGTATATCTCTGTTAAAATATTCCTACCCAGTTTATTAGTTGAGGTTTATTGAGAAATATAAATTGAAACAACAAAGGAGAATTAGAGGTGGAAGATAACTAGTTGAAAGTTGATAAGATATAATAGGGCTCCTAGGCATTGCTCTTGCCTACCCACCACTTCACTACGTACATCAAAGCCAAGAAGAAGCATTTATTGCTTTAATAAGAACCTCACTCGAACTCTAAATGGAGGTTCATGAAAATGGTACAGAATAAACTTTGTTATCATGAAAGTGGAAAAGTCTGCTTTAAAGGTTAGAATGATTTTGACAGGTGAGCAGACTAACCAAGATAAACTAACAATCTTCCAGCCGAGTGAGGAGCTATCAAAGGGAGGTCGAAGCCGCTCGGCAGCTTCACTGCGCCTACCTCACAGCTCGACTTGTAACATGTTTTTTAATTAACAGAACTAAACCTCGAATTATACATTAGGAGTGACATTAAGGAAAACAAATTATTTTTATTAATAATTTATACTTTAGGCCGGCACTTTAGTGTAAAATAAACAAACTTTTGTTACATATAGACCTATGTTTAAAATGAGCAAAATTAAAGCAGTATAATACCATTCTCTAAAAAATATCTTATGATATTTGACGGTTAGTGTTGGGAATATAATAGTTTATATCAGAAGTACTCATGTTAGCACTATTTTTAAAGACTCGGTTTTCAATTTATCAGTTCACAGAAAAAATAGATTTGTTGGAACAACAAAAACATTTGCAGATATACAACCTGCAAATGTTTTTGCTCGGTTTACTAATGTTTTTTGCTCGTTGTTTTACTCGTTGTGGAACCAATGTTTTTGTTGTTCCAACAAATCTATTTTTTCAACAAAAATATTGGTAAACCAAACAAAAACATTTGCAGGTTGTTTATCTGCAAATGTTTTTGTTGTTCCAACAAATCTTTTTTTCTGTGTTTCATTCTGCTCCTACCCTGTTTTCAAGAAACGAATAAAAGAGTCAGTAATTGAAATGCCGATGCAAATGTAGATGAAAAATTGATGTATTTTTCAATAGCAAAAAACCGCTACACATAATGCAAAATTCAAATAACATGTGTTATAAGACAAGAAGATTTTTATTAAGAGGCGGAGAAAGAAAATTAATCGTAAGTGTTGTATGAATGAGATGGTTGTGCAGCCTTGTCACTTGGCGACTAAGGACGACTGATTAATTAGCCAGGGCCATTAGTTAATAACCGAATGACCAATAGCAACTGGATCAAGTTTGAACCTTCAAAGAGTTTTTTTTTTTCAAGACATTATAATGTTGATTGGATATTTAACCGGCTGTCAGTAGCTTTGCAGCCAGACAAAATCTAGCAGCAACATCAATCAAGAGTTTTTTGTAAAGAGGTACATTAAAATTTATATCTTTTGGAGAATTTTACCAAAGAACTAACAGCAATGATTGAAGAAACAAGGTTATTGTTATTTGGGCTGAATTATGGGTGGTAATAAAAATAATAATTTAAAAACTCTATAGTTTTTCTGAAGAAATTTACTAACATTCACTTTATTAACTAATAGTAGTTTATGCAACGATTGTATAATGAATGCCTTTAAGCCACGAGTGAGATGTAAGTTAGAACACGAGCGAAGCGAGTGTTCTAAATATCTCACGAGTGGCTTAAAGGCATAATACAATCGTTGCATACACTATTTTATCTACGACCAACAATATACGACAAAATTTCCCCCGAAGGTAAACAAAACTCATGACTTACTAATGATGGAATAGGTCAACTAACATTTGAGGTCAGGCAAATAAGCAGACTGAGCCATGAATCGTTGTGGAACAATCAGCTGATGGGATAAGTAAACTCAAACATGAATCGTAATGCAACAATCAGCTGATGTGCGAATTGCGTAATTGTTATTATGACACTACTTCCGTCAAATGCCGAGCTCTCATTGGTCTAGAACCAGTACTCTAAAGTGACTCCAGTACTCTAAAGTCGTCATTAGAGTACTGCTTGGTTTTTGGTGTCTTAATGTATATCATTATAATGTTTATTGTAATACCATAATTGGTGCTTATTGCCAATGGTCGTAGATAAAGATCTATAGTGAAAAAATCAAAATCAACCAGCTTTGACCAATCTTATACCTTATCGGTGTTTTGTATTTTGTGTATTTCTACACCAGTGGTATTTTTTAACTTTTGGATCGGGAACGGTCCAACCCCGGCTCTTGTTACTATCGAACGGCGACCTTTTGACAGATAGCACCATTAATTCATAGTCCAATGACAAATAGCAACTGGTCAGATTGATATAAAGGGTGTCCAACTTAACTGTGCCACCATTGGTATTTCAGAAACTATTGGATTTAGAGAAAACTTTAAATGGCGGACTTCACCTACTTTTTTAAGACATTTAAAAATATGAATTCTGTATTCTTCTAAATGGCCGCCATTTTCCAATATGGCGGACAACTTTGATTTTTCTTATGGCACACCCTGTATTTTACGGCATATTTGTATTTTACGCTTAATTTTAAGAACTTTTTACTCTTTGACATTTTTTCCTAAACCCAACGGTTAAGGAAATATAAGCCGTTAAATCTTGATTTTTGCCCATAAGAAATGCATTGCGTTATTGATGGTTCTCGGTATATCGATAACGGTTGGGTTAATTAAAAAATACCAAAGAACAAAAGTGCTTTAAAATGTGATTTTAGTTTAAAATTCAATCATAGGAATAGATTTTAGTCGAGATCACTCATGGAAATGAACAACTTTGCATAAGAATTGCATGGGATGGCTCAGTTAAAATGGACACAATGCATTTCAAATGGGGAAAATCAAACTTTAACTGCTTATATCTCCTTAACCATTGGGTTTAGGAAAACATATCAAAGAGTAAAAAGTTCTTAAAATTAAACGTAGAATCCAATTATGTCATAAAATACAGGGTGTTCCATAAGAAAAATCAAAGTTGTCCGCCATATTGGAAAATGGCGGCCATTTAGAAGAAAATAGAACTCATATTTTTAAATGTCTTAAAAAAGTAGGTGAAGTCCCGCATTTAAAGTTTTCTCTATATCCAATAGTTTCTGAAATACCAATGGTGGCACACTTAAGTTGGACACCCTGTATAGTTATTAGGTATAAGCATTGACTATGACTGTAGAAGTCAATACATTTAGAATAGAATATAGAAGTCTTATACATTCATAGTCAATGGTAGGTACAAGTATATAATGTAAAGTAATAGTTTCTCTAGACCAGGAGAGGCACGGAGTGGCTGCGGGCGCGGCGAGCGGCTTGTTGGAGGTGATCGATGGCTAACAGGATCAAAGATGGACCTGGTTTTTAATGGGATTCACACCTCTGATAAAACGCATTTATCTTCCACTGTGATATTCACTATCCATATGCGGTTTTCCAGTTTCAAAATCTATAAGTATAAAAGAAGATGTTGGTATATATATATATTTATTTGGCAGGGATAAACACAAAAACCGCTGGACCGATGGCCACGAAACTTGGTACATACATGTAGAATTTCATGGAGTAGGTTTATACACCTTCAATTTCGTGATAACTTTCAGGGCTTAGCCCTGGGACCGTCTTAAAGGTACCCATGTCAGGGATTTTGAAATAATTTGAGTTAGATTTGTTTACTAACAAAACATATGAAAGTAAAATTTAAAACAGGTGATGTAAATTAATGGTATTTCTTTCTGCTATTTAACTGTATTTTTGTTAAAATGAAGATTTGTTACTTGGTGCCAGGTGGTCAATGAATTATAGACTTTTGCATTTTTTCAAAGTGCAATACACTATATAAAATCCTGATAATATGTAGTATAACATAAAATAAATAACTGATTACTGAAGGACTCCAGTGATCACTGATCACTTATACTTGAAGGACTTTTTTTATGACAACTAACTGCTATTTAAAGAGGAAGAGTGTGCTACTGTAAAGAATTAATTTTACCTACAACACTTTAAAAAAATTGCCGGGATGGCTCATTCAAACGTTTTGCTCAATATAGAGTCTAAAAACGTAAGACAGCACTTTTTAATAATTGTTGGAGTGGCATTGTAATTTTTTGTTCAAGGTAGACCCTAAAACCTTAAGAAAATAATCTTTTACAGTGAATAAAATTTCAAGCTAACTTCTTTGATTCCTCTAACACGTATGCCTTCATGAAGGAAATAAATAGGATTTCTAATACGCAGGTCTGCTGCGAAGGAGGTGCATAATAAAGTTTTAATTAAGGGTAACATTTGCGAGCAGATTCAAAGTGCCGTCGAAAAAGCCAAGGGTGCCGTTCCTTATATTGTGCCCCATGATCATCATCAGGGCAAGCTCAGGTACCGTGGAAACGACCATTAAATGCTTCTCGGCGTTCGTCTCTATAAATTGGCCTCTTGAGTGTGTGAGCGCAATCCTCTTCACCTGATAGCACGATCGACTGGACAGCCGACACAAGCAAAACGCACTTGCAAGAGGAAGGACCACCGACATTGGGCATGAGCCTACCCAGGGCAGCAACACCATTTGGGGCTTTGTCGGTGGGGCGTTGGATATGGTCACTTTTTTTTATGTACAGGCAGTTTATGCAGGAATATAATACCCCCGTCGTAGCAGACCTTCGTACTAAGCTAAAAAATTTCTAAAAACTTTTGCTTTATGGAAGTAGATTTGATATGTTCAAAGAAGTAGATACATTACATACATTAGATTTTACAATAAGAAAAATAAATGGGAAAGCAAAACTATATAATTCATGGGTGATAGTGTATGTATAATTTTAATCGTGAGCGAAGCCACGGGTTCTTCTAGTAGTTAAATAAAAGAGTTTTCCAGAGAAAGTTGTCAAATGAAAGTAGGTTTGTTATTAATTTTCATAAGACACAATGGTATTTATGGGCAATGCTTGATACTTAAACCAAGTGGTTGAGTTAAGATTAAATAACGATTTTCATAGTGTTCAAATAAACTCCGCTAGAATTTCTTTCTATAAAAATATCCTTTTCTATGTATATACTAGAGATATATAGACTATGCTACTGTTCGAAATCTGCAGAAAAGCATTTTTTCTAATGGTGTATTTGTTTGTCCTAGGTTGTTCGTTGTTTGTTCCTACGTTTGTTTTAACGTAGATTTGTCCTTTGTTGCAGACAGGCTGAGATTCAGATTCAAAATCAGATTTATTCGTCAATTTGATACAACTTACACAGGTAAATATTTAACACGTCAGGAATAAAATACATAAAAAGATTCAATTCTAGAGTACAAAAAGTACATACATACAATAAAAAATATTTACAACTTTACATTACATAAAATATTTCACATAAATCTACACAATATTTTCATCCACAAAGAAATGGGATCTTTTCCATTATACGTATACCACTGTTTCAGCACCACTCGGTAACATGTCAGCCACCACTAACAACCGGATTGCATTAATTCTGCCATCAACCATCTATCATCAAATTACGTAGTTCCCGGTTCAAATATAGTGTCCCGGTTGCACCGGGCACTTGACAACTCCAAGGCCGCAGCGGCCAGACAGAGGCATCAATAGGTACAAGGTACAAGGTAGGTGGTAAGTTTGATAGGATAGGTTAGGTTAGGTAATGTAACCTAGCCTAACCTAACGTAACTTTACCTAACCTAACCTAAGAAACTGGAAGTGGGACCGCTAGACGGGCAGACGCTGGCTTCTCGTGTCTAGACAGAGATAACGGTAGATATGATAACGAAACCGCAGGTAAAATATTCTTTCAAGGAATTTCCACTTTAAAACTATTAATAACAATTATTTGACCTAGTTTATGGTGCTCTGTCAAATATCAAGCTTGAAGGGTAAATTTGGAATGGTGGTATACGTATAACGGAAAAGATCCAAGAAATGTTCCAACTTATAGTTGGATTTCCTTAAGAGAACTTTTTTTTAGCATGGCTTTTAGTTTTGGCATGGGTTGTATAATTTTAATGCAATCAAGTAGTTTGTTGAATACCCTTAGCCCCATGTAGTACGGCCCATTTAAAAAAAGAGTTAGTCTGTGAACCGAGTACCGCAGTAAGCCCTGATTCCTCATTATGCGGATGAGTGTGCTGGTACCCAAGCATCAAATTCGAGTTGGACCTGAAAAACAGCACTAGCTCAAACACATGCGAGGATGGGGTCAGTATCTCGAGCTCCTCAAACAGGGGTCTGCAAGAGTCTCTACGCCTGACTCCTGCTATCAGTCGAATCTCTCGCTTTTGCATTTTAAATGCCCTTGCTATAGTCGATGAGGTTCCCCAAAACACTATGCCATATTTTAAGTGACTGTAGAAGTTTGAGTAGTACATTATTTTTTAGTTTTTTTGTCAACAATTGGAAGCATGATTGTAATAGTAAAACACGTTGCCCCTAGCTCTTACGTAATTTTGAAATGTGGTCATCCCATTTAATGTCTATCTTCACATTTAGACCCAGAAATATTACTAAGTCTACACACTCTACAACATTTATTTGTTTTAGTCAATGGCCTTATTATATAATCTATTTTTAAATATGGTAAGCTTAGTTGTATGTACATTAAACTTAAGGCTATTTATTTGTGAGAAATCTGCTCGAGAGTTCTTGCCAACCTCTCTTGTAGTTGGTGTTCGCCAGTTGCTTGTATTACTACACTCGTATTATCAGTAAAGAGAGTTATTTTGGATTCTGGTACACCTATTTTCATGTCGTTATACTGTAGTGAGAAAAAGGATTACGAAAATAATCATGCTTGCCTATATATATACATTATGTGGTGCATATACCCTATACCCTATATTTTATATGTACATATAAATGTATATATATATATATACATTTATATGTACATATAAAATATAGGGTACAACAACTTTAGTTTACTCTAAGATCTGAGACCATCAATCGTACTAATTGACAATTAAAACCTCTTTACGCTTAAAATCAAATAACAAATTATACCCATCAGTATTGAAATTTTATAGTGATTTACAAAGTAGTATATGTCTCAAAATAGTGTGAGAAAGGTTTCGGCGCGGCGGTTAAGGAGATTTCAAGGGAACCCCAGTTTTTAAACATAATAGGGTCTTCATAGGACTAATAGTTTTTTAAAGTCTTAATAGGGTCTTTTAAGACCCTATTAAATAACCTTTTTCTGAAAATTGCATGTAAATTGAATGCTTATGTTATACACCAAGTGAGTGATATCATAATTGTACTGCAGACAAGTCAATAATAGGCCTAACTACTTGACATTGGTCAGCAATCAGTTATCTAATCTTCAACATATAATAGCGATTAACAATAAAATATAAATTTTCCTATGAACGCCGATCCTGTGTAGCCCGCTTCAAATAACGTGGTACAGTCCATAAAACTAATGTTAATTTATTACAATGTCCTCAAATATTCCTCTAAACAAGCTCTACTCGTATTCCAGAGCTTTTCTTAAAATAAGTAGACGGGTACTAAAAGACAGCAGTTTTAGTTCGCTTGTAGTTGTTGTAATAGTTTTAGTTGTGAACAGAAAGCCATTTATATCTCCATAAATCTTTGATAAAAATTCCCCTTGTATGGCATGTTTCTGAGCTGGAATTTCTTTGAATAGAGCATCTGTCAAGTGAATAATACGGGAAGCAATTTCGTTAGTCAGACAGTCAATATTATATCAAGCTTAAGACCGATTATCTTATAAGATCAACGCTTCGATAGGTTTTAACACATCGGTACACCCAATAGGTTTTTCAACGTATGTAAACTTATGCTAAGGTAAATTACGTTTCAGTTTTTGGGAGGGCGAGGAAGCCTCTCTCAAATGTACCAACAGCTTCTGCCATTGAAATTTTCAGAAATATTAAACTGTTTAGTTTATTCGATAAGCTGTCAAATATTACAGTTGGCCAGTATACTATTGCCTATGAACCCTGTATTTAATTTACGAGATTCTTTTACGTCGAAAGATTTAATACCTACACTATGACTGTTAGGATTTATAAGAGAAAGAAAGATAGTTTACTGAGTTACAAAATCGCAATCAGGATAAGTGAGATTTGGAGTTACGGGAGCAATCTCGCTCCCGCTGGGTCCTGATGATGACGAGGGGAATCTAATTCCTTCTGTTGCCTTGGCTTACGTAAGTGAGCATCCGAACCTGTCAAATCCAGAGGGAGGCACTAAAATATCCATAAAAGAAGTTAAAGTATCTTACTTGTATAATATAATCGTTACGTATATACATTACATGGCATTACTCATGATAAAATGGAAGACCGATGGAAACATTTAACATGGAGGATTGCAATAATAAATCGCGAACCCCTCCCCGCCTCTCACTTTGGAAGTAGCATCGGCTGCATTCCTATCATGTAATTAGAGCACATGATTTAATCATTACACTTTGTCATTACAGCAACACATCACATCCGCTTTGCTTTTAAGGTAAATGATCACTTTTAAATGTCGCGCTCTTAAAGAGATCATCCAGAAAAGTTTATAGTCGTTTTGAAGGGAAGAAAAATATGCAGTTAAAAATATGTGAAAAAAGGACAAAAAATTCCTGGTGCCGATTTTCTTGAACCTCCTTGTTGTAAACAGCTACTTATCCAAGAGAACTTTCATTTTGATTTTTAACCTAATAAAGTTATAATATATCACATTTTCAGCGAATATCTGATGATTAGAACCATATTTCAACCCAAACTAAGTGATAAATGACCTTTTCTGTTTCCTCCTAAATAACATGGGAAACGAGTATGCAGGTATGCTAAAACAGGTATAATAAATTGGGGGGTTTTAATTCAATATTTAGTAGTTCTGAACTAGAAGAAGTCATATACCAAGTTTTATCACGATATTATGTTGAGAAATAAGGAAGATATCGCATGGGGGATTAGTATGCAGGTTTTCTTCCACGAAAATGTGAATATTGGGGATTTTAGACTATTATACATTAGATCTCATGTAGGCACAAGCCAGGTCTTATTAAGACATGTTGAGAATTAAGCAATATACAGGGTGTTTCACGACAACCCTGACAAACTTCAGGATATGGTTCCTCAGGTCAAAATAAGAAAAAAATGTCCAGTAAACATAGGTCCGTTTTTTCGGTTTTCAGTGTACCTATTGGATATTTTGACCTCTAGATTGAAAATTTGACAAAATATTTTGATAAAACCTTCATAGCTATATAGAAAATTAAATTTGAAAGGGATTTCATAACTATTTCATGCAAAAATGAGGAGTGTGACTGAGAAATAGTTGTCTAAAAATCAAAATTTACCTTAAAATTCAGAACCAAAAAAAAGATTTTTTTGACAGCCCTTCATATTGTAACAGTTTGAGCGATTGGCTTGCAATTTTACCAAAAGTTTTTGAATTTAATGGAGGACAAAGAAATATAAATTTAAGTATACCTTATATGGGGATTATTTTTGTCAAAATCCAAAATGTTTTAAGGTATCAAAAAATACTTAAATTTGGAGAAACAAATAAAACTTTATACTTCGATTATTTTTTATCATATTTGAATCAAACTTGGTATGAGGCATTGACTAGCTAAGAGATAATGGTTAATAGCCTAAAATCCCCTCCTTTTTCACTTTTATGGCAGCAAACCTGCGTATTCATTTTCCAATGTTATCCTCATGGGAAAATATTTCAGTAGGATAATTTCTCAACATATTTGAATAACCCTCCAGATTTACATTGTTATGTCAGCAAACCTGCATACTCACTTTCCATTGTTAACCTTATGGGAAAAACATGAATATCTCACTCTTCCTTATCTCCATAATATGTACCATAAAAATACCCGCTTTGCTAATTATTTATACTCGGTGATTTTGAAATGAATTATTTAATAATTATGATCAAGCTTCATATCAAGGAATATAAACTTACATCCATAAGTAAGCGTGTTAAAATTTTCCTTTTTAGAATAACATGGAGAGTGAGTATGCAGGTTTGCTGTTATAACAATGTAAATCTGGAGGGTTTTAGGCCATAATTAGGTAGATCTCAACTAGATGAAGCCATATACAAAGTTTTATTTAAATATGTTGAGAAATAACTGAATTGTCATATTAAATTATTTCTCCACAAGGATAACATTAGAAAATGAATACGCAGGTTTGCTGCCATAAAAGTGAAAAAGGGGGGGATTTTAGGCTATTAACCATTACCTCTTAGCTAGTCAATGCCACATACCAAGTTTGATTCAAACATGATAAAAAATAATCAAAGTATAAAGTTTTATTTGTTTCTCCAAATTTAAGTATTTTTGATACCTTACAAAATTTTGGATTTTGACCAAAATAATCCCCATATAAGGTATACTTAAATTGATATTTCTTTGTTCTCCATTAAATTCTAAAACATTTTGTAAAATTGCAAGCCAATCACTCGAACGGTTACAGTATGAAGGGCTGTCAAAAACAAAAAATATTTTTTGGTTCTGAATTTTAAAGAAAAATTTGATTTCTAGACAGCTATTTCTCAGTCACATTCCTCATTTTTGCATGAGATAGTTATGAAATCTCTTTCAAATTCAATTTTCTATCTAGCTATGAAGGTTATATCAAAATATTTTGTGAAATTTTCAATCTAGACGTCAAAATGTTCTATAGGTACACTGAAAACTGAAAAAATCCTATTTTCTCTAATAGATAGAAAACGATTGAGTTTAGGACCTATGTTTACTGGACATTTTTTTCTTATTTTGACCCGAGGAACCATATCCTGAAGTTTGTCAGGGTTATCGTGAAACACCCTGTATAGAATTTGACTTATTTCTCACTAGCTTTCAGAGCCCGTTGTGGTTAAATACAACGGTCTTTAGAAAAATAGTACATAAAATATGTTTTTTTCTGTAAAATACCTGAAAAATATTTGATATTTTTTTCAAAAATAAAATGTTTTGAAAATACCCCCGTCGCAGCAAACCTGCGTACTCAGCGAATTTCTTAAGAATTAATTTTTCTTTGGGAGCTTATTTAACTTGTTTCGAACATTTTATGTAGTTAATGCAAAAAGTATATTACACATCAATTCAAGAGCTTTAGATATAAGGGAAATTATCATGGGAATCATACTGGTATCCGCTCTAGCTTTCTGTTATTCTTATAATTATTAGTCTAAATTTTTTTTTAACTGTCTTGTTATAGTATAAAAATGTAGGCAAACATACAATCAATAATCTAAAATCAGTCAAAATCAAAGTAAACAAATTAAATCCAAACATATGATTCATCTTAAAAATTAAAAAAGCTTGTTGCAGCAAACTTGCATACTCAGTTAATTTCTAAAGGATTTATGTTTTTATATGTAGGCATATTCTACATTAGTTAGGGAAGTTGTTGTTTTGATTATTTAGTTTTGTTTAAATATTAATTTAACTAAAGTAAATTTTATCATTCATGTTCTTATTTCTCAATAATTCATATTTTAATAATTTTTAATAAATGTATACTTGTTATAGTACATAAAAGTCAGCAAACATGTTATCAATCAACTCAGATCCAAGGAATAAAAACAAATCAATCATCACATGAAAAAATTAAACTGAATCATATGGTTTGTAAAATAAATTTTTAAATCCCATTTTTGGGGAATTCAATGAAAAATTTAGGTATTTATACCAGAATTTGGATAGTTTATATCCCTTCAGGGGACAATGTACTGCATTTAGTAGATCCAATATCTCAGTAACCGATTGATGTAGAGTAATCATTCAAAATGCTATATTGTTTATTTTTTTAAGCTGAATTCAATTTTGACACTTAAATTTACAAAAAATTAATATAAAGATATTAAATCCTAAAAATAAATTTTATTTTGTCTAAAAATCCTCCTTAGAGTTAACTTATCACACTGGTTTTCGAACTCGAAGTAATAAATGTCACTCTAGACGTATGTACCAAATTTCATCGCGATCGGTCCTTTTTTACAAAAGTTATCGCGCCTACGGACAGGTATATATATATATATCCTTATATATATATATATATATATGAAAATGAACGAACGGTGTTTTTGGGGTCTGGGGACATCAAAATGAAAAGTTACGGTGGTCCCGTGCTTAAGTCTTACCACGCCGCCTACGGTAATAGCTACTTCCCTATAGGGGGAAATTCGCTAAAACATGATAAAGATAATCAGCTGTTAATATATTTCTTATGGAAAACATGTATTTTAAAGTTTTTCACCATAAATCATAAAAAATCAAATTATAACAATTATTTGTAAATCTACAGGGAGAAAGCTTCCCAACGACCCGTTAATTGTTAAAATTCTCTGGTAGAACTGTAGATTTAGTTGTGGGCCTACTGTACAAAGTTTTGCAAAAAAATCTCTTACTCAGTATTTATTCACAACTATAAATTTGGAAGTTGCTTAGCTTTTTGCAAATAAATTTATAGTGCTGAAGAAATCGACCAAAGTGGAAGGTAATATTCTGAAAATTTCCTAAAAAACACCGTAATCCATTTCTTGAAAATACTGATAACTGGCAGCCAAAACAAAGGAACATAAAAAACCTGTTTAAGGCATTTTTTGTAGAAAACATCTGGGTATTTAATTTTTTTCTCCATAAATCTTGAAAAAATCAAGTTTTTAATGTTTTCAGATGTAAACTTCCCGAAACTTATTCATTAATAAAATCGGTCCTGTAGCACTGTAAATTTAGTTGTACAAAGGTTTAAAAATATGTCTCTATATCTCAAAATTTTTCTCACCACTATAAATTCGGAGTTTGCTCAGTTTTTTTGCTAATAACTTTTAAATTGTACTGAAATCGACCAAGGTTGAAGATGACATTCTGAAAAAGAATAACATTTCCTACAATTTGCTACTAAACATTTCTTGAAAATACTGATAAACTGGCAGCAAAAACTTGGCTACAAATAGAACCTTAAAAAACAAGCTGTTTAGTATATTTCTTATATAAAATATGTGTTTTACTTCTTTAAAAAATCCAACTTTAATAATTATATTTGTAACTCCACACGGATTAAGCTTTCCAACGACCCGTTTTCAATGTTTCCTTATGGAAAACATGTGTTTTTTTACTTTTTCACCATAAATCTCAACAAAAACAAACTTTCATAATCATTTGCAAATCTACAGGGAGAGAGCTTTCCAACGACCCATTAATTAATAAAATCGGCCCTGTAGAACTGGAGATTTAGTTGTCTGAAGACTGGATTAAACTGAATTATTATAAGAGTACATAAGAATAACATAGGGAAAATGTACTGTGTTTACTGCTTTCAATATCTCGGTAACCAATGGACACGGAGCACATTCGAATGGAGAAATTATTCGAAGCACAAAATCATTTGTTTTTTCGAGCTCAGTTCAATGGGGCAAACAAAAACTGTTTTTTATGTAAAAAACTAAAAAAAAAATTTGGGGGTTTCTCCCCTTTTACCCTCCCTTTCAGGTAGTTCGATCGGGCTGGTTTCCGAAGTCGTTCGCATGACTACCACTTTACAAGTCTGTAACCAGTTTCAATAACATTGTACCATATTATCGTGTTAATCATAATATTATTGTGTCACATATACAATTTTGGACGATGTTTTTGCTTCTGGGGTCCCCAAAACGAAAATTTATCATGGTTTGGAGCTTTATAACAGCTTCTTCTCTAAAGGGGAAATTCACTACCGTACACTACATACAACTATTAATTTTTTTCCGAACAAACCTTTGGTTCTGGTAGGCCTTCACTACCTGGACAGCTGCAGAGACGCCTTTAAGACCTTGAAAATGATGACAACAATAGTAGCTCTATACATCCATGAGGTATGTAGATGGTAAAGCTCTGCAAAGGAACAGGACATTCACCTTCACATGGTGAGCTTTACCCCCTGCCAGCGCACCATCTAAAGCGATTCGAATCAAAACCATCGTTCATCGGCAGAAAAATTCACAACACATTGCCTCAAGAATTTCATTTGAAGGGAGGAAACTCGCTGAAATCGGCGCTGAAAGAATGGCTCCTAGACCGTCCATTCTACTCACTGGAAGAATTACTCAATGGGACCTACCAGAGCTGACATACCAGACTGAAGACTACTCATGAAGTAGAAGATACCATAAAAAACCTTTTGCTTTTTTATACAGATAAACTTTATCTGCATGATTGACGCTGTTACAATTCTTTACTTCTTGTAAATAAAGAATATTGTCTTTTGTGTATAAATCAGCACTGAAAGAATGTATGTAATGCGCAAAGTTAACATTTTAGGGGAAAGTCTTAAGGTTAACGGCGTCCAATCGTAAAATTGCAAATGTCTAAAATAAATATGATCAAATCAATCTATATAATTAATACGCAAGCTTGATTTTTGTGATCCCTTTTTCTCAGCCTGTGTAACGTAGGAAAAATCCAAGTACATCGTAAGAATTGTATTTTTTGTAGATGTGCAAAATCCCATTGTAATCTATATTGTTTCTTTTTGAATTGTAGAAAAATAATTTGAAATAATAAAAAAAACATGGGCTTTATGAGTTGCCATTTACGCTGGGATTTAACGATTTTTAAAATGTGATGTCACGCAGTAGGCATGAAAATCAACAGTTCAATTTCTGATGTAAACAAGTATTAGTATCATTAAATTGTTATTTAAAATATTAATTTATTTAAAACTTTTTACTCACAAAACAACTAGCATAAATGGTTTAAAATAAGTATATCAATTTTAGCGTTAATTAGTTTATTTATCGTCCGTAAGTAAATGCGACTTTCTAAGTTATAATAGTTTAGCCTGTGAGAAAAAGCTATTGCACTTGATATTTCTCAAATAACGCAAAATAGATTAGAGTTAAACCTTCACTTGAAGATAGCCAATCAGTTTGAGTAATGGTGTTCCAGTAATTTTTCAAAGTATCTCCCTAATTACCGACAATACTAATTTGCTTCCTTTCTACACATTAAGGTCTCGTAATTTGTTCCTGATGTACATATTTTGAATTTTGTTACATTATAGTTCGATTTAGAATACAGTTTGATTTATTCTGAATGTAACGATAGAAAAGTCTAACGATCAAAACCGCCACACCAGTTTAAGGAGTTGTATCAAGTACTTGCACAATCAATTATTCGCTTGACCATTTAAATATTCATATCAATCTATTTATATTATTTTATCGCACAGCGTGTCAAACGACGAGTAGACTTACAAAAGCTTTATATTTGGGCGCCCGCTTGATTCTCTGAAGCGTCGCTGATCAGCTGATCGTCGCCAAGGTTGGCAAACACCTGTTGCCGGCTCCCGTAACCGGCTGAGGCTGGAATAAGCCGGCGGGGGGCGGACGGTTCGCCTCTATGTCAGCGATCTCTATAATAGAGATCGCTGCTCTATGTCGATAACAACTTCGCTTTCATGTTGTAAATCATAAAAATTCACAAAATATAAACAGGGCTATAAAATAATGATTTCTTTTTAACTTACAACGTGGCTTCTACAAACATAGGACAGGACAAGGTTCATTCAAGCTTTGTAGAATACAGTGTTGAGAAGACTTTCACAAGTTTTGTTTAGTAAGTGGCAAAAGAAAAAGTATTAGGGAGAACACAGTAACAATAACAGATATAAGAGCAAAGTGTTAATTGCATCTCTCGTTCTGTTGGTGGTGTAGCCCATTGACGTGTGGAGTGGCCTCGGCGGCTTTGACACTCGTTTGCGGCGGGAGTGAAGTGGCTTTCAAGCGGCTTTGAAACCTCGATGGTCCGGGTCCGAGAGGAGATTTGATGTAATTGAAAAGCCAGTTGATGGTGGGAGTTTAGTGAGTTGTGGTACACAACTCGTGTCATGTGACCTGTCGATGGTAGGCCTGTATGTGGAGGTGGGAGCGGGTAATCGTGGCTTGAAGCCCTTTGATTCCGTGACTTTCAAACGGTTTTATGTCCGTTATCGATAAAATGATAAGGCTTTCAAGTGGTTTTGAGTCACCTTTCGACGAGGAGGTGTTTGCTTTGTTCTGAGACACGAGGAGGGGCAGAAAGGGGCTGCATTCAAACAGTTGTGACGTTGTGACTATGAGTGGCTGAGTTGAGTAATGCAGCTCTCGAGATACCTTGGCGGTGCGAGTGCGAAGGTCCGTGCACTATCATAGTCAAGTGGCTCTCAAGTGGTTGTCGTGGTTTTATTCCCCCTGAGTACCATTAAAAATTTCACGAATCAATTATTAATTACGCCTGATTTTGTTTTGTTGTCTTATTTACTGTAGTTTAACTAATTTTGAGTGTTCTTTGTCAACAGAGGAAATTAAAAAATTTAATCTGAAACGGTTTAAACTCGAATCTTATTACCGTCAATTAATGGGAATCTTTACTGCATTGTTTCATCAATTGCTGCATAGGCCAATAAAAATATTCTATGGGCATAGTTTTAAATATTGTTTATAATTTACGAAGTATTTAAAACTTAATAAATAACTTACCGATATTTTATAATATTTGAAAGTTTAGTAAGAAATGTTAGAATGTTACATTATTCTACCCACCACCCCTTCAACTGTAGGAAATCAACCGCTTACTAAAATAAACGGTATCAGCAACCTGACACATACTTTCTCCCTTAAAGCCATTTAAAGTAAGAAAAACATATGATGAAATAAAACAAATTTACAATAATCTCACGAATACATGGCAAATTTAATCGAAATCAGTTAGTAATTAATTAACGGATTTATCGGTTTTTAAATATTTGCATTAAAAATACTGTAACATCAGACAACGCACTGCTTTTACTGTCAAACGAAAATATCACTCATCTCCGCAACCAGTTGACGTAGGACATTAAATCAAAATACTGGATTTTTTCAAGCCACATTTAGTGGTTGTAAGTAGATTTTGATTAATTATTATGATTTTAAGTGAGTTTGAAAAATTTGAATTTTTACACTTAAGTTTCTATAACTTATGAACCTGAATTTTCACAGATATACGGGTGGTGTAATTTTCACTACCAAGTATGAAATTTTTATTAAAATAGTTGGAGCCGTTTTTGAGAAACTTTGATTTTTGTTGTTGTAAACGGGTTCTTTAGGGTATATACCCTTAAAAATCAAAAATTCAAAAAACTTCTGGATATATTTCAATTTTATACCAACGTTCCAAATTTAATGAAAATCGGATGACCACTGGTGTTGTCTCTAGCTTTAGTTTATTATTACCATACATCCACGCCCACACACACACACACACACACACACACACACACACACACACACACACACACACACACACACACACACACACACACACATACACACAGACAGACGCCACTCTCCGAAAACCACTTTTTTGGGATTCAGGGAGCACTAAAACAAATTTATCCACTAATAACGGAAATTCGAAAATTTTGACGAAAACAATACCTTCTCCATTATGTATGGGGGAAGAAAGAAAGTAAAATTGAAAACTTTACAAATTAATTGCTGTTTCAGTTCATTTCAGCTGATTTGATATCATTTATCTATTTATTCACTTCATTCGCACTATTATTAGATTTTAAGAATGTAATAAATATTTTCCGCAAGCCCTGCAGTAGAGGGACTGCCACAACACTGCATGTGTGACATCGGCGGTCACTGTGTTGTGGCCGCCAGTTATTGACGATTAGAAGCCGAGTGTGCGATTGATGGATTTATCAACACTCGCTGTTGTCGATTGATTCTGAACGTGAAAACTCCACAATCACTGATTGACAGACTGCTCTGTGGAAATTAGTTTCAGCCGAATCCTCAAATAAATTGCTCCACTTTGGTATTCCAACAATCCACGAGGTATTACATGTTTTGTCCATGTTATTATTGGAAATATTTAAAAACAAAATATAGATTATGGTCGATATTTTTAAAATAACCATGGACCCTTTTGAACATTTTACAAAAGAAATCAATATCTCGTTGATTATTTTAGCTGTGGCACATCAAGAACACAAATTAATGGATAACAACCTTCAATTGTTATACACCTCCCCTTAACAAGATGGATTAGCAACCTCTCGAGTGGCGGTATGTGGTCTGTTACTTGGGCAAGTGTGATTATAATAATTTTGGGTACACTTTAAATCGGAAGTGGTTTTAATGGCCAACATCCGCCTTGGCCAATATAGCCTTTATTTACCCCTATGTACATGGATTTTATATTAGTATATTCATAATGTTTGAGGTGAAGTTATTATTTGTTCACTAAAACCAAAATATTTGGTTGCTTACGTCAGCTCTGTTTAGTTTTATTTAAATTTTGAGGACCAGGTTTTTAATAGCCACAACAAAGGTTGTATGTATTTATAAAGATAATTTATTTGATATAAATAAACACCTTCTTTCATTCAACATGAAATTTGCTTAAAAACAAAGGATACTATAACAATAATTTATATTAGATAATGTTAATATTAGTTATTTAAAATACTATTTAAGAATGTTTTTCTTCAATTATTGTTATTATATAAATGATTCTTTAAGATTTTGAGAGAATGTTTTAAAATTATTATTGATATTTCTTCCAACGTACTCTTTTTCAGAGCAAACTTATTTCTACTGTACCGAGATGTTGGAGCGGCAAGTCCGAAGTCGGAGCGGCGGCGGCGGCGGGACCGAGACGCCGACGGTCGTGATAATTGCTGAGAGGCATCGCGAGATTGAGATTGTGCAAGAGTCAAAGCAGGCAATGAGCACAGTTGTCAAAGGATGTATTATTAAGCAAGGGGGCTGAAAGAGTAATAACCCCGGGCGGCGAGCGCAAGCGCCTCCTCCGCTGCGGGAGAGACTCTCGTACAATTATAATGTGTCCGAGACATTTCAAGAATTTGTCAAGCTTAACGCCTTCTCGCCTCTTAGCTCCTCAGCCTAACACTTCCGCTCTTGGAAATTATACGGTTGTTCGTTGGAGTTTTAATACGAATGGACTCAGTGAATTGTTGTCTAATGATAAATTTAAGGGTTTTGATTAAATTATTTGTTAGTACCGGATTTATTATTACATATCTGTGATGTGTTCCAGCGGTCTATATGACTTGTAATAATTTAAGGGTTGAATATATATACAGAAATATTTTAGGCGTTTTGTGGAATATTGAAGCATGTATTCAGTACATTGCTGCACTTCCTGGCCAACAGCGATGGTACACTTAAAATTTCTAAATACGGAATGTCAACTGATGTCATTATTTACAAATTGTTCATTAATTTTTCTGTGAAACTTACTATGAAACAATTATTCGTGCATAAATAAATATGAAGTAGTTTTTTGGGTGTGAAGTGCAGATTGTCTCCCAGGAGAAGAGGTTGCCTCGGGTTACAATTCTCCTGAGAGTGTTGCATTTCACTTTACTCCCGTAACACAACTAACATTTTCCCTCATGGTGTAAGGAAAAAAGAAAGGTGTGTGTAGGCTCCGCTGATGTGACATAGTTGGGCTCATGCAACTGGCGCTTACGACGACTACAATACAAACCAGTTAATACAACTCAATTAAAACATTTTGTGTACGGTTTTAGTTCTGCAGTAAAACCGCTAGGTCCGCTAGTTTCTCGAGCCCAGGAACGTCATACCAGCTGACCGTGCACACACCTTTCTTTTTTCTTTACGCACCATGACTTTCTCCCACCTGTACGAATAAGTAGATAATACTACTTGAATTATTATTGCATTATTGGCATGTAAAACACGATTGTAACAAAGGAAAGTTAATTGTACGGTACAGTAGGCCCTACTGATTGTCATAACTCCAAAACCATAATTGTTTCAAAGCATCCGGTTGTTTTATTTTTCCTGCACTAATCAGCTGTTAGCGCCTGCAATCCGTTGAGCTGCAACATATTTGCAAACTACATACACATAAGTGGAAATTTAAAGGTGCTTTTGAATAATTTATTTCAATGTTATTCTTATGGGTTTATCTACCGCCGGAAGATAATGTTATTCTGCTCAAGGGCAAACTATTATTTAACAACCTTTACAAGGAGAAAACCGACTAAACATGGCAGGTGAGGAACAATGTATACTTGTCTACCGATCTTGAACAAATAGTGAGCATCAGTCTAATTTTCATTATTTGTGAAACCGCACTGTAATGTAGTTCGTGAGATAATAAATGAATGTAAATTCATGAGATAATACGTCGAGAACGAGGTTTTGCAGGGGTCTCATGCACAGATTGGTTAAGCGGGGTTTCGTAAAATCTATCCTGGCCAACACAGTATGGGTCGTGACAGCCTCGGTACAATGTACACGGCTGGCGGCCCGCCACGGCTATTTGTGTTCTCAGACACTGTTGTAAACTGCTATAAACACGCTGAACGGAGCGACGGAGGCCGCGCCGACACCCGCCCTAGAATGCTGCACCGTGCAGTCGGTGTGGGAGCGACGGAGGCCGCGCCGTCACCCGCCCCAGAATGCTGCGCCATGCAGTCGGTGTGGGATCGACGGAGGCCGCGCCGTCACTCGCCCCAGAATACTGCACCGTGCAGTCGGTGTGGGAGCGACGGAGGCCGCGCCGTCACCCGCCCCAGAATGCTGCACCGTGCAGTCGGTGTGGGAGCGACGCCGACGGAGGCCTCGCCGTCACCCGCCCCAGAATGCTGCACCGTGCAGTCGGTGTGGGAGCGACGGAGGCCGCGCCATCACCCGCCCCAGAATGCTGCACCGTGCAGTCGGTGTGGGAGCGACGGAGGCCGCGCCGTCACCCGCCCCAGAATGCTGCACCGTGCAGTCGGTGTGGGGGCGACGGAGGCCGCGCCGTCACCCGTCCCAGAATGCTGCACCGTGCAGTCGGTGTGGGAGCGACGGAGGCCGCGCCGTCACCCGCCCCAGAATGCTGCACCGTGCAGTCGGTGTGGGAGCGATGGAGGCCGCGCCGTCACCCGCCCCAGAATGCTGCACCGTGCAGTCGGTGTGGGAGCGACGGAGGCCGCGCCGTCACCCGCCCCAGAATGCTGCGCCATGCAGTCGGTGTGGGAGCGACGGAGGCCGCGCCGTCACCCGCCCCAGAATGCTGCGCCATGCAGTCGGTGTGGGAGCGACGGAGGCCGCGCCGTCACCCGCCCCAGAATGCTGCACCGTGCAATCGGTGTGGGAGCGACGGAGGCCGCGCCGTCACCCGCCCCAGAATGCTGCACCGTGCAGTCGGTGTGGGAGCGACGGAGGCCGCGCCGTCACCCGCCCCAGAATGCTGCGCCGTGCAGTCGGTGTGGGATCGACGGAGGCCGCGCCGTCACCCGCCCCAGAATGCTGCACCGTGCAGTCGGTGTGGGAGCGACGCCGACGGAGGCCTCGCCGTCACCCGCCCCAAAATGCTGCACCGTGCAGTCGGTGTGGGAGCGACGGAGGCCGCGCCGTCACCCGCTCCAGAATGCTGCACCGTGCAGTCGGTGTGGGGGCGACGGAGGCCGCGCCGTCACCCGCCCCAGAATGCTGCACCGTGCAGTCGGTGTGGGGGCGACGGAGGCCGCGCCGTCACCCGCCCCAGAATGCTGCACCGTGCAGTCGGTGTGGGGGCGACGGAGGCCGCGCCGTCACCCGCCCCAGAATGCTGCACCGTGCAGTCGGTGTGGGAGCGACGGAGGCCGCGCCGTCACCCGCCCCAGAATGCTGCACCGTGCAGTCGGTGTGGGGGCGACGGAGGCCGCGCCGTCACCCGCCCCAGAACGCTGCACCGTGCAGTCGGTGTGGGAGCGACGGAGGCCGCGCCGTCACCCGCCCCAGAATGCTGCACCGTGCAGTCGGTGTGGGGGCGACGGAGGCCGCGCCGTCACCCGCCCCAGAACGCTACACCACGCAGTCAATGTGCGTAAGGCATAGCCAGGTGTCAATAAGCACAACGTCCGGCCTTGCTAAACCAGGCGAGTAGTATACTGTCTGCTTACAAATATTCGGATAGAAAAGGGAGCATATATGATCAAATAAATTATGGGCCATGGCCCCATGCAATATGCAGTAACAGCTTATTAAGTGTAATTTCTGTTGATCCAATTACACCTGCCGTAGTTGAACAAATAATGTTTCTCCTCTTTATTAGAAACAATAGATTTCATTTTATAAATTCAAATGTTTGGCCCTACGAGTAATCCCGGATTCAAAAGATTCAGGCGTAACATGAATAATTGAGTGAACCGTATTTTTTCACAATTAACTAACGAAAGTTTACTAAAATATTTACATAGGACGTATTCGTTTCACCTCCAAAAACTTAAATTTTTCCTTAAAAATGAGCTTAAATAAGCAAAAGTAGTACAGTATTTTGTATTCAGCTATTTAGGGGGAAATTTGAGGAAAGCGACCAGGTTGCAGTTTTCGCCGCAGCGTAACAGCTGAGCGCGCCATTGTTCATTGCTGCCACAGACACGTGATTAATTATTATCGCATCGACAGCCCCACTATCTGGCGGGAAACTGCATTGCTTCCTGTTCCAACTTGGTTGTTGATATTTTTTCGGAAATAATTTTTCAATTACATTTGTTAAACAATTAAAATGAGGACGCAAATTTACGGCGTTAATAACGGCATACTATAACGGATAAAATTAATATATATAGCCTACATCAAATATACTGTAAAATTACTCATTTGCACTGAGTTTTTTTTTCAATTTGATAAGCTTTAATTATGCTCCAAATACGTATTCATCTACATCTAAAAGTATTTTTTTTAATAGGTAAAAAGTTGGTTGGTTACCTTTGTTCAAATAGTTTTCTGTCCGATGTACCGTATTCGATACTATGTTCATATATTTACGGTCCATACAATGTATAGCAGTGTACAAATACAAAATCACTCCATTATCATATACTCGTAAACGTTGATGAATTGATCAAAGTCCATTGATTGTTAATTGCGACAATCCCAACTCTAGAGCGACCACAGCTGATTGTGACGTCATTCGAAGGCTTGTTAATCAGCTGATGGTGACAACCCGCGACTTTCGGTTTACGCCAGAATAACAGGAGGTAAGGCGCAATGCGCAATAGTATTTCTGTGCCGCTCTGGTGTTATCAGGTTGGCAATGAGGGGAGAAGTAAATTCGTTCTTTACATTATTGACCCGAATTAAAAAAAACTTCAGTAATGGGAGTGAAACCATTTGATTGTTCGAACATAAAAAAATATTTTTAAGAACTGGAAGAAATTAAATTGGTTTAATCGGGTTCCATTCGTCAGTTAAAGAAAACTAGTGGAAGGGGCTAAAAGCCCCATTGCACAAAATACCTTCGTAGTAAACTGGCTTTTCATCATACTGACACAGAAACATATGTTTTCAGTTCCTTTTTGTTGGCTCGAAAGTTAAGCTGACCATTCACGTACGTGCCCCGCACGCCGTGCATTGCACGCCATGCAACGTCTCAACATTGGTCTTATGAGACGTGCCGCGCACGCCGATGCCCACAAACGTATGGCACGGCGCATAGGACCATTGTTGTATTAATGCACGGCGAGCAATGCACGGCGTGCAAAGCACGAACACAGAGTAATAATGAACTTGGTAAAGAGTTGGCACTCCCATATTAACTCGGTGGTAAGGGAACAGTAGCGCTGTCTGATAAAAGTGCTACGAACTAAAAAGATCGATGCGATATATCGATGGTCGTCGATGCGATATATCGATCGTCGTCGATGCGACATATCGATCGTCGTCGTCTGCTTTGTTTATATTTTCGTTTTCTTGTTTTGTTTGCTAGACTTTCAATTTTAATGACTTTACCGATTTGTTTAGATTAAATTGATTAAGTACGTTTGCAGCTAGTGCAAGTTGTTTCGCGAAATACCGTACTGTACTGAGTGATTCATATTGTGCTTAAAGCGATTGATAGAAAATAAATACGTAGATGTTTACATAAAAGCACTTAATAAAAATTAATTTAGTTAATTTTTATTAAGTGTTTTTATGTAAACATCTACGTATTTATTTTCTATCAATAGCTTTAAGCACAAATGAATCACGCAGAACAGTATTTCGCGAAACAACTTACACTAGTGAGAAACGTACTTTAGGTATTTTCCCACACTCAAATTAATTCCAACTCGTTTTGGTTGTGTACACGTCGCGTCGTGACAGAAAATCAGGGGAAACGGAATAGGAAGTTAGCAGATCGTTATCGTGGTTTTGATTGGCTGATTCAGTTATTGGTGGTTTATTGGTTTATTTTAGAGGAATCAAATCAAATCAAATCAAATCTTTATTGCCGTAAGACATTTTTAACAAATGTGTAGCAAAAGTCAGCTATACAATTACATGTATAGCAAATAAAATTACTTACAGCTATTTTATATTGCTGCCACTCACACACGCAAACTCGCAACAATAAACCGCCATTCACACTCATTCACACATGGACTCTCCCCCTGTTGGAATTTAACGATCGATGAATTCCCCCACCGAGTAACATGCGGAAGCCACAAGGTAGCCTTTCAATCGAGACTTAAATTTTGACAAATTTTGTTCAGACCTCAGGTTTTCAGGAAGAGCGTTTAGGAATTTTACTCCCATCTGCGAGGGGAGGTGCTCAAAAGCTGCCGTTCGATGTTGAGCAACTCGGTAATCGTGTCTTGCTCTTGTCTCATACCGATGGATGTCGCTGCCCTGCGTGAGTACGACATTTTTCCGGCAGTACAAAGTTGTTTCCAAATGTACATGCCTGCAAGGGTCAGCAACCCTAAATTCCTGAAGGTCTGTCTGCACGACTCTCTATAATTTAGTTTTCCAATTATTCGGACAGCTTTCTTTTGCAATCGAAAAACCCGCTTGAAGTTTGCCTTTGTACAGCAACCCCATAACCGAATTCCATGAGAAAGGTGTGGGTAAATAAGGCCAAAGTAGGCCATGAGCTGTACTTCGATGTTGCAGTACTTTGAAATACTGCGTAAGGCAAAAAGTCCAGAAGAAATCTTTCCACAAATTTTGTCGATGTGATCACTCCAAGACAAAAACCTGTCCTCCAAGTACATCCCCAGAAACTTGACCGATTCCGCTTCCTCAATGGCAACGTCATCAACCAGCACCGATGGATGAAACTCAGGGTTCAGGTTTCTCAACGAGAACCTCAAGTAGTTTGTCTTGGAGTGGTTTGTCATCAAATTGTCGGCTTGGAAGTATTGAATGCAACAATTTAGATCTTCAAATGCTGAGACCTCAAGAGCTCTTAGAGACTGAGATCTAAAGCAGGGAGTCGTGTCATCAGCGTATTGAATAATATGCCCATGTGAAATGGATGATTGGACATTATTTACATAAATCAAGAAGAGGACAGGGCCGAGGATCGAACCCTGGGGTACTCCAAATCGAATCACAGTCTGTTCCGATACTGAGCTTGAAATTTGAACAACTTGGCTTCGGTCATTTAAATATGATCTCAGCCAATTAAAGGGAGTGCCACGTACCCCATAGCACTCTAACCTGTTAAGCAAAACTGAATGCTCCACGCAGTCAAAAGCTTTTGACAGGTCAATGAAAATGCTGAGCGTTTTTTGATTGTTTTCCAAGCCTTCAACAACCAAATCAACGAGTTCTGTGACTGCATCAATGGTTGATTTTCCTGGTCTAAAGCCAAATTGGCTATCCGACAAAATGTTGTGTTTTTCTAGGAATGCAAAAAGTCTTTCCAGAAAAACTTTTTCAAAAACTTTGCTCAGTACCGGTAAGATCGAAATAGGGCGGTAGTTGCTGGCTACCGTGGGGTCATCTTTTTTGAAAACTGGAACTACCTTTGCCTTTTTTAGTTCCGTTGGAAAGATACCGCTTTCAAAAGACAGATTGATCATTGTAGTCAATGGGCAAACAATGCTCTCCGAGCATTGTTTTATTAACCACATTGACACGCCATTGACATCTTCAGACAATTTTGAGGGAAAATTTTGGATCACACGAGCCACCTCATCAACACACTGGAGACAGCATCATAGACGACACTGGCCCTAAAATACAGTCTCCGTTTGCCTTTAATTTTGTAACACGGAATGTAGTGGCAGCACTGCATCCGTAGAAAATGTTCCTCTGTTTTTTATAAGTTAGGTTTGAAGGTATGAGAAACGTATGTTTATGCAAGGACTACGTTATGATTGAAGGTATGTTTTTTTCTGCGTAGTATGATGAAAAATATCGTACGTTACCCGGCCGGGAAGTTTTGCCGTACTCGCATGAAAATCCCGCACTCGCTTTCGCTAGCGCGGGAACCATCATGCTCGTCCAGCAAATCAGTACTTCCCGGCCTAGTAACGTAATATACTATTTCGATACACCATATACTAATATCTAGCACATGGTTTTCAAACAAGTATCAGCGTGTTTTATTTAACAAAGCCGACATTTTTAGATCCCAATGCTTTTTAAATGGCAGATATTCTAAGAAGTTATGTTTTATTTCGTGGTAAATTTCTAGCAATTCCAGTATTTTTCCCGAGTCCTTGGCATCAAGGCCTTCATTTTGAGCCCTCTCCCATTATCCTGCGACTTGCCAAACGCCCATAATTTCGACGAAAACATTTCTCTTGTACGTTTTTTTTCATTTTTTTCATTCTTAATCATGCTTAATAAGACAGGTGCTGGCTCCAGAAACGACCCTTCAAAAAGCTACTAACTTTTCTCGGGATCGATCCGGCTACCTACATGTTTGTAGGCGGGCACTATAACCCGCCGTAATTATATTTATGAATATTTATTTATATATTTAATTTATATTTAAATTAATGTTTTATAGTTCATGGCATATTTTTTATAACTAATTTGGATCTTTCAACATTCTTCGAATATCCTGGCCAATATTCTAATAATTTTAAATTGCCTGGCATAGAACGGCGATTCATTACAAAATTACTATTTACTCCCACTAAAATTTCCAAACTAACAAAATGAAACCTGCGTTTCTACTAAGCCGCCGCGTCGATTAAAACATGTAGCAGTGCACCATTTGAGTGAACAAGTTTTAATGCCATGCCACTAGAGATTTACAAACACGCGTAGTCAAGGCCAAGTCAGTTGATATATTTTTGCAAAATTTACTGACAAAATCAATTTATTGAAACTAAACTAGAACTGACGCTGAGGTTTAACATAACTATATCTAGACAACTTTGGGCCACGGTAATGTTCTGAAGTGGTGCATCGCTGCACTGACATGTCAGTGGCTAGTTGCGTCACTAATATATGTAAAAACACATATTAGAGGAATTATTCCCAATGACGTGTCACTGCAGTTCTACACTAAAAGTGACACGTCATTATGTATATATTTTTTCGTGGTTTTTTTCGTGCTACTAAGAAGTCAGTTATAGTGACGCCACATCCTATCGAAATCCTAGGTCGACGGGCATTGATTGTGAGCAGGGCGCGGGCCAGCGCAGCGGCCAGAAACAGAAACAGCGCGCTCGTCGTTAGTTTCAAAATCAAAATCAAATCAATATCAAAATATGTTATTGTAGTAAGACAATACAAATTGCATTACAAACGTCAGAACTAACATCATAACATACTAAATTTGTTACCATATATAATTATAATACCCCCGTTGCAGCAGACCTGCATACTCAGCGAATTTCAAGTGCAAAACAACATATTTCGATCCAACATAGCGAGATTTGACATGTTTTTGTAAGCTCCATAAGAATAACATGGGGAATGAGTATGGAGGTTTGCTGCTACAGGTATATTAAAACTGGGTGGTTTTAATTCAATATTTAGTAGATCTGAACTAGAAGAAGCCATTTACCAAGTTTTATCATGATATGTTGAGAAATAAGCGAGATATAGAATTTTACTTATTTCCCATAAGGTTAACATTGGGACAACGTACTGTGTTTACCACTTTCAATATCTCGGCAACCAATGGACATAGAGCCATGATTCAAGATACTAAATTGTTTGTTTTTTTGGGCTGAATTCAATGGTGCCAATAAAAATTTGAAAAATTTTATTTTTCTATATAAAAATCTCAAAAAACCCATTTTTGGGGGGGTTTACCCCCCTTTACCCCCCCTTCCGGTGGTCCGATCGGGCTGGTTTACGAACTCGTCCGAATAATTACTACTTTACACGTCTATGCCAAATTTCATTCCGATTGGACCATTTTTGCGCAAGTTATCGTGCTTAAAGACACATATATATATAGATATATATATAGATATATAGATATATAGATATATATATATATATTTATGAAAGTGAACGAATGGTGTTTTTGGCATCTGAGGACCTCAAAAAGAAAAGTTATGACGGTGTTAGGCTTAGGTCTTACCATGAGACCTACGGTAACAGCTTCTTCCCTATAGGGGAAATTCGCTAAAACATATAGGCTATAATCAGAGTTCAATCATATTTTCTTCGCTGGGAGTGATTTAGATTATAGAAAACAATTCATCTACAAAGTAATGAACGACGGAATGATCGGTGCAATCGAGAAAATAAAAGCGGACCAAATACAACAGCAATATAAAATATTTATTTTTTTATTGTTTTGAGCAGTGGCGAATGCTTATCTGAAATTAGGGTTTCTCGGCGCGAATCGAATCCAACTGTTATGGCTTACATCCAACTGGTGCTGCTAGTGAGTGTTAAGTTGGTGCTCCCGTTCGACGAAAGCATAAAGGAGCATATGGGATTATGAGGTTTCAATTATGCGTGCATTTTACCCTCATAAATAAGTTAGTGTCCATAAAATAGTGATAAAATAAAAATTCAATACTTAAGGATATTATTTAATTTGGCGATAGCTTTAATTTTATATTGATTGCAGATAAATTTTTAAAGTTGTGAATGTTTGATTACACAGACATTTAGGGGACTTCGTACTGTATATGATGGTGAGAAGGTTTCGGGAGTGGAAGTAAACTCATCATAACCGAGTGACACCTTTCGCACGGCTAGGCTGGACAAACATCCCTCGGAGTGCGGTATTGTAAACACTGTTATTCGCCTCTGGCCTCAATAATGTGTGATCTGCCTAACGTGGCGCTTCGTTTGCACTTACATGAAAAGTTGTTATGGCATCGTTATATTAGTTTCGTATTATAATGACTAGCAGATACCCGCGGCTTTTCCGCTGAAAAGACAACTAGTTATATTAAATGACATAACGTAATGTGCAATTTTTACAATTAAACAAATGAACTGATTCCTCATAATAATATAATATATCTGTACTATGATTTTGAAGCCGTCAATCACACCTTCCAGGTGGCAGCTGGTTCACCTTGTTTGAAATGAGGAGATGAACGTTTCCTCTATAAATGTTTCTGATTATGGCATGAATTGGCCATGATTAGCCAACACACTCTCATTTTACAATTTAGCCATAACACTGATGAAATTTCCTAATTAATTAATTATTTAACTTATAACATTGTAAAACTGTTTGTACTGAACAATATGCTATTGTCATTTCTGAGGATTGAACCCAGAACGTCCATCGCACAATGCACTTGCCTCAATCCTGCCAGCCAATGTAGGACTCGTGAGAATGTCAGGCATAACTCAGGATAGAAAACTGATACAGGTGACAAAATAAGATGCTAAGGGCGAATTCTCGACTTAAAATATGAAACATATGCGCTTTTTATATACACTGAAAACTGAGAAAAAGGACAATAGACGTGTTGGCCAAATTGAATTTGGTTTCCTTACTGAATTCTCTTAAGTCATTCACAATCACATTGAAGATCAGATCACTCATTTAGATGATAGAGGCAAAAAATGTTGTAGAAAAAATCTATTATTTGCAACTTAAATCACCCTAACCCACTCTACCCTCGTAAAATTTTTTATTTTGAAAAACTTGTTTCTATTAGATGCTTTTATACTCTAAATGGATAGTCTATTCAGAGTTTCAACACTCTAGTTTAAGTACTTCGAGCGGTACGCAAAACGCAAGTAGATTACGTAGTTTTTGATAAATATAATATAGTATATGGCCGTAATAGATTTTTATATTTTATTTTTTTATAAATTTGATGCTGTATATTTTTCATCCCTTAACATTATTCTATGGCCAAACTGAAAAAGACAGTCATTTTAAATTTTATAATAACCCCAATTCAGTCGGTCAGTCAGTAAACCGTTTTGGCTTTTATTTCTTAGATTTATACTGTTTGATCGGCTGAAAATTAAATTAAACTCTAAATATTACTTACAGGGCTATCTAGTGACGGATCTACACGTACTGTCGCCCGGGGCACAATCAGCGTTTGGCGCCCCCCCCCCCGCAACCTATTATAAGAATTCTAATTTTTAATGACTCTTTGCTGTGATATATGAGCAATTATCTTATGCAACTGTGTTACCATGTATTTACCGTGCGCGGGTGGGTACACGAAACGTATCGATCCCAGGTAACCGTATAGGAATAACTTTTCAAAAATGTGAGCGACCGTGAATTTAATTATATGTATTTACCGATTGCAGGAATAACTTTAAAGTAAGCAAAGAGCCGTTTAATTTGATCGCGTGTATTTGCCATTCGCGAGTGTTTGGCGTGGCAGCGGCGGAAGTATGTTTGTGAAAGACGATAGCGCATCCACGGGCGGATTTCTGGAGGTGCCAGGGGGTGCCCGGCACCCCCTGATATTTGGTGAATTTGTTGGCAGTGAAGGGAAAAAATGTTTTCACCACAACTTTGATCGAGGTATTTGCATAAATTAAAAATGGTTGTCGTTAAATAAAATAAGTACCTACTTGGAATAGGCCTTAGAACAGACCATCTAAATAGGAGTTTGATGAGTCAATTTGAGCATACAACACTTCAAATGCTGAGTGAACTAGCACCCCCAAATTTTATGACCTAAATCCGCCCATGAGCGCATCTTTATTAATCACGGAAAAAACTCCCAATACATAACTTTAAGGTAACTATGCGGATACCTTAAAGTGCGGATACCTTTGTTGCAAAATAAATCATTGTTTATCATTCTTTTTGAGACAGGTACCTCATGGAGGACGTTACCCTGAATATGAGTGAAGGATGAGTGTGATGATCGTGATATTTAGTGATTATTTTTATTTTATAATAATTCCGCTTAATCCGTAATATTCACTTATCCGTAAAGAGGTCGGTCCAATTCATTACGGGTTATTGAAACTCCACTGTAATCAACATTGTCTAATACAATTTGACCAGTTTCAACCGATTCTTGTTACTAAGTTCCTGAATTGTGGATAGTATGATCATTTGACGTACTATTATAGCAAGTTTTTCCTCTGATGAAATAGGATACAGATTCCTACGATGCTTTAACAAAATAGAATTTACCAATAATAAGTTGTGCTATTTAACAATCTAAAATATTCTGAAAATTTATTTTTGTTCTTCTGAAAGTAATTTATAAACAACTGATAGCATCACTCATCCGTTTGACTGATGAACACATAGGATGATCACTTTCACTTTCCTAGGAACAACTAAATACTTTCGTCCTCCATGTACTCAAACACCATCTACTTCAAAAAATTCCTCACCCTCTTACCGAAAGAACTTCATTTTAGCGACAAAGCACATGACTGACAGGCTCCTCAGTCGCGGACGCTGGCGTTCATACAATGTCGCAAAATAACCTCACGATCATCGCTTACGCCGATCGTCAGATGCTACAGCCGCTCCTTGCAAAAAAAAACCTTTAACGGGACGAAAATAGGTTACTGGCTCGCCTAAAAACGGTCTGATTTAAATTATCAATAACTCAAATGAAAGCCAGTAATTTAGAGAGATTTTTTTAAAGAACACAAAAAATTATAATGCAGGAGATGTCGATATTTATTGAAAGAAACCCCTTAAAAACATTTTAATTTATGCTGATGGTTATCCACAGCGCGTTTCTAAATCCAATTTCAACAAACTGATGAGTAAACTGAAAGCCGATATTACAGTGAACGTTCTTAGACCAAAATATATTGTATAACTTGACAAGAAGTGGAGAAGATCTTAATAAAATGCAAATGCTGGAAAAATGAAAAATGATGTGTTATAGCCTATAACCTTACATTCCACCGATTCAAATGATCTCTTTCTCATATGAAAGCCTGTATAATGTATTGAATACTCCAAGACAAAAAATTACAAACCATTATTTAATCTGGAGATGAATAAAAAACAATAATAAATGTTACAAATTTGAAACTCCAATAAGAAATACATGGGGAAATTTTTATTTGAGATTAAGTCGAGCTACGCGGTATATATGTCGTAGCCACATGCTGTAATTGGGCACTTCATGAAGTGTTCAACGCTAACCGGACACTTCATGAAGTGCCCAGCTCGCCTGGGCACATAGTGTAATTGAACGGTTTCATTAAAAATTACAGCATGTCACCAACAAAACTGGGCACTTCATGAAGTGCCCAACGCTTGTTTGGCACTTGCTGTAATTATTTCTTTTACACTATGTGTCCAGCTCAGATGCTGGGCGCTTGACGTAAACACGTAAAACTGCTGTTTACGTAACTGTTAGTAGTATCCGATGTATTATTTTTAATTATAAAAATATGAATATTTGAAATATTTGGAAAACATTGAGAATAACATTGTCTACCAACAAACCATGAGGAGCTGTAATAATTCACCTGTATGTTTTCTTGCCTGTATGTTTTTATAATGGTTTCTTAAATATGTTTTCTGAGGTATTTTGGCTACACATATTTTTTTTTTTTTTTTGGGTAGGAGGTGGAATGCGTTTACGCACACTGAGGGGCTCGTTGTCCCCTCAGTAGTGTCGGACTCCCACGAGCTCGATGTCCCGTGAACTACCGACTAAACCACCTCCCTCGACACCGAGGACACTAGCCTGGAACTGTTTCACACATTACTTCGGGCTAGGCCTTTGATATTACGCCACTAAGGCAACCTCTGTAGGGAAAAGCTGAGGATTAAGGCCGATCGAGGTCGACCTTTTTCGCTCGAAGAATGGCCTGGACGAAGCGCTGGACGCAGTTCCAGATGCCCCTGGCTACACATAATAATAATAATAATAATAATAATAATAATTTTTTTTGTAGGAGGTGGAATGCGTTTACGCACACTGAGGGGCTCGTTGTCCCCTCAGTAGTGTCGGACTCCCACGAGCTCGGTGTTCCGTGAACTACCGACTAAACCACCTCCCTCGGCACCGAGGACACTAGCCTGGAACTGTTTCACACATTACTTCGGGCTAGGCCTTTGATATTACGCCACTAGGGCATCCTCCGTGGGGAAAAGCTGAGGATTAAGGCCGATCGAGGTCGACCTTTTTCGCCCGAAGAGTGGCCTGGCCTGGACACAGTTCCAGTTGCCCTCTCCCTGGAGCATAGCTCCGACGATGTTGTTTGGGCTGACGACCACGCCGATCTCAGATGAAAGCGAGGCTCGGCGGACGTACCAACGGTCGCACTGAAAGAAGGTGTGCTCGGACGTGTCTGGGATGCCGGGGCAATACAGACAGTCCGGGCTGGCGACTTTGCCCATCCGGTGCAGATAGGCTCGGAAGTACCCGTGCCCAGAAAGAAACTGGGTCACGTAGTAATCGACCTCGCCGTGCTGCCGTTCCGCCCATGGTCGGACGGAAGGTATGAGCTGGAAGGTCCAACGTCCCCTCGGCTCGGCTTCCCAGTCGCGCTGCCAAGAGTCGAAGCTGCGATCGCGCTCTTCCCTGGCAGCTGATTCCCGGCCCACTTCAGGCCTCCTCCGGTAAATCGCCTGCCTCTCCCTCGCGAGGAAGAGGACGGGGATGACTCCGGCGATCACCATCACAGCAGGCTCGGAGACTGTGCGGTAGGCTGAAGCGACCCGCAGAGCTCCTCGACGCTGGACCCGGGCAAGGCGGTCTCGGAAGACTCGCTTCTCGAGTGCGTGAGCCCATACCTCCGCCCCGTACAGCAAGACTGACTGGACGGCAGTCATGAGCAGGCGGCGCTTGCAGGAGCGAGGACCGCCGACATTGGGCATAAGCCTACCAAGGGCAGCGACACCCTTAGCGGCTTTGTCGGCGGCGCGCCGGATCTGCTCGCCGAAAGACAGTCTGCTGTCGACCATGACTCCCAGGTACTTTGCAGCAGGCTTAGTCTCAAGTATGACGTCACCTATCTGCACCGGGAACACGGTGTTAATCCTCTTTTTGGTGAGGACGACGATCTCCGTCTTACTGATAGCCAGGGACAAGCCGTGATCTCGCATCCACCCTTTGACCTTGGACGCTGAGCCTCAGTT
The DNA here is from genome assembly GCA_035578135.1 of Flexamia atlantica. NCBI lineage: Eukaryota > Metazoa > Arthropoda > Insecta > Hemiptera > Cicadellidae > Flexamia > Flexamia atlantica. Next base: position 144,394,378 of record JAQJVK010000001.1, on the reverse strand, counting down.
TTGCCTGCTCGACGTTCCTCGCCGCGATCAAGGCAGCGACGTCGTCAGCATAGCCAACGAAGCGGGTCTCATCGGGCATGTCTAGCCTCAGCAAGCTGTCGTAAGACACGTTCCAGAGATCTGGTCCGAGAATGGACCCCTGCGCAGCCCCGGAAGTGATGGGAATCTGACCGCTGACCTTCGGTCGTGTCGTACAACAGAAGGCGGTCTGACAAGTACGCCTCGATCACACGCAGGAGGTAGGAGGGAACTTGGAACGTATGCTCGAGCGCCCACAGCATATCGCTCCACCTGGCGGAGTTGAAAGCGTTCTTCACGTCGAGCGTGACGAGAAGGACCACGCGGCGCGACCAGTGGTTGTGGTCCTCCGCCCTCCGCACTGCCTCAACTACCTCCTGGATAGCGTCGATGGTAGAGCGACCGGATCTGAAGCCGTACTGCTGCGGGGACAAGTCCCCCGCAGAGACAATGGCCTCGGTCAGCCTGACGCGCAAGAGCTTTTCAAGCACTTTCCCGGCCGTGTCGAGCATACACAGGGGTCGGAAAGAAGAAGGGGTCCCCGGTGTACTCTTCGCCTTCGGGATAAGAACAAGGCGAGCTACATTCCATGAAGAAAAGAAAACGCCTTCCGCCAGACACGCGTTGAACATGTCGAGCAGAAGCCTTGGATTCACCTCCGCAGCGAGCTTGAGCACCTCCGCCGGAATGCCATCGGGACCGGGCGCTCTTCTGGGTCGTAGAGATCGGACGGGGGCGGTGAGTTCTTCTTCCCGGAAAGCTGGGAAGGCGCCTACCTCTCCGAATTCCCTGACTGGCCGAACTGGGTGGCTGGGAAACAGTGTGTCGACGACGGCGGCCATGGCTTGTGGTTCCATGACCGCAGGTGGTGAGCGAACCCCTAGCTTCTGGGTTACAAGTTTGTAGCCCGTCCCCCAGGGGTCGTTGTCGATATCCTGACACAGCTGTTTCCAGTACCTGACTTTACTCCGGTTGATGGCACCACGGAGCTCTCGGCGGGCCGCTCTGTGCTCAGCCGATCTGGCATTTGCATCAGGGCGGTTCCTGGCTCGCTGCGCAGCTCGTCGGAGACCAAGGCATCTCCTCCGGAGTTCCGCGATTTCAGGCGTCCACCAGTAAACCGGCTTCTTCCTGTGGCGGCGGGAAACTCCGGGCATCGACTGCTCACACGCGGTCGCGATGAGTCGCATCGTCGATGCTGCCAGATCTTCGGCACTTGTGAAATTCACAATGCTCTGGTCTTTAATTACTTCTTTAAAAGTGTCTTTGCTCAGACGACTGGTATTCCAGCGTCGAGCCAGAGGAGCAGGTTCAGCGCGCAAGCGCGCACCCTCGGGAAGGACCTTGAAAAGGATCGCCTGATGGTCGCTGGAGGAGTAGTCCTCGCAGACATGCCAGTCGGAGATCCGCTGGGCAATCCCTTCAGAGGCAAGGGATATGTCAGGGATCGTCTCTCTGCACCCCGGGCGGCGAAAGGTGGAAATGCCGCCCGTGTTGAGGATACAGAGGCCCAACCTGGCAGCCGACTCGAGGACGTAACGTCCTCGAGTGTCGGTCCGCGAGGAACCCCATTCCACGGCTTTGGCGTTAAAATCGCCACCGATTATGACCCCGCCAGAGGTGTTCATGATCTTATCCTCGATGGAATCGACCATGTGGCGGTAGTCTGCGATCGGTTGGTTAGGCGTGAGGTAACAGGAGAAGGCGGTGAAACCCCTGCTCCTCACCCAAACGAAGCCGTTGCCCGATCCGGAATCGAGAACAGGCACCTTCCCGAGGTCCAAGATCCAAATCGCCGCAGTGCCGGAGGGATCCGAAAACCACTGCGCAGAGCATCAGTTCTGGTACTGCTCACTGAGAAGCAGTAGGTCAGCACCCTGCTCCGTGGCGAATTGGAACAGCAAGTCGTTTGCTGTCCTGCTCCTCGGCATATTAAGTTGCAGAACACTGATCATTTCTGTTGGTTCTGGCGAAGCTCCTGGATGGCCCGCCTGTACTGCCCGCAACGACCAGACCCAGCGGAATGCTTGACCTGGTCGCCCTTCAAGCCGGCTTCTGTACACAGGACACAGGACAACGCTGCGTTGCACGCGCTGGCCCTGTGGTCCTGGCCGCCGCACTTGAAGCAGAGCATGCTTCTATCGGGTCCAGAGCAGCGATTAGCGACATGACCGAACCCCAGACATTTAAAACATCTGGAGGCCACGAGCTTCTCGCGTACCCGACAGCTCACGTACCAGATCTTCAGGTGGCCCTTCTCCAGGAGCTTCGCAGCTGCTCTGGCTCCCAGCGTAAGTATCGCCACCTTCTGGCCTCGAGCATTCGCCTTCGAGACGAAAGTCTTCACCTCGACGTTTTCGCCGATAGCGGATTTGACAGCTGCAGTCACCTCCACCTCGGTCGTCAGCTCGTCAAGGTCCCTCACCTCCAGCGTCGACTTGGGCTCGAGAACGCTGACAGTCGCGTTCGCCCCCAAGATGTTCTTCAGGTCTTCGCTGAAGGCGGACTTGCTTTCGGAGGAGTCCCCGAGTTCGACCAGAAGATCGCCGGCTCGGGTCTTCCTCATGGCCTTGATAACGGCGCCCTTCTCATCGGGCTTCGCTTTGCTGCGAATCTCGCCCAGCACGTCGGCGTAGGATTTCCCCTCCGACGGCTTGATGAGAAGAGCGTCTGGCCGCGTCCTACGTGACCTCTTCTTCGGCGCCTTCTTGTTGTCCTGAGGGCCGGGCTGGCTTCCAGGCTGCTGGGGTGGGACTTTCTTCTTCTTCCCCTTCCTCTTAACGACGTCGGTCCATTTCTCGGGGTCCGATGTCTCCCCTGGACCGTCACCTCTGGGTTTCTTCTCAGCCTCCGGTTGGGCGGGACTGGAAGCAGCCCGTTTTCCACCGGCCGGCTGAGCCTTAACGCGCAGTGATGGGGTCGTCTGCGTCGAAGCAGTCACCGACTCGCACGACTGCCAAGATTTCCTCAGCTGATGGATGTGGTTAAGGCTAGTCTCAAACTGGACTATGCCTTCCTGCACATCCCTGCTGATGTTCTTCTGCCTGCCGATCGCGGCCTTCATGACAGCGAGGGTGGCGAAGCACTTTTGGAGGTGCTCCTCCTCCTGCTGCCTGGCAAGTGCAATCACCGCCTGGAAGGGGGACGGGTCGGTGTGCATCGACTCAACGCCGCCGGAGGATGCTTGCTCGGTGAGGACCGGTGTTCTTGTCACCGAGGCAGTTGGTGTCGCTCGGCCTTGTGGCGACCTCGCGACACGAGGCTTCCGGCCAAAGGGGTCTTCTACCTCGACGTCCCCACTTTGAGAGGGTAGGCGAGGAAATTGCTCCCTCTGGTTCGTTTTTGGGGTTAGGGTACCCCGGGAAGGTTCTTGCACCTTTTGAATAGTTTTTTCTTGTGAACCGCTCATAATGTCTGGATTAGCCCCCAAGACTGGGCGTTTGTTACCCCCCAAAACAGTGCCCCAATGTGAATGTCAAAACCGACCCGTCGCCAGAGCAACTATATCCGTGTTCGACCGCCTCCAAAACACCGGCGGTCCCAGACGAGCAGTGGCCTCGGCTGAGCCCCCCCGTGACCGCAGCAGGGCCCTATCCGGTCGCCAACCGGCACCACCACGGCCAAGGGGATTTTCGCCGGCTGATAGGGCAGCCAGGTTAGCTGGCTGGGCTGACCCGGGCCCCTGTACTATCCGGCAGCCTGGGAGGTGCAGAACCCAGTTTTTAAGCTGTACCCTCTGCTTGTCCTAGACCCCCAGCGCAGTGGAGGCTGAAGAACACAGAGTCACCCCGGCAAGTAGGCCGGAATTATTTAGAAAAAACAACCGGGCTATTGAAATGAAACGGAGAATGCAGTTTTGAAAAGGAGACGCGATAAAGGATCATTGCGTCCCCCTCCCCTTTTAGTCGGCTCTTACGACAAGCAGGGGATACTGTATAGGATTTGAGGTTCAATGGAATAATTACAAATCAAAATCGATAAGTATTTAACCAGAATTATATTTTGTGGTCTGTGTAAAACGCCAAAACCCCGTACAAAAAGTCTGCACTATCGTCAAATCGTAAGGGAGGAAACACGCGAGGGTAATGGGGTATTCTGGCTATCAGCATGGTAATTGTTCGGTGCAAGACCAGCGACCACAAGCACTGTATCTGGTCAGCTGTTCTGCGACCTCTCTCTTTAATCCACACAATCTCTCGCCATTGTTGCCTTACTTTGTAAAAACTATCCTATCACCCGTGGCTTCGCCTAAAAATTTCCATCAAAATTTTAGCAAGATATTAACCAGTGGGAATAATAAAAATAAACCATTGAACAGCACCGTGTTTAAGGTGATACAATAAGTTGGGGCAGGTTGGAAGTTTAACTCTTGTTAGGATTTATTGTGGGGAGTCCCTTGTGACGGAAATACATTTTAAACATAATTTTACACTTATGGGCACATTTAGAAGCTCACAAAACATCATGCTGCTCGATTACATACAGTACATTATCGAATTTCAAACCGCTTAAATTTATGTGTTCGGATACCATTTATTTTTACTCTAATAGAATACACGCCTTACAATAGGTGACTTTTAAAGTAAACAAGAGCACTATATGAATGTTGGAGTATTTACTTTACATCCAAAACAAAAGTGAGATCACTTGTAGCAAAAGTACTTTTAGAAGCTAATTAAACTAACATACCTATTAAGATTAAGTACCTTCCAAGGCAGCCTTGTAAGGCATTTAGCAATTTAGAAGTTACCAAAAATACGTGTATAGAAATACTTTTTCACGCGTATTTTTGGAATTTAATAGGAAATAACTATAGTCTAGAAGACGATTAAAACCAACAATTTGAATTATACTATTTAGTAAGTTAAAAAATTGCTAAGTCATAATGATGGCTGCTAATCCGTGTTGGTAGTTGGCAGGCCTGCTGGTGCTGTTGGCGCTGTCACTCAGAGGCTGTCGGCAACATTGCGAAATGCGACCATCGGTCGAGAGGAAGATTGGGATCACTCCTCACCAGTAGAACCCACCTTTTATCATTAACATAAAGGGGTTAACATTAAGAGTATTAAGGGGGTTCAATACCTTAAAAGTAATGTTTATATTCTTAGTTTATTTTATTATGATACCATAAATATATAACTTATAAGGGATTTTGGCCTTAATCTATATATTAAAAAAATTAGGTTTTTCTTTTCCGAGTCCGTTCGGCTCTTCTACTCAACCGATTTTCATAATTGAGGTCTTAAATTAAAGGTATTCACGCGCAGATTTGCCATCAAGCATCCGCATTCATTTATCTGCCGTATTACTCGAGTTATGCACAAAAGCAACTTCCTCCCTGTACATTTCTTATGGGAGTTAAATATGGTTTTCCTTTTCCGAGTTCGTTTGGCTCTTCTACTCGACCGATCTTCATAATTGAGGTCTTAAATTAAAGGTATGCACACACAAATTTGCCATCAGGCATCGGCATTCGTTTATCAACTGTAATACTCGACCAGAAAACATTAATTTGATTGTTTCCGGGATTTTGAATTCAATTTAAGTTATCTTTCCCCAGTTCTAATTACGTTAATCTATATGTTTTGGGCTAAGAAACTTCAGCGAAATACCAGCTTTCATTTAAGCTATTGATTATTAAGATCGGACGTACCTGAAGCACGCTGCTGAATTCCGAACAACACAAAAAAGTTTGTTTTTCTTTTCCGAGTCTGTTTGGCTTTTTTACTTGACCCATATTCATAAATAAGGTCTTAAATTAAAGGTATGCACGCAAATATTTGCCATCAAAGATCGGTATTCATTAGTATACAGTATTACTCGACCAAAAAACATAAATTTGATTATTTCCCGAAAGATGAATTCAATTGAAGATAATATATTTCCCAGTTCTAATTAAGTAATTCTATATGTTTTAGTCTAAGAACCTTCAGTGAAATACCAGCTTTCATTTGAGTTATTGATTATTATGATCGGACGTACCTGGTGCACTCTGCTGAATTCCGAACAACATAAATCTGTTATATATATATAAATTAGGTTTTCTTTTTCTGAGTCCGTTTATGGACTGATCTTAATGAAATTTGGTACAGACGTGTAAAGTGGTAATCAATTGGACGAATTCGTGAACCAGCCCGATCGGACCACCCGACCGGAAGGGGGTAAAGGGGGATAAACCCCTCAAATGTGGGTTTTTGAATTTTTTACACAGAAAAAAATTTTCCCAATTTGTGTTGGCACCATTGAATTCAGCTAAAAAAAAGAACAATTTAGGATTTTGAATCACTGTTCTATGTCCATTGGTTACCGAGATATTGAAAGTGGTAAACACGTACGTTGTCCCAATGTTAACCTTATGGGTAATAAGTAAAATTAAAATTCTATATCTTGCTTATTTCTCAACATATTCGTTTTGATAAAAATTGGTTTATGTCTTCATCTAGATGAAATATAATGTATAATAGTATAAAATCCCCGATATTTCTTTTTTCATGGCAGCAAACCTGATGCATACTCATTCCCCACGTCAATCTTATGGAGCTTACAAAAACACGTCAAATCTCGCTGTGTTGGCTTGAACTATGTTTTTTTGCATATGAAATTCGCTGAGTATGCAGGTCTGCAACGGGGGTATTTTAGCATGGTATAGGCCTATAGTTAGTTTGTAAATTCGTATGTGCCGGGCTAACATGTCGCTGTCCCGAAAACTTAAGTACAGAATATCTCATGAAAGTCCTACGTTTTCCTTTGTGGAACAAATTATTACCAACTTGGTAATAAATCGTGGTTTAATTGGTTTTCTGAAATTCCAACATAACCGGGCCCAGCTACATGCACCTCTTTTCAACTTAGGCAAGTGTCGGGCAAGTCATATTGACGTTGTTAAGCTCCATTGCATGTAATTAATTTTGTAAATGAAGAATTATTTGATTTGAGTTGATTTTGTGTCATAGTACCAAAATTTACTGCTGCGGAGCAGCGTGGGTCCTCTAGTAATAAATAAAACAATTTCAATAAAAAAATACTCGGATCTATCTAATGCTATAGTAATTTACCGCAAGATAGATTTTACGCAAGTTAAACATAGTGTTTCCATCTTAGTCTTTTTACACAAAATTTACATATTATCTGAAGCAATAAGCTTAAGTCTCAATTCATTGATTAAAAATGCACAATTTAATAAAGGATAATCGATATATCAAAATTACCTACATGTACAATATATTTGAAAATCCCTGTGTTAAAAGTGCTACCAAGGTTACTAAATACCCCTAATAAGTTTGACTGACATAGTTAGGATAGTTTTTAGAAAAGCATATTATCATTGAATATATAGCTAACGCAATAGCTATATATTGCGTTAGCTATATATTCAACGATATTATGTACATTAGGCCTACTTAAAGGAGGTACCGAACCCCCTTAAGAAATGAGGTTCCCAAACATTTACATGCTGCTTTAGAACATTTTTTCTAGTTTTCCCCAAAGACTTTAACACTAACAAGGCTGAAAAATAAGAAACCAGTTAGTTATAAATTGTTCAATGACATTTAACGCACAGTTATGATTAATTCCCTAAAACAGTTCATTTAAATTTGCACTAATACTTATAATTAATTGAAAGTTTTTCAAACTCGTCGATTTTACCAGTTGCATTGATAGGGACCGTAAGTATTAAAAATTCATTAAATTAAAAATTAAGTATTAAATTAAGTATTAAAATTCATTATTAAAAATTCCGTAAGCATTCAATAATTCATATCATTCCACAATATAATCAATCTAATAGTAGACAAAGACATTTCCGCTGCCTCAACTCATCATGAGCTGAACATAACGAGTATGTTGTAACTGCTCTGACAATTGGCCGGCATCTCATATGCAGTGATGCATGATGTACAAACCAAACTATGTCAACGCTTTAGCGTACAAGGTGTACAATTGTCTGGGTCATACAAAAGGTAAAACCGTGATTTTTTTGGTTGGATCCACAACGATAAAAAATCCCAGCAGAACACTAAGCGCGACCTTTGACCTTTCGGTCCACTTCACTTCACGCCAATTGACCTCTCGTAGTCGCAGACTGAGCGAGGACGAGTTAGTGTTGTGTTGACGTTATAAATTCTATAGTATTGCAGGCTACATCTAACAGGGCGATGGTATCAACAGATTTCAAGAAATACAATTTCAAGTGCATTATTATTTTGCTTTTTAAAAGCTGAATGTAAAGCGGGTAAATAAATAAACTAATTAAAATAATGAAAAAGTAAAACAACTAGGTTACCAACCGATAGAATTTTGTATAAATTCCAGGCCAAGGGTTTTCAAAATCGTCGTGTGCAAGTTCCTAGATGTTTATGTCAGTAATAAATCGACAAGTCAAGTACAGATCGTATAATGAATGGGTAAGAAGCTTCGATTTTCAGGTATCCTATACTCTTATATGAGGAATGTTATCGTGCTTGCTTGCTTGTATGCTTGCTTGCTTGCACATTTATCTCAACAACGGCTCCGATGATTTCTTTCAAAGTCTGGAAATAAGTCATTTATTATGACTCAAAAACGTCTTTTACGCAGATTACTTGTCCAGAGAAAATCTAATCACGTAATAAATCGAATTTTAAAGTTGAAAAATTTTAACTTTGGCCTTATGGGTTGCCGTGATAGCAACGAAAATAAACAAGGAAAGTGTAAACAAATGAAGTAATAATAACAGCTGTTTGGAGTCTACAGCTATCAAGGGAAAATACAGCAGGTGGGATGACGAGTCCATGGAGCAATAAAAAAGGTTTATATTGATACATTTTATGACATTGAAATATTTTATAGTAACTGGATGAACTGTTAAACATGAAATAACACCGAGCAAGTCTCGGTCCACCAGGTACTTTATGTTTAATTTATTACTAGTGGCTTGAAGGGGCTTAAAGCCCCTAATGAGGGAAAATTCAAACAATCCTTATTTATTATAGTACAAAATACCTTCATAGCAAACTGATTCTACCTAATATTATTGATATTTAGCCTACCATATGGTTTTCAATCAAGTAGCATCACATGTTTTATGTGAACAAAGCAGACGTTTTTAGATCCCAATGATTTTTAAATGGCAGATATTTTACGTTATTTCTCGATTTCTGGTGAATTTCAAGCAATTTCATTATTTTTCCCGCCATCACGGAACAGAGACCTTTAATTTGAGCCCTCTCCCATCTTTCTACGACGTGCCAGATTCCCACAATTTTGAAGCAAAGAATCACCTTACGAAATTAAATATATGATTCACTCATGAGATTCACACAATAGATTTAAGGATCTATTAACTCTGAAACAAAATATTAAGTTATGCAACTATTTATTTCTTTTTGGCGGCTGTTGGGATTTCATTTTTAAAGATGCAATTTGCATGAAAAAAACTTAAACTTTAGTATACACGCCAGAAATATGGTTGTGGAATTTTAACAGTGCAGTGATTAATCTGTATAAGCGAATAGTGGAAAAAATTCCAGTTATTTATTTAAAGAGAAGCCTAAGATTTAAGTTATTAAGCCATTGCGTGATTAATGATTAACCTGGGATTACTAAAAAGTGGGTTGGCTATAAAATAGAACGATGTTGTAAATAATATATTTGAAAGCGGGAAACGGAGGTAAAGAGTGGTCCAAGGCGGTTCGGTAACAGGAGGCGGAACTCGTCGATTGCTCACTTTTACAGAGGCAAAACAATTACGCGACATAGAGTAAACAAGGTTAGCGCACAGGACATTCACGACTCCGTTGATTGATGGACAATGTGAGTGGGTCGGCCTCCGCAGTAGTACAAGCGTTATCAAGATGCGGTTGTGTCGTTCATTACCACAACAATATTATGGCACAAGACGACAAAACAAGGTCAAAATAATGGTTAACGGTCGTTACATCGTTTCGTCGTCATTGGTAATGGCAATGAAGTGATTAGATAGTATGATTAAATTTTAAATTAATTTATAATAGTCAGGAAGAACTGATGCGGATGAATTCATAGGCCTATAAAAAAAATCTTTTGAAATTGTGGCATATTCATTTGCATTTTTATAGCTTCAAGTTATGATCACAAATAGGCCTAAATACGCTTAAATGTAATATTTTAGGCACTGCAATTGATTTTAACCTTGATTTGTTACATTGTTGCTTGGATCGTGAAAGCAAACTAAAATTAAAATAAGATTGGTAAAACGAAACATAAATTGTAGCCTAATATGTGTGGCAACCACACGACAAAAAAATTGTAATTCTTGCCATTAAATTGACAATTTATTCACGTTGTGAAAAGGAAAGTAAACTCAAGTTATCTATTTAGATAATACAAAATAAGTAATCTGATTAGCGGGGGGCAGCAGCGGCACTAGTGAAGTAAGTGGTTATAAGCTGTCTCTGTAGCGATTTTGTTCATCATGGATGCAATCCATTAACTAAGCAATTTTCATTACGAAAGTTTCCACTTGGTAAATACAAAGATGGGACAATAATGTATCCAACTACTAATACATTAACAATTAATAACAAACTTAATAACGGCTGTTTACGCTGTGTTGATCAGCTGATGCCCCCCCCCCCCAAAAAAGACCGACGACTGTTACCTCATTTGCTGTTGATTGAATCAGCCAGCGTTCTATTAAAACACTGTTTCATATCGGCTCCAACAGTTGACACGAAAGCCACTGATATAATTTTACAATCAACTGAGCATGAAGGTGAGGGGGTCATTAACCTGTTCTGCATTGTTAAATCCAAATAGACAGAAGATTTTGTGGTTAAGGAAATCTCTAAAGCTATTTTCAAAGGCTCATGCTAAGAGTTGGGCCTAAGACCATGATAATATTTGGTTTTGGTAAAGTCGGAAGTCAAAAACACACCATTCATTAGAAGGTATGTGTGTGTTTAAGCACGATAAATCTCAAAGATCCTAACGAAACTCGACACAGGCATATTAAAGTACACACTAATCCAACCAGTTCGAAATTAGCCAAATCGGACAATCGAAAGGGGAAGAGTGACAGGAGATAACTCAAAATATATTTTTTCATTTTCATCTCATCGAAAAATTAATGTAATTTTGATTAGCACTATATTGAATCAGCTCGAAAAAACAAAGTATTTTGAATCATGGCTTAATGTCCATTGGTTACCATTAGTATTTTTAATAATTGATTTAAGTTTGTTGCTTACTAAGATAATATCTTAGAAAGCAACAAATTACATTAATTGAGATGTTCAGGATCACATGCCAAATCACGTACTGTACTTTTAAAATAATCGTGGCAGCATACCTGCATAATACCTCTCTTCCTCACTTTATATTTTCTTATCAACAGAAGATAAGTTGATTGTAATTCACGCGAGGCATTGTCTAAATTATTTATCCAAGCATTTTGGATTCGCCGAGTGATAATGAGGATATTTCACATTTCCATTGCCATAAACCTGCACACTAGCTCCCTCATTCCGACTAAATGATTTATTCAAGCATTTGACATTTGATGAGTACAGGTCTTCTAACTATGAGTACAACTATACAGGTCTTCTGAAACGGGGTATTAATTTAAATTTCTCTTCTTTTGCAGTTCAATAAATTTATAAAATGAATAAAATTATGTTTTTCAGGTGATTTCCTGTGTTTCAGTAGGTTATCGCTTTACACAACATATTAGAATATATTGTTTTGTTATTAACGAGAAAACCTAGAGTTATCATAATTCCTTTCATACTCCATATAGCATCATGACAGTATTGGCATTTTATTGTATCTTTATGTTTGACTGAAGAATCAAAAAGTAATTGTTTAAATGTAAATAAATTAACACTTGTTAGTCTATACCTAATCAAACATATTTTGCATGTAACGTGGCTTTGGTATACAATGTAGTAAATAGATAGGCAAATTTATAAGTTTAAGGAATATTTTATCATCCGTTAAGATTAACATTAACTTTTTCTGCAGTTTTTCAACGTTTTCACAAGGAAGAAAACCTTGTTTTTTGTGTACCATGCATTCCAGTGTCAGTGCAGCGGTGTAGATCTGATGAATTTCGTAAAAAAAGTCTAAATATGAGCGCTTAATAACTTATCTTTAAGGGAAATTAAAAAAAAATTCCATCGCAGAATAAACAAATTTAATGGAGCTAATTGTGTTCATGTATTAAAATTTACGTGAAAATAAAAATTTTGAAATTGAGCAATTATGAATGTGACTTACCAAAATATCACGGCTGATTTTCTGAAATAAACATCCACATAACGATTTTGCTCGATTGACAAGAGAATTTACGACACAAAGAAACACACAATCCACACACAAATTTATACCTGATTCTGTATAGAGACGAATCCCCTGACAACCAATTATAAGGTCAAAATAAAAATCAAATGCAGACACGATAAGCTAAAATTATTAAACACAATTTGGCACAAGAACACTTATTAAATTCAAGAGCATAATCAACAATTTAACAATTACTTAGTACGAATAAAAACACAGTTCAAAATCCGCGTCCTTTCCCGCTGATAACCAACCACCAACTAGAGTGGAGAGCGGAGAGCGGCGTCGGCGGCGGAGGCTCCACTGCTGCCACCTGTGAGCGACTGTCGAAACTACTTCGAATATGTCAATGTATACACCACACTTTAATGACTACTAGTGGCTTGAGGGGCTAAAAGCCCCTAATGAGGGAGAAATTCAAACAATCCTTATTTATTGTAGTACAAAATACCTTCGTAGCAAACTTAATCTATACCTAAATTGATATCTAGCTTACTACATGGTTTTCAATCAAATATCAGCATCACATGTTTTATGTAAACAAAGCAGACGGTTTTTAGATCTCAATGCATTTTAAATGGCAGATATTTTACGTTATTTCTTGTTTGCTGATAAATTTCAAGCAATTTCATTATTTTTCCCGCTATCACGGAATAGAGACCTTTAATTTGAGCCCTCTCCCATCTTTCTACGACTTGCCAGACGCCCACAATTTGTATGCAAAGAATCGCCTTACGAAATTAAATATATGATGATGTTCATGGTGATTGTGAGATTAAGTAGTTGTATGCTTATATTAATACGAAATACATATTTAATCTATATATTAAAAAAATTTGGTTTTTCTTTTCCGAGTCCGTCCGGCTCTTCTACTCAACCGATTTTCGTAATTGAGGTCTTAAATTAAAGGTACGCAAGCGCAGATTTGCCATCAGGCATCGGCATTCATTTATCTACTGTATTAAACGACCAAAAAACATTAATTTTATTATTTCCGGGATTTTGAATTCAATTTAAGTTATATTTCCCCAGTTCCAATTACGTAAATCTGTATGTTTTGGTCTAAGAACCTTTAGCGAAATACCACCTTTCATTTCAGCTATTGATTGTTAAGATCGGACGTACCTGAAGCACGCTGCTAAATTCCGAACAACACAAAAAAAGTTTTGTTTTTCTATTCCGAGTCTGTTTGGCTCTTTTACTCGACCGATTGTCATAAAAAAGGTCTTAAATTAAAGGTATGCACGCAAAGATTTGCCATCAAGGATCGGCATTCATTAATATACTGTATTACTCGACCAAAAGACATAAATTTGATTATTTCCCAAATTATGAGTTCAATTGAAGATATATTTCCCCAGTTCTAATTAAGTAATTCTATATGTTTTAGAACCTTCTATATGCTAAGAACCTTCAGTGAAATACCAGCTTTCATTTGAGCTATTGATTATTATGATCGGATGTACCTGGAGCACTCTGCTGAATTCCGAACAACACAAATCTTTTATATATATAAATTACGTTTTCTTTTTCTGAGTCCGTTTATGGTCTGATCGTAATGAAATTTGGTACAGACGTGTAAAATGGTAATCAATTGGACGAATTTGAGAACCAGCCCGATCGGACCACTGGAAGGGGGGTAAAGTGGGATAACCCCCCCGCCAAAAGTGGGTTTTTGAATATTTACATAGAAAAACAAAATTTATCCAATTTGTGTTGGCACCATTGAATTCAGATAAAAAAAGAACAATTTAGGATTTTGAATCACTGGTCTATGTCCATTGGTTACCGAGATATTGAAAGTGGTAAACACAGTACATTGTCCCAATGTTAACCTTATGGGTAATAAGTAAAATTCTTTATCTTGCTTATTTGTCAACATATTCATCTTGATAAAAATTGGTTTATGTCTTCATCTAGATGAGATCTAATGTATAATAGTCTAAAATCCCCGATATTTCCATTTTCATGGCAGCAAACCTGATGTATACTCATTCCCTATGTTAATGTTATGGAGCTTACAAAAACACATCAAAGCTCGCTGTGTTGGCTTGAACTATGTTCTTTTGCATATGAAATTCGCTGAGTATGCAGGTCTGCAACGAGGGTATTTTAGCATGGTATATAGTTATTCTTTATTCTTTAATCATTCTTTGGTGAGACAGGTACCTCATGGAGGACGTTAGTTTGTAAAGTCATATGTGCCGGGCTGACACGTCGCTGTCCCGAAAACTTAAGTACAGAATATCTCATGAAAGTCCTACGTTTTCCTTTGTGGAACAAATTATTACCAACTTGGTAATAAATCGTGGTTTAATTGGTTTTCTGAAATTCCAACATAACCGGGCCCAGCTACATGCACCTCTTTTTCAACTGAGGCAAGTGTCGGGCAAGTCACATTGAAGTTGTAAAGATCCATTGCATGTAATATTAATTTTGTAAATGAAGAATTATTTGATTTGAGTTGATTTTGTGTCTTAGTGCCAAAATTTACTGCTGCGGAGCAGCGTGGGTCCTCTAGTTTAATACTAATTTGTTATTAAATGAATACTAATTAATTAGACAATTACTTAGTGTGTAAAAGAAGTCCGTTCCCCCTCTATAATATTTTTGTTTGTAATGAGGCACAATTCACTTTTAGGGAATTATACTAACTTAACCCAAATTATTTTGTGACATTACCAAAAATTTTGAGTGTCCTCAAAAAAATGGGGGATTTGGGGGGCAACTCAAAATTCTTAAATGCAAACCCCTTTTGAGTGACCCCTTATTTTGAAGAACTTAAACAAAAATAGGTGAATGGTGAAGGTTGGAGATCTCTAAAGTCCAAATCCAATCAGATCCAAAGTGGCAGATTTTCAAAGTTTTGAATACAACACATTCTTGAAACCTGGCATCTTATAATTTTGGAGTTTTAATTTCACCTTTGGTGACTTAAAAATTAAACAAACCTTATAAAAATGTTATTAAATGAACAAGTGGTGTGTTTTGGTGATATTTAGAATTTTGTGTGTCCCCCAAAAAGGGGGGATTTTGGGCACAAATCAAAAATTTCAAATGTAAACCCCTTTTGAGTGACCCCTCATTTTAGAGAGCTTTAAATTAACAGGCGAATGGTAGAGGTTGGAGGTTGCTAACGTGTTTCTATCAAAAGTGGCAGCTTGTCAAAGCTTTAAATACATCTCCTTTTAGAGACCTGGCATCTAGGACTTTTTGAGTTTTAATTTCACCTTTGGTGACTTAAAGACTGAGAGTCTCTAAAAAAAATACTAAATAAAAAAGTGGTCTCTTTTAGTAATATTTAAAATTTAAGTGTCCTGCAAAAATGTGAGATTTTTTTGGCAATACAAAATTTTTTTATGTAAATCTATCTTAAGTGACCCCTTATTTTAGACCCCTTATTTTTTTTATGATATTTTGTTTTGAAAAAGCTCTTTAAAATGAAGGGTTACTGAAAAGAGGGTTACATTAGTAAAGTTTAAGTTGTCCCAAAAATCCCACATTTTTGCGGGCAAAGTTTTAAATATTATCAAACGATACCACCAAGCGATACCAAGCGATATTTAATAGCTTTTGTACATGATTCATTTGAGTTTTTAAGTCGCCAAAAGGTGAGATTGAAACTCCAAAAGTCTTGAACGTCAGGTTTCAAATAAGAATGTGTCATATTCAAAACTTTGACAAGCTAGCTGTCAATTTGGATAGAAACACGTTAGAGACCTCCAATCTCCATCATTCGCCTATTTTTTTTAAAGCTCTTTAAAATAAGAGGTCACTCAAAAGGGGTTTGCATTTGAACATTTCGACGCCCCAAAATCCCCCATTTTTGGGGGTACTCAAAATTTTTGGTAACATCAAAAAGTAATTTGAGTTAAGTTAGTATCATTCCCCAAAAGTTAATTGTTTGCCTTAACAAACATAAAAATTAAGAGGGGGGTGACAGACTTGTTTACACACTGAATAAAATATTTACTCACGTACAGTACACGAAATATTATGAATGAACACAAAATTCATTAAGAAGAATAAGAATAAGAATTCTTAACTTTCTCAAGGAAAAAATTCAACATCAAATTAACTTAAAAAACAAAAAATGACTAAATATAACATCAGCAGTACAAACACTAGCAATTTATACTGTGTTTCAATGTGATGCAGAACTAGATTTTTCTTCCAAAAAAAGATTCAAATATATTGTTTCAGCGAATTTATCCTGTAGGGAAGAAGCTGTTACTGTAACACTCATGGTGGGACCTAAGCACGAGACCATGACATATTTTCGTTTTTGGGCCCCCGGAAGCAAAAAATACCATTCGTTCTTTTTCGCGGGCGCGCGCGCGTGTGTGTGTGTATCTTTAAGCACGATAACTCGCGTAAAAATGATCGGATCTTAATGAAATTTGGCATGGACATGAAAAGTAGTAAAATTATTCAAATGAGTTTGTAAACCAGCTCGTTCGGACCACCGGAAGGGGGGGGGGGTAAAAGGGAATAAACCCCCCCCAAAAATGGGATTGAGATTTTTACGTATAGAAAAATAAAAACAAAATTTAGTATACTGAATCACTGCTCTATGTCCATTGGTTACCGAGATATTGAAAGTTGTAAACACAGTACGTTGTCCCAATATTATCCTTATGGGAAATAAGTAAGATTTTATATCTCGCTTATTTCTCAACATCTCTCAATAAGACTTGGTTTATGGCTTCTTCCAGTTCAGATTTACTAAATTTTTAATCAAAACCACCCAGTTTTAAAATACCTGTTGCAGCAAACCTCCATATTCATTTCCCATGTTATTCTTTTGAAGCTTACAAAAACATGTCAAATTTCGCTTTGTTGGATTGAAATAGGCACTATGCTCTTTTGAATTTGAAATTCGCTGAGTATGCAGGTCTGCTGCAACACGGGTATTTATTATTTTACTTCATATAGATCAAATGTCTGGTGTAATATTCATGTTAACTTAACTTTCAAACTATTTGAAGTTTAAACTTCAAACTTGGTATATGAACAAGTTTTATTAGGACAGAGTACATAGACGTCTGCACTTCCGCCTGGTCGTGTCGCCCATGGCTGTTTTTGTTTTTAGTGAATTTCTTATGGAATAGTGAACTATTGGCATTACCCGCACAGTGGCTCTGATGCATGGGATCATATATCATTTTGTTTAGAGGCCCCACAAGTCCCAAAAAACACCGTTATGTGTGTGAGCAAAGCCGGAACTAGGAGATTTATTGAGGGGGGAGGGGGTGGTGAATTTGCCATTCCTC
Organism: Flexamia atlantica; assembly: GCA_035578135.1. Lineage (NCBI taxonomy): Eukaryota > Metazoa > Arthropoda > Insecta > Hemiptera > Cicadellidae > Flexamia > Flexamia atlantica. Next base: position 144,376,790 of record JAQJVK010000001.1, on the reverse strand, counting down.
CAGTTCTCAATATGAATCAAAGCTATATAGATGCAATGGATGTTTTACGGAATTTTGGTAAATCCTCTTTGTTTATTACAATGACCTGTAATCCAAATAGGTAGAGATTGTTCATCAAAACCTTAACCCTCGGTTACATCATTTTAGACCCGATTTGATCGCCAGTTAGACCTGATTGATTGTCAGGGTCTTTCACAGCGAATTAAAAGAGCTGCTAATATCAAATTAGGTATGAAAAGGAAAATTTTTAGAATATAATTAGCAGACAGTTGAACTTTTGAATTCCAGAAAAAAGATTGCCACATGCTCATATTGTTGATGACACTAGATGAGGAAGACAGTTGGGATGGGAGTTAGTTGTTTATCTATCACATCAAATATGCCTTAAAAAATATTACATATTTCTTGTGTTTGGTGCGTGGAGGGGGGGGGAGAGAGAGAGAGGGGCACCAAACACCAATTTTTCCCCGGGCGACAGTAAGTGTAGATAAGGGCGTCACTGATGAGGGACGGAAAATGTTCTAAGAACTTTCTTAAAGACTTCAATTAGGCTACTCGGTGTAATATGAATGGTTAGACTATGCAGTCTAAAAGAGGCAAGACAACAATGAAACCACTCATGTCAGAGGTAAAACCGTAGATGATCGATAGGTCGTGCCTAAAATCCTTAAAAGTTAGAATTTATCTTACCCAGCCAATATTATCTTTTGAAAAACTGTATGTAACAGCAAGTTGAGCCAAGGCCTTCTATCGAGGAGCTCTGAATATTCATAGAAAACACTAAAGAACAAGGCATCTCCAGATGACAGAGTATTCACAATAAATATTGTTTTTAAGAGTTTTTGTAAACCATTTCAGTATTAATGGAAGTGACTTCAGAGTTTGATATATCATTAATAAAATAGTTCTAGAATACTGTAAAAATATATATTTTTATTTAGAAATCTATACATGACAATTTTGTTGATTTTGAGCAACAGGTTTACTAGTTGTAACCAAAAGCGTCAAAATATAGGAAATATAACAGTGAATCTGGTGCCATTATACATACCACTTTCGATAGATGACCATATAGTAAGAACTTATCTTTGACGGGGCAAAAAGTTTTTGACACCATCTTAAATCCGCCATTTTGGATGTAATAAACTTTTTGAAATCTAAACGTAGTGTTGCGATATATCAGAACACATTAGATTTTCACTGCCAAAATCCGTTTCTAAAAATCTTGATTTGTTTTCACGATATACCTGAAGACTCTTTTTTCATTACAAATAGTCTCTCCTATACAATCCTTGCTCTAAGGAAAATTATCCTTGAGCTTAGAATATTTTTAAGGATTCTTATTCTTTTACTTTTTAATTTTGAAACAGCCTTGACACCTAATAAATTGATTCAAAGAATATTTACCTTGATAAATGGCCTTGAGGTGTCAATATTTATTTTCTTGACGCTGTACGCGTTTCGGATGCACTACCGTCCATCATCAGCAGTGTCTTGTATATAGTTGAAAGCCCATGATTTAATGGTTGTCACACACACACACACATGTTGACAGAACGAAGTACATTTACAAATTTGCAAGTGCATCTACACATATTAAAATTTACACAAACGTACGCACAATAAAACATAAAATACGGCATGCCGAACACGATCACGGAACCGCACCATTCAATTGTATACAAGACACTGCTGATGATGGATGGTAATGCGTCCGAAATGTGTTCAGCGTAAAGAAAATAAATATTTGACACCTCAAGGCCATTTACCAAGGTAAATATTCTTTGAATCAATATTCTTTAACCTTTAGTTCTAATCAAAGCATGAAAAATGTTTTAGAATTGGTTTTTTAACTACTAAAATTCTAAAAGAGATAGATAGAAGATAAGTGTAAACGAGTACTCACGCGGCACATTGACATGATGGAGCGAATTTCAATTTAAGGCTTAATTTTGAACCCAAAACTCCAAATTTTGGACTTTATGCCCCCCAACATGGAGATAAAACTTTCTGATTTATTTCCGGCAAATCAGATTATAGCACCAAATTTAAAATAAATGGGATGATAATTTTAGCTCTGGCTGAAAAACTTATTTAAGCATTTGAAATTTGCTGAGTGTGCAGGTCTGCTGCAAGTTGGGAATTTATCATCTAAGAGTTGTTATACCTCATGAGGAATATTTTGAAGCCTGGATAGTTTGGCAAACATAAGCGGTTTGAACTGGATATTTTTGATTGGATGGACAAAAAAGACATAAATCAATTAAGGTTCATTAATTTAATGAATTGAAGGGGTCCCCCGTAAAACGTTCTAAGCGACAAAAACCTAATTTCGAGGAATCAAGCGTTGAAAGTTGAATTCTAAAATTTACGGTTTTTTCAAAGTTAGAACTTACAATCATGTATAATTTTTTAATACTCTAATTATAACATCATAATGTAGTCTTTTAATAAATTTTTACTTGCCATTAAGCATTTTAAAACATTTTACGTGTTTTTTGGGAGGTTAAAACGTTCTAAATGACTGGCGTTTGAAACGTTCTCTGACGGACTGCTCTTCTGCCTTTGGAAGAAAACATCAGAAAGTGTAGGAATACCAATGTAAACGAAAATAAAACTTAATATGAATCAATTTTATTTATTTAAAAGTACAAAAACATAATTTTGCTTCATAACGTGATATGTCATTTTACTAAAAGTTATCCAAATGTGGAGCTTAAAACGTTATTCTCCCCACTTCTTTTGGGGGCAATTTTCCAGGCCTTGACTTCTTAGTTTTTGAAATAAGGGTAATCCAGTTTTTCTACATTTCTTCCTGGTCTTATCCTTCCACTCTCCAAAATTTACTTCACGTTTCTTAATTTTATTTACGAGATTTTGGTCGCTAGGCGACAACGCAACGGCCGGCGGGGAGTCTTATCTTTTGGCGAGTGGAACGTTATTCCCGAGAAATTCCGTGCAGTCCCGCGAAGCTTGCCAACTCTGACAGACGAATTCAGGGCTGCCAACTCAAATATCTTCAAAACAAAATATACCATGGTGTAGCCCGGGGTGGATTTACATATGGGCTTAAAGGGCTATAGCCCAGGGCGGCAGAATTTAGGGGGGGCGGCAAATTTGAGAGAGAAGCTATAACCCCCTCTGAAATGGTAGTAAATAGTCTTACCGCCTCTGGGTGTAGCTTGTGTCCTGGAGAACCTTTTTCACTGAACATCTCCGATTTTGAAATTTTGTCGTTCAGAACCTTTTACGGGGGACCCCTTCAATTAATGTTTTTTGTTTCATCCCATCCCTAAAGTCCGGTTCTAAACTGACTTTGTTTTAAATCATATCAAATCATCAATATATAAATCGATTAATTATGTTTTTAGCGAATTTCCCCTATAGGGAAGAAGCTATTACCGTAGGTCTCATGGTAAGACTTAAGCTCGGGACCACTATAACTTTTCGTTTTGGGGCCCCCAGAAGCAAAAAACACTATTCGTTTGAATTTATATATATATATATCTATATATATATCTATATATATATCTATATATATATATCTACATATATATATATATATATATCTATGTGTCTGTTAGCACGATAGCGGCTGCAAAAATGGTCCGATCTTTATGAAATTTGGTACGGACATGTAAAGTGGTAATCAATTGGACGAGTTCGTGAACCAGCCCGATCGGACCACCGGAAGGGGGGGTAAAGGGGGATGAACCCCCCCAAAAATGGGTTTTTTGAATTTTTTACATAGAAAAAAAAAATTTATCGAATTTTTGTGGGCACCATTGAATTCAGCTCAAAAAAACAAACAATTTGGTATCTTGAAACACTGCTCTATGTCCATTGGTTACCGAGATATTGAAAGTGGTAAACACAGTACGTTGTCCCAATGTTAACCTTATGGGAAATAAGTAAAATTCTATATCTCGCTTATTTCTCAACATATTTAGATAAAACTTGGTAAGTGGCTTCTTCTACTTTAGATCTACTAAATACTGAATTAAAACCAACCAGTTTAGACATACCTGTAGCAGCAAACCTGCATACTCATTCCCCATGTTATTCTTATGGAGCTTACAAAAACATGTCAAGTCTTGCTATATTGGATTAAAATATGTCGTTTTGCATTTGAAATTCGCTGAGTATGCAGGTCTGCTGCAACGGGGGTATTTTTTTTGTTACTTGTCGTACCAAAGTTATGTGTTTTCTACTTGGTTTTATCTTTAATATTGGTATTTACTTTTAAATATGTGCTGCAAAAACATATCCGCGAGTGGAAAAACGTGATAATTCAACAATGACATGTAAAAATATGCTCTTTGGAAATTAAATAATGTTGCACAAATGTGTAAACAATGTCTTAAGTCTTTAAGTGCTCGTATTGCATTTAATAGTGTTATATTAAACTTTGGTAATACATCTGGTTTGTCTGACCATTTTATGGACCAGCCTGTGGTCTGGTCCCAAGGTGGCTGAAGTGAGGGAATCTACAGAAATAAAAAAGTCATAAAAATTATGCATGAATTTTTTTGTTAATCTTGTAGTTTTCTAAAATGAAAAAAACGTATCCCTTATTCTAATGATATATCACACCCTGAAAAATATTAATATTACTAGTTTAATGATTATGAACATTCAATTGAAGGGGTCCCTCGTAAAACGTTCTAAGCGACAAAAACCTAGTTTCGATTAATCAAGTGTAAAAGTTGAATTCTAAAATTTAGAGATTTTTCAAGTTTAGAACTTATAATGATGCATAATTTTGTTAATGCCTTATTTATGACATCATAATATAGCCTTATTTTAAATATTTACTCGATATTAAGAATTTTTTTTAACATTTTATGCGGTTGGTTTTAGGATTGTAACATTCAAAATGACTAGAATTTGAAACGTTCTCTGACGGACTGCTCTTCTCCTTTGGAAGAAAACATCAGGGAATGTAGGATTGCCAACATAAACAAAAAGAAAACTGAATATAAATCAATTTAATTGATATAAAAGTCCAGAAACATAATATTGCTACAATACGTGATATGTCATTTTGCTAAAAGCTATCCAAAGGTAGCGCTTAAAACGTTAATCTACTCACCTCTTTTGGCGGCAATTTTCCAGGACTTGGCTTCTTAATCTACTATATATTTGTCAAATACCACTCAGTGGAATCATCGTACAGCCCAAACTACTTGACCTAGAACCTTGAAACTTTGCATGGATGTTCCTCTTAGGGCATAGACATCCGCTAAGAACGGATTTTACAAAATTCGTAGTATAAAGGGGTTTTTGGCGAGGCCGAAGTTTTCCAATTTTCCCATTTAAAAGTATGTTGGACGATTTTTGTTTACATTTTTAATGATCATAAAACAATCAGCTGGTAATTAGCTTCGGAAATATATACGTTGATACAGATGATAATAAATTGATTTCTTTGATCATGGCTTCATTGATTTTTGTTGATTTGTTTCAAGGACATAATTATATACTACATAAAGGTTACATTTACTTTAGATAAAATCCACCATTAGTTAGTTAAGTGGCACCATCTATATTTCGGTAGCGGGAGTTATCGTTTTTCCTGGAGGCGTTCCTAATAATTTCTTTATTACATCTATGCCTGTCCGATGATTTGGCGTTTCGTATACTTTGGCGTACGCAGTTTTAAACGTGAAGAGCAAACTGCCTTTTGTGGCCGAGTCTTGAGGCTAAATCCCGGTAAGATGGAAAGAGAAAAGAACAGTGGTTTTTCAGTCACAAACAGAATTTGCTGAAATGATATGATTCTTTGATCTATTTATGTAAAAATTTATAAATTATTCAAATCCCTTATTGTAAGTTATATTTACTATCTTTTCTACTATATTTTTGTCAAATACCACTGACCTATCATTGTACAGCCAAAACTACTTAACCTAGAACCTTGAAAATTTGCATGGACGTTCCTTACAGAGTGTTAGCATTCACCAAGAACGGATTTTTTTTAATTCGAGGTTTTTAGAGGTTTTTGGTGGAGCTGAAGCTTTGTAAATGTCCCATGTTAATGTAATGGATGATCTTTTGTTTAAATTTCAAATTTTATTAAATCAAGCATATTAGCTTCACTAACGGATACATTGTTTTATCTGCTACAAACGCCAACAAAAAACTGCAATGGAGCAAACGATTCCCTAGTTTAAATTATCAGCCAATTAAACAAAAAATATATTGAAATTCTGTTCTCCATCCAGATTTAGGGGTTTAGGGGTAACGAATTTCCCCAAAAGAACTGTTACGGTAGGTCTCATGGTAAGACCTAAGCATTACAAGTATAACATCATTCTGAGATCCCCAGATGCCAAAAACAGTATTTGTTCAACAAACCACAGTTTCCCAAAAACTGTAATGATTTGAGCCATTAAACTTGGCAAAAATATTCTTTAAAGGCTATATATACCAAGAAATTATTCTAAAAAAATCTATATTATTAATTCTGTTAGCGATTTTTTTAAATCAAAATTGTGAGAGTTTGCCAGCTCGCAGGATGACAGCAGATGGCTCAAATGAAAGGTCTCGGTCCCAGGGGGTCGGGAAAAATAGCAGTTTATGTCCAAATAAACCAGAAAATGAGAAATGATTTATAATTTGATTCCTTTTATCATGGTTTTATGGTTGTTTTGATGATTTTGTTAGGTTATTCGTGCTATATAAAAGTTACATTTGGTTTAGTTTCGTACCTTATACGTTCAATCATAAGCTCATTATGTGGTATCATCTTTTTAGGCAGCGGGAGCTATAGTTATTTCCTTAGGCCGGCCTTTATGTTTTAATTACACATACCAGTTACAGTAATTTGGCAATTCCTTTTTCATCTAATTTGACGGTGTCCCTGCTTTTCACCGAAAAATAAATGCTGCAATCAGTGATTGATCTTAAATTATTACTACCCGCCCATATTTTAAGTTAAAAACTAAGTGAATCGAGTTTGAAATACTGCCGACGGATAGCACCATAACTGTTTTGAACATTCAGCTCTTTACCGTACTTAATTGATGCCCTACTAGGCAATCCAGGGACGTATGGTAAATCTACAAAGAAGTACCTTAAAATCGACACATTTGGTGTTAAAATCGGTCCGGCCGTTTTCGAGTTAGGCCTATAACGGTGAAAAGAAAACCTTTACTATCTACTGTGGTATCTACATTTTATCCTACATTCCGCCATAAAACAAACATATCTCTACATGACATATTCCTTGATATAAATATTTTCTATTAAGTCCTCTAGATTCTTCATATCAAGGTTAGAAGATAATTTTTATCGTGAGCGAAGCCACGGGAACTGCTAGTTTTTTAAATAAAGGGTAATCCAGCGTTTCTACATTCCTTCCTGGTCTTATCCTTCCAGTTTCCAATATTTACTTTTCGTCTTTTATTTAGATTTACATGATTTTTGTCACTGGGCGACAACGCAATGACCTGGCGGGGAGTCCATCTTTCGGCCAATACAATGTTATTCCCCGGAAAGTCCATGCAGCCCCGTGAACCGTGCCAACTTTGACTGGTGAGATCAGGCCTGCCAACTCAATCATCTTCAAAACAAAATATACCACGGCGTAGCTCGTATCCTATAGAACCTTTTTCACTAAACATCTCCTATTTTTTAATATTTTGTCTCTCAGAACGTTTTACGGGGGACCCCTTCAATTATAGAAAGTGTTTGTGTGTGGGAACCAACATTTTTTTTAATAAATCTACTTTTTGGAGTGGATAATTTTTAATGATTTTAGTCTAATGGTTTTCATAAAATCTTCATTGTCTTACTTAACAAATTCACTAAAAATATTCTTGACAATTTTCATTTACAGGCTACAAAAATTCCAGCATTACTGATTAAATCTTTAAATGACAGAAACAACATTTTAAGTGAAAAAGTGGAAGACACTCGCCTTATACCAACCCCAAGGTGTGGTTGCTTGCAAAATTTTCTGTAGTGATCGCTATGAGGGTGTCTGCAGATTTCATGTGGATGCCCTTACATGAACAACATCGAGTTCATACAAAGATTCATTACAAGTTACAAGTAAGCTTGATTCAGGGACTTTAAAGTCTTAGCTAAGGTAACAAAATAGTAAATAGGGGTGGTGAAGAATACACAGCAACTAACTTCTCTGCAATAACGACACTTGTAAATAACAAACTTTATTTAGTAAAATAACAATGAACTTGAGAAAAAAAAATGAAAATTGGTCCTCATGACACAATGTTTTTTCCTTTTTTCCTACATTTAATACAGGCAATATCACTTTTAATAAAAAATACATTAGTCTTATTGTTAGCTAACACAACCAGGTTCTTATACATGTTTTGGTCTGAAATTGTACACAAATTTAAAATTTACACGAATACAATAAACAATAAATGTCATTTTTAAACCATAAAGACAGATTTAGGGCCACATCACACTGGTCGAGTAGGAGGGCGAGTTAGACTCGACCATCAACTTGATCAGTGTAAACCGACCTTTTTCAAATGGGCAAGTCTAAATTGACAATGCTAAACAATAGGAATCAGCTGATCCTGTAGCAACTCGGCTGGAGTGACTCGGCCAAGTTACTAGACCAATGTGACATGGCCTTAAAAGTGAACAGTAAAATTATATCACAGGCAAGTTGCATCCTACACAGGGTTCCCAGATGTACGATGATTATCGTATTTGTGCGATGATTTCTCTGGAATGTACAGTGTATGATAGCACTTCCTATCGTACACGAAAATGTACGATAATTTTGAGTAGGTGCAACTGCTTAAAATAAAAAAAAGATTTAAAATCAAAACCAGGCTTATTTTGTTAGGCCAGCTATTTTGCACTGTCATTGGACAAAGACATCCATAGGCGTATCATATTTTCTGCTGTCTGTTACTAGTTGTCATATTTATGCAGCAAGCGGGCGAGTGGTCTTTGTTTAAGATAATTTTGCAGGAAATACGATAATTTTAGCAGCTGGCGTACGATAATAGGATTTTAAAATATGGGAACCCTGATCCTCAATGGGAAAGATTATACCACTGTTTTGGGACCCCTCTGATTGGTGAAGGTTTTTAGCACTAAACCAATGTAGTCTAAATTAGTTAAGACTAGAAATAATTAAGAACTAATTATGTTTCTGCCTTAATTGGAGAAAAGGTTGAGATGTAGGAGCACAAATAGAGTGCTATGAAAGGTCTCATTCCTGGGGCCTTTCTTGTTGTTTCTTGTTGTAATAAATTGATGAACTCTGATAATTCCAGCTACTAACTTTACAGGAGTCATTGTGGGCAAAATCTATTTGTGATAATTTATATGCATGATTAAAAAGAACAATAACAAGTGGTCAACAACCAAAATAAATTAAAGCCTTTATTGCCTCTTCCTTTTGCTATTTTTCTTTGAACGCAGAGCTTCATTTAAAAGATGTCGATATTTAGTTTCCACAGAAATTATATTTGCATACAAGTCTTTGGAAGAATTATGAATCATTCTTGAGCACTCTTTCAACAACCAGAGGAAAGAAGACTGAAACATCTTCTTTGAAAACATATCAAATTCACCGAGAGTAATATCATTTTTACCAAGCTTGATATGGCTAAACCAATACTGGGAGCATGTTCTATATAACTCAATATTACAGCTGAAGGACCCAAGTTGAAATTTCGCTGTCTTAGGCTCCTCTTGGACATTTTTTGTTTCTTTTTCCTCCTCGTCGTCACTGTCATCTGAGATAATGTCACTCACATAACTGAGTCGTTTTTCATCCAAAACAGTTGACTGTTTTTTAATCTTATCTTCATCCTGTTTTATTCTCTTCACAATATTGACTTTTACATTAATCTTGTTAATGCCATAGCGAGGAATGACTAAGCCATCTCTAATACTCTGATTAATATTTTTAACTTTGAATGTGGCTGATGCTCCCTCCAGTTGAAGTATGTTCAAATCATTAATCAGTCCAATTGCAGCACATCTGTGAGAAAATAAAATTTAAAAAGTAAGTTAATGATTATGAAAGTAAAATCAGCATTAAGTTTAGGGATAGGACAGAAAACAGCTTGTCTTCAAATATCGTTCTAATCACTTAATATACAGGGTGAGTTTTAATTGTCCCCCCCCCTTACTTTTTTTTATATTTCTAAAAATAACTATCCCAGACCCCGTCCAAACACTAATGGGTAGTAAATACCTCGTTTTGAGGGGGTACTCATTTTCGGCCGCCATTTTGGATCCGCCATATTGGATCCAAAATAATTTTTTCAAATGTAGAAGTGATGTTGTGACCCTTCATTTCAAGCTAGATTTTTACACTGATTACAATGCCGCAATCGGTTTTTTAATATCTCGATTCGTTCTCAAGATACGAGTACTTTTAATTTATTTATTTTCAACCAATTTTAACATTACAAATTGATAAAATAAGCCCATAACCACAAAATAATGCTAGATAGTGACAAATAACCACCATCAGTCATTGTTGAGCGATTTACACTTAACTTTCACCAATGTAAATTTTTTGGCCGCCATCTTGGATCCGCCATTTTGAAATGAGGTAAGTTGTTTAGTTTTTAATTATCGTCTTTACTTTTCAAGATATTGACAAATTTCTAATAAAAATCTCAAAAAATATGAATTTTTCAAAAACTAAATTTTATAGCTTAAAACGGGTTGCGGCATCAAATTCGGCGCAAAAAACTATTTTGAAATGATGGGTCACAACACCATCTTCATTAGAGGTGTGCGGATAGTGATTTTTTGGATCGGATCGGATTCGGATCGGATAGCTTATGTTCGGATCGGTTTCGGATCGGATAACAACAGGTTCGGATCGGATAATACCGGATTCGGATATTTACGGCGCGGCGTAATGAGCAGATTTAAGTTTTCTCAAAAGCCTAAGGTAATTGCAAGGAACTACCATATCATCCTAATGTGTAAGGTAAGATTTGCCTTGATAGGGTTGAGTTGTTGATTGTTGTGATATATTGTTTCCAATATAGGCCAAATAATGTCAATTATTAAAGTATGCAAAGGTTCAACTAAATATCTGTTGAGAATTTAGAAATTCGTTGATTCCCCTTAAGCATAGGTAGTATATAATTAATTGAATAAGCTTATTAGGCCTAAATCAATTTCAGGATTTGCAACTTAAAAAATCCTTTTCCAATGCAACCTCAATTTGTTCACTATTAGGCCTCTGTCTTTTTTGTTCGTTTCCTTAGCCTATTTGATCAGAAACTAGGCCTAAGTGACTAGACAAAAGAATTAAATATAAAACTTGATTCACCAATCACCATTTTTATTTACCTATGCATTAATGTCTGACAACCTAGATTTTGATTCACTACAATAACACTAAAAAAAAACAAAACAAGTCCGCAGTAAACTTAACCTAAATTTCAAGATAAGTTTAAAATGTTTAAGTTTCGGTATCAAAGCTTGGTCATTTAATTAGAACAAAGGTCTAATTGTTTTATATCACAAACAACAAGCAAACTCACTAATTATTTTCATAGACGTAGGCTGTCAAGTCGCATTGTTATCTAAGAAAGTCCATTTTAAAATTTTAATCACGTATTGAAAATACGGCCGGCCGGCTTTGACTAGGCTTAAATCATCAAAGATAAATATTTCAGCAAAATAAAAACTTATTTGTGATCGTTCAACTTTCTATTTCTAGGTAGGTAATTGTTTAATTGATAAATAAAGTAAGAAGAAAGACGTTCTTGAGTTAATTCAGCTTTTAAGCAGACGACGACATTCAAAATGAAGTGATTTGGAAAGACAAAACAATGAATGAACAGGTTTGCCAAATCTTTCACAGCCCAAAATTATTGTACGCTTTTTATTTGATCGTATCGACAGGCCACGTAAGATATTTACGGCCTGAAATAGTCGTACGAAACATCAACACGACTATTTATTTATGGGGTATTTACGGGATATTTCGTTTTGGAAATTCAAGACGACTGACTGTTGGACACTGTCGACACTGTCGGTCAATGGCGAATACTGATTTGTCTTGATTGCGATTCTCCCTCATACCAATCGATGTTTCGTCGGTAACGGATACTAATCGAGACAGAACTATTACAGGATGTACTACTATTTTTTTTTTAACTGATTTAATGCTACGATACAAGAATTTATCTTAAGAAAATGTGTTATCGTGTCGGGTATTGCGCAGTAATCTGATCGTATACAACGATCTCGATTCTCGATCTTATCACGAGTCGCAATATCGGCAACCGAAATACATCGATTGATGCATACCACTACATAATCGCATTGTGTTGAGGCGTTTTTCTGGCCGCTATCGCAACCGTCGCATTTCAAAGCGTCGTTTTTGCTCCGCGATGTTTTCTGTCACTAATGTACTTTCGTCGGCAGTAACTTCTTTTGTTTGGAAGACTTTCCTTACTTGAAAATTTGATCTTACTTTACAATTTACCCCAAAAAATGCAGTCTATCCGATAGAGTCGGATATCTAGTCAGTCTTACCGGATAGTTATAAAACCCTTGGATCGGATTCGGATATCCGATCCGATCCGAATCCGATCCGAGTTTTCGGATATCCGCACACCTCTAATCTTCATATTTGAAATAACTTACCCCATTTCAAAATGGCGGATCCAAGATGGCGGCCAAAAAATTTACATTGGTGAAAGTTAAGTGAAAATTGCTCAACAATGACTGATGGTGGTTATTCGTCACTATCTAGCATTCTTTTGTGGTTATGGGCCTACTTTATCAATTTGTAATGTTGAAATTGGTTGAAAATGAATAAATTAAAGTACTCATATCTTGAGAACGAATCGAGATATTAAAAAACCGATTGCGGCACTGTAATCAGTAAAAAAATCTAGCTTGAAATGATGGGTCACAACACCAATTTTACATTTGAAAAAATTATTTTGGATCCAATATGGCGGATCCAAGATGGTGGCCGAAAATGAGTACCCCCTCAAAACGTGGTACTTACTACCCATTAATGTTTGGGCGGGGTCTGGGATAGTTATTTTTAGAAATGTAAAAAAAAGTAAGGGGAGGGGACAGTTAAAACTTACCCTGTATAACTTCTTCTTGATAAGCATGATACGTATTGTTGTTGTTCTTAATATACTATTGCATATAAATAAAAGACATTTTACAACACTTAAAATTAAAATATTTCAAATTTTGTTAGATGTTTTTAATTTATATCCAGTAATCTTTTCATGTCAAACATAATGTAAAAATGGGGATTAATGCCAACAATTATTGATATCAGTACTAATATCGATATCTGACAAAATCCATTCTTCACTCTCGATACCAGTACCATCGATACTAATTGTCTTTCACAAAGTTTCTTATTTAAAAAAATTGAATATAACTATCGTCAATACAAAACTTGACTGATAATAAATAAAAATTAATAATATTTTATTAAATATCCAGTAGACTCAGTCTGAGACCTCAGCAACAGCCCAAAATTATGTTATTCTAATAAAGTTTGCCTATAAAAATAAAAAAAGTATAGTAAGGTTAAAGAAAATTATATATTTTTCTTAAAGCCAAATTAAAAATGTTCCAGTGTAATGAGCCATAAACCCAATCCAATTTGCCTGAGCCAGTCCAAGAATGATGACATCCGCCTTAACACACAACAAAAGCGAGACAATAAGATGTCCGCCGTGGCTAACTGAGCGTGCTGAGCAAGGCGAGCCATGGGTATGTTCAAATCTAGAGGCGCTTCTTTAGCGACAACTGTTAGAACTGTGTGAAGCTTTTAGAATCAACCAACGACTACTAGGCTAGCAGTCTCTTGTGTGCTGTATAATAAATAATGACTACTCTACATTACCCTTAAGTTTTTATAAAAATTTGGTAAAAAAAACAAACAAAAATTACTGAAATTGTTTTTAAAATTTTTACCTAAACGGAAAATGATTTAACTAATTAAAATGAATATATTAATAAATACCCCTGTTGCAGCAGACCTGCATCCTCAGCGAATTTCAAATGCAAAACAACATATTTCAATCCAACATACCGAGATTCAACATGATTTTGTAAGCTCCATAAGAATAACATGGGGAATGAGTATGCAGGTTTGCTGCTACGGGTATATTAAAACTGGGTGGTTTTAATTCAATATTTAGTTGATCTGAACTATAAGAAGCCATTTGCCAAGTTTTATCAAGATATGTTGAGAAATAAGCGAGATATAGAATTTTCTTTATTTCCCATAAAGTTAACATTGGAACAACGTACTGTGTTTACCACTTTCAATATCTCGGAAACCAATGGACATAGAGCAGTGATTCACAATACTAAATTGTTCGTTTTTTTGAGCTGAATTCAATAATGCTAGCAAAAATTGGATAATTTTTAATTTTCTATGCAAAAAACTCAAAAATTCCATTTTTGGGGGGTTTACCCCCCTTTACCCCCCCCTTCCGTTGGTCCGATCGGGCTGGTTCACGAACTCGTCCGAGTGATTACCACTTTACACGTCTGTACCAAATTTCATTAAGATCGGCCCATATTTACGGCCGCTATCGTGTTAACAGACATATATATATATATGTATAGATATATATATATATATATATGTATAGATATATATATATATATATATATATGTATAGATATATATATATATATAAAAATTCAAACGAATGGTATTTTTTGCTTCTGGGGACCCCAAAATGAAAAGTTAACATGGTCTCGGACTTAGATCTTACCATGAGTACTACCGTAATAGCTTATTCCTTTAAGGAAATTCGCTAAAATTCAAACGAATAGTGTTTTTTGCTTCTGGGGGGCCCAAAATAAAAAGTTAACATGGTCTCGGGCTTAGGTCTTACCATGAGACCTACGGTAATATTCCTTTAAGCTTATTCCTTTAAGGAAATTCGCTAAAATGGAAGAGGTTGACGATCTGACCTGTCCTGGTGAGTGGTGTGCATCAGGGACTGGCCGCCGAAGTCGCGCCGCAGGATGTGAGCGACCGCGCCGAGCCGCTCCGGGTGCCGACTCAGCAGGTGCCGAGTGCAGCTGAGCAGCGGGGTCAGCGAGGCCGGCAGCGCAACACCCATGTCTCCGCTCGGCTCCGACCGCCTCAGCCTCCGCAGACATCGCGTCATTGCTTCCACCCACTGCTTGTTCAGAGCTACGACCATAATTGATAAATCTAGAGTATCTCGAGTTCGTAAATTAATAAATTAATTGCAGTAAAAACCACTGCTTGTTCAGAGCTACGACCATAATTGATAAATCTAGAGTATCTCGAGTTCGTAAATTAATAAATTAATTACAGTAAAAACCATCAGTGGAAAACTGTAAAAGGTTTTGAGTTATTGAGGTAAAAATACTGGAAAGAAGCTGGCTAACAATATTTCATAAGACAGGAATACTTCATGCGGTTAAATGTAAAAAGATTTGATGATTTTAAGAGGACAATTTTAAGTTTTAGCGAATTTCCTATACGGCTATTACCGTAGGTCTCATGGTAAGACCTAAGCATGAGACCATGATAACTTTTCATTTTAGGGCCCCCAGAAACAAAAAATGCCATTCGTTCGAATTTCTATATATATATATATATATATCATATTGTGAAGTGTGATATATCATATATATATATATAACATATTGTGAAGTGTGATATATCATATATGTATATATATATATATATCATATTGTGAAGTGTGATATATCATATATGTATATATATAGTGATATATATCATATCACTATATATATAATGTGTCTGTAAGCACGATAGCGCTCACAAAAATGGTCCGATTGGATTTAAATTTGGCACAGGTGTGTAAAGTAGTAATTATTCGGATGAGTTCGAAAACCAGCCCGATCGGACCACTGGAAGGGGGGGTAAAGGGGGGTAAACCCCCTCAAAAATGAGTTTTTTGGGTTTTTCACATAGAAAAATAAAAAGAATCCAATTTTGTTTGGGCATTTGGCAAGTCACAGGATGAGGGAAAAGGGCTCAAATTAAATGTTTTAATGTCAGGGACTCAGGAAGAGTACTGTAATTTCTTAAAGTTTGCTAGAAAACAAAAAACAACATAAAATAACTATATCTTAGCCATTTTTGTATGACTGATTTGCCCCTGAACTGGATTTTGACAAACTAATGGTATAATTTTACCTTCCGTCGTCCAGCTCGGTGTAGGTCGGAGTAGCGACCTAGGTTTCGGTGTGGGTTTGCACCATCTTCAGGTGGTGCAAAAATAAACTGCCATTTAAGTAGCATTGGGATCTATAGCTCTGAACAGCCTTACTGGCGGGTGAGTAAGTGCGCTGTTGTCATAATTGGTGATTAATATCTGCAATGTTTTGGTAATAAATCATATGATCATTTGTTTATGAAAAGGTACTTTACACAAGAAAATATTTTGCTGCAACACCAAGTTCAACTCATAATAAATGATTGCAAGCTCAACACAATTCATGAAGTACGACAACAAAAGTGTGGAAACACATCCTTAAATGTAAACAAATCATTTAAGATGAAAGGCTGTCAGAACAAAAAGACCAGCTGATGCATTGCGCAAATATTTTCCAGAAATCTTAATTGCGTAAGAAATCTCTCGGTGAAATATTACAGGGCATTCTTTTGTAGTGTAAATGAGGTGAAACGTAAACAAAGTTTTGACAGTTCTACCAAAACATGTGTTTATTTAGCAGACATTTTGGGAGATTACAATTTTCGCCACCCGCCAATAAGGCTGTCCAGAACTATAAAATGTCTGCTTTGTATACATTAAAACATGTGAGCTGATGTTTGATTCAAAGCCATGTGGTGGATGCAGACATATGGCTTTTTTTAAAGGCCAGATGACTAAATATGTCAAATAAATGTACTATAGTGAATACAGATTTTTACTGATGATGTTTATGAAATTTCTTACTCAAACTTAAACAGCTGGTCATTTCTCCATATGATTAAATTGGAAAAGCCAGCTGTTTTGAAGTTTTGAGCATTGCATTTTTGTGCCAAGAATAAGTTATTATTTTTTTATAGCCTTTTGCTCCTAAAAGCCACTAGGAGAGTATTTCTGCACACTTTTTTTAATGTATATTGATTTTACTTGATGCGAGACTTCATTTAAATTATTTATTTATGCACTTGAAATTCGCTGTGTATGCAGGACTGCTGCAACGGGGGTACTAACCTCTTAAAGTCCATGGTTGCTTACACGCAACACTGTCCAAGCCCTCCTGCCAGGCCACAGTCGCATATACGCAAGAACGTGATTCAAACCCGGCGCTCTTTTCGCCACAGGGGAAGTCGGAATACTTCGTTTTACTCCAGTTATGTTTGGGAATTGCTACACTCTCTCTGTCATAATTTGTTTGGTGTCTTAACAGACTGCATCACTGATTTATTTCAATTCTACGAGTTGCTTTGTTAAGAGCAAGCCCGCGTTTGTAAACGTTGTACAATGGCGAACCGAGAACTTTAGAACGACCGTGAAATTAGCGAATACTTTGAATTTAGTGGCCTAAGTGATTTTCGGGACGGCACAGAAAATGTAAGTAACGATGAAATAGATTTGGGAAATTGTAAATCGAGGGTTACTTTGTGAATATTGCAAGATAAATCAGTTATCAGTCTTTCAGTCTTCCCGGGCCTGCTGGTGATAAGTTACTCCAAATAAAAGAATTAAATACTTAGGTTAAATTTATTTTAAAACTAATAAACTGCAAAAAGAAAGGTTAATTATATAAGATATTTTGGTATATCGCTTCATTTTACATTAAAACCGGAGAAGTGACAAATTAACTGGTTTCTTGAGAAAAAAATACCCGACATGGGGTTTTACAGTGGTACCAAATTTTTAAGAGGTTAAGAAGTCAGTGCCCTTTAAGTATTTTATTCTACCTGAAACTGAAGTATTGTTTATAATAAGCAATTTTTTCAGTTAGAATATATGAACTTTTTAACATTAGGTTTTATATTAATTTTGGTTGAGTACATCACCAATAGACTATTAGAGAAAAAATACACTAGATATAGCATAAAAATCCTAAAAATTAAGTTTCTACAAAATAACAATATACAAACAGTCTAGCCTAACTAAACCAAACCCCTAGAAAATTTATGAATTAGTTCTCCACTAAAACACATTCAGTAAGTGGGTAATCTGACAACAGCTAACCTCAAATTCATTGCTTGTATTTTGCTTTGACCACATCGTATTTTAAGTGTGAAGTATTATATTCAATGATATGGCACATGTGACCACCAACCGGAGTAATTTATTCGAGGTCAATGTGTAAACTCGTACATAACCTGTTTTATAAATGGATTGGTTATAATTCATTAATTCTTTGTAAGTACAGAATATATTGCGATTACTGACCATATCTTTGGTTGGCCTCCCAACGGCCCTCCTCCCCTGCGATCTGCTCGCAATGCTGCAGGAACAGCCTGGTGTCGTGAGCCATGTTCTGGCCGTAGACTGCCAGCCGAGTGGGCAGATGGCAGCTGGCGACCACGGCTTTGCGACATTCCACAAACTGCATCCACTCACTGAACACAAACAGCTCCTCAGAGTCTCCGTTGGCTTGGCACGCTCTGCAAGGAGGTTAAAAACCTTCATATTGATTTTTTAAGCGGAAACAAACTCTTAAAATCTAGATTATTATCATGAAGTTAGGTTTTACAAAATAATCAACAGACTTAAAAAAAATTAGTATAAAGATTAAATGATCTATTTGTTTCTAGGTTGTACTGAAACATGGGTTTCATACTTTGCTTTGCATAGGTTATGTTTAAAATGTGTTTTGACATTATTAAACTTGGTTGTAAGTGATAATTTTTCACGAAGTCAGTAAGTCTTAGAGGGTTGGGATAGTAGTGAGAACTTGGCAGGTGATTGATATTTTATCTTCACACAAAAAAAACCATTCCTCTTCGGACTGTAGATGTCCCACACGGAGCCTCAGGGATGAAGATGATCCACGCACGAGCAGCTCACTACTTGCGGCTGGGATGTAGCTCATTTACATATATGTGACGTAACAACATATGCAATGCCAAAGGGTTAAAGAATACTTATTTCCCTCACCTGTTGATCTCTGTGGCTGCGTGAGACAGTTTATACTCGGTGCAGCCATCAAGTGAAAAGAGCATTTTCATCACAATGATTATAGATGTCATCACCTGGACTTCGGGGTATGGTGAATCATGAATCTTCTTTTTGGATGATTGATTGTTTACTGATAATTTCAGAAGCTTCTTGGCCATCTCCCTTATCTCATCTGGATGAAGAAAGTATCGAATTTTTTTATATGGAAAACTAGAGAATAAGCCATTTATAAAATATATGCGTTAAAAAAATTTAAAAAATAAAAAAACTCTGAAATATTAAATTTAAATATTGAATACAGAATCCATTTATCTGCTATGTTTAGTCACATTTTTCTCATTTCTGATGGGCACAATGGACGGAAATAGCAACTACCGATAAAAAAACCCATAAGAATAAAATTTAAAACAATAACTGGACACTTAATTTCTTTCATTTGTCTACGTTACATACAAATGTGTAGCAGCTATTCACATTAAAGGTGCTGACAGTGGATGAACACGCTCACTGCGTTACGAGATCCTGAGGTCTCGTAACTTAACCTAATTCTATCGCGGCAGTGAAATATGACATTCTGCCCCAAATTCTGAATACCACAGTTTGATGTAGACTCAACATAGAGAAATAAATCAAAGACTATATAAAGAAATAATTACTGGACATTTTATGATCCATTCAAAATACGAAATCTATAGATCTCGTAAAGCACTGAATTAATATATGTTTACTTATATACGAAACGAAACCCCCGAGCCTCTATTGAAACTTAGTTGGTTTTAGCACCGCTAGGAGCTCTGCAGTTGATGTTGTTTACAGAACGCACACAACGTTGTTTGAGTTTTGCAGTTAACCTTAAAAACCTAATCGTGTATTGTGTTAAGTTATTCAGGTGTTGTTTTGTGCGAAAAATGTCGTCGGGTGATGATGATCCTAATGATCTGACTTATTCGTACAACACATGGAAAAGGTCTACGCTAATTTCGGCTAATGCCAGCAAATGGCTTCAGCAACTGGTACACATTTGGAACCTAATTTCATGATTTTGTAAATCTCTTATTCTTCAGACAAAGAATGAGAGAGTCACAAAATATTATAATATTGCTTAAATATTTTAAAGTTGGTTAATCAGGCAGAAAAGCTAATTAATTAATTGTTGAAATTGGCTAGTTTGACCCTAACTACAATCAGTAATAAACAGATTGGAGCGCAAAATTTCCCCTTAGTTCAGGTAGAAATGTGACATAAACCGAAAGTAAAGAGTATGTATTAATCATTTAAACAATTTGTTAACATTAAATTGCATAACAATTTGTATAAAGTCACAGGTCTTATACATAAGGTACAAAGACAAGTAGTAGACCCATGACAATTTTTGGTTTATATTACTAATCTTACCCCTCTTCATTGGGGGCATTTATGAAATTTTTATGAGTTTTATCAAAATTTATCATAAAAATCCCCCAAAAAATAAAAATATAAGCAAATTAAATAAAATAACAAAAAATAACCAAGAGCAAAAAACTAAAACAATATAAAATAACCCGCTACAAGCCCTGCGGTAGGCAACAACATGTAGGACTATCCGGCGAACACAGCAGTGGCGATGCACCAGGCAGAGGCGGCAGCGGAACGTCTGGCAACTCTATTACACCGGAGGACCAACCTGATATCAGTGTTTTTGGGTGCACCTGGGTGGAAGACAATGTACCATTTACCTTATCAGCTACATGTACTTTCCTGAGTACTTAGATGAGGTAAAAATCAATATAAAAATTGAAAATCCTTCTCCTGTAGATATATAATGCCATTTCAATGACGATGAACTATGGGAGTATATGGCCCAGGAAACCAACAGATTTGCTGTCCAGTTTTTAACAGGTAATGAGCCTACTGCAAAATCTAGAGCCGAGGATTGGCTACCAACCACTGACATTGAAATGAACATGTTTGTTGGTATAATGATTTGTATGGGGCTAGTACAGTTACCATATATCAACCAATATTGGTCCAAAAATCTATTATATGGGAACCCCCTCATCAAGCAAACAATGTTTAGAGATAGGTTTCTGCTGTTGAACAAGTTTTGGCATTTTGCCAACAATCAGAAACCCCAGATACTAGATGATCGTTTGGGAAAAATCAAAACAATCGTCGAATACCCGAATTCGGCATTTATGGATGCCCTAACTCCAGGGAAAAATCTGGTCATAGATGAAACACTAATCCCGTGGCGAGGTAGACTAATTTTTCGCCAATATATAAAAAATAAAAGTCACAAGTAGGGAGTAAAAGTTTACAAATTGTGTACTGTTGATGGCTACACACTCTGCACTGTTTTGTATGCTGGGAAGTCACAATAAAATCATGACAGTAATCAGGGCCATACTTATGACATCGTAATGGAACTAATGTAATGGGCTCTTTTGATAGTCAAAATGTACATTTTTATGGTTTTCTAAACTAGGGGAGATGCCAAACTACTTACAACTTTTACACGACATCATTACAGCTGAAAAAAACCAAAAACTCGTTTGTGTGGAACAATAAATGTGAACAGACAAGGATTGCCAAAGGATTTAGGTAAAACAGCCTTAAAAAGTGAAAATCTAAGGGGTTCAAGTGCCAACATGGCTCAACAAGCAGTTGAGACCATTGTTACAACTCTCTTATCTTTCCACTTGATGACTTAGTCATCAAGTGGAAAGATAAGAGAGTTGTAACAATGGTCTCAACTGCTTTGAACCACAAAAGAACGCCAATTACCACAAGAAAAAGAAATAGAAAGAATGAACCAATCATGAAGCCGCAGTGTGTGTTGAACTACAACAGTGTAAAGAAAGGAGTAGACTACAGCGATCAGATGTTGTCATATTGTACCACTTTGCTGAGGTTGTGCGAAGATTCTGCAGTGAGATGTTCGGAAGTGCCGATACTGTCTATGTCAACAGGGCTCACCCATTGGGGGGAGGGGGAGATGCAATCATTGCACATATACCTAATGACGTGGACATTTATTACATCATGTCTAAAGTGAAAGAACTAAGAGGTACGGGCTACACAGTACACAGAGACTATCCTAAGGAAGTGCACGAAAAAAGGGCGTGTTTTTCGCAAGTGAGAGGTGAAATATAATGTGTGGCGGGGAAGCAACGCATGATCTTATATTTCGATCATTTAACTGTAAAAGGTCAGTGGTTTACGTGGGAAGAGGGCAAACTTAAGGTCGGCAAGCGCGACGGTGCGGAAGTGCTTCAATCGCTCTATGGACACGATTTCTCAAGCTTTCTTTTGACAGTTAAACAGCCCAAGCCGAAGCAAACTCCAGTAATTTCGTCAGAGACGAAAAATACAGCGCAGAAGACATATGCAGAGAGCCTGACCGCGAGCGCGCCTCCGCCAACCGTGCTAACACAGCATCCAGGATCAGGACCCAGTAGCCAGGCCGACAGGTGGGAATAATGTCGCCAACCCAGCTTCAGACGCAGCACGACACGGCAGGATGTATCGCTGGTGGGACATTGGTGTTAGATTTTAAGGTTTTGTCATACAACATTTATGGTTTAAAGAATAAGGTTTGTGATTTTTCATTTATAGAATTTATTAGCAGCTTTGATATTGTTATATTTTTAGAAACATTTGCCTCTGAAAAGGAAAAAAGATTTTTTTGTGAACAAGCTAAGTAATTTTGAGTTGAATTTTAGTTTTGCAACTAGAACAGCTAATTTTGGAAGAAATGTGGGTAGTTTAATTTACGCAGTGAATCGTAATACTCCTTCCTCAAAAAATGTTAAGTTTTTAACTTTTGACAATTTTAGTTTACCTAAGATTAGTAGAATCATTGAGGGTTGTGAACAGATTTTCACTATGCCAGTTTATTTGAACTTTAATTATTGGGATAGGGGTTTTTCAAATCTAGTAAGGTTTTTTAATGAAAATTCATTTCAAAATGTGATAATAATAGGCGATTTAAATGGGCGCATAAGTAGAGAACAAAGTTTTTCGCAGGAAATTATCAGCAGTAGAAATAATAAATTTTATGACATATGAAATTCTAAAGACAATACTATTAATGTAAAAGGACATAAAGTTTTGTAGTTTTTTGACAGCTATGGTTTAGCTGTGTTAAACGGGAGATCTGAAGATGATAGAGAAGGAGAATTTACTTTTTTGGGTTCAAGGGGAAATTCAGTAATCGATATCGCTGCGGGAACTTTTGATTGTTTACATTTCATTCATGATTTCAAAGTGGTTGGTTTCCCTGGGTCTGATCACATGCCGGTAAAATTAAGTATCAAGGTTGGTATTGCTCCTGGCGGCCCGGGTGGGGTGGGCGGGGAGGGGGAGCTGCTGCCATTGTTGCCCAAGTTAAAGTGGACCAGCTTTGATTGTTTGAATTACGGTAGTAAAGTCGCAAATATGATGACGTCTTTTGAGCCACAGAATGTCGATGATATAGTTAAGGTTGTAATAAATTCAGATCATTTTAAACAAAATGTAAAAAATACAAAAGTTTTTGAGGGGAAAAATGTTTGGCTTGGTTACCATTGTTTAAATGCAAGGAAAAAGGTTTTTAAATTATTAAATATGTTCCGTAAAACTAGCTCAGTGGAGGTTAAAGCTAAATATCTTGAGGAAGTAAAAATTACAAGCACTTGTGTAAAAGTAAGAAAGAACTATATAGCTCTAGTTTGATCTCAAATTTAACATCTTCCAAAGATTCAAAAACGTGCTGGCGTGCGATTAATTCCTTTAAATGTCAAGATAAAAAACGCATTGGAAATATAAGGCCGGAAGAGTGGATAACACATTTTAATACCTAATTAAATCCACCAGTGGAAACAAAAATTTCCTTTGTTGAACCATATATCAATGACGATTTTCTAGATCGGGTTTTTACATATTCAGAACTGAAGCTAGTTTTTAAGAAATTAAAAAATGACAAAGCACCTGGTATGGATAGGGTTCCATATGAGTTTTACAAATATGCGCCTGATGTATTTTTAAATAAATTGTTAGTATTTGAGAGGAGAAGATAGGAAGTACAGCTAACTCAACTTGCAAATAAGCTGCAGAGACACACATAGATATCACACATTATATTAGTGATATTTCGGCTGTGAAGCCTTTGTCAAACAAAAGATAACTGGACAAAGAGATCTGGCAGTTAAGATTTAAACTTTCACTACAGAAGGGGTGCCAACATGATAAAGTTTTAAGTCCCAAACACTATTTACACATTCTTATACAGGGGTGCTGAAAAGTCCCGGAACGGCTAAATATGTTTTGAACTGAATTGGTTTGAGAAATCAAACTTTGCACATTCACTCCTACGTAAAAAAACTACTTTCTGAGGTGTTTATTGACTCTTGGCCCCCAGAGGGGGACAGCCCACAAGGAGTCGGTACAAAATCTTAGATGTAAACATAGGCATATGGTTTGACAAGCAATTTGATTTATTCAAACTTTTATTCCAACCCCCTCCCAACAAACCTAAGCCTATGAATTTTTGTTGAAAACTTTAATCATCCGCCATTTTGTAACAAATTAATCTTTTGAAGTGCGGTTTCCGGCATTGAACTCTACTTGATTAGCTCTTTAAAATGATGTGCATATCAACCTATGCTTACATTAAAGATTTTGTACCGACTCCTTGTGGGTCATCCCTTCTTGGAGGTAATATCCTCTACGGCACCCTAAATGATAGTTTTTTAGGTCTGACATACAATTCCGGAGTTTAGATCCTTCAGACATAGTCTGTAAACAATTTTTAAACAATCTTTAAGCCAACACTGTGTATTTCCTTTAGATTTTTGATCAGCCGCCATTTTATAATGAATGAACCTTTTGAAGTGCGGTTTGCGGCATTGAACTCTCCTTGATTAGCCATTAAAATGATGTGCATATTGACCTATGCTTACATTTAAGATTTTGTACCGACTCCTTGTGGGCCGTCCCTCACTGGGGGCCAAGAGTCAATAAACAACTCAGGAAGTAGTTTTTTTACATAGGAGTGAATGTGCAAAGTTTGATTTCTCAAACCAATTCGGTTCAAAAAAATATTTGGCCGTTCCAGGACTTTTCAGCACCCCTTTATAACCACCACATTAACTTTTCAAACACTTTAAAAATATACAGGGTGTCCCATAAGTAAAGTGCCAAACTTCGGGAATAGGTTATATGGGTCAAAATAAAGATAAAATGAAGAATAAAAATTTTTCCAAAAACGTTTTGTTTACCAGATATCCGCCATTTTGTATTTTTAACAAAATACTTTTTATCTCCCGAGTTTTTGAATCGATTTTTTTGAAACTCAGTATGCACCTGTATCTAGTCAAGGTTAGTTTATGAAAAAATAATGAGCATAATTAAATAATAAATTTCAAAATGGCGGCCGTTTAAAATCTTTAAGTTGAAATCACGAAAAAATGGTACGTTTTACAAAAAAATATAAAGGATAACAATTTTTAGAAAAATTTATTTCCCATCTAATGACACCAAATTTATGAAAATCGGTTAGTAAACAACTGAGTTATGATCGTATTTAGCTAGTGAGGCAGCATTTTTTGAAGCAAAATAGTCCATTGTTGCGCTGAGCCATGCTAATTCGACCATAACTCAGTTGTTTGTGAATCGATTTTCATAATTTTGGTATCGTTGGAATGGAAATAAAATTTCCTAAATATTATTGTACTTTACATTTTTTTGTAAAATGTTCCATTTTTTCGGTATTTCAATTTAAAGATTTTAAACGGCCGCCATTTTGAAATTTACAATTCAATCATGCTGATTATTTTTTCATAAACTAACCTTGACTAGATACAGGTGCATACCGAGTTTCAAAAAAATCGATTCAAAAACTTGGGAGATAAGAAATATTTTGTTAAAAATACAAAATGGCGGATATCTGGTAAACAAAGCGTTTTTGGAAAAAAATTTATTCTTAAATTTATCTTTATTTTGACCCATATAACCTATTCCCGAAGTTTGGCACTTTACTTATGGGACACCCTGTATACAGGGTGTTTCAGGATAAGTGTAAACAAATTCACCAGTCGATTCCTTACACCAAGGCAAGAAAAAAATGTTATGTGAACATGGGTCCGAAAACTAGTTGTTTTGGAGTTACAGCCAAAAATTGTTTTTTTTTTCAGATTTAAGTGTATTTAGTGCACTTTTTGGCCTCTACATTAAAATATTATGAAGATATTTTGATGAAATTTTCACAGTTAGATAGATTATGAAATTCCAAAGAAATATCATTACTTTTCAGTACTGAAATTTTAAATATGGCTTAGTAAAAGTTGTTGAAAAATAAAATTTTTCCAAAAAATTCAATGCCTCAAAAAATATTTTATTTTTGATTGCTGATGAAATTTTTACCATTAAAGTATTTTGATTGCAACTTCCCCAAAAACTGTGGAATTTCATGGAGAACAAAATAATAACAACTTTGTTACATTTTCGCCTGTGACTTTTTATGTTATTAACCAAAATATTGGAAGGTGACCAAAATTAGAAAGTAAACCATCAAAAGACCAGTCAGTCAAAAACATTGCATAGAGCCTGAGGAATTGTTTAGTATGATGATTTTTTATGAAATCTTCCGAGAACTGTCAATTGTAAAATTTAAGAAATCCAAAATCCCAAACAATCCAAGCACAAGACCAGCTACAGAAAATTATTCAAAATGGCGGCATTTTCCCTCCACAGCTTAGGCTGTGAACGAAAACTTACTTCCTTCCTTTTTATTTATACATGTTATGTTTGTTAACGTTGGACTTCAAAATAATTTTTGCTTTGTAATGTACTTCATTTGATTGATTTCTGTGGCTTACGGAAACAGTGCTGCCAACTCACTTAAAAAACAGCAACAACGGAACAATACATACAAGACGAAACAACGAATATTGAATATGATTGAACAAAATTTAACCCAATTGTGTTGTACTTTTTCAACAAGCATACATTCAATTTTTATCTTAAGCAATTATTCAAACTGGTTTCAGCATTGTATTCATCAAGTAATAATTCTCAATTACTGCTTGCAAAATCCGGAATGAAAACAGACTATTATCGAATTATTAAGGTAGTTTCTCTTCATACGTTAAGAGCTTTTGTCAAATATTACGGATCCAAGATGGCGGCCGTAATTTAGTAAATGTAGAAATCAATCAAAATAAAGTACATTACGAACAAAAAATTATTGTGGTAGTCCCACATTGTTGAGAAACATAAAATGTACAAATAAAAAGGAAGGGAGTAAGTTTGTGTTCACGGTCTATCCTGTGGAGGGAAAATGTCGCCATTTTGAATTATTTCCTGTGGCGGGTCTTGTGCTTGGATTTTTGGGGATTTTGGATTTCTTAAATCTTACAATCGACAGTTTGTAACCGTACATCTGACCATGCCCCCAAAACTATGGTTATGTTATTTGTTGTCAAGATACAAATCGATGTGAAAGATCGTAGTCTCAAGACATCAGGAACAGCTGTTGACAAATTGGGAAATGCAATTAAAAGAAGGCAAGGACATAGGGAAGGAACAATTGGATATAGATATAATATATGAACCCAAAATCATACTAAACAGCGGGCGTTATAATGAAGTGGGAATATATCAACCGTTAGTCTAAATTTTAGTCATATTTTCTCGATAGTATTATTTACTAAACAATTATTAGGCCTCTGTTAGCAAGTAAGCGATATGCGAGATGTCATATTTGGTATTCGCGATACATATATGTTTAGAAAGTAAATTTAATTTCAAATTTAGTATTATTATGTTGGGGAGCAATCGGAATACTAGTTATCGCGAAATTGCTTAAGAATACTCAATATGATCGTTATATGATATAATATAAATCTGTGATGCCCAAAAAACCTGTGCCCAGAAATTAATCAATAAGTGCAAGTGACAGTGAAGCCAGCTGCAAATAAATGGTTGCTACGGAACAATATTTACTTTCGAGTCAACAGTTTAGAAGTGAAGACGTAACTAAATTTACTCGACAAAATTAATAAAAGAAAAGAAGATAAAGTTTAGCGGAAAACCCAATCAGACCACCAATTGGACCGAAGGACGATCTGGGAGGATGCCAAAACTACGGTAACCCAAATCCACTAATATCGTTTCAGGAAATTCTTTATCGACACGAGGAGATGGGACTTGTGAACGAGCGAGGTGCCGATGGACCTATTGGACTAACAAATTAAAAACAAAGTATATCTTAAGCACGTTTAAAGGGGGGAATAATTCCGACTCCCGTTTTTTTGTAATATATATATTCGTAACTTTGATTTTGTTTAAAAATTTGCATCTGAATAAATGAAGTATACCGTCTGGGAATAAGAACATATCAAGTGAACCGAGGGCAAAGAACTACGACCCAGAGTCTCAAACAATTATCGACTGCCTAGCAGGGAAAGAATCGGGCAATTAATTTATTTCTGGGAAGTAACTCACAAAATAGAAGAATTCGAATTATCAAAGATTTGTAATTGGGCTAGATTTAAAAAGATCATTAAACTTGTATTTGTCAACCTCAGTTAGTATTTATTTCTGTCAATTAACTTAGAATATCGTAGGTTATATAAGAGGGTGGTAATAAAAATGGCGCCAACGCGGGGCACTTGATTGTAAAGTTCTTGACCCACGGTTCAATTGATAACCAATAAGACATCTCACATATCTTAGGATAAGTCTTTATTGAATTGTCATAGTTTTAAGTTAGAGAATCTAATTAATTATTTAAAGAGTAACCAATATGAGTAATAATTATGACTTAAGACAAAAACCAAGGCGAACGAAGAAGGGAGACGCGTTAGGAAATTGTAAGAGGTCGAACCCAGTGACAACCGAAATGGCAACGGCGCGGAATCGAGATATTAATACGGATGATAGGGTAGAGATAAGTGATAAGGATGTTAGGGACAACCCGGAAATCGGAAACGAAGAAGCGCGCGTGAATGAATCGGACGACGAACACTCGCAAACTGACCAGCGCGGATACGAGGATGACGATCTAGGAAACCCGCATGACGAGGAAATTTTGCTTGCGCAGGGAGATTCTGAAATTAATCCTAATAAACAACAACCGGAGGAACCTAAACAACCTAGCGAGACGCAAACCGATCTGAAGTTAATAATGGTAATGCTCAGTCAGTTGCAAACACAATCGGTCCAAATGCAAAACTAAACTAAACTAATACAAACCCAAATACAAGACCAAACGGTTCGAATGCAAAACCAAATACAAAACGAAACCCAACAAATAACCCAACAAATACAAAGTAAAATCGAATCTTGTAAGGAAGAACACCGTAGGGAACTAAACGAGATCCGGACCGAGATTACGAGCTTACGGATAGGCATCGAAGAAGACATTGAAAAAAAAATTAGGGAAAATAATCTCAAATTAAATGAATCTTTCGACCTAAAACTAAACGAGCACGGTGCTAAATTCATGGAAAACATGACAAACTTAAACCAAGACACTATAAATAAGACTGAAGACCGGTATAAAGAAATTAAACAATATCTAAATTCCGAAACGATTCAAATTAAACGAATCACCCAAACTAATCAGGAACGAATTGACAAAATTGAAACCCAAACTCAAAACCAATTTAGGGAGATGAACCAGTCGATAGTCCAAAATAATGACATGGTAAATAAGGTTCAGGAAGATATAATAGGAATACAGAACAAAATGGGAAATCTCGAAAACCGTGTGGGAAATTCAACGTCGGGTAACCTAGGCGAAATCATCATCAACTATGTAAATCCTGACCTCAACGAGAAAAAACCTAAATTCACTGGGAGAGAAAAGGATCCACTACACTTCTTGGCTCAACTAAAACGGTACTGGGAGAAATCAAATACGCGGAGAGGGCTAAGTTCACACATACCTAACTTGGAGGACGTGCTAGAATCGTGTCTAGAAGAAAGTGCGATTAAATGGTGGCGAATAGTAAAACAGGACGTCAAAGATTTGAGTGAATTTGAAATCGTGTTTCTCGAAAAATACTGGAATCTAGATATTCAACGCGGTATAAAGAGAAGAATCGAAATAGAGCGATACCGAACTGGAGGAAAACTTAGTAGATCGGAATATTTCATTGAAAGAGCGATCATATTGCGGAATATGACACCTACACTCGAAGAAGCAGAGATCGTGATGTTGCTCAGCGAACAATTCGAGGAGCGAGTTAGGGATGCACGTCGAGTCCAAAACATTACCACGATAAGGCAATTCGAACAGCTATTAGGTAGAGAAGATTTAGAGGAACAGAACCATCGGATCAAAAGTCGCCCGTATGAAAACCGACAATCGGGACAGTCTAACTACGGACACAAGAATGATAGGAATTTCCGGAATATTAACCATGAACCAAGGTACCCGAATCCCAATCGCGATCGACACGTAGCCAACGACACACAGCGAACCTACTCTAACGAGCGACCCTTTAATCAAAGAAGTAACTTTAGAACCAACGACAGGCCCAATTTCCACAACCGAAGCGGTTATGAACCGAGATCGACCTTCGTAACTGAGAATAACCCTAACCAAAACAAAGCGACTGCCGCAGGTTCGGGAAACTAAATAGCGTCGAAGTTTCTCGGGTATTGCACGCATTCAAGACTAAAACAGATCAAAATTATGAAACTTTGACGCGAGTTAAACATATCGGACATGTCAATACCCATAATCCAAATGAATCCCCAATCAAATCAAACCTTAACCTAAATAATGTCGTATCCAATATATATTGCGATAACAAATGGCTACTCGAGGAGGACGGAGTTGAACCACCCGTAATTAAAAGTATCGATTGTCCCGAAATAGACATCAAATTAAACCAAACCAAAATTAAAGCTCTTATTGATACCGGCTGTAACATTAATTGCTTGCAAGAACAATGGTATGAGCAAAACCAACAGGTCATAGGCAAACATGAAACCTTTTTAGTAACTAACCTCAATATTACCACTGCTACTGGACAAAAGTCCA
The DNA here is from genome assembly GCA_035578135.1 of Flexamia atlantica. Classification (NCBI taxonomy): domain Eukaryota; kingdom Metazoa; phylum Arthropoda; class Insecta; order Hemiptera; family Cicadellidae; genus Flexamia; species Flexamia atlantica. Next base: position 144,345,674 of record JAQJVK010000001.1, on the reverse strand, counting down.
AGAGAATAAGAAAAATAATATTAATACATACTGAAATTAACAACCATAGCTTCGACGCACAGTACTTAATTATCCCATCATTAGTTCGTGAGGTCATCATAGGACAAGAAACGTTAGAATCATTAGGAGTTGTATTAAACTTTAAGGATAATACTTTAACGATCAACAACGAGGTAATTCCATTAAATACTAACCAGGAAAAAACCGGAGAAAGTACTCAGGAAACAATAAACAACCATATAAACGTAAATAAAAAAGGAATAAAATGTCAGGTAATATCACAAGGAGACGAAAGTTCAGTATATTCACGGCCGATAGCCCAAGAAATGGTAAATAACAAATTAACCGATAACAGGGAGATAGTAAATAACAAGTTAGCTGAAATCACGATTTTAAGTGAGGAAGAAAAGGAAAAATTACGGGCGTTGTTATTAAAATATGATTCCGTTTTTTCTAACGAACCCGGACTATGCAATAAATTCCAATATAAAATCAAATTGAAAAATCATGAACCGTTCAAGAGTTTTACGTATCCTATCCCTGTGTGTCACCGAGAAGCGGTAAACAAAGAAATCAATGACATGCTGAGCAAAAACATTATAGAAAGAAGCGATAGCACGTTCATTAATTCTATGCTAGTAGTCCCAAAGAAGACGGGAGAAATTCGTTTATGTTTAGATGCCCGAGCTATAAATGAGCGGATAGTTAACGACTATGATTGCAACTTAGGAATCAATGAGTTACTCACTAAATGCAAAAACACCCGTTTCATAAGCACATTCGACCTTACAGCTTCTTATTGGCAAGTAGAACTCGAACCCGAATCCCGGAAATATACAGCTTTCCAACATAACGAAAAAACTTATCAGTTCGTGCGGGTACCTTTTGGGCTATCTATATCTCAAGCAGCACTGGTACGAGCTTTAGACGCCACCATCGGGAATGATCTTGACGAATTCTGTATGTTTTATGTGGACGACGCTTGCGTTACGTCAGACAGTTTCGAATCACACCTCAAACATCTAGAACTCTTATTCGCTAAACTTAAAGATGCTAATATGACAATTAAGCTACCAAAATCGGCACTATGCCAAGAGAAGGTAAAATATTTGGGTTTTATTATCACTAGGAACGGGATTAAACCAGACAACTCCAAAATTGAAGTAATAAATAATTTCCCTGAACCAAAAAATCGTAAACAACTAAAAGGGTTTTTAGGGATGATCAACTATTATAACAGATTCGTGGACAAATTTGCAGAGCATGTGCAACCACTACTCTACCTAACTTCTAAGAAAACCACCTTTCGTTGGACGGAGATCGAACGACAACACTTTCTAAAAATAAAATCATTGTTTTTGGATACTCATTTTTTGAACTATCCGGACTTCTCAAAGGATTTTTACCTTCAGTGCGATGCGAGTGGCCACAGCATAGGCGGGCACATATATCAGATATTAGACGACCAGCAGAAAGCAGCAATCATGTTCATTTCCCGTACTTTAAAGGGACCAGAGTTAAATTACTATACTTCCGAGCTAGAATGTTTAGCGATTGTGTATTGTTTACAAAAGGCCAGATCACTATTGATAGGTCGACGCATACATATCGTTACCGATCACAAAGCTTTAACTTTTATGAAAACTTGTCGATTACTAAGTCCGCGGTTAACTAGATGGGCAATAGCACTACAGGAGTACGATTTTACTATCGATCATTGCCCCGGCAATGATAATATAGTGGCTGACACTTTGAGTCGAATCAAATACTCAGACGGGGAAATCTCAAACCCAACTCAACCATCCATAGTAATCAACTTCCTTGAAACAGAAATCGAACCGTATCTTAGTCAACAGTTACAAAACATAAAACAACTACAACTAAATGACCCCAACTTAAACGAAATCATAACCAAAATACGTGAAAATCAACCTACCCCAGAAGATAACCCGAATTCCAATCAATTCTTAATATATCAAAATGTATTGTAAAAGAAAACCGGTCTAGGATGGAAAATCCTTGTCCCTAAAACCATGATTGAAAACCTAATCCTAGCCTGTCACTTCCACTACATCCATTGCGGGGCGGACAAATGTTTGAAACTGCTCCAAGAGCACTTTGTATTTAAGAACATGGGCAGAATAATTCGTAAAATAATAGCTTGTTGCGACTCTTGCCAAAAATGTAAACCCAACACTCATCCAAACCACGGATTAGCCAAAGGAATAACTTGCACGGATAAGAACGTACAAATCGCATGTGATTGGATTGGCCCTTTACCTACAAGCAGCTTCGGGGCTAAATATATTTTGTCGTAATTGACATCTTCACAAAATTCATCCAGCTATACCCGGTTAAGAGGGCGAATACTACCACGGTGATCGATAAGATTTTCAACCGATACATACCAGGATTTGGAAAACCTAGATTCATCCAATCCGACAATGGAACGTCATTCAGGAGCGCGCGTTATCTACGCAAACTATCTGACAATAACATAACACCCATATTTAATCCTGTAAGGTATCCTCAAGCGAACTTAACCGAAAGGTACATCCAAAACGTGAAGCGGGCACTTCGAACCATGTGTCACAACGACCAAAAGAACTAGTTCAACTGCATACCACACATCAACCGGTGTCTAAACGAAATATACAACACCACCACAGGTTGCACTCCCAACGAGCTACAACTCGGGACCAAAAATACGAGGTTTTGGGAAGAATTTCTGGAGTTACTCCCTCAAGAAGACCGACCATTAGCCCTTAGGTTGGAACAAGCACGACAGCGGATGAGTACGCGACAGAGGAAAAACGCCGAAAAGATTAACAAGATGCATAAACCAACCGAGTTCAACGTAGGGGATTTGGTATTAGTCGCCCAGAAAATGCCATCCAAACTAATCGACGGTACAACTGCTAAATTATTTGAATTATATACAGGACCTTACGTTATTTGCGAGAAATTAGGGAAGACAGTGTACTCCGTATCCAACACAGACGGGACAAGTAAGCGGGGACCGTACCACATAAGTGGTCTTAAAAGGTATAAAACCACGTATGAACTATAACGCGAATGCGAGTCACCATATAGTGCTAATATCGGTGATGTGAACATTCTAATATGAGTGATAAGACCGAACTGGTAAACTCAATGTGACTAAAGGTGGGGACTTAATTTGTGTTCGCAGCACCACGAACTATGAATAATATCTTCGTGTTTAATCCAATTAAATGTTTAATACTGTTAATTAATGTCAAAACATGTTACAAACCTTAATTTCAATTAGTTATCAATTTATATGTTTCTTCAATAATCCACTGCCAGACCATAAGGTCCGAGATATAATTTGATTCATGCAATGCCTCATGTATTTTAACTTGTCCTTTCATGTTGATGTTAAGTTTGTTTATGTTATAATTTGTTATATGAATAATACTTGTCTTTAATATACTCAATATGTGTATGCAAAAACCCCGAAAACGTTACAATACTATGCTTTTCGACTTTCGTAATTTCAATCCATATTTCATATTCCTTGAAATTAGAGAGGGCTATTGTAACCGTACATCTGACCACGCCCCCAAAACTATGGTTATGTTATTTGTTGTCAAGATACAAATCGATGTGACAGATCGTAGTTTCAAGACATCAGGAACAGCTGTTGACAAATTGGGAAATGCAATTAAAAGAAGGCAAGGACATAGGGAAGGAACAATTGGATATAGATATAATATATGAACCCAAAATCATACTAAACAGCGGGCGTTATAATGAAGTGGGAATATATCAACCGTTAGTCTAAATTTTAGTCATATTTTCTCGATAGTATTATTTACTAAACAATTATTAGGCCTCTGTTAGCAAGTAAGCGATATGCGAGATGTCATATTTGGTATTCGCGATACATATATGTTTAGAAAGTAAATTTAATTTCAAATTTAGTTATATGATATAATATAAATCTGTGATGCCCAAAAAACCTGTGCCCAGAAATTAATCAATAAGTGCAAGTGACAGTGAAGCCAGCTGCAAATAAATGGTTGCTACGGAACAATATTTACTTTCGAGTCAACAGTTTAGAAGTGAAGACGTAACTAAATTTACTCGACAAAATTAATAAAAGAAAAGAAGATAAAGTTTAGCGGAAAACCCAATCAGACCACCAATTGGACCGAAGGACGATCTGGGAGGATGCCAAAACTACGGTAACCCAAATCCACTAATATCGTTTCAGGAAATTCTTTATCGACACGAGGAGATGGGACTTGTGAACGAGCGAGGTGCCGATGGACCTATTGGACTAACAAATTAAAAACAAAGTATATCTTAAGCACGTTTAAAGGGGGGAATAATTCCGACTCCCGTTTTTTTGTAATATATATATTCGTAACTTTGATTTTGTTTAAAAATTTGCATCTGAATAAATGAAGTATACCGTCTGGGAATAAGAACATATCAAGTGAACCGAGGGCAAAGAACTACGACCCAGAGTCTCAAACAATTATCGACTGCCTAGCAGGGAAAGAATCGGGCAATTAATTTATTTCTGGGAAGTAACTCACAAAATAGAAGAATTCGAATTATCAAAGATTTGTAATTGGGCTAGATTTAAAAAGATCATTAAACTTGTATTTGTCAACCTCAGTTAGTATTTATTTCTGTCAATTAACTTAGAATATCGTAGGTTATATAAGAGGGTGGTAATAAGTTATTGGAAAATTTCACAAAAAATCATCATACTAAAAATTCCTCAGGCTCTAAGCAATTTGTTTGACTTGCTAGTCCTCCGATGATTCACTTTCTAATTTTTGTCACCTTCCAATGTTTTGGTTAATAACATAAAAAGTCACAGGCGAAAATGTAAAAAAGTTGTTACTATCTTGTTCTCCATGAAATTCCGCAGTTTTTGGGAGAGTTGCAGTCAAAATACTTTAATGGTAAAAATTTCATAAGCAATCAAAAATAAAATATTTTTTGAGGCATTGAATTTTTTGGAAAAGTTTTATTTTTCAACAACCTCTACTAAGCCATATTTTAAATTAATCTATCTAACTGTGAAAATTTCATCAAAATATCTTCATAATTTTTTAATGTAGAGACCAAAAAGTGCAATAAACACACTTAAAACTGAAAAAAAAACAATTTTAGGCTCTAACTCCAAAACAACTAGTTTTCGGACCCATGTTCACATAACATTTTTTTCTTGTCTTGGTGTAAGGAATCGACTGGTGAATTTGTTTACACTTATCCTGAAACACCCTGTATATACACACACCCTAGCACTACACAGTTATTAAAAAAATTTATAAAATGTAATAAAATTTGAGTTAGCTGTTGGGGTTAGGTTGGGGATTTGGTTACCTAAGGTTGAGGTTGGGGGGGTTTCTTGAATCTGTTATGTATTGGTAGGCTAATTCCCACCTTCTCAGTTCTGAACTATTGCAATTCACTTTAGGAAATGACTTAAGAGCTTTGGTTTTGGAACACTCATCAAATTCCTTGTTGTGCAGTTCAGCATGCTGTGCCTCAGGTTTTAATTTGTGGATTTTGACATCATGCCTGTGCCCATTCATTCTCTTTCTAAGCGTTTCCGTTGTAAGTCCTACATACTGGGCCTGGCAGAGGTTACACTGAAGCTCGGAGATTATAAGATTCTCGGAGTTACAGTGTTTGTTTTCTTTATTATGAAAATAAACAATAATACAGACATATCCAATGTTAAACCTAGTTAAAAATAACAATAAATTGTTTTGTAGAAAAATCAATGGATGAGTTACAATACCTTTATTTATTTGCGGTATGAGATCTTGGGAACTCGTGCTAATACGACATAATAAAAAACTGAGCTGGCTGGAGGTTGGCAATATCGTCTTAGTTCACAAAATACACCTCAGAGTTCTCTGACTTCATTCATTTCAAGGTTGTGGATGCGCGGAAGATTGTCTGTGCAACAAGGCCTCTGGAGCTTGCATCGTACAGTTGTAATCACGCCTAACAAGACCTATAGATCTCGTAATGCACCTCAGGAAAACATGGACGCAGTTAAAATGTTAGTGGCAGTGAAACCACAAATGAACCGGCATTGAACACTCAGCTAATCAAGAGTGTAAGAACAGTTGCAGCTATGTGAATTGCAGGTGCTAACATATATATATATATATATATATATATATATATATATATATATCCTATACTGTTATACGAGCATTGTTATCTTGCGTGCGTGCGAGGATTTCCTTCAAAGTCTAGAAATAAGTAATTTATGACTCAAAAACGTCTTTTATGCAGATTACTTGGCCGGAGAAAACCTAATAATGTAATAAATCGAATTTAAAAGTTGTAAAATTTTAACATTGGCCTTATGGGTTGCCGTGATGGCAACAAAAATAAACAAGGAAAGTGTAAACAAATGAAGTAATCATAACAGCTGTTTGGAATTTACAGCCATCAAGGGAAAATACAGCAAGTGGGATGAAGAGTCCATGGAGCAATAAAAAAGGTTTCTATTTATCAATTTTATAACATTGAAATATTTTATAGTAACTGGATGAACTCGTAATCATGAAATAACACTGAGCAAGGTTCGGTCCACCAGGTACTTTGTTTTAAATAGTTAGTTCATGAAATGGTTCATTGGGTATTTATTTAGTAGTGAAAAAAATTGACTCCCTCAGGAAGAATATCAACCCTCAAGAGTCAATATACTGCTCTTTACTCCCTTAAAGTAGTCTGGTCAATAATGTTTATGAAATGTTTTATTGATTTTTCTATTTTGATACATCTTTAATTACAACCCCAAATTGAAAAAAAATATTGTTCAGGTATTTGAATATTTTTAAAGGCGTTTGAAACAGCCATTATAACTTTTTCTATCAAAACTGTGACACATAAAGATGATAACTTTGGAGTACAGTGGGGCCCCGCTAATCCGAAATAATTGGGACCAGACCCATTTCGGATTAGCGAATATTTCGGATTAAGCGAACTATTATTAAAATAAAGATAATTATTAAATACAACGTGCAGTTGTTACGCAATCTAAGCGTCGAAACGCCGAATCACACCAATCGAAGAAAACGCAGGTCAACAACCAGACGGTAACAATGCTGTACAGCTGCAGCAGATGATCCAAAACATTCCCGGCTGCAAGAACGCAAATGAAAATGATGTGGACGATTGGATACAAGCTGACAACAACGATCATGAAATTTTTACCGATCAGCAAATCGTAGAAATGGTTTTAAGAGAACCGGACAACAGCGCGGCCCAAGACGAAAGTGCAGGTAAAGCAGACGACAACAGCGAGCAGAGAGTATCCCATTCGGACGCCGCGGCTGCCTTTGATCTAGCGCTACGCTACGTAGAACAACAGTCCGCCGCGACCCCAGCCGATACCTTGTTCCTGAGACACTGACACTATTACGCTTCAAAAGAGAGATATTCTTCTCTTCGACAAAAAAGTGCTACAGACTTTTTTAAACCAATGTAGTTTAGTTCAGTAACACTGTTCTGTTTTGTTTATTACATTTTCGATCTTTGAAACGTACTGTAATTTTCAGAAATACACTTAATGTTTTTCCTTGTTTTAATTTATTCCTTAATATTTCCTGATTTCGGTTTTGGATTAAGCAGATTTTCGGATTACCGGATTTCGGATTAGCGGGGCTCTACTGTAATAAGTAGAGTAACAGGGCCTGACATATTTTACATATGAAAGAACATAAATGCCGAATTTACAAACCTGGAAGTTGGAGCTCCAAGCAGTAGCGATCTGTTAGTCGATATATATCAGGCTGAGGAAGATCAATGACATCGAGCTCATGACACAGAGCAGTGATCAGCTGCTGACACTTCACATAAGACAACTGATGAACACCCAACATCCTTTGCACCTGTGTATCCAACTTTACATGTTTTGGCAGGAACTTGGTAGCTGTCCGAAGCGAAATATGACCCTCTTCCACCCACCTGGTAACAAAGATGAATCAGAGGTGGTAACATTTTGAAATCATATCTACCCTCATGGCAAAGATTCGTTCATTTAAGAATTAACCCAGCAATTGCTGCTCTGAGGCTCTAAACATATTAATTTTAATGGAAAAAATTCACACTTGAGTGAAGTCAGACTAAAAAGGATAGTGGCCATAAGGCAATAGTATGGTCAGTTAGTTACTTGAACTGGGAGATGAGGAATGAGAGGCTCTGTTGTGTGATATTATATCTTAATACATATAAGACTTTTAAAGAATTCAAGTAAAAATTTAATTTTTCCTGCATTAAACAAAAAATCTAATATTTTACCTAATTTAAGATATTTTGGCATTTTTTGGCAAGAAAATTATGGAATTATCAAATATTAAACCAACTACTTATTTATTTGGCCCAAAGCTAAATTTGTAGGTTATTAAATTTGTATAATCTAGCTAGTTCATTGTACCTTAAAAAGTCGGAGAGTAGGATGTCATCCTTGTTGATGGCCAGTGCAATATTGACTATGGCCACCAGTTTGGCCATGGTCACGTTCCGCAGGGAACTAACTTCCTTCTTGAACAACCTCCTTTGTAGACTTCTACCTTCATCTTCCGTCGAGCTGGTGCACGAAGAGTTCAGCAATGATCTCGTGTGTTTGGTAATTTTTAGCCTACCAAACAAAACTTAAGGTAAACCTACTGTTTCAAAATTAACATTTTAGCTTTGAAATGTTTCATTTTTAGAAAGGGTTAGGGTTGAATTGTCATTGAAAACATATTTTATGGCGTTTTTACAAGCCTACCTTTGGCAGAATTAATTAAACTATGAAGAGGGAGAGGAAAGGTAATTTATGTATGTACATCATTCATGAGTAACAGGACACCCACGAAGGCAAATAAAAATACAAGACGAATACTCCAACCCTGCACTCAAGCAGGGACCTTTTCCATTCTAAATATAGTGTAACTATATGCAATTTTTATTTAAAAAATTGTGTGTTTAATTTGATTTGAATCTAAAAATGTCCAAAAATTCCTAAGCCTAAGTATTGTACTATCTTGCTGACAATCAACCAACTTTTAAAATAAAAACAGCCAGTAGCTTTTTACATACTCATTTTAAAAAGTTAACCACTACCAATGTATACCAAGCCTTCAAGTAGCCTTATCTTTTGGAAAAAGGGATAAATTTCACTGCCAAAACAATGGTGCTACATTCGCCATTTCACCCCAATCGAGTCCTTGCTACTTACACATTTTTAAGGATAACTTCAAACAGCTGGCTGGAGTATTTTTTTAAATTGCTGTCAGTGCCATTGGCATTTTTTATAGATGAGAGCATAAATGCTTTTGAAGAAAAGTGGAGCAACACTCTTTAAATTTCTGGGAATCAAACATGCCACCTCTTGTCCCTGAGTCCATGATGTTAATTAATATGTAACTGCAAAAATGGTACAATTACCAGAATAAAAACTGGGTGCAGTTGCCATTTGTCATTGAGCTTTTAATTAATGATGCTGTCTAATAAAAGGTCGCCGTTAGATGGTAACAAGACTAGGGTTAGGACCGTTTCCGATCAAAACGTTAAAAAATGTCACTAGCTTAGATAGTAAAAAAAAACTACAATGTTGCTAGTCTAACAGTTATTATTTTCAAACTTTCTCATTTTTACATTTGCATGATGACTGAAGCGGTATTCTAAGATACAGTACTAATTTCTCCTTACTTTTCAATGGCAATAAAAAAAAAAAAAAAACAGGCGATGTCCATTGTGATATTAATCTAGCACTCTAGCGGTCCAAATGTTTGTCCGATTTTCCTCGAAACAGGTAGGAAGTTTTGGGTGGTTCTTTGGATGGTTCTTTTCTTCTTTGGGTGGTTTTGTTGGACAACAAAATTTGGAGCATCCCTAATCCTACTTTTTGGGAAAGATTCCCCAAATTTGAGGTTTAAAGGAGAACTAGTTGTTGCCCGTCGATACTCGACGGACACGGCTCATCCATTTTCGTGGTGTCGTGGTGAGTGGAGCGCAAGGCAGTTGGTGCGAAATATTTATGAAATGTCCTTTTTAAACTGGTGTTTCTGCCAAGTATTTTTCTTTCAGCAAATTTCAAAAAGAAAAAATTGGTTTCAGCCATCAGGGAAATTAAATAATATTTTATACTCATAATCTACTTTTCTGGGATATTAATACAGATAGGAATACGTGCAGTGCTGCATGACAGCATTATTCACCATCTATAGGGTCATTCGGTTATGGTAATCATTTTTGCATGTTATTAGTACTATATAGGAAGTATCCCCAATATTAAAATGTTCATATTGTTACCAGTGAATCAATATGTAGCACACAACTTTCCTTATTATTAGTTTATGCTGGTCTTGATTCCAAAACATTAAATAAGAAACTGCACGGAACAGGCAATTTCCACCGCCTACAATGGGCACAATCTTTTTCTCACTGGTTGATGTCATTTTCTTCTCAGTGAAATAAATAAATGAATCAGGAATTAAAACTACTTCCACTCTATTTATACACGAAAATATTTTACTTAAACAGTTTAATTCAAAGCAAGTTAAACATAGTGATTGACAAAGTGTCACAACTTCGGAAACTGCTGAAAGACAGGACGTTTACTTTTTACCGGAAACCGGTTAAAACGTCAGTGTTTTATATACAGTGTGGTGGCAAAAGTGTACCTAAATGATGAAAGCACAACATAGGGCCTATAACATTTTCAGTTTTAAAATATTTTTAAATGATCCAATGTGTAAATTTGTAATAAGAAAGTTTATAGTTGAACCCCAATTGCTAACAGCAAAAAATATATTTCACAGAAAATAAAAATTAGCCTACTTTAGTTTCATCGTCGGTCAAAGTACCCCTTAAAACAATAATGCTGCATCATTGCATACACAGACCCTCTTTAGGACTTATAAACCTTATAAACCTTAGGTCTAACGTTAGGACTAAACCTAAGGCCTCATTACTTAGTCTTAGACCTTTGTCGCCTAATTAAAGCGTTCTGTTGTGTTAGGTTCAAAAACGTCAGAAATAAGTTGGCCTAAAACTATAAATTTGTATTGGATTAAATGGTTTATAAAATGTTCAAGAAATAAGTCTTTCGAGAATTTTCGAAGGCCTATAGACATTGTAATTCCTATAAAACCTAGTTGACCTAAAATAAATATCACTATTAGTAAAAATCAGACCTTAGTGACGCCATTAGTAGCGACGTATCAAAAAGTACGGTGGCGCTGTGCGGATTCGATCCTGGCTCGCCGTGTTGGTAGCCCGATGCGCTGCCGATAGAGCTACAGTGCCTTGCGCTCGCACGAATGAGTAAGCACAATCAATCAATATCGGAACTGGGGATAAATGTATTTGTTAAGATAATTTTCTTAACATGCACGAAATTTGGAGCACGCGTCGAATTAAAACCGGTGCATTATTACAGTAGAGTCCCGCAAACCCGGACTTCGATAACCCGGAATTCTGGATAGCTCGGAAAGCCTGCCAGAGCAATAAAGTGCATTGAGATTCAAGGCCAGAGCACGGTGTGACACATCTAAAATAGTTTTAGTTTTTCTTTAAGATTTTTTTGTAACTAATATAGTGTTTATATTTTTTACTATGCAATAAATAAATGATTTCTTATAGAAATGACAGAAACTATTCTTATTTTTTCTTATTTTTACTTATTTCCCGATAACTCGGAATTTTCACAAACCCGGACACCGTTCGGTCCACATTAGTCCGGGTTTGTGGGACTCTACTGTACTGAAAAAAGTATTACTGAAATCGGGGTTAATATGAGTTTTTAAAGGTAAACTGCTTCCATATTTTATAATTAATTAATTGTCTAGGCAACATTTAGTCAGATCCACTGCTAAGTTTTAAATTACTTATAATTAGTTCCTTATTACGCTAAAAATGGTATTTACTATGAATGTAAACCATTTAAACTAACCCGCCTTTACAATTAATTTGCCATTGTAGTAATCACTTGGACCATTAATGGTTGCAATCAGCTGTTTCACATAATTAAGTAACTAACAAAATTTAACAATCAAAACTTGTTTTTATAATTTACTAAATATAAACTTGTTTGGTTAAAATAATATAAAAATGTATTATTATCCCTTTCAATTTAAAGTATTTGTACACGTTTTTGGGTACTGGACATAATATAAAACAAATGCCGTTATTATTATTACTCTATGCAAATGCTTCTTGAGCGTTTGCTCTTTGTCTGTTGTTTGAGAAATAACCCGTGCCGTTAAAATCAGCTGATTGAAGAACTGTTAAATAAGATTATTGCAAAGGTTTGAAAATTTCAATTTTTTCAATTTAAAAAAGCAAGATAATGTAAAAGTAAATAAAACCTGCAAATGTAGATAAGTTGAGCTTTTATTTGGTACAAACTGGATGTAAATCGGCCCAGTGGAAGTCTCAGACGAACTGTCTGAAGAATTGAAAAAGTTGACTTTCTTCCCCATGTTAAATCTCCATAAGAAAAGTTTATTTTTCATTTTTGACCCATTTAACATAATGTTTTTCAAATTACGAATAAAACCTGCTAATATAGGACCGAAAACCTTTGTTTTGGTACAACCCGCATCTAAAACGGTCAAGTGGAAGTCTCGGACGAACTGTCCCAAGGTTTGGAAAAGAGTACTTTTTTTCCCCATGTTAAATCTCCATAAGAAAAGTTTATTTTCCATTTTTAACCCAGATAACGTAAACATTTTCAAAATACAGATACAACCTGCTAATGTAGGACCGAAACCCTTTGTTTTGGTACAACCCTCATGTAAATTGGCCCAGTAGAAGTCTCAAACGAACTGTCCCAAGGTTTTTTTCCTTACGGCTTTAAATATATAGATGTAAGCCCTTAATGTAATTAAAAAAACTTTTTATTAAAGAATGTAAAATTCCCAAATTTTAAGTCTTATTTATATAAGGCTGCTATAGTATACTGCTATATAGTAAGACTGCTATTTAATATTGGGTGCTGTAAGTTTAGATTTATAGCACCCAATAAAGCTAGTGTGATTTATAAACAAAAATGTAAATTTTTTTAAGACCGTACACAATGGCATAACAGAAGGGCCTGCAATGCAGAGGGAGCCATGGGGGGGGGGGCTCACTAGACAAGTGGGGGACAACAAATTTGAGTAAATCATATTGAATTTTATTAATCATTCCATAATTTTATTTTGTAATTAATAACATTAATGTTATTATTATGTTGTTATTTTTAAATTTTGTTAGGCCTATTCGATGATAGCTAATTAAGGCCATAAATGTTACGCTTCAACTTGGGTTATTAATTATTATGTTGTCTTAACTGCTTATGTCTGAAACCAAACAACATTGAAACATTAAGTCACATGGAGTCATGAGCTTTGACTGTGGTTTTCAATATTGCTATATTAACACTTTGGGTGCAGCACCGAAATGAGTAAAACCAATCCCCAGGGCCTGAAAGTTTTTTTTGCATTAAATCTTACCTTTTGTATCCAGAAGCCAGGATCATGGTCGCAAAGTGCGTTTCCAGGCGTGTTTTCCAAAAACATGGCGTCCAAAATCGTCAGACACCGGTGTCCGGGCCGGCCCGCGGGAAGGGGTCCGTAGGCAACGTGACGTAATTTCCCCACTTTTCGTCTCACAAACACAAGGCAACGTGACGTAATTTCCCCACTTTTCGTCTCACAAACACACAATTTTCACACAAAATTTTTTAAATGGCACTATAACTAATATTTACAGTACTTACAGCCCCATCCTCCCTCCCAACCAGTGTTTATTTCATTTACAGGGCATCGTGGAACTGTTCAAAACAGTTACCAAAACTCAAACCCGGTTTGTCCGTACCTCACCAAAAAACTAAAATAATAAATTATAAAACGTCATATAACTCGCAAAAACACGATAGTAATAAGTCAAAACACGCAATAAGTAAGTAGTAGATAAAAGGGCACGGGAGGCCGGGTCAGGCCCATGGGAACGGCGGGCGACGCCCACACAGTATAGGCCAGGTTACCATAGCAAGCACACGACAACAACGCCGAGCTTCTCCGCAAGGTCAAAGCACTGTGGCTGATTCATTCCACGGAGTGCGAGGGAGACTCGCGAGACCGGCCAGGCCGGCACGCACATCCAGCCACCGGTAACCGGTGACTGGGCCGCACCCAAAGTGTTAACAGCGATGGTGCAACGTTATTGATATTCAAAATAGCAAACACACCCTTTTATGCATTATCACCCATCATTTACTGAAAAAACTGCTTATGTTGTATCTGGTGGTCCAAAAAAACAAGTTTGCGGAGAGGGGGGCCCGAAAAAATCTGTTACGTCACTGACTGTACATTGTCTTAAGGCAAGGGGATTTTGCACTAAAAAGGCTGCTATCATCATCAAGTTAACTTTAAATTTGGTACAGATATTATTTTCTATGATCTAGCTAACCATTTGGGGGGAAATATCAGAATGCCTCTATCCCCATTTTAAGACCAAAATTTTGGGGTTTTGGGTCTAAAAAGGGCATTCGAGCCTTGAAGTTGAAATTCACTCCCTCATATCAGTGTGCTGCATGAGTACTAATTTCTAACATCAGCAAAAACACACTGCCGAAACACCCACAACCCACCCACTGTCGGTGTGGGTCATTTATTGGTGCGATTAAAATCACTATATCCAGAATGCCAAGAAATATGTCACAAACCTCTTTGGAGTACCTTCGGTCTCTGAGTTAGATTCAAGCGTTTCAAGTGTCTGACTCTGACTGAAGGATTTGGATGTACTTGCAGACTGTTGACTGTATTCAGCTGATGCAAGGGCTTTCTATAACATTAATATTGAAAAGAAGTTGTAATACTATCGAAGATGTAAATATTACATAATATGAAAAGCAAAAGATAATAAGAATCTTATCACTTTCTTTTTTTATTGCTCTTTGTGGTTTTGCTAATTTCTGTGATTTAAAAAACAGCAAAAACAAGTTAGGACCTATAACATGAAAACTTTATTTTTTGTGGTTATTTTATAGTTCACTAGGTATTGCAGCTCAAAACAGAAATTGTTTATTTTTTCGTGGTTCAAAAACAAGTATAACAGCTTTATTCTGTGAATCTTTTGGCATGGTTTATTTAGATCACCAGAAAGACAGTTCAACAGCTCAAAACAGAAAATTTTATTGTTAAAATTCTTTAGCTTACAACATGCCATAAAGTATCTACCGCTTGATTCCATCGATCACATCAAGTTCTCTTCACCGTCTCATGCGGCCCCCAATACAATGCATCGGTTACCTTGCGTATGGTGAGCCGCCGCAATATGGACCTGCGGCTCTGGCTGAGGCCCGAGGCCGAGGTGTCGGGGTCTGAGTCGCTCATGTCCGAGTTGCTGCTCACCGCGGAGCTGCCTCGGGACCGTGTCCGCCAACTTTTCTCCCTTAACTCTTTCTCGCTCATCCCGTAAACTATAGCAGCATCACTGAAAAAATTAAAATAATTTTATTACTTGTATTTTAAAAATTCAGGTATAGCTGTTTATGTTTCTCATAAAAATGAAGGTCTTCAATCTATTTGTGTGGTTTTTGAATTTAATACAAATTTCCTTTTTTACTTAACAAAAACTATCGGTAACTGAAAATACTTTGTAACCGTAATTAATTGTAGAATAGTGCTTCAGCCTTTCAATGCATCATATATTAATACTTGTTTTACCTTAATCTATAAGTTCAATATTTCTTCAAAACTTAACTTATAAGAAATATTAAGGGATTGGGACTTTTTTGTACCTCATCAGACATTTTAGATACCATTATCACTCACTCCCCCAATGCCATAAGTGTCACATTATCGAGTGCCTAACATTTTTGCTTGGTAAGGAGTGATTATTGTTGGGGAAGCTACTTTTAAAATGTAGCTCTTTGTGGTTTTGCTCAGTAATTTTCAGTAATTATCAGTAATTTTGGTCTACAGCTACTAGCTACAGGTTGTAAAAGTAGCTTTGCTACAGCTACAGTTACAGGTTTTAAAAAATAGCTAGCTACAACTACAAAAATCCTGCTAGAGCTACAGCTACTTTTATAACTACTTTCAAGAAATAATTCCTACTTTCCCTGTCTTTCGCAGTAATCACAGTGGTGTGTTGACTGAACTGAACACCCATCTGGCTCTTAGACGTATTACGCCAAGTGTAGTTCAAGTAAATAAATAAATAAATAAAAATCAATGAACTTACAAGATTTAAAACTATTTGCCATTGTAGGCTTATTTAAAATATACTGTCTAAGTTTTAAATGAAATGTTAGGCATCTAAGTAATAAACACTAACATTAATTTTGTGTTACATCATATTTGTATAACTATCTTAACATTTAAAACTATACAAATATCTGTTAGATATTCAAACACAATGTATAGCTAGAATAATATTAGAAGGTCTATTATAGATCACGCCCGTGTATCGAGACCCTTAGGCTGAATCTTTTCACACTTTAATATACAGGCTAGAGCTATTTGAGGCTAAACATGGCTAAAGGCCTAGACAACAGTTTGCGCATTATCTCCGGTCTCCGGCTATGGCACAGCCAGCTGGTTGCAAGGCGCGGGGGGAGAGGGGATACTTTTCTTAAAACATTGTTCTACTGTACCACTGTTTGTCAACGGTTGTACTTACCAAATTCATATGTTTAAAATATCATATGATACGGTTATTATCGTTGTAGCCATAGCCGGAGATATTATGCGTGAACTGCACTAGGCCCTACTTCTTTTGCTATTTAAATACCTTCTTACAGTATTATAATTGTTTATTATTGAATGTCCATTAAACAAGTATACAAACACTGTTGCTACAAGCTCCAATTTACGAATAATGCTCGAATTGCGATTGCACGTCGTCGTTTGTTTTTTTCAGACGACGCCGCATCAGTAGTTTTGGCCGCATTGATGGTTAGCATTGTTTTGATTATTTCGAACTATCGCGGTGTAAGTTCACTATCGTCGAACAAAGGCGGGGCGAATCCAGGCTAATGCGAAATTGTACTGATGCGTTCGCATGACTTGTTTTTGTTCTATGTCGTTCTCACAAGGCCTCATGTTGTAAATAGTTGGCCAAACGTTTAGGCAAGTCAGTTTCGCGCTTGGACGACGCTAGTGAACTCCCACAATCAAATTTTGGTCTTTGGTCAAAGGCAATTGATTACAGGAACAACAAAATCATTTCCAATCACGAATCATTACAAAATACATCACGATTTACTCAGAATCTTCGTATGGTTAGAAATGTTAAAAATACCGGTTTGTGAAAAATATAAATGTTTGTATTGCGAAAGTAGCGGAAAAGTAGCGTCAAATTCCGCTACTCGCTACTCAATATAGTAGCTCGCTACAGCTACAAGCTACGCATTTTAAAAAGTAGCGGCGCTACGGCTTTTGCTACTAATAAAGTAGCTCGCTACTGTAGCGCGCTACCATTGACAATACACCTGTAGTAGACTGCTAGCCCAATGTACAAGAACAGACGCAAAGTTTTGACGTAGTTATGACAGTCCTCAAAAGATAGCGCCACCAGAAAACAATGTATTCAGCCAGGGTGTAGTTGAAATATAACAATAGGTAGTTACTGAGAATCATAAATTTAACTGTACCATATCTAAGTTACTACCACGGTTTTTTAAAATAAACCGCGTATCCATCTTCTGTTTATAAATAGAAATAATTTAGATGAATCAAGAACATTATTTTTGGCGATAAGTGTATTATTTATTCTGTCTAATTCAACAATCGCTCATTGGCGACAAGCTCCACAATACTGTTTACTGACCTCGATTTTCTGACCGCTCTCGCCAGGTAGCTCTAGCGTCTTTGCTCACATGAATCGCCATTAGGTTTTGCATCTATTTAGAATATATATAATCAATGGCGCTACTCCCCAACACTGGGAGTGATTATAAAGGAACTTCATTATTGGAATGAGAGAATCAGTAATTTTATCAAATGAGCAAGAGTAGTGCAATGGTGGCTGTATTACAAAAATTCTAATTGTAAAAGTAAATGTTTTGTTTTTACTAACCTTAATCCACTAATTCCGGAATTCGGTCGAACATACTGAATTGGTGGATATGAAATGGTCTGTCCCACAGACAATTTATAAGTCAGGGGTTTATAAGCCTATGGGCAACTTCCTTCCATATGTTTGAAGAGCCCAAATTGAATAGAGTTACCTGCGTTTGAAAGTGTATCCAAGCTTTGGTTTCCGCTCAATTTGTACAGAAGTAAAAGCTATCTCAAGTTTCTGTAAGTAGGAAGCCCATAGCTGGAGCACAATGATCTTCAAGGAGGGTTTGGCTCCTAGTTCTATAATTTCTTCAGTTATACCTTTCAGCACATAGTTTAGAACTTCCCACGAAGTTAATTTTTCATCCTGACCTAGTGAACACAGTTTGTTTTAAGATTAATCAGGAAATAAAAATAACTAAAGCTATCTGCATAAATTCTATTATAATCACCACCAAACAATGTTTACCAAAAATCATGTCAACAATAATATGAAGATTTATTGCAAAATCTTGTCTCAAGATGTTCCACCTTGAAATAGTTTGGTATCGACACGGCTTCTTGATGAGCCTTCCATAACGATTAGCAGTGCCTTACCCATAATTTGGGTCACTGCTATGATGTGAATTCATAATTTTCTACTGGCAGAAGTGGATCATTGACCTTCTTCGAAGAATAGCCCGTATAATTATTTTCTCCAAAGTATGGTGTAGGAACTAAGTAGTATACAGTTACGTCAGTTGATCCTGCTGTCTGTTACTACTACATAAGACTATGGTTCATAATATAATTTTCTGAATACCCTTTTGTATCAACATAAATCTGTGATCCACACCATGCTTCCAACTTCTCAATCCACTCGCTCTATATAGCTTATCGTATTGTTTTCATCGACGTGGATCTGTGATCCACACCATGCTTCCAACTTCTCAATCCACTTGCTCTATGTAGCTTATCGTATTGTTTTCATCGACGTAGATCTGTGATCCACACCATGCTTCCAACTTCTAATCAACTCAAGCCACTCGCTCTATGTTGCTTATCATATTGTTTTTTATACTCCAACTGATACTCTTCTCCTTGCTTTCAAAAAAGTCCTTCCTCTCCACAGGATTTCCAACCTAAGTAGATGGAAGATTATCAGAATTCACAGCACAAATTATTTTCACCAAGTTCAGCACATGTACGTCTGCTGAGAAGTGGAACAGCAACTTCAGATATGTACGCTAGTTCATTAATCGAAGTGCACTTTTATGTTCCAGCCTCAGTTTAAGGGTCCCCAAAACATTTGATCTTTCCATCTTCTTTGTGTGCTAAATTCCAGTGATTTGCATATTCCTAATTCAATTTGCATATTCTTAATTAAATCTCAAACTACACTGACAGGGACCATAGTCACATCAGAGGCCCTATTTTTGAAATGGGTGGAAGTGAATTGGCGAGTGAGTGTCACTCATCCCTCAAGTTATTTGTTTCTAAATGTAAAACTAAGACACAGAGATAAACAAATACCTAGACAACTTAATGAATTCAGCCCCACAATTTCTGTGTGTATATAATTTGAAAAGACATTTATTCTTAAACATTCATAATTTTAACAAAGATATCAAATACATTGTGTAAATCACCAATTCCAACTCACCAGCCTATTGCTTGGTGAGTAAAAAAACCAAGCAATAGGCTGGTGAGTAAAAATGTGTGAGTTGACAGGAAACAAGCTTCTTCTTCTTCTCCTTAGGAGGAAATAGCATCAGAAATCATGGAAAGCCTTTACAATTAGGTTTAGATTACTTTTTGATACTAAATATTTTTAAATGTGTTTCAATAGCCTTTGAACTATTTATAAAATTCGTTATAACAAAGAGACATATAAATATACCAAAATAGTTTTTTAAGCCACAAAAAATGAGATGATTTCTTTAAATGTTAAGACGTTCAATTAGAATTTGGGGGTGAGGATTCGTTAAGTTTTTTTTAACACTTTTATCCTGAACATTTAAAATTAACTAGGAAATCTTGATGATTCTAACACATTGAATAAACATAAGTTTGGGTAAGGATTGCCTAAAGGACTTTTGCAGTATTTTACAAAAAAAGATTAAAATAACAAAAAGAAAAGAAAAAATGGCGAACCTTCAGGTTTTGATGATGTTTTTTTCTGCAATACCCTTGCAGTAACTTTTTGGTTCCCAAAGTAGTCGTCATATACTTCTTCTCTGATATCCTGAAAATGTATTAAATATAATACCATTATTGATCTTACATGAGGGAAAATATTGTTTCGATGTTTACAAATTAAAGCCTAATAGTTTACACTAGCATGTAGCAGTGTTGTCACTTGAACACACTAATTATATTGCTGTTGTACCAATAAAGGCTTACCAACACCACCGTTATGATAACGCTTCAAGTGTTACAACACTCCAGTGATTACTGGTTAGGTGCCATTTTGAGTTGAGTAGTGATGCTAATATTTGTAAATAATTTATTAATTTTACCTAGTAGGTTATATTAGGATTTGTATAAAATTCATGAGTTAAGTAAAGATAAGGTTAGGAAAGTAAAAACATTACTAAAAAATCTAAAATCTAACAATACCAAGTAATACCCCTGTTGCAGCAGACCTGCATACTCAGCGAATTTCAAATGCAAAAAAAAACTTCCATCCTATGTAATAAGATATTACATGTTTTCGTAATCTCCATGAGAATAACATGGGGAATGAGTATGCAGGTTTGCTGCTACAGGCAAGTTAAAACTGGGTGGTTTTATTTCAATATTTAGTCAATCTTTTCTAGAAGATGCCATATACCAAGTTTTATCAAGATATGTTTAGAAATATAAATTAAGATATGGAATTTTGTTTAATGCCCATAAGGATAACATGGGGAATGAGTATGCAGGTTTGCTGCCACAAAAATGGAAATTTTGGTGATTTTTTTAGACTAAAATACATTAAACCTGATCTAGATGAAGCCATAAACCAAGTTTTATTAGGATATGTTTATATGTGTTTATGTGTTTTTTTCAGTTGTAATTTATTACGATGAGTTTTAACTTGTTTTAGACGCTCCCGTTTGTATTAGCCGTTTGTGTTTTGACGAAACCGCACGCCGTAACGGCAAAATTTACGAATATTTGCTCGACTCTCGATAGTCCAGATTTTTCGTAATCCAGACCGGACGTCCGCCACATTAGTCCGGATGAGAAAAAAAGGTCGTCAGTTGCGAGGGCCCGGGGTTGAAGATTGCACAGGGGCCCGAAAATCCTGTCGGCGGGCCTGATTGGGATGTTAACGCTATATGTGTAAGGGAAATATTAGAAAATGTTTCTGTTTTAGGACCTGAGTGGTTCTAGAATAAAGATTGTCTTATAAATGTATTATTGGAAGAAAGTTAACTAATTTGTTCTGGTTAAAAAGGTTTATAAGAAAGTACGAGTTAAAGTAGACTAGCGATCTATAAAATATTTCCCTTTTAATGTTAATTAAAAAAAATTACTTTTTTGAATTTTAAACACTGAAACTTCTGTATTACTCCAAAACTTTAAGCTAAAAGAAGTATTAAAATATTTATGTTTATATAGTCATGATGTAAAGAAAAAATAATTTAATTAACCTATACACCATGATGTTTAGTATCATCATGATCATCTCTGGCTATGGTATCATTCATCCTTTTGGCAATTGTAGCCTCAGGAAAGAAGTGGTTTTATTATTGGAACTAAATTATCTTTATAGCATATGCACTGGATTAACCCGATATTGAAATACCCCAGTTGCAGCAGACCCGCATACTCAGCGAATTTCTAATGTAAAAGAGCGTAATTCAATCCAACATAGTGAAATTTGACATGTTTTTGTAATCTCCATAAGATAACATGGGGAATGAGTATGCAGGTTTGCTGCAACAGGTATGTTAAAACTGGTCGGTTTTAATTCATTATTTAGTAGATCTTAACTAGAAGAAAGTTTCATCAAGAAATGTTAAAAAATAAGGAAGATATAGCTTTTTTTACTTCCCATAAGGATAACATGGTTAATGAGTATGCAGGTTTGCTGCCACAAAAATGGAAATTTCGGGGATTTTAGACTAATATAGATTCGATCTCATCTAGATGAAGCCACAAACCAAGTTTTATTAAGATATGTTGAGAAATAAGCGAGATATAGAATTTTACTTATTCCCCATAAAGTTAACATTAGGACAACGTACTGTGTTTACCACTTTTAATATCTCGGTAACCAATGGACATAGAGCAATGATTCAAAATACTAAATTGTTTGTATTTTTGAGCTGAATTCAATGGTGCCAACAAAAATTAGATTAATTTTATTTTTCTATGTAAAAAACTCAAAAAACCCATTTTTGGGGGGATTTATCCGCCTTTTTCCCCCCCTTCCGATGGTCCGATCGGGCTGGCTTACGAACTTGTCCAATTTATTACCACTTCACATGTCTGTACCAAATTTCATTAAGATCGGATCATATTTATGGCCGCTATCATGCTCACAGACACACACACATATATATATAGCCTACAGGGTGTTTTTTTTTAAAACTTGCTTCTTAATTTATTCAGAAACAAAAATAAATTTTAGTATTCTGTTTTCTGGAAACTTCTACCAACGCAGGGGGATATCAATTTCACAGGAAAACTATATCCCCCCAACGACCCCCTTCTCACCCCAACCCCTAACTTAAAAGTTTCAAATGGCAACATACCCTTTGTGACATATCATATTAAAGAGAACAAAAAAGAAAAATTTTGGTGGAAGAAAAATTAAAATTGCCTCATGCGTTCTCGAGATATTCAGTTTTTAAGGGTGTTTTTCATTTAACTTCAAACTTTTATCATTTAAAAATTAACACAGATATAAATATGATGTTAGCGGGAAACATCTAATTAATGACAGGGGAATGTGTGGTGAACTCAAAATCAACCCTTATTTCACCCCCTTCTCCCAAATCCTATGTTGAAGATAGAGACTTACCCCAAGTGATATATCAAATTAAAGGGTATGAAAAAACTAGATTTATTGCAAAAACTAAACTGAGATCCAGTACAGAATTTCTTATATCCTCGTATTTTAAAATCTGACAATCAATTTAAGTGCAAATTATTTTAAATTCTGTAGCTATCCGGTATCGAAGAGATTTATCTAGCCAGCAATAATTTTGTTGTACATTTTTTTGCAGGAAGAATGAATTTAAAATAATTTGCACTAAAATTGATTGTCAGATTGTAAAATACGAGGATATCAAAAATTTTATTTGATCTCAGTTTAGTTTTTGCATTAAATATAGTTTTTTCATACCCTTTAATTTGATATATCACTTGGGGTAAGTCTCTATCTTCAACATAGGATTTGGGGAAAGGGGGTGAAATAAGAATTGATTTTGAGTTCACCACACATTCCCCTGTCATTAATTAGATGTTTCCCGCTAACATCATATTTATGTCTGTGTTAATTTTTGAATAATAAAAATTTGAAGTTAAACGAAAAAAACCCTTAAAAACTGAATATCTCGAGAACGCATGAGGCAATTTTAATTTTTCTTCCACCAAAATTTTTCTTTTTTTGTGCTCTTCAATTTGATATGTCACAAAGGGTATGTTGCCATTTGAAAATTTTAAGTTAGGGGTTGGGGTGAGGAGGGGGTAGTTGGGGGGATAAAGTTTTCCTGTGAAATTGACTTCCCCCTGCGTTAGTAGACGTTTCCAGAAAACAGAATACTAAAATTGATTTTAGTTTCTGAATAAATTAAGAAGCAAGTTAAAAAAAACACCCTGTATACAGGGTTTTCATAAAATAATGGTGGGGTTTTAACTGTCTGTAAAACTATTATAAGAAGAATTAAATATTACATATTGGTACACCTGCATCCGTTAGCTCAAACAGTTTTTTTTACATTAATTAAAACTGCTGTGTTGATTATTATGCTAATCAATAACCTTATTATTTGAAATAAACTTTAAGATGTGTTATTTTTACAAACATGTTTTCTGATTAAAAAAAGGCTGAGTGTGTATTGTTGTTAGGTGAACTAAAGTCAGTGACTCAAGTACAACGGGCATTTAGAGGAACATTTAATTTAACAAAGCTCCACCTCATGAAAATAACATTCGTCGTCAGGGCCGGACTGGCCATAAGGGCATCCGGGCAAGTGCCCGGTGGGCCGCCACCTCCAGGGACCGCTGGGCCGCTCGGGGGCGGGCCGCTGGACCGGCTTGGGGCTGGCCGTAGAGCCAACTCCAAAATAAAAGCCCCCGAGAAAATGCATCGGGGTCCGGGAACAGACAAAAAGGGACTGAAATGACAATAAAGAAACCACATGTGCGACTAAAAAAAAGGTTACCACTTTTGCCGAGCCCGAAATTCTGTTG
The DNA here is from genome assembly GCA_035578135.1 of Flexamia atlantica. NCBI lineage: Eukaryota > Metazoa > Arthropoda > Insecta > Hemiptera > Cicadellidae > Flexamia > Flexamia atlantica. The sequence continues at coordinate 144,321,243 of JAQJVK010000001.1, read as the reverse complement.
CTGGGCCGGTGTAGGAATGGAGTGGGCCGGTACGCCATATAAATGCCCGGGGTAAAATTTCTTCCCAGTCCGGCCCTGTTCGTCGTTGGAGTAAGCAGTTCATTAACACAGGGTAGTTAATAAGCAATGTAGGCCTGGTAGACCAGATCATCGTCTGGACGTCTGTAGAGCAAGAAATTGTTGACATCTTAAAGTTTATTAACTATGAATAAAATCTTTTTGACGTCAGAAATTCGACAAAATACATAGGTTTTTTGTAACTTTTCTGGTTTTTTTTTATTTCATTTTTAAACCCCACCATTATTTTATGAAAACCCTGTATATATATATATATATATATATATATATATATATATATATATATATATATTTGAACGAATGGTGTTTTTTGCTTCTGGTGGCCCCAAAATGAAAAGTTATCATGGTCTCGGGCTTAGGTCTTACCATGAGACCTACGGTAATAGCTTCTTCCCTATGGGGCAAAATCGCTAAATATTCTGTCATTAAAACCTATCTTATTTGAACCTAACCTATCCTTTAACCTAACCAAACCTAACCCTTACTTAACTGAACTAACTCATTATGTCACAAACTAAGCTTAGCTACCAAAAATTAGCCACAGTCATAAAAAGTAACCAAAATTAATTTATTTTGTACAAATCTACAGCTTTTCCGACACTTTCCTTGCTGTAAACTCCAGTAATAAGCATCAGATCTCAAATTTTCTTGTATATTCTTGTTCAGCTTGTTCTCCAGGTTAACTTGAGTACCCACATGACCTATTTCAGACAAAAAAAATTTTCAGGTAGCCTATTCCGATTTTAAGGGTTTTCCGCGCATTTGCAAGGAAAATGACTATCACTCCTGGAATCAGCATAAAATTTCCAACATTTTGAAAAATGTCATTTTTGGAGGGAGTACTGGAAAGTAAACATTCACTGCAGGCCTCAGAGAAAGTCTTGACTTGACTTATGTTCGGCATCCTGTGTCCATAAGGCGTAGGATCTGTCATTTGGTTCTCGGCAAGGAACCACTCTCCCTCCAGGGGAGTGTTAAGGGGGTTTACAAGCCTCCCAATATTCTTCAACTGAATAAAAACTATGTTTTAAAAGAAATGACTTCAATTTGGTTTTAAATTTGGAAAAATCGATGGTATTTTTAATCGTCAGTGGCAAAGCCTGGTACAGTTTTAAACCTAAATATTCTGGTTTCTTTTCATATATAGCTAACCTATGTTGTTGGGTAAAGAAAGCCTTGTTCCTGGTGTTATACTTATGTCTATTGATATTATTACTTTCTACTATTTCACTTATCTTATTCTGCTTAATGTAACAGATTGACTATAAAATAAAAAGGTTTGGAACAGTTAAATATTAAGTTTTTTAAAAGTGTCTCTGCAGTGAGCTTGAGGTGCAAGTTTGGCTAGAGATCTTAAGGCCTTTTTTTGCCAAATGAATATTTTATCTAAATTACCCTTGAACGCCCCCCAAAGCACAACAGAGACCTGTTATGTGTGTTTCAAAGAGACTGTAATATACCATTCTGCTGAGTTCTTTATTGTTGAATCTGTTTATATTTCTGATTATGAAAAGGCTTTTTGCAAGTTTTTTCTCCAGGCTGTCTATGTGACTGTCCCATCTCAACTCATCGTCCAGTATCACACCAGTATGGCTAACATAGATCGGTTTGTTGTAAAATTACTTGGTTATCCTGATTTTCTAGGTACAGCTCAAGAGAGGTATCGTCCCTAGCTTTTTTTGGGCTAGTCTGAATGAGCATGAAATTAGTTTTGGACAAATTGAGAATCAAATTATTTTTTGAAAAGTACTGAGAGAGTTGGTTTACTGCTTCTATTGACTTTATTTCTAGGTTATGAACATCTTTGTGTTTAATGAAAACTGTTGTGTCATCAGCGAATTTACATGTTAGCCTACTTCAGAATTTATATGTTTACTTCTATATATACGTTATTCATGTCATTTATATAGATTAAAATAGGATTGGCCCTGATACGGAACCTTGTGGGACACCGCTGATGACTTGGCCTTCCTTTGACTTTACAGGTTTCCGTTTTGAAGAAGAAGTGTGCTGGATTTCTGTTATTTGAGTTCTGTTAGTTAGATAATCTTTTATCCAGTTAAATGCAGTATTATTTACTCCTATGCTTTTAAGTTTCTGTAGGAGAATGGTTATATTGACACAGTCGAAGGCTTTGGTCAGGTCGGCGAAGCAGCCTACAACCGACTCTCCGCCCTAAACTGCGCCAATGCACCCATTCACAAAATCTATTAATGCTAGTTTGGTGGATTTATCCCTCCTGAAACCGTATTGTTTGGTGCACAAAATATTATTGTTTTCTAAGAATAAAGCTAACTGGTCGCAAACTGATTTTTCAATAACTTTAGAAGCTACCGGAAGGAGTGATATCGGGCGATAGTTGTTGATGTCGGTATCTGATCCTTTCTTAAATGTAGGTCTTACTTTGGCTATTTTGCACTGTCTTGGAAATATACCAGATTCTAATGAGCTGTTGATTATAAAAGTGAGTGCTTTTATGATTTCTTTTTGACAAAATTTCAAAGCTTTCATACTTATATCATCAATTCCTGTTGATGTTTTAGGCTTCATATTAGTCAGAATATTATTTACTTGTTCTTCAGTCACTTTCTCAAAGCTACTAAGACTATAAGGTGGGGTGGCAGTTAAAATCTGTTCTGGTTCTGTATCAGTATTTTTGTCTGCTCCTACAATTTTTGCAACATTTATAAAAAACTGATTGAAACTTTCTGCTATTTCTCCTGGATTTGTAATTAGGCTGTCACTACTCACATTTTCTAGTTTAATGTTATTCTCAGTTCTTATTTTGCCCGTTCTGAATTCATTTATTATGTTCCAAGCAGTTTTAGATTTGTTGTTGGCATTATCAAGAGAGTGTTTCATCCAGTTAGATTTGGCAAACTTAATAGATTGATGGTACCGGTTTTTGGAGTTTATATATTCATCTTTATCTCTGAGATCATTAGTTAATTTCCAAATACTAAAATTATCAAACATTTCTGCTTTAGCTTGTTTTACTGTGTGGTTTGTCCATTTAATACTATTGTCTTGTTTCACTGTTTTTTAGCGAATTTCCCCTATAGGGAAGAAGCTATTACCATAGGTCTCATCGTAAGACCTAAGCCCGAGACCATGATAACTTTTTGTTTTGGGGCCCCCAGAAGCAAAAAACACCATTCGTTCGAATTTCTATATATATATATATCTATATATATATATATATATATATATATATATATATATATCTATGTGTCTGTAAGCACGATAGCGCTCGCAAAAATGGTCCGATCGGAATGAAATTTGGCACAGGTGTGTAAAGTAGTAATTATTCGGATGAGTTCGAAAACCAGCCCGATCGGACCACTGGAAGGTGGGGTAAAGGGGGGTAAACCCCCCCAAAAATGGGTTTTTTGTTTTTCACATAGAAAAATATAAATAGTCCAATTTTGTTTGGCGCCATTGAATTCAGCTTGAAAAAACAAACAATTTAGTATTTTGAATCATCGCTCTATGTCCATTGGTTACCGAGATATTGAAAGTGGTAAACACAGTACGTTGTCCCAATGTTAACCTTATGGGAAATAAGTAAAATTCTATATCTCGCTTATTTCACAACATATCTCAATAAAACTTGGTTTGTGGCTTCATTTAGATGAAATCTAATGCATTTTAGTCTAAAAATCCCCGATACTTCCATTTTTATGGCAGCAAACCTGCATACTCATTTCCCATGTTATCCTTATGGGAAATAAAAAATTCTATATCTTCCTTATTTCTTAACGTATCTTGATAAAACTTTATATGTGACTTCATTTAGTTGAAATATACTGGATTATGGCCTAAAATACCCTATTTTTACATTTTCATGGCAGCACACCTGCATACTCATTCTCCATGTTAACCTTATGGGTGATAAAAATACCACCGTCGCAGCAGACCTGCGTACTCAGCGAATTTCCATAGGATTTATTTTGTATATGTGAGCATTCAACTTGTTTGAAGGAAAGGATCATTTGAATACGTTAAGTAAAGAATATACTAAAAGTGCATATTTAATCATTCATGAGCTTTAAACATGAGGAAAATTAACAAAGAGACCATATTGGTTTTCATTAGTAATACATACACTTTTGTATTTTATATAATTCTTAGTCTTTTAATTTTTAATAACTGTAACCTTGTTATAGAATATAAATGTCAACAAACATATAACCAATGAACTCAAACAGAGGTGCCCACCCCCCCCCTGGGGCAATGACTCACCCCCCCCCTGGGCCAATGACTACCCCCCCCCCCCCCCTTAACTGCGACCAACCCCCTCCCCACATCCGAGATATTAGGATTCGGAAGATAAATTCATTGTTTAAATAAACAATGGTTTATTTTTAACAAACAATGTTCATTATACATTAGATACATTAGTTGAAATGGCGACCTACCCAGGTAGGTATTTTAAGCCAAGTATGAATGACAGATGAGTGAAGGATGATTGTGGCGCGATCTTGTAGTCTTGTTACTGACTAAGGCCAACATATTCCTTAGACAGGACTGATAATTAATAGCATACAGGGTGTCCCATAAGTAAGGTGCCAAACTTCGGGAATAGGTTATATGGGTCTAAATAAAGATAAAATGAAGAATGAATTTTTTTTTCCAAAAACGCCTTGTTTACCAGATATCCGCCATTTTGTATTTTTAACAAAATATTTTTTATCTCCCAAGTTTTTGAATCGATTTTTTTGAAACTCGGTATGCACCTGTATCTAGTCAAGGTTAGTTTATGAAAAAATAATCAGCATGATCGAATCGTAAATTTCAAAATGGCGGCCGCTTAAAATCTTTAAATTGAAATACCGAAACAATGGTACATTTTACAAAACGATATAAAGAACAATAATATTTAGAAAATTTTATTTCCATTCCAACGATACCAAAATTATGAAAATTGATTAACAAACAACTGAGTTATGGTCGAATTAGTGCATGGCTCAGCGCAACAATGGACTATTTTGCTTCAAAAAATTCTGCCTCACTAGCTAAATACGATCATAACTCAGTTGTTCATTAACCGATTTTCATAAATTTGGTGTCATTAGATGGGAAGTAAAATTTTCTAAAAATCGTTACCCTCTATGTTTTTTGTAAAACGTACCGTTCTTTCGTTATTTCAAATTAAAGATTTTAAACGGCCGCCATTTTGAAATTTATTATTTAATCATGCTCATTATTTTTCCATTAACTAACCTTGACCAGATACAGGTGCATACCGAGTTTCAAAAAAATCGATTCAAAAACTTGGGAGATAAAAATATTTTGTAAAAAGTACAAAACGGCGGATATCTGACAAAGGGTTCTTGGAAAAAATGTATTCTTTATTTTTATTATATTTATTTTGACCCGAAGTTTGGCCACCGGTCTGACACTTAAATGGAGCCAAGTGGTAAGCTTATTGGAGCGGGTTAGTTCAATGCAATTTATTCAGATGGCGTTGTAAAAACATGACTTTCTTCTTCTTCACTGATTCAGCCAATCAGAACGACGATAACGATCTGCTAACTTCCCGTTCCGTTTCCCCTGATTTTCTGTCACGACACAACGTGTACACAACCATAACGAGTTGGAATTAATTTGAGTGTGGGAAAATACCTAAAGTACGTTTGCAGGAAGTTGTTCTAGTGTAAGTTGTTTCGCGAAATACTGTACTGAGTGATTCATGTTGTGCTTAAAGCTATTGATGGAAAATAAATACATAGATGTTTACATAAAAGCACTTAATAAAAATTAACTCAGTTAATTTTTATTAAGTGCTTTTATGTAAAGATCTACGTATTTATTTTCTATCAATCGCTTTAAGCACAATAAGAATCACTCAGTACATTATTTCGCGAAACAACTTGCACTAGCGGCAAACGCACTTAATCTAAACAAACCGGTAAAGTCATTAAAATTGAAAGTCTAGCAAACAAAACAAGAAAACGAAAATATAAACAAAGCAGACGACGACGATCGATATGTCGCATCGACGACCATCGATATATCGCATCGATCTTTTTAGTTCGTAGCACTTTATTCAGATAGCGCTGCTGTTCCCTTACCACCGAGTTAACATGGGAGTGCCATCTCTTTACAAAGTTCATTATTACTCTATGGTTTGGCACTTTACTTATGGGACACCCTGTATATGTATATATTATTTTTTGCCAGTTTTTCCTATCAAGAGTTTCCAAGCGGACTCGCCCATTTCCTTTTCCTCGATTATTTAAAAATTTATATTTAAGCCATTCTTAGTTTTGTACACATGTTTCTTTCTGCAGTGCTCTGTCCACTTATCGTGGCGCACTTTAGCGTTACACATAGGTTCCAAACACTTACATATTAATAGTTTTTGTTTTTTAGGCATTTTAAATATCTAAACTATAAGCAAAATACAAATGTGTTGTGATAAAGCCCGATGCACTTCACCGTGATTACATCTTACAATAAAATACTGTAGACCTAAACCACAAACTAAATATTTTAAAACATATAAGATACTCGAAAGTCACAAAATACGCAGGTGTCAGGTGTATCGGATAGCAAAAACTAACCAGTAACCACTGACAGACAGTGACAACTGCAACTGACACAAGATTGAAGGGGTGGGAGTGAACGCATGCGCCGAAATTCTCCGAACTACGAGTACATCGCGCCACCGCGCGAGTCTCGTTACCATAGCAACCACTAGCTCAACGTTGCCAAACTTACATTGTCACTGCCCACTGCCCAGAGCCCACACTACGTTTATACGCATGCATCCAAAGTTCTAGAAATATGGGTTTTAATTTAATACTGAAATTGAATTTCTTAATTTCACGTTTTTTAATTGTTTTATGATGCCCCCCCAGGCTGGCGAAAAAGTACTATTTTTCATCCCCCCCAGAAATTTCAATGACGCAGTTTGCGTCATGACCCCCCCCTGTGGGAACCCCTGAACTCAAAACACTCAAAACAAACAAATAATTTAATCTAATGAAAAAATTAAATTCAATCATATGGTCAGTTTTATAGTAATTAAAACATCCCTGTTGCAACAGACCTACATCTCCAGCCAATTTCAAAAAAACATATTATCAATCCTCATAATTAAACATATCATATATTATGCTACATTTTCAGGCAGTTTAGACCAAGACATCCCCCCCTCCAAATGCTCTTACTTTCTTTATTAAATTTAAAAATAGTTTGTATTTTTTGATATAGTATATATTTTCTGCAAAATCTTGATCAATGAACTCTAACTATTCAAAATAAACACAAATAAAATATTCAACACCTGCAAATTTAATCATATGTTCAGAAATGTATTTTTAAAAAACATCTCAAATCAGGGTGACTATACTTTTTGGAGGGAAAAATTAAAAACAATATTGGACAACGTACTGTGTTTAGCACATCCAATATTATCCAATATCTAAGCAACGGATTGACGTAGAATAATAATTCAAAATGCCAAATTGTTTGTTTTTTTAAGCTGAATTCAATTTTGACAATTAAGTTTAAAAATAATTAGTAAAAAGGTGTTAAATCTTGAAAATAAATTTTATTTTCTGAAAAAAACCTTCTTAGAGTAAATCAATCTTGCTGGTTTGCAAACTCGAAGTCATGAATGATGCTTTACACGTTTGTTCCAAATTTCATCAAGATCGGACCTCTTTTACAAAAGTTATCGCGCCTACGGACAGGTATATATATATATATATATGAAAATGAACGAACGGTGTTTTTGGGGTCTAGGGACCTCAAAATGAAAAAATAACATGGTCCCGGGCTTAAGTCTCACCGTGCCGCCTACGGTAATAGCTACTTCCCTATGGGGGAAATTCGCTAAAAGGTATGTAGTTTGCTCATTTCTCAAAATATCCTGATAAGAACTGGCATGGGGCTTCATACTATTAATATCTACTTGATTATGGTTTAAAATACCCAAATCATCAAATTCCTGAGGCAGCAAATCTGTGTACCCTCTTTCCCAATGTTAACCTTATGAGAGGTCAGGTAAATAAAATTGGATAGCTTTCTTATTCCTCAACATATCTTGATAAAACATGTTATGTGGCTTCATATAGTTTCAATATATTGGATTGTAGCCTATGATACCTCATTTTTAGCGAATTTCCCCTATAGGGAAGAAGCTATTAACCGTAGGTCTCATGGTAAGACCTAAGCCCGAGACCATAACTTTTCGTTTTGGGGCCACCAGAAGCAAAAACACCATTCGTTCGAATATATATATCTATCTATCTATCTATCTATCTATCTATCTATCTATCTATCTATATATATATATATATATATATGTGTGTGTGTGTCTGTGAGCACGATAGCGGCCGTAAATATGGTCCGATCTTAATGAAATTTGGTACAGACATGTAAAGTGGTGATCGATTGGACAAGTTCGTAAACCAGCCCGATCGGACCATCGGAAGGGGGGGTAAAGGGGGAATAACCCCCCCAAAAATGGGTTTTTTGGGGTTTTTACATAAAAAAATAATATTAATCAAATTTTTGTTGGCACCATTGGATTCGCCTCAAAAAAACAAACAATTTAGTATTTTGAATCATTGCTCTATGTCCATTGGTTACCGAGATATTGAAAGTGGTAAACACAGTACGTTGTCCCAATGTTAACCTTATGGGGAATAAGTAAAATTCTATATCTCGCTCATTTCTCAACATATCTTAATTAAACTTGGTTTGTGGCTTCATCTAGATGAGATATAATGTATTTTGGTCAAAAATCCCCGAAATTTCAATGTTTGTGGCAGCAAACCTACATAATCATTCCCCATGTTATCCTTATGGGAAATAAAAAAATTCTAGATATCTTACTTATTTTTTAACATTTCTTGACAAAACTTGGTATATGGCTTCTTCTAGTTAAGATATACTAAATAATGAATTAAAACTAACCAGTTCTAACATACCTGTTGCAGCAAACCTGCATACTCATTCTACATGCTAACCTTATGGGTAATAAAATAAGTTTCTGTAGTTCGCTCATTTCTCAAAATATACTGATAAGAAATGGCATGAGGCTTCATACAGTTAATATCTACTTGATTATGGCTTAAAATATCCAAATCATCAAATTCCTGAGGCAGCAAACCTGTGTACTCTCTTTCCCAATGTTAACCTTATGAGAGGTAAATGCAATTGGAAAGCTTTCTTATTCCTCAGCAAATCTTGATAAAACATGTTATGTGGCTTTATATAGTTTAGATATATTGGATTGTAGCCTATAAATACCTCATGTTCAAATTTCTGTGGCAGCAAACCTGCATTTTTCCATACTAATCTTATGAAGAATAATTTATTTTTGAATAGGATGAGGGAACTGGGCTCAAATTAAATGTTTTAATGTCAGGGACTCAGGAAAAGTACTGCAATTTCTTAAAGTTTGCTAGATAACAAAAAAATAATATAAAATAACTGCCATTTAAGTAGCATTGGGAAGTAGCATTGGGATCTAAAACGTCTGTTTTGTTTACATTAAAACATGTGAGCTGATGTTTGATTCAAAGCCACATGGTGGATACAGACATATGGCTTACTTAAAGGCCAGATAACTAAATATGTCAAATAAATGTACTATAGCGAATACAGATTTTTACTGATGTTTATGAAATTTTTTACTCAAACTTAAACAGCTGGTCATTTCCCCATACGATTAAATTGGAAAAGCCAGCTGTTTTGAAGTTTTGAACATTGCATTTTCGTACCAAGTATAGGCTATTATTTTTTATAGCCTGTTGATCTTAAAAGCCACTAGGAGAGTATTTTTGCACGCTTTCTTTTGAATTTATATTGATTTTACTTGATGCGAGACTTCATTTAAATTATTTATTTATTTTATTCATTTTTTGCCTCCTGGATTGATAATCGACAATTTATAAGCAGGTTTACGTACCTCCGTCGTCAATCCTAAATAATCATAAATTGATTACTGCAGTTTCGAGACTCAAGGTCTCATTGTCAAATCTTCAAAGACGTCAAGAATCACATTTAAACACATAGTTTTACATCACAATTCATGAAAAACACGAAAAACATTTAATAAATTAATCACGTGGCCGGCCAAGACAGTCCCAGACACCGCACACATTGAAGGTTACAACCCGACTGTCTTTGAAGATTTGACAATGAGACCTTGAGTCTCGAAACTGCAGTAATCAATTTATGATTATTTAGGATTGACGACGGAGGTACGTAAACCTGCTTATAAATTATTTATTTATGCACTTGAAATTCGCTGAGTATGCAGGACTGCTGCAACGGGGGTATTTAGTCATCGGGCATGCTATATCTTGATAAAAGGAAAATATTTTGATGAATTCTGAGTATCGGTCATAAACACTGGTTGCACTGTATACTTCATTCCAACTTTCACCCATTAATCTAATTTTCAATTCATGCAGACTTTCTTCATTTATTTTCCTAGATGTATACTTGATCTTTGGTTCCTCATAATTTAGTTTGGTTTCAAGTTGGACTGAAATGGCTTGGTAGTCTGAGATTAGAGGTTCTATTGTTTCTGCATTTTTACAGGTGATATTACGTATAAAATTGTCAAGACAAGTCCGAGTTTGTTCAGTAATTCTAGTTGGTTGGATAATTTTTGTCTCCATGCCATGACTTTTAAGTATATTGAAAAAGCGGCGTTTCTTAAGATTGTCAGTTAGAATATCGATGTTAAAGTCGCCACCTATTACTAACTCTGGTTAGATTCTCTTTAAATGAGATGTAAAGTAAGATATGCATGCTCGAAAAACGATACTAGGAAGACTGTGGGCAGAACTTGACTTAACTTATATTCGACTGAACTAGTACTGCTGCCTACATCCTAAATCAAACGGGCCTAAGTAGGCCTAACATTCCTGAAAAGACACAATTTTTGTTATAGACTGTTAAGAGAGTAGAATTAAAGCACCTTTAGAAAAAAAGGTTGGACACCATTTTTCCTGCCCACTTAAGATGGTAGAGCCAATTTTAGTAAAATGATGATTGCTCTGCTAATCCGGCGCAATATGTCTCATGCTGAAATAAAATTAAAATGAAGCCTTAAAACGAGCTCATTTGGGTTACACTTCCGCAGAAGGGTTACACTGTTTAGATTAACCTCACTAACTAGGGGAATCGGTGGGAATCGGGGTTTTTGGGTAGGAAACTATCTATTGTCAAATATAACATTCTTTAGATATATCGGTTAGATTTTCGGTTGTTACATCAATATATCGAGTTAGACATACGTCAGAGTAGACCAGCCAATCAGAGAGCGTTGGTCGATTCCTTGTTCTTTCTGATTGGTTTGAACTTATTATCTGTCAAACAAAGTGTTTTTAACACATGATCAAATCAAAACTTATATTTCTAAAATTGTAAATATTTACATTTAATTCATTATTGTATTTTTGTTCAGTTAGTTAGTGACCATTTATTTCAAAAGTAAAAAAAAGTTAGTTAATTCGTTTTTAGTATATTTTTGTATTATTTTCACTTACCAATGTTTTCTAGTATAAAAAAAATTCAATTAAAAATGATAAGTGATGGTTAAATTGTTCTAGTTTAGTACGAAATATTGTGCGTTGTGAACGTTTTTCATAGAATTTTACAATGGTTAAATTGTTCTAGTTTAGTACGAAATATTGTGAGTTGTGAACGTTTTTCATAGAATTATACACACAAAATTGATGTACCTACAACTACTATGGCGGTTAATTACAGATATTTCAATTACGGACTTTTCTGGAAACATGCGCTTATTAATGACGAACAATGTCTCGTATGGCTACAGGAATATCAAATGATACCTACAAACCATACATGTACAGAGTGTGGAAAGGTGGTCAACACTAAATTGATTGGACCTTGCAATGTCTCATTCATTTGTCAATCTAGAAACCCAAAACATAATAAGAAAATTTCTGCATTAAAAGGTACATTCTTTGAATCATCAAAATTTCCGTTAAGAAAAATTCTAATTGTCATATATTAGCCTACTTCAGCATTGGTATAACATCATACGACATTTTAGTCAGAGAAACGTCTGATGATTTCATAACTACGTCTCCTGAAACAATTTCAGATTGGCTACAGTACTACAGAGAAGTAGTGTTCGTTTGTATAGATGACTTGTTCGCCAGAGAAGAAAAATTGGGTGGAGAAGGAGTGGTAGTGGAAGTTGATGAGCGTAAAATAGGGAAAAGGAAATACAACAGGGAAAGATTGGTAGAGGGGACTTGGGTAATTGGAATGATAGAGGTAAATGTCGGCATTGAACAAGGACAGAGAAGAGGGGGAAGGTATCGTATTGAACTATGTCCAGATAACAAGCGGGATGCTGAAACACTAATTCCATTAATTTTGAAACATGTAAAACCTGGAACCACTTTTGTGACTTATCTCTGGGGTGCTTACTTCGGGTAAACCACTCATGGGTATCAGCAATTCACCGTTAATCATTAGAGAAACTTCATTGATCCAGCAACCGGGGCGAACACACAAACAATAGAAGGAATGTGGTCGAAAGTTAAAAACAAATACTTAAGGGTTGGAGGTGGAAGGAATCTCGCTGATCACTTCGCAGAATTCCTGTAGTATAGAAGAGAGGCGGATTTGTCAAATATTGATAAGTTTTTTTACTTCCTTCAGGCAGTTTGCCATGCATATCCAGGAAATTAATGAGAGAGATACAATAGGCACAAAGGTTGTTGTCTGCCATGCAAAATAATTACAGACATTTTTAACAAGTTTAAGAACATAAAATAATATAGACACTGCATCAATTTGTTCATATTTTATTTGAAAAAATATCACGATCGAATTAGCCTAATGATTTGTAGGGAAAGTGTTTCATTTTTAATTTTATAGAATATTTTAAGATATTCAAATTGTGAAACTTTTTGACACTTTTAGACAGTTAACGATGTACGTCTGTGCTGCATGACATTTATAAACCAATTGTTTATTATGATTACATTAAATATGATAACTTTCATAGCCTTTATGAAATTTTACTGAACATTGTTATTGATACACTTTAAAACAGTATTTTTAGTGCATCCAGTGAATCAATTTTGCGTCTGCTTTACAGTAATGTAAATTATTTGCTGAATTGTTTTATAGTGTTTTATAATGTTAATTATGACTCAAAACTCTTTACTCTCTCATCTTTAATGAATATTCTGTAAGTATTTATATAATTTAGGTGATTTAATATTTTTACAAAGTAGGCCTACATTCTGTAGTTGTACCGGTATGTAGTGTTTAACACTCTTAGTATAGCCTAATGTTTAATGTTTGAAGTACAGTTTTAATATATTTGTATGTTTATAAAAACATTATCGCCTCGTAAAATAATCGATGTATGTCTGATACAATAATATGAATCCATATATCAAGTATTTTATCGTGTTTGATAACGTTATGATTTTAAACTCTTTACAAAACTCTCTCTTCATTAGTGAACATAATGTGAATATTTACATATTTTTTGTGATTTAATTTGATCAAACAGTTCATTTAGTATTTTTTTACCTTGTTAAACATGCATATTGTAATGTTTTCTGTTTGAAATATAGTTTTATTATAATTTCATGTTATAAACACATATCACATTTCTCTGAATATCCGAAATTTTTGCTGTTGCGATCAAGCATCCAATGTGAAGTAGGTTTATTTGTAATACAACACAATATATCTAATAAAAACATCAATTTATCATAAATTAATTAACAGATTTATGCTCATTAATGTTTGTGTTTGATATTAGGCTATAGAATTAGGTTTAACCAGGCTACAAATTTAATTTCTGTATAAGGTCTTCATTAACGACCGCATTACGTTCGTAGAACATAACATCCGGAATGGCTGAGTCATAGATCAGTAATCATACAAAACAAAACAACCGATAAAACGAACAAAACAATCGATGTATGTCGAACAGATACGATGATTGACAATCGATAGTTCCCCACCCGATAACCCGGGTTCCCACCGTGTCCCCAAGTTTAAATAGGTGTAACCATTCTGCGGAAGTTGCACCCTCATTTGTCGCGTCCTGGTTAACAAATTCTTAATTGCGTTGCAGTCAACTGATTAGTCTCCCCAAGTCACTGATTTAAACAAAGTTGACATGATGGAGTTTTGGTTAACTCTTGAGGTAGGCCTGGAAGAGTAAAGAATAATTAGGTACCGAACATCTTGTTGTCACACACCATCGCAATTTATACTCACTGTCATGTCGCTGATTGCCGTCATGTCGGCGTCTAGTCCCTTGGACAGTTTCAAGATTTAGGCCTAAGTTTTCTGTTGAGCCTAATTCTTAAATGGTAACTAAGCCCATCAAATAACTGATAACTGATGGACTACGTAACAGAATCCACCCCAACCCCTGACCCTTTAATCCAATCTAAGGCAGTAAGGATTTCGCAAGGCCATTTTTACCCAACTTACCAGCTCCGGCACAGTTAATTTCAGCACTACCTTTACACCACTGGATGATTCTTTTTTTTAAACTAATTCTATCATTACTTTTACCACAGTTTATTTTATCTCTGCTTTTACCCATAACAATAACAACCAAGAAAATTTGTTTGGACACATAAAACGCTGTCTTCAAATCTCACCTGAGTTTGAGTGTTACATTCCGAACAAAAGAAAAAGCCAGCTTCTGCCATAAAATTTGAGCCTCCACAAACGGCACACTTCGTATTTGGTTGAGACATTTATTCAGCCTATAAACTATCACAATCACGATACAAGTAAGTATTATTATTATTGTAAAGAGTTTAGAAGACGTTTCATATGCTCAATTAATAGAGGTTATGTTATGGACTTGTTTAACAAAAACATAACTTAGCATTCCAAGTTTTTTTTCTTCTATTTTTGACTGAGCCGGCTAGGGTTTAAGAGCCTTGCAGCCGCGAAGTGCACTGATCTGGTTCCAGTCGCTTGGAACCAGATTCTTGGAACCAAAATCGCTCCAAGTTCTGTTAATCATTCCAAGTTCCAATCGCTGAACTATTAAAATGTTAGGTTGCCTAACATTTAAATCCTACAAAGCCTGTGGATCGAAACGGTTTTTTTTAGATTTGAACTGTTTAGTTTCCGGTCTATAAATGACTTCGATTTGTTTACATTTTTGAATGAGATAACCTTTTGACATTAGGAATGCCATGCATTGTTCCGAAAGCCATAACTCCGAAAGGCATATCTCCGAAACACATAAAGAACTAACATTAAAAGCCTTTACATTATTATTACTCTATGCCTTTACATAGTTAATTTTTACTACTCAAGTTTTAGATTTATGTTCAATAAATTAAGTATAAAATATTCAGGAGGTTAATAATGCGTTTTACCGAAGAACAATACAAAACAAACTGACAAATCTTTCAAACTGAGAGACCGACTCGAGTTAATCGCCATGAGAACGGTTAGAAACGCATTATTTTATCTCCGAATGTCCGAAACAGCTCTGCTACGAAAGCATATCTCCGAAAGAGCACTGTTCCGAAAACATTTTTGGAGATATGCCTTTCGGAGTTATGACTTTCGAAGCAAATCTGGAAATATATACCGAAAAATATTAATGCACTTATAAAATGTAACAGCTGATTAGGTGATATAAAAATAGTGGCTGGCTGATCGGTTGAGATCTTAAACGGCTGACGGCTACGAACCACGAAAAAAGCTGTGTAGTGGTCATCTCATCTGTCTCATCATACCATCCTCTCCTCCTAACCTATTAAAAGTAAAATTTGTTTTGGGTTTGCTCTCGTCACTTTGGTTATTAATTTGCTAAAATTAATCAAATCAATGTTATTTATAAACATATATTTTATGTGGTTGCATTTGATGAGTGGTGTTAGCAGAAATTAATGGTAAGACTAAGTTTGGTTGACTGTGTAATGACCACCTAGATCTAGTCAAGATCATTATTCACTAGCTCCTGTGATGACTAAGACCTAGAAGTTGGCATAATAAATAAATTTATTATGTTGAAAATTAATCCAACTATTTCACAACGAAATTCTTAGTGATTGTTATGCAAAGTATGCTAATAAACATTAGGCCTATGTCATAGACCATAACATGTTAACATTGATATTCAATATGCCTAGGCCTATTTTCAACAGATGCATATGAAAATCCTGAATTAATTGGGGTTAGAATGTACTGAACTGTTTTCAACTGAGTTTGTAACTTAGGGTATGACACATTTAATACTATTGATAACTGGAATCGAAATGATGGTGTTGTTGTTCATGTAAGATCAAAATACAATGCAACTTGCAATCAGATAAAACTTGGTGACGCGACAGGACTGCAACTTGAATTTTTATACTACGGCAAACCTACAATATAATAGCAACTTACAGAAGCCCGACTATGAACTGTAACTGCTTTCTTGACGGACTAAAACTTTTCTACAATAATTTAAAAAGTCACATCACATACATTTTCATAGGCGACATTAACATAGACACCTTACCTGACTCGAAGAACGATTATAAGGATGAATATCTAAATATTTTACTAGGTTCTGGATTTTTGGAATGCATAAATAAACCAACAAGGGAGACTGATCATTCACGAACCTGTTTAGATCACATTTTTATAAAAATAAAAGATTACAACTCAGTTTGTATCGGGTATCCTAAAAACATCGATTACATACAACTATGCTGTTTTTACTAAGATATCTTACAATTCTGAGGCTGCAATAGACACTGACATAGACAATGACATGTACATTGACTCAAAATTACTGGAAGATTTTGTGAGGGCTCAGTCATGGAGGCATGTTCTGGCACAAAATAATGTAAATAATTCTTGTGATGAGTTCCTTAAAACATTAAATCAGTTAAAAGATATGTCTTTAAAACCAAAGAAACCTAATACGCGTTTCAAAAAATTAAAACCGTGGATCACATTGGACTTAATTCACAACATTAGAATTCGTTATAAAATCAGCAAAACTCTCAAAAAACAACCTTTTAATTATCAGTTAAGAGTTCACTTCCAAAACTTTCGCAACAACTTAATTAATAAAATTAAGAAAGCTAAAACTAATTACTTTAAAGATAAATTTGTTGGCTGCACTAGAGATCCAAAACAGTTTTGGTCTACAGTAAATGAACTCAGTGGTGTTAAAAAATCTAAATCTTGTTTTCCTATAAACCAGTTTTTACAGGGGTCGGATTCTGGTGGTGGTATGCTTAGGGTGGTGGCAGATTCCTTGAATGACTTTTTTGCTAAAGTAGGGGAGAAACTTGCCAAGGAGTTGCCACCGCCTGACGGGCCACCATTGGTAGACGATGCCCTGTAGCCAGACATGACTTCCGCTTGGAGCCTGTCACCGACGGCCAGATTCTCAGGTGTGTGCAGGAAATGCGTGGCGGCTCATCTCCTGGCATCGACAACCTTTCACCCTCTTTAATAAAGAATAACATAACAACTCTTCTCCTGCCTATTAAACACATAATTAATTTAAGTCTCAGTTCCGGAATCTTTCCATCTGCTTTTAAAACTGCTAAAGTCATACCGCTGTTTAAGTCAGGCCGAAAAAATGATAAGAACAACTACAGACCAATTTCTTTACTAAGTGTGATATCTAAAATATTAGAGAAATGTGTAAAGCTTCAACTGCAAACTTTTCTTGAAAATAATAACATGTTATCAGATAGACAATTTGGATTCAGAAAGGACAAAAATACTTCAGACTCACTTTTTCTCATTAGTAAAAGTATTATTGAAGCAGCTAATAATAATAAAAAAATTCTAACTGTTTTTGTTGACCTAGCTAAGGCATTCGATTCAATAGATAGGAATATTCTCTTTGCAAAATTGGAATGTATGGGAATTCGGGGTGTTGCTCTTGCGTGGTTTAAAAGTTATTTAACAGATAGAAAGCAAGTCGTATCAATCAATAACAAATTAAGTAACGTATCAGCAGTTGACTATGGTATCGTGCAAGGTAGCACACTTGGGCCCCTTTTATTCTTAATATACATTAATAATATCCATAAGCTAAACATTACAGGACAAATCTTCCTATTTGCAGATGATACCGCTATAATATTTAAAGCAAGTACTTGGAATGAGGTTTTTCGTGTTGCTTCATTTGAAATGCAGCTGTTGAGAAAATGGTTCAATCAAAATGTTTTGACAATGAACATCAACAAAACCAAATGCTTGCCAATTGCACTGCGAGCCGCGAGTGAGCCGCCCGCAGACCTCAGATTGGTGCTACATACTTGTGGCACAGTACCCTCCACCTCTTGTGACTGCAGAGAAATTGAACGTGTTGACCACTACAAATATCTCGGGGTGATTATAGATTCCAGACTAAAATGGGACTCTCATATAAATTACCTTAAATCTAAACTCAGAAAATTTATATTTGTTTTTAACCAACTTAGTGAAATCTTAAATGAAACCGAAATTAAAACAATATACTTTGCATATGTTCAATCACTCTTACAATATGGAATTATTGCTTGGGGAGGGGTCGGAATGTCTATCTCAAATTCTTTAGAGGTGGTGCAAAAGTCAATCATAAAAGCTGGGTTTAAAAAACATAAACGATTTCCTTCTAATTTATTGTTTAGAGAAACTAAGTTATTTTCTATTAGACAACTATTCATAAAAAATCTTTTGGTTTACATATATTCGCATATGGATGCGATAATTACACCTACAACGCACAATTATCGAACAAGGAATGCCGTTAACATAGGCTCGCAGGTCCCACGAGCAGTTAGGGCTATCAGTCATTCAAATCCATTTTTTATTGCAAACTTTCTCTTCAGAAACATCCCCCCTGAGTTAAGGAATGCCCAGGCATCTACTGATGTCTATAAAAAGCGCATCTCTGACTGGCTGTTGGAGGCAGGTCCTGAGAGTGCTGAGTCCCTCATACGATCTGAATACTTGATTTAACATCAACTGTACTACTACTCAAGAACATACTTGATGACCTAACCATGCCTCCGCTTGTCTGTCCTTATTTGGCTTCCCCATAATTCTGCTTGTAGTTATTTTTTTTTAAATTTTTTTATTATATTTTTTGTTCCATCATTTAAAAAATGCACCCTTTTATTTATTTTTATTTGTGAATATGACTATCTCTAGATATTTTTGCAAGGCAATTCCTCTTAGTTAAAACTAAAACTGTTTGCTTGATAAAGTGTTGAGTATTTTTTTTTTAAGTAGCTGTCTATCCTATTTAATTTAATCTTTTTAATTATAGTATATTCTTTATTTTTTCATTTTTCTACTCAAATTTATTTTCTACTTTGTGTAAGACACTATTTTCTTTGAGATAAGAACACTCACACACAGGTCTTTTATATGACCTATGTGAGAATTTTTTTTTCCTGTGATGTATAAGTGTATTTTTTGTTAGTATTTTCTTGGAAATAAATTTGATTTTGATTTGATTTAGAAGGAAAACAGTTTGGATTAAACATCAATTGCTTTTTACAGAGCATTAATTTAAATAGGCCTAAATCATCTTTGGCCTTTTGAAGCACTTCCAGTATATACCCTAAGAAATACGTCTATTTGTTATCTTTATTTTAGAGTTCTAGGTTTACACATCACTGAACCTGGCCGCTGCCCAGCGCTGCTTAGTTCTTAGTCTAGCATGGGACTAGTGGGTCATGACATTATCACTTACATAGAAATAAAGCAATTGGTGATTGGCAGGATTTGAACCTGGGCTGGCTGCAGTTCTGTAAGTGTAACTGCCAAATGATCATTAGGGTGTCTTAGCCTTTGCCTTAAGCGGTCTACATATTAACGATTGGAAATATCGAACTAAGTTAAGTTTTAATGATTTAATATTCGATTATAATGAGTACCATTATCGAACTTACCTGCTTTGATATTGTATCAACAATTATTGAAATTATAACCTCTACAAAGTGAATGACGTTAAAAACTACATTAAGAATTAGGCCCTATAAACCCAGCATCTGGCTGCAGTTCCGTAAGTGGCCTACATTTTAATGATTGAAAATATCAAACTGAAACCCCGATTCATGAATAATCGAAACCAAGATTAACTTATTCGATTTTATTAAGAACAAAACAAAACACAACAAAACATCAGTATCAAATAACTTAAATATGATAAAACAATAGCCTATAGGCTAACTAGAAATCAATGTTGAAAAACTAAACTTTTTAATAAAACTAATAAAAAATATTTTAAACTCTCGTTATTTGATTGAAACATTACCAACATAACATAACTCAACAACACATACTTTATTTCACATTGCCCACTGTTTTGAATTTATTTTGGTTTTTTGATTTTGATAATTATATTGACATGGCACTGTCAACAAATTACGAGTTCTTTGTAGTTTGGTTATGGTTAAGTTAGTTATCTTAGTATTGGAAGTTAAGTTATGACTGTGTTACCAGATTAGTTTTCAGTTATGATAAGTTATACATTTTAATGACCACCTTAAAGAAACCAAACATTAGGTTAACCAGTAGCCCTAAAACACAGAATATGATCATTGTAAATTTATTGAAATTGGAACTAAACCTGATTATTTCATTGATTAAAATAAGCCAATTGATTCAATATTTTAAAAAGAGATGATAAGTTTGTTATATTTTTGATTGATATATTGGTTACCGTCGTTCGATATTTTCATACTTTAAAATGTAGACTGCTTATGGAACTGGAACTGCAGCCAGTATCTTAAAATGCAACCCTTTTAGCGAATTTCCTCTATAGGGAAGAAGCTGTTACCGTAGGTCTCATGGTAAGACCTAAGCCTAAAACCATCATAACTTTTCTTTTTTTTTCTCAGATGCCAAAAACACCATTCGTTCACTTTCATAAATATATATATATATATGTGTGTGTCTTTAAGCACGATAACTTGCGCAAAAATGGTCCAATCAGAATGAAATTTGGCATAGACGTGTAAAGTAGTAATTATTCAGACGAGTTTGTAAACCAGCCCTATCGGACCACCGGAAGGGGGGGTAAAGGGGGGTAAACCCCCCAAAAATGGGTTTTTTTGAGATTTTTACATAGAAAAATAAAATTTTTCAAATTTTTATTGGCACCATTGAATTCAGACCAAAAAAACAAACAATTTAGTATTTTGAATCATGGCTCTCTCTCCATTGGTTGCCGAGATTTTGAAAGTGATAAACATAGTACGTTGTCCCAATGTTAATCTTATGGGAAATAAGTAAAATTCTATATCTCGCTTATTTCTCAACATATCTTGATAAAACTTGGTAAATGGCTTCTTCTAGTTCAGATCTACTAAATATTGAATTAAAACCACCCAGTTTTAATATAGGCCTACCTGTAGCAGCAAACCTCCATACTTATTCCCTGTGCTATTCTTATGGAGCTTACAAAAACATGTCAAAACTCGCTATGTTGGATCGAAATATGTTGTTTTGCACTTGAAAATCTCTGAGTATGCAGGTCTGCTGCAACGGGGGTATTTTTGCTGTGTATCTCGTAGCAAGACACTTATAATTTAATTTTATATATAGATATATATTCTGACTTTTACCAGCTGGAATTCGTGCCAAACACCTTTCTACCAACCAGTCTTTTGTTTCATGTAACTTTCATCCTTAACTGTCTACGGTAAGCTGAAACAACAACATATACTGAGGTGCAAACAGTGGTTAGGTCAAGTAGGCTAAACCATGTATTTCTTATGGTGGCGATGCAAACATTTTTAGGCTATGTTATTGTGTTACCTTTTGGGTAGCCTAATTATCAAAATATGGTTTTTGTATTATAATTTTGTGTGATTTTTAAGGTTAAATGGAGTTTCTAGTGTAAATATGGAATACAAATATTGTTACAAATAAACTTAGGTTATAGTGACTTTGTTCAGCTACTGTACGCATTATTATTCATAATATGCATTTGTGCAAGGTTATTGTACAGTTTGTTCCTTTTATCTTGAGCTTTGGGACTTGTTTACAAATGAAACAGTTGGAGTGAAATGAAAGGCAACAGAACATCATTTCTGAAGTCTGAAGTCGTACTAGCCTGACATTTTAATATTTTCTAACAGCTGTCTATATATCTTCATTGTTTATTGTCCCTACAGTCTAAGAAAAAATACAGTCCGAACAGTTGGTCACCAAAAGTGTTCCCAACCGTGGTGGTATGCAAGCACAATTACTACGGCCACAAGCAAATCATATGTTGTTTCACTATCCACTGACTAACAACAAATACAGTCTGGTTACTCAGATGAAAAAGTGTCCTCCTTGTGTGATCCTGCTGGTCGACACATAAGTACAATAACAATCAGATGGTGTCTAATTTTGTTAAAATTTGTATTAGCCTACTTAATTGTGCTTGCATGTTAGTGTCGCCCTGAGGACAACATAATGGATTGTATTGCAACATATGACCAGTTCTGGGACTGTATTTTTTCTTAGACTGTGATTGTCCCTAATAATTGATAGTAAACAATGGCTGACAGCTTCAGCAATGGAGTAGGCCATAGCTCAAGATAAAACGTGTGAAATATATCATTTAGTTAATTCATAACCTATGAAAGTAAACTGATGTTTTATACTGTACATGGTTTTTACTTTTTTTTGTTTTCATATAAAACTAATGAAAAATTGCCAAAATGTAAAACTTTGATATTTTTTTTTGTTGGGAAAACAGAAAAAATGAATAGCCAATGATGTAAAAATTATTTTAAATTTATTAACATTTATTTGTACTAGAAACATAAAATTTCCCTTTCTTCTTGTGATTTATAAATAATAAAAGTGTTTAGAAACAAAAGATTTGATAAAAAATATTATTGAGTAAAGTTTTGTTGATTTCTCTAACACTTACATTTTTGCTAAAAAAAGATCTCGGCACTTTTTGCATATAACATTGAAAAAAGCTCCGGCAATTTATATTAGGCCTACATATTTTTTGCCATTAGTTATGGCTCTAAAAGGTTAAGTAACCTACCAACAGTACCTTTCACAGTATAGTGGCTACAGTTCACTATCGCCAAATCCAGGCGAACGTGATGTAGTAATGTTGTACGAGCGTATACTGGTGGGTTCAGTTCCAGTAATGATATTCGGTGTTTTACTGTATGATGTTTGGTTTGGTTTAATCTTAGTCTACTACTCCTTAGTCTATGGTTTAAGGTAGTCATTATAATGTATAACTTAACATAACTAAGAACTGATCTACCTACTCATAATTAAATACAGTAATGATTTAACTTTGAACTAGGTAACCTATTGCTCGAATTCGAGCAAAACTAAACTGTATTGTAAAAGAATAAAGAATGAACAATTAATTTACTTGGAATATGATTCTAAAATTTTAATCAAAGGGCTAAATTTAGTAGAAGTTTTTTTGATTTCCCGCAGTAGATCCCGGTCAACAATATTTTTTGGAACACCTGTTTGGTTTTCTTCATTTCCATTTGTTTTCTTGATTCTGGATTGTATATTTTAATGCTGACAATAGATCATGCTCTGCTTTCAGCAACGACTGTCGAATGTTATCTTAACAGTTTCTGGATTTTAGTCTTAACAGCCTTGTTCTCAGATTTAGAGTTTTCTGTAAGATCTTGAAAATACCCCCGTTGCAGCAGACCTGCACACTCAGCGAATTTCAATTGCAAAGTACATGTTTCAATCCAACATAGCGAGATTTGACACGTTTTTTAAGCTCCATAAGAATAACATGGGGAATGAGTATGCAGGTTTGCTGCAACAGGTATTTTAAAACTGGGTGGTTTTAATTCAATGTTTAGTAGATCTGAACTAGAAGAAGACACAATTATTAAAAGAATTATGTTTCAAAAAATATTTCTTAAGAAGCTAACTTAGTATGTTAGCTGAAAGCCAGTGATACTAAATCACAATTTTAATAGGAACTATTTTTACTGTATTGATCTACTTGTATCAATGCCATAGAAATCTTGTAAAATATTTAATATCAATAATTGGAAAAAACCCTGTTCCTAAACACTCTTTTTCACTCTTATCTCTTAGGCCTAATGTGAAACACACTATTGAGTACACCATGATAATACAACACTTAACAGTCATCCGTAAAAATACTTTAGTTCATTTATCACAGCTGGGTGGTTATTCAAGATATGTTAAGAAATAAGGAAGATATTGCTTTTTTAAGTTCCAATAAGGATAACATGGGGAATGAGTATGCAGTTTTGCTGCCATAAAAACGGTAATATCCGGGATTTTATACTAAAATACATTAGATCTCATCTATATGAAGCCACAAACCAAGTTTCATTAAGATATGTTGAGAAATAAGCGAGATATAGAATTTTACTTATTCCCCATAAGGTCAACATTGGGACAACGTACTGTGTTTACCACTTTCAGTATCTTGGTAACCAATGGACATAGAGCAATGATTCAAAATACTAAATTGTTTGTTTTTTTTTTAGCTGAATTCAATGGTGCTAACCAGGATTCGATAAATTTTATTTTTCTATATAAAAAAATCGAAAACCCCATTTTTGGGGGGGTTTACCCCGCTTTACCCCCCCTTCCGGTGGTCCGATCGGGTTGGTTCACGAACTCGTCCGAATAATTAATACTTTACACGCCTGTGCCAAATTTCATTCCGATCGGACCATTTTTGCGAGCGCTATCGTGCTTACAGACACACACACACACACACACACACACACACATATATATATATACCCCCATTGCAGCAGACCTGCATACTCAGCGAATTTCAAATGCAAAACAACATATTTCAATCCAACCTAGCGAGATTTTGCATGTTTTGGTAAGCTCCATAAGAATAACATGAGGAATGAGTATGCAGGTTTGCTGTTGTAGGTATATTAAAACTGGGTGATTTTAATTCAATATTCAGTAGATCTGAACTAGAAGAAGCTATTTACCAAGTTTTATCAAGATATGTTGAGAAATATCTCGGTAACCAATGGACATAGAGCAGTGATTGAAGATACTAAATTGTTTGTTTTTTTGAGCTGAATTCATTGGTGCTAACAAAAATTCGATAAATTTTATTTTCCTATGTAAAAAACTCAAAAAACCCATTTTTGGGGGAGTTTATCCCCCTTTACCCCCCCTTCCGGTTGTCCGATCGGGCTGGTTTACAAATTTGTCCGAGGGATTACCACTTTACATGTCTGTACCAAATTTCATTAAGATCGGACCATTTTTACGGCCGCTTTCGTGCTTACAGACACATACATATATATAAATTCGAACGAATGGTGTTTTCTGCTTCTGGTGGCCCCAAAACGAAAAGTTATCATGGTCTCGGGCTTAGGTCTTACCATGAGACCTACGGTAATAGCTTCTTCCCTATGGGGGAAATTCGCTAAAATACGGCGAGATCCGCTAATTGGGGAGATGGACCTTTCCTTAGTGGCAACAAATGGTAAAAGATGCATTATCTCTGCCAGACTTTTCATTATTGAAATGCAAGCCGCCACAGTGAAAACATTTTAAAGTTAATTTGTTCGAGGTTGGAAGGAGCACTTCCACGATCTAGAAACTGCCCCTCTATACAAACCCATCAAATGTTACATCGGGAAGGTGATGCCAAAAAACCAAACATGCACGAATTGCATGAGGTGTGGGGGGGGACACATAGGCATGCGCAAGGTCCGGTCACCGTGGGTGCCGGACACGAAAAGTGCGCCCCCCCCATCCCCAAAACCAACACCGCATCTCACAGTCCAACCCCCCCCCCCCACTCACCAACTTATTGGCGCTCACCACCACTCACTAATTTAAAATTAGCCTTACCTAATTTTGTAATTTTGTTTTTTTTATCTAATCACTAAATAATGACTGGATAGTTTGAAATTAATTTATTATCCCTAACAGTAGATAATGTTATGCGCTGACTAAATTTACTTGGGAGTGTTCTCTACAAAAAATGTCAAGAACAGACTACAATTAATCTATAGTTCTGGACAGCCTTACTGGCGGGTGGTAAAATATGGAAACTACAAATTATCTGGTAAAATTCATGATTGTGTCGATCTGTCAAAACACTGTTTATGTTTTTAAGGCACATCAACATTACAAAAGTTTTCTGGCAATAATTTTCCGAAAGTTGTCTTGTGCAATACGAAACGTAACATTAAGTATTGCCACTACTAAAGAGAATAAAATTTCTTCTAGACTTGCGGCAAGCTCTGCGAGAACTTTTACCATCATTTTACGTTAAAGTTTGAAATATGTTTCAACGAGACCTTGTTTAGATTTAATAATTACTAGCAGCCCGCGTCACTTCGTGACTTAAAAACATTTTGGTAAAATAGGCTTTAGTTTCATGTTGATCATGTGTGGAATTTTGGAGCTTAAAATACCTTTCAATGAGGAAGTATGTGATCTGTTGTGATTTAATTTTAATTTTATAGGCTAACTCTTTGTGTCATAGCACTGGAATAAAATTCCCAGTAACTGAACTTGTCATCGGGGCTTTTAAAAATAACTCATTAATTTAGACCCGAAACTTCAATATGGGTAAGAAATTCCTTACAGAATTTGAGAGGTTCATTTATGTAATCTGCTTTAAAAGTGTCTATGTATATGTTCTACTATTTGAAATTTAGACAGAGCAACAACATTAATTTAGCATAAAATGGGGTTAGTTTACATGGATCTTCATTGTCTGGCGTATCTTAATGTCGCTGTTTTAGAGATTTCTTTTCAAAAGTATTGAATCTTTATGTTAATTCTATACAGCATCCACGCGTCAGTTTCTTGCATTCATCTTTGTTCCGTCTTAACAACAAACCATTGATCTACAGATGAACTTATCTCTAAATAACATTTATAAAATATCCATTTACCGTAAAAACAAATTATCAACGCTCATACTGCCAAAGAATTAAATTTTTAAAATTGACCCGCTTTTTTGTTTCGCATCTTAAATATATTATTGGCAAATTTTTACCTGATCAAATTACATAGTTTTCTTTGAAATGCCTTCATTAATAGGCACATTATTATTGGTACATTTCAAAATCGAGCAAAACAGGCAGGCTAACCATTAACATTTCAATATCCTTCGCATTCTAGGTACATTTACAAAATGCAGGTTTTAGCGAATTTCCCCTATAGGGAATTAGCGAATTTCCCCTATAGGGAAGAAGCTATTACCATAGGTCTCATGGTAAGACCTAAGCCCCAGACCATGATATCTTTTTGTTTTTCAACCCCCAGAAGCAAAAAACACCATTCGTTCGAATTTTTAGATATATATATATATATATATCTAAATATCTATATATGTGTCTGTTAGCACGATAGCGTCCGTAAAAATGGTCCGATCTTGATGAAATTTGGTACAGACATGTAAAGTGGTAATCGATTGGACGAGTTCGTGAACCAGCCCGATCGGTCCACCGGAAGCCATATGCACTCAATGAAGCTTGATACTGGCCATTTTCATACAAACTAACCTAACCTTACTAAGGCCTGTGGTACCTGTGGTGAGTGAGTACCGGTTACTCCAGGTAGCAGCAACAAAAGATAATGGCTGATAAGTTATCACTCGATGACTGAACCTTACTTTCAATACGCACAATGTGTATATTTTTTATTCATCAACAACTCTCTCAGTTCTATGAACTCATTTGTAAACAATTTATTTGTGTAAGGAAATTTTAAATAGTGACAGCCCTCCTCTAAAAAAGCCCCTATGTTGAGTGTCAGTGACTGAGTTGCTGATCAGACATCAGAGGTGTCTCTGCGTGCTGCACCGGCCTACCGAGACGATTGCACTGTACTCAACGGTCTCCAAGATGGTGCCGACTGGTCAGCCGTCATCAATAAACTAATGCTTATGATTCCTTTCATGAAATTGTGCAAACTTGTGTGATTGAAAGCAAAAGGTAAATAATTTTAAGGGTCTGTGTCACTAAACAGGCTAATATGTTAAGAAAAACAAAAATTTTGATCTATAAGAAAATTACAGGTATAATTTATATGAATAATTATGTTGAGAACCCAACCTTATGTACAACAGAGCTAATTTGCTATAGAATAAAAGATTTTTTGAAATTTTCCATCACAAGCAAATATGAGGTAAGTACGAAACGGTCGCACTAGTTAAAATGTTGGTCACACTAGTTAAAATGTCATTTATTACTGATGCTTACATATTGGAATGGAATAGCAACCATTTTTTTCAAAGATTAAATGGCTTTGGTTTTTTCAGATGAGTTGTTCAGAGGAGGGAGGTGAAAGCAAAGAAAAGTTAAGTAGCTTACTACCAGTTCCCTTGGAGATGTTCTGCTGGGGGAACACTGCCAATGGAGAATTAGGACTTGGCGGAATCGAGGACAACCATATTCTAGTTCCAAGGGAACACACATTTAAAGAAGTCGATCAAGTGAAATTTGGTAAAGTTGGAAGATTAGAAGTAATTTGATTTATAAAATGTTTGCTTGTTGTGCTTACCAGTATTTTGTCATCATAACCTGTATAATGTATAATGTACCTCACCAGTGGCGGATCCAGGGAGGGCTATAGCCTCCCCCTTGGGCATCCAATTTACACCAGATAAAATTGTAATTTTGTTCAGATACCAAATATATACAAGAGAGGAGAGCCCCACAAAAACTTAACGTAACTCATGCCACTACTCGAAACAAAATCGACTAAAGTTGAATAACCTTATGTGTTTTCCAACTATGAATGTGTGATATTTAAATATCGGTGAATAAATAGTTTATGGGCTGTTAACAGCCCATAAACAAAATTCTTGAAAGAATGGAGACCTTTAACAATATTACACTTGGAAACAGGTTGGCAAGCAAATTTAGAATGGCAAGGAACATTTTGAAGGAACTCGCCAGGGTCTTTGGCTGGAAAAGGGAGGTCATAATTTTTTTCAGAATCAATAAATACCCCCGTTGCAGCAGACCTGCACACTCAGCAAATTTCAAATGCAAAACAACATATTATTTCAATCCAACAGTGAGATTTCATATATTTTTGTAAGCTCGATAAGAATACTATGGGGAAAGAGTATGCAGGTTTGCTGCTATGGGTATATTAAAAATGGGTGGTTTTAATTCAATATTTAGTAGATCTGAACTAGAAGAAGCTATTTACAAGTTTTATCAAGTTATGTTGAGAAATAAGAGATATATAGAATTTTACTTATTTCCCATAAGGTTAACTTTGGGACTACGTACTGTGGTACTTATTGGTACTTATTGTACTTATTGGTACTTATTGTGTACTTATTGGTTGCCACTTTCAATATCTCGGTAACCAATGGACATAGATCAGTGATTCAAAATACTAAATTGTTTGTTTTTTTGAGCTGAATTCAATGGTGCAATCAAAAATTGGATTATATTAATTTTTCTATGTAAAAAACTCAAAAAACCATTTTTGGGGGGGTTTACCCCCCTTAACCCCCCCTTCCGGTAGTCCGATCGGGCTGGTTTACAAACTCATCCGAGTAATTACTACTTTACACGTCCATGCCAAATTTCATGAGGTTCGGACCATTTTTACGGCAGTTACCGTGCTTAAAGACACATAGATATATTTAGATATATATATATATCTAAATATATATGAAAATGAACGAATAGTGTATTTTGCTTCTGGGGGCCCCAAAACGATAAGGTACCATGGTCTCGGGCTTAGGTCTTATCATGAGTACTACGGTAACAGCTTCTTCCCTGTAGGGGAAATTCGCTAAAACAGTTAAAATCATTAGCAGTGGCAGAATCTCCTTGCAAAGTTCTCTTTGGACATTCCTCCTTAATCACATACCAGGCAGCCTTGCATTGATTATCTGAATCGCTGATGAGCTGGGCGTTGTATTCCTTTTTCGGAGTTATTAGGCTAGCACGATATAGAGCATGGATACGGTTGTTCAGGCGACGATTTTCTACCCTGTCTAAGTTCTTTTTATTATCCCAAGCAATTAACATCAGGACCGTAGATTTGAAAGTTCAGGGGTAAACCACTCAACCCCAGCACCATTATGCCTCTTGTTTATCACGAAATGATTTGACATCGTCACAACAGGAAAACAATCATTAAACAGTTTTAAAAATTTACAGAAAAAAGTATCAAAAGCATCACTGGGAGTTAATATATGGGTTACCATCAGGAGAGTGGTAACAAGCAATGCATGCAAGCGAATATTCAGTCAATATTGTACACAAAAACTCACCATGGAGCTCTTGACAATACCGAGAAATGTCCAAGGTACGAAACGTCAAATTCTTGGTAGTGTAAATAGCCGCTCCGCCACGAGTTATGACATTTCAACAGTAAATATCAGCTAGAATCAGGCTACCCAGTGAGCTGTAATACTTTACGTCCTCATTTTTTAGCCAATGTTCACTTTAAAAAAATACCCCCGTTGCAGCAAACCTGCATACTCAGCGAATTTCCAGTGCAAAGCAACATATTTCAATCCAACATAGCGAGATTTGACATGTTTTTGTAAGCTCCATAAGAATAACATGGGGAATGAGTATGCAGGTTTGCTGCTACGGGTATATTAAAACTGGGTGGTTTTAATTCAATATTTAGTAGGTCTGAACTAGGAGAAGCCACTTACCAAGTTTTATCAGGATATGTTGAGAAATAAGCGAGATAAAGAATTTTACTTATTTCCCATAAGGTTAACATTGGGACAACGTACTGTGTTTACCACTTTCTATATCTCGGTAACTAATGGACATAGAGTAGTGATTCAATATACTAAATTGTTTGTTTTTTTGAGCTGAATTTAATGGTGCCAACAAAAATTGGATTATTTTGATTTTTTATGTAAAAAACTCAAAAAACCCATTTTTGGGGGGGTTTTACCCCCTTTACCCCCCTTCCGGTAGTCCGATTGGGCTGGATTACGAACTCGTCCGAATAATTACTACTTTACACATCCATGCCAAATTTCATTAAGATTGGATCATTTTTACGCGAGTTATCGTGCTTAAAGACACACACACACACACACACACACACACACACACACACACACACACACACACACACACACACACACACACACACACACACACACACACACACACACACACACACACACACACACACACACACACACACACACACACACACACACACACACACACACACACACACACACACACACACACACACACACACACACACACACACACACACACACACACACACACACACACACACACACACACACACACACACACACACACACACACACACACACACACACACACACACACACACACACACACACACACACACACACACACACACACACACACACACACACACACACACACACACACACACACACACACACACACACACACACACACACACACACACACACACACACACACACACACACACACACACACACACACACACACACACACACACACACACACACACACACACACACACACACACACACACACACACACACACACACACACACACACACACACACACACACACACACACACACACACACACACACACACACACACACACACACACACACACACACACACACACACACACACACACACACACACACACACACACACACACACACACACACACACACACACACACACACACACACACACACACACACACACACACACACACACACACACACACACACACACACACACACACACACACACACACACACACACACACACACACACACACACACACACACACACACACACACACACACACACACACACACACACACACACACACACACACACACACACACACACACACACACACACACACACACACACACACACACACACACACACACACACACACACACACACACACACACACACACACACACACACACACACACACACACACACACACACACACACACACACACACACACACACACACACACACACACACACACACACACACACACACACACACACACACACACACACACACACACACACACACACACACACACACACACACACACACACACACACACACACACACACACACACACACACACACACACACACACACACACACACACACACACACACACACACACACACACACACACACACACACACACACACACACACACACACACACACACACACACACACACACACACACACACACACACACACACACACACACACACACACACACACACACACACACACACACACACACACACACACACACACACACACACACACACACACACACACACACACACACACACACACACACACACACACACACACACACACACACACACACACACACACACACACACACACACACACACACACACACACACACACACACACACACACACACACACACACACACACACACACACACACACACACACACACACACACACACACACACACACACACACACACACACACACACACACACACACACACACACACACACACACACACACACACACACACACACACACACACACACACACACACACACACACACACACACACACACACACACACACACACACACACACACACACACACACACACACACACACACACACACACACACACACACACACACACACACACACACACACACACACACACACACACACACACACACACACACACACACACACACACACACACACACACACACACACACACACACACACACACACACACACACACACACACACACACACACACACACACACACACACACACACACACACGAAAATGAACGAATAGTGTTTTTTGCTTCTAGGGGCCCCAAAACAAAAAGTTATCATGGTCTTGGGCTTAGGTCTTACCATGAGTACTACGGTAACAGCTTCTTCCCTATAGGGGAAATTCGCTAAAAAAAAAAACAACATTGTTAGTGATTCTGTTATTCCTTCTTTGATTTTAACTTATTTACGTTAAATCCAGGGTAGGGTAGACTGGCTAAAATGGATAAAAACATATCTGATTTTGACCTTTTATTAGTAAAATTTAATAAAATAAATAAAAATTTAATTAAAAATTAATGTTATTTTATTAAAAAAATTTAATGAGTAATAAAAACTTATCCATTACGTAAAATTCCTAAAAACATGAATGTTAGTTTTAAAACATAATCCTTGGGAAAATTTGTCATGAATTAACCTTAAGAGGGGGTTCCAGTCCCGCACGACTACCTGCTTCTCCCATAAGACCAATGTTAACTTTGAAATTCGTTACAGCATCAACCACTCAACCGAAATCATTCCGAAATCGTTGATTTATAGCTCATTTGAAAGAACAAAAAATTATCTAGCAATTCCAGTGAGCAGAATTCTGATATCGTTTTTGTTTTGTTGTAAAAAAATCACAAAAAATGAGTTTTTGGAATTTTTTATAAATTTTTCTAAAATGTGATATCAAAATTCTGCTCTCTGACATCGTTTGATAATTTTTTGTTCTTTCAAATGACCCAAAAATTAATGGGTTCTTTGATATTATACGGAGGCCACTGTTTTTAGGGTGATTGTTTTGCTGGACACCAAATATTACTACATTATTGGGAAGAACATACTTTAATGGACTTCCTATCCAAATTTGACATTAATTATGATGAATGGTATTTGTGTTCTGCCTCCGAGAAGGCAGCGATGTCAGCGAGGATTGAGTGTTCACGTCGTCACCACCTCTATCATCCACACCCGATTGCCACCCTTATACAGCGCGCTGCGGCGGTTATGTTAGGTTAGGTTATCATAAATATGTTAGGACTTTCCTCGTTATGTTACGAATCAAACGATACCAGATGAGTCATACTTTAGCCTGCCAAATCCCCTCCAATCAGGCACAGGTCTGGTCGTTGACCGGAGCGTGTGCATCACCTGTCAACGGGTTTTGGTAGGCGAAAGTATGACTCATTTGGTATCGTTCGATTCGTTACGAATTGAGGAAACTCCTACTGACATATTTATGATAACCTAACTAAACATAACCGCCGCAGCGCGCTGTATGAGGGTGGCCTCTGTATAATACCAAAGTACCAATTAATGATATTGGTTGAGCGGTTGAGGCTGAACCGAATTTGAAAGTTAACATTGGCCTTATGGAAGGAGCAGGTAGAAACGTGATATTTTTCGTGACTCGAGCCCCTCTTAAGCATGCTGTCCCAAGCCTTGAAATTTTATGATTTTTTTTGGGCAAGGCTCCTGGGTCACCCTTTTTTTGGGGGGGTTGCTCCCCAACCACCCCTCCCTTGCCCGTATTCTGGATCCGCCACTATACCTCACTGACTCTTGATTCAAGAAAAAAAATGTTATGTATGGTTCAAAGCTGTTTCACTGTGAATGTATCAAACAAGCTTAATGTAGTATAATTGAAACTCCACTTTTTTTCTCAAAGCAATTTACCAACTTATGCTACATGCTAGGCCTAGGCCTACTTGGATTCTGTACTATTTGTCATATTTCAGCTAGTATATGCATATTTTGATTTTAATTTTTGCGGACATATGCCTATCACTGATTAGTAAAAAAAACAAGTTTCACAACGTTTCGGGATCATGAATCTGATAACAAGGTTAGTAACACACAGCCAGGATAACCTGGACAAAAATGTAGCTAAAACAGAGAACTGTAAAAGCAGTCACAAAAACACTATGCCAAAAAGAAAACAAGAAAACAATTCAACACAGAAAACACAAGTATTAAGAATCACCAAACAGGAGAGAGGATGTCCACATCCAATCAGAGCAGAGCCAAGAATGGTGGGATGAGAGGAAATGGCGGCTGCCACAGCCAACCAAATCGCAACGAGCTTTCGGTGTCGACAATCTGAAACAAAGACATGTGAAATGCAAATTGATTGTGTCTGTGTTTCTCTTAGTTAATTTTTACCTGATTTTTCCCCTTGGCCTTGCTACTGGTTGAAAAAATTCTGTTATAATTCTGAACAGAGTTGTTAGTAATTACCCTATTTGCTGTCATTTAAGGGGAAGGATAATAAGGGGAAGGATCTGGTGTGCGGCTTGGTCGCTGCCTACGTAAATAGCAGGGTAAGCGAAGTGGGTACAAAAAACTTGTCGGAGAATCATGCAATAGAACCAGTAGTGATAGTAAGTTAAGTAATAGGCTTAGTGCTAGGCGTGAGATATGCAAAGTCATCCACCAGAATGCTCAAAGTCTAGGTAATAAGAAAGAAGTCATTGAGAACATCCTTTTCGAAGAAAATCCCGACATTTTGCTTATCAGTGAGACCCACTTGACTGAAAATGGAATCCTAAATTTCACTTTTGAAAATTTTTCACTTTGTTCATTTTTTTCTAGAAACTTCATGAAGGGAGGAGGTGTAGCCATTTTTGTAAATAATTATTCTCATTTGCAAGAAATCAAATCTCTCACAATTGGTAACGATCTTTCGCTTGAATTATTTTTTGAGGCAACTGAATTGCAATTTAAAGTAAATGATGAAATTTTTATCATATCCTGCATCTATAGGAGCCCAGTCTCCAAAGACATAGATTTTTTCATTGAAATATTTGATGAATATTTAAATAGGCTAGCTTGTACCTCCAATAATATTTGTATTGGAGGTGATTTCAACATAGACCTGCTTAAGTTGGACAAAAATACAAACATTTTCTTAGATGAATTAAAAGCTTTTAACCTAAAACCTTCTGTTTTAGCACCAACTAGAGTCACATGTTTATCTTCCACCTGCATTGACAATATTTTTTGCAATTTTTCCATCAGTGCTCAAGTATTAACCACTCATATTTCTGACCACCATGCAGTGGAATGCCTTTTTAAAATTTCTTCTGCTGACCCTATTCTAGGCTTTGAAACTAGGAAAATTTCTCAATCTAACATTCAGGAATTCAAAGCCCGTCTGCGAATGGAGGAGTGGGAGGGGGTGTTGGATGGTGATGACCTGAACTGTTGCGTAAGCAATTTTATGAATACCATCAGGTACCATTTTGACACCTCCTTTCCGCTATCCAAATGCAAGCCAAAGAAATGTAAAAAAATCAATCAAAAAAAAGTTTTTAGTCAAGAAGTTATTGCCGCAAAAAGTAAAATGGTAGAGTCTTACAAAATTTTTTCTGAAAATAAATGTCTCGAAAACGATCAAAAGTATCGTAGGGCAAAGAAAAATTTTAGGAAAACTGTCAAACAACACAAAAAAATTGAACTTGAAAATAGACTTAAAGAAGCAGATTGTTTTTCCAGGGAATCTTGGAAAATAATAAATGAATTTAGGCCATCATCTAAAAGCGAGGGGTCTCACTGTCTCATAGATGAGGATGGTGTGGAAATTTCTGATCCGGATCTGATTTGTAATAATTTCAATAAATTTTTTTCCACCATTGCAACCAGAACGGTACCCCACCACTCACACTCAACTCCTAGTTCGAATTCAGTCTTAAATGTAAATCCACATGTTCTCACCGATTTCACTTCAATCTCAGTAAAGGACACTGTAAAGCTTTTCAAACATTTTAAATCTAAGAATTCTTTTGGGGTAGATGGAATTTCAATGAAAGTTTTGAAAAATTGTGTCGACGAGCTCGCCGTCCCTCTCACACATCTCATCAATATGTCACTTCACAGTGGCATCTTTCCGGATTGTTTTAAAACATCAAAAGTCAAACCTCTTTTTAAAAAAGGTTGCCACAAAGACATGAACAATTACCGTCCAGTCTCGCTCCTTCCATCCATCTCAAAATTTTTTGAAAAAACCGTATATGACCAGATAATGGCATATATGGAAACGAACAATCTCTTTTCTTCAAAACAATTTGGATTCCGTAAAAACAAATCAACTAAGCTTGCTTTAGTTGAGTTTGTATCTGAATGCATCCGGGCGATTGACAGGGGCGAGTGTGTGATTGCATGCTTTGCTGACCTGTCAAAAGCTTTTGACTGCGTTGACATTTCAATTCTTTTGGAAAAAATTCAAAAAGTCGGAATTTCTGGAAAAATTCTCGATTGGCTCCATTCATACCTGGAAAACCGCTTTCAGGTCACTGAAATCATGTCAAAAAACACCGTTTTCCAATCAAAAGAATCTCCTGTTCAGTTCGGAGTGCCGCAAGGTTCAATCCTTGGGCCTCTACTGTTTTTAATCTATGTGAATGACTTGAATGATGTCGTCCCGGACAATGATATTTTCATGTTTGCGGACGATACGACCATTCTTGTCAGAAACATGGACAAACAATTGGCAGAAATCGAGGCAAACATCAAAGTAAACACAGCAGCTCAATTTTTTCACAAAAACAAACTTGCGGTCAACGCAGTGAAAACAAACTTTATGCATATTCAAACAACCCAAAACTCAAGTCTCAGTTCAACTTTCCACCCGAATCTGTACATTGGCGAGCATGATCTCAACCATGTGGATGTGGTGGATTTTCTAGGAGTGAGACTGGACCGTAATTTGTCATGGGAGTTTCAAATTGAAAAAGTTCACTCAAAAATTTCATCTTCAATTTTTGTCCTCAGAAATTTCTCTCGTCTGGGCATCAAAAGTCTTTCAAAATTGGTCTACCACGGTCTCATTGAGACTCACCTCCGGTATTCTGTGATACTGTGGGGGATGGCCAACAAAACATCTTTCAACCGACTTTTTGTTTTACAAAAGAGGGCGGTGAGGCTCGTCGCGGGCCTTGAGGCTGGCTCTCATTGTAGAGAGGCCTTCAGAAACCTTAAAATACTAACTCTACCCAGTCTTTTTATATTTGAAGTAATTTTGTATGCTAAGGTCCATGGACAGCCAGCCATCCGTGACCATGCCTACAACACTCGATTTAAATCTCGTTTTGCCATCTTTCACAATACTAGTTTGTTTGAAAAGCAGCCCTCCTACATAGGCAATAAGTTATTGCAGTCACTTCCATACAACATTGTCAACAGTCCAAACCTGAGTATTTTTAAGAATAGGCTAGAGTCTTTTTTAATTGAAAAATCTGTTTACGAGGTGGATGAACTTTTACACTAAACAACTTAAATTATTAACTTCATTTATTTCATGTTATTTAAAATTAAGCAGAATTAATTCCTTTGACGTATCCCATGCCCTATCACTACGGGGTCAACGGGACGAAGAGGAGCACGTAAGCACGTAAGCACGTTTTTCCCATCTTTCAACTCTTTGTTTAAGATAGGTAGCCATACTGGCATTATTTCAAGTGAGGATTGACTGGTTGGTCTGTATGAAACTAGTTTATACATAAAACTAGTTACTAGTTTTATGTATGAAGCTTCAGTTAGTTTTCTGGATATAAATTAAAGACGTCTTACAACACTTAAAATATATTTACACTCATACTGTACTCATGTACGAGACAGGCTAAAAAAATGAGTCAGAAATCAATGAAAAATTTGTTCATATGTCGATCCTTTATATGCCAGGATTATCGGAAAAAATTACAAGAGTTGCAAGGAAGTTCAAAGCTAGAACCGGGTTTAGGACACAAAACACTCTTAGGCAATAGCTCGTAAAAACAAAACCAAAAATGGCACTCGGGGACCAACAAACTGTGTTTACAGAATAATCTGCAATAGTTGTTCTAGGCCTTACTATGGCAAGACAAAAAGTTTTTTAAACATTAGAATCAAAGAACACAAAGAAAACATGAGAAAGGGTTTAGTGTAAAAATCAAAAATTGCTCATCATTGCTGGTCTGAAAATCACCAGATGAATTTTGACAAAGCAAAAAATAGTACATTGATAACCTCATTTTTTTCAAAAGAAAACCTATTGAAGCTTCATACATAAAACTAGCAGACCAACCAATCAGTCAATCCTCACTTGAAATCAGTCCAGTATGGTTACCTATCTTAAACTAAGAGATGAAAGATAGGAAAAATAAAGTGACAGCAAATAGAGTAATTACAAATAGGGTAATAACTCTGTTGAGAATCATGACAACATGTTAACCCATAACAAGGCCAAGGGGAAAAATCAGGTTAAAAATTAACAAAAAAAACAGACTCATGGAATTTGCATATCACATGTCTTTGATTCAGATTGTTGTTACCGGTAGCGTGCTACGATTTGGTTGGCTGTGGCCGCCGCCATTTCCTTCGGCGCTGCCATTTCCTCTGCCCACCTGTCTTAGCTCTGCTCTGATTAGGTGTGGACGTGCTCTCTCCTATTTGGTGATTCTTGATACTTGTGTTTTCTGTGTTGTATTGTGTTCTTGTTTTCTTTTCAGCATAGTGTTTTTGTGACTGCTTTTGCAGTTCTCTGTTTTAGCTACATTTTTGTCTAGCCTGGCTGTGTGTTACTAATCTTGTTATGTTCTAGGTTCTTTACCACCTGAAGATGGGATCAGATTCAAGATCCCGAAACTTTTTGAAGCTTGTTTTTTCTAATCAGTGATGGCAAATGGCCGTAAAAATAAAAATCAGAATATAAAATCACCAACAATGAATTTCAAACAAAGAATAGTATTTCTGCTCGGTTAACTCAAACTCTTTTTCAACCTTTGAATCTTTTATATTGGCCTCTTTTTTTCAAAGATGGTTTATTTGTAAAGCCTAACAATTGTGATCCGCCAAAAGAAAAAGGGACCTTATCTTCCCAGACAAAATTTTACAGGACAGCAAGTTTTAGAGGATAGGGTAAAAAACACATTTTTTTGATTTTTAGTGTTTCTTACTGTTTATATGTTTCCAAACAATATTTTGTCCATCTTACACCTGAATGTAACTTTTAACATGGTTAAATTAATTTTTTTCAAAACCCTTGCAATCTGGAGAAAGGGGACGCTTACTTCCCCCCCTTAACCCTTGACTTCCCCGATGCTATTTTAACACTTTGAAGTTAAGAAAATCCTAAAGTTCTGTAAGAAATAAATGCAGGATTTGTAAGCCCTGATCCAGGAATCAGATCACAAAAATTTACAGGATCTTCCAAAAGAAGTAGTTGATGACATAACTCCCTGGTCCAAGTGAAGTTTCAAAACAAACAAAAATATAATGAAAGGTCAACAAATAAAAGAGTAAAAACCTAATATAATGTCATATTTTGTTAAGATTTTTTAATAATAAATTTTTATTTGAGTATAAAATTAAAATTAACTTTTGTTTTTATCATGTAACAAGACATTTTGTCTTTAAAATTGTGTTTTTTTATTACTCCCATCTATTTCAGCAACTTTTGACAAAAGATACAAAATTGACACAAATTCAATGGTGGATTCATATTCAGCTTTAAATTTTTGACAAAATGATGTATGAAACATAGTCAATAGGGGTGGGCAAGTAGTAGATTTTGAAGTCGAGTCGAGTTGAGTATTAAGCCAAAAACTCGAGTATCGAGTCGAGTCCAGTAGTTGTATGTGAAAAGTAATGAAATTTTAATTTTTTCAACTAAAATCTCTCTTCAATTTTACTTATAAAATTGGTCTACTTTATTTAAGCTTATGTTTTTATATATTTCTTTGAAAAATAAAACTCTGATATTGTAATACCCCTACATTGCATAAACCCTACTTTTAAATGAATAAGTTGACTATGCTAAAAAATCACTCAAAATAACAAATCAGTTAATGTAACAGGATCACAAAATAAATTTATGTAGAATATGCATAGTTGTAAAATTTAAGCAGTAATAAGATTTAATTAATAGCCTACTATTTAAACAATCAAAAACAGTTTTATATTTTACCTAAAAATAATTGTTGTCCCTAATTAAAACTTTAGCAGAGAAATTGTGGAAGAAAGAACTAAAAACATGAGGGAGGAGAGCTGTGCCCAGTTATTTGTTTACTTCTCTAAACCCAACCCCACCCTCTTGCCTGACTGCTGAACTATTGTTTTTGACATCCAATCACTTGAGCATGAATGACACATGTGCGACCAGACAAGAATAAGATATCCCCTAATACAAAAATTAAAAAACCTTAACTAATTGTTTTATGAAGTCCACTTTACCAATGAAGTCCACAATTTTCTTCTCATTTTTACAAATCAAATGAGACAGAAATGAAGGCTGAGTATCATTTCAAAGATAAAATATAATTACAAATTTGAAGTAGGTCAGAGCTAAATATAGCTGCTGTAAGTTTTCAATTTCCGAATTCAGAGACATCTCTCAGAATCTGGTATTTCTAGATAACTGTCAAAATCCATTCTTCTATGAGTTATTAATGAAATATTTTCGAGGTTACTGTTATGAAAAACTCGTGGACGGCTGCGAAAATCGATAGCGCATCGCGATCGTCCGTAAAATTTGATCACACAAACGTAAATCGCACGTAAATTCGGCCGCCGCGTAAACGGCGGGAGCAACTAACTACTCGACTCGACCTCGAGTAGTAGCAACTATTCGAGTAATTACTCGACTGTCGAGTACTCGCCCACCCCTAATAGTCAATAATGTGAGTAGTAACGAATAAAATAAAGTTAGAAATTTGCAAAACTTTAGACCTCGATTTCCCAAAACTGATGTTTTTAATATTTCAAATTCAAAAATTTATAACTCAGACATTTTAAGATATCTTGAAAATGCTTTCACCAGTTTGTTTGGGGTTTAATGTAGATTAAGGATATACTAATAACTCAATTTCGAAAGTATGGAAGGTTTCGCTTTTCCTTTCGCGGGTCACAATTGTAGTTGAATAAAAACATGTGACACAAGGGAAAATATAGGTTGCTGGTGGTTTAAAAAAAATAAAAATTATGTTTATTATTTATTTATTTACATTAGAAATGCATCCCTTACATGCTGTACCTGCATGAGCAGTCAAATCATTTTGATGATATTAAAAAAACCTAAAACTAATTCGGGAAAACAAAAAATGTCTTAAACAGCACAATTTATTCAAGTTCCTGAGTGTTGTGACTCAGGTAATTAGAGAGGCTATAGTATCAGTCATGAGTCAAATACTCAATGAAAAGGTTTTTGAACTTTTTAATGACTGTTCCTTTTTTAAGCGTCTTGAGCAGCTGTTATAGGTCTTTAAAACATAAAGAAATATGAAAAAGACTTTTCAAGGAATGCTGTTTTGTGAAATGAATACTAAAAAATATTTAAATTTCTTGTGGAATATTGATGTGCATGATTTTTACCGAAACATTTTTGGGAGTTAGATTTGAGGAACAAAAGATCTTAGAATAAATAACGAGGAAAGCGGAAGAATACAGAGCTGTTTGAAATATTGTCTCAGTCCTTCATAATAAAGCATCCTAATACTCTTCTGGATCCTAAATAATCTGATTGATTTAGAGCAGTTTCAGTAATGGTCCATATAAAATTAGAGAATGGAAATGTGCGAAGTAGACCTGACTTTGGACTTTGAGATAGAGTGGCTTGGTCAAAGAAAGCAGTGATAATTTAATGTGTATTCAAATTTTTGTCATTCTCATCTAAATTATTCATTACAAAATCGAGAATAAATCTAGGTTTCAGCTCATGGAGATTCTTGGCTATGTTGGTCTGTTCCTCAATCAAGTACCTTACTTTATTTTCAACTGTAGTTTAATTCTTTTTATTAACATTATTAGCCTTGGGCGAGGGCTGATCCTGGTCGAGAAAATGGGGAGAACCTCGTATTTACTCAGAATTATGGAAAATGTAATCAATATGGCAAATGTAGTATGTAAACAATGTGTTATTAATCTTATATTTTTCTTCAGTTGCTTGCGGGAAATCCCACACTGTGCTGGTAACCAACTCAGGTTCTGTGTTCTCTTGTGGAAGTAATGATTATGGACAACTAGGACATGACAAGCAACAGAAACGTTTAGGTAAGTCAACAGTTTAACTGGTAGTAATTAGGTTAAATTCATAAATGATGTCTCATAATTTAACGTTTGTTTGATTTATTAAAAATGATGTCTCATAATTTAACGTTTGTTTGATTTATTAATAATGTTGCAGAGAAAGTAGACGGTCTTGATGCTTATAAAGTACGCACTGTTGCTTGTGGAGAGTTTCATACCCTGGCAGTCAACGAATGGGGCCAAATTTTCAGCTGGGGTTCTTCCAAATATGGCCAGTTGGGTGAGCAATCTGCTATCATTCATCCTAAACATAATGACTTGAGCTAAGATTGTTTATGGTCTCTTCAGCTTAATATATTACGATCTTTCCCCATGAGTGTTGGTTTATCCTTTCTGTCCTTTCAAGAATTCTTTTCCTAAATTTCAAGAATACAGGCCTAAATTAAAATTGTTTAGCCTATATGTGTGCGTACAATTTAACATAGTTTTTGCCTTATTTCAACCAATCTTGCCTTTTTGATCATGAATATCTTTTTTTTTTATTGCGTTAATTTTCTTATTTAATATAAGAATTAACAATGATCACTTAGAATTAAATTTTTAACTCACCCACACCACAAATACATACCAAATTTTATCAAAATCGGTTAGTAATTAACGGAGATATCAGTTTTTAAATATTTACCAAAAGAATAACATTGGACAACGTACTGTGAAAA
This sequence comes from Flexamia atlantica, assembly GCA_035578135.1. Taxonomy (NCBI): domain Eukaryota; kingdom Metazoa; phylum Arthropoda; class Insecta; order Hemiptera; family Cicadellidae; genus Flexamia; species Flexamia atlantica. Next base: position 144,277,689 of record JAQJVK010000001.1, on the reverse strand, counting down.
ATATGAATTTTTTAACACTTACACCCACATACCTTATGAACCTGAATTTTTACAGACATGCGGGTGGTTTCATTTTGTTTGTCATCTTAAGCACTAAAAACGATGGGATTTTTATCAAAATTGTTAGATCCGTTTTTGAGAAATTTGGATTTTTCTCACTTTTTATGGGTATTTATAGGGTAAATACCCTTAAAAATCAAAAATTAAAATAAACGGTATCAGGAAACTGACACATACTTTCTCCCTTCAATTTAAAACCAGAAAACATATAAAGTGAAATAAAACAAATTAACAATTAATCATCACACAAATATATACCAAATTTTCAAATATATACCAAATTTTATCAAAATCGGTTAGTTATCCCTGGAAATCGGACGGATATTTCCTGGTGAGAGAAAAGATGATCGGTTACACTGGTACACCGAACCGCAGGAAATCACGTCACGGGTTGTCAGAGGCCTTGGAATCGCTCAGCTCGGTTGCTGGGATAATTCCAGGGGTCGAGGATCGAAATCACAGTAGTTACCAGATATTCAAATATGAGAGCTCAGTTATATTCAACCTAGATGGCATTCAACTTAGGACAGACTAAATCTGGAAACACCTTCTAAGTAAAATGCCCTCTGCTCTTTTCCCTAGCTCTGTGAGATGTTCAGAGTTAACACTAGTTACCCATAGTTAATGTTTACCCTAATCAAGAAACAACATTAAACTATTTCACCAGTGACCAATGGTTACAGGAGCAGGACAAACCTTACTCTCCTGTAGCACAGCAGGTTTGGACAAGACTAAGCCTGTTACAACAGCAGGAAAATCTAGGAATTAAACCTATTATGGAAGTCACCAATTACTATAGCTTGGTTAAACAGAATTTGGAAAAATACTATTAACAGCACACTAAATAATAATTGGCACCATGAAGATTAATTTAATCAGTCTTGGTTACAGTCGAGAGACGAGCAGGATAGGTTTCGGAACCCTATCCTGTGACAGTTTCAACGCAAAGTCTGAAAACTGGCGTTTAAAATAAAATCGAAAAACTTTGAGAACAGAACGCTGTCGTACCTTTAATACCACAAGGTATAGGAAGACGACGAAGTCAGCTCTCGAAGGTGGTTGAAGTAGTGGACGGGGAAGCGACGCACGAAACGACTATCAATCCGAACACTAACCTAGCACCGACCAGAGTGAAGCTCTTATCAGGACCTCGTGGAGCTCACTTTCCGCTGGGAAAACCCACCAGCTGTCGATGTGAAGCTGGTTACAGGATCAAAAAAAAACTCTTCCGGGGGCCTTTTTTTCTGAGCATCCGCCAGAAAAACAGATTGGCGCGCTCGGCGAGCAGAAGAAGAAGCAGCACAGGCTCTGTCGTCGTCTGCATAATGCAGTCGTGACGAGGTCTTTCGAGGTTATGTACGTTGTTTACACACAACAACATCCATAGTTCCGTTCGCAAATATTACGTTTCCCAAGGAAGCGTTAGGAATGATCTAATTACGTGTCCAACTAAGTGTTTATATTAGATTATAGTCGCCATTATACGCCTCAACACTTTGCTTTCCACATCAAAATTGGCGATCGGAGTCGGCAGTTATGGGACCGACTAGGTTAGCCTTCCGATGGTGATAATTAGGGTTATAACCATCCACCCCAACGCCGTGAGTTACTTAATCACTCAAAGGGTTTAAGTTAGGGAAATTGTAGTGTTTATTTATAACGTTAACACTCCCTTCGTAGGTTAAACATAGGCTAGATAGACCTAGGCCTACTGGTCCCATGACTTGGGCCTAATGAGCCAATTCTTACCCCCGTGCAAATTAGGCTCATTACACCCCCTTCACACATCGGAGCGAAAAAAAAACAGAAAAAAAAGCTCTCTATGTTCCTTGTAGGAATTAAAATCAAAACTCGTCTGGCATCAACTGCAGCCGCAGTTTACAGAAAGCACCAGGGAAACAGAAAGTGACACACTTCGCTTCAACTACCATCTAGCAGTTTACAGAAATATCACCGTCGCGGACAGAAGGGTTTCAAGTCCTTGACATGGACTGTGTGACACTGTTGGGAATCCTCATCCCTCACCTCATAAAGGTTACAACCTTTGGTCCTGATCACGGTGCAGGGTCCATGATACTTTGGGGCCAATTTTCCAGCAATGGCATCAGCAGCAGAGGACAAGATGTGAAGTCTCCGCATAACCTGATCGCCAGCCCGATACGTCACCTCCCTTCGGCGGAGGTTGTAGTATCTGGCCTGTCTCTGATAGGCCGTCTTCAGGTTTTTCCGAGCGTCCTCGATCAACCGTTTGAATTCCGCCTCCCGTTTACGCTGGACTTCGGTCAACGGGAGATCATCAGGCGTATCAGAAGCCGCAACAGTTGGGCCACGAAGGGCGCGAGGAGGTCTCAGCTCTCGACCAAAACAGAGCATCGCTGGAGTGAATCCTGTCGAGTCATGTACCACTGTGTTGAGTGCGTACATGAACTCACCCAAGTGGTTATCCCAAGTCTTATGATTGTCCTTCACGAACTGAGCAATCATAGTCTTCACCTCAACACAGCATGAGGCGGCCGGTGGCGGCTGGTTCTGCCTTTCCACCGGGTTCGATTGCGGGCTGTAGGGGGCAGTCGTCTGCAGAGTGACTCCCCATTCCGCCGCCAGGTTGCGAACCAGGTTTGAGACAAACTGCGTGCCATTGTCAGTGATGAGCACGTCAGGAGCCCCATGGCGGAGCAGGATGGACTTCAGCCTCGTCACCACATTATAAGCGGTTGCAGAGGGAAGCGCAGCAAGTTCGGTCCACTTGCTAAACGTAATAATAATAATAATAATAATCACTTTATTGTCCAAACATTCTTACAAAGCTAGCAATGCTAGCACAGAACATAGACATTGTCAAGAGCTTAAAATAAGAAATCAATAACTACTACACTAAAAAATATGTTTACTAAATACCTTACCACTGACAGTGCAGAGAAAAAAAAACTCCTACAAATATAAGAAAAGTAAAATTACATTAAAAAGTAACCTAAATAAAAAATTCCTCAATTGAATAAAACATTTTATTTATCAAAAACAATTTTAATTCTTTTTTAAACTTATTTTCCCTAACCATAGATTTTAAATTACTTGGCAAATGGGTAAAAGGTTTTCTTCCCATATACAGTGGAGTTTTTTGAAAAAGTGTCAAAGATCCTGCACAATCAAGAGGAATCGCTGGGAACGAGGCAACGGACCTATGAGGTCAGCTGACAACACGTACCAAGGGCCTTGGGGTTGCCGGAAATACATTTTACCAGCTGGTTTGGCTTGGGAGACTTTGTAAGCCTGGCACTGAGCACAGGACCTTACATACGACTTTACGTCTCGTCGCCAGTTCGGCCAAAAGTAGTCCGTTCCAACTCTCGCCAGAGTTTTCTTCACCCCAAGATGACCGGCCGTACCCATGTCGTGGTTCTCGTGCAGCACCTCCGAGATCTTATCGCTCGGCACGCACATACGCCAGGTCGTCGGTCAATTCTCCTTCCCCAGGGCCCGATACAAAGTACCTGATCGGACCTGGTATCGAGGATATCGACGCGGGTTTTTACCGACCAACTCCCGCAACCGACAGTACCAAGTGTCATTGGTTCCCAGCAATTCTTGTTCGGTATTATCACCAACTGCCTCACCAAGATCACCGTCATGAGGTTCAGGGGTCACCTCATCAACGGTTTCATTCTGCCGTCGTAGCTGCTCTCTCGCACCTCGTCTCGTCAGGACTCCAACCTCGAACGTATTCAGGTTTACAGGAGACTCCCGGGGAACGTCAGGGACAGGTTGCCGTGAAAGAGCATCCGCGACACGGTTCAAGGTGCCCTTGCGGTATCTGACCTCGAAGTCGAACTGTTGAAGTTCCATGACCCACCGAGCCAAACGTCCGCTGGGCTCATGAAGTTTCAGGAGCCACTTAAGTGCGACGTGGTCGGTTATTGCCACAAAATGGTACCCCTCAAGGTACGCCTTGAACTTTCGAACAGCGAACACAAGGGCGAGACACTCCTTCTCTGTCGTCGTGTAATTCTGCTCTGCGTCAGACAGAAGACGACTAGCGTAGGCAACGACCACTTCCCGGTCGTTTTGACGCTGAGTGAGAGCTGCACCAAGGCCTGTGTTTGACGCATCGACCTGCAGCACGAACGTTTCAGCAAAGTCCGGGCAGGCGAGAACAGGAGCGGTGCTCAAGGCACGCTTGAGATCGTCAAACGCCTTGGTTTGTTCCTCACCCCAAACCCACTTGGCGTTCTTCTTGAGCAAGCCATGCAGTGGAGCAGAGACAGAAGCGAACTTCTCGACGAAGCGCCGATACCAGGAGGCAAGTCCGAGGAAGTTACGAAGTGCTTTGACATTCGTAGGAACGGGAAAGTCCTGGATGGCTCTGACCTTCTCCGGGTCCGTCGAGATTCCCTCGGCGCTGACAACGTGGCCGAGGTACTTGAGCTCTCTCCGAGCAAAGTGGCATTTCTCAGGGTTTAAACGAAGCCCGGCGTCTCGCAGCTGGCGGAACACAACCCTGAGAAGCTCGAGGTGCTCCTCAAATGTAGAGGATACTATCACCAAGTCGTCGAGGTAAGCGAAAGCTTTCGGCTCCAACTCGGGCCCAATGACGCGGTCAAGCAGACGCTGGAAGGTCGCACCAGCCGAGTGCAAGCGAAACGGCATGACCTTGAACTGGAAGAGGCCCATGCCGGGGACCGTAAAGGCCGTGATTGGGCGACTCTCCTTAGCCAGAGGTACTTGCCAATAACCTTGCTTGAGGTCCAAGGTACTGATGTACTTGGCTTGCCTGAGTTTCTCAAGGACGGCATTAATCCTGGGGAGGGGATATGCATCCTTCATCGACGAGTCATTCACCCTGCGCATGTCGATGCAGAAGCGATACTTGCCGGTCGATTTCTGACAAGTACGATGGGAGAGCTCCAAGGGCTCTCCGATGGTTCTATCACACCATCCCGAAGCATCGTAGCTACCTCCTCGTTGATGATCGCTTGCATCGCAGGGCTACGGGGATAATGCCGCTGTTTGATTGGGACTGCGTTTTCTTTCAGTTGAATCACATGTTCGACCAACGCAGTCCGCCCGACAACAGCGTCAAACAGAGGAAGCTCCTCCTGAAGGAAGGACTGGAGGCGTCGGTCCTCCTCGCTAGACAAGGGCTTCAAGGTGCCAGAAGCACAGGCCATCGGCTCCAAACAATCTGCCTCGACATCACGATTGATGTTTATTTGTATGAGGTTATGATCGGTGATACACCTCATACCCAAAACAACATCCGTGCTCAGGTTCGGGACATAGTACACTCCCAGTATACAGTCCTGACCCAAGATGGCAGCTGGTAGGAAGTACCTCGCTCGGACTCGACAGCGAGTACCATCCACCATTTTCAGCTCCGCATTCGCCTCCTCGGGTTTGACACCACATTCGCGGAGATACTGTTCAACCTCGTCCCCAATGAGGTTTACAACAGCCCCAGTGTCCAACAGGGCCCGGAAGTTCTGATAGAGCAGCCTCACGTCGATGAAAGGACGTATGTCGGAGACTCCACGCTGCTCGGTCGTACTAAAGTCGAAAGTGACTATCGTCTTGAGCCACTTCGACCACTCCTCGGAGGTTGTTCGGCGTTGGGACGCTCCGGGCTCAAGGGACCTCCGGGCGCCTGAGTCCGCATGGCGTTTCCCGACTGGCAATCACAACGAGAGGTTGAAAAACCTGCTCGTTTGCACCGTGCACACCACACTCCCTTCGGCTGCTGGCACTGACGGAAGCCATGTCCATCGGCTTGGCAGTTCCAACACTTCCACTGCCGTGAACGCTCGTCATGAGTTCCGGGAGGAGGGGTCTGAGACACCCTGCATGGACTCGGAGACCGGTCATGTTCCCGCTGTCAATTGGACTGAGCAACACGTTTCCCCTGGCCTCGTGGGTTCGTCACACCACTTGAGCCGGTGACAGTACTCCGAGGCGATTGGACCGGAGGCTGTGGTTGCGGCTGCCCCATGAAGGGCGTCAAGTCGTTTACCACAGCAATGTCCAGTGAATGGTCGCTCTTTCAACGACCCACGTAGGCGGTTTCAGGTACCAGCGCCTGTGAGACTGGAGGAGGGGGACGGAAAGTCTTCCGCTCACGCACGACTTCCTCAAATTCCTCAGCTCGTTCGAGGAGCTCAGCCAAGGAGGAGAAGTCCTGGCGCCTAATCATAAATTTATATTCGGGGCGCATGTTCTTGTACACCAGGTTCAACTTCTGCTGGTTACTGAACTCCCCACTCCTACGGATCAGGGTTGTAAGCGAGGTCACAAAGTCTCGGAATGCCTCGGTCTCACCCTGCGTCCGTTTGCGAATTTCTTCATCCAAGTTACGGCGGTAACCTTGGGGGAAGAATTGCGTCTCGAACATACGCTGGAACTCCGGGAATGAAGTCCATACGTCCCGGTTGTTGCGGTACCAGAGCAGGGCCTGACCATGTAGCAGCTGGGGCATCGCCTGCAATATGTCGTCAGGCGTCAGCGAGTATGCCTCACGCAGTTCCTCGAGTCGTTCAAGGAAGGAGACGGCATCACGCTTCCCATCAAACCTCAGGTTCCACTTCCGCACCATGTTACAAAGAGTGGAAGACGTTTTGACAACGTACGGAGGGCGCGCATTGAAGACTGAGGCAGCATGTCAGGGCATGCTTTAATCCACAACGCCATACGGGTCGGCCATCCAGCGCTGAGGCATGTAGTTGCAGCTCTGAACCCGTCTGGGTTGAGCATCGAGGTGCTCAGCCGCTTCGTCTTGGCTCGGCTGGATCGAAGGCTCCGACTGGGTGTAGCACTGGTTACCCTCGAGTTGCCTCAAGGTCCTCACCATTGTGGTCAATGTGTGTCGGACAAGTTCAGAGTCCGCATCTGGAGCCAAACCAAGTAACTCCCGCAACTGACTGGATTCACCCGCATACGGGTTAACAGTCGAGTACTCCTGCCTTCGGGGCGGCATCTGGGCTGGCGTTACACCAGGGGGCATGGTTAACCCTGGTTGATAACTGGAAGGGCCCCAGGCACCTGTCACCGCAAATGGTTGCAAGTCACCATAAGCGGTTGAAGGTTGATGGCCTAAGTGACTGTACGTCATTGAGGAAGGCAGTCGATGAGCATGACCACCAGAGTACACCATGTCAAATGGTTGTCAGGTCGTAACGTCAACTTGAGTTCTGGGCATCATCACCGCTGTTGAAGTCCCAGCGGTTGTGTAAGCCAGAGTCGTGGTGGTGGTTGTCAGTGCACTCGAACAAGTCACTACAGGCGCTGTGGTAGCTAAACCCAGAGATGTTGTCGACAGTGCCTGCATAGCAGCATGCTGCAGGGCAGCGACGGTTGTGGCTGGCGGGTCGTTCGGCATGGCAGTCAAACTCCAGCCAAATCACAAAAATTCAGAATCCCAAAAAAAAAAATATTTTTTTGGCACAAAATAAAACCAGAGATTTAACTCAGAAAATTTAAAGAGTTAGTACCAGTACTAAAACTAGTTAACCAAGTTGATGAACAAGTATCCGATATCACCAATACGAAATTGGTTGCTGTACTTGTCACCAAGCTCTCAATCTGACATGCACTACTGTTATAACATGACTAGATATCAATCACTAGTCCCTGCCTTCGGGCGCCATGTTTGTGACGGATATTTCCTGGTGAGAGAAAAGATGATCGGTTACACTGGTACACCGAACCGCAGGAAATCACGTCACGGGTTGTCAGAGGCCTTGGAATCGCTCAGCTCGGTCGCTGGGATAATTCCAGGGGCCGAGGATCGAAATCACAGTAGTTACCAGATATTCAAATATGAGAGCTCAGTTATATTCAACCTAGATGGCATTCAACTTAGGACAGACTAAATCTGGAAACACCTTCTAAGTAAAATGCCCTCTGCTGTTTTCCCTAGCTCTGTGATATGTTCAGAGTTAACACTAGTTACCCATAGTTAATGTTTACCCTAATCAAGAAACAACATTAAACTATTTCACCAGTGACCAATGGTTACAGGAGCAGGACAAACCTTACTCTCCTGTAGCACAGCAGGTTTAGACAAGACTAAGCCTGTTACAACAGCAGGAAAATCTAGGAATTAAACCAATTATGAAAATCACCAAATACTCTAACTTGGTTAGACAGAATTTGGAAAATATCCTAAAAGGAAAACTAATTGATAATCGGCACCAAGATAATTAATTTAACTAGTCTTGGTTACAGCCAAGAGACGAGCAGGATAGGTTTCAGAACCCCTATCCTGCGACAGTTTCAACGCAAAGTCTGGAAACTGGCGTTTAAAATAAAATCGAAAAACTTTGAGAACAGAATGCTGTCGTACCTTTAATACCACAAGGTATAGGAAGACGACGAAGTCAGCTCTCGAAGGTGGTTGAAGTAGTGGACGGGGAAGCGACGCACGAAACGACTATCAATCCGAACACTAACGTAGCACCGACCAGAGTGAAGCTCTTATCAGGACCTCGTGGAGCTCACTTTCCGCTGGGAAAACCCACCCAGCGGAGCTGTCGACGTGAAGCTGGTTACAGGATCAAAAAAAAACTCTTCCGGGGGCCTTTTTTTTCTGAGCATCCGCCAGAAAAACAGATTGGCGCGCTCGGCGAGCAGAAGAAGAAGCAGCGCAGGCTCTGTCGTCGTCTGCATAACACAGTCGTGACGAGGTCTTTCGAGGTTATGTACATTGTTTACACACAACAACATCCATAGTTCCGTTCGCAAATATTACGTTTCCCAAGGAAGTGATCTAATTACGTGTCCAACTAAGTGTTTATATTAGATTATAGTCGCCGTTATACGCCTCAACACTTTGCTTTCCACATCAAAATCGGCGATCGGAGTCGGCAGTTATGGGACCGACTAGGTTAGCCTTCCAATGGTGATAATTAGGGTTATAACCATCCACCCCAACGCCGTGAGTTACTTAATCACTCAAAGGGTTTAAGTTAGGGAAATTGTAGTGTTTATTTATAACGTCAACACTCCCTTCATAGGTTAAACATAGGCTAGATAGACCTAGGCCTACTGGTCCCATGACTAGGCCTAATGAGCCAATTCTTACCCCTGTGCAAATTAGGCTCATTACAAAATAACGGAGATATGGGTTTTTAAATATTTGCCATGAGAATAACATTGGACAACGTACTGTGTTTACCGCCGAAATAAAATATCAACTATCTCCGCAACCAGTTGACGTAAACTAATGATTCAAAATACTGAATTATTTAGTTTTTCAAATAAAATTTAATGGTTGCAAGTACATATTCTTTAGAGGTTACAAATTTTGTGAAATTTGAAAAATATGACTTTTTTAACACTTAAACCGCCATAACTTTAGAACCTGAATTTTTAAAGACATGCGAGTGGTGTCATTTTGTTTGTCATTTTAAGCACTAAAACCATGAAGTTTTTATCAAAATCGTTAAAACTGTTTTTCAGAAATTTGGATTATTGTAATTTGGTATAGGTTTTTATGACACACACTCACACACACGCACACGCACATGCACGTGCACGTGCACGCCCGCACACACACACACACACACACACACACACACACACACACACACACACACACACACACACACACTATTAAAGCGCACACACACTATTAAAGCGACTGCCTTTGTTCCCAGTGCGCCTAAAGTAAATGTGTACATTAATGAACGCTTAACCCCTTATAATAAAAGTTTACTTTTCCAAGCAAAAAAACTCAAAGAACACGGTTTCCGGTTTGTGTGGGTAAATGAAGAGAAAATATTTGTGCAAAAAACGGATGCAGATAGAAGAATCAATATAACATCGGTTGGTGACTTGGAAAAACTGCTTCATTCCGAATAGTGAGCTCCTTTTTTCCACTCAACTAATTTAACTAAATGGCTTTTTTTCAATGCTCAGTGAAAACAGCTTTGACAATAGTCTTAGTATTTTCTGCTTGAATATTAGAAGTTTGAGAAAACATTACGATGAACTTAATTTTTACCTAAATAATTTAAATAACAAATTTTAAATAATTATTCTAACAGAAGTTTGGATAAAAAGTGGAGAAGAGGAAAACTATAATTTATCTGGCTACAACATGCTGTTTCAACCTCGACCAGGAAATCAAGCTGGAGGTGTTGTAATCTACATGGACTCTGACCTGCAGTTCACTCACACCGAAATATTAATTACCGCAGAAATCGTTCAAGTCTGTCTGGATGTTGTATGCAGTGGACTAAAATACAATTTAACAATTTTTGGTATTTATAGACAGTGCAAATTTACTTTTAATAAATTTAAGTACGACTTTGAAAATGTTCTTAAGTTATCAAGGGATCCAACAATTATTATAGGGGATGTTAATATATGTCTTTTAAAACAAAAAGGCTCTTGCTCAGATTATCTAAATTTAATTAATTCTTATGGGTTTGAAAGCTGCATTAATACTCCCACCAGGATTTTTAACCCAGGACCAGGACTCAACTCAAGAATTGTATGACAACTCTGCTGCATCTCTACAAAAAGCCATAGACTACAGTAAACAAAATGACTTGGCAATAAACCCTGACAAGACAACACAAGTACATTTTAGCAGGAAAAGAGATCTGCCCACTAGTATCCCCAACATAACAGTAGCCAACCAGATTAAATTTCTAGGATTAACTCTAGACAAAGATCTTACATGGACAGATCATGTAAATAACATCTGCAGTAAAATTAGCACTGGTGTCTATGTTGTTAGACGCATCAAATGGGTTGGCACGCGGGAAGCAGCAAAAATGGCCTACTATGCGCTAATAGAATCTCATATTAGATACGGCCTTACAATCTGGGGAAGCTCCGCGGGAAATCTCAAGAGAATACTTGTACTGCAGAAGAAGGCTATAAGGACCATTGCAAACCTGAAGCCACGGGAAAGTTGTCGACAAGCCTATCAGACCTTGGGCATACTCACAGTACCTGCACTGTACATCTATGAAGCAATTTTATATGTTGACAAACTAAACCTGCAAACTCACATGGACCTTCATAACTACCCCACACGCCATGCCTCCAGATTCATCCTACCTCAACATAGAACAGCCCTCTACGAGAAAAAACCATCATACATAGGCCAAAAGCTGAAAAACCTCCTTCCTGACCACCTACGGAACCTGACTGGCAACAAATTGAAGAGCTCACTTCAAGAATTCCTGCTGAAGAATCCTGTATACACCATAGAAGAATTCCTGGAAGCTATGAACAATATCACTCCTTGAGTTTACTTATTGTGATTTGACAAATTACTGTTCTTAATGTTCATGTAATAGATAAATATAAATAAAAAAATAAAAATTTAAAAACTCTGTATCATGTTTTGACCATGTTTTAATAAGAAACTGCAAAAATATTAAATTTGAGTCAAAAGTACAAATTTTGGGTATTACAGATCATTATGCATTAAATGTGTTTGTACATAATGTTGAAGACAATAATAATAATCGGCCTAAGTTCTGTAAAATCTTAAATCATGATTTAATCAGAAGAAAGTTAAAAACAGCTGACTGGAGTTTGGTATTGGATAATACAGAATTACAACACCTAAAGTCTCAAATTTTTACAATATTGTTAATAACTGTTTTGATACCTCATATACATTTAAAAAAATTAAATAGTAAAAATAGAAGAAGGAATGAATGGGCATCTGACAGCTTGATCTCACTAATTAACCGTAAAAATGCTTTGTTTAAGATTTATTCAAAAAATAGAATTAATGAGTATATTAAAACTGAGTATAAAAACCTGTCTAAATTAGTTAATAAGAAAATAAAAAGTGACAAACTTAATTATTATTCCTCTGAGTTGGATAGCTGTGGAGGAGATTCTAGGAAATATTGGAATGTGCTAAGAAAGGTAAAAAACAGAAGAAAAAGGATGTTAGCAAAGTAAGGGTAGATAATATTGTTTTAAATGTTGAAGGTAATGAATGTCAAATAGCTAATACATTCAATGAGTATTTCTGTAATATTGTTTCTGAGTTGAAACAAAATGAATTTGGTGAAGACCTATTTATGATAGACAATAATTCATATCCTGTACATTTTGCTGATTTTGATACAAATATTACTGAGGTAACCTGTGCTATAAATGCAATGAAAAATAAATCAAGTTGTGGCACTGACGGTCTGAATATTATAACAGTAAAGAAAAATATTGATGTATTTGCCCCGGTACTTTGTAGCATATTTAAAGCCTCTTTTATGTGTGGTATTGTACCTGAAGTATTCAAAACTGCTCTAGTGATTCCCGTATTCAAATCAGGAGACGATAAAGAAATATCTTCTTATCGACCAATATCATTAATTAATACAGTAGCTAAGATTTTTGAAGCTCTTGTAAAAAATAAGCTTTTGTCATATTTTGAAGGAAGAGCAATATTCTCAAAAAACCAATATGGATTTCTCCCAGGTAGAGGTACTGACCTTGCAGTTAACAACAATATTAGTCATACAGTAGAACGTCAATAATTCGGACGTCAAAAATCCGGACCGTCAATAATCCGGATTTGTATCTAGCAAAAATTAAAACATCGTAGCATCTGCCCTTGCACTATGTTCTTTAGCGTCAAGCGGGCGATGGCGAAAAGGCGCGTAGCGACCGTAGCGAGGAGATCGGCGAGTGGCCGCGGAAGGGGGAGGGGGCGTGGTCAAAGTCACACACCTGCTATTCTACGTGGCAACATCCCCCGTCCCACCACCCACCAGTCGCCTCAGTCCACTGTCCCTGAGCGGTACTGTTGTGTGTGCATAGTTGACAGTTACGTTTCAGTTACTACGTCAGTAACTACACCAACAGCTGATTCTTTTAAAACGGATGTAGGACTTAGCTGCGAAAAAACGAACCACTACTTCAGTTCAAAAACCTATTACGCATTTTTTTAAAAGCTCAAATAGTGTTTGATGTTTTTACTGTACACATGTTACAATTAACAAATTACAATAGTGTTTGAACATTAAATATGTTTTTAATTAATTTCACCTGTAAACCCTTTACTGTATAAGAGAAAATACAAAATTTTAAAATGTTTGTGTGCATAAATAGAGTATACTGGCTTTTTTAAGGTAATTTCGATAATCCGGATAATTTGATAATCCGGATGGGGTCCGGTCCCAATTAATCCGGATTATTGACGTTCTACTGTATTACTGCTGAACGTGACAAACAAAAATATACACTTGCTCTGTACTTAGACTTACAAAAAGCTTTTGATGTATTGGATATAGATATTTTAATATATAAATTTAGAAAATATGGTATTGGAGGTTTAGCTCTGTCTTGGTTAACATCCTTCAGTAAAAACAGAAAACAGTTAGTAAAGATCAATGGTCATCATAGCTCTACTAGGGTACTAAAATTTGGGACAGCTCAAGGAGGAATTCTCGGACCGTTGAATTTCTTAATTTACATTAATGATCTGTTGAATTTACGGTTACACTCCTCAATATATGTGTACGCTGACGACACAGCTCTTGTGTGTTCAGCCTACAATAGGGATGCTTTGTGCTCGAGAATCACTGATGACTTGAATAAAATATCTACATGGTTAATAAATAACAAGCTTTTAGTTAATAGTACTAAGTCAAAATGTGTAATGTTTTTTGATTGTGATGAGTCTAAACTCTAAACCTTATTTAAGTAATAGATTTAAGTTATTGTGCCATAAACATCAGTGTATATATAAATGTCAATGTAACAGTATTGAGGTTGTAGAGTCAGTAAAATATTTGGGGTTGTTTGTTGATCAGTACCTTAAATGGAATCACCATATACAGTATCTTGTTAAAAAATTAAGTAAGATAAACTATTCATTGTATTACATGAGAAATTTCGTTAACAAAGAGCATTTACTAAGGCTTTATGTGTCATGGTTTGAAAGCACTTTAAGGTTCGGTTTAATACATTTTGGTGGGACATATCCCGCAATCCTCAACCCAATAGTAATGTGCCAAAGACAAGCTATTAGAATAATATTGAAAATTAAAAGGATGGATAGAGTAAGTTATTGTTATGCAGAGCAAGGTTTATTATCAGTTAAAGAGTTGTATATTTATTGCTTGTTAATGCATGTTCATAAATATTTATTTAATTATCAAATAAGAGAGTTTAATAGACAAACTAGAGCAGCACAATGGATATCTCTGACTGTACCCAATTTTTCTAAAGATAGTAGTAGGCATCAGCTTTGCTATCTGGCACCCAAAATATTTAATCAATTGATAAGGTACTACGGCAATGAAATCTTATTTGAGAAAAAACCAAAATTCAAAATGAAAGTATTGCAATGTTTGTCGGTTTTGGATGCATAGTTTATTTATTGTTGATTTGGATAGTATTTAAGCTGATGTTACATTTTTTGTTAATTTTATGTTAAGATTGTTATTTATTTATAGTTTATTTTTTGTTAGCACATCCATAAGATTGATCTTGTTGTTATTAAATAAAATTGAGGTGATATTCTTTGTTACATTGTTCATTGTTACACTGTTTATTGTTACACTAGTTATTGTTATTTCTTATTATCTTTCTGTTAGTTATATGTTTATGTAAATCAAGCACTGGACTGTACTGCCTGCTGAAAGATATATGTAGAATGGACACTAGTTAACATTGTTTTTTCCACGCGCGTCCTAGTGACGCATGGAAATATTGAAAATGTAAAAATTATTTTTTGAATAAAGTTATTCTGACTTCTGACTTCTGACACACACACAGGCACAGACACACAGACACACAGACACAGACACACACAGACACACACAGACACAGACACAGACAGACACAGACACACACAGACACAGACACACACAGACACAGACACACACAGACACAGACACTCACACACACAGACACACACACACACACACAGACACACACACACACACAGACACACACAGACACACAGACACACACACACACACACACACACACACACACACACACACAGACACACAGACACACACACACACACACAGACACACACACACAGACACACACACACACACGCACACACACGCACACACACACGTGCACACGTACGCACGCACACTCACACCACATCCATCCCACACCCACACCCACACCCACACCACACCACACCACACAGCACACACCACGCCGAAAACCACTTTTTTGGATTCAGGGAGCACTAAAACCAATATATCCACTAACAACTCAAATTCAAAAACTTTTACGAAAACAATACTTTCTCCATATACCATGTATAGGGGGGAGAAAGTAAAAACTCATCCAAACCATACAAAGGATAATCAATCATGAAAGCTTTTAATTTATTCTTAAATTTATTACAATTCAATATACCTTTTATTTCTGAAGGCAGTGAATTAAAATACTTAATTATTTTCGACTTAGTTTCGTTTTACTTTATTTTTCTCGTTAAGTAGCTTATTCTCGTTGATCCCCTTAATGAACTCGGTTTATTCACACCCAAGTGAATGTGCTTCCATCTGATAGAAATATGTTTAACTACTTAAATGTGTAGAGGAGGTGTCTCTAACATCAAGTCATTTGCTCAGCTGGAGCAGGGTAACCATCGATGTGGGCAAGGGGGGGGGGCTTGGCCCCCCTAGATTTAGATTTTTATTAGAAAATATGGTATTTTAACAAGTTTTTATTGATTTATTTTATTAAAATAATGTAAAATACAAATTACAGAAAATACTATGAAAAAGGTCAAGACATTGCCATTTTCTGTCAGTCTTTTTTTTATGTATATTAAGAGATTTCCAAGATTCGTGCTGCGAAAAAGAAAATTATTGTGTTTTATATTTCTTAAACTTATGCATATTAGATGCCTCTAAAGTGACCATTTTTGGCTAGAGATGCAACCTTTATTGCTACAGTCTAATTTGGTTAATATTTTCAAAATAAAATAATTCTGAAAAAGAATTATACCGTTCTCATTTTACAAGGATTTTAGGAGTTCAACCAACTTCTAAATACTTACAAATCAGTCAGCATCATGCTGCAAATTTGCTTGGTTCATTTGCCTGTGTTCGGTAATTTGGCCTTACTCCATTCATGAGGGATCGGAAAAACAATCCCATTTTCATATTTTTTGGGTAAGGACAAATCACGCCCAACGAACAAAACTTTGATCCTCTGAAATATTTCATAAAACTTAAAGAAACAATTAGACTTCTGGTTTATTTCTGATTAATATTTTTTTACTAAATTTTCTTAAATTAAAAATGTTTGAATTGTTGTAAAAAGGGATTAAGATTATTTAGAATTTCTAAATTCGGATTCCCAGGGTTCACCTGTAGCACAGATGAAGTATAATATTAATATTATTATTAATTCATCTTTGCCTGTAGGATGTAGCTGGTGTTTTACTTTCTCCCCCCCTATACATAGTATATGGAGAAAGTATTGTTTTCGTCAAAATTTTCGAATTTGACCTGTTAGTGGATACATTTGTTTTAGTGCTCACAGAATCCAAAAAAGGGGTTTTCGGCATGGTGTTTGTCCGTCTGTCTGTCTATCTGTCTGTCTGTCTCTGTGTGTGTGTGTGTGTGTGTGTGTGTGTGTGTGTGTGTGTGTGCGTGCGTGCGTGCGTGCGTGTGTGTGAACAAAGCTAGAGACAACACTAGTGGTCCGATTTTCATGAAATTTGGCATGTAGGTATAAAGCCATGGTATCTCCAGCCGTATTTTTCATTTTTTTGAATTTTTTATTTTTAAGGGTATTTACCCCATAAAACCCATAAAAATTGACAAAAATCCAAATTTCTCTAAAACAGCTCTAACGATTTTGATAGAAATTTCATGGTTTTTAGTGCTTAAGATGAAAAAAATGACAACACCCACATGTCTGTAAAAATTCAGGTTCAGAAGTTATGGGGGTTTAAGTGTTAAAAAATTCATATTTTTCAAATCTGTAACTTTTAAAGAAAATATATTTGCAACCATTAAATTTGGCTTGAAAAACTAAATAATCTAGTATCTTGAATCATTAGTCTACGTCAACTGGTTGCAAAGATAATTGATATTTCAGTTTGGCGGTAAACACAGTACGTTGTCCAATGTTATTCTTTTGGCAAATATTCAAAAACCGATATCTTCGTTATTTACTAACCGATTTTGTTAAAATTTGATATATATTTGTTTGATAATTAATTGTTAATTTGTTTTATTTCACACTATATGTTTTCTGGTTTTAAATTACTTGAAGGGAGAAAGTATGTGTCAGTTTCCTGATACCGTTTATTTTTAGATGGATATGATTTGCTAGAGGTTGATTTGTTCACTAGTTAAATTTAAATTTATGCCTTTAGCGTCAAAACTGTTATTTAATTTTGATTTTTGATACAAACCAACCAAAATAGTCCGAATAAATTAATTCAATGAAAAGTTGCATATATACATTTTAGAATAGTTAGGCAGTTAGGCTATGTTAATTGATAGCAATTTTTTTGTCATTTTTGTCAAAAAATGTAAGTTACAGTCTGTGCCAAATTTACTGACCTTAAGGCCCTGCTAGGCCAAGCTTTCTGGGTGTCCCCCTATTGCATTCAGAAAGTTTAGTGTTATTCTGTAATTTTTACTTGTAAATTTTGTAGATGACTGTAAACTTTTAAGAAAAGGGGTTATTCCAGGTTTAAGTATCTCTAAAATGAACTATGACACCTTATCTTATACTTTGTGCGACCCCCTCACAGTCCATGGCCCTGGGATCAATCCCAGTTGGCTATTGTTTACAGTTCTAATCTTGAAAAGTTTCCGGGGGGGCTCTCAAACCTCTTTTTTTGCTTGGGGGTAATATATATGCTTTCTAGACTCGTTCCATAGTCGTACCCCCCCAACTGATCATCCTAATTGAGCCCCCCTTGGAAAAAGTAAGATGGGCGCCCATGAGCTGGAGTTTCCATTTTTCACCACCCGCCTAACGCTGTGGCCGGAACTGTAGTGAGGTTTTGCTGCAATCTGGTTGGGATGTGAAACTTATTATGAATAGCTCTTCAACATTTTACTCGTCAACATTTTAGTTTGGAACGCATTCTGTCTTCTTGAAATAATTTATGGCTAAGAAATGTGATATTGTGTTTTAGGTCATGGTGACCAGGATGAGTTTCGGAAACCGAAGATTATCCGATCATTAGCCACGAGTTTTGTAGTCCAAGTTTCTTGTGGCTACAAACATTGCCTTGCCCTCACTAACAGTAAGTTCTTTTTTACATAATGCAACATTTTTGGAATAGTTTTTATCAAGTTGTTATTGAAAGTAAATTAGACCAAATAATATTTGCAACATAACTTAGTATTCATATGGGGGAGGTGGATTGAAATGACATGAAAGTGAGCTATGAGTTAATGTAACTTGTGCTTAACCTCCTTTCATGAAAGAGTGTTGATATAATGCTATTACTTCAAATAACTTTTTTTATTAATTAATTTTTTGGACTTTTCATTTGCTTCTAGTGTTTAAACTACACTACATTCCGAGAGGTATTGAAACTCCACTCGTTTTCAAGAGATCCTACTTAAAGTTACATTAACCTAATTAATTCTATTTAACCGACTTTTTTGTTTTTTTGGCACACATTGTGCGAATGGAAGTGAATGGAAGGCCAAAAAACAAATAATAATTACAAATCCTTCGCTATTATGAATTTTAAAAATACAGTTAACTTTTGTTTTGAAAGGTTTTCTGGCTTTTACAAAAAATTCCAGCTTTTATTCCTTTTTTTAACTGTAGTATGGGTTATAAAATGAATTCATTGCCCATTTACAGCACTAAGTTTTGTTATAACGTAATTTTTGAATATATGAAACAAAAAGCCGTGCATTTTTTATCTTATCTAAGTGATAACTGGTAATGTCTGTTAGTCATCATTATTCAGACTTTTACAAATACAGCCTTATTTTTATAAATCAAATGAGACCAAAATGATACTTACACGATTTGCCTTTCAAGGGATAAACCATGATTAATAATAGACTTGAATGCCATATTTCATAGTTCTTCAAGGTAAACTAAATATAGCTGCAACTCTCCGATTTCCGCCCAATTGGAGATAATATATTTCTTGTAACCTGTCAACCTAGTCCGCTCAGGGAATATTGTTTGTGCATGTTTTTTGTGGGAAGGAAACGCTCTTCCAGTTTAAAGAGTTCAAAAATAGATCACAATAATTATCTTCCCGATTAGAACTCTTTTATCAAAAGCCGAATGCTGAAAAGCTAGAGTGAAAAAGCTCGATGTTTCGAATACCCGCCCACTCCTACCTCTAATCATGGCTGACTGAAACTTTTTGGAACCTGAAATCTGATCCTGTCTCTTAAGACCTAAATTAGTACATATAGCCAGGAGGACTATAATAATTTTAATGGCTTTCTCACCCTAAGTCCATCGAGTTTCTTCCTATAAATAGCACTAAATAGCACTAAGCTTCTTGAGTTCACCTTTTAAAAAGCCATTTTCAAGCTAAAACTAAAACAAAAGTTTTTCTTCATTGAGAAAGTCGTTGTTTGATTAAAATCCACAAACATTTAATCAAACGATTGAGGGGGTCAGAATCAGAGTGGTCTAAGTCAGTATTTTTGGGAAATTTACCTAATCATATCACCTCGACATACTCTGTTCAGAATCAGAACGAAATAAGTCCTAGTTCAATTCGTTTCCGCAAGAAAGCAGAACCTCTTTCAACAGCCTTTGAGGTAAGAGTGGTCTAAGTCTTGATGTATATCATTGAGTTCAAAGCTAATACCAGTATAACCTCGGCGGAGAGTGGTCTAAGTCAAGACTTGGACCACTCTTACCTCTATATCCTCCAGTGTACCATACTTGCTACAAGAATATTCGCAGTTCCCAAGAAGTACAGAAAATTGACTGCACATCCTGTAGTTTATAGTAAGAACTATATTATTCTATATCTTGTAGTTTTTTTAAATAATAAAACCTTCTTAAACCACTTACCCATTGACTTATGCTTAACCTATCCACAGAATATCTTAAAATCAAAGTGGCCTAAGTCTTCAACCCCTTTTCGTAACCAGGACCCGTTGCCTCTGGGGCAGCCCAGGGATCGGTGATGGGGCCAGATCTCTGGAATGTCTCATATGACAGCTTGCTCCGCACGGAGATGCCACACGGAACGTTCCTCATGGGATACGCCGACGACGTGGCGGTGGTCATCACCGAATGAAACACGGAGTTGGCCCAATTGAGGCTGAATCAGGTCATGCTCCTGGTGGAAGGCTGGATGCGCGATCACAGCCTTCAGCTGGCTCTCTCCAAAACGGAGATAGTCATGCTGACGAGGAGGCGGATACCCACGATCTAAGCTCACCTACTGGGACCACATCAGAAGCATGTGCGACAAAGCGGCGGAAGTGATGTCCTGCCCCGGAAGACTGATGGCCAACATCGGAGGACCGTTTCAGGAGAAACGGAGGCTGTTGCTGTCGACGGCACAGGTCATCATGCTCTACAGAGCGGAGATCTGTGCGGATGCGACGAAGGTGAAGAAATACCGGACTCGCATGCTGGCGGTGCAGAGACGCGGCGCGCTCAGGGTTGCGTCTTCGTACTGCACGGTCTCGTAGGCGGTGGTACTGGTCATTGCAGGAGTCATCCCAATCGACCTGCTGGCACAAGAGAAGAAGATAATGTGGGGGCGTGCTCCTGAGATGGATCGGGAAGAGGCTGCCGTGCTGGCCCGTGGCCAAATAATGGCCGCCTGGGAGCGTCGATGGGAAGAAGACACGACCGAAAGGTGGACATGGCGTCTCATCAGGAACCTGGAGCCATGGGTTTGTCACGACCACGGGGAGGTGAACTTTTACCTCACCCAGTTCCTGACAGGTCATGGCTACTTCCGTCTGTACCTCCACCGAATGGGCAAGGTCGACTCGCCCAGGTGCAAGTACTGCGGACACGACGGAGACGACGTGCATCACACTTTCTTCGTGTGCCGTCGCTTTGACGAAGAACGGACTGCCCTCGCTGACTCGGTCGGCGGTCATCTGACCCCGGACAACGTCGTGGGGAAGATGCTGCAGGGCAGTGACACCTGGAACACAATGGCTGACTTCGTCATGTCCGTCCTGCGCCAGAAGAGGACAGATGAGTGCCACAAGTGACCCCAGAACCGAAGACAGCAAACGGTTGATCATTAACTGAGGAGTCCCGAAAGGGACAACAGCGAGGAGTCCTAAAGGGACAGAGGCCACACATTGCGATGTCGCAATGAGCAGACGCTCGGGTCGATCGCAATGATGTGGTAACAGCACGCGAGGGAGTTTTTTAGCAGGTATGCCCAGGGAGACGTACAGACAACTTTGTACGCCTCCCACAGCTACCTCGAGGCGGGGCCTCGACATCAGTGCTGTCGGTGTCACAGAGGCCGGAGACCCCTGCTTGTCGCTTTGCTCAGTGGAACGAGCGGCGTAGAGGACCCGCATTTTGGTGCGGGTAAGAGCTATTTTAACCTCCTTTCCAGCGTGGATTAAAAAAAAAGTCTTCAACCCCTTTAATAAAATATCCCCAATTGTTAAAAACCTTCAAAACTATCATACATAGTTGCAGTACATACTTAATTTATATTTTAAGAAGATTGCATGAAAAAATATTAGTAACTTGATTTTTCATAACTGTTTTAGCAAACCCTTTCATACTGAAAAATTCATGTTGCATGACTTAGACCACTCTGATTCTGACCCCCTCAGTTGAAATTAAACACACATGAATAAGACATTGCCGGCCGGCGATCTTCTACCAGACTGGTAGAACCAAAATTTAATCTATTATATTTAATATATTCATGGGGTCAATTTTTTTAACTTTATGAATCTCTAGCTCTTCCAAAGCATGTAGATTTGTTGTCCAAAGCATGTAGATTTGTTGTCCAAAGCATGTAGATTGTCATGTCCAAAACATGACCTTTCTTTTGTTTATGTTAAACTACTAAATTCTGGGCTAGGCTGTGAACATCATGGTCAGTCATAATTAATGAGATACTCTGTGAATATAGTCTTTTTTTGTTTTAAGCGAGTTTTTGGTAAACGCTTTTTAAATGTAGTTTCAAATCAAAACAACTTTAGTTTCTTTGTTCGTCAAACAGTACATAATGTGTACAATAAATAGCTTCAACAAGTTGTATTTAATATATTGCAAAACACAATGTTTTGTATCCTTTTAAGTCCTCTAGTGAATAACATGCTTTTTCTATCAGAAAATTCTTTAGTAATAGCTTAATTTTATTATTATTTTCTTTATCTTTAATTTCTCTGGGGATTATTCTCAAAAATTTCAACCCTGCATTTGATGTTTTTTTTCTTATGCAGTTGTGCTGAGGCAGTATATTTTCATTTTTATTTCTAGTGTTGTGACAATGGTTTTCCTAATGACTTTTATATTTCCAAGCATGATTCTAAACGAACATTAAGCATTCAAGATTCAAAAATATATAGACTAAAAACAGTCATTATTTTTAAAACGACAAAATGTCTCTTTACTGATTTATCTTTTTCAAATTCAGCATAATTCTTAGACCTTTTTTCTGTAAAACAAGTGTTAGCTTCAAATTTGTATATGTAGTCCCCTCCATACACACCTACAAGGAGGGGACTACATATACGATCCTCCTGGTTGGCCAGTTGTGTGTTGTATCCATAAGCAATATGGGATGGTATGTGGACATGGAAAATCATTTTCAAAACTGCCAACTCACAGAGCCTTGACTTTTTTTTTATAGCATAAAATCCAGAATTGATTTTTCTAATAACATGGCCAATTATTATATGCTGTATGTTGTGAGTTGTGTGTGCAGACGGCCAGCTGTATGCGTGGGGCTGCAACAGCAGTGGCCAGCTCGGCCTGGGACACAAGAGCAAGTCGGTGCCACAGCCCACGCTGATCCAGTCCCTCGGCAGTGTCCCAGGTCCTCCTGGCCTGTGTGTTGTATGTTGTGAGTTGTGTCTGTGCAGACGGCCAGCTGTTCGCGTGGGGCTGCAACAGCAGTGGCCAGCTCGGCCTGGGACACAAGAGCGAGTCGGTGCCACAACCCACGCTGGTCCAGTCCCTCGGCAGTGTCCGAGGTCCTCCTGGCTTGTGTTGTATGTTGTAAGTTGTGTGTGCAGACGGCCAGCTGTACGCGTGGGGCTGCAACAGCAGTGGCCAGCTCGGCCAGGGACACAAGAGCGAGTCGGTGCCACAGCCCACGCTGGTCCAGTCCCTCGGCAGTGTCCGAGGTCCTCCTGGCTTGTGTTATATGTTGTAAGTTGTGTGTGCAGACGGCCAGCTGTACGCGTGGGGCTGCAACAGCAGTGGCCAGCTCGGCCTGGGACACAAGAGCGAGTCGGTGCCACAGCCCATGCTGGTACTGTCCCTTGGCGGCGTCCCAGATCCTCCTGGCCTGTGTGTTGTATGTTGTGAGTTGTGTGTGCAGATGGCAAGCTGTTCGTGTGGGGCTGCAACAGCAGCGGCCAGCTTGGCCTGGGACACAAGAGCGAGTCGGTGCTGCAGCCCACGCTGGTCCAGTCCCTCGGCAGCGTCCCAGATCCTCCTGGCCTGTGTGTTGTATGTTGTAAGTTGTGTGTGCAACCCCACACACACAGTTGTGTTGTTGCAGTTGTGTGTGTTGCCCCAGCTGTTCGCGTGGGGCTGCAACAGCAGTGGCCAGCTCAACCTGGGACACAAGAGCGAGTCGGTGCCACAGCCCATGCTGGTCCACTCCCTTGGCGGCGTCCCAGATCCTCCTGGCCTATGTGTTGTGTATACCCGTCCACAACCAATTAGGCGTACAAATTATTAAATTTTATATACAGCTAGGTTTCGGCAGAATTTATTGATGTAGTCAGCGAAATAACTTAGGAGGCCAAGATATTTGGGAGGAATAGTTTATTGATCATCTTCGAATTGTTAAAGTTTGTTATTTCAACTAAAATAAAATTAGACTGATCTTACTTGGATTTTGAATCTGGGGTATCGGCACTTATCCAAATATAACAGGAATATTACTGCAATCTTAGAGGAATAGTACAGGAACTCGTCTGTAAACATCAAACAAATGGAAATAATAATTGATACAAGTAAGTGTTCAAAAAAAATAAAGGAAATATGACTTTACAAACCAAATACAAATTTATAACAAGTTGAAGACAGAATGTTACAACATGAATTTACTAATGACAAATTTTATAAAATGCATATGAAAAAAAAACAATTACTTTATTTTCACAAATTAACTGAACTAAAGATTAATTTAATTATTCAAATCAACTGTATTTAACATTGGCTAATTATTAAAATATAACTTATTAATCTACTTACATAATCACGAGTATCTAACAATCCTGTGCCACCCCTTACAAGAAAATGAAAATGATAACCGTTTTGTTTCAAAAATTAATTCAACTCACTAATTAACTCTACAGACTACCAACATGACAACAGAAAATGGAGTTCCTAACCCAAGGTAATATGTCAATTTTACATATATATATTTTTTTACTATAAGAAATCGGTACAAATTCTCTCCTACCTGGGGTGAAAAAAATATATATTTACATACAACGATAAAAAAAATTTAAACTTTAAATTCATGTTACAAATCAAATCAATACTAACTCCTAAAACCTTTCTTATAAACAAATAAATTTATTTCATCAACAATTCAAAATCAATCATTTTTTTCAAAACTCAACCAAGCAGATTTGAATTTGCCGCCAAATAATTATTTACATTTTATTCCAACCAAATATTATATTCATTGCTCTTATTTAATAAATCAATACTACAGACATTAACGATTTAAAAAAAATCATTACATATTTTGTTAAATTAATTATTCAGATATTCCTCAGTTATTTTCATTTCCGTTCAAAGTTTTATTCAAGCAAAACGAGTTGTACTATCTGTCCGTCCGTCCGACCTTTCTTATCGCAAACAAAAGGAAGCGCTCGCATTCCAAACTAAACCCAACTTTCCCTTTTCAAAAAATAATGTCTCAAATATACACAATACTGTTTTATGTTTGGTCAGTCGAGCTTCAGACTTCGTGTCGTTTGCATGTGTCGTGTCGTGTGTGTTTTGCGTGTGTGAAGAGTGTCGTGTGTTACATAGTGTAGTGTCACAGTGCAGTGAAGTGTCAAGTGCTTGTATTGGAGTATCCTTTCCACAAATAGATTCACACCCATTCATGAGAGATGCATTCAACATTCATCGGCGCCTAATCATTTATTCACGCATTCATTCCCAAATACTCGCTCAATCAACCTCCTTCCGCTAATACATTGGAGACATTTATTAATTAATACACAATCATTTTTCCAATTACCTAAAATACTACAGCTTTAATTTAAATTAATTCAACTCATTTTGTCGGATAAATTTCAACTAATAAAATGCAATTCATACAAAATATGTTATTTCTCAAAATATCTTTGCTTTAAAAATTATATCTTATAAAATTACCTTGCAAAATATTACAGCATAAAATTACAAAATTAAATTAAATACATTTCTAATTCAATTTCAAAACATATTTCTAAACAATTTCAATACATTTCTTACTGTCCTTCAAATAAACCTTGTTTTCATTGTTTGTGTAGCTTTAAATCTACGATGTGCACTTTTTTCACATCCGATGAATCGTGTAGGTGTTGTATTAGAACACTGACGTCCGTAATAAACCATAAAATTTTATACGGCCCATAATATTTCCAAGCCAGCTTCTTACTAAATCGTTTTGCCTTGTCACTTAAATAGTGTGTCTTCCAAAACACTATAGAATTTATCTTGAAAGGATGCTTCCGCCTAGATGCAGAATATCTATCTCGGTTCCGGTTTCTCATTACACTTCTCTTGATATTGTTCACAGCTCGTTGTAACTGTTGTTGTTTTTCTTCCCTTGTAAGATCGTTGGATATTAAATCATTTAGGTTCCAGGCGTTTGATAATGCATTATTTGGTTCGTGGTTGAACATTAATTGAAATGCAGTAAATCCTGTAGAACTACATCTTTCTGTATTTAGGCACATTGACACAGCATCTAAGTCTTGGTCCCAAATAGTTTGCTTATCGTGATAATAACATCTTAATAGCGTAGACATATCACGGATCATTCGCTCGCTTCTATTTCCAGCAGCTCGGTAGATTGGAATGTTGCGGCGTTGAATGCAATTTCTAAACAAATAGGCTTTAAATTCGTTTGAAGTAAAACACTTCGCATTATCCGAAACTATTATCCTAGGGATCGAAAAACTAGCAAATGTTAGTTTTAATTTGCTTTTTATTTGCTTTGAAGTAGCTTCTCTCAGAGCGTGTAACCATACAAATCGACTGTATCCGTCCACCATGACTAAAATATATTTCATTCCGGACTTTGAAGTAGGAAGCGGTCCAAAAATATCCAAGAATATTGTATTCATACATTTTTCGATTGGTAGAGAAATTAATTTTCCTTCATACTTTCTTTGTGCAGTTTTTGACATTGCACAAATTTGACAATCCTTAACCTTTTCTTTTATTTTCTGCTCCAGTTGAGGGTGATAAAAATATTCATTTATTTTTCCTGTAGTGCGAGCAATTCCTAAGTGACCACCCATTAGACTGCTATGATAAAACCGAAACACAAGATTCATCATCGAGGAAGGCAAATATATTCTCGCTTTGTCTTTCTGCATTTTGTACATCAAAACATCATCCTTGAGATAAAAACATTGTTGGTTGGTTTTATTTCTAATGCTTTCAATTATGGCCATACATTCGTTATCTTGCTGTTGATGATATTTTAGATTGTCCAATGCCATAGGAATTTCTGAAATTATATTGTAAAAATATTTCATTTCCTGATCTTTTCCTGATGAGTTAATATTTTTATTTATGCTTCTCTCTTGCGATTTTTCTTCTGATTTCATCATGCTAAGCTGGATCTTCTCAATTTCTTCATTTAAATCCTTGGTCTCTTCATTATCTTGACATTTGCTCTCGTCCTGATCAAATAATCTTGATAACGGATCCGCAATATTTTCGGAACTTCTTTTATGAACTACGTTATATGGTAGATTCAATAATCTTTCAACCCATCTTGTAAGTCGGCCTAATTTTCTCTTAGAATTCAAAACATAACTTAGGGCTTGGTTATCTGTTACTAGCGTAAAAGGTTGGATTTCTAAAAACTGGTGCCATTTTTCTATAGCCAAAATTGCGCTATAAGCCTCTTTTTCGTAGATGCTGTATTTTAATTCCGCATCTGTAAATTTCTTGGAATAAAAGGCAATTGGCATTAAATCACCCTTATCATTTTGCTGCAATAATGTTGCTCCACAACCAAATTCAGAGGCATCCGTGTAGACAAAAAATTGTTTTTTAAAATCTGCAAGCTGCAGGATGGGAGGATTTGCTATTTTGGCCTTCAAAGTGTCGAAAGCGGCTTGACAATCGGCTGTCCATTTAAATTTTGCACCTTTCTTCTTCAAGGCATGAAGTGGCCTACAGATTTCTGCATAATTGGGGATGTATTTAGACCAATAACCGCACATGCCGGTAAATTGTCTGACCTGTTTCACATTTTTTGGTTCCGGGAATTTCATGACACTTACAGTTCTCTCTGGATCAATTGTTATGCTGTTATTCTTGATTAAATGTCCCAGGAAACTAATTTCTTGGCAGAAAAATTTTGCCTTTGTAACATTTGCTGTTAATTTGTTCTTAGCTAGCCGGCCAATCACTTCTTTGAGATGTTCTAAATGAGACTTCTTGTCAGGGCTATACACGACTATATCGTCACAGAAATTTAAATTTAATATCATGGAATATCTTGTCCAAATAACTTGAGAGTACGCAACTGCCAACTTGCAAACCGAAGCAAACTCGCTTCATTCTATATTTGCCGAAGGTTGTGCTAAATGAAGTAATATCTCTTGATTCTGGCGCTAATTTACATTGTAGAAATGCTTTATATAGGTCAATAACAGAAAAATAAGCCGCTCCTTGTAAGTGCTGATGCATGTTTTGAAGATCGCCAATCGGGTAATCCATTTTCACAAGTTTTTTGTTTAGTTCCGAATAATTTACCACTAGTCGATCCTTGTTTGTTAAAAAGGCAGGACTTGAGTAAGAGCTCGTTGATGGTTCGATTATGTCTTGCTCTAGCCAATCGTCAATTATTTTTTTCTTTTTTATCACTGCAGGAGGACTTAAGTAGTATGGTCGAATGCATACAGGGGTATGGTCATTTAATTCTAATTTTACCTCCAAATCTAGGGCTTCTCCTATTTTGTCCGTGAATACCTCGGGATACTGTTTTATTAGCTTGTCGATTTCTTCAATCATCTCCGGGCTGTCAGTTTGAATTTCGCTTAACAATGAAATTTTGCTGTGATCTTCCCCCAATAATTTTATTTTGTGGTTAGGGTCAAATTTAAAATGACAAATCCTTCTGCCAAAATCGATGGTTAAACCTTTTTTATGCAAAAATGGGATTCCTAAAATCATATCAAATATTCTCTGTTTGACTACTAAAAATGTTTCACTCCAGGAATACTTATAAATTTTTAAGTGTATCTCACACTGGCATAAAATTTCAATTTCCCCTTCATTTGCCGCTTTAATTACTCCTTGCCATTTCTTGGTCTGTTTGATAATATTTTGAGCCTTTAATTTTTCATATAAATCTTGACTGATAAAATTCTCGCTTGCTCCACTATCGATCAGAGAATTTACCTTAATTTTATTTTCTAGTTTTACTTCTATACAGGGTAAAGTGTCAGTAGTTTAAGCTTTTATTTTCATGAGTTTAGGCATATTTAATTTATTCCACTGCCTCGTAACCTTTCTAAATTCCTTCTTAAAATTATTACTGTGATTATTTTCAAATTTATTTTGTTGTTCTATTAGGCTAGGCGATGTCATATCAGTTTTTCCGGGAGTATAGGGTTTAATTTAGCGTTCCCCATCACTCCCATGCTTACAAGTTTTTTTGGTTTCTGTAACAATTTCTGGCTAAGTGACCAGGTCTATTACAATTGCAGCATCGTTTTTCTTGATAATTTTGATTTTGGCAGTGTTTTTGTCTTGGTGTGTTTTCTGTGTTAGGCCTATATGTTAGGTTAGGTTCTGTGTACATTGTAGTTCTTAAGTAATCGTTGTAGCCTATGTTATTTACATTTATGCATAGCTGCTCAAGGTCGTGGAATGATACTGGATTACTTTCAAAAATAAGTTTGTTTCGGATCTCAGGATTTAGACCATTTTTAATGAAGGTTACTAATTCTCTTTCAGACAGGTGCGTTTTCAATATCTCATGATGTAATTTTATTTCACTGATGTAGATCGATAATGGTTCACCAGGTTTTTGTGGATGATACACTAGATCTTGTTTGAGTTTCTCTCGAAGTGTTACTGGTATGAAGGTGTTGAGAATTTCTGTAGTTCTTCGAGGGATTTTGATGCTTTCCCGAAGGCTAGAATTTTACTAGAAGGGTGCTCTAGTATAGGCTGGCAAGATTTGGTATATTTCTTCTGTTTTTAAGCTGGTTTCCTCTCGTATTCTGAGTAGGGTTCCTAGAAATTTTAGAAGTGGATTTATTTCATATCCATTACATATCGGAAATTTCTCTAGATACTTTTCAACAGGGTTTGGCAATTTATTGAAAATTGATGCATTTGAAGTAGTCGGCTGCTGTACTATCATGTAGTTTGATGCTGAAGGAGATTTTTCTTCTAGAAATTTTATAGGCTCAGGATCTGTAGATTTTGTAGGCGTGGATGTCTGTATATTTTGTATCTTTTCTTCTGTCTCGAGATTTTCCCGCTCTTCTTCAATAATTGAGTCGTTTAGCTTCTCTTCAAATTTTGATAGCTCCTCTTCCGATATTTTGGTCCCACATTCGTAAAATTCACCGCTCAGTGTGTCGACTAGAACCCTTTTATTACCTTTAACTTTTCCTGGTAAGTTTCATCCAATTTAGTTTTACTTAAGTTATCTAGCCTTAACTCCAAATGACTAAATTTAGCCTTTATTTTCGCTATTAGCATAGGTGTAGGATTTTCCTTGCAATTTTCGATTTGAAGCTGCAGAACATTTATTTTATCCTGCAATTTTTCAAATTCTGTTAAGTCTATTTTCCCTGATAGGTATTTCACCTGAGGATTTGTAGTAAAACAAGACCTAAGTTGTTTTCTCAAAGAATCAACATCACTGTGAGTTATTTCTTGATCTCTATTTAACAGTTCATAGGTTAATTCTTCCTTATTTAAATAATTAATATTGTACTTGGCCATATTGCAAAATAGTTACTGATAGGAAAAAATGAATTTTAAGCAAAATTTGGTTTCATCACCAAGCAATAAAATTTGACTAATTTCCTTATCACTTTGCCGAGATCTTAGTTTATCAAACCTTTATCTCACTAAACCACATTGTATAGGCTGCATTGTTTGAAAGTTAGCCTAGGCCTATAGGAAATGATTGATAATCTGCCTTTTAGTTGCTGTATTAGCAGAGTGGCGCAAAAATTCTGTACACCCGTCCACAACCAATTAGGCGTACAAATTATTAAGTTTTATATACAGCTAGGTTTCGGCAGAATTTATTGATGTGGTCAGCGAAATAACTTAGGAGGCCAAGATATTTGGGTGGAATAGTTAATTGATCATCTTCGAATTTTTAAAGTTAGTTATTTCAACTAAAATAAAATTAGACTGATCTTACTTGGATTTTGAATCTGGGGTATCGGCACTTATCCAAATATAACAGGAATATTACTGCAATCTTAGAGGAATAGTACAGGAACTCGTCTGTAAACATCAAACAAATAGAAATAATAATTGCTACAAGTAAGTGTTCAAAAAAAATAAAGGAAATATGACTTTACAAACCAAATACAAATTTATAACAAGTTGAAGACAGAATGTTACAACATGAATTTGCTAATGACAAATTTTATAAAATGCATACGAAAAAAAACAATTACTTTATTTTCACAAACTAACTGAACTAAAGATTAATTTAATTATTCAAATCAACTGTATTTAACATTGGCTAATTATTAAAATATAACTTATTAATCTACTTACATAATCACGAGTATCTAACAATCCTGTGCCACCCCTTACAAGAAAATGAAAATGATAACCGTTTTGTTTCAAAAATTAATTCAACTCACTAATTAACTCTACAGACTACCAACATGACAACAGAAAATGGAGTTCCTGACCCAAGGTAATATGTCAATTTTACATATATATGTTTTTTACTATAAGAAATCGGTACAGTTGTATGTTGTGAGTTGTGTGTGCAGACGGCCAGCTGTTCGTGTGGGGCTGCAACAGCAGCGGCCAGCTTGGCCTGGGACACAAGAGCGAGTCGGTGCCACAGCCCACACTGGTCCAGTCCCTCGGCAGTGCCCAGGTCCTCCTCGCCTGTGTGTTGTATGTTGTGAGTTGTGTCTGTGCAGACGGCCAGCTGTTCGCGTGGGGCTGCAACAGCAGTGGCCAGCTCGGCCTAGGACACAAAAGCGAGTCGGTGCCACAGCCCACGCTGGTCCAGTCCCTTGGCGGCGTCCCAGGTCCTCCTGGCGTGTGTGTTGTATGTTGTGAGTTGTGTCTGTGCAGACGGCCAGCTGTTCGTGTGGGGCTGCAACAGCAGTGGCCAGCTCGGCCTGGGACACAAGAGCGAGTCGGTGCCACAGCCCACGCTGGTCCAGTCCCTCGGCAGTGTCCCAGGTCCTCCTGGCGTGTGTGTTGTATGTTTTATTTATTTATTTTAAATTTACATGCATACTTTACAGGTAAATCACCCAATTACAAAGATGCAGTTCACATAATTGTCCATTATTTCTCTTGGAGATGATGTGCTATTAATTTTATGCTAGTCACTATATTGAAAAGTATCACAAGAACAAACGACAAACCTTAAAATCTATATATATATAATATAATATATTAGGCAAGTATAAAAATCTAATATTCAATTTATCTCAAACAACAACGAGTAAATTAAACAATATTACAATAGCTTGATACCGATAACATAATAAAGAGACAAAAATTAAGTAAAATTAAAAAAATAAATAAAAAAACTGCCAGGGAGAAATAATTAGACAATGAGACAATAACATCTACAACCCGCTGATGCAATTTTTTTTAAATAATCTCGGTGAATCCGAGAAAATGTCAATATCTACAACTGATAGTAGGCAATTATACGACCTCATCATCCGGAAAAGGGGAGAGGAACCATGTGCCAGCGTCCTAGCCTGAGGTAAGCAGAAGAGAAACTGACATCTTGAATTAAAATTGGGAACCCGGATGGGTAAAGCTGCCAAGAGGGCAGGATCGTCGACCCGTCCCCGGACCAACTTGTACAGAAACATCAACTCCAGGACCTTTCTCCTCAGGCCTAGACTCTCCAACTCAAACATTTCTAATAAATCATCATAAGGTATCTGAGTTGTGTAGAAATTATAGGATTTAAAAAACAAGTGCCTTAAAAATCTTTTTTGAACTTTTTCAAGCGCTTCATAATGAGTTATTTGAACTGGGCTCCATATAATAGCTGCACTCTCTAGTCTTGACCTGACCAATGACATGTACAAATTTAACAATGTTTTTACACCTTTAAAAATTGATCCGCTTCTTATAATAAATCCCATCATTTTATTTGCGCTCGAAATACATTTATCAATGTGATAGGTAAATGATAAATTTGAGTTGATGTAAACACCTAAATCTTTTACCATTTCTACTCTGGATAATTTGACACCATCAAGTAAATAGTCCTGATTTACAAAAAATATAGATCTTGTAAACGTCATTACACTGCATTTAGAAATGTTAAAATTCATTTTGTTTTTCTTACTCCACAAATTTACTCTGTCAAGATCTGCCTGTAATAAATTAGCGTCCTCTTTGCTCGAAATGTGCATAAAAAGTTTTAGATCATCAGCAAATAACAGGGCCTGGGATGATAACAGACATTCAGATAAATCATTAATTAAAACTGTAAACAGACATGGCCCAAGATTTGACCCTTGAGGAACACCCGACTGAACCGTAAAAGAAGGAGAGCAAGAATTGTCATAGTAAACAAATTGTTTCCTATTACAAATATATGATTTAAAAAAGGCTAATAAACTATTTGAAATCCCATAGAAATTCAATTTTCCCAATAAAATTTGATGGTCAACCCTATCAAACGCCTTGGCCAGGTCAAGAAATAAGGCATCAGTCTGAGTCTGAGAGTCCAGGCCCGAGGAAACATAAGAAATAAAATTTAACAGATTGGTGTTAATAGAACGTTGAGGTACAAAGCCATGTTGAATAGGTGAAATGTACTTTTTTAAATGACTGAGTAACGGTTTGTGAATTATTATCTCGAAAATTTTGGCTGGTATTGATAAAATAGCAACTGGTCTGTAGTTTTTAATTTCCGATTCCTTACCACTTTTAAATATTGGAGTAATTTTAGTTATTTTCCATTTCTCAGGAAATATATTATTTCTTAAACTTAAATTAAAAAGAAAAGCCAGGGGTTTAACTAAAAATTCTGAGCATCCCTTAAAGAGATACTGAGGCAAAAGATCGGGTCCTGTTGTTGCTTTTGACTTCAATTGTTTGATGGCATCCAGAACCTGATGCTCCGCTATCCGGTCCAGGGACAGGCACGACACACCCGGCATGACAGGCCCGCCACTCGCCGCTTCCGCCGACGGCTCCACTTGATACTTGCTGTATACTGAGCAAAAGAAATCTCCGAAAGCCCCGGCGATGGCAGATCCATTGTCGTAAATCGCCCCATTGTAATTCATTACTAAGTTGCGATTGTTTACCTTGCGTTTAGCTCTGACAAACTGCCAAAACATTTTACTATCCTCGCTAATTGTATTTTCTATTGAAGATATGTAATTATCATAGGCAATTTTTATGTCGGTCTTTAACATAGCCCTTAAATCCTTAAATCTTTCATAGAATTCTACTTTCCCAGATTTTTTAAATTTCCTATGAAATTTATTTTTTAACTTTAAATTAGAAATTACGTTCGGTGTAAACCAAGAAGGATATTTTGAGCGGCGAGTTTTCTTAAGAGGACAGTTTTTTCTTAAAATTGAATAAACTTCACTGTAAAAATAATCAACAGCTACATCTACATTATTAATTGTGAACAAGTGAGACCAATCTGTGTTTGCAAAGTCTCGATATATTTGTAAGAAGTCCGCTCGGTGATAACAGAATCCAGCTGCGTCCGACGACCTTGAGCGATAAGATAACGGGGCTGACACAGAGCACCTCGCCACCAATGCCGGATGATAAGGATCTTCTACAACTAACGGATTATCACAACGTAACACTTCTACACAGTCAATGTTGGAAATAATCAAATCTAATGTTTTATTTTGGAAATTGCGAACATTATTTTTTAGAAAACAAGCATTAAGGCTCAAAAATTGCAACAGCTCTTTACACAATACATCTCCTTGTAACAAGTCATAATCATTGCCAAAAACTTGAATATTAAAGTCCCCAATAATAATTATTTGTGATTTATAATTTTTGCAGGCATTAATCTCATGAACCTTATCAAAGAAATTCTGATAGACAAACAAAGAAGATCTTGGTTTGAAATATACCACACAAATATAAATGTTATTGCCTTTGATATTTGGAATTTTTACCCAAACACAATCACAACCTGGTGTATTACTATCCAAATCATCTAGTCTACAGCATTTGATGTCGTTTGGTAAAGCTAACAGAACCCCACCTCCTCCTGACATGCCACATGCTAAGAGGTCCCTATCCTTCCTGAATACATTTAAATTACTTGGTAAAACTTCTGATGAATTTATATCCGACTGTAGATTTGTTTCAGTTAATGCAATTATCTGACTATCAAGACATAAAACATTTGTAAATACGGAATCTAATTTGGTTCTCAACCCTCTAACGTTCTGATAATATATACTGATCTCAATCAACTCACACGACATCTATAATAATTTAATAAATACAATAAATCCCCATAATAATTTAATAACATCTATAAATAACTTAAATTCATATATTGTAATAAATACACCTAACAATAAATAGTATAACAAAGTTAATAATTTATTAAAAAACCATGCATTAAAAACATGTTTCCATGCAAAATATTTGTACCCTTATTATTTTTTTATATTTGTACTAAAAGTTTTAAGTTAAATAAATCAAGACTCAAGACAAATGCAATGTAGGAAATGGTAACCTATCACGGATAACTTTCAATGTACTATATATGGTAAAGACATTATATTTTAATACAATAACTAGAACGTAAATAAACATCCAAATTTTTAAAGACAAAAATACAACAAATAAACTTATCAACAACAATCTACCTATAATTAGAAAAATAACATACCTATTGTGACATCGCATTACAAATTTGATTTTCTTGGAGCCCAACAATTTAAATATCGTATCCCAAACAAATTAAAGATTTTGAAGATCGTTCGATGAGGAGGAAGGGCAAGGCACCTTATCGCCGGTGCCTTGCCCTTCTCCTTCCGAACGTAGATGTTACAATTGGCCGTCCACACCTGGCTGTAGTTCTTCTCCTTTGCCGCCTGTCGCGTAATCCGCAGTAGCTCCCGGGTCGAAGCCGTCAGCGACTCGTTGACATAGACGGGGTTCTCACTGGCGTATCCGAGGTCCGTTGCCTTCAGATTACGTTTGATTTTTCGTTTTCTCAAGAACTCCTCCTTATCCAAGCGGCTCACAAACTTAATTATAACTGGTCTTGGGTTAGATTTGGAGGATTGTCCCATACGATGAACAGCGTCAACCAGGCTCGAAGACCAATCATCAAATTGCAAAGCAACAGCTAGGCGACGCACCACATGGTGAATATTTTCCCCTCGGTCCTCCGGTATACCATATACTATTACGTTGTTCCTATGAGAATACTGTTCCAAAGAATTGATTTCATTTTGTAATGAATTCAAATTAGCCTTTAATTTTTTGTTTTCTTCCACCACACCTCGCACTTTCTCCTCACATTCACTGATTTTAATGTTCTGATTATTAATTAACTCTTTCAAATCTCCGATGTTTGAATGACATAATTCAAGGGACGCTCCAATATCTTTTTGCTCATTTTTTATGTCACGAATATCATCAGTGTTCCGCTGAAGAATTTCCATTATAGACGTAAGTTTCTGGTCGATCGTCTGCATTGAGGCCGCGAGGGCGGTGTTTGTTGACGTTGCGGTATCAGCAGCTGGTGTCGTCTGCTCCGGTGTGTCGTTCTCGTTCTTGGCCGCGCCGCGAGTCGTGACCTTGGATCCTCCCGCCATTTCACAAGGTTATGTCCGATGCTGGCTCCGACAAGTAATAAATAATAATACTCACGGGATACTTATTGTAAACTAATATCTGACAGGCACGGACGATTCACAATCACTTCACTCGACTGTATGACAAAAATAACTGCCCGTCAATAACTTTATCCCTGCAAACAACTAGTTTATTGCGGAGCCGACACGAACGCGTATTTATGCACAGCTCATCCCCACTCCAGTCCATGTTGTGAGTTGTGTCTGTGCAGACGGCCACCTGTTCGTGTGGGGCTGCAACAGCAGTGGCCAGCTCGGCCTGGGACACAAGAGCGAGTCGGTGCCACAGCCCACGCTGGTCCAGTCCCTTGGCGGCGTCCCAGATCCTCCTGGTGTGTGTGTTATGTTGTGAGTTGTGTGTGCAGACGGCCAGCTGTACGCGTGGGGCTGCAACAGCAGCGGCCAGCTTGGCCTGGGACACAAGAGCGAGTCGGTGCCGCAGCCCACGCTGGTCCAGTCCCTCGGCGGCGTCCCACTCGCCTTCATCGCCTCAGGAGGCAGTCACAGCTTCGCCGTCTCCAAGTCGGGTCAGTAGCGCTTAGGCAGGTTCATTATTGGAAGAGAAATAAAATTGATCTAAGTTAATTTAACGGCTTTTGAACAAAACCAAGTTGCAAAATTTGTTTTGGTATTTACTAGTATGACACACTCCTTTGTATCTACGCTATGTAATTTGTCTATTATAATAATAGTTGGAGGTACAATTTGATTGATAGCCCATGTCTACTGATAAAATCTCCAGCTAGCCGGCTAGTAAGCTTTTCCTAAACTAAAGGTTCATTAAATTTCATTAAAAATGTAATTTTCAGTTACGTTAATGATTATTTAGCTTGTACCCTAGGATATTTATTTATTTCCTCAAATACATGCAGTACAAAAAATTCAAAGATAAAGAAAAATACACATGACACCTACAAGATTAAACCTAAAACAGCTATCTTGACAAAAAAAATAAAAAGGCCAAAACATCATAGTACAATATATATATATATATATATATATATATAACTAAAACTACATAATACGTAGCTCGAAATCTAGCAAAAATTTAAGGATCATTCTGTATAGTTATATCAGTGAACATTTCAAGGTCACTAGTAAAATACAGTTTTATGAGAACATTTTATTTTTCTGCTTGCAGATAATTAATTTATGATCAGAAAAATAAAATCTTTTCGTGAAATTGTTGATTACATAATTGAAAACATTCTCAAAGCATCCGCTAATTTTAATAGTAATACAAGCAAGGTTTTAAATTTTATTTTTGATTTGTTTCATGGTTTGTAACAACTTAATTTTGAACAGGTGCTGTGTTCGGCTGGGGAAAGAATACATTTGGCCAGTTAGGGCTTAATAGTGAAATAGACTCCTACTTCCCTGCTCAACTGAAAACCCTCCGATCAATACGAGTGAAATATATAGCATGTGGTGAAGATTTTTCAGTTTTTCTTACACAGGTAGTACATGTTTGTTTTGTTTTACAATTTTACTTGAATTTTAAGAGGTAATATAGCAATAGCTGAAAAATTTTAGAATATTAGGATACAGATGATATCGGGAAAAAATTTTTGCTAATCTATTGTATGCGAAGTAAATATGAGTTTTATCAACCAGACAACATTTCAAACTTGAGATGATCAAGTAGTTTTAACTTAGGAGAAGGATTGACTACCGTTTTGGGGTACGGCCGAAAGCTACCGCTTTCGGGCGCTAAAACCTGGGAACCATGTGACGGATATTTCCTGGTAAGAGAAAAGATGATCGGTTACACTGGTACACCGAACCGCAGGAAATCACGTCACGGGTTGTCAGAGGCCTTGGAATCGCTCAGCTCGGTCGCTGGGATAATTCCAGGGGTCGAGGATCGAAATCACATTAGTTACCAGATATTCAAATATGAGAGCTCAGTTATATTCAACCTAGATGACATTCAACTTAGGACAGACTAAATTTGGAAACACCTGCTAAGTAAAATGCCCTCTGCTGCTTTCCCTAGCTCTGTGAGATGTTCAGAGTTAACACTAGTTACCCATAGTTAATGTTTACCCTAATCAAGAAACAACATTAAACTATTTCACAAGTGACCAGTAATTACAGGAGTAGGACAGACCTTACACTCCTGTAACACAGCAGGTTTTGACAAGACTAAGCCTGTTACAACAGCAGGAAAATCTAGGAATTAAACCTATTATGATAGTCACCAATTACTATAGCTTGGTTAAACAGAATTTGGAAAAATACTATTAACAGCACACTAAATAATAATTGGCACCATGAGGATTAATTTAATCAGTCTTGGTTACAGTCGAGAGACGAGCAGGATAGGTTTCGGAACCCTATCCTGTGACAGTTTCAACGCAAAGTCTGAAAACTGGCGTTTAAAATAAAATCGAAAAACTTTGAGAACAGAACGCTGTCGTACCTTTAATACCACAAGGTATAGGAAGACGACGAAGTCAGCTCTCGAAGGTGGTTAAAGTAGTGGACGGGGAAGCGACGCACGAAACGACTATCAATCCGAACACTAACGTAGCACCGACCAGAGTGAAGCTCTTATCAGGACCTCGTGGAGCTCACTTTCCGCTGGGAAAACCCACCAGCTGTCGACGTGAAGTTGGTTACAGGATCAAAAAAAAAAAATTTTCCGGGGGCCTTTTTTTCTGAACATCCGCCAGAAAAACAGATTGGCGCGCTCGGCGAGCAGAAGAAGAAGCAGCGCAGGCTCTGTCGTCGTTTGCATAACGCAGTCGTGACGATGTCTTTCGAGGTTATGTACGTTGTTTACACACAACAAAATTTCCACTCACAATATCGCGTTTATTGGAAGAAGTGATCTAATTTACGTGTCCAACTAAGTGTTTACATTAGATTATAATCGCCGTTATACACCTCAACACTTTGCTTTCCAAATCAAAATCGGCGATCGGAGTCGGCGGTTATGGGACCGACTAGGTTAGCCTTCCGATGGTGATAATTTGGGTTATAACCATCCACCCCAACGCCGTGAGTTACTTAATCACTCAAAGAGTTTAAGTTAGGGAAATTGTAGTGTTATTTATAACGTCAACACTTCCCTCATAGGTTAAACATAGGCTGGATAGACGTAGGCCTACTGGTCCCATTACTAGGCCTAAGGAGCCAATTCTTACCCCTGTGCAAATTAGGCTCATTACACCCCCTTCACACATCGGAGCAAAAAAAAAATCAGTAAAAAAAAGTTCTCGAAGTTCCTTGTAGGAAATAAAATCAAAACTCGTCTGGCATCAACTGCAGCCGCAGTTTACAGAAAGCACCAGGGAAACAGAAAGTGGCACACTTCGCTTCAACTACCATCTAGCAGTTTACAGAAATATCACCGTCGCGGACAGAAGGGTTTCAAATCCTTGACATGGACTGTGTGACACTGTTGGGAATCCTCATCCCTCACCTCATAAAGGTTACAACCTTTGGTCCTGATCACGGTGCAGGGTCCATGATACTTTGAGGCCAATTTTCCAGCGATGGCATGAGCAGCAGAGGACAAGATGTGAAGCCTCCGCATAACCTGATCGCCAGCCCGATACATCACCTCCCTTCGGAGGAGGTTGTAGTATCTGGCCTGTCTCTGATAGGCCGTCTTCAGGTTTTTCCGAGCGTCCTCGATCAACCGTTTGAATTCCGCCTCCCGTTTACGCTGGACTTCGGTCAACGGGAGGTCATCAGGCGTATCAGAAGCCTCAACGGTTGGGCCACGGAGGGCGCGAGGAGGTCTCAGCTCTCGACCGAAACAGAGCATCGCTGGAGTGAATCCTGTCGAGTCATGTACCGCTGTGTTGAGTGCGTACATGAACTCGCCCAAGTGGTTATCCCAAGTCTTATGATTGTCCTTCACGAACTGAGCAATCATAGTCTTCAGCACTCGGTTCTGCCTTTCCACCGGGTTCGACTGCGGGCTGTAGGGGGCAGTCGTCTGCAGAGTGACTCCTCATTCCGCCGCCAGGTTTGAGACAAACTGAGGTTTGAATCAGGTTTGAGACAAACTGCGTGCCATTGTCGGTGATGAGCACGTCGGGAGCCCCATGGCGCAGCAGGATTGACTTTAGCCTCGTCACCACATTATGAGCGGTTGCAGAGGGAAGCGCAGCAAGTTCGGTCCACTTGCTAAACGTATCCTGCACAACCAAGAGGTATCGCTGGGAACGTTGGGACCGAGGTAACGGACCAATGAGGTCAGCTGTAATTTAGGGGAGTTTAACTTTGAAGTAAATTTAAGAACTAAACTTTATTATTAATCATAGAATAAAATGTTAACTTTTACTGTACTTACGGTTTAGGTTTGGAATAAAACACCAGATTAAAATATTTAATTTATTAAGATTAATAGCTCAAAATAACTCAAACATTAAATAAAATATGACGAAACTAACCCAAATCTCAAAACGTACAACAGTAACTCTTCTTAAGGAATAACGTAAATAAACAATCTCGCAAAATTGCCGTAGTCTACACCTTTGTTGATCACTGCTGGCCCCCCAAGTAGCAATCTAGTAAACAATGTTCACGAAAATGCTGTAATGTACTGTTTAGGCAATGCGATTCCTTCAATTATTTTGATTCCAAATTCATTCAGTAATGCATTATATTTGCATTTTACTATTAGAAGACGCATTTAACCCGTGAAGTCGCTAAAATCATGTTTTTGCCGTGATTTTAATTTTTTTATTTCCCGGATAGCCCGGTCCGGATAATCCGGGATTCGGATAATGTGGGGGCCGGATAATCCATGGTGTACTGTAATTATTTTTATTTTAGTAATAATTTTGTTTAATCCGAAATATTTGCTAATCCGAAATATTTGCTAATCCGAAATAAGTTGAAATGTTTCATGTCATCATACAACATTTTTTATCGTAAATAACCAAGTATTTTAGTATAATGTCTTATGTATTTGTGTAATGCAGTAAAGAATAAATAATAAGTGAACGAATACCATGATTGAATATAGATAATGATCCTTGAACCCCATGATACTTATGATATTCCTTGATTATTTAATGTTGCTTGTATAATTAATATGTGTAACCCCCCTTAATATGTTTATGTGTAATCACCCCTCAGAAAATTATTAATCATCTAGTATAATAAGTAATTAATTTACTTATAATAAGTAATACTTACTTTGTCAAACACTACATGGTATTCTTTGGTGAACTAAATTATCAAACTACTAAATAAAGTCAAATACCTGTTCAAATCACTAAGAATCATGAAAGACAACATAGTTTTAGAATATTTATTTATTTATTCATCAATATTGTGTATGCAGCAAATGTGTGTGTTTTTATAATTGGCGCAACCAACGTGTGGCCTAGACAAATTCAGTTAATTGTAGTTTCCATCTAGTAGCCTAGACTGTAAGATTGTCAACCTAGCCTAAGTAATAAATGTATTAGATTTAAGCATAACAGCCCCGTAATACCCTGTCCCCATCCCATTAATAAATGAACTACAATTTAAGGAATCCTAAACGTTATCCGGTCAACATGGATAAACAACCGAGTGATCGTAAAAACCAACGCGGTAGCCATTTTCTAGAAACCGATGCCACAACATCACAGTTAAATTTACAGCCATCCACACAATCAGCTGACAACACACACAGTTCCTCATCTAACGAAAACATCAACCAATCACATTCCACTATTCCAGACGAAACACAAGACATGGACATTGAACAAACCGTAAATGCAGCGATTGAATCCAGTCCAACACAAATCGAATACACTACTGTACCGAGCGAAACAAGACAGAACGAATCGAGACGAAGCCAGCCGATGATGAACGATCAGACACTGCCTTCTACAACGAGCAGACAAACAGATGGCACAATGCGCTCAGGTAACCATGACGACCGCGCTCAGCCAATCAGAAGCGCCGATACACACCTGATCGTCCATAGCCTAGATGAACACGCACAACCAATCACAGAAGCCGACACAGAACGCTTAGACACCAACGCGCCCAATTCAAACGACGATTCCGGATTAAACACTATTTTGAATTATTTAAAACAGATCGATACTAAAATAAATCAGACAAATTCGAAACTAAATCAGACAAATTCGAAGTTAGATCAAACAAAATTACAAATGAGTCAAGAAATCAAAGCTTGCCGACATGCTCTCGAGTATCAAGTGAATGAAATTAGAGAATCACAAAAGGAATTCAAACAAGAAATCGAAAATATCAAAACGATCCAAAATAATCCATCGGCAGAAATGGAGCTAATTAGCACCAAACTTGAAATCCAACTAACTGAGATTAAAACAGAAACAAAAACATATGTGCGTGACATAATGACTCAGCAACAAAGAGAGCTTAAAGACATGATCACAAATGAAAACACAAATCTAAAACGAGAATTAGAGACACACATTGAAGAAACCGAATCCGATTTAAAGGAACAAATCAGAACACAGACAGAGAGAACACTAGTAGTTACAGAAAATACTACACGAGCATATATCAAGTCATTACACGATGAGCTTGCACCCGCCATCAACAAGACCCAGAAAAAACTCAACGAACAAGATACAAGACAATAACCGAAACGCTTGAAAAATGTGAACTAGACGTGAAAGCTCTTAAGACCTCAAAAACAAATCACACTAACTCAACGGGACCGATACAAGTTATTTGTAACGGAAGCGAATCGATTGAAAGACAGATACCAAAATTCAATGGTCGGAGTGGTAATCCCAACGAATACTTGCAAAGGTTGAAACGTTACTACCAGAAGAGTATTGACAGACAACCAGGAATCGATAGACAGGAACACCTGAGAGATATCCTCGAGATAAGCTTTGAAGGACCAGCTTCGAGATGGCTTCAACTGGTGAAATATGACATTACAGACTGGGATACATTTGCCATGGAATTTTTAAACAAATACTGGAGTCGAGAGGTTCAGAGAGGTATCAAAGCAAAGATTGAAAATGAAAAGTATCGAACACAAGGTAATTTATCGAGAACGGAATACTTCACGGAGCGAGTGTTATTACTCCAATCGATGACACCCACGATGACAGAGGAAGAAATAGTCACATTGCTCGCCGAAAGATTCGACAACTTAATACAAGACAGTGTTAATGTGCGGAACATAACGACCATCAAACAGTTCGAAAAGCTTTTACAGAAGGAAGACATACGTGAGGGACCCAAGAAACTCAAACACAACAACAATAACCACTCAGAAAATAACCACAGACCTCACAGCCCAAACAATCACAATCAAAACACAAATAACACAATGAACCAAAACCACAGAGCGTACCAGCCCAGATGGCAACAGCACCAACCATCACATAACCAAAGAAACGAACACAACGAACACGGGTCGTACAACCACCCACAACACAATTCCTACCGACCG
The DNA here is from genome assembly GCA_035578135.1 of Flexamia atlantica. Classification (NCBI taxonomy): domain Eukaryota; kingdom Metazoa; phylum Arthropoda; class Insecta; order Hemiptera; family Cicadellidae; genus Flexamia; species Flexamia atlantica. The sequence continues at coordinate 144,233,853 of JAQJVK010000001.1, read as the reverse complement.
GAATTTAATAATCACAGACCTCACTGTGATTATAAACCATACCGAAGCGACAACAGATATTCAAACAGACATAATGAACAACAGAACCATGAACAGAGACGGTATCCAACTCGGGAACAGGAGCAAGTTCTCGCTATCATCGGTCAAAACGATCCCATTGCACTAGCAGAAGCGATGAGCAGACCGCCACCACCAATTGTAAATAGCCCGACGACCAGTGCAAACTCTTCCGCAATGCCGGAAAACTAGAGAGCGCTGTATTTACAAGTCGAGGAGCTCACCATGTAAATAGTAACGTAATTACAGCGCTGGAATTTCAAGTCCTCGATACATCATCATCTGAACAGTACGAAGTCAATAGTATTATGTGCGATAGAGATTTCTTATTAACTGAAAATACAGATAATAATACTCACATCTCCAAACCAATTAAAACTAAATGTCCTGAAATACAAATACAAATTAACAAAGTTATAGTTAAAGCATTGATTGATACCGGTTCATCCATAACTTGTATATCTGAATCCTGGTTTAAAGATAATCAGCAGCTTATGAGACCTTTTGAAGAGTTACCTTTAACCAACACGATAATCAAGACAGCCACAGGAGACAAGTCAAAACGAGTATCTAAGATAATATTTGCACCATGTAACGTTTTCCCGGCTAATATCAGAGAAGGGCGTGGTTCAACAATTGACTGGGCAATTAAATTTATTCATAAGTGGTAGGCTACTATGATTGGTCTTGGTCTTGAGGGCGCCACCTCGCAGACAGGAGAATTCTTGGAGTCGGTGCGAGGGCAAACTCCACCTAATATGGTTGTGCCGGCAGCTGATAGCCAGGGATATTAAATCAATAATTTATTTAAACCTCGACCATTCAAGTATACACACACCTTAACATTACTATAAGTTTTCATTAAATCAATAGGTTCATTGCACTGTAAGTTTGTATTAAATCAGTAGGTTCATTGCACTGTAAGTTTTCATTAAATCAGTAAATATTTATTTCAGAACAAGAAAAAAACCAAATTTAATTTGATTATTTACCCCACTAGGTTGAAAGAAAACACTTATCTGAACAGTAATCAATTGTATTCAAAAATTATTCAAGAGCAGAGACAATAACTGTTCAATTCGCTGAAAATTCAATAAAGTTTCAAACAAACTCAAAACATCATTATATCTGTGAAAATATTCTAACTTTAGATAATTTCATTTCCTGTGATTCAAGTTTTTCATATCTGACAATTATATTCCAATTTTTTTTTTGTTTGTTATTAACCTAACCCAATAACTGATATCAAGTGAGCTCATGAGCAAAATAATTCTAACCCAGATAAGATATCATGATATGGTGGCTACCAGAGAGATAAGTATCTCCCACAAAATATTCAATATTTATCAGAAAAATTTATAACAAAAGTAAATATACAAATAGACACACACATATATCAACACTTAAACTAAGAACATATATTTATATATCACTCCTATATCTTGAGGCGAGATGAAATCCATCCAGTACCGCAGAGCAGATAAATGTCCCACCTAAATGGTACTAAAGTCTTTCGTGGTGGTTGTGATTTTTAATATATCTCAAAATGAATCACAACGCATTATCCTTTGATAAGAGAAGGTCCAAATCCGCATTAACTTTCCTCAGTTCAGAATTAATTGCTTCAAAACCAACAGTATAATAAGGAAAGATCTTACTTTTGGTACGATTGCCCCAAAGACACAGGGAAGTGGGTCGACCCAAACAGTCACAAGTCCTTGCGCAGAGTCGAAAGCGCGTGCACGAAATGCTGAAGGTAGGGCGAGACGAACGGTCACTGAAGCCTCTGGTAGTCGATGCCACCCGAAGTTGATCCACCGCATGTGTAGGCCATAGGAGTAATAAGGCATAAAACCTCAAACCCTTTATTAAATCCAAGTACTGAAAGGGTGAACAATTCGCTGAAGCTCCAACAAATGACTGAACAAAAATCTTAAACCCAAAACCACCAGTTATCAGCTGTCAGGCTAGTGCAGGCTCTGATGACTCATGCTGGACTTTCACTTGTTGTTTGATGTCAATACCTTGCAGTGGGAATAGACATATTGTTCCTTCAGTTTCAGGGAGGCAAAGTGCAAACACTACTGTAATTCAGTGGAGTATCACAAGCAGTCTGTAGGCTAGCACTACAGCTGATTTAATTCTATTTAGAGGGGGCCAACCTCTAAACTTGTTCAAGGCAACTAAATAAACAGAATGTTACAACCAGTTACTATTCAGACTCAACCGACATATTTACAATTTTTCATCGTACCCAACCTCATCAAACCAGTGATCTTAGGAGTGGATGTGTTAGCTATTTTGAGAATGGACATAAACTTTGATAATAATGAAATAAACATGTATATGAATAGTATGAACATTACATTGAAGTTTGACGAGGTTATTAATGAAGGACAATTATGTATGATCACTACTGATAATGGCCATAGGCAAATAAATAATTATGAAGACGAAATGTCATGTATTAATAGTAATGATAATTTTATGTATAAGGAGTACGATAACAGTAATAACAATTTTCACAAAATGCAAGAAGAAACTACAAGTAACAATGAAATATTATCTGAAGCAACTGTCAACGAAGGTCTTTCAACGAATACCTACATCAATGAAGAACAGAAGAATTCCTTGAGTAAGCTGTTGTTGAAGTACCAGCATGTATTTTCAGATAAACCCGGTAGATGCATTAAAACTATCAGAAATAGTGCCCATTCATAAAAAGGGATGTGTAAATGAAGTACAAAACTATAGACCAATTTCTTTATTGAGTAATATTTCAAAAATTTATGAAAAAATAATTCACACTAGATTAGTTACCTTTTTGGAAGATAATTTCAAGTTTTGCAAAGAACAATTTGGCTTTCGTAAAAGTTTAAATACCCAATCTGCCCTTAATAACTTTGTAAATAGTGCATTAAAGGCCTTGGACGAGTCGCAGTGCACGGTTGGCGTGTTTTGCGACTTGTTCAAGGCTTTTGACTGTGTTAATCACAGGATTCTGATTCATAAACTTACAGAACTTGGTTTTCATGGAAAAATAATTGAACTTTTAAAATCTTATCTAAGCGATCGAAAACAAAGAACAGTTATTAAAACTGACTCTGGGAACATATTTTCCTCTTGGGCATATAATAATTATGGAGTACCTCAAGGGTCAATTTTAGGTCCCCTCTTATTCTTAACATACATAAACGATTTACCCTCTAATTTTCCAAGTCAAATTTGTAATTTTACCCTATATGCAGACGATACGACAGCTCTCATTAAGCGAGACACTCTTCAAAACTTACATAAAGATGTCATAAAAACAATAGAAGAAATAGCAAATTGGTTTTTAAATAATGGCTTACTCTTAAATGAGGAAAAAACCAATATTTTATTCTTTAAATTAAGGAATTCAACTATTGATACAGAAACTACCGCCCCAGTCACAGAAGTAGTAAAATTTCTAGGAATACATGTAGATAATAAGTTAAACTGGTCGGAGCACATTATCTTTCTAAACAAAAAACTTAGCTCAACAAGATATGCTCTAAGCGTTTTGATTAAGGTTACCTCTTTGGATGTTTGTAAGAGTATATTATGCTTATGTCCACTCGATATTAAATTATGGCATTACTCTATGGGGGGCAGCTACAGATGTAAAAAAAGTTTTTAAAAATCAAAAGGCAATCATTAGAACTCTTGCTAATTGCCCGCAAACAACTCCATGGAAACAATTATTCAGAAATTTTAAAATTTTAACTCTCACTTCAATATTTATATTTGAAATTTTAAAAATGGTTCATAGCAATCCTGTTATGTTTGAAAATTATTTAATAAATCATTCTTATAACACCCGAAATCAAAAAGTTTTTCAATATCCTAGCCATCATTTAAAAAAATATGAAATGAGTCCTCTCTACATGGGACTAAAACTATACAACAAGATACCAAATTCTTTCAAACAAATGAACATGTCAAAATTTAAATGTAATGTTAGAACTATTTTAATAGAAAAAGCATACTATAATCTTGAAGAATTTTTCAGTGATTGTTGGTAGCAGACATAAGCATGTGTATTTTTCTTCATTCCCTATTAAAAATAAATAAGATTAGGTGAGATGCACTGTTTATGATCAATTTTTCTACTTAGAAGCCTTCTACTTGTAAACCTTGACTATGTACCTGTCTGTGTATTACATTTTTGTAATAATTGTAACAGATGTTATGTACAATAAAGATTTGAAAATTGAAATTGAAATGCAACAAATATGAGCATGAATTGGTTGTTAAAAATCCGCAAAGTTTTAAATCAAATGTCTATCCCGTACCCCAGCAATATCAAGACGCAGTACAGAAGGAAATCAACAGGATGGAAGAACTCAATATAATCGAGCGCAGCAAAAGCACTTATATCAATCCAATTATCCCAGTAATTAAAAAGTCAGGAGAAATTCGCTTATGTTTAGATGCCCGCAAAGCTAATGAAATAATTGTAGGTACCAGATTTCGAATGTAACCGCAGTGTAAATGAAGTTTTAAGTAAGTGTAAAAGTGCTAAGTATATAACTGTATTGATCTGACAGCATCGTATTGGCAAGTACCATTAACAATTGAATCTCGACAGTACACTGCATTTCAATTTTGTGGTAAAACATATCAATATCAAGTCACACCTTTCGGTATCTCCACTTCCCAAGCAGCCCTGGTAAGAGCATTGGACAAAGTATTCGATGATGAAATTGAAGATTTTACCGCTATTTATGTAGATGACATTTGTATTATCTCACCAGACTTTGAGATACATTTAAAACACATTGAGTACATTTTACAAAAACTAGCTGACGCAAACATGACAGTAAAATTCAACAAATCACAGTTCTGCCAAAATTCAGTACCTTTCCTTGGTTACACATTAACTAATGACGGTCTCATGATGGACCAAAGTAAAGTTGAACCAATTTTAAACTTTCCCACACCAAAGAACCGCACACAATTAAAAGCATTTCTCGGCTGTATAAATTATTACAACAAGTTTATTGATAAATTTTCTGCCACAGTACAACCGTTATTGAGACTTACATCTAAGAAAAATAAATTTCATTGGACACCAGCAGACGACATTGTTTTTACCGAAATCAAACAACTTTTCCTGAAAACTCATGTGTTACACCACCCAGACCCATCAAAAGAATTTTATCTACAAACAGATTCTTCAGAGTACGCAATTGGAGGTCACTTATTCCAAATTAAGGATAATGGAGAAAAAGCAGCAATAATGTTCATGTCCAGGACACTACAGCCAGCAGAACAAAGATTCACTACTACAGAGAAGGAACTTATAGCTATCGTACATTGTCTCCAAAAATCAAGATACATTGTGCTCGGTGCAAAATTAACCATCATCACTTATAACCATGCCCTAACTTTTCTGAGGACCTGTCGTTTGTTAAACAATCGATTAGCACGTTGGATATTATCTATACAAGAATACCATTTCAAAATCATTCACTGTACAGGAGTTGAAAACATAACTGCAGATACACTGAGCCGCATTAACACTAACCAAGCATCTGAAGACTCTAATCCATTCACAGAACTCACCATTCACTACATAGAACGAATACCTGATCCACAGCTACGTCAAGACCTACAAAATTTACCACAGTTACAGCGCTTAGACGACAAACTACAACCCATAATTGAAGTGTTAGAAAACCAACTTAATTCACCCGATGGACAAAATTTATCAGTGAACTACACACTACACAATAACATATTATATCAAAGGTTAAATGAAAAATGGTTAATATCAGTCCCCAGTACAACAATAAATAAATTAGTTTGGGAATGTCACTTATATTATTTACATTGTGGTCCTAAAAAGTGTTTTCAATTACTACAAGAATATTTTATTTTCAAGAACATGAGGAGAGTCATCCACAAAATTTTATCATCCTGTGATACGTGCCAAAGGTGTAAGGTTAACAATCGACCATTAGTTGGTGTCGCTAAAGGTGTGCATTGTAGAGAAAAGAATGATCAAATTGCAGTTGATGTAATCGGTCCTTTACCAGCAGGAGTTGGTAATGTAAAATTTATTTTTATAGTGATTGACATATTCACCAAGTTTGTAAAATTGTATCCAATGCAGAAAGCCACTACTAAAACAATTTTAAACAAACTTTTCAACATACACTTTCCCACATATGGTTTTCTAAAAAGAATACAGTCTGATAATGGTACTCAGTTTAAAAGTAAAAAGTGGACAGATAAATTAGAAGCACACAACATTGAACCTGTTTTTAATCCAGTCTACTATCCCTGTTATAATCTAGCAGAAAGGCCAATCCGTGAGATTAAAAGATGTCTACCGACATATTGTTCAAATCAACATTCTAAATGGGCATCATGTATCAAAGATATTAAAAATTGTTTAAATGAAGTGTACCACGAATCGACAGGATATACTCCAAATGAGTTACAACTGGGCAAAAGAGACACGAGATTTTGGGAAGAATACTTAGAAAATCCATTCATACAAGAGGTTCCTTACGAACAAAAATTAATAATTGCTGCCAGGAGATTGGACGAGAAGAGGAGAAAGAGATCAGCTAAATTCAATCAAAAACATAAATCACAAGAACTGCAAGTCAATGATAAAGTGTTAGTGCGCGCACATCCCTTGTCGAGAGCAGCATACGGGGAGACATCGAAATTATTCGAAGTGTACAATGGACCTTTTGTAATAATTGAAATTCTTGGTAATGCAACATACAACATTAGTGATTTGGCTCGTGAAAATATTTATGGTCCCTACCATATTTCTGCGTTGAAGAAATATATCGATCCACAGATGTAACAGATGACCCTATCGATGAGTTGAAATTTCAAGGAAGCGGTGACTCCTAGAAGACGACAGTGCTCCCTAGCTAACCAAACAAACAGTGATTTTATCTACCTCAAGAAAAGTGAAAGGACACTTGTGACATTCCATATGGGATGGAGGGGATAAAAAAAATATAAACTGCAATCGCGAGTGCGTGAACTATTAATTTTCAGTGTTTTAATAATCAATGTTCCCTATAATCAGTTTTGTTACCCCAAATAACGTTAACATGAGTTTAATATGTGAAATAATAATCAATGTTTAATAATCTCTTAGTTATAAGTAAATATAAGATCACCAATAAATCATTCATTTAATGTTTTCTCATATTATCTGTAAGTATCATTCATAACGTATGTTTCATATGCCATTTCACATTTTATCGAAATTTATCTGAATTCCATCTCATATAAATTTCTGAGGGGATATTGAAACGTTTCATGTCATCATCATACATTTTTTTATCGTAAATAACCAAGTATTTTAGTATAATGTCTTATGTATTTGTGTAATGCAGTAAAGAATAAATAATAAGTGAACGAATACCATGATTGAATATAGATAATGATCCTTGAACCCCATGATACTTATGATATTCCTTGATTATTTAATGTTGCTTGTATAATTAATATGTGTAACCCCCCTTAATATGTTTATGTGTAATCACCCCTCAGAAAATCATTAATCATCTAGTATAATAAGTAATTAATTTTATTAAATAAATAATTTAATAATTCATTCTTGTTATTAAACTTGTCCTTAATCATGTTAAATAAATAGTTACTGAGTTAATTAATTTCTTAAGTTAATATCATAATCATATATATATATATATATATATATATATATATATATAGTATGTACATGGAAACTACAATAATATAAATTTATTCAAAATTTACAGCTTTATAATAATCTAAATTCTAGTGATTTTGGTGTCAAGAATATAAGTGATGAGTATTTTGTGAACCCCTAGTGCAACAATAGTTACCCCAGCTTTCCAGAGACACTCTTGCAACAGAAGCCAGACTAAGAGGATGTGTAGAGTCATTAACTTAGGACATTGTTCCTAATTTTAAAATATCCCAAGTCAGAGGACTGGAATTGCATGGCCAGTACCTAAATTATTAGTAGGGAACTCTGCCAAGTACATTTTTCGAGTCAAACCCTTTTGTTCCTCATTCAAGATTATTATATTTGGTACTTGGTGAAGATTGTTGTAGCAGCTTGGTAAGATCCAACCATATCCTTATATTTCCTACTAGCAAGTGTAGAGAAGAAGAGACGGTTAAATAATTTAATAATTAATCAAATATAAATTTAAAGAAGAATATTTTAATACAAATTTTGAACTTTAATAACATTTCAGCCTAATTACTACAAGAAGTGAACATTGATTTTCTACCAGTTGGCCATCTTATTGTGAAGCTGACCATTGGCTTTGCATTGTTGAATACATTTTCAAAAATGAACTATTTGGACTTATTTATGTTTTATGAACTTTATTTTCAAAACTGAATTTGTCTGGCCGGCACGATACTTCCCCCTGAGAAAAGCCTATATTTATCCTGAGTATAGCCTGGAACAATAATTGTTATTTACAGAGACATTTTTCAATTTGATCTGGCCTTCAGCCTAATTGCAAGACCCATTTATTGTACTATCCATGTGTCCCCTTTTTCAATCAGATGCTTTTGTATTTCTTGAATAAATCATTATTACTATTGTAAAATTGTTTTCTTAAACATCATAGATAATAAGATAAGATTTGGTACTTACTGTGTCAAACACTACATGGTATTCTTTGGTGAACTAAATTATCAAACTACTAAATAAAGTCAAATACCTGTTCAAATCACTAAGAATCATGAAAGACAACATAGTTTTAGAATATTTATTTATTTATTCATCAATATTGTGTATGCAGCAAATGTGTGTGTTTTTATAAAGTCCGGTTCCAATTATTTTGGATTATTGGAACTCTACTGTAAATGGGATTGTAAAGTAAACCTAAAAATCGACTATATATTTGTCAAATACCACTGACCTATCATCGCACAGCCCAAACTATATTACCTGGAACCTTGAAATTTTGCAAGACGTTCCTCTTTGGGCATTGGCATCCGCTTAGAAAGGATTTTACAAAATTTAAAGTTTCAAGGGGTTTTTGGCGAGGTCGAATTTTTCAAATTTCCCCATATAAAAGTGTCATGGACGATCTTTTGTTTACATTTTCAATGTACATTCAATCAGGCAGCTAGGAGTTAATTTCACAAACGTAAACGGTGTTGCAGCTGATTATAATTTGATTTCTTTCATCGTAGTTTTATGGTTTTATGTTGATTTATTTTAAGGACGTAATTATATTGTACTATAAAAAAGTTACGAGCAGTTTATTTTTTTAGTACCTCATCGATTTAATCATAAAATCAGTACATAGCACCATCTTCATTTTGGCAGCGGGAATTATTGTTTTCCGTGAGGGCGTCCCAAATATATTTATTATTGCAATAATGCCTGTTATGATATTTGGCTTTGATCTAATTCGACCTCTATAGTTTAAAGCCTGAAGAGCGTGCTGCCTTTTGTAGCTGAGTCTTGAGACTAATTACCGGCAAGGTTGAAAGAGAAAGATACAGTAGTATTTTAGTTATCGATAGAATGTGCTGTAATAATCTAATTCTATTATCCACTATATTTGTGACCCGCCAAGGGAAAAGGGACCTTATCTTCCCAGACAAAATTTTACAGGACAGCAATTTTTGAGGATAGGGTCAAAAAAACACATTTTCTAATTTTTATTGTTTCTTACTGTTTATATGTTTCCAAACAATATTTGGACCATCTTACACCTGAATTTAACTTTTAACATGGTTAAATTATTATTTTTCGAAACCCTTGCAATCTAAAGAACAAGGACCTTGACTTCCCCGATGCTATTCCAACGCTTTGAAGTCAAGAAAATCCGAGAGTTCTGTGAGGAATAAATGCAGGACCTGCTAAGCCCTGATCTAGGAATCATATAATGAAAATATACAGGATCTTCCAAAAGAAGTAGTCGACGACGTAGCTCCTGGTCCAAGTGAAGTTTCAAAACAAATAAAAATGTACTAGAAGGTCAACAAATAAAAATGAAAAGGATCTTCCAAAAGAAGTAGTCGACAACGTAGCTCCTGGTCCAAGTGAAGTTTCAAAACAAATAAAAATGTACTAGCTCAAGTCACGTATATAATGTCATATTTTGTTAATATTTTTATAATAAATTCTTATTTGAGCATAAAATTTTAATTAACTTTAAACTTAAGTTTTTATCATGTAACAAGACATTTTGTCTTTAAGACGTTGTGTTTTTTCATTGCTTCTATATATTTCAGCAACATTTGACAAAAAATACTAACAGTTGACACAAATTCAATGGTGGATTCATATTCTGCTTTAAATTTCTGGCAAAATGATATATAAAACATAACCACTAATGTAAGTAGTAATAAACAAATTCAGGTTAGAAATTTGCAAAACTTTAGACCTCGATTTCCTAAAATTGATGTTTTTAATATTTCAAATTCAAACCTTTTTAACTCAGGTATTTTTTAAGATATCTTGAAAATTCTTTTACCAGTTTGTTTGGTGTTTAATGTAGATTAAGGATATACTAATAACTCAATTTCAAAAAAATGGAAGTTAAGGTCCCTTTTCCCTTGGCGGGTCACAATTGTCAAACTCATTTAGCCCGAACAACTTGACCTAGAACCTTGAAAATTTGCATGGACGTTCTTTTTAAAGTGTAGGCATTAGCTAAAAAAGGTTTTTTTATTCCAAGTTTTGGGGTTTTTTTTGGCGGAGTCAAAGTTCTGAAATGTTCCCATATGAATTTAATGGGCGATCTTTCTTTTAAATTTCCAATTTAATTCAGTCAAGCAGAGGGTAATCAGCTTCACAACGAATATGTTGTCACTGCTGATTTATAATTTGATTCCTTTCATCATGGTTTTGTGTTGTTTTGTCAATCCTTTTAGGTCATACGTACTGAATAAAAATTTCAGTTAGTTGAGGTTTGATCCATTATTAGTTTTATGTCTTATCTGTTTAACCCTTTTACCGCCACGGACCGATTAGATCGGCCTTACATTATGTCGTGAAGTCCGCCAAGGGCTGATCTCAACGGCTGAAACATGCGTCTCGAAGTCCGCCAAGGGTCGATGTGATCGGTTTTGCGTATTTTCTTTGTTATTCGGTTATTTCTGCTTATAAATTCATAAACTGCATATTACTGTAAAGCCAAAGAACCATTCTAAATGGTAAATCTGGGTAAAATTACTTAAAACCTTTTATCTCAACAACAAAAACAACACTGATCAGGTGGGCGGGGCAGACGGCGCCGCGCAACTGATGTACCTTATGTTACCTTGTGTCTAATGCCTTATGTTACGTTTCCAGGGTTACAGCTATTATAAGAATAAGAAAAATATATTTCCAGGGTTACAAAAACAAGTAAAATATAAATTGTAACAATTTCAATGATGTTTTCATGACTGAACAGTACAGAATAACCTACGTTTTACAATTATACAATTTTCGTGAAAAATACACATTTTGTTATTTTTATAGTTTTTAATTTTATTTATGAATATATTGTCTTGAAATTGCTGCTGTATTATCTCAAGATAATTGTGATGACAAAAATAAATAGTTAAAGTATAAAAAAAACTAATAAAGAACCTTTATTATGCTTGAAAATATAAAATACCCCCGTTGCAGCAAACCTGCATACTCAGCGAATTTCAAATGCAAAACAACATATTTCGATCCAACGTAGCGAGATTTGACATGTTTTTGTAAGCCCCATAAGAATAACATGGGGACTGAGTATGCAGGTTTGCTGCTACGGGTATATCAAAACTGGGTGGTTTTAATTCAATATTTAGTAGATCTGACCTAGAAGAAGCCATATACCAAGTTTTACCAAGATATGTTGAGAAATAAGTGAGATATAGAATTTTTCTTATTTTCCCATAAGGTTAACATTGGGACAACGTACTGTGTTTACCACTTTCAATATCTCGGTAACCAATGGACATAGAGCAGTGATTCAAAATACTAAATTGTTTGTTTTTTTGAGCTGAATTCAATGGTGCTAACAAAAATTTGATAATTTTTACTTTTATATGTTAAAAACTCAAAAAACCCATTTTTGGGGAGGTTTACCCCCCTTTACCCCCCCTTCCGGTAGTCCGATCGGGCTGGTTTACGAACTCGTCCGAATAATTACTACTTTACACGTCCATGCCAAATTTCATTAAGATCGGACCATTTTTACGCGAGTTATCGTGCTTAAAGACACATATATATATAGATATATAGATATATAGATATATAGATATATATATATATATTTATGAAAATGGACGAATAGTGTTTTTGGCATCTGGGGACCTCAAAAAGAAAAGTTATGATGGTCTCGGGCTTAGGTCTTACCATGAGACCTACGGTAACAGCTTCTTCCCTATAGGGGAAATTCGCTAAAATCAAAAAAATTAAATGAAATAAAAATTATTTTTTACGGTAACCAAATTAAAAAGCTGTTGAAACTTTTTCAAATGTCCATAGTAATTTAGAAAATTTCAAGACAAACAAAACAAAAAAAAAATTATAGCTCTACCTTTTCTTAAAGCGGAGTTATGATCGTTTTAACAAACGTAAACAAATTTCGTTTATTACGCCGTGGCAGTACTGAGTCACCGCGCCAGCTGTGGGGTCGGCGACCTTCGGCCGGTCAGCTGACTTGACGCTCGGCGGGCTTCGCGCGCTAATGCGCGTATACCAATGGCGGCAAAAGGGGTTAATAATGTAGGTCCCTAAGTTGCCATTGGCTGTTGCGCTATTAATTAACTGTCCTGTCTAAGGAACATGTCGGCCTTATTTAGTAACAAGGCAACTACAAGATCACGCCTTCACACATCTGTCATTCATACCTGGCTTGAAATACCTACCTGGGTAGGTCGCCATTTCAAGCAATGTATCAATCATAAAATGTGCTTCTTTGTTTGAAATTCATTGATGGTGATGGTGATTTTATATTTGGATTTGGATTTTTGCGGACATTTGCCATCACTGATTAGTAAAAAACAAGTTTCACGACGTTTCGGGATCTAGAATCTGATCCCGTCTTCAGGTGGAAGAAAACCAAGAACATAACAAGATTAGTCCCGAAACGTCGTGAAACTTGTTTTTTACTATTCAGTGATGGCAAATGTCCGCAAAAATCCAAATCAAAACATAAAATGTGGCGCAAACTTTATTTAGGCAGCGGTAATTATATTTTTCCCCCATGGCACCCTTGATGTATTGCAATTATGCCCTATAATAGTTTGGCGAGTGGTTTTTCATCGAATTCGACGGTATCCCAGCTTTACATGAAAAAAGTGCTGCAATCTGTGGTTGACCTTTAAAACCATTAATAACCGTCCATATGTTAAGTTGTAAAATAAGTGAATCAAGTTTGAAACACTGACAACAGATAGAGCCACTGTTCCGACCATTAAGCCCTTTATTGTACCAATTTATACAGATCCCTCTAAGTAGGGACATGCAATGTTAATTTTTTTAGTTCCGCTGCCAAAAACCAGATGAGAAATTTGCTCTGATGCATGGAATAGTTCAAGTTGGCTCCGTCGTCTGCACTTCCACTAACTATCCAAAATGTCAAAATGAGCATGTTTGTAAACAAAAATATATTAAACATTATGGTAAAAGATTCAACAATACAAATCAATAACATATAACTTAACTTAAAATACTACAATCAGCTGCTTGAATTCTAAGTCAGCTTGATCCGTAAACTGCTATACCAATAATTCCAATTGGATGAAAAACGAAAATGATGCCATCTCTTTTTCGGCGGCAGGAACTAGTAATTCTTTCATTAGGTGTCCCTACTTATTATACATTGACTGTACTTAATTGATACTCTATTTTACAATTAATTCTGAGACGTAGTGGCAAATCTGCGTGTAAAAACACCTTAAATTTACACATTTAATGTTAAAATTGGTCCAGCTGTTTTTGAGTTTTGACTATGATAAGAAAACCTACACTATCTACTGTGATATAACTGTTTATCATTAAACCTATACAACAGCATAACACATAAACAGACCTCTACATTACGTATACCTTGGTATAATCTTTTTTATTCAGTCCCTTCGTCATGTCAAGGTTAATAATTTTTATCGTGAGCGAAGCCACAGGCAACTGCTAGTATAAGTATAAAATAAAAAGGGGAAGGTGAGATATTATTTTATTCTTTTTCTTCACTGTTGGATTAAAAATCCAATTTATAAATCCAATTACATTTTTTTATGAAAATATTAAAACAACATTTCCAATTGGTGAAGCCTTGACACCTTATTTTATAAAATTAAAAACTTATCAAATTTGGTAGTACAGCCTATAGATGTCAAACAATTTTGTAGACCGGTTTCACAAACTACACAAACTAATATATGTACATTTTCCCAGTATGTATGCATTTTTTAGATCTACCCAAAGTAGATCTACAGGACCAACTGTATGGAAAGTTTTAGGTTAAAAAATGTGCACACATGGACTATTAATGTGGTGCGAAAATCTACATATATTTGTTGGTTTTTGTAGTGCTCATAAACAAGTTTTTAACATCCCGACAATCATGAAAGTGTGCTCCAGTTTTAACATGAAAGTGTGCTCCAGTTTTAATATTATGGATTAATTACATGACTTACACGACTGAAGATGGTTTTTTTTTTGGAGCGGCCAAGTGTAGTGGTAGAATATGGGCCTTCGGTTCCCAGGGTCCCGGGTTCGAATCCTGCCAATCACCAATGGCAATTTGCTAAGTGATAATGCCATAACCTTGAGTGTGTACAATACAGTAGAATCTCGCTAGTCTGACCTCCGATAGTCCGACTCCTCGGTTAATCCGACCATGCCACCAGGGAAATAGGCCTCCACTAGTTCGCCCTCAGCGGGGTTTTCTCATCGCTTAGTCCGACCACGCAATTGGAAATTGATGTTTGTTTACATTTCCGGTGCATTCCTCCGTTCAGCTTGGCTCCTGTCAATGACGTATTACTCATTGGGAGTGCGTATATCGTTCAGTAGAACAATAACATTATTTGGTGTGGTTAGTTTTTTTTGGTCCTAATGTCGTTTTTTACAGTACAGTAGCTTGTTAAACACTCTTAATGCAATTTTTTCTGATCGAAGTACACTTTTTGTACGTTTTCATGTCAATAAAATGAGTTCATCCGATAATCCGACGTTTTTGCTGTTCCGACCATGTACGGAACAGCAAAAAGGTCGGAACCTCAAAATACAGCTAAGAATTTTCGGAACCAGCAGTGGAATGTGCCACCGCTTTGGAATTTGTGCTTTGTGGAATTTGTGGACCTGCTTTGGAATTTTTTCGGTCTTCTTTTGTGCATTTTTTTATGTACGTATGGGGTAGATCTTCTTACTAGATGAATTAACATTAACGGGCCGGGTCCTGCTCGGTCCCGTAAGTTACAGATTAGCGAGGTTCTACTGTAAACTAATTAAGCTGCAGTGCATGTCCATGGAAACTTCTAAGCCTGGCCTTCATCTAGGAAAAAAAAGGTTTTTCATAGGGAACCGATCCCCCCACCGGTCCTCTTCTGATTTGAAACCGATCTCTTGAAACACAAAATTGTTTGAAATCTATAGGGCTGTACTGCCAAATGTGGTAAGTTTTTAATTTTTATAACATTTCCAATGTCGTGAAATTAAATTGATCAAAATTATAGCAATTGAAAATTTAATAGAAAACTACTCATAACAGGAGTTTTTTATAGTTAGATTAGGACATACCCAACCTAAGAACTATTATTGAAAAAAAATTCACTTTTATTGAAAAATATTAATAAGTTTCACCAACAATATGCCGACATTCTGTTTCTCAATTCAATCAAAATTAAAGTTAGTAACGCGCTAAGCCCGATGCTGTTGTGTGGTGGCAGGACGGAGGGGTGTTCACGTGCGGAGCGGGACAGTACGGCCAGCTGGGTCACGGCTCCACCTCCAACGAGATCCTGCCCCGCAAGGTGCTGGAGCTGATGGGCACCACGGTCACGCAGGTCAGCTGTGGCAGGTCAGCCCCCTACCTCTACTTCTTAAAATACAGATCAAATCAGTGGTTCTTATCAATCCTTACGTATTTTGACATTAATCACTGACTTTTCGTATTTATTATGACTCTCCAAATTCTTTAAAAAATACTAGAATTCTAATCACTTACTAGATGAATTAACATTAACGGTCATTTCCATATGTGTAAAACTCAGTTGTTCTTGAAAAATAAAAAAATAACCAAACCTGTCTAAAAGAACTAAATATCTTATGTTTAATTAATTGCTATGTGGTAAAGCGGTCACTCTGACGGTTGTTGTGGCAGGCGGCACACGCTGGCGCTGGTGCCGTCGCGAGGCCGCATCTACGCGTTTGGCCTGGGCGGCGCGGGCCAGCTGGGGACGAAGGCGCAGCTCAACAGCGCCACGCCGCAGGTGGTCGTCGGCCCCTGGCTCTCGCCCTCCGGCGTCTCCATCCTGGAGAACAACAACATCTCCGACTACGTGGTCAAGCGCATCTACGCCGGCGGTGACCAGTGCTTCGTCACCGTCACTCGCCACAAGGTAACCGACCCTACTGCTCTCTACTGCCACTGTATTTTACAACTTTTTAGCATTTCCAAATAAAGTTTCAAATTATAAACAAAGTATACTCTTCTGTACGAAAATGGTGTTATAAAAAACACTAGTATGTAAGTAAATAAACTTTCCGATAATATGTAATAAAATGTCAGATATTAGCTTAAAAGTAATAAATGGGTAAAATAACAATGTTAGCTTTACAAACCATAGTCGTGTTCAAAATTGAACGCAGCATTCCCTAGTTAATTATATTTTACAGATACGTATTAACTTTCTATAAGTGATAAAGTTTGAAATATTTAATAAATTATCATAATTCTTCAACTTAAGTTTTTAATTTTATTACGTAAATTTTTTTACTAGCTGAATTTTGAAATTGTATCTGTTCTTTACTTTATACCTCAAATTATGATGTATAGACTCACCGTCTTAAGCAATCCAGTTCCAAATTTAATATATTGGACAGCTGTTCTTTTGTCCTAAGGGCATCATCAGCAAAATCTTGAGGTTAAAACATTGCAAACCAATGGTTTTTGTTGATATAACTAATAAAATAAAACGAAGTTGAAGACACAACTGACATTTTCACAAACACTAACTTTAAAAGACATATATTTGTTGGGCTCGAGCCTAACCTAGTGCTCGAGCCTAACTAGTGCGGAGTGGCAACGATGGCGTGTGATCTAGAAGGCTGTGGCTAAGCTGTCAAACTTGAGTCGGCCGGTTCTGCTGACCGCGGTCAGATGTCCAGAAGTGAGGTTAGGTTTAGGTTAGGCTCGAGCCCAACAAATATATGTCTTTTAAAGTTAGTGTTTGTGAAAATATCAGTTGTGTCTTCAACTTCATTTTATTTTATTAGTTATATCGACAAAAACATTGGTTTGCAATGTTTTAACCTCAAGATTTTGCTGATGATGCCCTAAGGACAAAAGGGCGAAACAGCTGTCCAATAGATTAAATTTGGAACTGGATTGCTTAAGACGGTGAGTCTATACATCATAATTTGAGGTATAAAGTAAAGAACAGATACAATTTCAAAATTCAGCTAATAAATTAGAGCAATTCCTGGTAAGCCAACAAACCCAACATCAAATTATGAGCTTATATTTTTGGTTTAGTAGTTCTATACTAAAACTTTATTTTTTTACTTTAAAGGGATACCAATAAAAATGACTATCTTATAATATGAAATGCAGATTTTTTACAAAAGATACAGTAGAGCGCCGATTATCCGAACTAATTGGGGATAAGGGTAGTTCGGATAACTGAATATTCGGATAATCGAACATGAAAAGACAACATTTTGAAATTATATATGTATCGTAATTCTTGGTTGTAATAAGGCTAAAAAATGATCAAACAAAAATTACTCACGTAATTTTACCATGAAATCTATCAGAATACATTGATATCCCAGCGCAACGGGAGTTTCGGTTGGCGCGCGAATTTGAATTGCTTGAGAATCATGTTCAAAATATGAATTATTACGGCGTTCGGTTAACCGACGGTTCGGATAACCGACGTTCGGATAATCGGCACTCTACTGTAGTGATTTTTTGTATTTAAGTAGGTCAGTTCTACTTACTCCTGATGTTTTGAAAGGTTTATCAGGCACTGGTTGCCAAATCTATACTATTATAAAGAAGAGGTGGTTTCTTTATGTACGTATGGGGCAAGTGAACTCGAAAAATACTGAACCGACTGGGTTGAAATTTCACACAGAGGTAGATCTTCAACCTGGGAAACACATAGGCCTATTCACTTCCTTAAAATCCCCTCGGACTATGCCCCGTGAACGTCCTCAGTTTCAATGTTTACATTTTAAAGGAATAAAAACATTAAATACCGAAATATAAACAGCTGAGGATACTAAAATTTGTCAGTTCAAAGAGCAGAGGTGAGATCAGCTGTAATTTTCATCGTGAGCGAAGCCACGGGCAAGTGCTAGTCTCAGGTAAAACACTAGATAACCTAAGCTGTGAAGGAATCTCTTTTTGGGAAACAAGCCTCTGCATGTAGTGATATGTTTGCTCTCGGGTCTGGAGGGAGTCTTTAAACAAGGAAGTTAACATAACCAGTTCCCAACAGCAGGAGGTGTTGTTGGTCGTAGTGTTGGAAGTCCTAGATCCAACTCCAAACTCCTTGATGTGGGCAGAACACGTTTTGGTTTGTGTAGATCTCTGAGAGTTTCAAGCTCCTCATCTTTTCAGTTCTCAACAATCTCTGAACTTGGTTGGGCTCATTTAAGTTTTTAGATATCCTTACTCTTGCAGGTATAAAGGTTAAAGCTAATAACAATACGAAATTTAGTTAGACTATTCTCCCAAAACATTAAAATAGAACCATTGGTGTAGGTAAAAAAAAATCAACGCCAAAATCTCTTCCAAGTAAAGCTATCAGTTCAAAAAATTAGTCAGAATTAGCATACTTAAGGCTTAAGGAGATTAAGTACGTTTAAAACTACTTTCTTTTTATCCAATTACTTTGAAATGAATGTTGTTCACTGAGCTTTTTGTGGTTATGTCATTCTGAAGGTCATCTTACATCTTACATCTTTCGTCCTGTAGCGCTCATTGACCCATAGAGAGTGTAGAGCTAGTCAAGTCATGAGCTTGTTAAGTCATCAGTTTAAAGAGGCTCAGAATATGCCTTCTAGAAATTAAAAGATATGCCATTCCCTTATTCGAATATGTCATTAACACAGGATTTATTTGATGCTAGGAGAATACATATGATGTTGATGATTTTCACTGATGATAGATTTCATTACTAAAATTCAGCAACGTCTCGATTTCCAGACGGTTTTTATGCAGTGTTGTAGAGCTAAAATTATCAGTACTGGAGTGGTAAGGTAGCCACCATTATGGAAACTACCTCAAAGATATTTGGCAATTCTTACAAGTCAGGGTGGCCATTGCATCGGGAATTCGGGAAAACCGGGAATTAGCCGGGAATTTTTCAAACCGTGAGAAAACCGGGAAATGACCGTGAATCTCGAGCAAAATCCGGGAAAACGTGATTTTTTAAAGAATAATAATAAGTATCGTAATCAAACCAATATTAAAAGAGTTGACGAAAAATGCAAGATTATTTGCGTCATCTTTATTCTGTGCAACTTCCAAATACAACTACTAATGCGCAACTGCTTGAAGCACATACGCGTCAGTAAAAAGCGCAAGACGGCAATCAGTGTATAGCGCCACACTCATTGTAAAAGCCATTGAAGATTGTTGGTCGACAGGATAGGGTTAATGACCTTGTCTATGTCCAGTCCACCTGCAGCGGAGCAGACAGTAGTGATGATGCAATAGTGCAGTCGAGGGAAGGGAGGGGTAGGCAGATAATGGAACAACAAATTTCTACGTAGAGTTGGGGTTAAAATACCTTTCAGAAAACTTATTCTATGTAAATTTTACATACAGTCAACGTAATCAAGGATCATTAGTGATGAGTACCTAAAAGTGATAACACAATCGCAACTACATATTCTTAAAAAAGTCGCTCTTATACCTCCAAGGGTTAATTTTTATTCTTTTTAATGTTCTTTTCCATAAGAAGACGATTTCATTTGTCTTTATTAGGTATCGATTCTTGATTAGTTGTGCTTTGAATAACCGCAACTCGGTTACAAAACTGATGATGATAAAAACAAACTTATGATTTATTATTCTGTTTTGTAAGCAAGAAAAACAGCCACTATTTCAACGAGCATTAGGCCAATAATATGCCCCAATTTAGTTGTGGCGGTTTTATTGCCAAAACATACAAAGGAACTTGAGTATGGTCCAGTAGTTTGATTCTGTGGACTGTGGATCAATTTTACCGGCAAAGATTTCTGAAAGTAATAACCGCGAGATCATTGACGTACGAAATATACAAGAATTGTATTTTTCAGTTTTTTCAGTATTTTTCAGAATTGTATTTTTAACATTTGGGAAACGGTATTTATTATACCTGCAGCCTGTTTCTAGGAAGTCTGTTTTTTGTGCCGGCCAGATTCGGCTTAGGGAAAATGGAAGATAAGAAAGCGGCAAAAAGTGGCCACGTGTTCATGCGTATTGGCTAGCGGCTCGACGAATGTCGATAAAAGAGTTGGGGTTTATACTGAAGAATGTAATTTTGAAATGATTTATTCATAACGCCGAATAATTATCTTTGTACCGAAGATTTTAAATTGTGTTTGAAATAATTTTGGAGCAGTACCTCACCTTACGTTTTCCTTACTGTTTGTTTTTCTGCAATGAATAGTTAATTAAACTTATACTCGAGGAGTTGGCTTACTGCTCGACTCGAAAACCCACTATTCGCCCGTCCCTATAAGAATTATTAAACGTATAATTTTACCCCTTAACTGCTGAGTAAGTTGACGTGCCGCGGCGCCGATGTGATCAGTGGCGCGGGGTTTAATTACACGATCGACACCAATTTGTGGGGTTATCGTTTCAATGCAGCGAACGCGGTACTGCAGAACTCGTGGCATGGACGTAATTCTAGAAAAATCCACTAGAGTGCAGCACCAAACGATCTGCTACTCATCAGGGTCAACTGGACAGTCATGGAATGGAAAAAAACCTTGCAGAACAGTTGTACCAACATAAATCAGATGGGAACGTCAAATCCGAGTATACTCGGGGGCAGCAGATGCCGAAACATGGGTGTTGCACGAGTTAGCTCGTGTACAGCGGTCGCGGGTTACAGAATACTGCCACGAGCTAACTCGTGCACAGCAGATAAGGGGTTAAAGGCGTCCGATTCGTAAAATAATTTTTGAACCGGCATAGCATTGGCTAGACTATGATTGTGATTTTTGCTGACATTTGCCATCACTTATTATTAGTAAAAACAGTAATGGGAAATGTGCGCAAAAATCAAAATTAAAACAAACTCACTATCACCAAAAATGAATTTCAAACAAAAACTGGCTAGCCTTTTGAGTTTTATCTGTACGTGACCTTGTCATTTGCCATGTGCGGCATGATGACTCGCAAAAATTAGTGATCACATTTTGTGTAGTAAAATTAAATGTTTGATAGATTAGCAAATTTTATGTTCAGAAGGTTTATTCACTGTCACGAATTGGGTTTTATGTTTTCAAAATATCAACTTCAAAAATGGTGTTTAGTTCAACTTTGGTTAGAAGAAATAACATTTGGGAAATCAGTACAAAATCGGGTGCAAGAGTCAACAACTAATTTTGTTTTGTTGTCTTTCTGGTACCGAAGCTTTATCTTACTTCCTTTCATCCTTTCTCTCTTCCTTTCTCCTCCCCCCTCCCCCCACCACACGGATTGCGCGAAATACAGTGTGCATAGCAGGTTGTCATGGAAACCACGTGTTGTCATTGCGTCGGACTGATTGGCGACTGCCACTGCTACTGCGTTGTGAAACGTGAATTCGGGCGGACAGCAATGGGAAGCAAGAGAGGCCAATAGTTTGGTGCGTGCGTACCTTTGTCAAGTTTTCGATCGATATTCATATTTTTGCGTCTTCCTTCACTTATTTAATTTATATGGTTAATAGTTCTACTGCCTTCTACTGCCTTTAACCCTTGAGCGGGCGCTTCACCGGCAAAACGCGAGCGGGCGCATGCGGAGTTTGTAAGGTGCCTTTTTCGTAGAGGGGTAAAAAGTAAACGACTAAGCTGGTAAACAAACGCTATTCGACTCACCCATACATCTAGGTTCCTAAGGCCTATAGGTCAGGCCTACGACAACCCTAAGTTGCACAACACTGAATTACCACTTTATGAAATATCCTGGGTAATAACTCATTTACCAAATCACTGTACGCCATAAAACCACTTTAATTACGATGGCAATGACAGTTATAAATTACAATAGACCACTAAACACTTTGTTTTGTCTTGCATCACCCGAACATAACCCTGTAGCGTTAGTTCAATCATTGAGGGTAGCCATCTTGAGGCTTCTTTTCTCCGACTGGCTACCCATCGATCAGCTGTTTCTTACGTCACGGGGTGAACAGCTGACTACCCCTACTTTGGGAAATCCAGGAGGGGAGAGGACCCGGACTGGGCTCCTCGTGGCGATTATTCGTTGACCAGCCGCCGAGACGTACACGACTCGAGACACGACGCTCGACTCGACGACGGTCAAACACGATACGGAGGTACGATTCCCTCGCCATTTACGTTTCGTTGCTTAACGTTTAGCTTTACCAATACGTTTGTCGACCCGGCTCACGGAAATATTTCGATTGAGACGAAATTACGGACTTTTAGACGAATTTACGTCCTCACGAACCTGTCCGAGGTTGTCGTGGGCGATCTTTCTTGAATAGTCGTATAGCTTAATTCACGTCCTTGTTAGGCCTAGCCTTTTTACCTTTACGAAGATACCGTATCATTAAATACTAGAAGATTTTGGCGCATTTTCTCAGTGCAGTAACTTATTTTTTCATCTTCTCCGTACTTGCACTCACGTCGAGACAGGTTACGGACGCCACGGTAACCCAATTAATAAACTATTAATTGGGTGACGGACTGCGCGGTTACGAACAATGTTCGGTTGGACCTTACGCCTACGAATAAACCCCGGAAAGATTTAATTATATTCTTCACGATTTCCGTGAAGAGTCACGGGCCACGCTACAGCTATAAGCCTAGCCCGTGATAACCCAAACGGTTGGGTGCAGCCTCTTGTTCATTGTAACCCTTTAACAAGGGAGGGTGTGAACAGGGGCTAACGTTAGAACAATTTCTTCGCGCGACTTGGTCGTTCCGTCGTTCTAGGCAAAATTATTTCATTTTACGAGGGCGAGGATGAGGCAACTCGTTCTTTGAACTGTATCGCTGCATCCGGTTGCTCTGAGCCCTGCGTAAAGTAGTCGCGAGAGTTGCCCCACGATTACTTTTTTCGAAATTATAGCGAACCCTGGAATTAGCTCCTTCTGAGCGATTCCGAGTCTTGCTCACGGTGACAGATTTCTCGGGGTAGGAGATCACGTGAATATTTCCTTTGACCCCCGAAAATTACGTCACATTTCTGGCGCCCGAACATTTGGACTCGTTGAAAACGATATTCGAAAATGACGAAATTCCCGAAGGCAGCCTAGATCGTCACGACAACCGACTCGGTGAGTACAAGGCCAAGCACCTTGCCAGTCATTACCTTATTACCTTATTACCACGCAGCTGTCGTTGACCAGAGTTATCTGGATAGACTTTGTCACAATATATCAAACTAACTAATATTTAATTTAATCAACATGGCAGCCAGCTTAGATATCGAAACCATGTGGGCCGATCTCAAAAAATTCATTGATTGAGTCATGCATGCCCCGGCTACTGCTGCAGTCGTGTGCGGCAGCCAAACGCTGACCACAACCACGACCACGACGACAACCTCCCAGTTAACCCCGGTAACCGTGGGTGAGCACGTGAGGTCGCCATTTGACGACTCACGTGTTGGGTGGATTCACGAGGTCAGCAAGGCCGAACTCGTCGCTGAGATGGCACGATTTGGCCTACGAACGGACGGCAACGTCGCTGAACTTCGCTGAACTTCCAAACTTCGAGTTTTGGAAAAATCCTTTGGGATCGATCGGCCACTTAGCCGCAAACGCCCCGGTGACCACCACTGAGACTTTCGTGACGGTACCGCAGCTCTCGTACGTGGGTCTACCTGAGGCACAAACGGTAGACGGGGTGCCGTTGACGTCTCAGAGCGTGCAGTGGCCCCCATGACCGCTCCGGCCCCCGTTGACGAAACCGCTAGCGTCCGGGAAATACTCGGTCTTCCACCGCACGCGGATTCGGAGACTGTGAGGTGGATTTTGACTTCGCTCGTGAGGAATTCGGTGACCTTGGGTGGAGCCGTGACGATTCACCTGGCATCGTCGTACAACCCTGGTCACTTCGATGTGCGAACGGCCCCTTGGTATGACACTACGTTCAGCGGTCGCTATCGTGAACCGCGAAACTGATCAAACATTCTGTGAAACCTCTTCTGAAACCTCTCGTGCACTTAATTAACACTTCATTAATCACGGGTGTCTTTCTCTCGGAACTCAAAATCTCGAAAGTAGTACCGATTTTTAAAAAAGGAACCAAAACTGACCCAAATAACTACCGGCCAGTATATGTGCTTCCTGCAGTATCAAAAGTTTATTAACGAGTTATGCTGAACAGATTAGCTATTTTTTTGGAAGAAAATAACCTTTTTGATAAAGAGCAGCACGGATTCAGGAAGGGCAAATGGTGACCACTGCTTTAGTTGATTTTACTGAGTCAATCATCGATTCAATAGATCAAGGTGAAAAACCTATCGGTATTTTTATGGATCTCTCTAAAGCTTTCGATACTATTTCTCACAGTATTTTGCTTAAAAAATTGAACACTTTTGGTATCAAAGGTAGAATTTTAAATTGGTTTAATTCTTACCTCAGTAACAGGTCTCAATTTGTAGAAATTTCATTTTTTCAAAACAACCAAATTACAAAGGTAAAATCAAAATCATTAAAGGTGCTGCAGGGAGTACCTCAAGGTTCAATACTTGGACCGGTGTTATTTCTGTGTTATATTCAAGGGTTTCCTAAAATTTTAGATAATGTCCCAGGCATTAAAAGTGAGTTAATTCTTTATGCAGATGACTCTAATATGATTATTTCATCCAACAATATAGATGATTTAGAAAAAAATAGCCAAACTCAAATCTCAACAATTCAAAAATATTTAAAAAATAATGACTTGTTCTTAAACTTGGATAAAACAAATTTTATTGGTTTTGAAACAAAGCAAAATAGAAGCACTGTTGTACCAAATATTGTTAGTGAAAACATTAATATTAATCAAATTCACAATACAAAATTTTTAGGATTAGAAGTTGATAGTAACTTAAGTTGGGACTTATTAAAAACATTATTAAAAAAATTCACTCTGGAATAAATATGTTGAAAAGAATGTCTCAGCTGTGTAGTTTTTCTGTTTTAAAAACTATCTACCACGCTCATGTACATAGTCATATTGCTTATGGGCTTTGTGTTTATGGGGGAACCAGTAATTACAACCTCAATAAAATTTTACTTCTCCAAAAACGGGCTATAAGAATAATCTTGAAGCTAAAGTGGGATGATCATGTAAGGGACCATTTTAAAAATTTAGAAATTTTGACAGTATATGATCAATATATTCTTGACTATGTTATCTACATAAAAAGCAACATTCATAATTTTGATTTCCGCTCTGAATGTCATTCCTATGACACAAGACATAAAAACAAAATTAATATTCAAAAACACAGACTTTCTTTTTTTACTAAGAAAGCTAGCTACATGGGTACTAAATTTTGGAATTTGTTACCATTAGAAATAAGGGATATACAAAACCAACTTAAATTTAAGGGAAAATTAAAATCATTTTTGATAAATAATCCGCATTACTCGTTGGAAGAGTTTTATACTATGAAACAATGAAGGAATTTCCAGTTTTCAAAGTAAAACTGTGTATTAGTAAATAAGGCTATTGATTGTAAATAAATATTGACACTATTTTATGTACATTGTGTACTATATAAATAAAGATATTTGAATTGAATTGAACCGGCACCGCTCGTGGACTTGCCGGTGAGACCGACGCCGTTCGTGACCCAGGCACTGGGATATTCGGCCGATGCTACTGCGATTTCCGGCCCTTTCGGTACAACGGGGTGCTTCGCGCCAACGTACCCGCCGGTTAGCCAGCCACTCTACTACGCTCCGTGCACGTCGGCAAGTAACCCCTACGTCCGGGGTGGCCGGCCACCAAGCGACACCCCATCGCTATGTGACCGGATCCGCAAATGGAACTTGCGTTTCAACGGTAAGAAAGACCCGATATCCTTCCTTGAAAGACTCGAGGAGATGATCGAGGCGTACAGGGTCAAGCACGATGAGATGCTGAAGGCGATGCCCGAGCTGCTAACCGGTATGGCGCTGCTTTGGTACCGGAATATGCGGAGCGCATGGAATTCGTTCCCGGATTTTAAGCGGTGCTTCGAGGCTCAGTTCCTGCCTACGGGCTATCACCACAGCCTCGACGAGGAGATTCGAAAACGAACTCAGGGTGACCACGAGCCGATCCGCAGCTACGTGGTAGCGATCTCAACCCTGATTCGCCGGAGTGGAACCTTCTCGGAGCAAGGGAAGCTCGACCTCATATATTGTAATATGAGGCCCGAATACAAATTGATGGTCCAGCGGTCCGACTTCACCACGGTAGAAGGGTTGATGGCAAGGGCCGAAGATTACGAGGCTTACATGCGTAGCCGCCAGATCTTCCGTCCTCCACCGTCGCCATCAGTCGCTCTCGTTCCGGAGACCGCATACCAAGCCTCCAAGCGCAAGACCGACACGTACGATAGCGCGGCCGTCGACAAATGGAGCCGTGGGAACGAGGCTAAACCCGAGGTGGAAGTTAGACGTCAGTCTAACGCAACCTCAGGGTGGGGCCGTAACCTGCGGTCCGATGCTGGTGAACACCCAGCGCATCGCTCTTCTCCGCCATGGGAGAACCGGCGATCCGGATCTGCACGAGCTTCTAGATCCCCGGCACGCAGCCCAGGCAGAAGCGGTCTGATCTGCTGGAACTGCGAAGAGGCAGGGCACCTGTTCCGTGACTGCCGTAAACCGAAGGTACTTCGGTGCTTCCGGTGCAAACGGGAGGGTGTGTCAACCCGCCGGTGCCGCTGCAGGTCGGGAAACGGGAGAAGGACTCAGTCGACCGGAGGCCATCTGAGTCCAGCGTCCCGAAATGAGGAACGACCTCCAAGGAACGCGAGCGATGGACCCGCTGGCTCGACGTCATAAGAACGTCCACCGGCGGAGTCAGGAATACCCAGGCCACCGACGACCGACCTTTCGTGGACGTTTCCCTCTCCGGCACGGTATTCAGAGCCCTCGTCGATACCGGCTCTGCCGTTAACCTGATTGGGGATCAGGTGGGAAGCGCTTTACGTTCCTGGCCTCACGACAGACATGGTTTTGGGGATGGGGTGTATTACGGACGTCAACCTCATCCAATTCCATCCGGAGGTCAAACGTTCCTCGGGGCTAGACGAAGAGCCCTTCCGAGCGGTGAGTGCCCTGAGCACGTTAACCGCTGACGAGGACACGAGGCTTGCTGAGTTCCTTGGACACGAGTTGCCGTTGTTCGACGCGGTTGAGGGACAAACTACGTTGGCCGAGCACACGATCCGCTTGAAGGAAAACGTAGTCCCGATTAAACAGCGGTACTATCCGAGGAACCCCGCCATGCAATCCATAATAAACGAGGAGGTGGCGAGTTTTCCTCGAAGACGGGACCGCCGTCCGGTTGAGGCCAAGCCAGGCGCTTCGTCTTGTGAACGGCCAGTGAAATCCCTGCAGGCTATTTGTTTTCGATGGACAATGATTTTTTTTTCTGCTGCCCAAGTTGTTTTCTTTTGGGTTTCCCCTGCATGGCATGATACTTTGCTTTGTTTGCTTTTGCTTGTAGCGAATGTTTTTTTCGCTTTTCGCTTGCTGCTGTAAATATAAACAAAATTGTTTGATTTCGTTTTCTTTCTGAGTAGTCGTTGACCCCTAGCGCCTTTACCCCCTCAAGTATGAGACTTTTTTTTACTGTTTTTTTGTCGAAGTGGGTAGGGGGTGTAAGGTGCCTTTTTCGTAGGGGGGTAAAAAGTAAACGACTAAGCTGGTAAACAAACGCTATTCGACTCACCCATACATCTAGGTTCTTAAGGCCTATAGGTTAGGCCTAGGTCAACCCTAAGTTGCACAACACTGAATTACCATTTTATGAAATATCCTGGGTAATAACTCATTTACCAAATCACTGTACGCCATAAAAGCACTTTAATTACGATGGCAATGACAGTTATAAATTACAATAGACCACTAAACACTTTGTTTTGTCTTGCATCACCCGAACATAACCCCGTAGCGTTTGTTGACAATCATTGAGGGTAGCCATCTTGAGGCTTCTTTTCTCCGACTGGCTACCCATCGATCAGCTGTTTCTTACGTCACGGGGTGAACAGCTGACTACCCCTACTTTGGGAAATCCAGGAGGGGAGAGGACCCGGACTGGGCTCCTCGTGGCGATTATTCGTTGACCAGCCGCCGAGACGTACACGACTCGAGACACGACGCTCGACTCGACGACGGTCAAACACGATACGGAGGTACGATTCTCTCGCCATTTACGTTTCGTTGCTTAACGTTTAGCTTTACCAATACGTTTGTCGACCCGGCTCACGGGAATATTTCGATTGAGACGAAATTACGGACTTTTAGACGAATTTACGTCCTCACGAACCTCCGAGGTTGTCGTGGGCGATCTTTCTTGAATAGTCGTATAGCTTAATTCACGTTCTTGTTAGGCCTAGCCTTTTTACCTTTACGAAGATACCGTATCATTAAATACTAGAAGATTTTGGCGCATTTTCTCAGTGCAGTAACTTAATTTTTCGTCTTCTCCGTACTTGCACTCACGTCGAGACAGGTTACGGAGCACGTGCTACGCCACGGTAACCCAATTAACAAACTATTAATTGGGTGACGCACTGAGCGGTTACGAACAACGTTCGGTTGGACCTTACGCCTACGAATAAACCCCGGAAAGATTTAATTATATTTTTCACGATTTCCGTGAAGAGTCACGGGTCACGCTACAGCTTTAAGCCTAGCCCGTGGTAACCCAAAACGGTTGGGTGGAGCCTCTTGTTCATTGTAACCCTTTAGCAAGCGAGGGTGTGAACAGGGGCTAACGTTAGAATGATTTCTTCGCGCGACTTAGTCGTTCCGTCGTTCTAGGCAAAATTATTTCATTTTACGAGGGCGAGGCCTGAGTGATTCCGAGTCTTGCTCACGGTGACAGATTTCTCGGGGTAGGAGATCACGTGAATATTTCCTTTGACCCCTGAAAATTACGTCACAAGTTTTACCCCGCAACACTAGATTGCACAAATTTAACCCATTTTACTTGTTTTATAACGAAATATTGTATTTAAATGTTGACAAACTTCATTAGGAATCACATTTCATCGCCGATTCAATTAATTGTTCAACTTAATAGATGTAATATTTCAATTAAACATAGTAAGTAATTTTCTAGTATAAAATATGTATTAATTATTATTTACATTTTTGGACTTTTCCTCTCGCTTCTTTTTATCGAAAGCAAAAGGAAAAGTCAAAAAAATTAATAATAATTACAAATTCATTGCTATTATGAATATTTAAAATAGGTATCAGTGTCTGTGTAACGGGAGAGGGCGCTCCGCAAACTGAGACGGCATCTCTGAACGCATACAACGAGCACCAACGAGCGGCATATAACGAGGTACCAAGGGGGGGGGGGTATAAATAGCTTTAGGAAATTCCTTTAATGAGGGGCTTAAAGTACGGAGCCGGACACGACCGCCGACAATCATTATGTCTGTTTATTTTAACATAAAAAACACGTGCGGAGGAAAACTCCACGTGCGCACGCTCGAGGGTTAAGTATCGAATACGATAAGAAAATAATTTAATAATTATCTGTTAGGTGTCATACAATGTACGGTACATTACAATATACATTTGGATTAAATTTTACAATCACAAGTTGGTTTTGACAAAAACCTTTGAGGACTATTTATTTTCAAGTATTTTTTAACCGTTCTACGGCGGACAGTCTGCCGCAAGAGTAGAGGATCAATGCTGATTTGCCGTCCACCATGCATGTTTTATTGCCTTGTATTTGCGTGTTCTGACTCATTTTTGATTTACTTCTTTTTGAATTGTTGATTAGAAAGCATTATTGGTTCCGTGATTGGGTTGACCTTGACTCTTCAGCCAGTCACTGAAATTTAAAAATGCAAATTTTGAAATGCTGTTTATTTAGTGCATATTTAAGCATTAATCCAGCGTTAAACAAGTGATTTCGGCGTGAAATATACGGGAATTATAGTCTGATTTTGTTAACACCCTGATTGTACAAATGGCCAGTGGAAACTCATCTTGCCTCAAGCATTTATACCCTTTTTTAAATATGTTAATTATCAGGCTATTCTGTTTTTTCCACATGGTTGATGGATTTTAATAATAAAAGACATTGTTTACTCTGCTGTCACCAACTGGGACGGCTATTATGGAGTTAATTTGCCACCGGGAATACGGCCGAAAATACCCATGAAAACCGGGAAAGAACCGGGAATGGAAGAATTGTTTTGAGTGGCCACCCTGCAAGTGGTTGGGAATGGCTGGGGTGTGGGGGTTTGCAGTCAATCAGTTATCATTATAGACTACATAATCACCATATAAGCAGATCAAATAAATTTAAAAAAATTAATAGAATCAGATTAAGATTTAAGTTTTGTGTTCTTTTATTTTCTACATGTCATTCAGTGCTAGTGGGAACTAAAAACATTTTGTTCCTATCTGATCGTCTGCTTGGCATCAGAGATAAGTCATTGTGGCAACATAGATTATGATAGTATAACTTCATGAAAATATTAAAATTAATTTTTGGTCAGTAGTTAGGGTTTAAAAAATTTTATTTCATACCGACTTGCGAATTTTAGTTTAATTTATTATCAAATTTCATATAGCCCAAAGTTGAGACTAAAGGTAGTCAATTCATGAATCCTGGACATGATTTACAAGGTGGCAGGTAGATAAACTGGAATGGAATAGTCAGTTTTTTTGATGTTGTACTTCATTCTTATAATTGATTACAAAAAATGCAACACCTATCGATTGATTAATTGTGTCACTCAACATTTAATATGTTCGTAGTATTCGTAAGAATATTTTAGTTTTGACTGTTGGTACTGATAATCGACAAACAGCTGGCTGTGGTAGTGGTCAGCGAATGGTGAATCGGTTAGTGCTATTATTGTTGTGATAAAGTTTGGTTTTGTAATGATAATAATTGTTGTTACTTTCGTAGTTTTTTGGATGATTTTGTTCACTTATCAGTTTTTATCTTGATTCACTATTGTACTAAAAATTATTAGGCCTAGACAGATAATTACAATTTCCGTCTATTATTTTGATTTAATTTCTTAAATTAGCTATAGTTGTATTTAATTCCTGCGAATGTAATTATTTAACTATTTTTGGCCTGACCCGATTTTGGCCCAAGACCCGAAGGCCAGAATTAAACCCGAACAAGTCTGGCCCGCAGACCCCTGAAGATCATGTGCAGGCCATATAACTCTCAATAGCTTAAGTAGTGATGGTTCACACTGAATCTCAAATCACAAAAGTGCTGAAAACTTGGAAAAGAATCAGTTTGAAATTCAACAATCGATGATGAAACTGCAAAGTGCAAGACAGGGCAAAATTCATCTTCCACGATAAGACAGCAAGATTGTCTTCGACGCCGTTGTTTGACTTGAACATTTAGATGCTTCAAAATGTAAAGAGGAGAATTTACCAAAACACCATGTTTACTTTGTTTACAGTGATATAATAATGTTTTGTTGACCACAACAAAATTATGAGCTCATTCACCCCAATGGCCGGGATAAGCACAGCTAGGCAAATACAGAGCTGGAAAACCAGCTTTTACCACGATCCAGTGACAAGTTTGTGTTTACCACAACACACCGATGAGTTCATTACCTGCGGCGTTTTGATAATGATTTTGTTCACGATTATGTGTAAAATTTGTAGCATGGATAAAAGAACCATGTTTTTCTATGATGACACTTTTTAGCTGTTGTTTTTCTAGATCATGCAGGAGGAAGTTGCGGCGAAGCGCCACTCTGGCTCTAAAAGCTGTGCCACTTCGGCCCGATCACACCACTTGTGGTAGGGGACAAATCAGGATACACTTGAAAATCTGGTCAATCTGTCACAATGATGACACCCCTTTAATATTGATTGATCAATAAGTGGAAGAATAAATTATTCCAACAAATTTTATTCTTTTAGGTTTAGTTGATGATATGAGTTTTTTACTCATAAATAGCTGACTTTTATGAAGAACGTTTCACACTTCGACCACATTTTATTAAGTCAACATGCTGAGAAGGGAGCTGAACCAATAAACATGAATTTAAAACCATGGCTGCCAAGTAATCTAATAATTGAGCCCTTTCTGTATGGGTGATGTTGAAAATGTTTTTCACTTTGTGGTAGTTTGCCCTATATTATTGGAAATGTGGGGGATCATTTTTTGTTTAATTTAGGATCAATATTTTGAGTTCCTTATTAGCCAGGATTAGAGGGCTTTAAGCAGATCTTTAATAGAAGCTTGGGCTAAAAGATAGGACCTGATCTAATAATTTAATTACTAACCAACCCAGATTTGATGATTAAACTAAATGAAAGCATAATAAATCAATCGACAAAAAATAATTAAAAATCAGTCCTAAATTTTGAATTTTACTTTTTTTCAACCTTTCAATATTTTTTCATTACATCATTTCATTTCTTATATCAAAAATGTATATATATCAAAAATGTTTTCTCACTGTTCAAGTAAAATCCAGCCACAAAAGACGGTCCAAATGACCATCGCTGTGATTGTGCTAGGCAGATTTTGATTATTTTGTACCTAAACTGTCTTGAAAATTAAATATACTTTTATATTCATTGTAAACATTTTAAATTTTAATCATAGTTTTGTAATCAAAAGGGTTAAAAGTACCGTTCCTTCTTAATGTATCAAATATCTTTTTCAGGATCAAGCTTTATCCAATAAAAAGTTGAGTTTGAAGTTATTATCTCCCAGTCCAAAACGTGCAAAATTAGAACAGGTATAGATTCAAATATAAATCATAATTATAGGATCATAAGCTTTAACATTATTTGCCCAGATGATGTTTTCTTAGAGGTTGTGACTTCCATTGTCAATAGATTTTTGTACCTGGATTTAATTTTTTGTATTCTGTACAGTCTTCATTATTTGGATCTCCCTTCATCATTCTAGGTGTGGTATGAGTATTTATCAGTGTGTTCCTTAGTAAACTGTTTCATATCAGTGTCAGTTTTTTTATTGTTTTCTGTACCCAGAGGCTTGATTCTGGCGGTTGATCTTGCTGTGTCAATCTCATCAAGGGCCCAACCAGGTTGAAGATTTCATAGTTTTGCCAAGATATGGTATCCTTCTGGAGTTAAGTTAGTTTACATGTGGAAGTTGCTAAAGTTAATTTACATTGCTCAGTGGGAACCAGAAGCATTGCAGGCCCAAGCTTGGATAGTGGATGGATTTATGTGAGTTACTTGGCTAACCTTTTGTTATAGCACCTCATGTTTACCCTCTGCAAGACATATTTTAATTTGATTGTTGAAGTATATTAGTGGGCCGTTGGGCAAGTGAGCGTATACCTTGTTGTCTTAAACAAGTAAATTTTGAAAACTTTAATATCAAGAGGTTGGTTTATGTCCAATTTACTCCCTCTGACTATTCAGGGTCAGACTTAAATGTACAGTATAATAAAAACACTGATATGTATAATGTTACATGTGAATTAATTTGGGTGTTAGAAACAAAATTTTTTAAGTATTTCCTCATCAATTTTATTAAATTAATTTCCTTCATAGTCTTCAACTAGTTTACAATTAGTCTCTAAAGCAATTAGATTTTTTGGAGATTCATTTGTTCTCTCTGGCCCAGGCTACATTACCTGTCATCGTGTAAAGTAGGCCTACTTCAAAAATATTTTTTCATTTGAAGACATAAATTTTAGTTTCTGATAAGGTGAAAGTTTGTGTTTAAAAAGTATATTGGTGTCTACTTTCAGTTCAGTATTTTATTTACTTTTTCAATATTTCTTATGATTTTAATTTTTGTTGTTATTGTACTTTTTTTCTAGTTACATCCTTGTTGGGATCCAAACAAATCTACAAAACTTTATGCAGTAGCTGTTTGTTATTCAGTTACATTGTTCAGTGCTATCGATACCTTGAGACTTTTTGTCCACCAGTTGGCATTTGGATTCAGAAATTCCGTAGTTAAAAATATTTCAAAGGTACATATGAATAGGCATTTTAATTTTCACCTTTCCAAGACTACACTTCCTTTTTTACCATTCATCCTTAATTCCCCCAACCTAGATTGCCTCAGTGTTCGTGACTTCCTATAGAGCTAACAGCTAAGGGATTGTGTAAGGTTACGTCTTAGTTTTAATGAAGGCAATAGGTTTATATGTATTGTCTGTACCGTATAACATGAACTAAAATGATTTTTTGCCATATGCAATTGAATGTAATGAATAATATATGTTGAACAGACAATTTTTTTACATTTTGTGACTTATTTCAAAGCAGCATATTGAAGAGGAGCTGGAAGATAATGTAAATACAATTGTAGATAGATATCGTACTGTTAATACAGAAAATTAAAGCAGTGTAGTGTTTTGTTTTATTTTCTGTATTAATTGCATGTAAAATATGAAGTGTAGTTGTTAAAGTTACTGAAAAATCCATGTGTCTATACCTTTTAGTTTCCTGAATTCACTAACACTTCAATGGTTGGTAGTTAAGGGTTGGTCAGTTACACTGTTACAGTATGAGCCTCACATATGTCAGGTTACAGTATGATGTCAACTTAAGCTCACTAATGATGAAAGTGGTCAAAACATTACTAACCAAATATTCTTTTAAGCCATAACTCACAGCTGATACTTGTGTTACCTTGAGTGGAAAGGTCATTACAGTCGGCCCAAAGTTTGTGCGTGCACATTCAACATATTTGTGGCAAGGAAGGAGAGGGGTTCCTTATCTAAAACATTAGGCATATCAGACTTAACAAATTGAATAAGCGAATGGGAGAGTAACACTTTTAGATTTTGACAAGAAAAATAAACCAACTATTTCCAGCTCTAATAATCTCTGCTTACTTGCATCAGCATTAAGTATTAGCTTCTTTCAAATATGTTAGTAGCAATTTTCTCATGCTCACAAAAACTTTGGACCAACTTAAGTTCCTGTAACAGAAAACAAAAGATTGACATTTCCAAGAAACATCAGGAAAGGAGCAGTCTGGATGTTTATCATTCCTACTGATAAAAAATTTGTGTAAAGTTAAAATAATTGTTGTCTATCCTGATTTCGGATTTGAGAGACTAAAATCTGTAAATAGTTTCCTAGTTATTGTTTGAAAATGTATGCAAATCCACGGTTATTTGGAGAATTATTACTTAGACTAACAGAGTGTAACTGGTTTAAAACAGTGATGTTATTTAATTATAAAGCCATTTTATTGCAATAAACTTTTTTTCAAAATTTTTTATGCTATATTCATTTTAAGACAGCTTTGCTTAGCTGCTAAACATGAAAAATATGCAAGTATTATGTGCAAGTAAAAAAGTCAAGAAAGTCAAGAATTTTACTGAAATTTTAATTGCAGCTGTACCCAGTTTAATGGGATAAAATTGGGGGAGTTCCTGAATGGTTTGCTAATCATTAGGGGTGTGCGAATAGTGATTTTTAAACTCAAGCCGAGCCGAGCCGAGCTTTTTCAAAAGTTTTCGAGCTCGAGCTTTTTAACAACCACCAAATTATGAAGCTTGATTTTAATTTCAAAAGATACAATAGACTAATGTTTGCATATGCAAGTAACAGGCATACCTTAAGTGCATACCTTAAGTGAATGCCAGCTCAAAATTAGAAAGCTTATCTCCAAAACAAGTTAATGATCTGACAGGTTCATCAATATTTTGTATTATGTTATATAAAATTGATCAAACTGGCTCAAAAAATAATTTATGAAGAAAAATAACAAATTTAAAATCTACATTTATAATTTGACTCCCCAATTCCACAATACTTTCTCTATAAAATATATAGTTAAACTTACATAATCATTCTAGTTACATAATAGGTACTACAAAATTAATTTCTATAGTTGAATGGAAAGGTTTTAAAATGATTATATCTTAGAAAAAAAATATTTTCTGACCCACTGTGCCCCGGCCTAGTCAATGGCTCCGTGTGCACCGCGCGCGTGGCGGAGACAGACCTGTACTGCGTTGCCGCACTGTGTATGAAACAGAGCAACTTCGGGTAGTTCAGTTCCTGCGTCGCGCTTTTGCTCACGCGGCTGGGTCAGTACTAACCCATTCCTCGGTACTATCGTCATGACGTATGTGTGTTAGTTATATTATATCATTATTATATATTAAATTATATCTTTAATAAATAGTTTAATTAAATAATATAAAGATTTTTTGTGTGATTAGTGGATTTTTCAATTTTTTCCATTCCTTATGGGACATTACTGACCCAAGACTTTGACGACACCAAATGAAGTCAAACATACTTCCGGGGAATTTTTCCACCCTAGTCAACTTTTTTACCTTTATGTACACTTGCAAGAAGTTAAGTTTATAGTGTAATACAACTTTTTTTGTATAATATGAGAATTTTTTTAATTTGTCTGTAATATAATGCGGGTGGGTCAGTACTGACCCATAACTTTGACGTCACCATTTGACGTTTTAAATACTTCAGGGGAATTTTTGCACCACATACTGTAGGTGAGATGTGGTCCGTCGGGCTGCACTTCTTGATGTTTTCGCAGGAGCGCTTTCGGCGTCTTGCCATTTTCAACTGCTACTCCAGTTGAGTAGCAGTTGAAAATGGCAAGACGCCGAAAGCGCTCCTGCGAAAACATCAAGAAGTGCAGCCCGACGGACCACATCTCACCTACAGTATGTGACATCGGCGCACGGACCTCAACACCATCGTTGGATTTTGCACCACAGTTTTTAACTCACCTTATATAAAGGCAAGATTTTATGGAAACAAAATTTTCAGCACCTGGTGAAGGTTCACCATTTTTTTCCCCGCAGTGAATGTGTTAATGTTCACAAAGTAAAGATGATTACAAATGGCAGTCCCAATTGTGGCATAATATTGATGGTTAAACTTGTTATTTCAGAATATGAATGAAATGATATTTAATAACAAAAATAATTTATTGTCTCCTAAAATTAATTGCATTTCTAAGCTTTTTTTAAGAAAATTATGTACGGTTTAAAAATATAGAAAGAAGAAAGATCAGAAATTAGGATGGAATAGAGGGAAAGAAAGAAACAGCTACCTCTCTCACTCCTTATCAGTGGCCAGGGAGGGGTAGGGGTGGAGGTTGTTAACTCCAAGCCCCTATCCCAGTTTTTTGTGATTGTCTGACTCAGTGCTACCGTGGTGGGATAATTAGGAGATAAGGAATCCTTACTAAGAAACTAAAAAATAAAAACTACTTGTCATACAACTATAAATGACGGCTCATATTTTTTGTCTTATTTTTAAAATCAAATGAAAACAAAATGAAACTAGTACCGTTAAAGAGATAAGCCATGATAAAACAATAGACTTTATTGCTGTATTTTGCATTTCTCCAAGGTCAAATAAATATAGCTCCGATTTCCGTCTAAATTGAGGTAATATTTCTTGTTACCTGTCAATATCCTTTCCTTATCACTAGGGAATATTTTTTGTTTATGTTTTTCTTGGGAGGGAAACGTTCTTCCGGTTTACTGTGTCCAAAAATATACCGCAATAATTATCTTTCTGATAAGAACTCTCTTATCAAAAGCTCGGCTTGAGTGTCCAGCTTTTTTGAAAAAAGTCGAGCCGAGCCGATACTGAAAAGCTCGACCAGTCGAATACTCGCACACCCCTACTATTAATTTATAAATTTATAATTGTAAGTTTATAAAAACTGGTAATATTTACAAACTCA
Organism: Flexamia atlantica; assembly: GCA_035578135.1. NCBI lineage: Eukaryota > Metazoa > Arthropoda > Insecta > Hemiptera > Cicadellidae > Flexamia > Flexamia atlantica. Next base: position 144,195,563 of record JAQJVK010000001.1, on the reverse strand, counting down.
ATTAGAAAATAAAACTTTCTTGGATTTTTCCTATGTTTTCCTGTAATTTATCTAATCATCCGTTCCAGCTAGACTAGGTTCAAACAGAGCAAGGTCCAGCTGATCAAGGTTCTTTTGAACTCATCTATTTCAAGTATGGTAAATAGATGAGTTCAAATAAGGGTAGCCTTATTTCAAGTAAAAAGGCCTTGCTGTATGATATATAATTTTTCATAGCAAATACAGTTTGTTTTTATAATTTTCTCTGTTTAATGATCCCTTCACTCTTGAATGCCGTCCTGGGATCAGTCCGTAGAAGTGCTATACACAGTGCTGTTGCTGGGATAGTGTGTTTGGATTACCTATGAGTGCTGGATGAGGCAATTGCCCTCAAACTCAACATGCTTGCAAAGCCAGTTTGCCACCAGTGAACAGAATGTTGCTTGTTGCAGGACAAGGTTGCCCCGGAGGACTTGCGGGTCTTAGACGAAGCCTCCCAGATCCTCACCCTCAAGCCGGACAAGCTGGCGGCCTGTCAGAAACAACCCGTCAACTCCCCAGTGGACCAGGACCTCCTCACGTACGTAAAAACCTCGGGTGTCAAGATACCAAATAATAAATTTGTCTCAAACAATGGAATTTTTGCCAACAAGTGACCTCAAAACAAAAAATTAAGAACTCTGGTTTAGGTCTTTTCACGTCACCTTCAGTAGTAGTAGCTTCTTCCCTTTGGGGGAAATAACCTGAAAGATATGACTTCAGCCTAACAGTTGTGTTACATCTGATGTAGCTGTGTCTATTTCAGCTGTGGTTTCTGTAATATAAACATATTATGTAAGTGAAATCATAACTCTACGTCACAAACAAAATCACCTGTTAAGAAGACAGAACACTGTTCTTTTTTCTATTCGTCTTGCACTATTGTATATATTGTCAGAATATTCTCAAATATAATTTTCTTCCAATACCAACTGGCGATTATTGACCTCAAAACATGCCTGAATTGATCTTGTCACTAAAATTAATACTTTAAAATTATAAAACTAATATTTACAATATTCACACTTTATTGTAACCGCCCCAGATCCAGGTTCAAAGATTCAGGTGGTGGTGAAGTACACCTTGATGGAATAGAAGCACATTCTGCACTGTCTCTTCTTCAGCCTTCAAATCTACTGTAATTGTTAGTACATATTTTTCACTGAAAACTATCTTTTCAGGCATTAAGACCTGAATTCCCCAATCAAGTTGTTAATGAATTATATATTTTAACAAACATAATGTTACAGAATCATCTCAATCAGAATTTCTTCGTAATCACAAAATTTTATCTTCTTTGATATTTTTTACAGATACCTGGAAACAGTTCTGAGCAACTGGGCATGTTTGAATGCTTCTTTTTTACTAAAAAATGATGCTCACTATTGCTGCACCTCCAGACATCATGGAATTAATTTAAAAGAGGCCAATGAGTGTTTCCACACAATCAGCAAAATAGAAAATGAAACCTTGAAGGACCTAGTAAGTATCAATAAAATGTCAAATTTTTTTATATGGGGTTTATAGATTTGTGGTACTTTTATGATGCTTGATAAAATTGGTATTGACAACATTTTACTAAAATAATTTGTTTAAAAGAACTTTGCCTTTCAGTATTCTTTATTCAGAATTTAGCGAATTTTCAGTGATTTAACAACTTGAAAACCTTCCTTATGCCCCTGTTTGAACATCAATTGTTACGTCAAACTCATCGCGGTAATTTTTCCTACTGCCAAGTGTGAGTCTGGCCTGTGCAGATAAAGGACTCGTTCCTGGGCAACATCCTGCCGCAGATGGCCGTGCCATCTCCACCGGACGCCGAGACGCTGCGAGTGTTCATTACGGTGCCGCTGTACCACGAGTTCAACAACACCAAGAACTGCGACCGGCTGCAGACGCCCTTCGCCGCCGCCGTGCTCGGCCTGCGCCCCGAGGCAGCCAGGGTCGTCGGTGGGTGCCAACGTTTCTCGTGTATTATCTATTTGTAGATGAATATAAATCAATCAGGGCAAATGAAGTAAAGTACTCATCTCATCCTCAGGACTTTGATCCAGCCTGACATTTTGAGCTTGTTCAATATTATCAGCATTCTGACGTGTGGGAAAAGTTGCGGATACGTGAGTTGAATATTTTTACTCTGAATTGTTTTCTACCTTTGGGGTCATTCCATGTAAAACCAACAAGGCACTCAACCCGACCATCCTAGATTTTGATGAAACTTTACTTGTTTGTGTTCTTTTGGGTGCAAAATCCAAAAATATTTTTTTTTAAATTCTACCTCTTATACTTTTTTTGCTATGTTTTTTTAAAAATCGGAAATTTCCACTGTTTTTGACATGCGCTCAAACCTATAATGAACTATAACTCAAGTTCTATTAGGCCTATCAAGCTGATCAAAGGCTCATTTTAAAGAGGATTTCAAGGGCCTTCATATAATACCACACTTGACCAACTTTGATTTTAAAAATCTTTTTTCAAAAATTTCAAAAAATGATTTCAAAATTTTTTTTGAGATAGTGATTTTTGAAAAATTTTAAAATTACATATATTTTTCATTGCAATGTGGACAACATATGTTGAAAATTTCAGAGTGGGATGACAATGGGATCAGCAGTTATGGTAAAAATACTTAACAGCGGTTTGCTATTTAAGTGAGATTGCATGTCACTTGCTACCATCTAGATTTAACATGAAGTATGATAAGTATGCGTAATAAAACAAAATTATAAACTATTTCCTAATAAACATAATTAAATATACACTACCCTATGCATAGGATGTACACATGCAATCAAAAACATGCAATCCCTGTATACATGCAGAAAAGTGTATATACCGGGTGTCTCACCTAAACTGAACCAATAGCTAACTTCTTTTTTTTATAAACTGACAAAGAACTTCTTATGGGGGACTTCCCTTTATTTTTAAAGTTACTTTTTGGAGTGACTTTGAAATTTTAAAATGTTGCCGCCATTTTCCAATATGGTGGACAACTTTGATTTTTCTTATGGAACACCCTGTATTTTATGGCGGTTTTGAATTTAACGCTTAATTTTAGGAACTTTTTATCTTTCTTATTTTGTTCTAAATCCATTGGTTCAGGTGATATGAGCAGTTAAAGTTTGATTTTTTTCCATTTAAAATGCATTGGGAAATTGTTGGTAGTCTATATATCGAAAAAGGTTGGGTTTAATAATACATGCCAAAGAGTAAAAGTGTCTTAAAATGTGAGTTTAGTTGAGATTTAATCATAAAATAATTCTCAGTTGAGATTCACTCATAGAAATGTATTATTTCGAATATGCTTTTACTGCATAATGAATACATGGGACGGCACAGCTAAATAGACACAATGCTTTTTAAATGGGAAAAATCAAACTTTAACTGCTCATATCTCTTGAACCAATGGGTTTAGAAAAAATGAGAAAGAATAAAAAGTTCCTAAAATTAAGCGTTAAATTCAAAAACGCCATAAAATACAGGATGTTCCATAAGAAAAATCATAGTTATCCGCCATATTGGAAAATGGCGGCCATATTTTAAAATTTTGAAGTCACTTCAAAAAGTAACTCTAAAAATAAAGGGAAGTCCCCCATAAAAGAAATTCTTTGTCAGATTTATAATAAAAAAGTTAGCTATTGGTTCAGTTTAGGTGAGACACCCGGTATATACACTTTTCTGCATGTATACAGGGATTGCATGTTTTTGATTGCATGTGTACATCCTATACATAGGGTAGTGTATATTTAATTATGATTTATGTTTATTAGGAAATAGTTTATAATTTTGTTTTATTACGCATACTTATCATACTTCATGTTAAATCTAGATGGTAGTAAGTGACATGCAATCTCACTTAAATAGCAAACCGCTGTTAAGTATTTTTTACCATAACTGCTGATCCCATTGTCATCCCACTCTGAAATTTTCAACATATGTTGTCCACATTGCAATGAAAAATATATGTAATTTTAAAATTTTTCAAAAATCACTATCTCAAAAAAAATTTTGAAATCATTTTTTGAAATTTTTGAAAAAAGATTTTTAAAATCAAAATTGGTCAAGTGTGGTATTATATGAAAGCCCTTGAAATCCTCTTTAAAACGAGCCTTTGATCAGCTTGATAGGCCTAATAGAACTTGAGTTATAGCACATTAAAGGTTTGAGCGCATGTCAAAAACAGTGGAAATTTCCGATTAAAAAAAAATCATAGCAAAAAAAGTATAAGAGGTAGAATTTTTTAAAAATTATTTTTGAATTTAGCACCCAAAAAAATACAAACAAGTAAAGTTTTACTAAAATCTGAGACACCAAAGTTGAAAATGTTTTTTATTTGGTTGATTTGATGTGGAATGACCCTTTGATTATTATTTTGCAATATAGAATGGTCATAGTATACCACTGCTGAGGGTAAAAATATCTTACTATTAAAAAAATTGGAAAACAGAAAACTTTGAATAATCCTTAAGTTAAGAAACAGATATGCTTTATACTTGAAAAAAATAATGAACCCTATTAAAGTAAAAATGATGAGAGCTCATGTTCCTCTAGGGCTTTTTCATTTTAAATATTCGGCTCATTAAATATTTGGTTTAGTTGTTAGCCAACATAAAATTATGTATTCTTTATCATGTTTGCTACCAGCTATGAGAAAAATTACACTTCCACTGTCAAACAGTTGACTTGCTAGATCCTTCCAGTGGCCTGATTTCAACTATTGTTGACATAGACATAGAGCATGACCAAAAATAACCCTTAAAGTGTACGTACACAATCTAAATTACTTAATTCAGATTCTTCTTGGTTTAGTTTGGACCATCGGTCTGTGGGTATGTTTACTGGGCGTCTGTCTATAATTGGGGTTCAGCTCAGCGGCATCAGTCAGTGAAATAGTGTAACATGCCTTTTTTTTATTTGTCTCATCTAAGTTGAGGTTCAAAAACACAATTTGGCTACCTATTAATACACAATTTAGAAAATTGATGGTCAGTTGTGGATGTAAATTTTAGGTAGTGTTACAAAGATTAATGTGATATAACCAAAAAACATTTTTAAGAGTAAACTACATGTAAGGGCATCTTTAGATAATGCAAAATACATATAAAAATATAAGTCTATCATATTTGGATATCTCTAAGTAAAATAACTGAAAGCCAACTGGCTATAGATGTAAAATAGTCATTGCAATTAGTGGATAGGGATATTAATGAGTCTTTATTTTCTCTATTTTCAGGTTTGTGGTATGTGATGATGTCATCAGAATATTTTGAACGTCTCATTATCGTATACAAAAGTATAATACTCAGGTTTATACAAGGCCACACCAAAGTAGATTCCACGGTAAGTAAGATTCCTTGATAATTTTTAACTTCAAGGTAGTTCTTTATTCTTGTTGATGAACTGATAATATCAGATATTACATAATTTTACATTGAAAACACACCAATATTTTAAATATTTTTTATTGTGTGAGGCCTTTCACCAGCTATGCTGACATATAAGGATGGCAACAATGACTCAAAGAATTTCAGGAAAGGGCGATCAACAGTTCATAGAGTAGGGTCGATTAAAACAGTCTTCAATTTTTACCAAGCAAGGGTGGGTAAGCCGATCATCAGTTAAAGTGGGATCGGTTAAGAGAGGGTCTATTGGATGTAGGATTATCAAGAGATATGTCACACATGGGGTTCATAAGAAAACTTATAGATGTTTTGTGAATGATATGACCGTAACACTCGGCTTTGTCACTGGCAGAACATCTACTGGTACGAGGGCATGGTGACGGCGCTGGAGCTGCTGGCCAAGTTGAACAAGCTGAACCAGAGCGACCTGGGCAGCGCAGGGCCGGCCGGCGGGCTCAAGGTGCCCTACGACACCTTCCACCTCTCCGAGCTGGCCGACCACGTCGACATCTCCCTCGACTACATCAAGTGGGTCATGGAGGACGGCCACCGGGTACGATAGTCAACGGCTCACTGGATTTGTGATATATATTTTTAAGCGCTTTCTGTCAAACCTGTGTTAACTAAACCATTTAAGAAATAGTTTTTGAATAATGGAAATAATAATTTATATTATACAAACTAGAGGTCTGCGGGTAGTGATTTTTCGAGCCGGGTCGGGTTCGGGTCGGGTAGTAGATTACCATCAATTTTCGGGTCGGGTCGGGTTCGGATACTATAAGTGGAATAAAAATTCGGGTCGGGTCGGGTTCGGGTATGAAAGTTGAAAAAAATTTGGGTCGGGTTCGGGTATTTTAGTTAAAATTCGGGTCGGGTTCGGATATCATTTGTGAGCAAAACATTGATTTCATTAAATTTTGATGGGCCTACCAAGCAGTTACGAAGTAAAAATCTAACATAACATTCACATTACTTACATTTATACATACAAGAAAAAATTACAGTTTGCATGAAGAAAATAACTACACATGACCATGGGACAAGAAGTATAGAAGAATTGAAGTTAGACAACGAACAAGATACTCTAAAAACACAAAGAACAATTACACACACAAATATAAAACTTTACAATAAGTTACCATCAAATATAAAAAAATTAAAAGATTTCTATTAATTAAAAGAAAAAAATTTCAATTAAAGATTAATATTAATTAAAAGACCAATTTTAAAAGTACATGAAGACATTCTTTACAGATCATTGTATTTATGATACAAATGCATTTTTTAAGCTAAAATTTTAATAATGTTATATTATATAATGGAAATTTTTTAAAACATTGTAATGCACCAAATGGTGCCATATACAATATACAATAACCAATTCAGTCAATAGATATTCATATTCATGACAAAACTTATTATTTTAGAATTTATCAGTCAAATTGTAGAAAAAAGTTGAAATTTTATAACAACAATAATCAACAATAATTTATTTTCACCATAAAATTAGATTTATTATAAAACTTCTATGAAGAAAATAATAGTTGGTTTAAGAATATGGAAGAGCAGGCAGAAACCATAAATTACCAGAGTAGAGGAAGGGAGGAGAGAGAAGGGGGGGGAGAGAGAGAGAGCTAGAAAAAACAGCTTTCTCACTCTCCTTATCAGTGGGAAGGGGGAAGTGGGGGGGGGGGGGGTTTGTTTACTCATCAATTAGCCTGTCCACCAGTCCTGTTATCTGCGTGCGTTTGCCTTTTCCCTACTACAAAATGTGAAAATCCAAACAATTTGTCCTACAACCACATATGATGGCTCATACTTTTTATATAATTTTTTTTTAATCTATTGTGACAAAAAATAAACTTTTATCCCTTGCCGTTCAAGAGAAAATCCATGACCAAACAAAAGACTGATGTATACTTTGTGGTTCTCCAAGGTCAACTAAATATAGCAGAAACTTTCCGAATTCCATCTAATTGGAGTTATTATTTCCTTTCACCTGTTAACGTCCTTTCCTTATCACTTCATGGATAATTTTTTGTGTATGTTTTTCGTGGGAAGGACATGCTCTGCCGGTTTAACGTGTCCAAAAATAGATCGCAACAATTATCTTCTTCATAAGACCTCTCGTATCATAAGCTCGGCTAGAAATTCCAGCTTATTCAAAGCTATTTAGTGTTTGTACCTTTGACTATTTCATTACGTCGGTTCCCTGGTCCTTTAAGTTGCTAAACGAGGATACGATATTAAGCAGCAAGCGTACGATAATTTTGAGCCGGCAAGGAGACGGCTGGTTGTCTGAGTTGAGACGTATAGTAAAGATTGCTTCTAAGTTTGACATCGCGATCGCGACCATCTTTGTTCGTCACATTATAATAGTGCATGAACGCTGTAAGTCTAAAGCTTTGCGCAAATTAATTATTGTTGAACATTTTTAAAGTTTTGGGTTTCTTTCGGGTAGTATGACGGGTATCTTCAACCCGATTTCGTTCGGGTAGTAGGTACCCGCCCGACCCGACGTGTGATAAAAATCCGCCCGAATAAAACCCGAGATGTGTCGAACCCGCCCGACCACTCGGGTTCACGTAATTAACCGAAGCTACCCGAATTTTCGGGTACCCGCAGACCTCTAATACAAACATTTTCTTATAGAGTAGGCTGTTTGGACGAATGAAATTCTTATTATATGGTATGTCATTATAAAAGTAGTAATGAGTGTAATTTCTTTTTATTTTCAGAATACAGGAAGAAAGTATTTTTGTAACTACCCCTTCCTGTTTGATCCTCAAGCTAAAACATCTTTGCTCCAAACAGACCAAGCTTTACAGGTAAAATACCTTAAAATCATACCTTTAATGAAGCATGTTGCAATCTATGCATTTTTATTACTTTATTTTATGTAAAGCATAGTTTTGAGAAATCTTTGTCTCAAATCATTCAATTTATTTTTTATTTCGGTAATTTGTGATTTTGTGAAGCCGTTATATCGACACATACATTCAAAGTTTCAAGACATTTCAAGACATTCAATATTTCAAGAGGTTTTTTTCAAAATAATTATATTTTTTTCCGGAGATGAGAATTATAATTTTTAGCACATTTCCTATTACACTTAATTTAATAAATAGTACCTGGTAGACCGAGCTTTGCTCAGTTCTACTTTATATTTTCCAGTTCATCTAATTACTATGAAACAATTTGATAATATTTACAAATACTCTTTTTATTGATCCATGCAACTTTATCCCACATGCTGTATTTTTCCTAGTTTGCAAACAGGACAAAACAGCTGTAGTTTGCAAACAGCTGTTATGATTAGGCCTGCTTTATTTGTTTACACTTTTCTTGTTTATTTCGTTGCTATCATGGCAACTCATAAGGCCAATGTTAAAATTTTACAATATCAAAATTAATTTTATTATGTTATTAGATTTTCTCTGGCCAAGTAACATGCATAGAACATTTTTCTGAGTCATAAATTAATTTTATCCAGACTTCAAAAGAAATCCTCAGAGCCGTTTTGGAGATAATTGTGCAAGCAAGCAAGCAAACAAACAAGATAACATTGCTCATATTAGAGTACAGGATGGAGCTGGGTGTTGCAATAATTATAATTAAATCAAGTTGACGGTTCAAATTATGTTGAAATCAACCCTGATACCTGGACTCAAATTCTAATCTTTTGTAATCGTATTGTTATCTCTGGCCACAAATACTTGCAACTGTGGCCAGATATTTCTATAGGAAATCACTTGATGTAAAATTGTACTGCATTGCTGGAATAAATCATTATTCATTATTCATTATTCATTTTTCATGTTTTGTCTTAGCTTGTGGGTTAATACAATTTAATATTTGGTACTATGCAGAGGCAACTGCAAAAGAGTACTTCTTGATGACTACATATTTTTACTTATGAGTTTCCTCTTTTTCTACGAAAGATGCACACTGCCATGAACGAAGCGTCCACGAGGCTGCTGACTCAGCTGTTCATGTTCAACATGGCCGACCCTGCCGCCATGAGCCAGTTCCTGGAGCTGCATGTGACCAGAGAGAACATCGTCCAAGACACAATCAGAGAACTGTCCAACTACAATGAGAGGGACTTCAAGAAACCGCTCAAGGTCTGTCAAATGGCAAATCTTCATCTTATTTCTTGTCTCTTCTAAAACCTCTTCTTTAGGACCAGGGACCAACAAAACCAAAGCATAACGGCCAAGAAAACGAATAATACCATTGATAATTCAAATTTGGAAGTTTTGACAAAGCATTATTCCTTATATACAATATCGGTAAAATTAAAATCACAAGAAGTTTCCCGAGTTGACCGATCAATCTTTGTGATCCAGGTGACATTCCTGGGAGAGGAGGCGGAGGATGCAGGCGGAGTCAAGAAGGAGTTTTTCCTGTTGCTGCTGAGGGAAATCCTTGACCCTAAGTACGGGATGTTCCGATCGTACGAGGAAACCAATACTATTTGGTTTGCTGAGGCATCATTTGAAGATGAGATAATGTACTTCCTAATCGGTAATGGACAGTATTAAATAAGTCTAAAAATACGACTTTTCTTAAGTAGCTTATATAATAGAAATTAAAAAATATTAAATAATTGTCTCAAGACATATGGAGGAAATGAATAATTACGGATTGGACAAGGGCCTTTGCTTGTAAAAGGCTTATTTTGAGGTAAAGATATTGCAAACATGAGGTGGTTTTTGGTAGAATCTGTTAGCTAATTGACGTACCATAATATTAATTGAAACATCTAAAACAGAATAAAACTTCAAGAATTCACTGTATTAAATAAGGAAAAGTTTAATTCTTGATAGGGGTGTGCGAATAGTGATTTTTAAACTCGAGCCGAGCTGAGCCGAGCTTTTTCAAAAGTTTTCGAGCTCGAGCTTTTTTCGAGCTGAGCTTTTTAATAGCTACCAAATTATGAAGCTTGATTTTAATTTTAAAGATACAATAGACTAATGTTTGCATACCTTAAGTGAATGCCAGCTCAAAACTAGAAAGCTTATCTTCAAAAGAAGTTAATGATCTGATAGGTTCATCAATATTTTGTATTATATTACATAAAGTTGATCAAACTGGCTCAAAAATAATTTATGTAGAAAAATAAAAAAATTTAAACTCTACATTTTTAATTTGACTCCCCAATTTGACAATACTTTCCCTTTAAAATAAATTATTAAACCTAAATAATCATTAAAAAATAATATAATTCATAATAAATAAATAATAATTCATATAGGTACTACAAAATTAATTTCAAGAGTTGAATGGAAAGGTTTTAAAATGGTTATATCTTAAAAAATAACATATTTACACGTAGTCAAAAACAAGATTGATTTTCTTAATGTTCACAAAGTAAAGGCGATTACAACTAGCAGTCCCAATTGTGGCATAATATTGATGGTTAAACTTATTATTTCAGAATATGAATGAAATAATATTTAATAACAAAAATAATTTACTGTCATCCTAAAATTAATTGCATTTCTAAGTTTTGTGAAGAAAAATTATGTAGCTACGGTTTAAAAAAATAGAAAAAAAAGATCAGAAATTAGGATGTAATAAAGGGAAAGAAAGAAACAGCTATCTCACTCACTCTCCTTATCAGTGGCCAGGGAGGGGGAGGGGTGGAGGTTTTTTGTCATCGTCTGACTCATAGCGAGCGTGCGTGAGTTAATTAGGAGATAAGGAATCCTTACTACAAAACGCAAAAATACAAACTACTTGTCATACAACTATAAATGATGGCTCATATTTTTTGTCTTATTTTTATAAATCAAATGCAACCAAAATGAAACTTGTACGACCGTTAAAGAGATAAGCTGTGATAAAACAATAGACTTTATTGCTGTATTTTTGTAGTTCCAAGGTCAACTAAATATAGCTCCGATTTCCGTCTAAATGGAGATAATATTTCTAATATTTCTTGTTACCTGTCAACGTCCTTTCCTTATCACTAGGGAATATTTTTTGTTTGTGTTTTTCTTGGGAGAGAAATGCTCTTCGGGTTCACGGTGTCCAAAAATAGACCGCAATAATTATCTTTCCGATAAGAACTCTCTCATCAAAAGCTCGGCTCGAGTGTCAAGCTTTTTTGAAAAAAGTCGAGCCGAGCCGAATACTGAAAAGCTCGACCGGTCGAATACTCGCACATCCCTAATTCTTGATATACTTTATCTAAGGGTGATAAAATTTACCCATCAGTGATAAAGCTTTTATGTCATTGATCATTAATCATTGATAATGTTTAGACTTGGTTATATTACAATTGTTTTAGAAGGATTGCAGGCTCACTGAATGAAGTATATTCATGGAATTTTATTCATTTCAGTTACTTCCTGGTTAAGAATGGTACCAGTAGCACTGAAATATTCCACTTACATTTTATGTTTTATTCATTCGTATGGTCTATCCCCTTGAATTTACTTCATTAAAGCAAGTGTGTTGTGCTTCATAAACAATCGTTATTAAGATTTTAATTATGTTTCTCTTTAATTCTTTACAATTCTGATGTTCTTGTAGTGGTTAATGATGATTGGATATTAGGAGTAGGCGAGTAGTGGTTTTTTATTTCGAGTTAAGTATCAAGTCAACTACTCAAGTATCGAGTCAAGTCGAGTCGAGTGGTTGTTTGTGAAAAGTAATGAAATATTCCTATTGTTTTAAAGTATGAAAGTCGTTCAATTACAATTCATTTCAATCTTTCATCAATTTTACTTCTCATAACTGTCTGCTTTTTTAGCTAATAATTTTTTGCATTTCTTTAAAAAAATAAAACACTGTAATTCTAAGTTTATTTTAAAGTCTACTCTCATATTAGTAAATACCCCCGTTGCAGAAAACCTGCATACTCAGCGAATTTCCAGTGCAAAACAACATATTTCAATCCAACATAGCGAGATTTGACATTTTTTTGTAAGCTCCATAAGAATAACATGGGGAATGAGTATGCAGGTTTGCTGCTACGGGTTTATTAAAACTGGGTGGTTTTAATTCAATATTTAGTAGGTCTGAACTAGGAGAAGCCATTTACCAAGTTTTATCAGGATATGTTGAGAAATAAGCGAGATAAAGAATTTTACTTATTTCCCATAAGGTTAACATTGGGACAACGTACTGTGTTTACCACTTTCAATATCTCTGTAACTAATGGACATAGAGTAGTGATTTAAAATACTAAATTGTTTGTTTTTTTTGAGCTGAATTCAATGGTGCCAACAAAAATTGGATTATTTTTATTTTTTTATGTAAAAAACTCAAAAAACCCATTTTTGGGGGGGTTTTACCCCCTTTACCTCCCCTTTCGGTAGTCCGATTGGGCTGGATTATGAACTCGTCCGAATAATTACTACTTTACACATCCATGCCAAATTTCATTAAGATTGGTTCATTTTTACGCGAGTTATCGTGCTTAAAGACACACATATATATATATATATATATATCTATATATATATATTTATGAAAATGAACGAACAGTGTTTTTTGCTTCTGGGGGCCCCAAAACGAAAAGTTATCATGGTCTTGGGCTTAGGTCTTACCATGAGTACTACGGTAACAGCTTCTTCCCTATAGGGGAAATTCGCTAATATACTGAACCTATTCAAGTAACAAGTCACTTAATTTTAAAAAGTTTTCTAAATTTTATAAATCAAAGAGAGAAATGAAGGCTGTGGGGCTTTCAAAAGATAAATTATTAATTAAAATTAGATTTATGTTGTATAAGTCCAAGATCAGAGCTAAATAAAGCTGAAAGTTTCCAATTTCTGATTTCAGAGTGATCATTTTTCTAGATTCATGTCAACATCCTTTCTTCTATGAGTTGATGGAATATTGAAATATTGTTTTAAAAAATTTGCGAACGGCTGCGAAAAACGATAGCGTGTATCTGTCAATCATGAATAAACGGCAGATATAGCTTTGTGAAACTCACGATCAGGCGTGAAATACGATCAAGTGTATTTGCCTATCGCCGATAAATGGCAAATGGAGTTTTGCAAAACTCACAGTCGGCCACGGAACATGATCCCGCTTAGTTGCCGATCACAAATAAACAAAATGCGACAGCAAAACCCGTGATCGGCTGCATAAAACGATCGTGCGAAATGCCGGTCACAAATGAGCGGAAAATGTAGCTTTGCGAATGCCGCAAAAAACTATAGCGCGCACCTGCCGATTGCGGATAAACGGCGCATGTGGTTTTACGAAACTCGCGACCAATCGTAAAATTCAATAGCGCGTACATATTTTGTGTAAACGACGGGAGTGTAAATAATGAATACTCGACTCGTTTTTTCGAATAGTTGTAAGTACTCGAGTCGAGTTCGATTAGTAGTAACTACTCAAGTAATTACTCGAAAGTGGAGTACTTGCCAACCACTATTGGATACTGATGGTATTGCAGGTCTGCTGTGCGGCCTGGCCATCTACAACTTCACCATCATCGCGCTGCCGTTCCCGCTGGCGCTGTACAAGAAGCTGCTGGGGGAGGCGGTGGCGCTGCCGGACCTGGCGGGTCTGTCGCCCACCGTCGCCCGCAGTCTGCAGCAGCTGCTCGACTACCCTGAGCCCGACGTCGAGGACGTCTTCTGCCTCACCTTCGAGCTTGTCCGGGAGGTCTACGGCGAGACCAAGCACTACCCGCTCAAGCCCGGCGGCGAGAAGATACCCGTTACCCAGGATAACAAGTGAGTAATGTACTCTCCTTCCGGCCTTTAGAAACTCCTATCTTATCGTTAAAATCTCTACTCTACGCGATGATTATGTCATGTTTCTGTACTATGCAGTCATAATCGTCAACCCATTGGCTAACGACTACGAGATATCTCGGGTTCACCAGGCTCAAAAGCGCAACCACGAGATACGAGGTATGTTCGGAAAGTAAGTTCCGTTTGGGAGTAAAAAAATTCTCAATGCATTTAAACATTTTTATTATATACATCTTAAAGAGTGTATATCTTAAACTACTTTTTTACATAGTTTCCACAATATTTAGGCACTAGTCATATCTAGGGAGAAGCTTTTCAATTTGTGCTGAAAAGAATTCTACCGCCTGTGCAAGCAGCCACCCGCTGACGCCATCTTTAAGTTCATCGTCATTCACAAACCGACAACGATTACAATGGTGTTCAGAAGAGTTCGTGAAATGTGTGGGAAACACTCAGAGGGATCAGTAATTTTTAATTTCCTTTTTTCTCGAACTGTATTGTTGATTTTTGCAATGAGATTGTCAGTAAAGACAGTTGGTTGGCCACTCTTCTCTTCATCGTGGACATTAGTATGACCATCTTTACAGTTCGTGAAAAAATGAAATTCAAAATTACTGATCTCTTTGAGTGTTTCCCACAAATTTCGCAAACTCTTCTGTACACCATTGTAACCTTTGTCGGTTTGTGAATGACGATGAACTTAAAGATGGTGTCAGCGAATGGCTGCGTGCATAGGCGGCAGAATTCTTTTCAGTACAAATTGAAAAGCTTCTCCCTAGATATGACAAGAGCCTAAATATTGTGGGAACTATGTAGCAAAGTAGTTTAAGGTACGCTCTCTTGTACGCAGAAACAAAAATAAATTTTAGTATTCTGTTTTCTGGAAACGTCTACGAACGCAGGGGGAAGTCAATTTCACAGGAAAACTTTATCCCCCAATAACCCCTTCTCACCCCAACCCCTAACTTAAAATTTTCAAATGGTAACATACCCTTTTTGACGTACCAAATTAAAGAGCACAAAAAAAGAAAAATTTTGGTGGAAGAAAAATTAAAATTGCCTCATGCGTTCTTGAGATATTCAGCTTTTAAGGGTGTTTTTCGTTTAACTTCAAATTTTTATTATTTAAAAATTAACACAGACTTAAATATGTTGTTAGCGGGAAACATCTAATTAATGACAGGGGAATATGTGGTGAACTCAAAATCAATCCTTATTTCACCCCCTTTCCCCAACCCCTATGCTGAAGATAGAGACTTACCCCAATTGATATATCAAATTATAGAGTACAAAAAAACTCGATTTATTGCAAAAACTAAAATGAGATCCAACACCAAATTTTTGATTTCCTCGTATTTTACAATCTGACAATTAATTTAAGTGCAAATTATTTTAAATTCATTCTTGCTGCAATAAAAATATTGCTGGCTAGATAAATCTCTTCGATACTGGATAGCTACAGATGGCATTATTTATTAACAAGTATTAACAGCATAACATGATAAAAAAATATTAATAATTTTTTAACACTTACCTTCTCCCTGCGAATCTTGTTTCAAGTTAAAGAAAGTTTTTGCAATAAATCTAGTTTTTTCATACCCTCTAATCTGATGCATCACTTGGGGTAAGTCTCTATCTTCAACATAGGGGTTGGGGGAAGGAGGTGAAATAAGGGTTGATTTTGAGTTCACCACACATTCCCCTGTCATTAATTAGATGTTTCCCGCTAACATCATATTTATGTCTGATTTAATTTTTAAATAATAAAAATTTGAAGTTAAACAAAAAACTCCCTTAAAAACTGAATATCTCGAGAACGCATGAAGCAAGTTTAATTTTTCTTCCACCAAAATTTTTCTTTTTTGTGCTCTTTAATTTGATATGTCACAAAGGGTATGTTGCCATTTGAAAATTTTAAGTTAGGGGTTGGGGTGAGAAGGGGGTGGTTGGGGGGATAAAGTTTTCCTGTGAAATTGACTTCCCCCTGCGTTGGTAGACATTTCCAGAAAAAAGAATACTAAAATTTATTTTCGTTTCTGAAAAAATTAAGAAGCAAGTGTAAAAAAACACCCTGTATATATGTAAAATGCTTATCCAGAATATATACTACTTAAAGTCAATTTTTCTTATAGGAAATTTATTTCTTAAAAGAGTGGTGAAAATTTTAAGTAAACAGACCAACAATTGTAGCTATGGTAAGACATAAAGCAAATTTCTATATTTTTATTAGGAATGCAAGGGACAAGACAGGTAGCAAATCACTGGTAGGCCAAAGGATTAACCTAAGTTCTGATGCGTTACCCATAAAGATCACAACAATTGATGAATAGAGATGGGAATCCACCATTTATTAAAATCATACAAAAAAACTAATGGTTTTTTTATCCACAGCATTTTCAAAAATTAATAGCATAACATTGTAATTTTTTTGTCCAACATATACCCTGAAACTTAAGAAAATGATTTTTGACAATGAGTAAAATTTCAAGGCATGTTCTATGGTTCTACCTACCTATACATATACATTCATGAACTAGAAAAAAGTTTTTACAGTGTGGTAAGTAAGCAGGTCTCCTGCAATGGGGATACATATACTCATGCCCATGGCCCACTCTATACTACATAATATGTAAGCAGGTGCAAATTGCTGCCAAAAGAGCCCAAGGGTGTCTGCGGTGAGCAAAAGTGACCATAAATGATTCTAGGTGCTTGACTCAGGCAAGCCGGTCTCAGTACTTTTACTTCTCGAGTGAGCGAGCGCAATCTTCTCCAAGATCGACTTGGTCAATCGACACGCAAGCAAATGGGATTTGCAAGAGAAATGACTGCCGATATTAGGGATAAGCCTACCCAGGGCAGCAACATTCTTGGGGGCTTTGTCGGTGGGGCAGTGATGCTCAAATTTATTATATAGACAGGACCTTTAGGCAGGAATAGAACACCCCTATAGCAGCTTAGTGAATTTTTAATAACATTTTTCAGTTTCATGAAAGTACATTAGAAATGTTTAAAGAAATGAGTTTTTGCAACAAGAAGAATAACACAAAACTACAAATAACGCAAAACTATATTATTGAATGGTGATATTTTGAATTTTTCACCAAATTAAATTAAACTTATTGTGAAACATTGGTTTGGATACATATGATCATACGTAAGTAAATACACATTCTTATGTCAAAGGTCCTATAAACAATCAGAATTTTGACAGTTGTACAAAAACCTTTATTTTGCTCTTTTCAGATTGATTTTAGCAGATGATTTGGTGAGTTTACAATTTTTGCTGCCTGCCTAATTTTGTGCTGTCGATTATGAACTATAATAAAGTGAAAACGTTAAAATATCTTGTGTAATAAAAAAATCTTTGGTGAATTTTTCCTGCTTAATTTTTTTTTGCACCAGTCACCAACCAATTTTAATTAATTAAGGATATCTTTACAAAATTAATGAGGTGTTTGTTTCTTAAATAGATAAAAACTTTCATTGAATATTAAATGTTTCTTTCAGGAAGGAGTATGTGGAACTATATGTGGATTTCATCCTCAACAAATCAGTAGAACGACATTTTCGAGCTTTCAGAGATGCCTTTCACAAAGTTTGCGGAGGAAGAGTGCTTAAACTTTTCCACGCTCATGAGCTTATGGCAGTTGTGATTGGTAAGTTGGACCAATCACAAATTTTTTCCCACATCTGATTTATTATAAATTTCAAAAAAATTGCTCTTTAATGTTGCTTATGTTTGTTAGTTGACCCAGAATTGTAATATCCAATGGGCCTTGCCTTTTCTTTTAGGTAATGAGAACTATGACTGGGAAGTGTTGGAGAACAACACCAACTACAAAGGTGGCTACTCCAGCTCTGACCCCACCATCCGCATGTTCTGGGAAGTCTTCCACGAGCTGCCACTCGAGGAGAAGAAGAAATTCCTGCTCTACCTCACTGGGACTGACCGCATACCTATACAAGGTTGAACAGTATTTATTTTCAGCAAGGTTTTTAGAAACTTGTATACTCAAATAATAAGCACTCTTAAAATACCCCCATAGTTGCAGCCCTGCATACTCAGCCAATTTCAGATGCTTAAAAACATATTTTAACCCACATCTCAGTGAAATGATGTGATTTTAAATCTCTATCAAAGTTAACTCTGCAGGAAAAAGTTTACAGCGTCGTCCTGTTGACCGTGGTTACACAGCATGAGACCAGTCAATGGTTATGGGCTATTAGCCCAGGTTAGATAGGATCAAATAAGGGTAGGTTACATGTAGGTCAGGTTAGGTAAGGAGTTAGGTACCAAAAACTCATCAATAGTGTAAAAACACTGTGAGACAAGATATTGCTTGAGGGTCATTTTAAACTTAGAGAAAGTTTGAATAAATTTAATGTTGGTTGGAAGTTTTTGAAAAATTTTAGGCCCAATAAAGCCCAATAAATAATAATTCTTAGTTTGCAGTATTGCTTCCTCAAGAATCTACAAATTAAGGGATTGTGCCATAGTAAACTAGGTAGTAAACTAGGTTTCAACTAGACGTTATAAAGCCACATACCAAGTGTGATAAATAAATGTTAAGAAACAAGGAAACTATTCTTTTTTGTTTATTTTTTTATAAGGCTAATGGGGGAAGTAAAAATGCATGCAGGTTTGCTGCCACAACAAATTTAAAATGTTAGGATTTTTTGACTATATACCAGTAGCTCTCAACTAGGTGAAGCCACATTCAAAGGTGAACTATGATATTGAGAGAAAAGGTGGATTATAAGATTTAGCGAATTTCCCTCTACCCCCTACAGGGAATTAGCTATTACCGTAGGCGGCATGGTGAGACTTAAGCGCAGGACCATGTCATTTTTTGTTTGTTTTGAGGTCCCTAGAGCCCAAAAACACAGTTCTTTCATTTTCATATAATGTATATACATGTCTGTAGGCACGAACTCTCGTGAAAAACTCTGATCCTGATGAATTCGGAACAAACTTGTAAAGCGATATTCATGACTTTAAGTTCGAAAACCAGCAAGATCAGTTATACACAAAGACAATTTTTTTATGAAATAAAATTTATTTTCAAGATTTAATATATTTCTATTTATTTTATGCAAATTTAATGGTCAAAATTGAATTCAGCTTAAAAAAATAAACAATATAGTATTTTGAATTATTACTCTATATCAAACAGTTACTGAGATATTGAATCTGCTAAATGCAGTACACTTGGTGCATTTTATCTTGACACTTGGGAACCCTTTACACCTGAAGCAGTTAGAGTGGAGTGAAAGTCATCAGGACCACAGCTGATACTAAGTTATTCTGCTAAGCTGGTAGCTAAGTTGTTCTAATATGACATGCTAGCATTTTCATGTACCTTCCGGTATCTGATCAGGCTCATTGTTGAACTCGTCCAAATGATAATCACTTTACTTGTGAAATTGTTGAGCATAACTTTTATCGTGAAATTTATTAGGAAATGAGGAGAAAATCAATCTTGGTTGGGTTTTTAAAAGAACTATTTTTTATAGGCATGAAAGCAGTTCATATAACAATTCAGCCAACAAGTGACGACAAGTACCTGCCTGTTGCTCACACCTGCTTCAATTTGCTTGATCTGCCAAGGTATGTGTAACCGAGCTCATGAAGCTCAGTAATCATTATTTGCCCTAACTACTGTAGTTACTAGTCGCTAGCTTGCCATTAGACTCAAGAGCTTGGTTAAAGCTGCTGAAGAGTCCACAAAAAAAATAAAACAAAAAATAAATTTTCAAAGCCACTGGCTCCTTCTTTAAATAGTAGGGAGTTCTTTGTGTTTTGTTTTTTTTGTGCTCTTCAGCAGCTTTAACCACCAGGTAAGCCTGCTGATTCCCCTATCCTACCCTGATTTCTTAAAAATATTTTTAGTATGGTATCCAAACAGAATTAGAAGACTAATAATTATTATTTTGTTGATGTTTTTTGTTGTTTTGTTACAATTTCACTTTTCCGGGTATATAAAAGTTTGTATAAATATGTTAAAACTAGAGGTGTGCGGATATCCGAAAACTCGGATCGGATTCGGATCGGATCGGATATCCGAATCCGATCCGAGGGTTTTATAACTATCCGATAAGACTGACTAGATATCCGACTCTATCGGATAGACTGCATTTTTTGGGGTAAATTGTAAAGTAAGATCAAATTTTCAAGTAAGGAAAGTCTTCCAAACAAAAGAAGTCACTGCCGACGTAAGTACATTAGTGACAGAAAACATCGCGGAGCAAAAACGACGCTTTGAAATGCGACGGTTGCGATAGCGGCCAGAACAACGCCTCAGATTATGTAGTGGTATGCATTAATCGATGTATTTCGGTTGCCGATATTGCGACTCGTGATAAGATCGAGAATCGAGATCGTTGTATACGATCAGATTACTGCGCAATACCCGACACGATAACAAACATTTTCTTAAGATAAATTCTTGTATCGTAGCATTAAATCAGTTAACAAATCCTGTAATAGTTCTGTCTCGATTAGTGTCCGTTACCGACGAAACATCGATTGGTATGAGGGAGAATCGCAATCAAGACAAATCAATGTTCGCCATTGACCGACAGTGTCGACAGTGTCCAACAGTCAGTCGTCTTGAATTTCCAAAACGAAATATCCCGTAAATACCCCATAAATAAATAGTCGTGTTGATGTTTCGTACGACTATTTCAGGCCGTAAATATCTTACGTGGCCTGTCGATACGATAAAATAAAAAGCGTACAATAATTTTGGGCTGTGAAAGATTTGGCAAACCTGTTCATTCATTGTTTTGTCTTTCCAAATCACTTCATTTTGAATGTCGTCGTCTGCTTAAAAGCTGAATTAACTCAAGAACGACTTTCTTCTTACTTTATTTATCAATTAAACAATTACCTACCCAGAAATAGAAAGTTGAACGATCACAAATAAGTTTTTATTTTGCTGAAATATTTATCTTTGACGATTTAAGCCTAGTCAAAGCCGGCCGGCCGTATTTTCAATACGTGATTAAAATTTTAAAATGGACTTTCTTAGATAACAGTGCGACTTGACAGCCTACGTCTATGAAAATAATTAGTGAGTTTGCTTGTTGTTTGTGATATAAAACAATTAGACCTTTGATCTAATTAAATGACCAAGCTTTGATACCGAAACTTAAACATTTGAAACTTATCTTGAAATTTAGGTTAAGTTTACTGCGGACTTATTTTGTTTTTTAGTGTTATTGTAGTGAATCAAAATCTAGGTTGTCAGGCATTAATGCATAGGTAAATATAAATGGTGATTGGTGAATCAAGTTTTATATTTAATTCTTTTGTCTAGTCACTTTTAGGCCTAGTTTCTGATCAAATAGGCTAAGGAAAAGAACAAAAAAGACAGAGGCCTAATAGTGAACAAATTTAGTTTGCATTGGAAAAGGATTTTTTAAGTTGCAAATCCTGAAATTGATTTAGGCCTAATAAGCTTATTCAATTAATTATATACTACCTATGCTTAAGGGGAATCAACGAATTTCTAAATTCTCAACAGATATTTAGTTGAACCTTTGCATACTTTAATAATTGACATTTGGCCTATATTGGAAACAATATATCACAACAATCAACAACTCAACCCTATCAAGGCAAATCTTACCTTACACATTAGGATGATATGGTAGTTCCTTGCAATTACCTTAGGCTTTTGAGAAAACTTAAATCTGCTCATTACGCCGCGCCGTAAATATCCGAATCCGGTATTATCCGATCCGAACCTGTTGTTATCCGATCCGAAACCGATCCGAACATAAGCTATCCGATCCGATCCAAAAAATCACTATCCGCACACCTCTAGTTAAAACCTAAACATTGTTATGAATAATAAAATGTAATAAACTGATCGCTTGGTAATGCTGCATTATGTCAGCAGGTACCGCACCAAGGAGCGGTACCTCATATCCTACCCTGATTTCTTTAATATATTTTTAGTATGGTATCCAAACAGAATTAGAAGACTGTTTGGATTATTATCATCATCAAACAAGATTATTATTTTTTGATGTTTTTTGTTGTTTTGTTACAATTTAACTTTTCGGGTGTATTAAATTTTGTATAAATATGTTAAAAACTAAACATTGTTATGAATAATAAAAAGTACTTAACTGATCGCTTAGTAGAGCTGCATTATGTCGGCAGGTACCGCACCAAGGAGCGTCTGCGCTACAAGCTGCTGCAGGCCATCCAACAGACGCAGGGCTTCTCCCTTGTATAGCCTAGGTACACTCCACTCTCATGTGAATATTCCAACGACAGAAAAATAAAATTCCAGCTATTTTTAACACATTCTTAATTGATTTCTTCAGTATTATAAGTTGTTTAGGCTAACAGTAATTTTTTATTGCAATCTACAGATGCACCATGCATCCGGTACTTGTCAAACATGTTTCTCTGGCATGCCATCAGATACAGAGAAACCACCAGTGTAGCTTTTGGTTTTGTTTCTTGGAAAAAACTGCACTTTTATAATGCTGGTTTGTTTGGTTTAGTTTCCATACTACCATACCACCACCAACTACAATAGCTATTTGGTATAGCACCATAGCTCACATCTTTTCCAGGGCTTGTTACCAAAAATGTTGGTTAATCCTTGAGACCTTTTTTATTGTGCTTTTGCTGTCTCTAAAATGAAATCATCCAAATAATCACAGATTCAGCTAAAATTTCATTTCAGGAGCAAGAAAAGTGTAATTTAACTTATTTTTCGATTCACAGTGTTTGGTTATTAATTTTTTCTTCAGGTGTGCCGATTGTCTGTTGGGGACTTTTTCAAAGACAAAATTATTTGACTTTTTTTCGGGTATGCTGATTGTCTGTTGGGGACTCTTTTTCATATGCAAAATTATTTTACTTAGAGTAAATTAAGTTTATTTACAAATCCAAGTCCTGTAGCTTTGGTAATGACGTTATTGTAACATCATCCAAATGTTTTGAGTTCTTCAAGTAGGGAGCTGATTATTTCCCCTACTTAGAAACCCGACTCCCCCCTTCCCACCCTCATCAGACAGCTTTGACAATCTCGATTGGTCAGTCATGTGTTTGTTATCAAAACAAATGGGTGATTAGTGATTGTGTTAATATTGTTGTTAATGTGCTTTGTTTCAGTGTTATGTTATGCATTCAGAACAATACCTAATGAGTTGATTTTAAATTAAAAGTGAGCAAAACTATCGAAGAATTACCAAAAAAATACAATCTGATAAATAACTTTAGAAATAATATTCTGTCATTTACATTCCATAAGATTTCGAAAAATTGTTGTTCTTAATTTATTAAACAAATTAGGTATGGATGGGATTGGATTTTGACGGGACGGATTTTTTTTTTCCTTCCTAAATTTGGGACGGGATAGGAGTTTTGTCTTCCCTAAAACTTCGGGAAATGCTCGTTCACAAATTTATTTTCTTTGCTACAATAATAGTTTTAGGTTAAAACCAATGTCATATATAAAAGTTTGTACCGTCCCAACTCAAAAAATTGAAACACATTTAAAAAAATTAGTAACTAAATGAAATTGTTAACTATAAATAAAATACTAACTTATATAAAAATAGTAAATAAATCTATTGATTATTTATTATTATTTTTCATTAAATTTGAGTTTTTATTCTTTCGAATTTGAATGCATTGAAAAAGAGAAATAGTTTAAAAATAAGAAATAAATAAATATAATATACATTTTTAACGTTTGATAGAAACACAATAGTTTTTAAGTTTCTGCTTTTTTTATTGTTTGGTTTCCAAAAAGCAATAAGTAAAGTACTAGAGTGGTTAATGCATGTTGACATATGTACTGTCATCTATAGTAAACATGTTACTGTATTTTTATAAACTTTGGGCTTTGGAGTTCTTGTTTTAGGAAACGACTACTCTATGACTCATAATTTTTCCAGCACTTTAAACTACGGTAAGAAATTCAAAATAAATTAAGTTTCAAGATGACAACGATAAAACTAGTTTTTCCAAGCTTAAAATTATAAGTTTGAAGTTCACAACTCCTAAACTTAATATTTCTTGAGTTACATAAAATATTATGTATTAGAAATTTCTTTACTTTTTTCAGTTATTTTTTACTTATTTATGAAAAATAAACATACTTTCGGCTGGGATTCAAAGACATCTAAATTAGTTTAGAAAATTGAATCAATTGGCAAAACCACAATTTGTAGCAGACTAATGTGGCCGACAATATGAACAATCATCACTGTCACTTCTTATAGCAAGTTGTTTCCGTCGATTAACCACTATCAGTGAATAACTAAGATTGCTTTTCACACCCAATTGCGAGTTAGCATTTCTACATTTTCCGTTTATCAACGATCGGCAAATATGCCAATTGTTGATTGGCAATTTTTTTTATTGCAATTTTTGATATTACAAATTGATATGTAGGTCTAGTTTTACTTTTGATTCATATCATATTAAGTTTAAATGTATATAATTTTAAAATTTTGATTTGTTCTATGCATTACATGCTTACTCTAAGTTTGAGAAGTGTGTTACTTCTTTTTTTTCTGACACCATTCAAAGTGTACATTGTACCTTAAATGAATAAAGGCTTAGTGATTGATTGATTGATTGATGCGCGATGGTTTTTCACGGCTGATAGCCAGTTTCGTAAAGCTGCATCAGCCGTTAATCAGCGATTGACAGATACGTGCTAGCATATTTTGACGCCATTCGCAACCAGCGCTAATCTATTTTGCTGTTCATCCGCGACTGGCAAATATGCACGATGGTTTCCGCGGCTGATCAAGGGATTTGCAAAGCCGCATTTGCCGTTTATTTACGATCGGCAAATACGCACGATAGTTTTTAACAGACGATCGCGAGTTTTGCATAGCTGGATTTGCCGTTTATTCGCGATCGGAAAATACGCGAGATCGTTTTCCGCGGCCGATAGCGAGTTTTGCGAAGCTGCGCTCGCTGTTTAGTTGCGATCGCTAAAACGATCCCGTCTCGAAAATTTCCTGAAGTAAATAAAATCCCGCCCGAAAATCGGGAATTTAATTTTCCCAAAAATTTCCTGAAATTTCGGGACCCGACCATCCCTAAAACAAATAATTGCTAACTTATTCATATGAGAAGAATAACACTAAACCTAATTGTACTTGTAACCATCGTTTTAGCTGGGGCTGCTCTACTGAACACTTATAAAGGTTTCTACTTCTAGAGATTCCCGTGTCCTTGATAATGCGACTGTTGACCAAAGCAACCTTGATATCACAACCCTCAGTAAGGAGAACCCCTCGTTAAAAAGACTGTTTACCGAATCTCCTCAAGAGTCGTATTATCAAGGTTCTACTGTATGCAATGTATCAATTAATTTTAAAATTTCTTAATATAGTTGATGTTTATTATTATTTGGGAATACAATAAAAGAGAAACCAGGTTCATCAAAAAAGGAAAGAACTTATGCATCAATCAAGTTGCTGATCCCACTCCTCAAAACTGTGCGCTCATTACTTAGTTCTGTATCCAGTCACAGTGTGTAATGAATTTTCTTACTGTAAAGTCCCGTGAATTTGCTCCTAGTCATTTATAATTACTCACTTGGTACTTTGTGAGTCGTCCAATTGGTCGCAGGCGATTTTGGACCCGTCAAACTGTTCCCATGAGGGACACAGGTTAAGTGAGGTATGGTATGTTGGTTGGGGGTTTGGTCGGGCTAGGCCGATAAGCGAGGTGGTCAGGGTATTTGGTTGCTTGCAGAAGTCATAAAATTCATGAAGAGTATAAAAAGTTTGGCTTTATAAAAATAATTTTAATGCACTTTTAAACTTAACAAACTAGTTTAATTTCTTAAGTTAATAGGGAGTTTTTGAAATATTTGTTGTTAGCGAATTTCCCCCTATAGGGAAGTAGCTATTACCGTAGGCGGCATGGTCAGACTTAAGCCCAGGACCATGTTATTTTTTCGTTTTGAGGTCCCTAGAGCCCAAAAACAACGTTCGTTCATGTTGGTATATATGTATATATATATATATGTATATATATATATATATATATATGTGTGTGTCCGTAGGCACGATAACTCTCGTAAAAAAGTCTGATCTTGATGAAATTTGGAACAAACATTTATAGCGATATTCATGACTTTAAGTTCGAAAACCAGCAAGATCGGTACACTCTAAGGCGGTTTTTTTTACTAAATAAAATTTATTTTCAAGATTTAACATATTTCTATTAATTTGATGTAAATTTAATGGTCAGAATTGAATTCAGCTTAAAAAAATAAACAATATAGCATTTTGAATTATTACTCTACATCAGTCGGTTACTGAGATATCGGATCTGCAAAATGCAGTACATCGTCTTTTGTTTTTCCCTGAAGGGACATAAACTGTCCAAATTCTGGTATGAAATACCCCAAAATTTTCATTCAATTTCCCTAAAATGGGATTTAAAAAAAATAAAACAAACCACATGATTGAATTGAATTTGTTCATGTGATGGTTTGATTTGTTTTTTTTTCTTGGATCTGAGTAGATTGATAATATGTTTGCTGACATTTATGTACTATAACAAGTAAATTTATTAAAAATGATCAGAATATGAATAATTATTGTGAAATAAGATCATGAATGATAAAATTTACTTAATTTAGATTAATATTTACACAAAATATTCAAAACAACAACTTCCCTAACTTATGTAGAATATGCCCACATATAAAAAATAAATCCTTTAGAAATTAACTAAGCATGCAAGATTGCTGCAACAAGTTTATTTAAATTTTAAGATAAATCATATGTTTGGATTCAATTTTTTCATGTGACTATTATATTTGTTTTCATTTTGACTGATTTTAAATCATTGATTGTATGTTTGCTTAAATTTTTATTATACTATAACAAGGATGCACTTATAAAAAAATATTAGACCAATAATTATAAGAATAACAAAAAGAATATTGTTAGAATGGATACCGATGTGATTCCCATGATCATTTCCCTTATATCTAAAGCTCTTGAATTGATATGTAATATACTTTTTGCATTAATTACATAAAATGTTTGAAACATTTTCCTGTAAATAAGTAAATAAGCTCCCATATAAAAATTAAGTGTTTAGAAATTCGCTGAGTACGCAGGTTTTCTGCGACGAGGGTATTTTATAATATGAGGGGTTTTTCTCAAAAATTGTTAATCTATTTTGTGCTGAAAAAAGGTTCTTAAATCTAGTGTTATGTGAATGGTTTCTATTTGAATTTGAATTATCTAGGCTATTTGACTGTATGTAAATTGAGATTTCTAAAATGAATAAGCTAGTTACAGGTAAAATTCCTAAAATATTCTCTGCAAGAGGTTAGAGGATGTAGCCTAAATATACACTGGATGACTTTTTTTTGCCAGGTGAGAATTCTCTTCAGGTTTGACTCGCAGGCCCCCATAAGATAACTGAGTAGGATATGTAGGACTCAAATAAGCAGTGGTAAACAAATTTCATGAGTTGAAGGTTTTGAAGATTTCATAAGTTGCGCAGGACAAACATGCCTTTTGCTAACTTACTTTAATTTTGGCCAACTTCTCATTCCAGTCCAGGGCATCGTCCAAATCTCACCCCCAGAAAACCAACTGAATTTGCAATTTCAAGCTCCGTTTTCCCAATGAGGAGATTCAGAGTTCTTCAGAGTTCCTTTTTTGATGAGACTGAATACAGACAAAATTGGTTTTAGCTGCATTCAGTCTCAGTTTGTTTTCTTGAAAAAATTGGGCCAGACAATTTACTTTTTCAAAAGCGTCGACCTCTAGGTCATCACACTTTTTGTGTTTGGTGACAAGAGTCATGTCATCGGCAAACACAAATATGCTGTTTTCTGGGACTGCCTTTTTAATATCGTTAATGTATACTAAGAAGAGTAAAGGGCCCATGATTGATCCTTGCGGAACACCGCTTGTGATTGATCATTCTTGTGACAGGACGGACTTGACTTTAAACTTTGTCACAAATTCAATTTCTGTCACATGATATGAAATGACATGTATGACCGCCTCATGTTGGCTGATCATGTATGAAATGATCCATTCAAGAGCAGCACCTTTTATACCAAGGGCAGAGAGTTTTTGAAAAAGTATGGCTGCATCGACGCAATCAAAGGCCTTGCTGAGATCTGCAAACGTTCCGATTACATACTCGCCAGCCTCCATCGCGTCGATACAGTCATCCAGGAAATCAATTAATGCCAGTTTTGTGGCTTAGGATTTTCTGAAGCAATATTGCCTCCCATACAGTAGATTGTTAGTCTCCAGGTAGAAGGCAAGCTGTTTACAGATTGCTTTCTCAATAAATTTGGAAACCGTTGGCAACAGTGAGATTGGTCGGTAATTCAAATATTACAGAGTTAAGTTATGTTGTGAAGTATGGGGATGGTGGTTATTCTTCATCAGTTGTTGTCGAAAGTTGATGAGAGAATCCATAATAACCTTGGCTATTTAACAACCCAAGAATATCAACTTGCTTGTGAATGTGTTTCTGTTGACATGTTTCATAAATCCACTTAAAAAAATTTTTTAACAACTTTAAAACTACATATACAGTTTCTTATATAGCATTTATGGTTATATGTTCTAAAACTATAATTTTTTCATTGGTGGACTGAAATTAAATTTATATTTGATGAAAAATTAAAGTTGAGGTATGCTGGAAAATCTTCCATTAGCAAACATTGCATTAGCATGCAACTCATGCTTGCGCTTTCAACAATTCATACTCCCATGAACTAAAAAAGAAGATTTTTTCCAGCACCTACAAGATTTTTTTTGTTTTCTTTGCAATATTCTAGAGAGAAACAAGCTCCTATACAAATTCTGTATTTTAAATTGCCTTTGTTTTTTACAGGTATTCTCCACATACAAGAAAGATTAGCAACTTTATTCTGGCATTTGTTATTTTTGTGGTTGTAGACAAAGTGAGGACACATATTTCGAATTGTGCATTTTTATGAGATAACACTGATTGAAACATTGTGATTTTACTGCAATAATGATTACCATGTCCCCAATTTATTGGGGTGTTTCATGCCGATCAATCCATACTCACATTCCTTGCTATTGCAACAACACACATCAATGTAGAAACACCTCTTTAGGCTTGCATAACTTATTTTTATCCATATTTTACATTCAGTATGAACATAGCTATTTTTCTAAATTATTTACAAATTATATTATTTATTATTTTTATGAAACTATACTGTCATTAAATTTATTTTACAATATGATTGAGTTTTTGTAATTAATATATCATTATTTAAATTGTATACCTTATTACTATTCACTTATCTTAATTTTTTTGGTTGGTTGAGACAAAAATTTGTTTTTAAGCCAATCTTACAGGGATATATGTGAAGTATAAATTTAGTTTTTAAGTATAGTTCACTTGCACTACGGAAAATATTTAATACTAAAACATAGATTTAAACTTAAATTACTGTAGACAAACCCTTATCATTTATGAATTATTCATAAATTATCAGGGGAAATTGAAATGTTGTCATTTTTTTGTGGATTTGGATTTTCTGAAGCCACATACAAATAAGGCAATCATAAAAATATATGTTTAATTTTACCTTTGATTTGGTTTATCTCTAAATTGAACAGTTGCTAAGAAAGTTATTCAGTGTGTGTGAAAGGAAATGTGTTGTATGGGTCAAAGTTGCAATTTTGTGGTTGGCGGTAAAATTAATAGTTTTGGAGTTGGTAGGTTTTTTATGTTTTACCAACATTTTGTTGATTAACTACTTTTAAGTGAATAATTTATGGTGAATGACATAAAACATTAGCCCAATTTTAAGATTTAACAGTTATGAGGGGTTGTTTATCTATATTATTGTTTCTTACCAAATTAACTTACTAAGATAATGTTTTTACTTGTTGGCAGGGTCACATTTGTATTTCAAAAAAGACAAAAAATATATTAAAACAACTGACATTGTTCTTCAAATTGTGCTGGTAGCAACCAAATCTGTTAGGTTAACATTCATTTTTTCAGGTTAATGTTTTTAGCTATTCCACAAGAGACATATTGATTATTTATTTATTTATATTGCAGTGTATATTTTTAGCCGTATCAAAGATTGAGATAAGATAGATATAAGGAGTGTTTTTTTTCTTTTGAAATAGTACTTACAGTTTTTTACCATTACATTTTTTATTCATGTAATTTTTTTCCAGAGTTCTATTCATCACACCTCTTTATAATCTTCATTACACTATCAAATATTTCGTAAAAGTTCTCTAAACAAAATTTGATTTGTCCAATCAAAATTCAATTTTTTATTTTGAAAATGAGCTGGCTTGAATGTTGATTGGTCAAATCCAAAGATGTTTTATAAAAGATTTGATTTGATCAATCAAAATTCAAGTATTATTTGTTTTCAGAATCAACTGGGTTTAATTTTGATTGGACAAATCAAATATTTTATAAAATATTTGATACTGTAATGCGGGCCTATGTGGGGTTCAGTTTAAATTGAAGCCCCACAACCTTTGACTTATAGGTAGGCCTAACAATTTTTCATCTTTCATAGTGTTTGTCAAAAAAAATTTAACAAACTACAAAATTGTTAAGGTGACTTATATATCAACAGCTCAACAGGAATTTTCACAAAACCAAAAAAAAAATATTTCGCTTGAAAACTTCACTACATTTATATTTATTTTTGTTTTGTTTTACAGATTTCAAACTAAGGAAATGACAAATATCATTACTACTCAATTTTTATATTTATTTCAATTATCACATTGATAATTAGTTTAGTGAATGGTTAAATGCTATTAACAGTAGCTAGTCACCATTTCTTTAATTATTTAATTAGTTTCTCTTTACTATTTCGTTAAAACTCAATTTAATATATTTAGTTTTAGTTTAGTTTTGCCTTTTTACTTTTCATAAAAATAAAATAAAATAAACTTTAAAAATAATCCTAGTTTGATTGAAAATAGCTTATTATACTAGTATAGGAAAAAATTAAACGCTATATGTTATTAAAATAACGGGTGTCCACTAGTGAAACATCAAATTATTCCTAATCATAGTCATTACAATAATGATTGAAACATGTGATTGAAAAATCATGCTTTTAACTTTTAGTATTTTAGCATGCTTTTAAGTTTTAGAATTGACTACTCAATGATTATTTTTGCAGTTTTTTTGGGTTTATTTACATCATATTCAAAGTACAAGAAAAATTGTTCTGTAATTTAAAATATGGTTTTTCTCAAATGGCCTCCAAGCCAATTGAGCTACTAAACTCTACTTTGTGATTTCTTCTCTGGGGCTATTGGAAAGACAAAGTTATTCTCACTGATACCTTAAAAGCTTCATGAATGCATGTAGTGTTTATAAATCAGCCTGCTATCCTCATAATCGATAATAAATAATTGCTCATATTAAATCTGCAAAATCGATTTGAAACTTGTCTAAAAGCTTATTTGCATCTGAGCAGTTTGAGGGGTGCCGTGAAAAACTGTATTTTCTTAAAAGATGTATTTTTAATCAATATTTGATCTGTAGATAGCTCAATTAAAAACGTTTAAAACTTCATGAATTATTTATGGACAATTAGTACAAGTTTATTTGTTGGTACAAGATAATTAATGCCTTTGATCACCCCTTTTATTTTGAGAATCTAACCATTTACTTTAACGTCTAAATTACCTAGATATTTTGAGAAACCATAAATTTGACATCCATCTACCCCATACACCAATGAAGGGTCCTGATGAAAAACTATGAGGAATAATATTAGTTTTTTGATAAAATTCTCCCTAAAGGCACAAGTATAAAGAAAAGGGCTAAACAGCTTATCTATTGATTTTTATTTACAGTTATTTCTGTTTGGTTTAACTTCTACTAAGCTGTCTTTAGTAATAATTAAAAACAGCCCGTGTAATGAAAATTAGAAATATGCATGTACATAACTTCTGTATAATATAGTTCTAAGACTTAGAATGTAAGAAGAAATGAGAAATGAGAAGAACTTTTGAATGATCTAATTCAAAAGTTTAGAAAATAGCAAAAATGACGTCATTACACTATAATTTTAAAATGTACAAACAGAATGAGAAAGTGAATGGTTTACTTTTCCCTCAAATTGTTTGTTAACCCCTTATCTGCTGCGCTCGAGTTAGCTCGTGGCAGTATTCTGTAATAGTACGTGTGGTTAGCGTAAAAACCTTGCACTTTTTGATACAGCTTAGCCACTTGGTATGTGTATAAAAGATACATGTAGAAGTATTTTAGTCCGAAGATCCAACCTTGAATTCGTGTAGAACACCCCCATATCAGCCATTAAAGATGGCCGCCATTACATACATAAATTGCTCTATAACTCCGGTAATAGTATTCCGATCTTGATAAACCTTTTTTTGTTTGAAAGATAATTTTAAAATAAAAGTTTTTCGACTTTAACTTTTTTTTCTAAAGTTAATAGTTTTCATTGTATATTTGAAAAACGAAATTTTCCATTTAATTCCATGGGAAAGTGTAATTTCTCAATAAAATGCGTTTTGATGGGCTCAACAAGGCTATGGCTAAATTTAAAATATTCTCTGGGTTGAAAACTTATACGCACAGGAATGTTATTCCAATAGGTCAACTATTATCAGAATAATGGCCTCAAAAAGATATACGTAAAGGCCATTTTCCGAGTTAGCCTAGTTTTTTCGTTATTTTATGGAGTAAAAAAACTATTATTGGGGTGAAACCTGAATAAAAATGAAGGAAAATAACTAAACGGCCGAGAAAAATTGATCATAATAGTGTAATTCTAGTTTTTCATCCATTTTGAAGGTCCAAAAGAAGTTTTTGGTCGCACCATGTTAAACATAGGGGAAAAGGACAGGCTCAGACTTTTATCGTAATAAATACTTTATCTGTCGGTAGAAATGAATAAAAATTCATGAACATATTTAACATAAACATTTGAACGATATAGCCTAAAAAAATCTTGGTTTAATAATCGCTAAACAGAATCTTTACGTATTTTAAAATTATTTTTAGTGGCAAAATGATGCTCTGCTGCTAGCGTCCCCTGTGGGAAAATAATCGCAACACAGTATATAGTAGTGAAATTCAGCCTTGCTGCTGGCGCCCTCTTTTGGAATTTGGCGCAAGCGAGCCTAGCGCCGACTATGCGTGTTTGCGAGCACTTCGCCAAATCTCTTCAATTAAACTAATAAAAATAACTTTTATTTTTGATATTTTTGATTTATATCTTTACGATATTTAAGTTAAACATTTAAAGACTTTAAAAAATTATTTTCATAATTATTATGCTTTTTTAATTGAAGGGATTCGGCGTAGCTCTCACAAATACGTATGGTTAGCACCAGCCACACTTGCGCCGAATTCCACAGTGGGTGCTAGCAGCGAGGCTTAATTTTACACTAAAATTCATTTTAAAACACATATAAATTCTGTTTAGCGATTATTTATGTACGATTTTTTTTAGGCTATATCGTTCAAATGTTTATGTTAAATATGTCATGAATTTTTATTCATTTCTACCGACGGATAAAGTATTTGTTACGATAAAAGTCTGAGTCTGTCCTTATTCCCTATGCTTAACATGGGGCGACCAAAAACTCCTTTTGGACCTTCAAAACGGATGAAAAACTTGAATTATACTATTATGATCGATTTTTCTCGGTCGTTTAGTTATTTTTCTTCATTTTTGTTCAGGTTTCGCCTCAATAATAGTTTTTTTACTCCATAAAATACCGAAAAAACTAGACTTACTCGGAAAATGGCCTGTGCGTATATCTTTTTGAGGCCATTATTCTGATAATAGTTGACCGATTGCAATAAAATTTCTGTGCATATATGTTTTCGACCTAGAGAATATTATAAATTTAGCCATAGCCTTATTGAGCCCCTCAAAACGCATTTTATTGAGGAATTAAACTTTCTCATGGAATTGAATGGAAAATCTTTAATGGGGGTGTTCTACACGAATTCAAGGTTGGATCTTCGGACAAAAATACTTCTACAGGTATCTTCTATACACATACCAAGTGGCTAAGCTGTATCAAAGAGTGCAAGGTTTTGGTGAAAATTTACGCTAATCACACGTATTATAACCCGTGACTGCTGTACACGAGCTAACTCGTGCAGTACCCATGTTTCGACATCTGCTGCGCCCAAGTATACTCGGATTTGACGTTCACATCTGATTTATGTTGGTACAACTGTTCTGCAAGGTTTTTTTCCATTCCATGACTGTCCAGTTGACCCTGACGAGTAGCAGACCGTTTGGTGCTGCACTCTAGTGGATTTTTCTGGAAATACGTCCATGCCACGAGTTCTGCAGTACCGCGTTCGCCGCGTTGAAACGATAACCCCGCAAATTGGTGTTGATCGTGTAATTAAACCCCGCGCCTCTGATTACGTCGGCGTCGCGGCACGTCAACTTACTCCGCAGTTAAGGGGTTAATTAAGTGAAGTTGAAAAGTTAATATAAAAATGACTTAGTCAACAAACCATTATTTGCCACACATTTTTTATTTAGCGATGGACAGTGAAGGAGATTGTAAATACAATATAGATTATAGAATTGATGTTGTTAAGCTAGCGTTGAAGATGGAGATTTATATGTTACGGTGCTGTGCATTTGTCCTTGAGTATTGTCTCTTCAAAGAATGTATAATATAATATACATTTGCCACTACAACCAAATTGCTCATTAAAACAGATATAGAATTGTGTTGAATTTATGCCTAATAATCAGTCTTTTTTGAGCTGGGATTGCAAGGTAAGAAGAATGTGTTTAGACAAAGGGCATGATACGTAGTCAGTAAATGATTGTTTGGTCTAATAATTTAATCAAGTGTAAAGAAAATAATTACTTTTCAGTTGTAGAAAACTCTGAAAGGCAATTTTTAATTGTATCAAAACGATACAATCTGTCCATCCATTTTTATGAATTTTTCAATTATTTGAATTGCAACTCATGTTTATTGAAGGTGCCTTAGTTCTTGAACCATTTTTACTTCAGTTTATGTAGTATTAGATATGGACAAGCGGTTTTATAATTAAAAGTTATAACTTGCAGGAGCTTAGGAAGTAGTTTTTTAAGTTGTCCAGCAACTGCCAGGCCAAGCCTTAAGCACCAGTACCCTAAGCTGATGTCAGTCTATAGTTACCGGTAATGTTATTAGGTCTGTAGACAATAACATGTCTTATATTTAAACACTTGTGATTGTTCATGCAAAATAGTGTTTATGATCCTGGTTAATAAATTGTTTTATTTTGCTGTAATTGTGTGTTTTTTTAGCTAATTTCCGATGGTACAAAGGCATAACCCGAATGTGGCTCTGAGGCATACAACTGTTGTGTACCAAGAAATGTCAGCGGTTTCATTAAGGGCCCTCGGATGCTAAAAATTGTCACCCATTAAAAACTTTTTTGTTTCCAAGATTTGGTTTACACTATATAAACTATAAGGCTTTGGACCACGAAACTTGGCAAAAATATTTAGATGGGTACTAATGAAGGATTTTAAATATTTTCTCTCAAAAGACTCAATTAGAGTATGTAATTAAATTCAAAAACGTAGCCATTTTCCATTACTTAAACTATGAAGGCTCTACTGTATAGTAAAAGGTTAGGTTAATTTCAAGGGATAAAAATGTAAAAAATCTAATTTACCGAAAGAATAAAATGTCAAAATCTATTGTGGCCATCTACTACCACTTACCATACTGGTTTTACAGACATCCAAAGTACTCATACTAAAATCTTGAAACTCTGCATGGACATTTAATTTAGAGCTTAAGCATCCATTAGAAGGAGAGTTTTGAAATTTAAGGCTAAACATCCCAGGGTTAGTTATAAATTCTGCCACCACGTCGCAGCACCAAAATGAAGTCATTTTGTATTAAAGTTTATTGGTGGATTTTTCGTCCGATGTTAATTTGATAAACTGATTTGTAAACAGAATAAGATTATGATTCACGCTATTCAGGCATATCTTTTATTAAGTTGCTGGTTAAAAAAATAATAACAAGATATTCATGTTACAAAAAGAAATATATAAATCGCAGGTAGTCATTTTGTAGGCAATAATTTTTAATTAATTTTAAAATTTTAATATTTAAAATCGCCCGAGTGGTTCAATCGGTATCAATTTTTATAAATTTAATGAGATAGCGCGCGGGAGACGAAAAAATTATGCAGTGCAGTGCCGGCCGGAGGTGACTCACTGTAGCTCTCCCCCCACCACGCGGCTCAGCCGTTGCTCGTCGTACAAACACTCCTTGTGGTGGATGATGACTTCCCGCCCTTCCATCCATGTGCTCTCGGTTATTAGTTACCATGATTCTTCTTACGAGTTTGTTTCTTCGCCTGTTAATTATCGTTATTGGTAACGTTATTTTGTTAAACTTTTATGTTCTCCATGGCCCACGTGTTTCAAAAAATAATGATGACAAATTTGAATTTCTTGTTAAAATATGTTACATCTATTATTATTATTAAGCTATAATGATATTTCGAGGGCTTGGACCATTAGGGTTCTAACTGCCAAGTCTTAAACTATACACGAAAATAGATTTAAGATTGGGTACTGCAGTAATTAAAGTGATCAATGTCAACACATTCAGAGTATTTTTTCTGAAATTTCTTATGCTAAATATGAAAAATATATGTTTATCTTTGCTTAAATGTATAAATAAATGTGTTAAAAACTACTTTTAAAAATACGGAAGAACTGTGTTGCTCTTTAAAAGGCTATAGGGTAGTTTTATTTGACTATGTTCTATATTTCAAGTTCGTATTTCATATAAATTGTTAAATTGCCTCTAAAATTATGACAATAATAGAAAATAACAAACACGTCATGATTTTGTGTGCTTCTAGTCTGACTGATTCACCAACAAAACCAAATAATCTCTGTCAAAAACAACAGGTAGAAAACCTACCTGTATTTATACATATACAACCATTTCGGAATAAAGACAACGGAGTTCTTTAAAATCAAATGGACGATGTTCTGCTTCAATAATCGAAGCAGATTAGTTAGCTTCACTGAATGATAGTTGGTTCACACAGTTTTAAAGAGCAGAAGCAATAACAGCTGTTTCAAGCTAATTGAAATACAAATTCCATTGACTATGAATTAAGCTTCCAACCACGTTACAGTTGCTAGTTTCAATTTGGAATAAACATATTACGTGTAGATTAGATTGAAAGTTAACCTATAATCTTATACTCTTGTGTGCGACCAATGTTTGCTTGTATGCTTATGCTTGGACAATCTAGCTATCTATATTAATAATTCTATAAGCAATTTTTTAATACAAATTTTGAAAGTTTGGCAGGTCGTAGGATGATGGGAGAGGGTTCAAATTAAAGGACTTAGCTTCAGGGGTCGGTAAAAACAGCAGATTATGTCAAAATCCACTAGAAAATTATAAATAACGAAAAATATCTGCCATTAAAAACACTGGGATTTCAACACGTCTGCTGTTGCTTCTTTTTTTACCTAAGCATCAACAGCTGTTGTTAATTCTTCGATAATTCTTAAACCTAATACTTTGTAACCAAAACAGTGTTGTATACCTGAGTTATACTTAAGAATAGGGAAAATAAACTGTTGCAATTGTAACCGGTAAAATAATAGGACAGATTTATAAATGCATTACCTAGAAATAGTTGTGAATGGAATGGAGAGAAATAGTGCCACCACCCTGTTCCAATTCCTCAAATTCCACATGCAGAATTGACTTTCAATGGCGAAACATCAATGGGCAAACAGCCTAAGCCACGTAACATATATCCTTGTAAACATTTGCAGGTAGTCATTTTGTAGACAATAATTTTTAATTAATTTTACACATTAAATATCGGTCTATTGGTTCAATCGGTATCATGTTTTATATATATTTTTAATAAATGGAATATGAGCGCGCGGGAAACACGAAACGGATGCAGGGCCGGGTGACTCATTGGGCTCTCCCCCCACCTGTCGACTTTTCGAATTCGAGCCGAAAACATCAAGGGGCAAATAGCCTAAGTCACGTAACATTTGTAAACATGTTTCCTGTATATTTTTATACTGTGCATTTTGTGCATTGAGTAAATGAAGGTATTTTGCACTAATTATTGTTTATTTATTTATCATTTTCATGTACTGAAAGGTAACTTTTATTTTAAACAAGTGACAACCAATTAATCATTTAATTTAACATGGTGTTATAAAGCAACAAAAATAATGGTAATTTTGTTTGTGGTAATATTAATATTGAACAATGAACCCCTAGATAATTTCATAAATCATCTTCCTTGTAATCAGAGGATTAATTACAAGAGTCTGGTCTAGTGTGCCCGGCCAGAGTGCGAATGCGACTACTGAGTTGACGAACTAGTGATGGGAACTATCCGATAGAAACAAACGATTCATCCAGTTGTTGCGCTCCAACCGATTTATCAGATGGTTACTTCAATTTTCATCCGGATGAACCATCCATTAGTTCGCAAGCGAATCAACTGAACGGCATTATTATCCATCTACCTCAAAACCATCCGTCTATGTTTTCATTCAATTTTGAAACAATTCGTCCCTTATTTTCATTCGTTTGAAAACTACGAGTCAGTTATTTAATTACTGAAACTGTTCTGTTAATTGCCGAGAATTGCGCCAAAGATAAAACAACCTATGTTAGCACCAATAGGTTAATCTTTTACCTTATTTTAATACTTCAACCTAAATACAAAACGTTTAAGGTTAAAAAATTATTCATTTATCCATTTGCAGGTGAACCATCTGCTCAGCGGCTCGACAGTTTATATTTTTATCCGGATGGATACGCCACAAAACCCATGAAAACTATCCATCTGAATCAGGCTCGCGAACAGATGGTTTTTTCATCCATCATCCACTAGTCGGATAGTTCCTCCCATCTCCGCACACAGCGCGAGCCAATCCGCTCCCCACCCCAATACACAGGAAAAACATCGGATGAATCATCCATCTGAAAACTATCGGATGAAAGAAAAACCATCGGATGAACCATCGGATGGTTAAAATCAGTCGTTTGTCCCATCACTATGACGAACAATACTAAATAGCAGCGCCGCGCGTATGGCGGTGCGCTGGGGGGGGGAGGGGGGGGGCGGCGCGGGCGTGAGAGAAATAATGGTAATATCTTTAAAAAACTATTCCGATGCGACCATATGACCGATTTCAAATCTGAAAATGCCAAAATTATTTTAAAATTGTTGTTTACAAAATGACTACCTGCGATTTAGAAAAATGATGATAGTAATCATATTCTTCTCTAAAATATTTTTATTAAATAACTAAAAAAAGTTTTACCCATATAGCGTATATTTCTTGTTCATGTTATATACAACAAAACTTACAAAACAAAAATCGGTCAATAACTTTGCATTTTATCTTTAATACAAATTTGCCACAGAGGTGCTGCTATCTATCGGGCCAGAAACACAACTTTTTCTGGGATGTTTAGCCTTAACAAGTTAGGAAGATTTCTGTGGGCAATGGGGATTTCTGTTTCAAATTGAAGACTATTCAAAATGTTTTCGCCTCAAGAGCTAAATGAGTGATCCGATCTTCAATGTGACCGAGATTTGTTTTGGGGAATTAGGTTTTAGGCCAATACATTAATTGGCTATGTTTTCTTGTTTTCGCTAATTCAGATTTGAAGTCCTTAGCCCTTAGTCTTTTTTTTGTTCTATGCAAGTTCTATATCCTAGGTTACGCCTCACATTCTCACAAGTCCTAAATTGGCACGCAGGATTAAAGCAAGTGCATGGCATTTGAAAGATATGAGTACAACCCCCTGAAATGGCAATAATATTTTTTTCTACTCAAAACAATAATAGAAACCCAATTTTCCCAAAGTCAATAATGTGTATTGGGCCAAACATTGCCATCTAAAGGGCAATGTCCATTAGCATCAAATTTTTAATACTTGAAAATTAATTTAAAGATATATAATCCTTAAATCCTTGGGAGATTTATTTAAAGATTAAGATCCTTAAATTTGTTAATGTGTAAAAAATGCATATTATATAATATAAATTAAATAACAATTTATTATCCTTTTAATGGGCAAAGCCGCGGGTATCTGCTCGTATCTTTTTGAAAATATTGAAAATATGTGTGAGTCAGTATCGGCCGCAAATTTTTTCAGATTTTCATGATGTATGCAAAAATTATATACAAGGAGAACAATTCATAACACAGCATTTATTTATACAAAGTTGTACAAAATTAAATAATAATGACTATTTAGAGTCTACACAAAGAAATTGCCACCATAAAACCAAATAGCTACAAAAACACAAAAATTACTATCTCTCAATAAATAACAATTTGTACATGTACAATAATAAAAAGCACTTTAATCTTATAAAAATGCAAAACATATTTGGTGGGTCTTCTATGGCACTTGGTCAGCATGATCTTGAGAATGGTTTTTGTAGTTTAATTTCTTAGTAATAAATATGAGTTGGATGGATGAATGTTATTTATTGTTATAATCAATAATATCTATTTTCTTCTGATTTGGTGCAGAAGCCTAGTGCACATAGAACGTTTATTGATGAAACAACTGATATTGTCTCTGTTTGACTGCTAATTAGCTATGCAGTCTGTTCTTTATGATGCTGCAGCATTGCTTTTCCTGACAGCTCGAGACTTGATGTTTTCCATGGTCCTGGTAATCATCCAGTAAGCAAAAGCTGGTGACAATGCTTCCATTGTTTTGATCACGCCAACCTGAAGAATAATTTATTTGTTTTTCAGAAACATTTCACATATTTTAAATTACAAAAAGAACATGTTTGAATTCAGATTTATCATCTAAGTAAACTTATCATCTAAACTTTGACTTTAGATCACCTAACATACAATTTCAAAATTATAGGTTTTGGTCAATCACAGTTGAGGCAAATCTATGAGTTAACTACATAAATAACCTCATAAGAAGGAGGTAGAAAAAAATTCATTAGTTTTATTGACTGGAAGAGGGTATTCGCATCCTGCAGACAGATGTGATGATGTGGTGCATGATGCAGACAAGTGTCTCAACTTAATCAGTGAATTATTTGCTTGGTAGCAAGGGGGGAAAGCATGTTTCCTTTGATAAAAAATTACGAAGTAAATCATATTTGAATATGCCGGCAATATAAAATAAAAATTATCTGTAATGTTTTGAGTTTTTAAGGGAAACAAATTTGTAGGAACATTTTCAGTTTATGTCAAAAGGGAGCCTGTTATAACTTTAAGGGAAGGGCGCAGGGGGACATGTCCTACTGTCCCCTGGGCCAGCATGAGCCTGTGAGGGGGCAGAGGGGGCACCTGCTCTGGGCAGCAGATTTTAGGGGACGGCAAAAAATAAAGTTAAGAAATAAAAAATAGAAAGTTCTTATGTATAAAAGAACTTAGAAAATTTTATATGAAAATTGGAGAGAAATCCAGTGCCATCGATTCATACAGTATAATCTCTTTTTTTATCCTAAAAATAAAGTTTATTTGTGGGCCAGATGGGTGGGTGGAGTGGAAAAGTACAGAAAAATAGCAGTCGTATAGTTTAAGGACACAATGCCTGAATGCAGGGTGTTCAGAAAATGTGGGGCGATAATTTACCTAGTGATTCCTTGGGTCAAAATAAGCAAAAAAGTTCATATAAACATAGGTCCTAAAGTGCTTCGTTTTCCGTCTGTGTGTCTGTTTATGATTTCTACATATTTTATCATATCTCACGAACCACTTAACGTATAAACTTCAAACTTGGTATATGGATAACCACTATTAAGATCTGATTTTGTAAGGAGTATCAAATTTCTACTTTGTACCATTTCAAAATGGCGACTGTTTTTGGTTTTCAGAGCTAAGTATCTTAAAACCCGTAAATTTTAGAAAAATTATATATGAGACAAAAAGTTGCGAAATTTAATCCAATTAACGCTGATATCAACTTTATGATAATCGGACTATTAAAAACAGAGAAATTTTAACTTTTCTGCATAAAAACATGGTTCCTTAGAACATTCTGTATGAAAATTGCATGTTTTTATTCAGAAAATTTAAAGTTTCTCCATTACTAGTTGACCGACTGTTATAATCTTAATATCATTGTTAATTAAATTGAATACCTCAACTTTTTTGGCTCTTGTATCCTTTTTCTAAAATTTACGGTTTTAAGATATTTAGCTTTGAAAAAAAAACAGTCGCCATTTTGAAATGGTTCAAAATAGAAATTTGATACTTCTTATGAAAATAGTTTTTAATAGTGGTTATCCATATACCAAGAATGAAGTTTATTTGTTAAGTGTTTCGTGAGATATGCTTAAATATGTAAAAATCATAAACAAACACACAGACAGAAAACGGAGCAATTTAGGAAATATGTTTTTATACACTTTTTTGCTTATTTTGACCCAAGGAATCACTACGTGAATTATAGCCCCACATTTTTTGAATACCCTGTATATTATCCATCTCCCATACAGGATACTTGGATGACTATCCGTTCAAATAGCGTAATTTCAGGCTCTCTTTCAAACAACATAATGTGTCTGCTGTAAAACAAATCGTGGACCCCTAAATTCCTACATTACATTTTGAGGACAACAAAATTAACCCTTTCAGTGCCATAAAAAATAATGAAAATGTGTATGAAATGTGCCACACCAGTTTGAAATTCAGAATTTTGTTTTAGCTAACCATATAGAAAGGAGAAAAGTCACATGAAACGAAAAGATGCTTGGCACATGATACGAAAAGTGTAATTTTCATAGAGGTTTTTGTGTTATCGAGTGTCTTCTTATCGAAGTTCTACTGTAGTTTTCTAAAAAGTGTCCCGAAGATATTTTTTTAATTTCTGATCATTTAAATGGCGCCATAACACTTTTAACAAAAGAATTAAGTATATTTATAAATATAGAATAGAGGGGGCAGATTTGGTTTTGGCCCCCTTGACAAATCTCCTAGTTCCGGTCTCAGGTCAAATGTATTATAAAAACACATGTGAATGTGCAAAAGTAAGTAGTGTTTATTTTTCAAACTCATTAAACCCATTTTTAGGTTCAATATTTGTTCAAATTTTCGATCCCTGGGCGATGTCTAGTGAGAAACATAATGAATACTTGAATTATGAAGTAGTAACGAAGATCCTTCAGCTATCCAGCCAGAGAGTGATACAATGTTCTCACCAGGAGGGAGTGGGGGAAGTAGCCCGTGGACTGGTCCTCGATGCCAACAGTGCGCAGGGCCGAGCTGACGTACTTGGCTGGCGACGGAGCCATCCACGTGGGCTTCTTGATCTTGGACATCTTGGTGGCCACGTAGCCGGGCTTCAGGCACTGGACGACGATCCCGTAGCGTTTGTACTCTGACGCCAGGTCCCTGCTGAACTTGGACACAAACACCTGGAACCAGACAAAATGTTAGTAAGTCTAAAACCATACTTGAGAAGATACATTTTTCTTTAGGTGTAACACTCATTTCTAAATTTAAGGTGAGGGTACCAGTGAATGACCACCCCCAGTGAATCACCTTACCAGTGAATCCCGCTTAATCCGGGAAGCTATTGGAACGAGAAGTTTTCTCCAATGCTGGGTAAAAAACTGAGTGGGACTTAGCCAAAGGCATAAATTGCCTTAAATTTCACGTAAAAAGCGGGAGTAATTTTTCGAATGACAATGTCATGGGGATGGATAGATGAAACGCATAGATCACAGGTAACAGTAGGGAATAACTTTGTAAAAAAGTAAACAGTCGTGTCATTTGATTCTGTGTATTTACTAATCACAGGTGGAACAACTTTGTAAAATATGCAAATGGCTGTTTAATTTGATTGTGGGTACTCACCGTTTGCATGTATTCGGCGTAGCAGCAGCGAAAGTATTTTTGCAAAGACGATCACACGACTTAATCAATCGAAGAAAAATTACAGAAATAACTCTGCGAATATCTTTGCAAAGTAAACAATCAAGTGTAAAATTTAATTGCATGTATTTGGTGGTCGTGGGTAAACAGCAGGAATTAATTAAACACTGTATTTAGTATATTATTTTATTTCTTTTATTAATTCAGCTTAATCTGAAATATTTACCAATCCGAAATAGGTCTGACCCACTTGTTTTGGATTTTCGGGACTCCACAGTAATTATTATTGAGGTCATTAAGGTACGTCATAAACTGGAACATAACTAGGGCTAAAACCAGAAAATAACCAGGGAAACCTGGTTATTCACTGGAGCAAGATCGGTCATTTACTAGCTATGATCTTAAGAATACCTTTGAAATCTCAGCTGTTTTTATTCTTATTCATTGCCGTAAGCAGTTGTTTCTATTTGTCTGTTAACACGTACTGTCAAAAAGGAAACGGTCATTCCCTGGTACAAGCAGGACATCTTGGTGGATACTTATCGTCCCAATGTGGAATTGAGTAAGGCAGCGGCCTTATTACTAGAGATGGCCATGGTATAAGAGCATAGGATTATTCCTTGCATTGGGAATAAGGTTCTGTAGGTATATGACCCATGCAGTCACAGTCATTCACTGGAGCACTGACATAGTTGTCTTTTAATTAATATTATAATCAATATCAACATTAACACATTCAGCCCGACGAAAGTCAACATTCAGTTTTTGTACTTTCCATAATCCCGACGTG
Source organism: Flexamia atlantica (assembly GCA_035578135.1). NCBI lineage: Eukaryota > Metazoa > Arthropoda > Insecta > Hemiptera > Cicadellidae > Flexamia > Flexamia atlantica. The sequence goes on along the minus strand of JAQJVK010000001.1, from coordinate 144,150,736 downwards.
CGGTGCCCTGCAAACTTTCCAAAACTCTGACATGTGCCACCGGTGGCGCACTGTTCCCATTTGATGCAATGCATTTTCACAGCGCTTACGGAGCTTTGCTGGGTTATATTATTAGTGTATTCTTATTATAGGGTTGTCTAGACACACCGTGGCGCACGTGTAAACTTTTTTGTAAAAAAAAATAAATGTTGAAAAGATCAAGGTGAAGTAAAGACGTCAAAAATGGCAGAAGGGGTGTAAGAAAACCTGCACTTCACCGCCTGCCGCGCCATCGGCGAATCATGCGTGTGCCACTCACTGGTGGTGCATGTTGGCTGGCAAGTCGCCCCGTGGTGATTTCAGTATGCTCACCGCATGACGTGCACCACTATTAAAATTGATCAATTTCACTAAAATTAGCTATTTTAGGCAAACACGAGGTAAAATCAACGGATATTTTTAAGATGTACTTAAAAGTACGACTTAGGTTAGTTTTGTATTTTTGGTCAGTTTATTGATTATTGCAAAATCCTTTTAATAAGTTAGAAAATTCAGTCGTGTACCACCAGTGGGGCGATGCAGCCACATTTGCACCGTCTGTCTGCTCACCTTGGAGGCCCCATAGACGGCCAGCATGGGGCTGGGGATGTCGCCGGCCGTGGAGCCGATGTTGATGACGACTCCTCGCTTCTGCTCGCACATGTGCGGCATCACGATCTGGCACATGGACAGCATGGCCGCGATGTTGCACTGGATGATGTCATGGAACACCTGCAACCAATCACATGCTTTATTGTCAGTGAATTAATGAGGGCACCCTTCCCCATACTTATTCCAAAAGAAAAAGACAGTATCTGCAAAGGAGCGGGTGAGATCTGACCTTGCTGCGCTCGCTGAGTGAGAGGAAGTAGTCGGGGTGGGGGTAGCTGAGGCCCACGTTGTTCACCAGCACGCCCACGTCCATGCCGTACAGCTCCTTCTCGATGTGGTGGTACACGCTGTTGCCCTCCGTGAAGTCCGCCTCAATCACCTTCACGTTCACTTTGTAGTTGTCACCTACAATCAACGGGTTTTGTCAACATAATTTATGTTAAATATATATTGACTTATACAAAGCTTTTTGTAATTACATTTACCGAAATAAGCCTCTACACCTGGTACACCATTTATACATATAGAGTAGCAAATAATAGTGACACTTAAATCTCTGAAATTCTTAAATATGCTTCAATATTTATGAGTATAAATAGAACATAGTCTAACAAAGCTTAGTTATCAAATACAAAAATGTTTCTGAGGAACCAACGATCTTGAGCAGGGTTAGGCAGTCTGTTATTGACTTCACCATTCACACGGAGGTACTGATGGGGAGACCCTCAAACTGGCATGTGTCCGCAGAACAATCTCTCTCTGACCACAGGCAAATAAGTTTTTAAATGAGTAATTTTAAAGCTGAGCTAGTTCAGTACAAGAATCCCAGGAGCGAGCTACCTTTAGAGAAAGGTGCTTGAAGGTCAAAGTTGGCAGGGAGACTTTCAGTCAGACACATGCAGCTCAATAAGCCACCCCACCCCACCCTTAGGCTTAGTTCTAAGCCTACTCAGCTTACCGGCCAGCCAGCCAGCTTTACTTTTAAATAATATTTTATTTTATTTTTTTCATACTAATCTTAACCGATGGGGCAGGTATTTTTATATGAAAATTTCATGCATCAAACCCTATACTCACCCCCATCTCTAACTTACAAGTTGTAAATGGCAAGGTACAGTTAGATTTTTTGAACTAGAAGCGGTCAAGACGAGGAGGAATATCTTTGGTGATGAACTTTTTTGTTTGTAATATAATCACATGTTTCTACCTGTCAAATATTGTGGTTAGATTTAATCAAAACAAACAGTATTCTACACTTGGCGCATTATATCTTGACCCTTGAGAACCCTTTACACCTGAAGCAATTGGAGTGGAATGAATTTCATCAGGAGACCACAGCTGATACGCAAAGTAGTACTAGCCTGACGTGTTAGCATTTTCCAACAGCTGTCAGTGTATATCTTAATTGTCATTTGTAAACAAAATACAGTTGATGTTTGTAGAAATTTGTTTTTTCATTGTTTGTTGTCCAAAATCATTGACAATAAACAATATCTGACAGCTCTAGCAATGGGCTAGGCCAAGGGTCAAGATATAAGCGCCAAGTGTAAGCCATTTCATACGATTGTTTATTTTTTTGGATTGTAAACAAAGGCATTACAAGATAAACAGAAACACATGATTTTACTTTAAACAAAAGAAGTGCATTGCCAAAGATATTCCACCTCGTCTTAACAGCTTCTAGTTAAAAAAAACTAACTGTACCTTTGAGTTTATGATACGTCAAATTAAAGAGCATGAGAAAAGAAAACGTTTGGTGAAAGAAAACATATATCGTCGTGTGTTCTTGAGTTAATAAATTGTTTATGTCAAAGAGAGTGTGTAATCACCTTTGTAACCTTTGCTGGTATTTAAAGACCTAACTAAGGTTGCAATACACAAACCACACTTTCTTTGACAATAAAATACCCCCGTCGCAGCAGACCTGTGTACTCAGCGAATTTAAATAGGATTTTTTTAATGTGAGCAGTCAAGATACATATGTAAGGGAAAGTATTGTTTTAATGTGTTTTGTATACTAAAAACGTATATTAATCATTCATGAGCTTTAAACTTGAGGAAAATTAATAAGGGGATCATATTGGTTTTCATTAGTAATATACACTTTTTGTATTTTATATAATTCTTAGCCTTTTAATTTAATAAATGTAGTCTTATTATGTAGTATATAAATGTAAGCAAACATTTCTTTAATAAATGAATTCAAAACACTCGAAAGAAACAAATAATATAGAATCGAGAACAAATTAAATTCAATCTTACGGTTAGTTTTATAATTAAAACGCCCCTGTTGCAGCAGACCTGCACTTACAGCCAATTTCAATAAAACATACAGTATTATCATTCCTCATCATTGTAAACGTACCATATATTAAGTTAATTTTCAGGCGGGTTAGACCAAGACCCCCCCCCCCCAATGCACATACAGTTCACGCGTGAAATCTCCGGCTATGGCTACTACGCTACTAACGTTTTCTTATGACATTTTAGCGAATTTCCCCTATAGGGAAGAAGCTATTACCGTAGGCCTCATGGTAAGACCTAAGCGCGGGACCATCATAACTTTTCGTTTTGGTGCCCCCAGATACCAAAAACACCATTCGTTCAAATTTGTATATATATATATGTGTTTGTAAGCACGATAGCGCTCGCAAAAATGGTCCGATCGGAATGAAATTTGGCATAGGCGTGTAAAGTAATTATTCGGATGAGTTTGAAAACCAGCCCGATCGGACCACTGGAAGGGGGGTAAAGGGGGATAACCTCCCCCAAAAATGGGTTTTTCGGGGTTTTCATATATAAAAATCAAAATAATCCAATTTTAATTAGCACCATTGAATTCAGCTCAAAAAAACAAACAATTTAGTATTTTGAATCATTTCTCTATGTCGATTGGTTACCGAGATATTGTAAGTGGTAAACACAGTACGTTGTCCCAATGTTAACCTTATGGGAAATAAGTAAAATTCTATATCTCGCTTATTTCTCAAAATATCTTAATAAAACTTGGTTTGTGGCTTCATCTAAATAAGATCTAATGTATTTTAGTCTAAAACCCCCGAAATTTCCATTTTTGTGGCAGCAAACCTGCATACCACCCATGTTATCCTTATAGGAAATAAAAAATTCAATATCTTCCTTATTTTTTGACAAATCTTGATAAAAGTTGCTATATGGTTTCTCCTAGTTCAGATCTACGAAATATTGAATTAAAACCACCCAGTTTTAACGGACCTGTTGCAGCAAACCTGCATACTCATTATCCATGTTATTCTTATGGAGCTTACAAAAACATGTTAAATCTCACTATCTTGGACTGAAATATGTTCTTTTGCCTTTGAAATTAGCTGAGTATGCAGGTCTGCTGCAACGGGGTTATTAAACATATGATTGGTAAACACAATGTTTGACAAACAGCGGGACTGTAGAACAACATTTTCAGAAAAGTACCCCCTCCCCCCCCGCGCTTTGCAACCAGCTGACTCTGCCATAGCCGGAGATATAATGCACAAACTATACTTTCTTTATAAAATTTTGAAATAATTTGTATTTTAAAATAGAACATATTTTTAGCAAAGTCATGGTCAATATAACTATTCAAAATCATGTCATATAAAATATTCACTAGAAAGTTTAAATATAATCATATATTCAGAGTTTTATTATAAAATTTTCCTTGATTAAGATAAACTATTATGCAACTTTTGAGGACTTTCCCCTGAAAATAGAGTAATTATACTTTTTGGAGGGCAAAATAAAAATTAATATTAGACGACGTACTGTGTTTAGCACATACAATATCTAAGCAATGGATTGACGTAGAATAATAATCTAAAATGCTTAGTTGTTAATTTTGTAAGTCTGGATCCAATTTTGACAATAAACACCCCCGTTGCAGCAGACCTGTATACTCAGCGAATTTCTAAAGCAAAAGAGCATAATTCAATCGAAGTTAGCGAAATTTGACGTGTTTTTGTAATCTCCATAAGAATAATATGGGGAATGAGTATGGTGGTTTGCTGCAACAGGTATGTTCAAACTGGTTGGTTTTAATTCATTATTTAGTAGATCTTAACTAGAAGAAGCTATATACCAAGTTTTATCAAGAAATTAAAAAAGTAAGGAAGATATAGCATTTTTATTTCTCATAAGGATTTGCTGCCACAAAAATGGAAATTTCGGGATTTTAGACTAAAATACAATAGATCTCATCAAGATGAAGCCACAAACCAAGTTTTATTAAGATATATTGAGAAATAAGCGAGAAATAGAATTTAACTTATTCCCCATAGGTTAACATGGGGACAATGTACTGTGTTTACCACTTTCAAAATCTTGGTAACCAATGGACATAGAGCAATGATTAAAAATACTAAATTGTTTGTATTTTTGGGGGGGTTTATCCCCCTTTACCCCCCCTTCCGATGGTCTGATCGGGTTGGTTTACGTACTCGTCCAATTGATTACTACTTTACATGTCTGTACCAAATTTAATTAAGATCGGATCATATTTGCGGCCGCTATCGTGCTCACAGACACTTATACATATATATATATATATATATATATATATATATATATATATATAGATAAATAGATAGATATATAGATATATTTATGTAAAAATTCGAACGAATGGTGTTTTTTGCTTCTGGTTTCCCCAAAACGAAAAGTTATCATAGTCTCGGGCTTAGGTCTTACCATGAGACCTATGGTAATTGCTTCTTCCCTATAGGGAAAATTCGCTAAAAGGTATTAAATCCAAAAAATAAATTTTATTTTGTTAAATAACCATCCTTAGAGTTAATCAATCATACTGGTTTTCAAACTCAAAGTCGTTGTACATGTATTTGCCAAATTTCATCGGACCCTTTATACGAAAGTTATCGTGCCTAATTTTTACGGTTCCCGTGTTTTAGTCTTACCATGCCGCCTACGCTAATAGCTACTTCTCTATAGGGGGAAATTTTATCATCTCAATAACGCATTTTGCGATTTTAATTTAGTTTTTCAAAAAAATTCCTCTTTTCTTATGCTCTTGAATATCTTGTATCACAATCAGCACTGTGCCATTTACAATTTTTAAGTTATGGGTGGGTTGAGTAGTATTGAAATTGTATGGTTGATGTGGGTATGAAATTTTCATAGGGAAACTACTTCCCCCATTAAAGATTGGTGTTTCCTGCAAACTAAATTCTAAAACTTAATTTAGTTTTTGAATAAATAAAGAAGCAACTTGTAAGAAAACACCCTATGAAGTAAGAACATTTTCAATAACACTGTTTTCATTATGCTTGAAATTATTAGGTTTTACTGGCTAAGAACTGTTTTCAACTGCCTTTCTTTAGGCACTTTCTTTGATGTAAAGTAACAAGTACTCTGATGCAAGGAGAACTCACGTATTTCCTGGGAAACAGCATCCAGTTTAGATTTGGTTCTGCTGATGAGGACCACATCCATTCCTTTCTTCGCCAACTATAAATCATTGCATTTTAGTCTCAGTATCATATTGGATTTTTACATAAAATTCTCTTAAAAACTAAAACAATACTCTGGTCTGGTAAATATTTAAAAATAAATCAAGAATTATTTTTGGATATACAGTAGAGTCTCGCAAACCCGGACTTCGATAACCCGGAATTCTGGATAACTCGGAAAGCCTGCCAGAGCAATAAAGTGCATTGAGATTCAAGGCCAGAGCATGGTGTGACACATTTAAAACAGTTTTAGTTTTTCTTTAAGTTTTTTTGTAACTAATATAGTTTTTATGTTTTTTATTATGCAATAAATAAATGATTTCTTATAGAAATAATAGAAACTATTCTTATTTTTTCTTATTTTTATTCATTTCCCAATAACTCGGAATTTTCACAAACCCGGACACCGTTTGGTCCACATTAGTCCGGGTTTGTGGGACTCTACTGTAGTATAACCAACAGGCATTTTTTCTTTAAAATTAAAGTATCTTTAGTTCGAAAATAGCAGTCCAAGTTAGTTAATGATATTAGTTTGATTATTGATTATCAAAGATATAATTTTTACTTTCTCCCCCCTATACATAGTATATGGAGGAAGTATTATTTTTGTAACAATTTTCAGATTTGAGTTGCTAATGGAAATATTTGTTTTCGTGCACCCTGAATCAGAAAAAGTGGTTTCCAGAGTGGGTCTGCCCTGGGTGTGTGTGTGTGTGTGTGTGTGTGTGTGTGTGTGTGTGTGTGTGTGTGTGTGTGTGTGTGTGTGTGTGTGTGTGTGTGTGTGTGTGTGTGTGTGTGTGTGTGTGTTGTGGATGTATATAAACAGAGCAACAGAGCTAGAAACTACACAAATGTTTTGATTTTCTGAAAGTATGTATGAAACCATGATATCTTCAGGCACTTTTTTTTCATTTTTAGTTGTATGGGAAAAATCCAAATTTCTCTAAAATTGTTCTAACGGTTTTGATAAAAAGTTCATTGTTTTTAGTGCTTAAGATGACAAACAAAATTACACCACCCACATATCTGTAAAAATTCAGGTTCAAAAGTTATGGGGGTTTAATTGATAAATATTTAAATTTTTCAAATTTACTTAATATTATAGAAATTTATGAAAATATATACTTGCTACCATTACATTTGGCGTAAAAAAATAAATAATTCAGTATTTTGATTTTTTAGCCTATGACAACTGGTTGCAGAGATAATTGATATTTTCGTTTGGCGGTATACGCACTACGTTGTCTAATGTTATTCTTGTGGTAAATATTCAAAAGCTGACATCTCTGTTAATTACTAACCGTTTTTGATAAAATTTTGTATTTATTTGTGAGATAATTGTAAATTTATTTTCTTTTAATGTAGGGTTTCTTGCTTAAAAGTATGTGTCGATTTGCTGATACCGTTTATTTAATTATAGCTTCATGTCAGCTTAGTATAAACAATAAATGTACTCTATTAGTCTATTTAATTTATTCTATGAATTTAGAGACTATGCTTATTATTCATTGTTGTTTAATAAAGTAAGCTCATTAATTCCACTTACTGCTTCAGCAAAAGCTTTCCCGAGGCCATCTGTTGCACCTGTGACGACTGAAACATTAAATAGCCAAAATTACTCAACTTTTACAATTATTTACTATTCAGTGTTTGTTTACACACAAAACTATGGCTTCCTTAATCAATTTTAACTTAAAAATTTGCAGTTTGGATCCGTACAAGAAAAGTAAATAAATATAGAACAATTCGCTACATATTATAATAATGTTTTTATGATAAAAATCATAATTTAAGCTCCCCAAATGCAACACAAGCAGTCAACAAGCTATCAGTCCATTCAAACAGGCCCGGCGATAGGATTTTCGGGCCCCTATGCAATCTTCAATCCCGGGCCCTAACAACTGGCGACCTTTTTTTTTACTTCTTTCGTGTGTTTTTGGGCCCCTTTTCAGCTGTTTCGGGCCCTTAATTGATCTTTCCGGGCCCCCTACGAGCCCGGGCCCTAGGGGTGTGCGAGTACTCGAGAATCGAGCTTTTTTCGAGCCGAGTATACACTACTCGACTCGACTCGACTTATTGCAAAATACTCGAAAGTTCGAGTCGAGTAGTTTACTCCCGCCGTTTACCCCGAAATCGGTACGTGCGAAAGAATATTACGGCCATTTTTCACAATGTCAATCCATTTTTAACGAATATAACTGAAACCTCGTTTGTTATACTTGAAGTAAAAAGTTATTTTTAGTTATTAAAGACATATACATTTTTATATCACTCTATCTTTTCTATAGTTTGAGGTTATTTTTTATTAGGCCTATTACATCTCGTAAAAAAATTATTTTTGTTATATTTTAGAAACTATTCCAAATAAATAAAAACTTAGTTTTTTTGTTGACAGTTACATGAATAAAAATGTGCCTGTGTGAATAACTCAAAGGAAATATTTTAATCATGAATTGAGTCAGGTAATTTGGTCATGGCTTATAGTCTGTGTTTTCATTTCAATACAAAACCCAGGTAAGCCTTAAACACAAGTTAGGCTTGAAAAATATTGTATCAAATTAAGAATTATTGTGAGTTTAAGTAAAAGGTTTCTTTCTTTTTTTGGTATAATTTATTTGCATATCTGCTCTTAGTTCAGTAACTCTTTTAAGTTTAATTACCTCGAAATTGTAATTTGAATGTGAGTATTGATAATAATTTTTTACCATTATTTAGAAACACGATGACTATTATATTATAAAGTAAAAAACTCGACTCGAAAAAAGCTCGAAACTGGCGGGTATTTTTCAAAACTCGGCTCGACTCGACTCGACTTCAAAAATCACTACTCGCACACCCCTACCGGGCCTCTATGCTTTTGCCCTCCCTGCCCCCCCTATCGCCGGCCCTGCCTTCAACATACAAAACAAAATTGGCCAGAAAATAATTTTTATACTAAAGTAGAAAGACAAAGAAATGAGTGTGAATTATATAAACATCACACAACATCAGTATCAAAACTTGCTACACAAGATCAGCTTTTAAACAAGGTCAGCATCAGGGAAGCTCTTGTTTTCTTGTCTGCATTTGAACACCCAATTTTTAAGTTGTATTATAAACACTACTTAATTTTGAGCCCAGAAAGAACTGTTCTTCCAAAAAACCTTTCTTACTAAAAAAATCTATCGAAAATCACTGTTTAGGTAAAAATGTTGATTTTTAAAGTTATTACTTTCTCCCCCTTTACATAGTTTATGGAGAAAGTTTTGTTTAGGTCAAAATTGTTGAATTTGAGTTTTATTGGAAATATTTGTTTTTGTGCTCCCTGAATGCCAAAAAGTAGTTTTTGGAGTGGTGTCAGTCCGTCCATGTGTGTGTGTGAATGTGGATGTGTGTATGTAAACTACAGTAAATTAGAGACGTAACCAGTATTACAATTCTCATGAAATTTGACATGTAGGTATAAAGCCATGATATCTCCAAGTGTTTTTTTCATGTTTTTGAATTTTACCCCATAAAACCCATAAAAAATCAAAATTTCTTAAAAAGAGCTCAAACGATTTTGATAAAAATTTCATGGTTTGTAGTGCTAAGGATGCCAAACAAAATGACACCGCTCGAATGTCTGTAGAAATTCAGGTTCAGAATTCATGGAGATTTTAGTTTTTTTTTTTTAATTCATTTAGTTCAAATTTTACAAATTTTTGAAGAAAATAGACTTGCAACCATTGAGAATTTGGCTTGAAAAAATAAATAATCTAGTATTTTGAATTATTAATTTACGTTAACTGATTGCGGGGAAATTTTATATTTACTATTTACATTTTGTGGTATACACAGTATGTTGTCTAATGTTATTCTTATGGAAGATATTTAAAAAGTGACGTATTTAAAAACCGATATCTCTGTTGATTACTAACCGATTTTGGTAAAATTTGGTTTGTGTTTGTGCTATAATTGTAAATTTGTTTTATTGTATTGTAGGTTTTTAAACTTTAAATGGCTTTAAAGGAGAAAGTATGAGTCAGTTTTCTGATACCGTTTATTTACTATATGCGAGGGGATGAGAGAGAGGCAATGCCCTCCAGCCTCTTAAAAAAACTAATTAGGCCTAATACTCTGTTGGAGCTTTGTCTGCATACACTTTTTTCCTTACAAAAAAAGTCTTTGGTGAACCTTCAGATCTATTTCAAAGCATGTTCATATGTTAGGTTATACCCTAAACAAAGGGAATTGAGTTTGATTAAGTGTTGCTGGATAGCGCCACTGATCTGGGATTGCATCCCAATACTGTACTTTGTGGTACCCTTTCTTTAAAAAATTGAGACATTGCTAAGTTGATATATAAAATGCCTTAGTTTGACCCCTCAAAAGTTAAAATGCATCTGATTGTTATTGAGTTATGAACCTGAAAAGAAAACCCCTCCGGAATTATTAAATAATAATATTCCTTTTTACTAAAAGATTTTTTTTATAATTGGACTATTTTTATTTAATAATGATGGGTTTTTATAGCATGTTTACTGTATACTGTACTTATAACTGCAGTAATTTAATTCCCATTCCTCTTTAACTACAGTAAGGATCTCTAGGGTATTTTCCAATACACATATGGAGAATCCTGGTCTTCGGGCGATGACCACGATGGCGACGAGTTGGAGGTTGCCGACGTTTCGGACGCGTAGCAGCAGTCCATTATCAAGGCGAATTCCTACACTCATTCACTGGCCGGCGGGCCCTCTGCCTCAGGTTATATAGGCTCGGGGGTGGGGGAGGGTTGTTTACACCTCCCATTGTTTTCCCGGAAGGCGCGGCTGACCTGGAGCTTTCTCGAACACATTCGCATCTTAGCTTTTCTATAAGGGGAATCCATGTACAACTAAGCTCCATCCCGTTATCTCTATTGAAATTATTACGATGTTTTCTGATTTCTAGGGCTTCCAGAACCTTCCTCTCAAAATAATTATTACTTGTAGCTAAGATTTGAATTTCATCGAAATAAATGTCGTGTCTAGTCATGGTGGCATGTTCGGCAACTGCAGGTGTGTTGGTATCTAAATTTCTTGTACTTCTTATATGTTCTTTAACTCTTGTCGAAATTAAACGTCCTGTTTCCCCTACATAACATTTCCCACAACTGCATTTTAATATGGTAGACGCCAGATTTGCTAAGAGGAATGCGGTCCTTTATCGGTCTTAATACTTGCTGTATTTTTATGTAAGGCTTCGTAATATATTACTGATTTTGTCAGTGGTTCCTTGAATATATGGTAGGAAGGCGCGTTTATCATTTAGAGGATTTTCAGTTGTATTTTTACTATTTAAATTTAGCTTCCTTTTTTGCTTGTCAATTGCTCGTAAAATGTTCTGTTTTGGTAATGGATTCGCCTTGATAATGGACTGCTGCTACGCGTCCGAAACGTCGGCAACCTCCAACTCGTCGCCATCGTGGTCATCGCCCGAAGACCAGGATTCTCCATATGTGTATGAAGACCACGGAAGCCTTTCACAACGTATTTTCCAATACTTTGAAAAATCTAAACAAAAATACTTTTAGTACCCATCGTAAGTTAATGCCGAGAGTAACTTTGTGAAATACATGAAAGGCCGGAAAGATAATCACACAAAACTTTTATACCGATTGAGAATAAATTTTAAGACTCAAAATTAGTTGTAAAATGCTTTAGATAACTTGTTTGGGTAAGTATTGCCACTAATACAATTTGGAGGAAAACTTAATTAATTGCACTAAACAATGCCTAGGACTTTTAACATCAAGCAAGCTGATTTAAGTTAGACCTACTATGTTTTCTCTTACTTTAACTTTAACAAGAACCCAGTTATTCTAACACCGAACAGACTGTATTGTATTGACACATTGACTGACAGACCCCCCCCTCTCCTCCTCCGAACTTCCGGTTATTGAATGTAAAACCAGTGTGGGTAAGTTTTTAAGTTAACTGGTACCGCATTAGGTCACCTGATAAGCTTGTTGATAAAATAAGCAGTTTGTTTCGTAGCAATCAGCAATGTGTTTTTTCACAGTAACACGTCTATTAAAAGTTATTCTATAAGCAGTTTTAGATCTACACACGCAAAAAGTTGGGTTTTGTTCATATAACAGTTAAAAGGCGTATGGCATAATATGACTTAATTTAGTAATTTCATAGCTAATGTGACTTTCACCGTAAATATAATTTTGGTTTTAATTACGAAGAGAAATTCAGGCTAACCATTGATACTATCATCACACACAAGCCTACCTCCTTGTAAGAGAGAGTAAATTACTACAGGCTGGAGTTAAACTCTAAAATGTAGTCAAATTTAAACTATAGAAGTCGATTTAAAAATAAACTTCTTTAACTAAGCTCTGGATTAGGGTGTGCGAGTACTCGATTATCGAGCTTTTTTCAAGCCGAGTTTACAATACTCGACTCGACTCGAAGTTTTGATAATACGTAAGTTAGGGTCGAGTTAGTTATAGTTACCTGGTAGTTACTCCCGCCGGCGCCGTTTACCCGAGATTGGTACGCGCGATCGCATTTTACGGCCGCATTTTACACAGTCAGCACCAGTCATGAACAGCCTTATTGCAACTTTATTGCAGTTTTTGTTATTTTACTTGAATTTAAGTGGTTTTTGAGTTATTAATATCAATAAACTTAGTTTTGTCTTTTTTCATTTCTATAGTTTGAGGCATTTCCTTACTTATGCTCAATGAAACTGATTTAATTTTTAAAGCTATGTGTTTTAAACCTATAATATAGGTAAATAGTATGTTACAAACACTCTTTTTTAAAGCAAACTAACAAGTGTAGTTTTTGCTTGGTTTTTACCTCCTATGGCTGAAATTTTAATAAAATATTGAGTAATAAGATGGCCTGAATTATTGTTCCATTTCACTTGAATAGAGGTTTGTTTTAACTTATTGGAAAACTTCCCAGTTTGATAACTAAAAAGTATTACATTTTATGTGATCAATAATAGGTATGAACTATTAACTTATAACTTATACTATTCAGAATACTCGACTCGAAAAAAACTCGAAACTCGCGGGTTTTTTTAACTCGACTCGACTCGACTTAAAAAGTCACTCACTACTCGCACACCCCTACTCTGGATATTGGTGGGCAACACGCTCGGGCAGGCTGACATGAATTATTAGTCTGCATTGCATGTCAACAGTCAACATTAGAGGTATGAAAGCCATTCACGACGGACATGACATATAATATAAGTATTGGATGCACCGCAGTGCATGGATCGCAAATTCCAGGGACGATTTCAAGGTCACGCGCGGAGTGCGTGTAGGTCACAGTGATAATGGACCAAAAGTGATAACAACTTTCACCGTCGACTCCCGCCGCTGCCACTGTCGCTTGTGAAACCCGATGTTGTTTGCCACCACCGAAATAGAGGAAAATACCCCCGGCTATTGTTATCGACACAAATACGATGGCGACGAAACCGATTGGTCTTCCAATTGTCTAATCATGCCTGACGTAAGCAGAGTGAGTGTTTGGGAATGACAGTCCTGAGTCTTGGAGAAGACGTTTGGGAAATATTCGATTTGTTTCTAAATTGAGTTTGCGTTTGCAGTTTCGGCTTTGTAAGCATAAAGCGGTTTCAAATCGATGTATCGGTTTTGTAATCAGGCTTGAATCGATATGACGCAATCTTTACCTGGAGAAAGAAAGTTCCTTATAGTCAAACGTTCGACGTCAATATTACACATAACATCTACATTGTAAAAAGGAAAAATAAATTATTGTTTTAGGGGACTTGGCATTCGGCATCCATGTACAGCTTCCTATTTTTAACTTTTTAAGGCTAATTGATCAAAACACCCCCTAAAATAAAATATGGGGCAATCAAATTGTTAACTTAGTTAAAAAATGAGTTCAAGTTTCACACTTATTTTACCGTGTCTTACATTATGCGGTAAGGTAGAGCAATATTATTATTCATTTTGTTTTGTTAAGAATACCAGTTGAAATGACCATTGTTTTAACAAACTTGCCATTACTGCATGACTTTTGTGCAATTAATACAATTGAACGTTTCATGCCGAGTAAACGAGAATAGACGCGCCGGTCACCACGTGTATTACAACATAACCCAGAGGTCTAGTGTTATCTGCAAAGTGATATTGACCTTGATAAAAACGGGACCTGTCTTGCCGTTGTCAAGGTCGCTGTGGGACAATCTTCCTGCACTGAGCCAAACCGGCAAACCAAGACAAAAAGGCGATCTCGCCCAGCGACATCCTGGTCTACACGTCTTCTGGTTTCTCCAGTTTTAAATTGGTTCTACGTCATAACAATAAAAATCAGGGTGTTTCCTGAATCTGCTCGACTTCCCGAAATGGAAAAAAACAATAAAAGAAATGGGATCATATCGGCTTCCTAAATCATATAATCTGTGGAACTTTAAAATAAGCAACCCGTAACCAGTTTGTTGAAAGCTTAACGAAATTTATATATTGGTATTGTTTTAATTTCAATTACCTTAATATGAAAGATTAAATATACCATTCCACGTAGGACGCCGACTACCAATAAGGGGTATTTAAAGACGAGTATGAGTGAAATATGAGTATAGTTTGAAGAAAAGAAGAGAATTGGTAAATAGCGAAGTAACGTAAAAGGCGCTACGTATTTTCAAGGTAGATGTATTTTCAAGGTGTAGATGACCATGAAGATGAGTAAAGTCACTGTCAGACAAATAGAAGTTTTGTTTACTTTGATTGATCAACAAATATTGCCTAGCTAAAGTAAGCTTCGGATGCGTACTTCATTGTCATTAGACAATATATACAGGAATTATATATAGGAAAAATATAATTCAGGGGGAATACAGTACCTATTACGTTACGGCAGAACTTATTATTTAGTCCTTTGTCTTCATGACGAGTATTTACAGTTAGGATAATTTACTTATTTTGTGAAACTACCGCCAAACATTTGTTGGTTACATTTAACAGACACAACTGAACAAGTTTAGTTGAGTAAATTTGTTGGAGGGCAACGAGGTGGGTGGAACAATTTTGAGTGCCAAATTTAGGAACACCTGCAAGGGGAGCGATTTGGTAACGAGTAGTAACAATTTTGTTTGCACGGTTGAAGTGTAACATGTAACTCTCAAATTCTCATTTGGAGATCGCTGCTGAGTTTTCCTGTATATAAAACATGTGCAATTTAAAAATTTCGTTGAGTTTATGCTTGTGAAAAAATAGTAAAGGAAAAAGACAATTAAATGTGTAAATACTTTACCAAATAGCTTGACTGATAGTGCTTATCTATATTTATAAAAGCAAAAAACGGTCAATGAGACTGACTGACTCATTGACTTACTGATCACAGTTTCTCAAAAACTTATAAGGCTTTGGGCCATGAAACTTGGCACAAATATTCTATAGAGGCAATAAAGGCTTCAGGCGCGTACTAAGAAAGAATTTTAAGATATTTCCTCTAAAAGGGCTAAAATAGGGTAAATTATAAAATTCAAAATGGTGGCCACTTTTAGTTTTCAAAGTTTATTTTCTAAAACCATGTAGGGCTTTGGGCTATGAATCTTGGCTCATATATTCTTTATAGGCTTTAGATTCATACTAATGAAGGATTTTGAAATGTTTTCTCTGGAAAGGCTAAAATAAAGTAAATTCAAAATGGCGGCCTTTCCAGTTTTAAGAGCTATAATTATTATAAAATAACAACAGAAGGTCTCCGGAGTATTTTAAAGAGACAAAAAATAGAAATTCCATTTACTAAAAGAATAAACTCAAGAAAACTATTACGGTTATTATTAAGGGTATATTATATATTTGTCCGATACCTTATACATAGGCTACTCGCGGTTTACGGGTCACCCGAAGTAATCGAACTAAAATCTTGATTCTCTGCATGGACATATCATACTGTTATTTTTATAGAATCGGGGTTGTTCTAAATTATTAAAAATTTTAGGAGGGTTAGAGTGCTGGCCGAGAGCGATTTAGGCTAAGTTCAAACGAATATTATATTATTTCTACCGTAAAGTTTTGCCTCAAGCTGCCAAATGAGTAATCCAATTTCCAAAGTGATTGAAACAAAATTTGGGGAATCATGTTCCCTATTTTTTTGGCATTCACATTAATTATATATTTTTTCTTACAATTTTTGGTATATTAATAAACATACTAAATTCAGATATAAGGTTTACAGAGTCCGCCGATTGCAACATTTCAATTTGCAGTATTTACATCAGTATATATATGTCATGTACCTCTTATTATTTTATGTCAAATTGGCCGACAGGTTTTCGGGGTCAGCAGAGTGCAGTTTTAGGGGTGCAGTGAAAGTTCCAAGGTCAAACCCCTGAAGTGGATACTTTTTTATTCAAACTATTAGGAACCCAATTTTATAGTTTCAATAACAGATTAACTAGGAAATTTTAGTATTCTTCAAGCTAAACTGAAAAATTAGAATGTGTTACCACATAGTAGCCCATTCATACCAATTGAGGGAAAAAGGAAAATTCATCGAGGAAATCTTTCATCTTCTTATGTCAATATGGGATGGAGATGCAACCTGAAGTTTGTAATTAAACGCTTAAAAACGTAAGGTTCGGATAAATTATTGAAATCATCAGCCTATTTGTAAATTTATAAAATGTGCTCAATATAAATAGCGTATAATTGAACCAAACATTTCAGCGAGCGAAGCCGCGGGTATATCTACTAGTGTATTGTATATTATTATTACAACTGCCTCGTAGGGACAAGCTTGATGGACGGGGCTATGATGACACGAGGGATTTTGCAGAGAGCTGACAAGACGTTGTATGGAGTAAACTGTTCTCACAACGATGTCTACTACAGTTATCTATGCTCTCCGAGGTATTGAATTTATTTATTTTTACATAAGCCCATGATTTTAAATGAAGCAGTTAGTAAGCTGCTTCTTCAATCTATTTAGAACTGGAAGGTTCCCTTCAAACTTTCCAGCCGACGGTTGATGATCCCGGCTTTTTCTGGAAAACAATTTGTGTTACATTCAGTGGATGGCTTTTAGAACTATCTGAATCAATGGCCATAATATGTGATCTGTGGATAACTTTTTGTTTAATTTTTATTTTACAAGCAAAGAAAGCATTAATATCTCGCTGTGAATGATATTGATTATTTAATATTCAAATCTTATGAAAATTTTAAATCTCTACTGCAGAAGTCAAATCAGTTAAAGCGGATATAAAAAACCTAATATAAAAAACCAACAATTATTTATACCAACATTAATCACATATATATTCCCTTCAAACTGCCTGATTAAAAGCAATTTCTAGTGAGTTTCATTAATACGGGGACTAGTAATAAGGAGTTCTATTTAATAAATTTTACAATAGCCAAGCGACACCCCTGGAGGAAATTTTAATTCCTACAACAAATTTAAAATATTAGGAATGACGAGGTTTGTAGGAATGATGAGGAGCTGCGAACATGGGATATGGGGGTTGTGATTGCAGATTCATATAAGAAAGAAACATAATGAAAGAAGTAAATTTAAGTTATGCAGAATTTTAAGACAACTAATAACTGTTTTGAAGAAGATGAAGTTTTAATTATGGAAGTCTCATCTCAAAAAAGGGAAAGGAGTTTTATGATCAAGAAAGTCGAAAATGCGAAACAATTGCGTGTACATATATGGACTGCAGGGAATGGCGGGATTGCCTGAAGTAGGTAGGCTAAGTGAGGACGAAGAACGTGCCTGGCACAGGACCTCTTGCTCGTGTGCCGTTGATCAAGCACTTCTCTTTAATTAAGAGTACAATGAAATTCTTATAATTGTGAAAGATGTGAAGGAAGAAAACTGGAAATTAATTTAATAAAGAGGAGAGCTTTACTTTTGAAAGTAGGGGATGACGAAGAATTTTATATTATAGCCATAAATATAATAAACAGTAAGTCCTAGTCCTATGATTTATTTCATAGTCCAATTTCAGACCACTTTTACACAAACCGAAGAAGTGAAAAAGGTGAAAAAGCTATAAACACCACAACTATACCACACCTTACTTCAGAGGAAAAATATAAGATCCAATTCTTATCGATAATCCTTTTGGACGAATAAGAATCAACAAAAAATTAATGAGAAAAACTTGCAAAATATCTAAGACAGTGACCAAAAGTTTAATAACGAGCATTCTCAAAACATCTGTGCAAATTCTGAGAAACCATCCGTACCATCCGTCTTTTTTACTTACAAGACTGTAAAAAATCTTCAAATAATATTTTAACACACTACTATGTTTTCATGGAAAAAAATAAAAAAATACAAAATTAAAAACGTAATACGATATAATCTTAAGATTTCTTGAATTTTTAATTAATAACTAGGTAATTCACGTATGCCATTTTGACAAGTAAAACAATGCCTGCTAAGTAAACATTGTCTCTCATAATTTAAACTGGAAATGGCTGGCTAATAGTTTGAACCTAGTTTGGAGGGGAGTTTATCTAAAGCTATTATATTAAACTAAAGGAAACCGATATTATTAGTTTCGTAATACATGCACTGCTTTTTTCCAATAGTTTTTTGCACATTTTACTTTGTCAATAATAAGTATCAATGGTTGAGTTATTAAAATAGTCTACCAATTAGAACATAATTAGTCCGATTAGAATTTAGTCCGTTAATAACGTTGTACATCAGCTTATCCATATTTAGCTTTAATTATTACTTATGAGAATTACAATGTCCTATGAGATCGCAGATATATGGAAGTAGGGAGAGATTAACTTATCATTGAGTAATTTAATGTAAAATCTTAATGTTAAAAATAAATTATAATTCATCAATCGGATGCCAAGAAATAAAAACGAGGATGCGTGAGTTGACAATCATGGGGCACAGGTAGACCAGTCATTGATCAATGATCCAACCAGTGGGTGGTTTAAAAAGGTGGATATTTTAACGCCAATCCCATTTCATACGATTTTGAAATGGGTCCATTAAAACCCTGGCCTTTTCAGTATTGTAGCTAATGCTGGTTTTAAATTAGATGTCATCCTTAGTTCATGGCTAAAAAAGTGGAAAAGTCCAGTACAGAATACATTGTTCAAACTACGGTACACTTAGTTGCAGGAAAATCGTATTCCCACTTGAGCACACCACCTCAAGTAAATACTGAAATCCATCTAAATTTCGAACAGTTCCGTTGTTAGAAGAAGACATAAAGTTAATCTTTAGAAACTCTAAAACAGAGCATTTTATTAAAAATTCCATCTTTAGCCTGTAACTACGCTTAAGTAGAACAAAGTATCTTTTGAGTGTACCGATTTTTTTGTTTGTTAAAAAATAAAAACAAAAAATATTATGCAGTAAAAATATGTTTTGTTTATTAGCTTGGCTAATAAACCCCTGTAACTTGGCTTAAATCACCGCTGCATGGAAATACAGGCTACATTCGTAATTTTTTAATGCAGTCCGGTAGTTTTGTAAACTAGAATTTTCTTACCAAGTTACCAGGCAAAACAAACTAGAAAATTAAACAATCCGGCAACGTTATTCTAACCGCGCCATGATAACGTGTTATCGTCGTTCGTAGAGGGGGAAAGTCGGGGAAGGCAGTTCGAAACCACGTCCCGTTGTTCTGAATTCGATCAGTCAGCGGTTTTATTAATAGAACACTTGCTCAGCACATATCTGCCTGACTTATACTGTATGGACTGAAGTTTGTTCAACAAGAATGTTGCAACTAATATCGCACTTGATTCGCAGATGTCCCGTTATAGATTATGATATCTCAACAACGTAAATAGGCTCGATTGATTTGACACGCAAAAAATCGCAAGCTGTTCAAACTACACCGACCTAGTTTTCAACACATCAGTTCATAATCAGGCTTATTTAACCATTTGACTAAGCAATTATTAATCATTCAACTAAGAAATCATTAAGAAAATTAAAATTATAATTAAATTAGATTACAGTTGTATAAAACTGTGTTAAAATCATTATATGTATCCCCGTTAAACAAAGCGCGTTTTACGTAGGGGAGAAAGTGACACAAATCAGTATTCTAACAGGCTACATCATAAAAATTGATAATATTGTCAAATTAGAAGAAAATCATAGTTTTTAATGTTTTATTTTTTCTAAATAAACAAAACATATTTTTAATACATAATATTTTTTGTTTTTATCTTTTAACAAACAAAAAAATAGGCACACTCAAAAGATACTTTGTTCTACTTTTACGAAATAATAATAATGACGCTTAAAATAATAATATCTCTTAACATTGAATAAGATGATAATGTAAAACTTGTTATGGTTGGTTTATATGATTTTTTTATTATTTTGATGAAAAGCCTAAGAACATTGTAAATTAACCTTTTAAGGGGGGGAGGGTTTGAATGGAGTATTTAACAGGAAAGTTTTATACACTACATAAAAATAAAATACATTCATCCTGATAAAATATTCATTAATTATTGAGTAAAACTATGTCGTTGAACTGTTTAACTGAAAATTACAATAGCGTCGCATTTTGTACGCCAAGTCCAACCCTAACCCCCTCATGAAGCTCACACGAATGACGCATACAAAATCAATACCTCCCCTACCAACTCACCTGCCCACTGGCCCATTTCTTTGAAGTTAACATTTAGGCCGCAGGCCGGCGCCAAGAAGGAGTTGTACACCCTCCTGAGGATGGCCCGGGCGACCTGGAAGCCGAGGATGGAGAGGCAGACGACGCCGACCTTCTCCAGGGGTGTGAACATGGCGGCGCGGCGGAGCGGACTGGCAGTCGGCGCTGTTATCACTGACTGCGGTGTGCGCGGTGCCGTTGCGCCGCAAAGTCACTGCCAAGGTCCGTCACTGCCACTCGTCACTCGCGCTCGCCGCGCCGCTCGCCGCTCGCACTGCCTCCGCCGCCGATATCCAGGACAACTCTCCACTTTCTATCCTTTCCCTCCTCCAGTGTTTGCGATTAGGCTCTGGAGTCCTGCGATCCTGGATCGGCCTGTCTCGCGGCTCTCGCTTTCGGTACTCTGCAACACTTTAAAACATTTTTTTAAATGTAAAGTTTTTTGTTTACGTAACGCTTTGAAAAAGCGGTAAAATGATTCACAACGATATTTTTTTACCCCTTAAACTTAGTACTAATACAAAACACTATTAATATATTTTACGTGTTGTGTTAAACTATTCAGTAATTTATGCGAAGACATTTGAAGTGATTTACATAGTCATGATAATATCTCTTATATGTAAGGTGACCAGATTTTTGGAACAGCCAAAACGGGACGCCGACTTCCGAGGGCTGTGGGGGTATGGAATATCCCGCACAATCAGAGGGGCGGAAATTTTTGAAAAATTAGGAGCATTTTAGTGCGTTTTTAGATTCTTTCAGATTGAAAATATGTACTAGACTCTAGTTCATCATTATTATTAATTTTAAGTTACTAGAAAACTAAAAAAGAACCAAAAACATTTATTTGAGAGTTTTATACATTAAAACATATTTCCTTACCCCCTAAAAAGAGAGGGGAGGTGGAGGTTCTCCTTCGGAAATTTTTGAAAAATTAGGAGCATTTTGGTGGGTTTTTAGGCACTTTCAGATTAAAAATATGTGCAATACTTTAGATCATCTTTACAATTGATTTTAAGATACTAGGAAGCTGCAAAAGAACGAAAAAAAAATTATTTAGGGGTTTTTTAAACTAAAATGTATTTCCATACCCAACAGAGAAGGGTCCGGGGTTCCTCCCTCGGATAATTTTGAAAAATTAGGAGCATTTTGGTGGGTCTTCAGACTCTTTCAGATTGAAAATATGTGCTATACTCTAGTTCATATTTACCCTTAATTTTAAGTTACTAGAAAATACAAAAGAACTGGAAAAATTTAAAAATTTAAAATTCAAAACGGGACGTCTGGTCACTTTACTTATATGTTATGGAATAGATATGTTGCGATTTAGATCTCTATATTAAGTTACCTATTTTATAACATGTAATATATTTGATAATTTATAAAATATATGAAATAATAAATAAATGTCAAGTAAGACTAATTTAACAGTTGCAGTTAATTTTACAACTAAAACATTGAAATATTCGATCGAGGATGAATACAATCTTGCTTGGAAGACATCTCTAATTTAAAAATCAATACATTGTTTAACAACAATTTAATATATTTTTAAACCTGAATAACTCTCAGTAGTGATTTTGGATTTTGGATACCCCTTCTGCAATTTTTGGGGTGTTTACATCACCTTTATTTTTCAGATTTTTTAAAATAAATTGGTTAAAACTAATCAGGTCCACAAAATTATTCTTTCCAAGAAATATTACTATATGCTTAATTTGCGGTAGATATCAGCACTCAGCCTTTTGCTTTATCCGTCTTGTACCCTGCTTTACAAAGATGGTAAAATTATGTACTGATACTTTTTATGACCACAAACATAATTATACAAACATAAGTATAAATTTATACCTGCTGTATGGAACAAAAAATTTAGCTCTAAGCAAAAATTCAGAAAAGAAATTTATAGTTTTTGAAAATCAAATTTTAAGGAAAATATATGGTCCAATAAATGAAAATGGCGAATGGAGAATTCGAAGGAATCAAGAACTAAGAAACCTTGACCCATATCCAGACATAGTAGCCATCATCAAAAGCCGAAGACTAAGATGGGCAGGCCACATAGTGAGGAGACCAGTAAACACACTTATTAAGGACGTATTTGAGGGGAGACCTGCAGGCACCAGACCTCTGGGAAGACCTAGATTACGATGGAAAGACCAAGTGGCAAAAGACCTCAGGAGACTACAAGTAACCTGGGAGCAAGCCGAAGACCGGGAAGAATGGAGGAGCATCGTTGCGGAGGCCAAAAACCAACTTCGGTTTGAATGGCCACAGCGGTAAGTAAGTAATTTATACAAAAAGACACTTAACTAATCCAATTTTTTGTTTTTGATGTTTTACAAGTGATACAATTTTTGTAAATTACCAAAAAATAATTTAGGAATTTTCAATTAGATTTATTTTACTATTCCAAAACTGTACTAAAATACCATTTTTATATACACAAATTTAACTGGACGATGTTATTACTTTTTACTTTTAGCGAATTTCCCCTATAGGGAAGTAGCTATTACCGTAGGCGGCACGGTGAGACTTAAGCCCGGGACCATGTTATTTTTTCATCTTGAGGTCCCTAGACCCCAAAAACACTGTTCGTTCATTTTCATATATATGTATATATATATATATATATATATATATATATATATATATATATATACCTGTCCGTAGGCGCGATAACTTTTGTAAAAAAGGTCCGATCTTGATGAAATTTGGAACAAACATGTAAAGCGTCATTCATGACTTCGAGTTCGAAAACCAGCAAGATTGATTTACTCTAAGAAGGTTTTTTTCACAAAATAAAATTTATTTTCAAGATTTAATACCTTTTTACTAGTTATTTTTAAACTTAATTGTCAAAATTGGATTCAGCTTAAAAAAACAAACAATTTAGCATTTTGAATTATTAATATACGTCAATCCGTTGCTTATATATTGGATAATATTGGATGTGCTAAACACAGTACGTTGTCCAATATTGTTTTTAATTTTTCCCTCCAAAAAGTATAGACACCCTGATTTGAGATGTTTTTTGTTTTAAATACAATTCTGAAGATATGATTAAATTTGCAGGTGTAGAATATTTTATTTGTGTTTATTTTGAATAGTTAGAGTTCATTGATCAAGATTTTGCAGAAAATATATACTATGTCAAAAAATACAAATTATTTAAAATTTAATAAAAAAAAGTAAGAAGAACATTTGGAGGGGGGGATGTCTTGGTCTAAACTGCCTGAAAATGTAGCATAATATATGATATGTTTACAATTATGAGGATTGATAATATGTTTTATTGAAATTGACTGGAGATGTAGGTCTGTTGCAACAGGGTTGTTTTAATTACTATAAAACTGACCATATGATTGAATTTAATTTTTTCATGAGGTTAAATAATTTGTTTGTTTTGAGTGTTTTCAGTTCATTGGTTATATGTTTGTTAACATTTATATTCTATAACAAGATTACAGTTATTAAAAATTAAAAGACTAAGAATTATATAAAATACAAAGTGTGTGTATTACTAATGAAAACCAATATGGTCTTTCCTCATGTTTAAAGCTCATGAATGATTAAATATGTGTTTTAGTATATTATTTACTTAACGTATTCAAATGATACTTTCCTTCAAACAAGTTGAATGCTCACATTTACAAAATAAATCCTATGGAAATTCGCTGAGTACGCAGGTCTGCTGCGACGGGGGTATTTAAACACTGCTAGAGCATTTTAGTTTCAGACTACCCTTTACTTTATGGGGGGTTGGAAATACCATCCTTTGTGAGTTCCGGCATTCCCTGTGAGTTCCATCCAAGGGGTAGGCGTGGATAAACTTGAACATCACGATAAATGACGTTAGTGATGCTCTTCGATCTGGTTCCCAACTTCAATGTTTCCTCAGGAAATGGAATCTTGGCCAACAACACTTTCAACACTTTTCGGGATTTCAATCTTCATTTGAGCGAATTGACCCCAAATTGGTTTAGTTGTATTTGAGCATCGCCTTTTGCGAAAACCTAGATGCAGAATTGAAAAGATATGACCGAAATAAAAATTATCGTTATGATATTAGTTTTAGTGATGTTTAGTGATTTAAAAAAATTATATTAATGAAATCATTGTGTGGAAAATTATTCGATCGATAACATTAACATACAGTTTGTATTTTGGCCGATAAAAACAATTTTTGCAATACTGTCATTGCAGAAACGTATGCCTCAGAGCCATTCCAGAGGAAATACGTTTGCCAATTCATTACTTCTATTAATTTATTCAACGTTTATTAATCTATTAAACATTGCACAACCATACACCAAAAATGTTTATTGGTTTAGGCTACTTTTAATCCAAATTTTAAACTCTCAGTCCTATAAAACAGATTAAATTAATTGATTTTGAAGTCAAAGTCAAAAGTCAAAATCATTTTTATTCATACAAATTATTATATTTTTGTTACAGGCTTTCATGCGCCTAACATGTCGGGCGTGGGAGAGGAAAAATTACAATATTAATTTACATACATATACATTGTAAAGCCGGTAGTGAGCAAATAAGTTTTGTCTTATCAGTCCATGTAGATAACATTTTTTAATTTAGTATGGAAATAAAATTAATAAAATAGAATTAATAAGCCTAATTAAATGCAATCATTTATAAGGTAACAATAATGATATACTCACAAAAACAACATATATACAATTTCAAAAATGTAACAATAATAAAAAGTAACATTTATAAAATTCCAAAAATTTAACATTAACAAAAACTAACGTAAATAAAATTTCAAAAGATTTAATAACAAAAATAACATATATAAAATTAAAAAACCTAACCACGGCAAGATAACAAGGTCAACATTCCTTTGCTGTATTCATATTTCAGGCAAAGTTTTTAGCTTTCATTTTGAACTTTGGCTAGACTTCAAAATAAATATCGTTAGCACAGTAAGAAATTAGGCTATTAAACATTTTTGAACCGCAATAACTTAATTGTTTTCTGCATTTTTCTTCTGTAAAATTAGGTTCATTCAAGGTTATACTCATTGCTTCTCTAGTCGCTCAGTTGAATTGTCTAAGCAGAAATTGGTCTAAATATTTGTGTATAAACATTAACGTGCTATTAGATCTGATCAAAAGTTAATATATTTTTTCTAAAAGCATTGACTTACCCTATCCATTTTTCTAATTCCATAAATATTTCTTACAGCATGCCTTTGGCTCATAACAATTGGTTGTAACGGAGAGGGGTATGAACCACCAAAATGACAGATTCCGAAACGCATTACACCCTCAAACCACGACAAATACAATTGTCTCAAAGTGTTACCATCCAGATAGCTTCTCATAAAATATAATGCATAATTTATTTTCCTAAGTTTGTTATTTAAATTAAACACATGCTGGTCCCACTTCAAGTGCTGATCAATAAATAAACCCAAGTACTTAACATATTCTACAACTTCAATATTTTCACATACACATGTATTTTTTTACACAAGTGACCATGGCAAAGGATATTCAAAAAATGTCTTATCTCAACCTTATCTACATTACAATAAAAAAGCTATACATTTTTATCTACTTACATTAATCAAAAACTTGTTTTCAATAAGCCACTCTGACATTTTCTCTTAATCTAAATGTATGGCTATTTTCAGGCTCTTTCTGTCTGGGACGGAACAGACCAGGACAGTGTCATCGGCATAAGCAAATATCGTTGAATTTAGATTTAGATATTTTTTATCATCTATTGATATAAATTAAGAAAATTAAAGGACCAAGAATTCCTCCCTGGGCTGATCCATATTGAAGCTGTACCACTTGGCTCAATACATTATTGATTTTCACAGCTTGTTTTCTGCTAGAGGAAAAATATGTCAACCATGCCGGTGCGGGACCTCCTATACCATACTTCTTAAATTTGTTAATTAATATGTTTATATCTAGAACATCAAAAGCTTTTTGAAAATCTAAATAAATTGAAATAGTACACTTTTTATCATCTACAGCTCTTGTTATGCAATCCAAATGCTTGAAAATTGCTAGATCCATGGGCGTAATTTCAGCATTTCGATTGGGGGGGCAAGATCTTCTAGGTCATTGCCTCATCCTGATTTGATTGCATACACCATACACCCCCCCTTTGCACTAGCAGTTCGTACTGAAGAATATGGGTTGGTACTTTGGTATTACACGGAGGCCACCCTTATACAGCACGCTGTGGCGGTTATGTTAGGTCAGGTTATCATAAGTATGTTAATAGGACTTTCCTCGTTTCGTTACGAATCGAACGATACCAGATGAGTCATACTTTTGCCCGCCAAATACCCTTGAAATAGGCCAAGGTCAGGTCGTTGATCGTAGCGCACGCATCACCTGTCAAGGGATTTAGCAGGCGAAAATATGACTCATCTGGTATCGTTCGTTTCATAACGAAACAAGGAAAGTCCTACTAACATATCTATGATAACCTAACTTAACATAACCGCCGCTGCGCGCTGAATAAGAGTGGCGATCGGGTGAAGTCGCTAGTGGCGGTGGCGACTCGATCAACTCAATCCTCACCAACATCGCTGTCTTCTGGGAAGCAGAAAACAAAGACCGCTTATCATAATTATGTCCAATTTGGACAGTAAGTCAATTAAGTACGTTCTTTCCAATTACAAAGACATTTTTGGTAATCAATAAAAAAATCTCTAAAGATAGTGGCCTCCATATAATACCAAAGTATCTGTAGGGTATATACACTGCCAATGCATATTATTTTCTTTATATATAACTAGCTAAAGTTAATATCCAACCACGATACCACAACACAATGTGAACTTGTAATCACCATTCACTTCACTCAAAGCCGTAGCCAGAAAAAAATTCCTCCGCGGTTACAGGAAGTGAAAAAATAACTTTCTAACCTTTCATTTAAATGCAACTTCAACATTTTCGGGTGGGGGGGGGGTTTGACCCCCTGACCCCCCCCCCCATTGGCTATGGCCTTGACTTCAGTCAGTAATTGTACTATTTGTAAAAGTGCCTCACTGCAGTCAAAGCAGGCACACCAACTGTGCTTTATACGACTGGCGATTGACTGTTGCTATAAGGTCCAGTGTTGCATTACACAGGATTTGGCATTTTACCCGCCAACTCCATTGATAATCCTCACTTTCACCCGGTTTTTCGGCACTAATCCCTGCAAAATCCCCCCCCCCCCCCAAGTACCAAAATCCGGATAGTTAGTCGAAAACCACCTAATGACTTTAAAAACACCAAACACCGGACTTTTTCTCACCTTACATGGGCATTGAGTATTTGCAAAGCAAATCACAATTCAAAAATCCCCGGCTTTACCCGTATTTTTATGTATTTAGGATGCCGAGTAAATCCCCGCAGCTCAAGTCTAAAATCCCCGATTTTACTCGATTTTTCTTAATCATGTTAATTAAGTCCCCGAAAGGCCAACAAAAAACCCACAGACTATTACCCAGTTTCTGGTAACACTGCAACGAAATAACCAACACAACCAAACCAAATCCATAACACCAACTTTCGTTTTTGAAAAATAAAATATCTAGAGTTCCAAAAAATCCTTGTACCTCGATCGTCAAAATCCCCGATTTCACCCATTGTTTAATATCCAAGTTGATGAGTAAATTTCCTCAACCCAAGTCTTAAATCCCTGGTTATACCCGTTTTTTCTTAATCACTGCCCAAACTCCGCACGGCCTCCAAAATACCCGAAAACCGGGTAAATACCCGGTTTATTTGGTAACATTGCTAACGAACGGCTGTGTCAGACCGGGGCCACAGACCCAGTCTGACACTATTTCTTCTGGGCCCGATGTCAGACAGGGTTGCCAGTCCAGTCGACCCATTGTCAACCGCCCTTCAAAATAACTTAACACATGGATTGACTTGGAGATTCAATGGATGGTTTAGCTAGCAAACTTGAATACATGACGAGTTAAGTGATGGTAATCCTGATGAAATGGTTAGATAAATAAACAGTACTTTTAACTGATACGTATGGTTATGATAATTTATTTTTTGTAATTTTCCCTTATTCGCTGGTTCAAAATTCCTCACAAAACCTATTTCCCGCCAAAAAAATCATGCCCCCCCAAAAATGTTGATGGCGCAAATTGCGCCATGCCCCCCCTTCTGGGCACCCCTGATGAACAGTGTCTTATGACAGGCAACTTACACTGGCTCTGAGCAGCACTACAGTGTTTAGAGGTTAGCCATCCTGGAGCGTTTGGTGGACGTGTCGTTTGGTGTGGGAGTGGGTTCTCGTCGACCGGCGCGCCTTAGTGGATAGCGTTTATGTCTGTATTCGTTCGCTAAACGTATCCTTGCAAATTTGCAATCGGACTTCAAACAAACCTACGACACCAGCGTACTTTTACGGCATATCGATAAGACTCATATTAATGAAAAATTTATATAAATAATAATTTAATTTTACAACTTGAAAAAACATGATTCTGGTCATTTTTTGTTATTTATACCTAAAAATTAATTTTAATTTTCAAATTTTTGGGGGGGCAACTGCCCCCCCTTGCCCCTCCCGAATTACGCCTATGGCTAGATCCAGTGCCTCGACCAGGTAAAACCCAAATTGATTATTAGAAAAAAGTGATCTATCTTGAAAGTAACAATGCTTTTATTTTAACTATATTCTCAAACACTTTTGCAATAGAATTAATCAGAGATCAGAGAAATGGGATGATTGTCCGATTGCCCCAGCAGTGGTTTTATAGTATTTGGGCTCGTGGTAATCGTCCACTGAATCAATAGTTGTATGATATAAGATAATTTTTCTGTCAAATTTCGTGAAAAAAATATGTAACACTTCCAATCTAAGTAAGAAAAATCTTAGTTTAACAAAAAGAAGATGCAAGCATGCAATATATATTCAACGGCATTAATTATTGCCGATCTCAGTCGTTTATTGTTGCGTCTATTGCCGTCATCTGGAGCAGCAGGGCGAATGCGGTAGTTGGAATGCGGTGCTGGTGGCCGGCCCGGCCTACGAAATGCAACGGACTATGAAGTCATTTTGCAACGAAAAATTGCATACATTGCGAGACATTAAATCGAGTAAGTAGAATGCAGCTAATATAATTTTACTGCGACGCTGGGGACAGTTGCCCAAGCGCTCGGAGCGCTTGGGACAAACTATTATTATTGCTACAACAGCACTATCTGGTGGCGCAAGTGGTCAAAACGCGAAGATTCAGTTTCATTACTTTGCTGGAGGAAAACCTCGTTGATAATTCCGACTGACATAAAGGGAGATGAGATGACCGTAAAGTGAAATTGAAAGTTGTGAAAACCATCCGCAGAACATCAATCCCCGTCGTCCTATGGGATGTGCCTTTATTTGATGTAAGGTTGTGGTTATGTTATTTGATGTACTTATTGGTCCTAGCCAGACGTTTGTACGGTTATTCATGAGTTCTTAGCTGTTAATAAACTCATAAAATGTCGAAACTGCAATCTAGAATGTGATTATCGGACGTAAAAGTCTGCACCAAGAGAGATGATTAGTACATTACTACACACTCGAGGATCGAGAAAGGCCTTGAACAAACCGTCACCGAACTCGCATTAGTGGTTTGCTCTTTAAACTCAATGAAATGCGACAAATAAATAAAAAAAAATATTTAAAGTTAGTAATGCATCAATAGTTTTTCCTGTTCTTATGCAATTAGTTTTCATTGAATTCTTAGAATCTATTATACTAATTTGCTAAGGAATTTCTTGTGTACAGCAAAACTCCTTTATTTACGAACCGATTTTGATGATTGAGGTGTCAAATTAAAGGGAATTTTCTGTAGAGGTTATGGAATAATTTTTGTAATCCTAAGTTCAATGTGCTTTGCCCCACTGGACTTTAAAGTTCCCATGTATTTTAAATGGAATTATATTTTACCAAACATATGGTCTATATAAACTCCTTTTATTTTAATTAACAGCTGTCTTGAGAAAAAACTTAATGTCTACCTTCTGTCACTTTGATATTTATTTACACTTTTTGGTTATTTTTTTAGTTTACAACAACTACTTTGTGAAAGCATTCATCTTGGTGGATTATTAATATTGAAATATTCAAATAAAACTTAAATCTGTTGTAGAAAATAAATCTGTTGTAGACAATCACTCACATAAAATAATTTTTAAAAGTGGGTGTAAAAAACGTAATAAAGTAAACCAATAAATTTCATTTCCCCAATATCAAACAAATATATTCTCTTCAAACTGTCTGTCTAAAAGAAATTCCTGCTCAGTTCTTTAAAGACGGAGACAAACGAATAAGAAGTTCTATTTAAAAAAGTGTTCCAACTTCCAAGTGGTACTTCAAGAACGATTTCACACTCCAACAAGAAATATGAAGGATTAGGAATAAGGAGGATAGCTTGGGAGATATGATTACTGGTTCGCTTAAAAAGGAAATATACCTTAGGATAGAAGTAATTAGTTATCCATAACCAATTATTCAAGATTTGAAGGCAGAGTTTTAACTATGGGCCTCTCAGCCACAAAAAGAGAAAACAATATTTTTGTACAAGCAAGTCCTAAATGTCAAGTGTTGAAGAAGTATGGACTAAATCCAGGGAATGGCGGGATTGCATGAAGACGGCCTGTAAAGGTGAAGGTTGCCAGAGGGCCTAATAAAATTGTTGCAGACATTAGAATGCGTATGTGAACAAATTAAAGAAAGAAAACTGTGAACCATATGAAGAGGAGAAGTATGCATTTAGGATATTGGGAGTTCGAGGAAAAGTTGATGATAAAGCGAAAATCAAAAGGAACAAATAAAGGCTTAATACGAGTAGTGAATCTCACATCCAGGTTCGAGACCACTTCTATACAGCCCGAAGAAATTCACACATGGAAAATCTATAAACACAGCACCTATGCTGTACCTCAGTGGAGAGGAAATATTGATTATTATACTTCTAGAAATCATCAGAAAAAATATGAAAATTAAAGAGAAAACCAGACTAAAATCATAA
Source organism: Flexamia atlantica (assembly GCA_035578135.1). Classification (NCBI taxonomy): domain Eukaryota; kingdom Metazoa; phylum Arthropoda; class Insecta; order Hemiptera; family Cicadellidae; genus Flexamia; species Flexamia atlantica. The sequence continues at coordinate 144,119,005 of JAQJVK010000001.1, read as the reverse complement.
TAACGCTAAGCTAACATAAACTTATAAGAATTAAACTAATAATGATATCCAATATTTAGCAAACTATATAATATATGCCTGTTCAAAGTTGACAAAATTTTCTCTCATCATTTAAATAGTTAATTTTATTAACTGGAAACGACTAGTGTTTCCAATAACCTATCAAGGATATATTTTAAAATTAGGCCTAAGCTAACAAAAATGTATCCATCAAATGTTTCAAGACATGTAAGTGTTAAGATGATTAATTTATAACGTGGAATGGTTAGAAATTAATTACAAACACGCGAAACAATCGATGAAGGAAAATTAAAAGGAACCTAATTTTCGTGATGTTGTGATCTTGTCTCGCAGTCTCGATACACAAGCCCGTGGTGATAAGTTGCATTCTTTTAATAGTTACATTTGTCTTCTTCAACGACCTAATCTGTTGGTGGTGCGGCTAGTCCTGCTGTACTAATCTACCTGCTTCATCATTTATTTTTTACAACATGTGGACAATTATCAGCGTCCACTTTTAGTCTAGTCAAAATGTTGTTTTCGCGGGAACGTTTCGGGTTAAGTTTGATTGTTGTTTCTCATGTTTTTTGGGGCGCTGAATCCAAATCTGATGTTTGTTAACAAAATTTCGTAACGGAACATATTCAAAATGCAAAAAAGCCAGAAATTATTTGTTTGAAGTATTTTTGCTTATATTGAGGACCCTAAATAGTAAATGAAAAACACTGATTTGTAAAAAGAAAGTCAGTACATTTTCATACAAAATACACTAGGGTGAGTGCACTAGTGAATGACCACCTTCAGGGAATGGCCGGTTTGCGAAAAAGTTCATAACACAAGTTTCAATTGAGTTAAAATAATGGGAACACATGTAAAAAAAGTTAGCTGTTACTCTTTATAATTATTAAAATAATAGCTTAGAATGATTTGTTGATTAGCGAATTTCCTTAGAAATAAGCTATTACCGTCGTTTTAACAGAACGGACAAAAATATCCGTTCTGGGTAACCTCAGCAATCATATTAATTTTTATATCAATTGATAGCTTTTTATGTCTACTTTCTGGATATCAGGTGAGTTTATCACGGAACTCCAGTTTTACGTGTAAAAATCGCGATTCGTTTCAAAATTTAATATGGGCTTATATGGGGAATAGAATTTTCATTTTTTGAGTGTCTTGTTAGCACGACATATCCAAAGTTGGGTAAAGGCTACTTTTACCCCCAAAAAATGGGTTCTTTGGCTTTTTCAAAATGAAAATTTTAAGTAATAAAATTATTGTTTTCACCGTTGGATTCAGCTTGAAAAAACAAACAAATTGGTATCTTGAATCTTTGTTCTAAGTCCATTGGTCTCCGAGGTGTTCTCGTTTTTTTGCCGTCTTTTTTAGTATCAGGGCAGCAGAATGTTGTCCAACGAAACCTTCGGAGTATTTCACGAATTCATCAAAAGTATTTTAAATAGGATTTTGTAAAAAAAACAATCCAACCTATTAATTTAAAATACATATTTAACTTACTTATCAGTATTTTTAACAGAGACTATGCAAAACAAACGACGGCAATTTATTTTAATAAATAAATATATCACTTTTATATATTTAATTGTAATAATTGATTACTTATTGTTTTTTATTGGAAATTCGCTGAGTACGCAGGGTTGCTGCGACGGGGTGTTTTACATTTACCTTTAGGCGTTTTGACTTTTTACTGTTTTGAATATGGCCTCGATCACTATAGTTTAATTCTGTGTAAGACATTTTTTTACTTTTCAAAACCACGGGTAAATTCTTCTTATTTATCTGTTTAAACTGTGGATGAATAGTTTACATTGTGTGGGAATCGTCTGCACATGATCTTTAAATAATATTAATAACTTTTTCGAGACCTCATTTAGGCCTTCAGAATCAAAATGTTGGTCAAAACAAGTGAAAGACCGATTTGGTCATTTACTGAATTATGACATGAATTAATTATTCAATTTATCTAAAAAAAAACCTACAATTAGTAGTAATTTACTTTGTTTCTTCACAATAATTCATATTTAAGGGGGTTTCTCGTCCTATTTAGTAAATGACCGGGGTGTAAATGTCTTGCATTATTTTTTGGCTGGACAAGTTCTATCGCTTAATTTGAGTAAGGGAAGTATGGCAGATACGTAAAAAATAAAGAATACACATTCTGACCTTTGTTGGCGGTATTATGTGTAATAGGATGAGCGCATCTCCAGGTATTCTTTATGAAGAAAACAACCTTGATAAAAGTGCATAAAAAATGAAGTAATCAAATAAAGCAAAAAATAAATAAAAATGGAAGTTGAAGGAGTGAATAAAAGAAAAGCCGATGATGAAGAAAGAAGAGGAGGCACACGCAAAGATGAAAGAGAGAAGCAAGCGGAGGTTTTGGGTGTGATACAATAACAAAATAAAATAAAAAAAAAGACTAAAAAGGTTTGAAAACAAAATAGATAATGAATGTATTCATTACTTGAATAAAAAGTAACATCACTTTTAAGTTAACTCAAAAGTGTTATTTATTATTATTTTTACCATTGTTATTTATAGCTTTATGATAAAATTATTTCCAGACTATTTTAATCCATGTTAGTAGAAATCAACCTGGACTTTTAGTGGCACAAGACCGGCCATTCACTGAAACCATGACATAGTTTTCATGAAAATCTATTAAAACCTTTTTATTTCTATTTAGCTTTGTAATAAATATCCTATGTCAGTGTTTCTCAACCGGTGGTACGCGTACCACTGGTGGTACGCGAAGGCCTTTCAGGTGGTACGCAAGAGATTGAAGAAGTTGTACACAATAAAATACTAGGTTTCCGAACGACTGCTCTCCCGTCGAACAGTAAAGTCGCTTTATTAACTTTTTCAGTATTTGTTTTGGTAATAATATGTCACTTTCGTACAATAATTTAGGAAATATTGCTACCATTTCACTTTAAAAGTAATTCTTTTTACAAAACATTTTGTCATTAAAAAATGATATTTCAATTAAAAAACACTACAGTGTTAATTCGGTGGTATTGCTATATTTGTCAGTTGTACGATTTACAAACCAAATTGTTATTTATTTTGAGCGTATGGTTTAGTTATGTCGATCTGTTGTAAAAGGTTTTGTAATATGCTTACAACATAAACCTAAGTGAATGACTTGGAATTGTTTAGTTTATGTTAATTTTTTATATAAAATATTAGAAATATGTACATTTTCAAATTACAGACAGAAATTATTTTTCCCCTTGTACCCAGACATCTTCCACATCAACAAAATTCATATTCAAATTCACACGGTTTTTTCACCAAAATGACTATAACATTATTAGGCAGAGCTGGGTTAACATATAATTTGTCAAAATGTCCTTATAATCAAATACAATCTAAACATTTAAATTGGAAAGAAAAATTGAATAAATTTAGCTGGCTAAATTAAAACCGCCAAAGGACAACTATAAGCATTCATTGTTGGAGGGATCCCTCGGTGATGGGAGGAGGGGGGGGGGGGGGTCCTTTGCGATAGTACGCCAAAATATTGAAAATATGGTAGGTGGTACGCGACAATCAAAAGGTTGGGAAACACTGTCCTATGTCTTAAGACTCTTACTTAAGATCTACAGACCTTAAGCAAGATCTATGCATGTACATACTGTTCATGAATAACACTCGGCTAGTGGCTTCATCTATGGTTCAAATATATAAAGGGTCTATGGCTTAAAAGCTCCAATTGTTACATTTCTGTGGCAGCAAACCTGCATTAAACGCCGCAAGATCGGTACCAAAATCGTCCACTTAAAAACTACAGCGAACAGCTATGGAACTTTCTACATTAAATTGTATTCTAAATGTCTTTGAATAAGAATCTCCCTCGTACATCTTTATTCTACTTACAAACAAATTTTTCATGAAAATTTAAAATTTTCTCTTGGTTTCTCATAAATTTCTCATCAGGGACAGATGCAGGCCTGCATTGCACATTTCATGATGATAACTCTGTATTTTCTCCTTGAACTGTTCAATGAATAATAATTTACCAAAACACATAACACGACAGTGATCGTTCTAGCGGGTTATTTTCCATTGCGTGTTGTTATTAATAGTATTAAATAATAAATCGGGCCTTTTATGCGTTAGACAGTTTAAGGTGAATTATATAATACGAGTTTTCTACGTCTTGGTAAACACTGTAAACCGCTGAGAGACGCCTGCAGAAAGGCGGGCTTTAGCCAGCATTACAACAATGATAGCTAACTTGCTTTTTATCTTCTGAAGGCTAATTAAACATTTTATAAAATGGCGTTAAAATTATGGATTGATTTGCTAAGAACCTCTTACATAAAAGTAGGAATTTTAATATTAAGGAAATTATTATGTGTCTGGTCCACCGACTGAAATTTAGTCTACCAGCAAGAATCCTTATTCCCAGTTCATGTTGTAAACATGAAGGATCTTTTACCAATAGTATTATGAAAAATTAAAGTTAATAAGTCTTCCTTGTAACTTCGGAAGTAGATTATTTTTCCGTGTTTAATGAGGACATAGGTATTTTTACCATAAAGTCATAAATTGAACAAATTTAACCATCTAGTAATTTTCATTTGCACTTTTTAAAAATTTGAAAGCTAACACCTTACTTTACATCATTTTACACGTGTTAAAATTGAAAATACTTTCTTATAAACCTTTTTAACCAACAAATTAGTTAACTTTCTTCCAATAATACATTTATAAAACAATCTTTAATCTAGAACTACTCAGGTCCTAAAACAGAAACATTTTCTAATATTTCCCTTACACATATAGCGTTAACATCCCAATACGCGGGGGAGGTGTCACGTGAGACAGTCGTATACCAAACACCGAACAACCGGTTTGGAGAGAAGGTGTCAAAAACATATGTCACAGACAGTGTGAAGCTCTGACTAACAACACAGGTTGGTTTCACGTGCAACATGCCTCGGTCACGAAAATGTCGTAAGACACATGACTTCGACCCCAGTGTGTAGTCCCCTCTGTACACCCCCGGTAGCTGGCAGCGGGTCGCGGGTGGCCTCCCAAGGTGTCATGTAGCCACTGGGCCAGACTCTAGTACACTCTGTACACCTCCGGTAGCTGACCGCGGGTCCCGGGTGGCCTCCCAAGGTGTCATGTAGCCACTGGGCCAGACTCTAGTACACTCTGTACACCTCCGGTAGCTGACCGCGGGTCCCGGGTGGCCTCCCAAGGTGTCATGTAGCCACTGGGCCAGACTCTAGTACACTCTGTACACCCCCGGTAGCTGACAGCGGGTCGCGGGTCGCCTCCCAAGGTGTCATGTAGCCACTGGGCCAGACTCTAGTACACTCTGTACTCCTCCGGTAGCTGACCGCGGGTCGCGGGTGGCCTCCCAAGGTGTCATGTAGCCACTGGGTCAGACTCTAGTACACTCTGTACACCCCCGGTAGCTGACCGCGGGTCGCGGGTGGCCTCCCAAGGTGTCATGTAGCCACTGGGTCAGACTCTAGCACACTCTGTACACCCCCGGTAGATGACCGCGGGTCGCGGGTCGCCTCCCAAGGTGTCATGTAGCCACTGGGCCAGACTCTAGTACACTCTGTACACCTCCGGTAGCTGACCGCGGGTCGCGGGTCGCCTCCCAAGGTGTCATGTAGCCACTGGGCCAGACTCTAGTACACTCTGTACTCCTCCGGTAGCTGACCGCGGGTCGCGGGTCGCCTCCCAAGGTGTCATGTAGCCACTGGGCCAGACTCTAGTACACTCTGTACTCCTCCGGTAGCTGACAGCGGGTCGCGGGTGGCCTCCCAAGGTGTCATGTAGCCACTGTGTCAGACTCTAGTACACTCTGTACACCCCCGGTAGATGACCGCGGGTCGCGGGTGGCCTCTCAAGGTGTCATGTAGCCACTGGGCCAGACTCTAGTACACTCTGTACACCCCCGGTAGATGACCGCGGGTCGCGGGTCGCCTTCCAAGGTGTCATGTAGCCACTGGGCCAGACTCTAGTACACTCTGTACACCCCCGGTAGCTGGCAGCGGGTCGCGGGTGGCCTCCCAAGGTGTCATGTAGCCACTGGGCCAGACTCTAGTACACTCTGTACACCTCCGGTAGCTGACCGCGGGTCGCGGGTGGCCTCCCAAGGTGTCATGTAGCCACTGGGCCAGACTCTAGTACACTCTGTACACCTCCGGTAGCTGACCGCGGGTCGCGGGTGGCCTCCCAAGGTGTCATGTAGCCACTGGGCCAGACTCTAGTACACTCTGTACACCCCCGGTAGCTGACCGCGGGTCCCAGGTGGCCTCCCAAGGTGTCATGTAGCCACTGGGTCAGACTCTAGTACACTCTGTACACCTCCGGTAGCTGACCGCGGGTCGCGGGTGGCCTCCCAAGGTGTCATGTAGCCACTGGGCCAGACTCTAGTACACTCTGTACACCCCCGGTAGCTGGCAGCGGGTCCCGGGTGGCCTCTCAAGGTGTCATGTAGCCACTGGGCCAGACTCTAGTACACTCTGTACACCCCCGGTAGCTGGCAGCGGGTCGCGGGTGGCCTCTCAAGGTGTCATGTAGCCACTGGGCCAGACTCTAGTACACTCTGTACACCCCCGGCAGCTGGCAGCGGGTCCCGGGTGGCCTCTCAAGGTGTCATGTAGCCACTGGGCCAGACTCTAGTACACTCTGTAAACCCCCGGTAGCTGGCAGCGGGTCGCGGGTGGCCTCCCAAGGTGTCATGTAGCCACTGGGCCAGACTCTAGTACACTCTGTACACCCCCGGTAGCTGGCAACGGGTCCCGGGTGGCCTCTCAAGGTGTCATGTAGCCACTGGGCCAGACTCTAGTACACTCTGTACACCCCCGGTAGCTGGCAGCGGGTCGCGGGTGGCCTCTCAAGGTGTCATGTAGCCACTGGGCCAGACTCTAGCACACTCTGTACACCCCCGGTAGATGACCGCGGGTCGCGGGTGGCCCCCAAGGTGTCATGTAGCCACTGGGCCAGACTCTAGTACACTCTGTACACCCCCGGTAGCTGGCAACGGGTCCCGGGTGGCCTCTCAAGGTGTCATGTAGCCACTGGGCCAGACTCTAGCACACTCTGTACACCCCCGGTAGATGACCGCGGGTCGCGGGTGGCCCCCAAGGTGTCATGTAGCCACTGGGCCAGACTCTAGTACACTCTGTACACCCCCGGTAGCTGGCAGCGGGTCGCGGGTGGCCTCCCAAGGTGTCATGTAGCCACTGGGCCAGACTCTAGTACACTCTGTACAACCCCGGTAGCTGACCGCGGGTCGCGGGTGGCCTCTCAAGGTGTCATGTATCCACTGGGCCAGACTCTAGTACACTCTGTACACCCCCGGTAGATGACCGCGGGTCGCGGGTGGCCTCCCAAGGTGTCATGTAGCCACTGGGCCAGACTCTAGTACACTCTGTACACCCCCGGTAGCTGGCAGCGGGTCGCGGGTGGCCTTCCAAGGTGTCATGTAGCCACTGGGCCAGACTCTAGTACACTCTGTACACCCCCGGTAGCTGGCAGCGGGTCGCGGGTGGCCTCCCAAAGTGTCATGTAGCCACTGGGTCAGACTCTGTATACCCCCGGTAGCTGGCAGCGGGTCGCGGGTGGCTTCTCAAGGTGTCATGTAGCCACTGGGCCAGACTCTAGTACACTCCGTACACCCCCGGTAGCTGGCAGCGGGTCTCGGGTGGCCTCCCAAAGTGTCATGTAGCCACTGGGTCAGACTCTGTATACCCCCGGTAGCTGGCAGCGGGTCGCGGGTGGCATCTCAAGGTGTCATGTAGCCACTGGGCCAGACTCTAGTACACTCCGTACACCCCCGGTAGCTGGCAGCGGGTCTCGGGTGGCCTCCCAAGGTGTCATGTAGCCACTGGGTCAGACTCTGTACACCCCCGGTAGCTGGCAGCGGGTCGCGGGTGGCTTCTCAAGGTGTCATGTAGGCACTGGGCCAGACTCTAGTACACTCTGTACACCCCCGGTAGCTGGCAGCGGGTCTCGGGTGGCCTTCCAAGGTGTCATGTAGCCACTGGGCCAGACTCTAGTACACTCTGTACACCCCCGGTAGCTGACCGCGGGTCGCGGTTGGCCTCACAAGGTGTCATGTAGCCACTGGGTCAGACTCTAGTACACTCTGTACACCTCCGGTAGCTGACCGCGGTTCGCGGGTGGCCTCTCAAGGTGTCATGTAGCCACTGGGCCAGACTCTAGTACACTCTGTACACCCCCGGTAGATGACCGCGGGTCGCGGGTGGCCTCTCAAGGTGTCATGTAGCCACTGGGCCAGACTCTAGTACACTCTGTACACCCCCGGTAGCTGGCAGCGGGTCGCGGGTGGCCTCTCAAGGTGTCATGTAGCCACTGGGCCAGACTCTAGTACACTCTGTACACCCCCGGTAGCTGACCGCGGGTCGCGGGTGCCTCTCAAGGTGTCATGTAGCCACTGGGCCAGACTCTAGTACACTCTGTACACCCCCGGTAGCTGACCGCGGGTCGCGGGTGGCCTCTCAAGGTGTCATGTAGCCACTGGGCCAGACTCTAGTACACTCTGTACACCCCCGGTAGGTGACCGCGGGTCGCGGGTGGCCTCTCAAGGTGTCATGTAGCCACTGGGCCAGACTCTAGTACACTCTGTACACCCCCGGTAGCTGGCAGCGGGTCGCGGGTGGCCTCTCAAGGTGTCATGTAGCCACTGGGCCAGACTCTAGTACACTCTGTACACCCCCGGTAGCTGACCGCGGGTCGCGGGTGGCCTCTCAAGGTGTCATGTAGCCACTGGGCCAGACTCTAGTACACTCTGTACACCCCCGGTAGCTGACCGCGGGTTGCGGGTGGCCTCTCAAGGTGTCATGTAGCCACTGGGCCAGACTCTAGTACACTCTGTACACCCCCGGTAGCTGACTGCGGGTCGCGGGTGGCCTCTTAAGGTGTCATGTAGCCACTGGGCCAGACTCTAGTACACTCTGTACACCCCCGGTAGCTGACCGCGGGTCGCGGGTGGCCTCTCAAGGTGTCATGTAGCCACTGGGCCAGACTCTAGTACACTCTGTACACCCCCGGTAGCTGACCGCGGGTCGCGGGTGGCCTCTCAAGGTGTCATGTAGCCACTGGGCCAGACTCTAGTACACTCTGTACACCTCCGGTAGCTGAACGCGGTTCGCGGGTGGCCTCCCAAGGTTTCATGTAGCCACTGGGCCAGACTCTAGTACACTCTGTACACCCCCGGTAGATGACCGCGGGTCGCGGGTGGCCTCCCAAGGTGTCATGTAGCCACTGGGCCAGACTCTAGTACACTCTGTACACCCCCGGTAGCTGACCCCGGGTCGCGGGTGGCCTCTCAAGGTGTCATGTAGCCACTGGGCCAGACTCTAGTACACTCTGTACACCCCCGGTAGCTGGCAGCGGGTCGCGGGTGGCCTCCCAAGGTGTCATGTAGCCACTGGGCCAGACTCTAGTACACTCTGTACACCTCCGGTAGCTGGCAGCGGGTCGCGGGTGGCCTCTCAAGGTGTCATGTAGCCACTGGGCCAGACTCTAGTACACTCTGTACACCTCCGGTAGCTGACCGCGGGTCGCGGGTGGCCTCTAAAGGTTGTCATGTAGCCACTGGGCCAGACTCTAGTACACTCTGTACACCTCCGGTAGCTGACCCCGGGTCGCGGGTGGCCTCTCAAGGTGTCATGTAGCCACTGGGCCAGACTCTAGTACACTCTGTACACCTCCGGTAGCTGGCAGCGGGTCGCGGGTGGCCTCTCAAGGTGTCATGTAGCCACTGGGCCAGACTCTAGTACACTCTGTACACCTCCGGTAGCTGACCGCGGGTCGCGGGTGGCCTATCAAGGTGTCATGTAGCCACTGGGCCAGACTCTAGTACACTCTGTACACCTCCGGTAGCTGGCAGCGGGTCGCGGGTGGCCTCCCAAGGTGTCATGTAGCCACTGGGCCAGACTCTAGTCGCCACTTGACCTCTGGCCTGATCACTACAGGAAGCAAGGGTCAAATTAATTGAGCTTCCCAGGCCACGTTGCCGCTTCTTCGCTAACACGCGAGAATAGCAACACTGCATTAGCCCATCATCATCTTAAGCCAGAATCGCTAATCGCTTTTGACTTTATGAGTTCTGCGAGATAATTTAGAAAGTTTGGCAATAATACGGTCATGAGCCGTACTGTAAGCATACCAAAATTAGACACGAGTGGTGGGAACTTGTGTTAGAAATAGAGGCGAATATGAAGAGTACTAGGCCTATACTGTATTACGAAAATGCACGAAAACGCATCCGGACTAACAGGTTTAAAGGGTTCTCCGATATAGATTATCACAGGATTTGTTTACAAGTTATGTATCAATTTATTTATCCTCAAGAGGGACCATCACAAATTTTATGTGTTCATTTTGGCGAAGATTTAATCTGGACAAATACATTCTAAAGAAAATTTCCACAGTGACATTAAAAAACTCAATAGAAATATTAAGAAACCATTTATACAACTAATGAGGAAACAAAATCATAGTTTCCTTTGTATGTAGCAACTTACTCAATGGAATAAGAAGGTTATAATTTATTTCAATAAATTATCTTATTTTTACTCGTGTATTCACATGTCTGTAAACTTTAGAGCCGTCGAGAAGAGTCATGTAAGGAATTCCAGTATTTCGAATGCGTATCTGATCAGTGTGTTACTGAAGGGTGATAGCCACCTACCCTCTAACTATTTATTAAGTCAATTAATTTTTCCTACAGTTAGGTAACAATGTACATGTTCTCTCACTGATTTGAGAAAGCAAAGTGGCCAATTCGCTCATCAGTGAAACAATGTTAACATTGTCTCACTCTAATAACTTTGTCTCACTCCAGATTTGCAACGTGAAGGCACGAAATAGTGAGCGCGTAACATGCAGACAAGGTCGTATGCGCGCGTAATACGTTGGCAGCACTGGCTGTAAATCAGCTGGTCAGCTGTTGTACTTTTGTTTTTGTCAAAACACTTCCGGTCACGGCAGAAGCCACCATTTCATTGATTTGCCATTTGTAAACATTGAAGGTGGTTTTGCTGTCTGCTTGTGTTATTTATCTTCCTATAAGTAATTCTTTAGTTAACAATTCTTTTAGGGTGTTTGTGTTCATTTTTGAGGGGATTACTTTTTGTTTTATAATTTTGTTTCTGATTTATTAATGCTACTTTCACATTAAATGTCATATTAAAAGTTCACTTCTGTGTAAAAATACGTTACGTTTCTTCACCAATTTATTTGTTTTATGGTAACTGTAGGAAAATAACTATTTCCTACCACTGCATGGAAATAATCACATTGACACACCTGTCAACTGTACGCAAAACTCTTCATTTCCGTTTTCATTTCATTCTCGCTCGCAAAAGCGAGCGGGAATGGTCATTCTCGCTCGCTAAATCAGGGTTACTTATTAGGTTAAGGTGGCACACAAGAGAGATAACTATGACGTCAAACACAAAAGAACAGTTTCTATTGGTCAGAATTCCCTTGTCACTCACCGTATTCTAAATTCTGGTTGCCTTGCTCTAAATCAGCTGATTTCACTGTCGGCGTTTCTACACACTAACTTCCGGTTCGTTACAATAAAATAAGCAAACATAACCTCAATGATCCTTTGTGTAAAGGTTAGTTAATAAGTTAAATTGTTTCAATAATGGTGGTAGGAAAAATATTGTGTGAATTACGAGCACAAATAGTCGTTGCCGCTCTCGAAATGTTTGGCCGCACTCAGCTAAAGCTTCGTGCGGCCATCTACAATTTTCGTAATGACGTACTTCGCGCTCTTAATACACAAATAGCTAATTTCATTGCTTCATTAAAAATACCAATTCAAAAATTACTTTTTAACAATTGTTTTTAAAGCGAATTCAACTGTGTTATCCTTAAAATAATTAAGAACCTACGAAAAGTACCTTTGACAGCATTAATTTAATTTAAAGGGTCAATATTAATAAACTTCATCAATGAATATCAAAGAGAAAGTGTGCTTTCAAGGTTTATAAACCTTGAAACTGGAAGACCTCTTTTACTGTAGTACAATACAACATAAGTTCAATAAAAGTACAAACATATTAGTATAACAGGAAATTAACTTATTTTTAGTACATTGCTCGAGATTATTAATTAAATTCCAATACAATTTAATGCCACTAAATAAAAAATGCAATAGGAAGTTAGTGGTTTGGACTAACACTAATATCATCTTCCAGCTTATTCACAATTATCATGCAATAAATAACGATTATAAATTTAATTTGTCACATTGCTAATTTGTTCATCATTATTTTAGAGCTAACATAACCTTGCATTATCTTAGATCTACTCTAACATAACCTACACTAACATAACCTTGCAGCTTAAGAAACTGGCTAATTTATGATTAAACTAAATGACGTTATAAATAAAGCCAAAATTAATACTAACCTTGAAGAAAAGTAAAGGTACTGAAATAAAGTTATATGTTGATCACTGAACCTAAAAACTGTTTTACTCAAATAAATATAAACAACTCAAACATTTACACGACAAATCACTACGAAATAAAAACAAGTGGTGTGGTGGGGTAAATATCATGTGTTGATCAATTGTTTAAAACCACATGGGCCACATGCTATGGCCAGAGCCGAAGATCTCTGTCTTTCATTGTTTCCTCTAAACCACGGAGAGAGCTCTGGAATCAGAGAAATGGTTCCTTTTTCATATGTACTAAAACAGCAGTTTTTTGTCCTCTAAATAGTCCTCAAAATCTCACATTTTATAGTACAAAAAAATCAGCTGTGATTTGTTTCAGTGCGTTAACCTTAAATCCTCTTATTGTTTCATTAATTTGTTTTAGGGTAGGAATACCATTGAATGACCACCTCCAAGGTGACCGATTTGCTAAATAAAAGCTTGTATAATGTATAATGCATTTCCTCTAGAATAGGTTTTCATTAAGCTTCAACACAGCCTTGGAATGTTGTCTAACATTTCTATTTCATTTGTTAAAATCTACACAGTTGAAAATATGTTTTTACATATTTAATATTGCGTGTCTGACCATCAACAATTTGGATAATTCCTGCTACAGTAAATGTCCCTGCAAGGCCAAGCTAAGTTTAAATTTATTCATTAACTGAGGAATGTTTCCTAATTTTGTTACAATTATATGTAGTTAACATATTATTCTAAAATGTCAAATAAATTTTATTACTCTACATGCTAACATTAATTGCTATTGAGGGTGGTCATAAAATGGAAAGTAACTACTGCTAAAACCAGTGAATGACTGGGGGAGACCTTTGCAGTCATTCACTGGGACAAGACATGTCATTTACTAAGTTAAGAAATATACTTTCAGCTGTTTTATTCCTCATTTTTGTCAACTGTTTATTTTCACATTTTTTGGTTTTGTAAAAAACTTATTCAGCCAGAAGGGACCGATCATTCACTGGTGCAAGACCGGTCATTTACTGGTGGAATGCCGGTCTTTTACTGCACTTACTGCAAAACTTGGCCATGGTAGTGTTTAGCACTGACAGGGTTGTCTTTGAATTAATACTAGAGATCACCAGTGGTGGAAAATTCGACCAATTTTCAAATAGAGAAATAGGGATAGCCAGTTTTGAAAATTATCTTTGCAGACACCAATGCGTAGTTTATAAATACGTTTCTTATAGGACACATTTTTTATGTAAACACACAATGTAATCAAACGGCAACAGAAAGCAAAAGAGAACGAATCATTCTTGGACTATTTTTATCTCACCTCTGGCGTATATGGCATGGTTTATATTCTGTATTAGTACTTCAATAAAATTCCACGTTTATTTTTTAAGACTGAACCGAGAATTGCTTCAGAAAAAAAGTAAAAATAATTCAGTCATCCAATCAGAATATCCCACACACCGTTAGAATATCCCATACCACAGTTATCTCCCTTTCTCCCTCCATTCATTCCTTCACTTACTCTCTACTTCCCTTCCTTTCTACCTTCTTCTCTCTTCCCTCCTTTTCTCCTTCATTCTCTTCTTCCCTCCTCCCCTCTCCTCCTATCCTATCACCAACACTAAAATTTGATATTTTACCCATCCTCGACCAATAAAAATCACAATTTCAATGTAATGTCCAGTCGTACTCCATTTGCACGTCAGTTAGTACTTAGTTGTCAGTTAGTGCGGATGGTAGAGACTCAACTTATGGTACTTTTTTTCTTTCCTTTTTATCGGCAAATTTTAATCTCTTCGTCTTTAATCTATTCAAGCGAGAAACCTCATTTCCTCCCTATATGTGTATAATGAAACATATTTGAGTGTGATATCTTCTCCAAATAGCCCTGATTTAAACCAAATACTATTTTTTCACTCAATTTCCAATAAAAAAGTGGCCTGAAATTGTTTGGAATTTATAGTGCTTACCTAAATGTCACTTCATACGTTTACCAAAAATAAAATAACATAGTAAGAACAATTAGGGCAGACATTTCACATCTATGAAATAAAAAATCCAGCATACCACTGAAAACACAAAAAAATAAAATAATTAGTTGATCATGATGTGCACACTTAAATGGTAAGAAGTGACCTTTTGTTTGTTTTTGTTTTGGTTTTATATTTCATCAGATGACAGAAAAATCAACGTCTATTTTACCCACTTTGTGCATTCACATTTTTGCACAACATCTAATCGTTACTCTACAAAAAGAAGCATGTGGCGCCAAATCTTACGGCTCAGTCCGTCCATAAGACTAATGTTAATTTTAGCATTGGGCTTATGGACGGCGTGGGCCTTAAGATTTAGCACCAACTATAACTACATATGATGGCATTTGTTTACATTTTGTTGTTATTTCATCACCAAAATAGCAACTCATATGGCCAATGTTAATTTTTTTGAAACCAATTTTCTCCATGTCTAAAAGACTAATTATATTGAAATGGGATTATGCACATCTACAGTAAAATACAATTCTATCGGTATGCCTAGATTTTCGCTACGTTGCACAGAGGCTGAGAAAAAAGGGATCACAAAAATCATACAGTATTTGCTTGTCGATTAATATAAAGATTACAATCAGTATTATCATTCAGTAACCAGTTCTATTAATAACTCTTGATCCTTAAAGATTAAACGAGCTCTGTTAAGTGTTATGTACAACTATAGCCGGGAAATAAGAGAGTAATTTTGAAATAGAAAGAATGAGGCATCGTCCGTAACCGGGATCATTCACGGGTGCATCCACCCCACAATGCTGAAAGTGCGGTTCAGAAGATTTGAGTTTTGATGAATGGAAACAACAGAAATGTAAAAATTAACAAAAACAAAAGTATATTTTGTCGCGGGTAAAGTGATTGTCTTCTGGCTGGAGTTGTATAAAGTATATGTTTAACATTGCGCTTATCTGAGCATTTTGCGAGAAGAGCTGAAGAGATGTCGAACACGTAGTTCCTGTTGGGTAGGTCGGTGAAGACTGCGAAGACGTCCAGATGATGTGATGGGTTGGCAGTTGTAGCTGAAGTTAGTTGTGTGTAGTGTGTATTGATGATGAAGAGAGAAGCTCCCATTGATAAGCACTTGGGCAGCAGGGGATCAAACCCACTCCTGCGGCACTAGTACTTAGGAATGGGCTCACGACCACTCCGTCCTCCTCCGTAGCCGCCGCCTCCGTCTTGGTGCAATCACTGGATCTACCTCTATTCTTATATTTGGAATGCTAATCATATCCAACTTATTGTATTTTTACAGTTTCAATGATGTTTAAATCTATCTATCTATACTATTATAAAGAAGAGGTGGTTTCTGTCTATATACTATTATAAAGAAGAGGTGGTTTCTGTATGTATGTATGTATGTATGTATGTATGGGACAAGTGATCTTGAAAAATGCTGAACCGTCTGGGTTGAAATTTCACACAGGTAGATCTTGAACCTGGGAAACAAGTGGGCCTATTCACTTCCTTAAAATCCCCTCGGGCTACGCCCCGTGAACGTCCTCAGCTTCAATGTTTACATTTGATAAGGATGTAAACATTCAAATACCGAAATGTAAACACCTGTGAGTACTAGAATTTGACATTTCAAAGAGCAGAAGTAAGATCAGCTGAATTTTTATCGTGAGCGAAGCCACGGGCAACTGTTATAGCTATTATAAAGGAGAGGTGGCAACTATTATAAAGGACGGGCAACTATTATAAAGGAGAGGTGGTTTACTTATGGTTTACTTATGGGTTAGTTTACTTATGGGATAAGTAAACTAAAAAAAATACTGAACCAACTGGGTTGAAATTTCACACAGAGGTAGATCTTGAACCTGGGAAACATATAGGCCTATTCACTTCCTTAACATCCCCCCAGGCTACGCCCCGTGAATGTCCTTAGCTTCAATGTTTACATTTTATAAGGATGTAAACATTCAAATACCGAAATGTAAACAGCTGTGAATACTATAATTTGACATTTTATAGAGCAGAAGTAAGATCAGCTGAAATTTTTATCGTGAGCGAAGCCACGAGCAACTGCTAGTAACTTATAAGTAGATGTACCGTAAGAATAATTTGTTACATACTTTGTTGTTGGTAATAATGCATTAAAAACATCAAAATATTATAGTACGTTACTAGGCCGGGAAGTAC
Source organism: Flexamia atlantica (assembly GCA_035578135.1). Classification (NCBI taxonomy): domain Eukaryota; kingdom Metazoa; phylum Arthropoda; class Insecta; order Hemiptera; family Cicadellidae; genus Flexamia; species Flexamia atlantica. Next base: position 144,102,371 of record JAQJVK010000001.1, on the reverse strand, counting down.
TGTTTTGCCGGACGAGCATGATAGTTCCCGCGCGAGCGAGAGCGAGTGCGGGATTTTCATGCGAGTACGGCAAAACTTCCCGGCCGTGTAACGAACGATATTTTTCATCATACTACGCAGAAAAAAAACTTTCAATCATGACGTAGTCCATGCATAAACATATTTCTTAAACCTTCAAAACTAACCTATAAAAACAGAACAAACATTTTGCTACGGATGCGGTGCTGCCACTAAGTCCCCTAAAAAGAAACCAATAAACAAGCATTAAACTTCGGTTTGCTGCAAATCAGCTGATTGTTTGCTTCCGTTTTATCCGGCCTAGGCCGGAAAAGGTGTATCCGGCCTAGGCCGGCAATGGGTAACTTTCGAGCCAACAAAAAGGAACTTAAAGCAGATGTGTATGTGTTAGTATGATGAAAAAATAATACCAATGTCTTAAAAAGTACCACCCCCTAGTTTTTTTTATTAATAAAGTTAATAAGATCAACTTCCAGCAACGTTTATATGACCTAAGGAGGATGTTTTTGGTGTATCAAAATGTTCATCCCCTCCCCGAAAATTGGGTAGTTTGAGAGTAAGTCAAAATTTTCATAAAGTAACCCCTTCCTTGAAACACATACCATTTTAAAGGTCTTAAAAATAAGAATAATGACGCAAACTAGTGATCTCTAGGTTGATTCTAAGAAAAGGTTACGGCATTTTAAAGTTTGAATTTTCACGAACGGTTTTAACATTGCACACCAATGAGATAAGCTCCTATTATTTTGATTTTTCCAATTCATATCAATGAACCACCAGGGGCCACTCCTAAATCATGTTTGCCAAACCGTTCGTCCGCCATTTTGGATCAGCCATATTGAAGACAAATAACATTTTTTCAAAAGCAAAAGTGGTTTTATGATCCATATTTTATAACTGGTTTTACATGTTACTAGGGGCCCCATGCGCAAATTGCGCATTTTGATATTATTTCTGTTTTGTGGGAAATTCGCCTATAGTTAAAATAAATTGTATGGCTTCAAACTCACCTTTATCAACCAAATTAACATTTTCAATTGAAATTAAAAGACCTCACCTAAGTAAACAAAGGCCTGACTGAACAAAACACACACACACAATTTTTATTTATCATCCTTGCACTGTTTTAGCGAATTTCCCCTATAGGGAAGAAGCTATTACCGTAGGTCTCATGGTAAGACCTAAGCTCGGGACCACTATAACTTTTCGTTTTGGGGCCCCCAGAAGTAAAAAACACTATTCGTTCGAATTTTTATATATATATATATATATCTATATATATATATCTATATATATATATATATCTATGTGTCTGTTAGCACGATAGCGGCCGCAAAAATGGTCCGATCTTTATGAAATTTGGTACGGACATGTAAAGTGGTAATCAATTGGACGAGTTCGTGAACCAGCCCGATCGGACCACCGGAAGGGGGGGTAAAGGGGGATAAACCCCCCCAAAAATGGGTTTTTTGAGTTTTTTACATAGAAAAATAAAATTTATCAAATTTTTGTTGGCACCATTGAATTCAGCTCAAAAAAACAAATAATTTAGTATTTTGAATCACTGCTCTATGCCCATTGGTTACCGAGATATTGAAAGTGGTAAACACAGTACGTTGTCCCTATGTTAACCTTATGGGAAATAAGTAAAATTCTATATCTCGCTTATTTCTCAACATATCTTGATAAAACTTGGTAAATGGCTTCTTCTAGTTCAGATCTACTAAATATTGAATTAAAACCATCCAGTTTTAATATACCTGTAGCAGCAAACCTGCATACTCATTTCCCATGTTATTCTTATGGAGCTTAACAAAACATGTCAAATCTTGCTATGTTTGCTTGAAATACGTTGTTTTGCATTTGAAATTCGCTGAGTATGCAGGTCTGCTGCAACGGGGGTATTTTATTTTGGTTGTCTTCTCGCACAACAGTAGGATAACGGAAGTTTTTCAAGGAAGCCCATGTGCAAATTGCTCATTTTAATATTTTCTCTGGTGTTCAATTAGTCTTTTTCTCTCAGGAGTTCTATGTTCTTGCCGAAGGTTACGCATATTTTCCTTAATCACATCGAGTCGTTTTTCTCCATGCTCTCTTCTACTTTATGTTTCAGGGTTCAGTTTGCAATATGATTAATTATATAATCTAACGATCATGGATCTTCACCATAAACAATTATTTACCTGCCTTTGGCTAAAATTGTCAAATGAAAGTGGCCCAAATTCATTTTTTAACCTGCATTGGATTTTGTTTACATTAGCATTCATTCTTTTTTTTACAATGTGACTGGTTAGAAATTTGTCTCAAGGTAATCAGCTGTTAAATTACAATTACACTTTAAAACCGTTATAACGCAAGTTGGCCAGCACTGGAGCGTTGAAAGCGCCCTCTATAAATAAATTAAAGCCTTGGAAGTCGAAGCCGAAAAAGAAATGCCTATTTTAACTATCTGTCGCAGGTGCGCTAAATTATACGCTTTAAAATGACACCTCAATCGTAAAAATCTGTTCAGTAGGACGCCTGAAAAAGAGATCTAACAGAAAAAACCTTATTGTATTAAGTATATAGATAGATTAATGTAATCTCGACAATACATACAGCAATTTGACAACTTCCGAATTGGTTAGAGATACCAAACTTTGCACATTCACTTCTATGAAGACAACTACTTTCTGAGGTAGTTGTCTAAAACTAAATTCACATTTACTGATAGCTGGTCTCCGGTGGGGGACGGCCCACATGGAGTCGGTACAAAATCTTAAATGTAAGCATAGGTCGACATGTACATCATTTTAAAGGGTTATTCGTGTAGAGTTCAATTCTGCAAACCGCAATTCAAAGTTTATTCGTTACAAAATCGCGGCTGATAAAAAATCTAAAGGAAAGTACATAGTGTTCGCCTGAATATCGTTTAAACATTGTTTGCAGACTATATGTTTTAAGAACCAAAAGTCTGGAATTTAATGTCTGACCTAAATACCTATTTTTAGGTTGCCGAAGAGGATAATTACCTCAAATGGGGGACGACCAACAAGGAGTCGGTACAAAATCTTAAGCATATGTCGATATGCACATCATTTTAAAGAGCTAATAAAATAGAATTCAATGCCGCAAACTGCATTTCAAAAGGATTATTGGTTACAAAATGGCGGGTGATTCAAGTTTTTATCAAAAATACATAGGCTTAGGGTTGTTTGAGGGTAGAATAAAAGTTTGATTATGAGCATAAGTGAATTGCGTATCGAACTATGTGTTTTAGTTTATTCATAATTCGACTTATGCTCAATCTCACCATGATGGATTGAAGTATGTTATTTGAAATACGCTGAGTACGCAGATCTACTGCCACAGGTTTTTTACAAATTTCATGACGATTACGTTATTTGTTAACCCACCCACGCCTTTATTGTGAACCAATTTTGATGATTTTAGGTGTTTTATAAATGGAATTTTCATCAGGATCCTATGAATATAATTTATCACTCATCAGGATCAAAGGCCTTCGCCCCCTTGGTATTTTACATCAAATTTTAGATGTTTTCCTTATGGCAGGGGTATTTAAAATACAACTTAGTACCATCAGTTATTTTTGAAATTTCTTGCACATGTTTATACTCATTTTATTGGAAGTTTTATTCTGCACAAAAACGCTATTTACACTTTTTTACTTTCTCCCCCCTATACATCTATATATATAAAAGCCAAAACCCATTGACTGACTGACTGACTGATCACAGTTTCTCAAAAACTATAAGGCTTAGAGTGATGAAACTTGGCACAAATATTCTTTACAGGCTCTAGATGCGTATACTAAGAAAGGATTTTGCAATATTTTCTCTCAAAAGATTTGAATATGGTATATTATGAAATTCAAAATGGCGGACATTTTTAGCTTTCATGGCTTATTTTCTCATAAACTACAAGTCTTTGGGCCATGAAACTTGACACAAATGTTCTTTAAAGGCACTAGATGCGAATAAAGAAAGGTTTTTAAAATATTCCCTCTCAGATGGCTAAAATAGAGTTCATTATAAAATTCTAAATGGCGCGGCTATTTCAGTTTTTAAAACTATGGATGGAAGTCCTATACAGTATTTTCAGGGGATAGAAAAGGTACGATATCCAATCTACTAAGAGAATAAAATGTACAATTTTATTCCAGCCACCTACTATATTTTTGTCAAATGCCACTCAACCTACTTGCGTTGTACAACCGCCCGTAGTACAATATTCCATTTCGGGTACATGTATATCCACTAGAAACGGAGTTTCAAAATTAAAATTAATTAGGTGATGACGATTTCAATTATACAATTGCAAAAATAATTTTGCATTATCAATAGGTTAGTGACCCGACCTTCGATGTGATTGAGAAAGATTTGGGAAATATGTTTTTGGCCAAGGCTCTTAGGCCTACCGTCTACTTTTTCTTACTGTTTTCGGTCTATTTTCTAAAACGTACTAAATTAATGTTGATGTTAAGTCGAAAAGCCGCCCTAAGCGTCTTTTTTTGTTTTATATCCCGGGTTATGTCTCAATGTGGGGGGCTTTGTTTAAGCCGGGGATGTGTGTTATGTGGGGGTGTTTTTGTCCGGGGTTGTCATTCTCTGTATTGGCAAATGGGAGAAAGCTAAAACATACCATTTGCCAATCATGAGGGAAAATTTTTAGAGGAAACGTTACACATTCCCACTTCAATCTAGGGTGGAATTACTAGCTACACCTTAAGGGTGTAATTGTACACCAGTGGCCTACAACCCAAATCAGTTCATTTGATAACTATTCCTAAAAATTGTACATGGCATAATATGAGTTAGTTGAAATAATTCATTTTTTCAGCGGGCGAAGCTGCGTGTATATCTGCTAGTATAGTATATGGAGGAAGTATTGTTTTTGTCGAAATTTTTGAATTTGAGTCGTTTGTGGAAATTTCCGTTTTAGTGCTCTCTTAATCCAAAAAGTGGTTTTCGGAGTGGTGTCTATCGGTTCCTGTGGATGTGAGTATGTAAACAAAGCTGGAGACGACACCAATGGTCGTGAAATTTGGCATGTAGGTCTAAAGCCATGGTATATCCAGGAATTTATTCTCATTTTTTTACTTTTGATTTTTAAGGGTATTTACCCCATAAAACCCATAAATACAACAAAAATCCAAATTTCTCAAAAACGGCTCCAACGATTTTGATAAAAATTTTATGGTTGTTAGTGCTTAAGATGAGAAAAAATGACACCACCCGCATGACTGTAAAAGTTCACGTTCATAAGTTAGGGGATTTCAGTGTTAAAAATTCAAAATTTTCAAATTTACTTAAAATTATAATTTACTATATATTTGTCAAATACCACTAACTTATCATCGCACAGCCCAAACTATTGAACCTACAACCTTTAAAATTTGCATGGACGTACCTTTTAGAGTGCATCTGCCGAGAACGGAATTTTCAAAATTCGAAGTTTTAAGAGGTTTTTGGTGGGGTTGAAGTTATAAAAATTGCCCATGTAAATGTAACGAATGATCTTTTCTTTACATTTCCGATTTCATTAAATCAAGCAGATGTTACTTCTTAGCTTCACCAACGGATATATTGTTACAGCTGATTTAGAATTTGATTCCTTTCATCATAGTTTTATGGTTGTTTTGATGATTATTTTTAGGTCATACGTACCATATAAAATTTACGTTTAGTTTGGTTTTATTCCTTAAATGTTTAATCATAAGCTCATTATGAGGCGCAATCTTTTAGGCAGCGGGAATTATAGTTATTCCCTTATGGCGGCCATCGTGTTCTTTTTTTTATTACAATCATGCCCGTTACAATAATTTGGCAAATTATTTTTTCATCTGATTATCCTGGCTTTTCACGGAAAAATAAGAGCTGCAATCAGTGGATGACCTTTAGAACTATTATAATAACCGCCCATACATTAAGTTAAAAACTAAGTGAATCGAGTTCGAAACACTGCCGACGGAAAGCACCATAACTGCTCCAAACATGCAGCCCTTTACTGTATTTGGTATAACTGGTGGTAATATTCTTTTTAACCTACACTCCGCCATAACTCTAAACATTCCTCTACATTACATATTCCTTGACATGACCAGTTTTTATTCAGTCCCTTCAGATTTGTCATATCAAGGCTATGACAGGGTTGACTATAATTTTTATCGTGAGCAAAGCCACGGGGAACTGCTAGTAATTAATACAAATATACTTGCAGCCATGAAATTTGGCTTGTCCAATGTTATTCTTAAGGCAAATATTTAAAAACCGATATTTCCGTTTATTTTGATAAAAATTGGCATATGCATTTGTGATATGATTAATTGTTAATTTGTTTTATTTCGTCATATAAGTTTTCTGGTTTTAAATTACTTTAAGGGATAACGTATGTAACATTTCTTTAATGCAGTTTATTTTCATTTTTTTGAATTTTTGATTTTTAAGGATATTTACTCCATAAAAACGACCCATTCCAAATTTCTCAAAATCGGTTCTAACGATTTTAATAAAAATTTAATGGTTTTTAGTGCTTAAGAATGACACCTTTCAAGATGGCGGCTGAAGTGCAGCAGAGATTTCTGGGGACTTTTGGGATTTTAATTAGGGAGTTTACTTAACATCTGAGCGAAGTTTCAACGTGGTCAGGATGTGTTACGTCGATTTTCCTCAAGTTCCTGATGGACTATGAGCCAAATTTCGTTGAATTGGACTGTTTTACGAGAGTTATCGTACTAACAGAAAACAAATGTATAATAGATAAAAGTTAAAAAAAATAATTTTATGGTCTCGGGCTTATCTTAACATGAGACCTTCGGTAACAGTCCCTATTGGCAAATTCGCTAAATATCACAAACAATGAGGGTAAGTTTTTTAAAACTAAACTATAAATACAACTTAAACTTCAAGTCAGTAACCCAAATTGACATTTTTCTAGGAATTAAAAAATTATAAATAACTATACTCAGACATTGGATATTGGTCATATAATTTCGTTGTTTTTATTCTACTATTTCTTTTCTACCGTATATTCAGTCGACCTCCAGACAAATTGGCAGTGTGGTCTTCCTCCAGACTAACACTATTGATGACTAGGTATTGAATATATTGTATTTGTCCATGTATAACTATTTGGTATAGTTGTAAAATGTAAAAGCTCAAATTTTATTAAAATTAGTTTTAAGACCATTTTTTAACTTTTTATAGATGATCAAATTCGATACAAGTACGGCTCATAATATAGGCTCACGAAATAATTATGCTTAATTTTACTACAAGGTTTCACATAATTAGGCATCGTTATCAAATTTTATGAACGAAAGGATGTAATATAGATGATAAACAAATTAAAATTCCACTTTACTATCATGTGAACTATAAATTTATCCACTAAAAGTAATGCTGTTGTTCCCTTGTTTGATTTTCGAATGGAATCGTTAAGGATTTTTGTAAGAAAACAATTAATAGCAAAAGATTATAACAACAATAAGATTAGAAATTTGATTTAAATTCAACAAGATTTGATTACATTTAAAGTTAATTCGATTTTATAAAATTTTAACTAGTGGATCCGAGCGCACGGAATCGTGCGCTACTCTAGCAGAGCGATAATTCAAATGGCGACAAATTTAAAACACAATCATGCTAACACGATGCGTCTTGAGGGTTATGTTTACACAAATTAAAAAATAACAGCAATTAAATTATCCAGCTGATCAAAATGTAAACAATTATGTTCTTCATAAGGATAACATGGGAACTTTAAAAGCCAATGGGGCAGAGCCCAAGGGACTTTTACAAAAATGTAAGGCCAGTTTGCAAATCTACGCGACACGCTCTTTCCAATGAGCCGTCAATGATCAAAATCGGTTAAGAAATGACGGAGGAGTTCATAAGACAAATTTCGTGTTGGCGTATTAATTATATAGATTTAACTTTCCATATTTAAGTAGGAGAAATAGGTTCAATGTCATATGACTAGATTTTAGGGATTACTATGCATATGGCCAAATATATTTTCTCTCGTTTTTTTAATTATACCGGGTGTTCAGGCCTCCCAATCTAATAAAAGAAAAATAATTAAATTAGCAATTTTATAAGTATTTTCTAGAAATTAAAGGTAACATTAGCAAGTTTATATTTGTTTTATATCGTTTTTTTCTATCATCAAGAAACTACTTTAAAGTAAGAAAAGCTACTTGGTAAGAGAAAGCTACTTTGTAAAAAAATTTTTAATTTACTGCAGTTTCTCAGCTTGTGACTAGTCATATGACTAGATTTTAGGGATTACTATGCATATGGCCAAATATATTTTCTCTCGTTTTTTTAATTATACCGGGTGTTCAGGCCTCCCAATCTAATAAAAGAAAAATAATTAAATTAGCAATTTTATAAGTATTTTCTAGAAATTAAAGGTAACATTAGCAAGTTTATATTTGTTTTATATCGTTTTTTTCTATCATCAAGAAACTACTTTAAAGTAAGAAAAGCTACTTGGTAAGAGAAAGCTACTTTGTAAAAAAATTTTTAATTTACTGCAGTTTCTCAGCTTGTGACTTCCTCAAAGGAGTCAGAAAATACAAGACGATTTTGTGTATTCTAATTGAGAAGAAATTTATCGGAAAGGTGTCTCACAAAAATAACAGAATACCTGTAGTTGATAGGCCTGCAAAAGTACGAACGAAGACATTTTTTATTCATTGAATTGTAGACAAGTAAGTACAGTCTCATAAAAAACCTCATACACCAGGAGGGAGCGTGGACATGGAGCGTTTGGCATGTCTCGTTCTCCTCGTTCTCTTAATAAGGCAAACAGATTTCATATCTTCGTCGGACGTTTTCCGACCGAGGCGCCTTTAGAAAGAGTGCAGTTACTTACACCATGATAATATGCAACTAATAATTATATTCGCTGGTCATATCCAGGTCCAAGGTATGAAGGAACTCTCCAAAAGTTTTGCCGTAATAGTATATTTCGCAACAAGGGCCGAAAACCCTTTCGGCCGAGGTACGAACGCTATTTTTCACCACACTACACAATGAAATATTCCCGGAATAATTAAAAAAAGATTATTATTTGACTCACTTGAAAACAAAACTTTAAGGTTATGAGTGACGATACAACGTCTTTAGCATGATTCAAACCAGTGAGATGTTACCTTTACTACTGGAGTTCGCGCTTAATAGTAAACCAGTGACACCGTCGATTTTGTCAGGTTGGCAGCGCCAAGGGGAATAAATTGCGTTCTTTGAACTACTCTCCCAAAATGAACAGTTCGGCCAAGTGAATTGTATGGAATCAAACGATTCAGATTTACTTAGCACTTACTTAAATACAATACCGCTTTTTCATAAATAACAAAACATTCTACATAAACGTCGACTCAAACTAACTACGAACAAACTAACTAACCTTTTAAAAACAAAAGAACCGACTAACTGATTCGAACGATTCGTCGTTCCGTAGTTCTCTTACAGAGTGGTTCAAAGAACGGAATTTATTCCCCTTGGCGCTGCCAACAGTGCCAACCTGACAAAATCAACGGTGTCGTGTTTTCGTCCAAAATTGCATTGTTGCGCGAACTCCAGTAGTAAAGGTAACATCTCACTGATTCAAACAAACACAGTTATACAAATGTTATGATCGCAACTATCCTGTCTTTGGAACCTATTGAATGCCGTATAATTATGTGATGTTCTGACGTTGTTTCAAACAAATAAACGATCAGCTGACTTTCGGCCCTAGGGCATCAACGTTTTCGGTCCTGTGGCGACAAACAGTGTGTTTCGGTCCGCGTTTGACGTTTGTAAAACAGGTGATTTCGTCGTAGTGTGGAGAAAAAGACTGTTTGTAATCTTTATTGAGTCAGATTTTTTTTGTGATTAAAAATTTTCATCTTGAGTCCATAAATCCAAATCTTGAGTGCTTAATTATACCCAATTATACAAAAGTTTTACAAAATTTAGTACCAACTACTTAAAAACAGAAAATATACCAAAACTTCTTTACGTTTTCTATGAGAACAACAAGAACGAAGAATGCTCAGAAATTCTTATTGTGAGATAGTTATAACAAGTTACAATGTTAAATGAGTAAAGTTAATTGTTAACAATGGCGGGCGGGGCAGACGACATTCCAGAGCCAATAAGACCAATATAATAGCGTTATTCATGCCAGTGGTACCAACTAGCGACACATCTCCCGCCATTCATAGCCAGGGCCGCCAACGTCACGGGCCATGTAGCGCTGAGAGGGGAGCTTTGTGCAGCCCTCCCTCCTAATCCGGCGTCTGCAGTCAAGCTATCACCCACGCCTTGGGTTACTGAAATATTTGGGCGGTAAGACTCCTTTCGGAAAGAAACACTTAAAACGTAGAAAATTGATTTATTTCCAAAAGAAATCTTACCGTTCAAATATGTCTGTAACAATCCAAGGCATGTGTGATCGCTAGACTTTGAAATTACATAGAGAAGAACATTTTAAACATAGAGAATTGATTTGAGTAAAAAAAAATAGTTTTAAAGTATGTATTGTACATAAATTAGAGCTCATAAATAAATGGAAGAGCAGCGGAGTAACATTCTATGATTTTCTCATCAGGTCTTTGTTGTTTTTGTATGCACGGGTGCTTAAATGGTAGTGTGGTAAACTTAAAAATTTGCAAAAATTTTATTAGTACAGATGTAATGATCCAATTTAATGTAGAAAAGGCAGTTAAAAAGTATTTCTTATACCTTGAAAGAAGGTGATCGGCGCGGCGCCGGCGCCGGCGGAGCGACCAACCGCCGAACCTACCTTAGTCAAGCGGCAGTAAAAATATATCCTATTTCAAAACTGTGTAGAAACATAAAAAACAGAGCCCAGATTATGCTGTGAACTTTATTCCATTGATCAGTCATTGCGTGTTTAACACAAGTTTAAAATATTTTAGCATACTCCGTACAGTTTATGTTGCGAGTTATATTTTTTTAATCTCGATTAACAAAAGTTAAACATTTTACTTCCTGTATTTGATTTTGAATCACTCTGCTTAAAAGCATCTGGGAAAATTTTCCTGAATTGGATACTGTTAATGACTTGTTTAACTACAGGTCTAAGTATATAAAGAGTCTACATGGTATTTTTTTTGAATATTTAAAAATTTAAAAAAGTTTATTATTCAATAATATATTTTATTGAAGTTGACCCGAGTTTAATTTATTCCGAAAGCTATGTAAACATTTCAATTTGCGAAGTATGCAACTATCTCTTACTTCAATAAACTTCAAGTGTGTAATTTTAGCGAATTTCCCCTACAGGGAAGAAGCTATTACCGTAGGTCTCATGGTAAGACCCAAGCCCCAGACCATGATAACTTTTCGTTTTGCAACCCCCAGAAGCAAAAAACACCATTCGTTCGAATTTATATATATATATATATATATATATATATATATATATATATGTGTGTGTGTGTGTGTGTGTGTGTGTGTGTGTGTGTGTCTATTAGCACGATAGCGGCCGTAAAAATAAAGTGGTAATCGATTGGACGAGTTCGTGAACCAGCCCGATCGGACCACCGGAAGGGGGGGGTAGAGGGGGATAAACCCCCTCAAAAATGGGTTTTTTGAGCTTTTTACATAGAAAAATAAAATTTATCAAATTTTTGTTGGCACCATTGAATTCAGCTCAAAAAAATAAACAATTTAGTATCTTGAATCACTGCTCTATGTCCATTGGTTACCGAGATATTGAAAGTGGTAAACACAGTACGTTGTCCCAATGTTAACCTTATGGGAAATAAGTAAAATTCTATATCTCGTTTATTTCTCAACATATCTTGATAATACCCCCGTTGCAGCAGACCTGCATACTCAGCGAATTTCAAATGCAAAATAACTATTTTTCAATCCAACATAGCGAGATTTTACATGTTTTTGAAAGCTCCATAAGAATAACATGGGGAATGAGTATGCAGGTTTGCTGCTACGGGTATATTAAAAATGGGTGGTTTTAATTCAATATTAAGTAGATCTGAACTAGAAGAAGCCATTTACCAAGTTTTATTAAGATATGTTGAGGAATAAGCGAGATATAGAATTTTACTTATTCCCCATAAGGTTAACATTGGGACAACGTACTGTGTTTACCACTTTCAATATCTCGGTAACCAATGGACATAGAGCAGTGATTCAAGATACTAAATTGTTTGTTTTTTTGAGCTGAATTCAATGGTGCTAAAAAAATTGGGTTATTTTTATTTTTCTATGTAAAAAACTCAAAAAACCCATTTTTGGGGGGTTTACCCCCCTTTACCCTCCCTTCCGGTAGTAGTCCGATCGGGCTGGTTTTCGAACTCGTCCGAATAATTACTACTTTACATGGCTGTACCAAATTTCATTCAGATTGGGCCATTTTTACGGCCGCTATCGTGCTTAAAGACACACACACACACACACACACACACATATATATATATATATATATATATATATATATATATGTATGAAATTTAACGAATAGTGTTTTTTGCTTCTGGGGGCCCCAAAACGAAAAGTTATCATGGTCTCGGGCTTAGGTCTTATTATGAGTACTACGGTAGCAGCTTCTTCCCTATAGGGGAAATTCGCTAAAACGTGGTAAATGGCTTCTTCTAGTTCAGATCTACTAAATATTGAATTAAAACAAACAAGTTTAAACATAGCTGTAGCAGCAAACCTGCATACTCAATCCCCATGTTAATCTTATGGAGCTTACAAAAACATGTCAAATCTCGCTATGTTAGATTAAAATATATTGTTTTGCATTTGAAATTCGCTGAGTATGCAGGTCTGCTGCAACGGGGGTATTTTAAAGTTCCGAATTGTGTTGTTTTCTAGAACTGTTCTTGAGATTACGAGAACAATTAGTTGACCCTAGTGTTTTTAAGAAATTGGTTAAGTCGTTTCAATTAAAGATTGGTTAAATGAATGAATCAATTTATCAGTCAATCAGATAATAATGACATGAACTAATCAAATCAATAATGGTATAGCTGAAAATATAAAATCAATAAACCCAGAAAAAAATTCTCTTAAAGAAACAACTTTTGGAGCGTGCCTTTAACGCTGTAAATTACTTCTAGGAATAAGCTAAATGGATGCCCACTTACAAACGACATAAAACAAGTTCTATTAAGAAACAGTTTTGAATGACGTTCACAGCGGCGTGAACAGTTTTGACGTTCACAAAAGTTACGAACAGAAGAATTTAATTTTAACTTTGACGTTTGTGATGCAATTGTACAATTAAAGTGTCTTACTACGATAAAATATTTTAATTTTGATTAACTTAACGGAAATGTCCATAATATATTCACAAAATAGATAAATTAATTCAGACTAACGGATGAAGTTGGTTTGAATGAATGAATGTAATGATCCCCAATTAAATAAAATAAATAAATCATAAACTCAATGAATAATGAATAAACCCATAGAAGAATTATTGTGACAAATATCATGACGATATATCACATAGACATAATGATTTCATAGATGACAAACAAGAAAATCATGCTTAAATTTGGAGTACTGACCAATATGTATAAGCTATATTTTTAAAGCGTTGCATTGAATCTATATGGATACTACAAGTTTCCTAAAACGCAACGAACCAACAAACATTTATAATCAAGCAAATCATCAATTAACAGGACTAATCTCATAATTAAGCTACCAGCACCATTTTTCCAAGAAGGCGATGCAGTTAGTTTCTGTAATAAAGAGAAAGGCTAATGTATAAATTAACAAAACTGGTGTACCAAAAGAATGTTAAAATCTATTACGCATTACCGTAATAATAATAATAATAATAATAATAATTTTTTTTTGTGGAAGGTAGGTGGAATCCATTTACGGACGAAGTGTGGGACTCGCCGAAGCCCTACCCACTAAACCACCTCCTTGTTCCAGGCAGATCTCCCCCCGGGACCGTTTGTCACATTACTTCAGGGGGAGGCCCCGTGCTAGGAACCGCATGCTGGAGACCGCGGTCTGTCAGAAGAGGGAACTACTTCCCCCTTCTTCTAGCCGGCTTGGACTGGCGTAATAATAATAATAATAATAATAATAATAATAATAATAATAATAAAATCGATCCAACGCATTGATGGGTTTATATCAAGCTTCGATGACATAACTTCGATTTTAACTGGTATCCCGCTTCGCTAGGAAAAGTACGGTTGTTTATCCCTTTGTGGCCTTCTGGGGAATTTTATCGAAAAACTAGTTTTCCTAGGATTTTTTTACTGAGACCTTTCATTCAAGTATAGAAGTGATGATTTCATTTCATTTCAGATGATGATTTATTTGATATCCTAACAAGTTGCTTGAATTGATCGTAGTACTGGTGATACAGTAATGTAATAATGGTATAGTAACCTTAAGGCAACAACGGTAAAACAAACTAACCTTCTTTGAGTGAGGCTCGGCCCCACCGTAGTTTAAATTAGAGAACCAATAAAAGACAGACAGCTGTTGATTCATCACCGTTGCGTCACCCTGCGGGCACATGGCGTCATCGAGGCTGTGCGAATCCGGCCATTCTAATCTTTCAAATGAATTGTTTTTGTTTTAGAAAATACTCAAGAAATATAATCTGTGACGAATCAATAATTCACGAGATACAAGTCCTCTCCTATATTATTCTTAAATATTAGTCAGAGAAAGTCTACGGTCTGAGGTCCCATCCTTGAATCTCTGACATCAAAATTGGGTTGATCTAATTTCTTGAACACAATTCTGTTCGTGGAGGTTCGTAATAGAATATGCATCATATTTGCAACACGTGCACAAATATTACATGTTGGACTCTCACGTTGGTCTTAATATCATAAAAAAAGAAGCAAAAAAGCGAAAAAATCATGCTTGGTATGTTGGAGGTGAAACATTACATCAAACCTGAACAAACTTACGATAACTTCGCTATGGAAGAAATCTTTCTAAAGATATTCTAAAGCTGATCCTTTATCTCAGGTCTTACATTCATAATAATTTATATGTTTTAATTCAGAACTAGAAAAAATAAATATTGTGTTATTTTATATTTTTGCAATACTAAGTGGTTTGAAGTATACTATTTTAGGTTGCAATTATGTTATTATCATAATAGAACGTAATTGATAATTTTACCACAACTTTATTTTATTAGATAGTTTATTATGTTATAATTTTTTTAATTTTCAAAGAACCATTTAGAAACTATTTAACGTAGAGAAAGAAAGTTTATGCAATCCAATTTTGTTCAAGCAAATTTAGTTTTAAACCAAATTGCATAGTATATTTGACCGCGAATAAATTCTGAGACATGCATTCTTTACATGAGAAAGCTAAAACTCCAACATGCAAACTAAAAACCAACTTATCACATGTCGAATATTCATATGAATTCGTGCTTAAATACACAACTTGACCTAATGTTACTGTTTACTTGTATCCACCACAGTTTGTCCACTGTATTTCACTAGAACTTCACCCAGATGTAAGTTTGCAACATGTAACAGTAAACCCTTGAGTACCTCCAGTCTGACTATCGTACATAGCTGTAAGGTACTTGCGGGTCGTGGTCTGCGGGTGCTCCTGGGCAGGAGTGGAGGGAGAGATCACCAACACCAACACTACTCGCGAACCGACGACGACGACGATGCGCTCCCTCACTCGTCTAGTCGAGCACTGACGCTTAATCATACCCTTAATCAGCTTAATATACCGAGCCTAAAAAACCTACATCAATTGAGGCTGTAGGGAAGCTGGCACTTAGCCTATTGAGGAGCACTAGACTACCATTACAGAGTACAGCCACTGTCAAAACTGCTCACACGTCGTCGGTGCGACTCTGCGACAGCGTGTCGCCGTGAGCGGCCAAGTCACTCGTTTGCCACGTTGATGGATACAGACTTTGGCTACAACATTTTTATCGGGGCTGCACTCGTATCTCTAGAAAATCCTTTCTCCTTTTAAATTCATGGAGTAATTAACATTTATTTTAAATTCGTTTTCGCTCTCCTGGCTAAGAAAATAAATCACAACAAAACCTTTTCATGTACCTTTTCGTAATATTTTTTTTATTATGTGAGGTATAATAACACAACTCTAGTCATAATTTTAAAATTCGAATATAAAAAATAGACACCATGACAAAAAATTCCAGTTAATTGGGTCTATAATTGATATGCTGAGGCGGGTGACGCGGGCTTATCGCTAGAGATAACCCGGTTTCCGCGACCGAGACAACTGACCACTATGATTGCGCTCTTTGTTTACGACGCGACAACTAATACATGTATAGTAAGATTTTAATAATATTTGTAGTGGTATTTTGTATTTGTTGCAATTTTTTCTCTTTTAACTCCATGCTAGCTAGCTTAAATTTCCTAGGAATGATAGACTTCTAACTTCTACGTATAATTGTCTCTATAGGTTTCTACCCAGATTCAAATGTAATAAGAAATCAAATCTATAACCACTGCGTCCACAAACGCAAACAAAACGCCCAGAAAAAAACAACCAGATACACACACACAGGGGGCTGTTTCTAAAGGCCGTATGCCATTAGTGCAACCAGGTGCAACTTCGTTTCGCTAAACATTCACGAAACCATGTTAAGTATATCTATATAAAAAATGTTGCTAAATATTTCGGCAAGTAAGGCGAAATTTTAGCCCCATTGAAATACATTGTTTCACTCGAAATGTTTCAGACGATTTTGTGTTTCGTGTCAAATGTTTCGCGAAAAAGTTGCAATAGTGGCATACGCTCTTAAACGATGTTGGCAATCAATAATATTTACTTTGTATATTGTGGTACTAAGAGTCCGTTTCAAACCGTATAGATACAACTGAGATGGATTGTAAGTAGTATTTAGTAATTTGTAGGTAGTAATTCTAAAACCCGTTTAGAAACACCCCCCAGGTGATTGTGTTATTTAAAACAGCTGATTTCACTTTTGGCAATCTAACTTTGAACAGGGAGACGGCGTGTCATGGATGCGGCATGATTAATAGTCTTAGATTTTCTTATGAAATAACATATACAAAGAAAAATAGGCGAGATTTTGAATGGCCAGTACTGCTTGCTGCAAGTCAGCATCTGAAAAGAGAGATTGTTTCATATAGCGGTCAAAACTAATTAAAATTGGCCCAGGACAAAAACAAGCAGTTAAACAAACTAAAATAAATGAAAATCAAGAAATAGAATCAAATTAAACTAGACAACTATGTAAAAACGTTATGGATGAAAATGGAAAATTCTATAAATTGGCGATATTGTAAACATTCTATAACCTATAAACAACATTGTAAACAAACACAACGTGGCGATTTGACAGTCCTGAGAAAATGTAAACATACACCATGTGTAACCAACAATGTTTTCAATGTGACTTGTATAAAAAAAATTGATGAGATGATTAGTACATGCTTTGGCCAACTTAGGTGAATCCTACTCTCATTTAACATAATAACTCAACAACAATTAACATAATAATGTTAACTCAATTGACATAATATTGAAGGTTTATTAAATCAAACGGAAACAGAAGGTTTGTAATTAATTGTAATCTTAACGCTACTGGCATTGTTATTTCACTGCCAGGGATCATGACTAAATAGTGAGGGTAAAATCTCCACCTGATTTACCAAGCCTAGGCCGGAAAATATTTATTTGTGCATCTAGGGACTAAAGTTCAACTTTTTCTCCCTGAGGGAATCTGTTGTCGCCCGATGGCGTAGGCGAGGCATATGAGAGTTATATGACAATAACTTTACCTTAATATGATCCTTTGCTCCATTAGACTTGATTGGAGTCACATTTAAATAAATAACATAAGATATTTAGGCAATATATACCACAATTTCAATCAGACGTTCACACTTTAATTAAACACTATTTTTCTGCAGTCTATTGATTTAAAAGATACCTCCCAAAATTTGTAGGTAAGAAACAATTATATTTATAAAACGTTCGGCAACTAACTCTATACGTGTGTGTTTATATTCAGAGTTGCTAACTTAATTAATACAAACAAAAATATTATCTGGCTATTAAATTCATACAGTTTTGTTTTCTTCATTTGGACCACTGAAGTTCTTAAATTAATTAAATTTAGAGTAAGCAAATGAAAATCGATGGTGTTGCCATTTTTTCTCACTGCCCATAGCGGCGCCGGCGTTGCCGGATTTCTTCCCATGTATTTCTTATGATATTGCGTTTCGTCCTATGGGAGAAAAGGTAGGTACTTTTAGTCCCGGGGGAGAAAAAGTAGGTAAGTAAGTCCCATGGTATGTTCTGTTTGTTGCCTATTCATTGTGATTAATTTATTATTAATTTTATTATTGTTGGTATTTTTAATTTCGAAAATTTGACCATAGTGGTCAGAGAGTGCTGTAATTAAACATTCTACTTGGTAAGAGTTCTTATTTAAGTTTGTCATGAAATTGTCTATAGCAGTTTCACTAGTTTCTGTCACTCGTGTTGGCACTTCAGTCGTGTAAACAAAACCATTCATACTGAGGACATTTACAAATTCAGATTTTTCCTATTTTCCTTTAAAACATCTATATTAATATCACCGCCTAATAAAATATTATCATTTGACTTACTAACCATTTCCAACAAAACATTCAACTTGCTCAAAAATCTTTCAATGTTTTCCGATGGTGTTCTATAAATTCCAACCACAATCAGTTTAAAATGTTCGGTCTTAATTTTAATAGCACAGGATTCAAATATCATTTCCTCATTTAAAGTATTAAGGAGTTAATAGAGAACCTTTTGCAGCTAGTTAATTTTTCTGTTAATAGTATTATTACACCCCCTCCCCCATGAATCTTTCTTGCATACCAGTTTATAGTTATAGCCTGGAATATTCAATTTAATAACTTCATCCTCTTTCAGTTTATGTTCACTCAAGATTACAACTTCAGGCTTAAGGTCTTCTATTGTTATTATTAAAGAATCTATTCTAGTTTCTAAGTGTTGAATATTTTGGTGGAAGACAGTTACATTTTTTGACATAAATCTGTTATTCATTTTTTTCGATAGCTTTTTTTACTATATATTGCATCTAAATAATTACTATTATTTTTTAATTTTTTTAATCTGCTGTTGCCAATACTACTTACATTGCAGTCAACTATATTTAGGCTGGTAGACATATCATTACTTATATTAAAGGGGGAAACTGGTTCATATCTGCTAAAAAACTAGATGAGTCATTATTATTTGAAGCCTGTGTTAAAGTAGGCACAGTTGTAAAATTACTTTGTTACGACTTATCCTAAATAATTTTAGGAGTGACGGGCGATAGGAGTATCAACTCCGACATTGAGTTTCTCAGGTAGTTTTTCTCTGATGTCGATACTGAGCGCTCTCTTAGAAATTCCTCTTGATTTTCCTTAGCACTTGGAGTTTTGTTATTGTTTAACATTTTTATTTCCTCTTTAATTTTTTCCAAGAATGCTGTATGTGAGAGGCCTTTGCGTAGTGTTCGCTGAGCCTTTTGATCGTTGGACACAATAACAACTGTTGCTCCGGTGCTTCTAACAAATTTATCCAGATTTTTAACTAGGTGATGAGGCTCAATATTGTCCCTGACACTACCTATTGGAGAACAGTACAGAGTTTTCAAGTTTTTTCGTTTAAAATGTTCAGTCAATTATTCAAAGGCCATATCATAGTCTTCTGTAGCTGGTTTTCCGTTGTAAGCCTCTTTTGTAACTAGACTAAAAACTGTTGCGCCTTGATCCAAAGTTTGGCATGTCAGTTTTGTATCCACATAGTCTAATACTGTTGGTCTTCCAAAGGCCTTTCTAAAAACCACCGCAACATTGCATGTTATATACATGTTATACCCATATATATATATATGTGTGTGTGTGTGTGTGTGTGTGTGTGTGTGTGTGTGTGTGTGTGTGTGTGTGTGTGTGTGTGTGTGTGTGTCTGTGAGCACGATAGCGGCTGTAAAAATGTTCTGATCTTAATGAAATTTGGTACAGACATGTAAAGTGGTAATACCTCGGACGAGTTCGTAAACCAACCCAATCGGACGACCGGAAGGGGGGGGGGGGGGTAAAGGGGGATAAACCCCCCAAAAATTGGTTTTTAGAGTTTTTTACATAGTAAAATAAATTTATCGAATTTTTGTTGGTACTATTGAATTCAGCTCAAAAAACAAACAATTTAGTATTTTGAATCACTGCTCTACATTGGTTACCGAGATATTGAAAGTTGTAAACACAGTACGTTGTCCCAATGTTAACCTTATGGGAAATAAGTAAAATCATATATCTCGGTTATTTCTTAACATATCGTGATAAAACTTGGTAAATAGCTTCTTATAGTTCAGATCTACTAAATATTGAATTAAAACCACCCAGTTTTAATATACCTGTAGCAGCAAATCTGCATACTCATTCCCCATGTTATTCTAATGGAGCTTACCAAAACATGTCAAATCTCGCTATGTTGGATTAAAATATGTTGTTTTGCATTTGAAATTCGCTGAGTATGCAGGTCTGCTGCAACGGGGGTATTCTCTACACCGTGGCTGTAACCATTCATGCACCAGCGATCAGCTGATAGTTGCACATTCTTACATGCTTAGTTCTTAGACGTTCTTGCAGCTGATTGATGTCAATATTATTGTGATGTGTGCATAGTTCCATAATAATTTACTATATGTTTACCCATAATAATTTAATTTACCCATGGCTTCGCCCACGTTCAAAATAATTTGAAACTACTGGTATTGCTCCTGCACTGTTTTTTATATTCGTCAATTGGAATTGGGTTTATTTGTTATGTATAACATTCGTCTGCCTAGGTGGATACGTAGTTTCAGCTGATTTTCATAATATGACAAACAAACGTTGTTGCAGCTGACTTACATAACATGACAAACAAAAACAATATTACACCCCAAACTTTCACACTTATATTATTAGTAGGACTAGAGTATTTGAGAGTTGTAAAACATTGATTTGAAATTTAAAAAAATTAACATTGCCTTTATGAGTTGCCATGTTGGTTGCAGCAGGCGATCTCTAGTGCGAATGAAAAAACTGGATCCTCAGTAAGTTCAGTAGAGTGTAGAGGGTTGCGGTGACCAGGAGCCACGAGCCCCGGGTCGACACATGGCGCCCCCATGAGGGCGTGACGCCGTGCCATACGGGCGCTCCCATGCAACTATTACCCACGAATCCCAAAACCTCTTTACTCAAGTGACATTCGGTTTAGCTTATGAATGTTTTGCCTGGAGACTTTGTTGAGGCGAAAATCGCCTTCCGCTAATTTTTTCTTTGAACGTAAGATAAAGCAAAACTACGGTTTAGCGTTCAGGGGTGCGAGTACTCGATCATAGAGTTTTATTCGAGCCGAGTTTGCACTACTCGGCTTGGGAACGCGTCTAGGTGTCACCCCGACAAACCAGCTAAAGTTCAGTTTTTAATTCTGTGAAGGTATGCTGAGTCTGGTTTTCCTACTATGACGCATTAAAAATATAGGTGGGGGTATCCACACTTTTGCCTAACCCTGATGTGTATGAGAGAAGCTTGAGAATTTGTTTTTTAAAAGTGCAACGTACACCTCCCTTCTAGTTAAAACATAGTTGTACTGAACAACTGAACCAACAAAGTAGTATATTTCTTTTTGGATCATTCTGTACAATAAGCCAAGCCACAAGAACCGACTAATACTTACTTTTAATAATACCTACCGACTCCTCCTACTTTTCAGTAGGATGATGCAGATACTATTAAATTCTACTGGACTATACGCAAGCAGCATAATGCCATAAGTGAATTTCAATTTCAGGGTGCTATATTGCCCATTCTAGACTCCAAACCCTAATTTCTGGTTTTATATTCCCCAAAAAGGGACAGAGGCGTTCCAATTTATTACCCCTACTATATTCCCAAACGTAGAAAATAATATAGAGGATGTCCGAGAATCATGGTAGAATATTTTAGTATGTTATTGTAGAAATAATAAACAGTATCAGGAAAATGGCACATACTTTCTCCCTTAAAGTAATTTAAAACAAGAAATCTTATATAATGAAATAAAACAAATTAACAATTAGTTATCTTACAAATACATACAAAACTTTATCAAAATCGGTTAGTAATTAACGGAGATATCGGTTTTTAAATATTTTCCATAAAATTAACATTAGACAGCGTACTGCGTTTACCGCCAAACTAAAATATCAATTATCTCCGCAACTAGTTGACGTAGATTAATAGTTCAAGATACTGGATTATTTAGTTTTTCAAGCCAAATTTAATGGTTGCAAGTATATTTTAACTAAAAATTATAATTTTAAGTAAATTTGGAAAATTTAAACTATTAACACTAAAATCTTTACTTATAACTTCCGAACCTGAATTTTTACTGATATGCGGTTGGTGTCATTTTGTTTTTCATCTTAAGCACTAAAAACCATTAAATATTTATCAAAATCGTCATTTTCAAGATATTTGGTTTTATTTATGGGATTTTAAAGGGTAAACACACTTAAAAATCAAAAATTCAAAAACAAGAATAATACCTGGAGATACAGAGTGTTTTTTTGTTTTGTTTTTTTAACGCAACCCAAAACTTTATTTAATCAGTGAAGGATTATTCCCCCCCAAGATCCCCGGATTTGACCCCATTAAATAATTTTCTTTGGGTATACATACGGAAAAAATCCACAGGATATTCAGCACCTCAAAATAAACTTAACAAATTTAATGCAAGAAATTCAAAGACGTACCTTGCAATACGTGTTCGGGAATTTGATGGAGAAAGCACAACTTTATACAAATGCCAATGGCGGATTGTTTGAACACATAATGTAAATGTGATCAAACTCAAATAAAAGGTTGTATAAAATGTCAAGATTAACAAAACAATACTAATTTTATATTTGTACAAGTAGATATACCCGCGGCTTCGCTCGCTGAAAGGATAACAAATAAATGTTTGGTTCAATTATCCGTTTTTTGTTACGTGCATTTTTTACAAATTTCCTAATAGACTAATGATTTCAATGATTTATCCTAACTATACGTTTTTAAGCGCTTCATTAGGTAGAAATAGTATATTTGTTTGAACTTTGCCTATAAATCGCTTTCGACCAGCATGCAAACCCTCCTAAAAATTGAAATTCAGAAAATCCCCGATTATATAAAAATACCTGTATAATATGTCCCAGCAGAGTTTTAAGATTCTAGTTAAATTACTTCGGGTGATCCGTAAATCGCGAGTATGAGGAAACTGATAAATACGTAATATAAGAAAACCGTAATAATTTTGTACAGTTTATTCTTTTAGTAAATGGAATTTATATTTTTTGTCTCTTTGAAATATTCTGGAGACCTCCTATTGATATTTTGAATTCATAGATCTTAAAAACTGAAGAGGCCGCCATTTTGAATTTTTTAATTTACCTTATTTTAGCCTTTCTAGGGAAAACATTTTAAAATCCTTCATTAGTATGCACCTGAAGTCTATAAAGAATATTTGAGCCAAGATTCATCGCCCAAAGCCCTGCATTGTTTTGGAAAATAAGCTTTGAAAACTAAAAATGGCCGCCATATTGAGTTAAATAATATACCCTATTTTAGCCTTTTGAGAAAATATATTTTAAAATCCGTTCTTAGTACGCATCTAGAGCCTATAATGATTCATTGTTTCAAGTTTCATTGCCCAAAGCCTTATAGTTTTTGAGAAACTGTGATCAGTGAGTCAGTCAGTCAGTCAACCGTTTTGGCTTATATATATATAGATGTACATTACTCAATATTTAAAATGTATTGCGTTTAAAAAAACACCCTGTATCATGGTTTTATACGTACATGACAAATTTCATTAAAATCGGACCATTGGTGTTACCCCTATAGCTTTGTTTAATAGCATCCATCCACACTGACATCCATACATCGACTGGTTGCGGAGATAATTGATGTTTTCATTTGGCGGTAAACGCAGAACGTTGTCAAATGTTATTCTTATGGCAAATATTTAAAAACCAATATCTCTGTACCGATTTTGATTAAATTTATTATTTATTTGTGAGATATTTGTATATAGATTTGTTCTATTTTATTGTAGGTTTTCTTGCTTTTAATAGCTTTAAGGGATAAAGTATGTGTCATTTTCCTGATACCGCTTATTTACATATTATCTCAGGACAGAGGTGCCCACCCCCCCCTGGGGCAATGACTCACCCCCCCCACTGGGCCAATGACTACCCCCCCCCCCTTAACTGCGACCAACCCCCTCCCCACATCCGAGATATTAGGATTCGGAAGATAAATTCATTGTATAAATAAACAATGGTTTATTTTTAACAAACAATGTTCATTATACAGGGTGTCCCATACGTAAGGTGCCAAACTTCGGGAATAGGTTATATGGGTCTAAATAAAGATAAAATGAAGAATGAATTTTTTTCCAAAAACGCCTTGTTTACCAGATATCCGCCATTTTGTATTTTTAACAAAATATTTTTTATCTCCCAAGTTTTTGAATCGATTTTTTTGAAACTCGGTATGCACCTGTATCTAGTCAAGGTTAGTTTATGAAAAAATAATCAGCATGATCGAATCGTTAATTTAAAAATGGCGGCCGCTTAAAATCTTTAAATTGAAATACCGAAACAATGGTACATTTTACAAAACGATATAAAGAACAATAATATTTAGAAAATTTTATTTCCATTCCAACGATACCAAAATTATGAAAATTGATTAACAAACAACTGAGTTATGGTCGAATTAGTGCATGGCTCAGCGTAACAATGGACTATTTTGCTTCAAAAAATGCTGCCTCACTAGCTAAATACGATCATAACTCAGTTGTTCATTAACCGATTTTCATAAATTTGGTGTCATTAGATGGGAAATAAAATTTTCTAAAAATCGTTACCCTCTATGTTTTTTGTAAAACGTACCGTTCTTTCGTTATTTCAACTTAAAGATTTTAAACGGCCGCCATTTTGAAATTCATTATTTAATCATGCTCATTATTTTTTCATTAACTAACCTTGACCAGATACAGGTGCATACCGAGTTTCAAAAAAATCGATTCAAAAACTTGGGAGATAAAAATATTTTGTAAAAAGTACAAAACGGCGGATATCTGACAAACAAAGGGTTCTTGGAAAAAATGTATTCTTTATTTTTATTATATTTATTTTGACCCATATAACATATTCTCGAAGTTTGGCCACCGGTCTGACACTTAAATGGAGCCAAGTGGTAAGCTTATTGGAGCGGGTTAGTTCAATGCACTTTATTCAGATGGCGTTGTAAAAACATGACTTTCTTCTTCTTCACTGATTCAGCCAATCAGAACGACGATAACGATCTGCTAACTTCCCGTTCCGTTTCCCCTGATTTTCTGTCACGACACGACGTGTACACAACCATAACGAGTTGGAATTAATTTGAGTGTGGGAAAATACCTAAAGTACGTTTGCAGAAAGTTGTTCTAGTGTAAGTTGTTTCGCGAAATACTGTACTGAGTGATTCTTATTGTGCTTAAAGCGATTGATGGAAAATAAATACATAGATGTTTACATAAAAGCACTTAATAAAAATTAACTGAGTTAATTTTTATTAAGTGCTTTTATGTAAAGATCTACGTATTTATTTTCCATCAATCGCTTTAAGCACAATAAGAATCACTCAGTACAGTATTTCGCGAAACAACTTGCACTAGCGGCAAACGCACTTAATCTAAACAAACCGGTAAAGTCATTAAAATTGAAAGTCTAGCAGACAAAACAAGAAAACGAAAATATAAACAAAGCAGACGATGACGATCGATATGTCGCATCGACGACCATCGATATATCGCATCGATCTTTTTAGTTCGTAGCACTTTATTCAGATAGCGCTGCTGTTCCCTTACCACCGAGTTAACATGGGAGTGCCATCTCTTTACAAAGTTCATTATTACTCTATGGTTTGGCACTTTACTTATGGGACACCCTGTATATGTATATATTATTCTTTACCAGTTTTTCCTATCAAGAGTTTCCAAGCGGACTCGCCCATTTCCTTTTCCTTGGTTATTTAAAAATTTATATTTAAGCCATTCTTAGTTTTGTACACATGTTTCTTTCTGCAGTGCTCTGTCCACTTATCGTGGCGCACTTTAGCGTTACACATAGGTTCCAAACACTTACATATTAATAGTTTTTGTTTTTTAGGCATTTTAAATATCTAAACTATAAGCAAAATACAAATGTGTTGTGATAAAGCCCGATGCACTTCACCGTGATTACATCTTACAATAAAATACTGTAGACCTAAACCACAAACTAAATATTTTAAAACATATAAGATACTCGAAAGTCACAAAATACGCAGGTGTCAGGTGTATCGGATAGCAAAAACTAACCAGTAACCACTGACAGACAGTGACAACTGCAACTGACACAAGATCGAAGGGGTGGGAGTGAACGCATGCGCCGAAATTCTCCGAACTACGAGTACATCGCGCCACCGCGCGAGTCTCGTTACCATAGCAACCACAAGCTCAACGTTGCCAAACTTACATTGTCACTGCCCACTACCCAGAGCCCACACTACGTTTATACGCATACATCCAAAGTTCTAGAAATATGGGTTTTAATTTAATACTGAAATTGAATTTCTTAATTTCACGTTTTTTAATTGTTTTATGATGCCCCCCCCAGCCTGGCGAAAAAGTACTATTTTTCATCCCCCCCAGAAATTTCAATGACGCAGTTTGCGTCATGACCCCCCCCTGTGGGCACCCCTGTCTCAGGAACCTCTCAACGCATAAACTTCAAACCTGGTACATCAATGAATACTACTAAGAACTATTTTTGTCAAAAGTGGACAATTTCTAACTTGTACCATTTCAAAATGGGGACTGGTTTTTTAAGCTAAATGTCTTAAAACTGTGAATTTTAGAACGATTATTCTAGAGACAAAAACGTTGCGAAATTTAATCCAATTAATGTTGTTGATATTGAGATTATGATAATCGGACTGCAAATAACGGAGAAATTAAAAATTTTTTTATTAAAACATGGACGTATTGTCCAAAGTTTATATGATTTAATTCGAAAAATTTATGATTTCTCGGTTATTTGTTGTCCGACGATCATAATCTTGATATCAACATTAATTGCATTGAATTTCGAAACTCTTTGGTTTAGTATATATTTTTTCTTAAAATAACGATTTTTTTTAGAACAAAAAGTAGTCGCCATTTTGGAATGGCACAAGTTAGAAATTTGACGCCTCTTACAAAAATAGTTTTTATAGTGGGCATTCATGTACCAAGTTTGAAGTTTATACGCAAAGAGGTTAATCACATATACTTAAAGTATGTAAAAATCACAAACAGACACTCAGACGGAAAAATAAGTTAGACAATATGTAAACTTTTTTCTTATTTTCACCTCTGCAATCATATACTAAAATATTTTACCATAATTTCAAGGCACTCTTTATACAAATTAATAATATAAATTTAAAGGTAATAATTGCGGCCGCCAGAGGGTGAAATCCCCTTACTTCAACGTACTGCGTGTAGTAAATTCATATTTTTGTCGGTAAATCGGTTTAATTTTGTTCTATAATTTTGGGGGGGGGGGGGGTAAAAGTTTAAAGTTATTCTTTCTCTGCGTTTAATAAAAAAAAAAATTTAAATTACGACATGTGGTGGATTTGAACTCTTTGAGGTTCGAATTCAAGGATTTTCCTTCCACCCCCCTTCCCAAAGTGGAGTTTAAAGTTCTCAGATTTTTTTGACAAAAGAACTTGCCGAAAAGAGCAAGGAATGCCGCAACCTTTGAATATTGTATTCTATTGTATATATTGTATATTGTAGTTAAACTACTACAATATATTTTTAGTATTGTATAAAGCTCTGTATAGTATAGTTTTGAACGGAATTTTTTGCGTCTGAGGTTCCTGAAACGTAATTTATCATGTGGGCCCATCCTCAGAGCCACCGTGCGGGTGATGCCACAAGCTCACTATGCCATAGGAAATTTCATAATAAAGAAACTATTACATCTTATGACTGTGATATGTATGATAGGTCATATAAATTGATTCAAATGTACTTACTTCACATATTCAAATACACAGTGTAAACAGTTTTGTGTTCGATTTGTTGTTGTTATTATGAAACGCTTACTACCTATATATTTTTTTCTGACATGAAATAACGCTTATTATTGTCTACACGGCGAAAGAAGCTTCTACAGATTATGTACGTCCAACCGCAACTACCACCACGCTTATGTTCAAAAGAGACCTTTATGTTGTCATTTCTAAGAAAATTTATAAAGAATCTTCACAAACTTTAGATAACAGTGATAAAGGTTTATGGTGCAAGCAACCCCAATCTGTGGTGCCCTTAAAACCGTGGTTTGGTTTCATTCATTTGAATAGGTCACAAACGACGACTGTATTACGTAGGTTGAGGTTCGGGCATGCTAAGACAGATCGGCTATTTTTAATGGAAATCATTGACTCGCCATCATGCATAGAATGTGGCTTAGACGAAGATTAAACACTACTAGTAGAGCACGTTTCTGTGCATCGCCCTGAATACGCTAATGCCCGGGCAAAATTGCTAACGGATTTGTCACTGCACAACCCTCAAATGTATGCTGATTTGAGAAAAAGTTTGTCAGTGAAGAATTACAAGTCATGGAAGTACTTACTCGGATACCTTTGTGTGATAAAAAAAGGGTTGTGACACTAATTTGGTTTATAAGGTACTTCCTGATATTTTAATGTAATTTGTTTGTAAATAATTGTATTTCGCGCAACTTAGCTGTGCCTGACCTCATGACAAAATCAAGAATTCCAAAAATCAGTATACATTATCAGTTTACAGAATCATCTACCATTCGGCCTATCAAAAAATCAGGTAGTTGTTGGTATTTGGTATTTTATATACGTTGTTGAACGCAAAGTGCCTTGACATAATTGTTTATTGTCATTATCATTGATTAAAGTACTTTATAAGAAAAAAATTAATTAAGAATATTGCCTTCAGTTTAGATATTCTAATTTCAATTGTTTGGCGCTTTTTTAGGACTGTTTGAACATTCAGTAGCCCAGCCACTGGACTAACATGTACTAATTAAGTAGGATAGAAATATTTTAATCTAAAATATAAATTGATTTCGCGGTACGGGAGGCAGTGCCCCGCCGCGTATGGCGACATTGTGTCTATCAATTGTGAGGGGGACAGCAATTGTGGGCTTCGGCGCTAAGCAGGAAGCCGCAATCTGTACCAATGTCGAGCCCTCGGCTGCAGCTACAGTCAGGTACTCTACATACCTCCCGTCCACCCTCCAGTACTGCACAGTGCAGTGTACAGTGAAGTACAGTACAGCCCAGCAATCTGTACCAATGTCGAGCCCTCGGCTGCAGCTAGAGTCAGGTACTCTACATACCTCCCGTCCACCCTCCAGTACTGCACAGTGTAGTACAGTGAAGTACAGTACAGCCCCGCAATCTGTACCAATGTCGAGCCCTCGGCTGCAGCTACAGTCAGGTACTCTACATACCTCCCGTCCACCCTCCAGTACTGCACAGTGCAGTGTACAGTGAAGTACAGTACAGCCCAGCAATCTGTACCAATGTCGAGCCCTCGGCTGCAGCTAGAGTCAGGTACTCTACATACCTCCCGTCCACCCTCCAGTACTGCACAGTGTAGTACAGTGAAGTACAGTACAGCCCCGCAATCTGTACCAATGTCGAGCCCTCGGCTGCAGCTACAGTCAGGTACTCTACATACCTCCCATCCACCCTCCAGTACTGCACAGTGCAGTGTACAGTGAAGTACAGTACAGCCCCGCAATCTGTACCAATGTCGAGCCCTCGGCTGCAGCTACAGTCAGGTACTCTAAATACCTCCCATCCACCCTCCAGTACTGCACAGTGCAGTGTACAGCGAAGTACAGTACAGCCCCGCAATCTGTACCAATGTCGAGCCCTCGGCTGCAGCTACAGTCAGGTACTCTACATACCTCCCGTCCACGCTCCAGTACTGCACAGTGCAGTGTACAGTGAAGTACAGTACAGCCCAGCAATCTGTACCAATGTCGAGCCCTCGGCTGCAGCTAGAGTCAGGTACTCTACATACCTCCCGTCCACCCTCCAGTACTGCACAGTGTAGTACAGTGAAGTACAGTACAGCCCCACAATCTGTACCAATGTCGAGCCCTCGGCTGCAGCTACAGTCAGGTACTCTACATACCTCCCATCCACCCTCCAGTACTGCACAGTGCAGTGTACAGTGAAGTACAGTACAGCGCCGCAATCTGTACCAATGTCGAGCCCTCGGCTGCAGCTACAGTCAGGTACTCTACATACCTCCCATCCACCCTCCAGTACTGCACAGTGCAGTGTACAGCGAAGTACAGTACAGCCCCGCAATCTGTACCAATGTCGAGCCCTCGGCTGCAGCAACAGTCAGGTACTCTACATACCTCCCATCCACCCTCCAGTACTGCACAGTGCAGTGTACAGCGAAGTACAGTACAGCCCCGCAATCTGTACCAATGTCGAGCCCTCGGCTGCAGCAACAGTCAGGTACTCTACATACCTCCCATCCCTCCAGTACTGCACACTGCAGTGTACAGTGAAGTACAGTACAGCCCCGCAATCTGTACCAATGTCAAGCCCTCGGCTGCAGCTACAGTCAGGTACTCTACATACCTCACATCCACCCTCCAGTACTGCACAGTGCAGTGTAGTACAGTGAAGTACAGTACAGCCCCGCAATCTGTACCAAAGTCAAGCCCTCGGCTGCAGCTACAGTCAGGTACTCTACATACCTCCCATCCACCCTCTAGTACTGCACATTACAGTGTACAGTGAAGTACAGTACAGCCCCGCAATCTGTACCAATGTCGAGCCCTCGGCTGCAGCTACAGTCAGGTACTCTACATACCTCCCATCCACCCTCCAGTACTGCACAGTGCAGTGTAGTACAGTGAAGTACAGTACAGCCCCGCAATCTGTACCAATGTCGAGCCCTAGGCTGCAGCAACAGTCAGGTACTCTACATACCTCCCATCCACCCTCCAGTACTGCACACTGCAGTGTACAGCGAAGTACAGTACAGCCCCGCAATCTGTACCAATGTCGAGCCCTCGGCTGCAGCAACAGTCAGGTACTCTATATACCTCCCATCCACCCTCCAGTACTGCACAGTGCAGTGTACAGTGAAGTACACTACAGCCCCGCAATCTGTACCAATGTCGAGCCCTCGGCTGCAGCTAGAGTCAGGTACTCTACATACCTCCCGTCCACCCTCCAGTACTGCACAGTACAGTGTAGTACAGTGAAGTACAGTACAGCCCCGCAATCTGTACCAATGTCGAGCCCTCGGCTGCAGCTACAGTCAGGTACTCTACATACCTCCCGTCCACCCTCCAGTACTGCACAGTACAGTGTAGTACAGGGAAGTACAGTACAGCCCCGCAATCTGTACCAATGACGAGCCCTCGGCTGCAGCTACAGTCAGGTACTCTACATACCTCCCATTCACCCTCTAGTACTGCAAAGTACAGTGTACAGTGAAGTACAGTACAGCCCCGCAATCTGTACCAATGTCGAGCCCTCGGCTGCAGCTACAGTCAGGTACTCTACATACCTCCCGTCCACCCTCCAGTACTGCACAGTACAGTGTAGTACATTGAAGTACAGTACAGCCCCGCAATCTGTACCAATGACGAGCCCTCGGCTGCAGCTACAGTCAGGTACTCTACATACCTCCCATCCACCCTCCAGTACTGAACAGTACAGTGTAGTACAGTGAAGTACAGTATAGCCCCGCAATCTGTACCAATGACGAGCGCTCGGCTGCAGCTACAGTCAGGTACTCTACATACCTCCCGTCCACCCTCCAGTACTGCACAGTGCAGTGTATAGTGAAGTACAGTACTGCCCCGCAATCTGTGCCAATGTCGAGCCCTCGGCTGCAGCTAGAGTCAGGTACTCTACATACCTCCCATCCACCCTCCAGTACTGCACAGTGCAGTGTACAGTGAAGTACAGTACTGCCCCGCAATCTGTGCCAATGTCGAGCCCTCGGCTGCAGCTACAGTCAGGTACTCTACATACCTCCCATCCACCCTCCAGTACTGCACAGTGCAGTGTATAGTGAAGTACAGTACAGCCTCGCACTCTGTACCAATGTCGAGCCCTCGGCTGCAGCTACAGTCAGGTACTCTACACCTCCCATCCACCCTCCAGTACTGCACAGTGCAGTGTACAGTGAAGTACAGTACAGCCCCGCAATCTGTACCAATGTCTAGCCTTCGACTGCATCTACAGTCAGGTACTCTACATACCTCCCGTCCACCCTCCAGTACTGCACAGTACAGTGTAGTACAGTGAAGTACAGTACAGCCCCGCAATCTGTGCCAATGTCGAGCCCTCGGCTGCAGCTACAGTCAGGTACTCTACATACCTCCCATCCACCCTCAAGTACTGCACAGTGCAGTGTACAGTGAAGTACAGTACAGCCCCGGAATCTGTACCAATGTCGAGCCTTCGACTGCATCTACAGTCAGGTACTCTACATACCTCCCGTCCACCCTCCAGTACTGCATAGTGCAGTGTAGTACAGTGAAGTACAGTACTGCCCCGCAATCTGTACCAATGTCGAGCCCTCGGCTGCAGCTACAGTCAGGTACTCTTCGTACATCCCATCCACCCTCCAGTACTGCACAGTGCAGTGTACAGTGAAGTACAGTACAGCCCCGCAATCTGTACCAATGACGAGCCCTCGGCTGCAGCTACAGTCAGGTACTCTACATACCTCCCATCCACCCTCCAGTACTGCACAGTACAGTTAACAGTGAAGTACAGTACGGCCCCGCAATCTGTGCCAATGTCGAGCCCTCGGCTGCAGCTACAGTCAGGTACTCTACATACCTCCCATCCACCCTCCAGTACTGCACAGTGCAGTGTTCAGTGAAGTACAGTACAGCCCCGCAATCTGTGCCAATGTCGAGCCCTCGGCTGCAGCTACAGTCAGGTACTCTACATACCTCCCATCCACCCTCCAGTACTGCACAGTACAGTTTAGTATAGCGAAGTACAGTACAGCCCCGCAATCTGTACCAATGTCGAGCCCTCGGCTGCAGCTACAGTCAGGTACTTTACATACCTCCCGTCCACCCTCCAGTACTACACAGTAAAGTGTAGTACAGTGAAGTACAGTACAGCCCCGCAATCAGTACCAATGACGAGCCCTCGGCTGCAGCTACAGTCAGGGACTCTACATACCTCCCGTCCACCCTCCAGTACTGCACAGTGCAGTGTACAGTGAAGTACAGTACAGCCCCGCAATCTGTACCAATGACGAGCCCTCGGCTGCAGCTACAGTCAGGTACTCTACATACCTCCCGTCCACCCTCCAGTACTGCACAGTGCAGTGTATAGTGAAGTACAGTACAGCCCCGCAATCTGTACCAATGACGAGCCCTCGGCTGCAGCTACAGTCAGGTACTCTACATACCTCCCGTCCACCCTCCAGTACTGCACAGTGCAGTGTAGTACAGTGAAGTACAGTACTGCCCCGCAATCTGTACCAATGTCGAGCCCTCGGTTACAGCTACAGTCAGGTACTCTACATACCTCCCATCCACCCTCCAGTACTGCACAGTGCAGTGTATAGTGAAGTACAGTACAGCCCCGCAATCTGTGCCAATTTCGAGCCCTCGGCTGCAGCTACAGTCAGGTACTCTACATACCTCCCATCCACCCTCCAGTACTGCACAGTGCAGTGTACAGTGAAGTACAGTACAGCCCCGGAATCTGTACCAATGTCGAGCCTTCGACTGCATCTACAGTCAGGTACTCTACATACCTCCCGTCCACCCTCCAGTACTGCACAGTACAGTGTAGTACAGTGAAGTACAGTACAGCCCCGCAATCTGTGCCAATGTCGAGCCCTCGGCTGCAGCTACAGTCAGGTACTCTACATACCTCCCATCCACCCTCCAGTACTGCACAGTGCAGTGTACAGTGAAGTACAGTACAGCCCCGGAATCTGTACCAATGTCGAGCCTTCGACTGCATCTACAGTCAGGTACTCTACATACCTCCCGTCCACCCTCCAGTACTGCATAGTGCAGTGTAGTACAGTGAAGTACAGTACTG
Source organism: Flexamia atlantica (assembly GCA_035578135.1). Lineage (NCBI taxonomy): Eukaryota > Metazoa > Arthropoda > Insecta > Hemiptera > Cicadellidae > Flexamia > Flexamia atlantica. The sequence goes on along the minus strand of JAQJVK010000001.1, from coordinate 144,068,176 downwards.
CCCCGCAATCTGTACCAATGTCGAGCCCTCGGCTGCAGCTACAGTCAGGTACTCTTCGTACATCCCATCCACCCTCCAGTACTGCACAGTGCAGTGTACAGTGAAGGACAGTACAGCCCCGCAATCTGTACCAATGACGAGCCCTCGGCTGCAGCTACAGTCAGGTACTCTACATACCTCCCATCCACCCTCCAGTACTGCACAGTACAGTTAACAGTGAAGTACAGTACGGCCCCGCAATCTGTGCCAATGTCGAGCCCTCGGCTGCAGCTACAGTCAGGTACTCTACATACCTCCCATCCACCCTCCAGTACTGCACAGTGCAGTGTTCAGTGAAGTACAGTACAGCCCCGCAATCTGTGCCAATGTCGAGCCCTCGGCTGCAGCTACAGTCAGGTACTCTACATACCTCCCATCCACCCTCCAGTACTGCACAGTACAGTTTAGTATAGCGAAGTACAGTACAGCCCCGCAATCTGTACCAATGTCGAGCCCTCGGCTGCAGCTACAGTCAGGTACTCTACATACCTCCCATCTACCCTCCAGTACTGCACAGTACAGTGTAGTACAGGGAAGTACAGTACAGCCCCGCAATCTGTGCCAATGTCGAGCCCTCGGCTGCAGCTACAGTCAGGTACTCTACATACCTCCCATCCACCCTCCATTACTGCACAGTACAGTGTAGTACAGGGAAGTACAGTACAGCCCCGCAATCTGTGCCAATGTCGAGCCCTCGGCTGCAGCTACAGTCAGGTACTCTACATACCTCCCATCCACCCTCCAGTACTGCACAGTGCAGTGTACAGTGAAGTACAGTACAGCCCCGCAATCTGTACCAATGTCGAGCCCTCGGCTGCAGCTACAGTCAGGTACTCTACATACCTCCCATCCACCCTCCAGTACTGCACAGTACAGTGTACAGTGAAGTAAGTTCAGCCCCGCAATCTGTGCCAATGTCGAGCCCTCGGCTGCAGCTACAGTCAGGTACTCTACATACCTCCCATCCACCCTCCAGTACTGCACAGTGCAGTGTAGTACAGTGAAGTACAGTACAGGCCCGCAATCTGTACCAATGTCGAGCCCTCGGCTGCAGCTACAGTCAGGTACTCTACATACCTCCCGTCCACCCTCCAGTACTACACAGTACAGTGTACAGTGAAGTACAGTCCAGTCCCGCAATCTGTAACAATGTCGAGCCCTCGGCTGCAGCTACAGTCAGGTACTTTACATACCTCCCGTCCACCCTCTAGTACTACACAGTAAAGTGTAGTACAGTGAAGTACAGTACAGCCCCGCAATCAGTACCAATGACGAGCCCTCGGCTGCAGCTACAGTCAGGGACTCTACATACCTCCCGTCCACCCTCCAGTACTGCACAGTGCAGTGTACAGTGAAGTACAGTACAGCCCCGCAATCTGTACCAATGACGAGCCCTCGGCTGCAGCTACAGTCAGGTACTCTACATACCTCCCATCCACCCTCCAGTACTGCACAGTGCAGTGTACAGTGAAGTACAGTACAGCGCCGCAATCTGTACCAATGTCGAGACCTCGGCTGCAGCTACAGTCAGGTACTCTACATACCTCACGTCCACCCTCCAGTACTGCACAGTACAGTGTACAGTGAAGTACAGTACAGCCCCGCAATCTGTACCAATGACGAGCCCTCGGCTGCAACTACAGTCAGGTACTCTACATACCTCCCATCCACCCTCCAGTACTGCACAGTGCAGTGTAGTACAGTGAAGTACAGTACTGCCCCGCAATCTGTACCAATGTCGAGCCCTCGGCTGCAGCTACAGTCAGGTACTCTACATACCTCCCATCCACCCTCCAGTACTGCACAGTGCAGTGTATAGTGAAGTACAGTACAGCCCCGCAATCTGTACCAATTTCGAGCCCTCGGCTGCAGCTACAGTCAGGTACTCTACATACCTCCCATCCACCCTCCAGTACTGCACAGTGCAGTGTACAGTGAAGTACAGTACAGCCCCGCAATCTGTACCAATGACGAGCCCTCGGCTGCAGCTACAGTCAGGTACTCTACATACCTCCCGTCCACCCTCCAGTACTGCACAGTGCAGTGTACAGTGAAGTACAGTACAGCCCCGCAATCTGTACCAATGACGAGCCCTCGGCTGCAGCTACAGTCAGGTACTCTACATACCTCCCGTCCACCCTCCAGTACTGCACAGTACAGTGTACAGTGAAGTACAGTACAGCTCCGCAGTCTGTACCAATGACGAGCCCTCGACTGCAGCTACAGTCAGGTACTCTACATACCTCCCATCCACCCCCCAGTACTGCACAGTGCAGTGTACAGTGAAGTACAGTACAGCCCCGCAGTCTGTACCAATGTCGAGCCCTCGGTTGCAGCTACAGTCAGGTACTCTACATACCTCCCATCCACCCTCCAGTACTGCACAGTGCAGTGTATAGTGAAGTACAGTACAGCCCCGCAATCTGTGCCAATTTCGACCCCTCGGCTGCAGCTACAGTCAGGTACTCTACATACCTCCCGTCCACCCTCCAGTACTGCACAGTACAGTGTACAGTGAAGTACAGTACTGCCCCGCAATCTGTACCAATGATGAGCCCTCGGCTGCAGCTACAGTCAGGTACTCTACATACCTCCCATCCACCCTCCAGTACTGCACAGTGCAGTGTACAGTGAAGTACAGTACAGCCCCGCAATCTGTACCAATGACGAGCCCTCGGCTGCAGCTACAGTCAGGTACTCTACATACCTCCCGTCCACCCTCCAGTACTGCACAGTGCAGTGTAGTACAGTGAAGTACAGTACTGCCCCGCAATCTGTACCAATGTCGAGCCCTCGGTTGCAGCTACAGTCAGGTACTCTACATACCTCCCGTCCACCCTCCAGTACTGCGCAGTACAGTGTACAGTGAAGTACAGTACAGCTCCGCAATCTGTACCAATGACGAGCCCTCGACTGCTGCTACAGTCAGGTACTCTACATACCTCCCATCCACCCTCCAGTACTGCACAGTGCAGTGTACAGTGAAGTACAGTACAGCCCCGCAATCTGTACCAATGTCGAGCCCTCGGCTGCAGCTACAGTCAGCTACTCTACATATCTCCTACTCCACCCTCCAGTACTACACAGTACAGTGTTGTACAGTGAAGTACAGTACAGCTCCGCAATCTGTACCGTTGCCGAGCCCTACGCAAATAGCTTCTTCCCTACAGGGGAAATTCGCAAAAACTGGTAGAATAAATTATGCAAGTTATTCTGTACTGCATGTAAATTTAGAACTGCAAGTACATGCGAAGGATGGGAATTGGCGAATGATTTTGTTTGGCCATATCATCATCATAGTCATGCCCTACAAGGAATCCCCAATGAGGGGTAACATCTTAAATTTATTATTAAATAAGTAAGAGAAGATACCTAAGGGAAATATAGTACAGTTTAAGTCTAAAATATAACGTACATTTGTCGTTGGGACGTCACGCGATGACATAACGTGCTGAATCGGTAGGGATTTCACATGAAATGATAGAGGGGAGACATCGGTTGTGCAGTGAGCGAGGCGTCGTTGTGTAGCGATGGAGATGTCGTTGTGCAGCCATCGAGTATTGTTGTACATCGATGGAGATGTCGTTGTGCAGCGATAGAGATGTCGTTGTGCAGCCATCGAGTATGTATTGTTGAACATCGATGGAAATGTTGTGCAGCGACGGAGATGTCGTTGTGCAGCCATCGAGTATGTATTGTTGTACATCGATGGAGATGTTGTGGAGCGATGGAGATGTCGTTGTGCAGCCATCGAGTATGTATTGTTGTACATCGATGGAGATGTTGTGCAACGATGGAGATGTCGTTGTGCAGAGATGGAGATGACGTTGCGCAGCGATGGAGATGTCGCTGTGCAGCGGTGAAGGCGTTGTGCAGCAATGGAGGCGTTGCTGTGCAGCGATGGAGGCGTCGTTGTACAGCGATGGAGGTGTTGTGCAGCGATGGAGATGTTGTGCAGCGATGGAGGTGTTATGCAGCGATGGAGGTGTTGTGCAGCGATGGAGGTGTTGTGCAGCGATGGAAGTGTCGTTGTGCAGCGATGGAGATGTCGTTGTGCAGCCATCGAGTATGTATTGTTGTGCAGCGATGGAAGTGTTGTGCAGCGATGGAGGTGTTGTGCAGCGATGGAGGTGTTGTGCAGCGATGGAGGTGTTGTGCAGCGATGGAGGCGTCGTTGTGCAGCAATGGTGGTGTTCTGCAGCGATTGAGGTGTTGTGCAGCGATTCATGTGTTGTGCAGCGATGGAGGTGTTGTGCAGCGATGGATGTGTTGTGCAGCGATGGAGGTGTTGTGCAGCGATGGAGGTGTTGTGCAGCGATGGAGGTGTTGTGCAGCGATTGAGGTGTTGTGCAGCGATGGAGGTGTTCTGCAGCGATTGAGGTGTTCTGAAGCGATGGATGTGTTGTGCAGCGATGGAGGTGTTGTGCAGCGATGGAGGTGTTGTGCAGCGATTGAGGTGTTGTGCAGCGATTGAGGTGTTGTGCAGCGATTGAGGTGTTGTGAAGCGATGGAGGTGTTGTGCAGCGATGGATGAGTTGTGCAGCGATGGAGGTGTTGTGCAGCGATGGCGGTGTCGGTGTGCAGCGATGGAGGTGTTGTGCAGCGATGGATGTGTTGTGCAGCGATGGATGTGTTGTGCAGCGATGGAGGTGTCGGTTTGCAGCGATGGAGGTGTTGTGCAGCGATGGAGGTGTTGTGCAGCGATGGAGGTGTTGTGCAGCGATGGATGTGTTGTGCAGCGATGGAGATGTCGGTGTGCAGCGATGGATGTGTTGTGCAGCGATGGATGTGTTGTGCAGTGATGGAGGTGTCGGTGTGCAGCGATGGAGGTGTTGTGCAGCGATGGAGGTGTTGGCAGCGATGGAGGTGTTCTGCAGCGATTGATGTGTTGTGCAGCGATGGAGGTGTTGTGCAGCGATGGAGGTGTTGTGCAGCGATGGATGTGTTGTGCAGCGATGGAGATGTCGGTGTGCAGCGATGGATGTGTTGTGCAGCGATGGATGTGTTGTGCAGTGATGGAGGTGTCGGTGTGCAGCGATGGAGGTGTTGTGCAGCGATGGAGGTGTTGTGCAGCGATGGAGGTGATGTGCAGCGATGGAGGTGTTGTGCAGCGATGGATGTGTTGTGCAGCGATGGAGGTGTTGTGCAGCGATGGATGTATTGTGCAGCGATGGAGGTGTTGTGCAGCGATGGATGTGTTGTGCAGCGATGGATGTGTTGTGCAGCGATGGAGGTGTTGTGCAGCGATGGAGGTGTTGTGCAGCGATGGAGGTGTTGTGCAGCGATGGAGGTGTTGTGCAGCGATGGATGTATTGTGCAACGATGGAGGTGTTGTGCAGCGATGGATGTGTTGTGCAGCGATGGAGGTGTTCTGCAGCGATTGAGGTGTTGTGCAGCGATGGATGTGTTGTGCAGCGATGGAGGTGTTGTGCAGCGATGGAGGTGTTGTGAAGCGATGGAGGTTTTGTGCAGCGATGGAGGTGTTGTGCAGCGATGGAGGTGTTGTGCAGCGATGGAGGTGTTCTGCACCGATGGAGGTGTTGTGCAGCGATGGAGGTGTTGTGCAGCGATGGAGGTGTTGTGCAGCGATGGATGTGTTGTGCAGCGATGGAGGTGTTGTGCAGCGATGCAGGTGTTGTGCAGCGATGGATGTGTTGTGCAGCGATGGATGTGTTGTGCAGCGATGGATGTGTTGTGCAGCGATGGAGGTGTTGTGCAGCGATGGAGGTGTTGTGCAGCGATGGAGGTGTTGTGCAGCGATGGAGGTGTTGTGCAGCGATGGATGTATTGTGCAACGATGGAGGTGTTGTGCAGCGATGGATGTGTTGTGCAGCGATGGAGGTGTTCTGCAGCGATTGAGGTGTTGTGCAGCGATGGATGTGTTGTGCAGCGATGGAGGTGTTGTGCAGCGATGGAGGTGTTGTGAAGCGATGGAGGTTTTGTGCAGCGATGGAGGTGTTGTGCAGCGATGGAGGTGTTGTGCAGCGATGGAGGTGTTCTGCACCGATTGAGGTGTTGTGCAGCGATGGAGGTGTCGGTGTGCAGCGATGGAGGTGTTGTGCAGCGATGGATGTGTTGTGCAGCGATCGAGGTGTCGGTGTGCAGCGATGGATGTGTTGTGCAGCGATGGAGGTGTCGGCGTGCAGCGATGGAGGTGTTGTGCAGCGATGGATGTGTTGTGCAGCGATGGAGGTGTCGGTGTGCAGCGATGGATGTGTTGTGCAGCGATGGAGGTGTCGGTGTGCAGCGATGGAAGTGTCGGCCAGTGTGGCAAGCAGTAGGACGCAGGTGTCGGTGCACAAACCCAACACCTACGGCACTACTACTTAAGACACGGACCAACTGACTTATTAATAAATATAGCCTATTACAGGCTTAGCAATATTTATAGGATTTGAAAATAACTTTGTCCCTCAGAAACTATATTTTTTTATTTACCAAAAAGTACTTAAAAATTCAAAGAAATAATAAAATTAAATAATTACGGATGGTTCATAATATTTACAAATACTTTACAGTGTAGTGAAAACAAAATAAAATTGTTGCTATTTGCCGTTCATTATTCCGATTCATTTTTAGTTCCGATTGTCATTACAGCCCACAAGGTCAGCACATTAAAACTTAAAACATAATAACAAGCAAAATAAATGGTATTCTATACTCTTACATAAGCAATGTTTGCTTGCTTGCTTGCACGATTATCTAAAAAAACTATTATCTAAACTGTGTACACTTAATGTGACAGAAAATTTACCAAATTAAAAAAACTTGTATTAGATATTTATCAATTATAATTTAATTATTTATAGAATATATATAATTTATATTAAATAATATTGAAATTATCAGAATGGCTATAAGATATATAAAATTGTGTAAAATCTCTGTAAACTCAAATATAATAATTTACAGGGAAATATAATGGTTAAAAATAAATTTTCATATCATTATAAATATCTGTAAAATGAAGTGTACAAGTATAACATACATTTTACACAACTGTTACACATTCTGTCAATTGTCTTCAGAGATTTACAACCATATTAAAGAGGAGTAGCATTTCTCTAACCCATAATGTGATACAATTTAATTTTAATTATTTAACAGTTAATAACAGACAATATATCTCTTTATCCTGGTGTTTACACATGTACTAGCTTTAGGTAACAACAGCTAATAAAAGTTGGCAAGTACATATAAATTTAATGTTTAGATAAGAATAATATACAATATTTATTAACAATAAACACAGACCAGACTGACTACAAGACAAATACTAACATTCTCGTTACCACAAATTTACTAATAAACGTTGCGAAATAATTACAGCATATTTACTGACATTAATTTTACAAGGCAGGTAAATTATATACTTATAACTGCCGCCGTTAATTCGAACAATAAAAGCAAAATTATTCTAGGCCATTTACACATGCACATACTTAGGTTAACAACGTAACTATTTAACAGTGAATACTAGACAATAGATCTCTTTATCCTGTTATTTATACATGTACTAGCTTTGGATAATAACAGCTAATAAAAGTTGGTTTAATGTTTGAATAGCAAAGATATGCAATATTTACTAACAATAAACACAAACCAGACTGACTACAAGACAAATACTGACATTCTCATTACCACCATTTACAACTAAACATAACAAAATTACAGTATAGACAAACATTAATTTTACAAGGCAATAGAATATATACTTGTGACAGTCACCGATGTTTGAACAAGCACATGCTTAGGCTGACAAAGATAAAGACCATATTCAGACAGTATAAACAAAAATACTAATAATAGTAATTACATGTTGCCTCTTTGCTAAGGTAACAACTCTTTTCGACAAATTACAACATTTGACTAAGTATATAAGTCCAACAAACAGATTTACACAAATGCCACAAGTTCTGCAATCTATCAAACACTAGTTTACAGACATTTAAACGAAATTTAGAGACTCTGTAAATTCTTATTGATTATCTGTCAAATTAAGTATGTAAGTCTAACGTACATTTTTACACAAATGTTATATAAAAAGAGTACTTCGGACACATGCACTTACTAGGTTAACAACATGCCAACGTTAGAGGCAAATTAGTAAACAAAAAATGATAAAAGTTGACTTTTACCTAAATTTATAATTTTATTCTTTAAAATTATTATTCTTATTATTATTAAAATTATTATTCTTATTATTCTTATTCTTATTATTATTAAAATTATTTTATTCTTTAAAATTGCTAGGTGAATAAGGAGTATAGATTATAGGATTATGTTGTTTACATTTCCAGTTTTTTGGGGACTGCAATGTTTTTACCTAGTTATGTAATTTTATCACAGTATCTGCTAGAGCATAGAATTATAATTGTTATATAACAAAATTTCAGACAAATCTATTAATAAAAACAAAAGTTAGTTTTGTTACCTACTTTTATAATTTGATATCTTTAAATATACAGGTTGGATAAGATTATTATATGGAATTTACATATGTACTAACTAAGGACTACCACACATTCAAATGTTAGACATCAGATAATAAAGATAAATGTTAGAAAATTAGGCTATATTTATAGCTTTACAGTCTAAAATATTTAAGGTAGATAGGATTAATACAATTTACACATGTACTAGCTTACAACTAACACATGTCCAATTATTAGGTAGCTAAATTAACAAAGGCAAAAGTTAATATTTTTACCTGTTTTTATAATTTTACAACTTAAATGATATAGGGCAGATAGGATTATTATGTACAATTTACACATGTACTGGCTAAGGACTATCATATAACAAAAGCAGAAATTAATTGGCCAATAAAACTAAGATCACTATTTTACCTGTTGTTTTACCCTGTAATTTTATAATTTAAATTGTACAGGGTGGATAGGAATAAAATTTACCAGTTACACATATACTAGTCTAGGACAACGACATATCCAAACATTAAACAGATTAAACAATAAACAGTAAAGTAATAGTATATTTCATTACAAGGACCTAAAGTGACGCTTTTCGTACAAGGTCAAGTTTTACAACCGAGGCTGTAAGCCGAGGTTGAAAAATGACCGAGTAACGAAAAGCAGCTTTAGGTCCGTGTGATGAACTATATTTTTCGTTATATTGCTCAATACAATACGTAATCTATGTTACAGCTTGTTTACCTTTAAAGATGCCTTCAAAAGATGCCACCGTCTTGTTCTTGCTATTTGAAGCAATCAGCTGATTGTATGTTTCATTTGTGTTAGGCTAGACTGACAACAATGAACAACTATCGACGTATCGAACGCATGTAATAATCGATTGGTGAAATGAGCGAGTTTCACAAATTGATTAAACTGACAACAATGAATGTTTCGATAGTAACGATGAATGTTCCGATTATTTGTAATCGAATGAATATTGTTCGATTATTACGACGTACTCGGCACTTTTAGCGAATTTCCCCTATAGGGAAGAAGCTATTACCGTAGGTCTCATGGTAAGACCTAAGCTCGGGACCACTATAACTTTTCGTTTTGGGGCCCCCAGAAGCAAAAAACACTATTCGTTCGAATTTATATATATATATATATATATATCTATATATATATATATCTATATATATATATATATATCTATATATATATATATCTATGTGTCTGTTAGCACGATAGCGGCCGCAAAAATGGTCCGATCTTTATGAAATTTGGTACGGACATGTAAAGTGGTAATCAATTGGACGAGTTCGTAAACCAGCCCGATCGGACCACCGGAAGGGGGGGATAAAGGGGGATAAACCCCCCCAAAAATGGGTTTTTTGAGTATTTTACATAGAAAAACAAAATTTATCAAATTTTTGTGGGCACCATTGAATTCAGCTCAAAAAAACAAATAATTTAGTATTTTGAATCACTGCTCTATGCCCATTGGTTACCGAGATATTGAAAGTGGTAAACACAGTACGTTGTCCCAATGTTAACCTTATGGGAAATAAGTAAAATTCTATATCTCGCTTATTTCTCAACATATTTTGATAAAACTTGGTAAATGGCTTCTTCTAGTTCAGATCCACTAAATATTGAATTAAAACCACCCAGTTTTAATATACCTGTAGCAGCAAACCTGCATACTCATTTCCCATGTTATTCTTATGGAGCTTAACAAAACATGTCAAATCTTGCTGTTTGCTTGAAATACGTTGTTTTGCATTTGAAATTCGCTGAGTATGCAGGTCTGCTGCAACGGGGGTATTTGACTTTTATAGTCCTAGGACTATAAAGAGTCAGCTGGTATCGAGTACATCAGCTTTTAATTCCTAGTAATAAAAAGAGTGTATTTAGGTCCGGAAAACATGCATTAAAAACATCTGTTTTTGAAGCAGTATAACGAAAATATTTTAAACTACTCTATAACTTTATAAACAATTTACAAAGTAAACAAGATTAATACATATCATTTACATGTGCACTTTCTTAGGTCAACAACATACTAAAATTATAGACGAAATAGATAATAAACTCCAAAGTTAATTTTGTAAACCAAGTTTTTGTAATTTTAGTTACAATTTATAAAGAAGATAAAATTGAATTATACCGCTTACATATGCTTTTACTTAAGACTAAAACATGTCCAAACTGTAAACAAATTAGAAAATAAATATACAAGTTAACTTTTATAATTTTATATTTTAAAATATACAAGGTAGGTAAGAATAATATATGCCGTTTACAGATGCACTTGCTAAGTTTAACAACACACCCAGATTGTAGACAAATCAGCCAATAATCACTAAAATTGATTTTTAAGGCCATTTTTATAATTTTCAACAACATACTAAAATTATAGACGAAATAGATAATAAACTCCAAAGTTAATTTTTTAAACAAAGTTTTTGTAATTTTAGTTACAATTTATAAAGAAGATAAAATTGAACTATACCGCTTACATATGCTTTTACTTAAGACTAAAACATATCCAAACTATAAACAAATTAGAAAATAAATACACAAGTTAACTTTTATAATTTTATATTTTAAAATATACAAGGTAGGTAAGAATAATATATGCCGTTTACAGATGCACTTGGTTAGTTTAGCAACACACCCAGATTGTAGACAAATCAGCCAATAATCACTAAAGTTAATTTTTAAGGCCATTTTTATAATTTTCAGTTTGTAATATGCAAAAGAGATGTAATTGATGTATGCCATTTACACATGCACTTGCCTAGGTTAACAATATACACAAATATTAGACAGCTCAAATTATAAACATCAAAGTTAATATTTTTAGCCAATTTTGTAATTTTATATACAGAGCAGATAAGATTAATATGTCATTTACAAATATACTAGCTTAAGTTAACAAAATATCAAATATCAAACAAATCAGACATTTAATAGCAAAATTAATATTTAAACCCATTTTATAATTTTATATTTTAAAATATACAGAGTAAACAAATCAGACAATAAGGAACAAAGTTAAATTTTTTCCTAAATTTTAAACTTATTAATTTAAAATATACAAAGTAGATTTAATTAATTAATGCTATTTGCAAGTTCACTTGCTTAATTTAACAATATATCTAAATACTAAACAAATCAAACAATAAAACCCAAAGTTAGTAATTTTAACCTATTTTATAAATTGATAATTTGGAATATACAAAGTAAATATAGTTAATTTACACCACTTAACATGCACTTACTTAACTTAACAACATACCCAAATATTAAACAAATCAAACTATAAACATCAAAGTTAATATTTTTAACCCGTTTTATAATGTTATATTTTAAAATATACAGAGTAGATAAGATTAATATATATATATCATTTACAAATATACTAGCTTAACAAGATAGCCAAATATTAGACAAATCAGACAATAAATAGCAAAGTTGATAATTTCACCCATTTTTGTAATTTTATTATTTAAAATATACAAGGTAGATAGGATTAATATATGCCATTTACAAATGAATTTGCTTAATACTACGACATATTCAAATTATAGACATATCAGACAATAAAGGCCAATGTTTAATTATTTACCTTTTAAAATCTTTTTATTTACAATAAACAGCGTGGGTATAATTAATATATAACATTTACACATGCACTTGCTTAGGTTAACAACATATCCAAATATTAAACATATCGAACTATAAAGGCTAAAGTTAATTTTTAACCTAATTTATTTTTTTTATTTACAATATACAAGGAGGTATAATTAATATATACCATTTACATATGCACTTGCTCAGCTTAGCAACAATAATATCCAAATATTAAACAAATCTGACAATAATTAAAGACCTAAGTTAGTATTTTTATATATTTTTGTAATTTTATATTTTAAAATATACAGAGTAAATAGTATTAATATATATCATTTACAAATAAACTAGCTTAAGTTAACAAGATACCCAAATATTAGACAAATCAGACAATAAATAGCAAAGCTGATATTTTTGGCCTATTTTATAATTTTACATTTAAAAATATACGGGCTATATAAAAATAATATATATCATTTATACATTATACATGCGCTTGCCTAGATTAACAACATACCCAAATATTAGACAAATCTGTTAGCAAAGACAAAAGTTAGCATTTTTACCTAATTTTGTAATTTTGTATTTTAAAAGATATAGGGTAGATATAATTAGTTTATACTATTTACAAGTTCACTTGCTTAGTTTAACAACATATCCAAATATTATACAAATCGGACGATAAAGACCAAAGTTAATTTTTTCGGACAATTTTATGATTTTATATTTAAAAATATACTGCAGGGTTAAGAATAACGTATACCATTTACAAATATACTCACCTAGGTAAACAACATACCCAAATAATAGCCAAGTTCAAAGGCGGGATCAGGGGTCGGTCCAAGAATGATCCCCATAAGAATAACATGGGAAAAACCTGCTAAAATCTATGTAAAACCAGTCTATTTTCACTACTCAGTGCTTGATTTGCGGCGGAACACGGCGGAACGGCGTTCCGGGACCTATTTCTGCCGCAAGCGTCGATCGTGTGTAATCGGCCGGATAATTTGCCGCACAAGACGATCACGTATGATCGGCCGGAGAATTTGCCGCATAAGACAATAGCGTGTAAACGGACGGAAAATTTGCCGCAAAAGACAATCGCGTATAATTGGCCGGAGAATTTGCCACAAAAGACGATCACGTGTAACCGGCCGGAGAATTTGTTGGAAGAAACGATCACGTGTACGCGACCGGATTAATATTACAGTAGACCCCTTAACCGACCCTGACGGGACCGGACCTAGGTCGGATAACTTAAAAGGTCGGTTAAAGCGGGTAATCCTCTAAACACCGAAAAATAAAAGCTCTATTAATTTAAGGTTTCATTAAAATAATTCTAAAGCAGTTTGTGGATTATTTGGAAAATGAACTATAATTACCAACCTATTTTTCAAAATATTTACTGTATAAATGTCACATTTTATAAACTAAATATTAGACGAGGCGAAATTTTTTTTGTGATTTCACTTTCAATATAACATGTTCATATATTTTTAACAAATTTTACGTAATGATTGTCAAAATTAGTGATGGGAAACAAGCAATCATTGCATTATAACGGATTAGGCAGTTGATTTATAGCTTCTTACTGGAGACTTAAAACCCAGTGCAAAAACATTGACTTCGAGTGGACTACCCCCTCTTCCCCACCCACACAAACACACGTGTGTGTTTTTTGTTTTCTATTTACTCTACTGATGAATTTTATGATGGTTTCCGGATGCGAAAACTAAAACTCAGTCGTTTATCGTACTATGCGTTCTGAAAAGCACCTACTGTACGTTTTAATAAATTAATGAATGCTGTATTCAAAATATTTTAACCTATAACAAACAACCTGTGGAGTTGAGCGTAAAGTTCCCATCGTCGGATATGGGAACGGAAATGCCGCAATTCCTAGAAAAGGGCGGTTAAACCGAACTGTTGTCAAAATAGGGTCGGTTAAAACGATCTTTAATATCTGACCAGCAAGGGCGGATAATCCGATCGTCGGTTAAAACGAGAGGGGGTCTACTGTACCAGAAATATAACGATCGCTTAAAATGTGCGGAAATTACGCACGGAGTTTCGGATTCGTCCAATAATTAGCGCTCTTTTATCTAGTTTAGGGCTAAGCCGAATGTTCAAAATGCTAAAAAGACCTGAATACTCTCACAAGGCGTCATAACAGATCTAGAATTTCTTTAGTCAATTTATATTTTAGAAAAATAATCCTTTGTTGGTTTTAATTGACTTCTTAAAAAATTTTAGTTGATAAAATGTGACTTTTTAATCGACCTAATTATTTACATAGACAAATAATACATTGATCAGGGGAAGAATGATAAGGGGGGGGGGGTTATGTAAAAATTGGCAAATTACAGTTCCGTTACCTCAATTGCTACAAATCAAGCACTGGCACTACTTATCGTACATCTGAGATCAACAAAAATCCTTCGATGTATGTTTGTTTAATACATTCATGCGGAAAACCCCGATCAACTTATATAAAAACAAATCATTATCAGCTGACTTGTCCTAATCTAAACATTACTTTCCATACCCAAACATTGCTTTTTCCCATACCCAAACAGTAGTTTGTCTTACCCAAACAAATGAAGTTCCCATTTAGCTCAACATAGTTTTTTATTCAAGTCGAAAGTTACGGCTTCTTCCAACTTACGAACATGTTTTCATCAATTTGATTTATTATTATTTTTTATTTTATTGTATTATATACTTTTTATCTACAACCATTGCAATAAGCACCAATTATGGTATTACAATAAACATTATAATAATATACATTAAAACACCAAAAACCAAGCAGTTGCATAATGACGACTTTATCTACGACCATTGCAATAAGCACCAATTATGGTATTACAATAAACATTATAATGATATACATTAAAACACCAAAAACCAAGCAATACTCTAATGACGACTTTAGAGTACTGGTTCTAGACCAATGAGAGCTCGGCATTTGACGGAAGTAGTGTCATAATAACAATTACGCAATTCGCACATCAGCTGATTGTTGCATTACGATTCATGCTTCAGTTTACTTATCCCATCAGCTGATTGTTCCACAACGATTCATGGTTCAGTCTGCTTATTTGCCTAACCTCAAATTTTAGTTGACCTATTCCATCATTAGTAAAAGTCATGAGTTTTGTTTAACTTCGGGGGAAACTTTGTCGTGTATTGTTGGTCGTAGATAAAATAGTGTATGCAACGATTGTATTATGCCTTTAAGCCACTCGTGAGATATTTAGAACACTCGCTTCGCTCGTGTTCTAACTTACATCTCACTCGTGGCTTAAAGGCATTCATTATACAATCGTTGCATAAACTACTATTATGATACTGGAGTCACTTTAGAGTACTGGTTCTAGACCAATGAGAGCTCGGCATTTGACGGAAGTAGTGTCATAATAACAATTACGCAATTCGCACATTATCTGATTGTTGCATTACGATTCATGTTTGAGTTTACTTATCCCATCAGCTGATTGTTCCACAACGATTCATGGTTCAGTCTGCTTTTTTGCCTAACCTCAAATTTGAGTTGACCTATTCAAAGACATTCATAATACAATCGTTGCATAAACTACTATTTTGACATAGACCTACTGCTTCAAAAACAGCTGCTTTTGACATATGCGTTGGGATTCAAAAGTTATTCTTTTTAGTCCTTGGATAATAACATATTTGATGATTATTATTTTCCTAGGACCAAAAAGATCTTTGTTGATGATACTTTTGATACGAGGTAAATAATCGAACAATCATCATTCGATTACAAATAATCGAAACATTCATCGTTATTGTACGTCAGCGTCGATGGTGAGCTATCGATTGGATCGGGAGTGCTGTTATCGGTTATTATATTTAATTGCAATAATTCATTGTTGCATTGTTGTTGGTTTAATGAATTTGTGAAACTCGCTTATTTCACCAATCGATTATTGCATACGTTTGATACGTCGATTGTTGTTCGTTGCCGTTAGTCTGTGGTCTAACCTAACACAAATGAAACAATCAGCTGATTGCTTCAAATAGCAAGAACAAGATTATAGCTATTAAGATTATAGCAAGGGGGGGGCATCATTGGGAGGTATCTTTAAAGGTAAACAAGCTGTAACATTTTGGTTTTCTTAAGTAGTTTGCGTGTTGTATTGAGCAATATAACCAAAATTATAGTTCATCACATGGACCTAAAACTGCTTTTCGTTACTCGGTCATTTTTCAACCTCGGCTTACAGCCTCGGTCGTAAAACTTGACCTTGTACGAAAAGCGTCACTTAAGGTCCTAGAAGTGAAATATACTATTTATTTTTTTAAAGTTTTTATTAACGTTTTATCATTTTTTCTCGAGATATTGATTTTAGACCACCATCGAACAGTTTTTCGTACAAACAAACACGGAAAATGGCCAAGCATTAATTTTACCGACACATTTTAAACTAACAAATTGTTTTACTAATACAAATTGTTTTAACAGTTTTTTTTACTTTATCTCATTTTGTGTAAAACTAACTGACTAATTTCACCAATGACAATTAATTTACAGCAATCTATTATGAAATCTATTATAAAATGCCTTAGGTAAATTAAAATTCCTTGTTCGAAATGTACTGTGTTGGTGATGGTGAGTTTATGTTTTGTTTTTGATCTTCGCGGACACTTTCTATCACTGATCATTTTCGATCGGTTTTTTGAATGTCCAGGAAGACAACGCTAATTTAAGATTAGGACGCACATCAGTTTTATGCAATTTAGGTAACCCATACATGCGTGGTTTGGGATTTTTAAATGGTGCGATTTGCTTAAACCGCACACATAAAAAAATCAGTTATTCATTTTTTCTAATAAACAAATAACTTGCTTAAGTTTTGTTTGTTAGAAAAAAATTCATTTTTCAGAAGTTTTAACCGTAAATTTGGGCAAATTGAATAATTTAGCAAGTTGTAACTTTATAAAAATTGATTTTCTCCGTTATTAGTGTTATGACCCTATTCAAATTGTAAATTTTCTTAAAGAAAATTTTTCGCACCTTTTTTGTCTCTTGTTATTTTTATGAAAGTTTATAGTTTCTGATTTATTAAGCTTTGAAAAATTAAAACGGCCGCCATTTTGGAATGGTACTAAGTAGAAACTTGATACTCAGCATAAAGATAGGTCCTATTAGCCATCATATGTGTACCAAGTTTGAATTTGGTGCCTCTAGTAGTTCAAAAGTTATGATTGATTAATCGTGTAAAAAACACGTTCAGACCGACAGACGGAAAACGGAGCGAGATATGAATGATATGATATATACTTATATGTCATTTTTTATTTGTTTTGACCTCAGGAACAATATCCGAAAGTTTGTCGGTGTATTTCGGATACACCCTGTATATCGGTTTCAAGAACCACATACTGAATAAACCAAAGCGAGTTTAGTTTTGTGATAGACTAAAGCTCGCCGATTAGCAATTACAAATCAGGAAAAATAATTTTCTTAGTTTAATTGATTCACATTTATAAAACTCATTGTTTAATCAATCGGTGCATAACATATTATTTTTTATAAAACTTAACTGATCTAACTTAACAGAAATGTGGACTTGTCAAGATACTCACATTGTGTCACCCTTGAGCTGCCCCTGGTGCGACCTCCCCGCAGCCGCCGTCCTCACTGCCCCGTGCTCCTCCGTCCTCGGTCGTCACCTCGCCTGACTCATGCTGTTGACTCCGGCAGGACAAAGTTCACAACGGGTATTCGCCATGTGCCATTGCGATAACGTCAGTAATCGTTAATTGTATTACATCTAATCTATAAAAATAAATTTCCTTTTTTTAAACAGAGTAATTAGTTGATTTAAAAATATACCTATTGTTTACAGTTATATCTTGAGATAATTTTATTTACATCAATCGATACTTTTATTCTTGAGGAAATACAAAATACCTAATTCATATTACTTTTGGGTCCTGTGGATCAGTGGAAAACTGAAATTAAATGACGTGATATTGAAAAATGTGTTTCCCCTTCATTTTTTGGCAATGAGGAAAATTGCATGTTAAATTTCATATCTCAACCGGAAGTAGTTTAGAATTTGTATCTATTAATCAGTGAGTCAGTTACAAATCGGACCGTATACAGGGTGTTTCGAAACTCTCTCCCGAAACTCCGTGGGCACGTTCCTTAGGTCAAAACAAACAAAAAATGTTATGTAAGTACAGGGACTATCTCGCTTCGTTTTCCGTCTGTGAGTCAGTTTGTGTTTTTCAATTAAAACTCTTTAACTATGAAACGGCTCAAGGTAAATAATTGAAACTTGGTACCTAAACTATAGTTAGTATGGCCAAAATTTCACCATTTTTCAATTTTTATGTTTTGGAATTTCAAAATGGCTGCCTTTTAAAAATTTAATTCATTAATATCTAAAAACGTTGACCGGTCAACACTAACCATTTTATCGTATATTTTATTTGCCATTTCATTACAAACTTAACGACACTTTATTTATTAAAATCGGATAATAAATAAGTGAGATACAGCGATTTAAGTAAAGCATGTCATGGCACAAGTGATGTGAATAAAAATAAGCAAATGCTTTTGCTTAGTATTTTTCAAGCAAATCCTATGATTTTGAAGCAAATGCTAGGTGATGTAGCAAAAGCTTATGATACCAGCAATTGCTGGTGGTTTTAGCACTTGCATGTGAATAAAAACAACCTTTTTCTTAAAATCCCTAGCATTTGCTTATAAATTGTTCAGCATGCCTTTCCAGTTGCTAAGTTTCTACCACTTTGATCAGACGGTATAAAATGGTTGCTTTTTTACAATTTCGAAACCAAAAACATTACCGTGACCGTGTTGTTTGTGAGAGGGAAATATATAAAGAGATATCATTTTTCTGAGGAAAATGTTGAGTGGATGGCAGAACATTTTTTGGTGAGTATGCTGAAAGTAGAGGCAAAGCTCTAAGTTCAAAGCAAAAATGATGATATTTTTGGGAGATCCAGGATTTCAAAATGGAGTTTCTGAGGATATTGGGGTCCATAGATCTACAGTAACTAAAACCATACCCTTTGTTTTAAGTAGGATAATAAATCAAAGGAGTGGGTGGTTTTTCCAACTGAAAGAAAAATTGAGCAAAATAAAATTGAATGGCTTCAACACTTTAACTTTCCATCTGCATTTGCTGCCTTAGATTGTACCCATGTCCCAATAATGAAACCTAAAAATTTTGGTGATGATTATGTTAACAGAAAGGGTTTCTTCAGTATTAATGTTCAAGCTACTTGTAATTCAAAAGAAGTATTTACTAGCATTGATGCACATCATTCAAATTCAAATATTTTACATTGTTTACTGAGACACCCCAGTTCATATGAAATTTTGAATGGCCAGGTTCGGTGCATGACAGTTGAATCTTAAAGAATTCCTCAATATATGATTTGTTCAATAACATTCAACCAAATACTGTAATTCATCTAGCTGATTCGGGTTATGCAATACCTCCCTGGTTAATGACACCATATGACAATCCATTGACTCGGGAAGAAAGAGCCTATAACAAATTGCACGCTAAAGAGAGAGTTATTATTGAGAGGTGCTTTGACCAGCTTAAGACGAGATTTGCAATATTACAACATCCTATGCGTGTAGCTTTGGAAAAAGTACCGTCAATAGTAGTAGCTTGTGCTACGCTTCACAACATTTCAAAATACCTACAGGATTACCTACCTTGGGATGACAATGAGGTTGAAAATGATGAAGAAAAACCAACCACATGCTGGGAGGGAGCTTGGTGACCTAGCAAGAAGGAGACCGGGCTAAAGGAAAAGAGATGAAATAACAACTATTATAAGTAACATGTGATCTTAAAAATTCTCTACTTTAATGGTTAATAAAAAAACTTGCAAAAACGGAAAATGCTTTCGTTATTATATTTTATAGCATAACAGTTTCTATTAAAAGTCTTTCACCTTAAAAATAAAAGATGACAGGTAGTCTCTAAGAAATATAAATTAAATTGCACTGACTAATATTTTCTTATTATTTTTTAGCAAAACA
Organism: Flexamia atlantica; assembly: GCA_035578135.1. Taxonomy (NCBI): domain Eukaryota; kingdom Metazoa; phylum Arthropoda; class Insecta; order Hemiptera; family Cicadellidae; genus Flexamia; species Flexamia atlantica. The sequence continues at coordinate 144,048,028 of JAQJVK010000001.1, read as the reverse complement.
GTTTTCCATTAAGCCTTTCACTTTTTAAAAAGAAAAGTAAATAGGTAGTCACAAAGAAAAATGAATTAAATTGTACTCCATTCATAACAAATCATATTATATATGCTTTAAAAAATCATCCAAGCATTTAAAAATTTTAATGGTTCACAAAGCAATATAGGTTTTCCCTCCTTCTTCAACAATATTCACTCCTTCCATGCATTTGTTTTTTAGTTTTTCGAAGATAATTTTTTCCCTTTCCTTCTGCATCCTGATTAGCTGCAATTGCTCAAGCAGTACTAGTCGCTGAAGCTCTGAATTCCCCAATTTTTTTATTGCTTCAGTTTCAAAAATTTGAAGTTGGACTTTTTTTCGTCTTATTACCCCCTCTGATTAATTCTGGGGAGGGAGTAGTTGGACTGTTTGTGGAAGTCCCAGCTGAAAACTGAGGATTCCTTTCACTTTCTGTGCCTACAGACAGTGCTCCTGGCACCTTAGCAAACACTGGGTTTTTGTCTACGTCTACATCAGCAGAAATTTTTCTCCAATATTTTAAAACATTTTTTTATTTCCGATGGCATTTCTTTCACTTTTCTTTTTAATTTCCTGCTTCAAATTGTGAATTTTCTTTTGCATTTGGCCTTTGGTTATTTATTTAGCGAACAATTGTCCGTATTTTCTTTTATCAATTCCCAATAAGCCTTGCTTTTTCACTCTTTACTTTTGGGATCTGCGACTTCTTAAAAACAACCTTGTACAGTACTTACAGAGCAGGCCCACAAACTGCGAATTCTTACTTAGCTCCTCACTCCTATCAAAAATGTCACTTCCACTACTTGAATCCATTTTTACGATAACTTTTTTTTAAACACAACACAGATACAACAAGAAGTGAACTGATTACTGGCCTAAGTCAACTGGCGAACAAACTACTAACCTGTAGTTACAGGAGACCCTTGTTTCTACATGTAAGTAGTGAAAAACAAAAGGTATAACAAAATATTTGAACTTTAAACTGAAGGGACTGATGAATCAGAGAACCCAGCGATTATTATTTTATTTTAGCATTTGCTTAGTAGTACTAGCAAAAGGTTATTCACCTAAATTCCAGCAGTTGCTTGTTCTACCACCATTTTCTTATAAGCAATTGCTTTTGCTTTTACTTAATTCTCAAAGCAAATGCTTACTTTTTATTCACATCACTCCAGAGGCCGGCCCGCGAGACCGTGGCGCCCGCGCAGACACGCCGCGCCGGCGCGGCGCCGCAACAATGCAGGGCCATAGAAGACAGCGTTCGAGTGTTGCCATCCACCAGGGAATAATACCCCTTGGGACGCCTTAATTATAATAAATCCTATCTATTTCCATTGTTTGAGACACCTATGATCAAACGCACTTCTCATGCAATTCTATACAGATCAGTGTTATTGGAAAAAATAAAGCAGATCTACATAAATACAAGATAGACAAAGTAAGTTATTAATTCTTAGGTCTTGTAGGCTCGACTGAAATTATAATCATTAATATTTCTCTGATATGTAAGACACAAAATTTATTTGTAATTGACAACAATTACACTTTTTTGTTATTATGTGGACAAGTCATCCTGAAGTGTATACTGTATACCGTTAACTTGCGAAACGACGAGCCGCGCACTCGAGTTTGAACTTTGCCGCACTGTTAATCCTGTTTTTCTGAGAAAACTAGACCAATTAGAAAAAAAAACGTTAAATACAAAGTTGGAAGTTCATTTAATTACCTACAACTTTCGTGGAGACAAAACTTTCCTGCCCTAAAAATAAAAAAGTAGTAGCCGACTAACATTTACATATGACAAAGATTAAAATACTTAAAGTTTTTTTTTTAAATCATTCGCAAGTCTTACCTAACGGATTTTTACTCCATTAGGTGCGTCAAAATATGCAGGATACAAATATATAATGTTCGACGAAAACAAAAATTTTATAAGAGTCCACGAGCGTGTAAACGAGCGAGATGTAACGAAACAGCGGACCGTTCTGCCGTGTACGCAAGGTGGCGTCATGGAGAGGGGAAGTAGGGGAGGTAGCGTGGACACTTCTCTCGCTCCCGTGAGCCGACGGTGTCGCGCTAGTCGCGTGGAATATGCCATGACATGCTTTACCGCTGTATCTCACTTATTTATTATCCGATTTTAATAAATAAAGTGTCGTTATGTTTGTAATGAAATGGCAAATAAAATATACAATAAAATGGTTAGTGTTAACCTGTTAACGTTTTTAGAATTTTAATGAATTAAATTTTTAAAAGGCCGCCATTTTGAAATTCCAAAAGGCAAAAATTGAAAATTGGTGAACATTTTGACCATACTAACTATAGTCTACGTACCAAGTTTCAATAATTCATTTTAAGCCATTTCAAAGTAATAGAGTTTTTTTTAACACAAACTGACTCACAGACGGAAAACGGAGCGAGACAGACCCTATACTTATATAAATTTTTTTGTTTGTTTTGACCTAAGGAACGTGCCCACGGAGTTTCGGGAGAGGGTTTCGAAACACCCTGTTTTATAAATAGGAAATAGTTAACTCGAATAATCAAAGATAACAAATAAAGATAGAAATAAAGAATAATAAAGGAATAAAGATAATAAATAAAGAATAATAAAGATAGATTTTTTTAATTACAATAATTATCTTATACTGTGGATAAAACTAGTTTATAATGACATTTCATCAGTCACCTTCTAATGTTCTAGTGTTTTAAACTGACGGTTTTGCAAAGGACACAGCTACATCGCATGCAAAAACCTGCATAATTTGAATTCAACGAACGGTTTAGCGGAGAACAACTCCTGTATCTGGATTGATTACAGCTATTAAATGTGCGAGTTTTTCTCTATTCGTGTTATTATATGAATCATATCATATTTTGGAATTCGTAATCAAACAACCAGTGAACACAGGATAATAACATTTATTTTTTGTGTTCACTGATTAGTACGCAGTGAGATTTTCTATAAGATGTCACGTAAGAATAAATTATTCTACTTGCTTTTTAGCACGTAATAAGTCCTTCGCATTTAGAATATAATTACCAAATCCAGGTGTTACGTTTATAATGCGTTTTAAACCTTTGAATTATTTTTAGATAAATCTTCAAGTAATATTGTATTTTAAAATTCTCAACGTCGAAATATGCATCAATAGTTTAAAAGTCCCAAATCACCTCACTTTTGCTCCATTTTAGGTTTCCCTTTTTTAGAAAAGAAATCCAGTAAATTAAGATGATTACAGACAGTTGGTCTTGGTTTCAATAGACACCTCTTCCTATGGTGAGAATAATTTCTGTTGTCTTATGAAAACAACTTTATTTTAAGGAATAAAAATCAAAATGTGTATGAACTGACTTCCTTACCCTGCATTCTGTGGTATAAGTATGTACCTATTCTAAATTTTTACTTTCTATTTTGTTATAAACAAATGTGAATTGGGAAAAGTTCATACTTCTACAACAGATAATATTTTATTAGATAAATTATTATGTATGATCTGATTGACCAGTTAGTTTAGGAAATATGTAAATCAGAATCTTTCAATCAATCATTCTTTGGTGAGACAGGTACCTCATGGAGGACGTTACCCTGAATATCAGTGAAGGATGAGTGTGATGATCGTGATGATAGTGGCGCGATCTTGTAGCCTTGTTACTGACTAAGGTTGGCATGTTCCTTAGATAGGACTTTTAATTAATAGCCCAACAGCCAATGGCAGCTGGCTCCAGAAACAACCCTTCAAAAAGCTACTAACTTTTCTCGGGATCGATCCGGCTACCTACAAGTTTGTGGGCGGGCACTATAACCACTACACCAACCAGCCAATTCAATCCTATCCCTATTTAAGGTGGGCATAAACACCGCAAAATTAATGGTTTTGTGTCTAAAACGGCAAATTTATTTACTTATACCTATAATAAGATATCGTGTATTATCACTAAATACCTAGTGTATTGTCGGAGAAATGTTTGACGAAAAGTTTATTTTTAAAGTAAAAAGCCGGAGTGTTACATGTAGAAATATAAAAAATGATTATGGACTTTATTGTATACGAGACATAAAAATTATTTCATCAATCGATATAAAAATTATAAAAATATTGATAAAAAATTGATTAGATTGTTTGATAAAATTATCGATACGATTATTTCATCAAATAATCGTATGTATGAAATATTGTATAAACGTCAAGCATAAAATAGTAATTGAGGAAGACATGAATGAAAGAGGAATACCTATATATTTCTTTTTGTCTCTGGGAAGATTTCTCGTAGATTTGAATATTCGTCAGTTAGGTAGTTAGGGAAATAAATCGGAATCCTCTATCCCCATTTTAGAGAGGACATAAATCCAAAAGTTAGGGGATTTTGTGTATAAAATGGCAAATCTAAGCCCTGATGTTGAAATTATTTCCTTGTGCAGTGTGAAGACTCCGCTCTAAAAATATAAAATTATGAGCGTCGCTCAGGCCAAACCATTGCACCTAGAAGCACAAACGTCTGCATTTGTGTACTTTAGTTAAGGTGTGGTACGTACTAAGAAGGGATTTTTCGAAATTCCTTAGGGCTTCGTCCCTCAGAGGGTCAAATTGTGCATGAGTGTGTTATATTAAATAGTGAATGTTTTGTTTCAATATTCCGTTTGGCCAACTATCTGCTATGTCATGTAAATAAGCAGCTATTATTTAAATACCCAGCAAAGCGGGTTAATAACGGGTAGTGTAAAATAAAACGTCCATATAACGACAATTACAGCATGTGTGTTTATTTTGACATGATTTTATCGTAATCTGAAACTAGTATAAGTCTTAACGTGATTTTAAAAGTGGTCCAAGACATTTTTATTAACCGCCATAGTTAATTGCAAAATACAAATTATGCATTTAGAAGATCAACCAGCATTTCGCACCAGCAATGGTTGAAAAATAGGATTGAAATCCAGTATGACTGATCAAAAATTAATAACAAATTCAATTTCCAAATTAGTATACTGGCAAAGGTTTTTGTTTCAATTGCAAATCAGCCAATCAGGTAATAAATTATCTAAGATATTTACAATTGACTACCTACCTCTGTCACGGTCTAACGAACATGTTTGAATGACAGTTATGTGTTGTTTTGAACAGTACGTGAGGTGACTCACGACTGTTCCAACATTGGTGTGTTACCCTTCCACAACAGGGCGACGATAGCTGTGTTGACTCGGGCAGACTTTGGACCTCGGACACAAACATCTGGACAACGCTCCACCGCATGACCAATCCACTCTGTAATCTACCGATAAGCGTTTAAAGAATAAGCTGGAAATATTTTCAATAATCTATATACCGATTCGCATTTTCAAGAATTAGTTTAATAATAATCAGAATATCAACCGATGGTATTCCTTTATTGAACTTAAATAAAAATGTGTACCTTAAAAAGCTCCAACAACAGGCCTAACCCGTATTTGCGTAAGACCAAAAGAATCGATGCCAATTGGATAGTTGCTGAACAGTAGTTGACATGTTTCACTATAAATATGAACAGGATCCTAAATCTAACAAAGTTTTGGGAATAATTAGCAGACTAAAATTCCCTTAACTGGTGATCATCACATTCTAATTAAATCAGGGAGGCTACAATGTCACAATTGATCCAAGTGCACCAGTAACCCATGGCACCGGAAGTACGGGTAGTGAGCATTAATCATCTTTATTGTCTTGCAATTTAAGCTCCCGGGCCGGGGGCCGGGGTGGCGACGACGGCGACGGCGACGCAGGGAGCAGCAGGCACGGCTGAGCTCCACGTTCCCACTATCGTCCTGTAGCGGTCATGTTTAGTGGGACATTTATTCTTAGATATACAGGGTGTTCAAAAAATATGGGGCAATAGGCAATAATCTACGTATTGATTCCTTGGGTCAAAATAAGCAAAAAAGTTTATTTATACATAGGTTCTAAAGTGCTTCGTTTTCCGTCTGTGTGTCTGTTTGTGATTTTTACATATTTAATCATATCTCACGAACCTCTTAACCTATAAACTTCAAACTTGGTTTATGGATAACCAAAATTAAGAACTATTTTTGTAAGAAGTATCAAATTTCTACTTTGTACCATTTTAAAATTGCGACTGTTTTTTGTTTCTGCATAAAACATCAATTTAACCAAATCAAAATATCTTTATGTTATCCAGCACAAATACAGTGTACAATAAAGTAGCGTAAAAAATAAAATTAATCTTATAATATCTACTACATATCTTACAATGTCTACAACAAATTTATGTCACAAAAAAATCATCAAAAGAGTACAGAGCTTTTTGGATCAGGAACTCTTTCAAAACCCTCTTAAATTTGGCCGTATTTTCAATCTACTTAATTTTTTTAGGCGCATACATTAAAAATTTTAAACCTGCATAGGACGTTTCTTTTGTACAATATTCCAATTTATGTTTTGGTAAAACCTTCTCATATTTATTCCTTGTGTTGTATGAATGAAAATCATGATTGCTCTTAAAATTGGCCACATTATTTTTACAATGCATGACACATTCAAGGATATGTAAAGGCTATAAACAGTTAATATGTTAAGCTCTACAAAATTATGTCTTACAGATTCATCGCATTTAAGATTTAACATTATTCTAATAGTTTTTTTATATGAGAATTTTATTTAAATTTTTGTTTGAAGTACTGCCATATACGCTAATTCCATATGCAATACGAGATTGTACATGAGCATAGAATATAGTATTTAAAACAGATAAACTGCATAGGAAAGACATTTTCTTCAAAGCAAAAAGGCCAGAATGAATTTTCTTTATAATATTTTCTACACGCATGTCCGCTAAGATTCTTATCTACCGTCAAACCAAGAAACTTGGAATAATACATTTGATCTAATTCTTGTTTTTCTGCAAAAATCAAAGGATTCCAGTGTGTTCTATTTTGTCGTGTGAAAAGACATGAAAATGGTTTTTAGTCCAGTCAATCTGTTCCTAAAAAGAGGTGAAAGGGGAAAAAATTAGGAAAAAGCTGAATTCTTCACCATCGACTGCTAGCATATAGACAAGCTTCTTACCAAAAGTCCCCACCCCTTCCCCTCTTGCTTCCCCCCCTACAGCCCCTTGTTGTTCTTAAAGTTTATAAAATGCAGTATTTTGTAAACATGACTATATTTCATTAATCATTTGAAATATCCCTTACATTTTGTTGTTTTCGGATTCCTCATAAAAAGTTCTAAAAATAATGTTATATAGGGTTTTGAGATTAATTTACTCCTTCCTCGTCTATTTTCCAGTTTAATTAGGAAAAAAGCGTTTTCCATTATTTTTAACCTAAAATATTTATATGTCGCTTAATAAAAATGTTCAAATTACCAACATTAGAAAACTGTTTTGTACTAAATATTTTTTCCTGTTTATAAGCTTTAAAATGATATCATACTTGACTTACTTTTCTCACGTAATGCCCTGCTAATACAAGTAAAACATGTTTTACAGCGCCTGCCGCGGCCGCGCGCCACGCCACCGAAGTTTATTCAACCTTGGGTTTTAAGGGGAGGGGAAAATAGGAAAAAGCTGAATTTTTCATCATCAACTACTATCGTATAAACAAGCTTCTAGCCAAAATTCCCCACCCCAACCCCTCTTGCTTCCCCCCTACAGCCCACCCATATTTTCCAAGTCTAATAAATGCAGTATTTTGTTTAACTGTTTATAGCCCAGAGACCATTTGAGATACATCTTATAATTTGTTGTTTTCGGATTCCGCATATAATAATCTAAAAATAATGTCATATAATGTTTTCAGACTAATTTACTCCTTCTACGTCTAGTTTCTTGATTAAATAAAATAGATTCTTTATGAATATATTTGTTCAAAATGAAGGAAAATGCTTTTTTTCCTTCATTTTGAACAAATATATTTATATTTTGCCTAATAGCAAGGCTCAATCACTTCCGTTATAAAACTGTTTTGCACTAAATATTTTCTCCTGTTTATAAGCTTTGAAATAATGTCACAAATCACTTGCTTTTCTCACATAACGTCCTGCTAATACAATACATGTACAACACGTTTTACAGCGCCGCCGCAGCCGCGCGCCACGCCACCGAAATTTATTCAACCTGGGGTTTTAAGGGGAGGGGAAAATAGGAAAAAGCTGATTTTTTCACCATCGCCTTCTACTGTATAGACAAGCTTCTAGCCAAAAGTCCCCACCCCTACCCCCCTTGATTCCCCCCCTACAGCCCCTCATATTTTCCAAGTCTAATAAATGCAATATTTTGCTAAATAAGTCCATGCAGGCAACAAAAAAAATAGAGGGATTTTTTTGGAACACGATTTTTGACTCTGCAGCTTTGTTTGGACTAGTTAGGAGGTTAACATATCAAAAGTACCCGTCCGTAGCCCTTGAGTGGGGGAGGGAGGGTAGTCCCAAGCTACAATTTTCTTGTTTTTCCTAATTATCTTGAAAACTATCAACTTTTAGCATTCCCTATTAAATTTGAAAATTAAAGAAATTTAAATTTCCTGTCAGAAAAGTATACAATATTTCTATTTTGGTCCAACCATTCACAAGGTAAGCACCAATTTTATTAATATTTAAACAAATATCCCTTCCATAAGAAATACATGTAAATTTGTGGGTAACATACGTGCCCAATGGGGCAACGCTTTTTCCACCTACAGGAAAATTAACAGCATCCAGGAAATATTGAAAAATTTCCGTTAATTTGACACCTCAATCATAAAAATTGGTCTAAAGTAAAGGTGTTGACGAGCTCACAAAAAAGGTTATTTTTCAAGGAATCATTACATGTTTGTAATAATTCCTTGAAAAATAACGATTTTTGTGAGCTCACCAACACCAATTTTTTAGACCAATTTTTATGGTTGAGGTGTTAAATTAATTGAAATTTTGTCAATATTTCCTGAATGCTGTTGATTTTCCTGTAGATGAAAAAAGCGTTGCCCCATTGGGCACGTATGTTACCCACAAATTTACATGTATTTCTTATGGAAGGGATATTTTTTTCCAATATTAATAAAATTAGTGCTTACCTTTTAAATAGTTGGACTAAAATAGACATATTATATACTTTTCTGACAGGAAATTTAATTTTCTTTAATTTTCAAATTTAATAAGGAATACTAAAAGATAGTTTTCAAGATATTTAGGAAAAACAAAAATGGTACCTTGAAACTCCCCTCCCTCCCCCCACTCAAGGGCTACGGACGGGGACGTTTGATATGTTTACCTCCTAACTAGTCCAAACAAAGCTGCAAAGTCAAATCAGTGTTCCAAAAAATTACCTCTATCCATTTTCGTTGTCTGGATGGACTGTTTAGCAAAATACTGCATTTATTAGACTTAGAAAATATGGGGGGACTGTAGGGGGGGAATCAAGAGGGGTAGGGGTGGGGACTTTTGGCAAGAAGCTTGTCTATATGGTAATAGTCGATGGTGAAAAATTCAGCTTTTTCCTATTTTATCCTCCTCTTAAAACCCCAGGTTAAATAAACCGGTGACGTAGCGCGCGGCCGCGGCAGGCGCTGTAAAACATGTTTTGCTTGTATTAGCAGGGCATTATGTGAGAAAAGCAAGCCAAATATGACGTCATTTTAAAACGTATACACAGGAAAAAATATTCAATGCATAACGGAAGTAATTGTAGCCTTTTTATGAGTCGAAATATAAATATATTTGGTCCAAAATGAAGGGAAATACTCTTTTTCCAAATTAAACAGGTAAATAGACTTAGAAGGAGTAAATTAATCGTAAAACACCACAAAACATTAATTGTAGATAATTTTATGAGAAATCTGAAAACAACAAAATATAAGAGATATGTTAAACGGTTTCTGAGATATAAGCAGTTTAGCAAAACACTGCAATCAATATACTTGAAAAATATGGGGGGGGGGCTTTAGATGGGGAAGCAAGGGGGTAGGGGTGGGGACTTTTGGCTAGAAGCTTGTCTATATGGTGGTAGTCGATGGGAAAAAATTCAGCCTTTTCCCATTTTTCCCCCTAAAAACCCCAAATTGACTGGACTATTTCTCTACATTAAGAAATAATTGATTTGCAGTAAAATACTGTTGTAAATTTGAGAGTTGAATATGAGCTTCTACCTCTACATCAGTTTCTTTTTTGGATGTTATAATTAAATTGGAGTCATCTGCATATAAAAAAGCTGAATCCTCATATTTCCAAAAGTAACTAAGGATTGAAGCATATCTTTTATATAGCAAATAAACAACAATGGGCCCAAAATGGAGCCTTGTGGGACACCATGTTTTATTACTTGAGTGTTGGATTGAAATTTATAGGACTTATTGTTGTCAGTGTGAGAAATCTTAACATACTGTTTTCTGTCAGATAAATATGAGGCAAACCAGTTAAAATGATTGTTATGAACCCCTAAATTTTGCAGCTTGTTAAGAAGTAGGTTGTGTGATATGCTGTCAAAAGCCTTGGATAAGTCCATGAAAATTCCAATTGTTTTATATTTTTTGTCGATGGATTCAAATAATAATTCTCTAAATTCAATTAGCTGTAGTGGTTGATTTATTTTTTCTAAACCCATAATCAAAAAGTTTGTTTATTTCCAAATGGGTATAAAGCTGATTGTACATTGCTTTTTCAAATATTTTTGAAATTGATGGTAATACTGAAATTGGGCGGTAATTTTGAACTTCTGACCTGCTTCCTTTTTTATGAATTGGAACCACTTTTGTTAGCTTTAATTTTTCTGGAAATAACCCTGTTATAAAAGAAGAAATAATTAAGTGTACCAATGGTTTTTAAGCTGATATTTCACCATTTTAACTACTCGTGTTGGTACTTCATCGTAACCACTTGACCATTTATTTTTTAATGAATCAATAATTTTTACCACCTCATTGTCGTCTATAGGTGAACATTTAAGTTTTGGAATGAGGAGCTGAACATGCTTATTGTAACTTTCCATCTGCAGCTGAGGGAGTTGATTGAGTACCCGATCAACTTCATTTACAAAATAATTATTAAATACTCTACAAGATGGGTCTTCTTCAACTAAGTCATCAACTTCCATTAAGTCATAAAACTTCTTCAACTAAGTCATAAAATAATATTTCCATTAAAACTACTGTAATCCTTTTTGGTTTCACGGTTTACAATATCCCATGTTGTTTTACAAATATTATCAGACTCTTTAATTTTTTTATCAAAATATTTTTTCTTTGTTTCTACTAACTCCTTCTTATACAACTTATTTTTATTTTTAACCTCAAACATGGTTCTTTAGAAAATTTTGTCTGAAATTTGCATGTTTCTATTCGGGAAATTTAAAATTTCTTCATTATTACCTGTCCGATCATTATAATCTTAATATCAGCGTTAATAAAATTAAATTTCGCAGCTTTTTTGTCACTTGTATACCTTTTCTTAAATTTACGGTTTTTAAGATATTTAGCTTTGAAAACAAAAAACAGGCGCCATTTTGAATAGAACAAATTAGAAATTTGATACTTATTACAAAAACAGTTCTTAAAGTGGTTATCCATATACCAAGTTTGAAGTTTATACGTTAAGTGGTTCGTGAGATATGATTAAATATGTTAAAATCACAAACAGACACATAGGCGGAAAACGAAGCTCTTTAGGACCTATGTTTATACATACTTTTTTGCTTATTTTAACCCAAGGAATCACTTCATGAATTATTGCCCCACATTTTTTGAACACCCTGTATACTACAAGTAGTGGCTTGTATGGGCAGAAGCCCCTGAAAATAAAATGTCAATGCTGAATATTTAAAGTAAAGTATTTAATAATCTATGGTATATTTATTAAACATGTGATGCGTAATGTTAAAGATATTTTGACATTTGCTAATATGTTTCAGATTTTTAAGAAAGGACACAACTTCAGTATAGTAAGGGGCTGAATCCCTGGAACGGTGGCGCTATCCGTCGATCTCAAAACAAACCCAGTTCAACTTTGTTTCCAATTAAACATATAAAAATTGTTAAAAATGGGTTTTTTTGTAAATTAAACATAAACATTTACAAAAAATATGTACCAAACCATTGGTCTATGACTCTACATTTCATTTACCTTAATTTTGCATTTTATTTTCTTACACGCTCTGAAAAAAATAAATGTTGGTGTCCCAAGTTACCCGCAAGAGTTGTGTAACTTGGGACATCAATGCATTTCTTTTCATAAATTAACCATGGAAATAGATGGGGTAATTTGGGACATGTAATAATATGCTGAAACACAATAAAAAGGTATTAGTTTATTAAAACGCTTAAAAAGTTTAACAAAACAGCTGGATATCTTAGTCAATGTCCAAAGAAAATCTAAATCTTCCTCTGGACACACTCAGTGGCTGTAAAACAGCTATCACTTGCTTGATACGTATGAACTTCCATCATGTCGTCAACCAGCGAAAAACTGTACACGTTAAAAGTCTTCTCATATCTTCTCAGAAATTTGACAGTTTCTGATTCTGGTTGCAATGATGAAACTTGTCCCAAAAACTTTTTTTCGTGTTGTTTTCGGGTCCCTTCATCATAAATAATGGATACTGCTGCAAATGTCCCAATCGATAACCGTTCAAAGTTATATTTTCTTACTCTAGCTGGGGTTTCTTAGCCCTCATCGTATTTTCTTCTTCAGACTCACTACTTGTGATATTCAAGTCATCCGAATATTCAGCCGTTGAAAAATCTGCATCCGATTCGTCACTGGAAGAGATGTACAAATCTTTTTTCTTTCGTGCATTCTTCTTCATTTTCAATTTAGGTTTTGAGGTTGGATTTTGAGATGTTGAGGTTGAAGGTTGAGGCAATATTTCCTCAGGAAGCATACTGTCGACAATACTAGCTCCGGCAGGTAAGTACAACTTTTCTTTCTTTGTCTTAAAGGTTCAGTTTCCTTTTTCCTACTCTTCCAGGAATGACTAAAAAGAAGCAACCCATTCTTGGCTATCTGCTGTGTCATTCCCATCACTTTCTTCTCTCTTCTTAGGAAGACGCTTAAGTACTTGTTGCCGGTCTAATGGATAGATGCCTGATCCTTTAAATCCTGATTCCCCCATGAAAATTTTAAATCAGGTCTGATCAGATCTGTACAGGAATATATCAGATCTGATCATAAACCAGTCAGGTCTGACCAGGTCTGATGTGACATAATCAGGCCTCATCAGGTCTGACTATGATCCTGAATCCAATCAGGTCTGCTATGTTAATTCCTGAATCTGATCAGATCTGATCAAGACCGATCAGATATAATCAGATCTCATCAGGTCCGATCAAGTTTGATCCTGAATTAGGGTTGCCATATGGTAGTATGAGAAAATGAGGAGATTTTAGTGTGCGACCGCCAACCGGGGGGTCTGGGGGGTATGGAATACCCCCCAGTAAGACGGGGAAAATTTTTGAAAATAGACATTACAAAACCCTATTTTTATAGCATCTAAGTCATAAAAATCTGTCGTAGGATTGTTTAGTTTGCTACCAAGATTTTTACTTTTTTCAAGCTAAGGAGGAGTAAAATGCAAGTTATAGTTTTTTTAATAATAATAATATTTAATACATACAATAATACTAAATAGTAATAATACATTTTAAAATAGTTTTAAAATAATACTTAAAACAAAAAACTAATTTAATAAAAACAAAACCTTTAAATAAGTACTTATACTTCCTATTATATAACAATACATTTAAAAATTATTAGTTTAAAAAAAAGTTACTTAAAACAAAACAAAAACAACTAATTTAATGAAAACAAAACCTTACTTCACTTCAAAATTAAAGACAATCATCAAGAAGTCTTAGTGTTAAGTTCTCAGTGTTAAGGTACCTAACTTACATACTGTCATCACTGTCTGAAAAGTCACACTCACTTATGGAGATCGAACTAGTGCTAGGGCCAGGGGTCGATGGGTCAAACCAACTGTATTTTTTTGTGGAACCAATCTGTTTCAGTAACTCCTTATTTGCTAAAATATGTTTGTAGAAATCTTGGCAAGTGTATGACTTAAAATTATACTTTACACATAAGATGCCTTTGATCGATTCTACTGTCAGTCTATTCCTTTCTTTTGTCCACTGAGCAGACATAAGAGAAAACACTCTTTCTACGGATGCATTATGGCTGGGGATACAATAAAAGTATTCAACTATTTTCAATAGTTCAGAATAGCATGATTTATCTGGTAGACTACTAAAGTACTTTACCCAGATGTAATTTGATAATTTTAGCCTTCTTTTTTCTGTACGTCTTACCTTTTTGGGTTTATCTTTATTTTTTTCCTCTTCCTCATATGCTTTGACTTCATCCAGATGCTTTCTCAAGAACTTTACAAAATTACAAAATTGGTCATGACATAAACTGTCATTAACTTTGAAAGGTGCATTTTCATTTACAAACAAAATTGATTCTTCTACCTGGTCCCAAGTAGGAATACTATCCAGTTTCATCCATTTAAAAACACTAAATTCCTGGTATTGGGAAAGCCACTTACTTAGGTACAAAATTGAGCCCTCGTAAACCTTAGAAAATTCAGAGACTACCTCTCTACATTTACTGCCAAGACCATCATTTTCCATTTTTTTCAACATACTTTTTGCAGTGAAAGGCACAAAACTGTTAGTTTTTCTGTCATTTAAGATATCAAGGATTTCATCTAAAATTGCAATTGTTTCAGCCAAACTGTTCTTTTCTTTTTCCAAAGAAATAGTTCTTTCGTGAAATACGTACATCAAGGATTGCACAAAAAACAATCTTATTTCATTAAAATCGTCATCAAAAAAGTTTTTTATGATGACTGGTACAGTTTCTTGAGATTGGAAATAAGACTTGAGGGCTGGATACATTTGCAGAACTCTGTTTACACAAGGAAACAGAGACAGCCATCTGGTTTTGGAATGATAGAGTAATTGCCTATATTCGACCTCCACAAAATCACAAAAGCTTTTCAACTCTTCAGTGCGAACAGTATAAATTGAAAAGTAATTGAAAATTTTCAAAATAATTGACTCAACATCAATTAAAAGTCCTTTATCCAAACCATTTTGGATACAGTTATGAAGGACATGAGCAGGGCATCCGGCTCCTAGCAACTTTGGGTTGAGATCATTTTTCAGGAAGGTAAATACGTTGGTCCCTTTACACCTGTTAATACCCCCAAAGTTAGTGTTTGTGTTGTCACCAGCAAAAGCAACACACTTGTCTTGAATTTTGAGCTTTTTCAATGTTTCAATTATGTAGCCTGATATTGTTTGTGCAGTCTCGTCAGGAGTGGATTTGACCTCAATTAATTTGGTAGTAAGACCGTCTTTGACAGGATCAAAATACTGAATTAAAATGGGAAATATTTTGACTGCCCCATGATTGCTGCCATCTGTGGCAAGCCCAAAACAGGAGATGCCATTTAAAACATCTACAGTTAGATCAATTGAATGAGGAGAAATTACAGAATTTATCAAAGCTTCAGCTTTTGTTTTAGCACAGGTTACTTCTTTTGCAATTTTAGAATCAGGGAATAATGTTTTTTGTAACTTACTGGAGCAGTTTAAGGAATTGTACGAATGGTGATGATTGACGGAGTGAAACGCCAAGGTAGCTTCTGCAGCACGCACTTTTTCTTCATGTTGAGTGTCCTTCGGCTTGAAAAATGACTGTATATTTTGTGTAGATCCAACTGATTTCAAACTGGTTTTGTGTTTGTTGGTGTTAATATGATATTCCAAATCCAGTGCTCCTGTGAAACAAACAGACTTCTTAGTGACATTGTAATAATTCACTTTTACAGTAGCCTACGGTACATCCGAAATTGAATCTTTTTACTAAATGCAAGAAATTATGCCTTGATTGCCTTAAGGTTAGGTTAATTTAGGTTGCATTGAGATTTATCTGGTTGGTATTAGTTGTAATTATCGGTTTGTAGATTCAAAGATAGGATAGGATAAGATTGGTGAGGTCAAAAAGTGACTCTAAAACCCTAACCTAACAATACCTAACCAATTTCAATCTATTATTACCTTACCAGGCTCATATTAAGTTAACATAACCAAACACACAACCTGGCCTAACCAACCTAATATATTATACAATAATTTTTTACCTAATCTGATCTAACATTGTAGGTATCTAACTACATCAGCTCAGCCTAACCTTTTTTAAACAAACATTGTAGCCTACTATAAACAACCTACACATAGGGCCTAACCTAAAATACGATATTTTATGTAATTGATTAAATTTACAAGGATCTATTAAGAAATCTTGAATTTCTTACCTTTGTGAGAAATTGAAATGTATGTTCCAGCAGGACAAACTTTACACTCAGCTTCTGTGTCGCTCCTTCCTTTCCTAAAACTTGGAAACCTTTCCTGGAGTACTTCATTGAAAGTACAGCTATATTTTTTACGTTTAACTTTTTCTTTGTCCTCCATTTAAGCAATTGTAGCATGTAACAAATGAATTTGGTCAACAATAATAGAAAAACTAATCAACCCAACTCTCACGTCCCATACAAAGCACCGGTTACGGTTACCGGTTACTGGGCGAGGTTATGTTTACCCTGACTGATCTGATATCAGTCAGCCGCTCACCGTTCGCCGTTCCGTTTGTTCCTTCTCCTTCGGTCCGGGTCCGCTGGTTCGCGGTCTCATTCGGATTACTTCGGCAATTGTCGCCTGTCGCCAATCTCCGTAGTTTGTTGTTATTGTAAGCGCTCTAATGACAGGGAGCACATCGAGAAACGAAATTTCCCATCAATAAAATGCAAACAAAGCCTTCCTTAGAGTTAAAAAAATTACATGGCGTTAAAGCTGCGAATGTCAATATTTATCTGTTCAGAAATACAATTTTAACTTGATATTAATTTTTAAAGAATTTCTGTAGTAAAGCCCAAAAAGAGGAGATTTTACGTTTCGGGTTGAAATCCCCCGGTGGTGAAATTTGACTCTTAAAATCCGGTAATCTCCGGGGAAATCCGGAGATATGGCAACCCTATCCTGAATCCAATCAGATCTGATGTGTTAATTCCTGAACACGATCAGATCTGACCATGTCTGATCTGATATAATCAGACCTAATCAGGTCTAATCCTCAACCCAATCAGGTCTGATGCATTTAATCCTGAACCCAATCAGGTCTGATCCCAACTAATGAAGTCTGATCAGGGCTGATTTCAACATGATCAGGACGGATCAGGCTTGGTCATTAATAACATATTATGATCTGACATAATCCCGACACATTAAGATATGCGAACTAATAAGTATTTTAAGTCATGTCTTAATATTCATATATATATATATATATATATATATATATATATATAGAAGAAAACAGCTTCAAAGCTTTATGTTTTCATACACGAGGTAATTTTCTTAGAATATTTTCATTCAATAATTAATTTATAAGAAGACACTATTTACGATATGACCATTCCCAAGAAACATAAAATATTGACTGATTTAACTAGGCAACCTTGAAATACACATGTTGGTGTATTCAAGTTAAATTTATAGGGGGCCTTCCATAAATTACGCCATCTGACAATAGGGAGGAGGGGTCTAGAATGGAAATGACGATAGGATGATGTGCACGGGGGTTGTGGACGCTGGGATAACGTCATTTTTCAAATTTTGTTTTAATACTAATTCAGATAGGAAAATAATTGTAAACATTCTACGTTCATTCATTAATCCAGAGAAAAGCAGCGTGAACACTACTAGCCAAAAATTAGTATAAAACTTAATTTATTTGATGGTTTTAGCAACCAAAATATTTTTTAATTTCATGTGACTCAGTGCTGACACAAGGCCCCACTGAAAAAACTTGGTACGGCCTTGGCTGACACTATGTAACAATGACTTGGCCAATTATATGTAAACACATGTCTAACTGCAATAAAGATATTTAAATTCAAATAGAAGAACCCTTTGGTTGGGCTTTCTCAAAACTGCCATAATTTTAGGAATTTTTACCCTATGACGTCACTTTTCAATGGTTGGGGGGGGGCAGTACAATTCTTAATAGGGGTAGTGTTTATTTTTATTTTTCCAATATTACAATTACAATATTTTTAAATAATAGGTGTTTATAGAAAGAAGCAAATAATAATGTTTAATATGATTATCTACGATAATATTTTAGTTAATACTCTTTGTATCCTTTGTATCAAGTGACGAAGAAGAAGAAGTGACGCAATCGGAAACGGCGGCAACGGATGACAAATGACAATAACATTGGCTTGTGCTTTTGCTATATAAAACTGTGGTAGTAATTCAATTTTTATTTAACAAAATTTAAATTTATTTATTGCATTATGAGTTCATTGGCTGGGAAACACTACATAGTGGAATTCGATGACGACAACTCAGTCGATGTTGTCAAAGAAGAGAGCGACACCGACACCATCGTGGAAAAAGGAAAATGTGTGATTATGAACTATTATAAAACTGTGGTAGTAATTTATTCGATTTTTATTTAACAAAATTTAAATTTATTTATTGCATTATGAGTTCATTGGCTGGGAAACACTACATAGTGGAATTCGATGACGAAAACTCAGTCGATGTTGTCAAAGAAGAGAGCGACACCGACACCATCGTGGAAAAAGGCAGATATGTGATTATGAAGCCGCGGTATTATACCTGGTACCTGGTAAGCTGATATGATATTTGTTTCTTATATTGACTTGAGTATCTATTGAATCTATTAATTAACCAATTAACTTAGGCCTAAACTTAGGTTAGGTTATTCAACATGCAATTCATAGGCCTAATTTTGGTACTTTCCCGTATTTCAGTTCCAATTTAAGTTAAGTGCCCATCTTAAAACTGAACAACACAGTGAAATCTCATATAATAAAAAATCCATTTCAGACCTTTACATATTTTTCAAAATCAAAACTTGGTATCTTCCTATTTGTCATGTCTTGTTATATTAAGTTAATTCTAAGCATAGCTTACTTAGTTTCTCAAAGTTAGAACTATTGTGGATTAAAAATACCCCCGTCGCAGCAGACCTGCGAACTCAGCGAATTTCCATAGGATTTATTTTGTATGTGTGAGCATTCAACTTGTTTGAAGGAAAGTATTATTTGAATACGTTAAGTAAATGATATACTAACAACGCATATTTAATCATTCATGAGCTTAAACATGAGGAAAATTAACAAAGAGACCATATTGGTTTTCATTAGTAACACATACACTTTTGTATTTTATATAATTCTTAGTCTTTTAATTTTTAATAACTGTAATCTTGTTAGCTATAGAATATAAATGTAAACAAACATATAACCAATGAACTCAAAACTCTCAAAACAAACAAATAATTTAATCTCATGAAAAAATTAAATTCAGTCATATGGTCAGTTTTATAGTAATTAAAACATCCCTGTTGCAACAGACCTACATCTCCAGCCAATTTCAATAAAACATATTATCAATTCTCATAATTGTAAACATATCATATATTATGCTACATTTTCAGGCAGTTTAGACAAAGACATCCCCCCCTCCAAATGTTCTTACTTTCTTTATTAAATTTAAAAATAATTTGTATTTTTTGATATAGTATATATTTTCTGCAAAATCTTGATCAATGAACTCTATTCAAAATAAACACAAATAAAATATTCAACACCTGCAAATTTAATCATATGTTCAGAATTGTATTTTTTTAAAACAATCTCAAATCAGGGTGACTATTCTTTTTGGAGAGAAAAATTAAAAACAAAATATTGGACAACGTACTGTGTTTAGCACATCCAATATCATCCAATATCTAAGCAACGGACTGACGTAGAATAATAATTCAAAATGCTAAATTGTTTGTTTTTTTAAGCTGAATTCAATTTTGACAATTAAGTTTAAAAATAATCAGTAAAAAGGTGTCAAATCTTGAAAATAAATTTTATTTTGTGAAAAAACTTCTTAGAGTAAATCGATCTTGCTGGTTTTCGAAGTTTTCGAACTCGAAGTCATGAATGACGTGTTGCACGTTTGTTCCAAATTTCATCAAGATCGGACCTTTTTTACAAAAGTTATCGCGCCTACGGACAGGTATATATATATATATATGAAAATGAACGAACGGTGTTTTTGGGGTCTAGGGACCTCAAAATGAAAAAATAACATGGTCCCGGGCTTAAGTCTCACCATGCCGCCTACGGTAATAGCTACTTCCCTAAAGGGGAAATTCGCTAAAAAGTAAACCTAACCAAACATAAAGACATTTATAAAACTAGATCGTAAATAACTGATATTGAATTAGGGGCGAAACTTTGATATCCGACTCTATCGTATTTATCGATGTTTACGTAATCAATTTATGGAAGTTATGACTATTCTACAAGTACCGTGTAACCAAATACAATATTTATCAGGTGATCTAACAACAAAACACATTTCAACATCTAACATCACTATAAAGAAACCTGTACTATTCTAACTATATGAATAAAACTTAATATATACTATTTAATTTTAACATATCATAACTCAACTATCTTTAACTTACTTATGGGCTACTCAAAACTTATTCCACATTGTTCGCCGTCTCGCACTTGGTTGATTCATTGTCAGTCGTTGTCAGTGTCGTGTGTTGTGTTGTCTGCCCTGGTCTGCTGAAGTTTGTCATTTTAATATTGGTTTTGGTTAAGTTTTAGTTTTATGGTAAAGTCTTGTTTAGGCCTATTTGAATGTACAAATAAGTGTTCAGTTATTATTGTTATCATGATTAGAAATACGTACGAATCAGCTGTGTGAATTTTTGCAGCCAGTCATCTATATTTTTACTCCTACTAATATTCTTACTTTTGGTGTGTTTTTCCTGTTTTATTTAACTTAATTGTATTGTTTTGGCAATTTAAATCCTCTTTATTTTACCTGGAGTTCCATATCTTTTTTAAACTAGTTTCATCATTGTAAAATGTGTTAAAACTTCATCGTTCAAACATAAACATAACCCTCGCGTGATACGTGAAATGTTGTCTCTCAAACGTAATAGTAAGGAACTATCACCTGATGATACCACGCTACCCAACCATTGTGAAGATGGAGATGACTTTGAAACTCCTACAAGGAAGAAAATAGCGCCTTGTCGCATTGTTCAACCAAAGAGATATGTTCTAGACGTTGATCAACTTTGTCAACAGAATACATATCGGCCCCTAGTTGAACACAACTATGCGTCAACCTCGGCGGCCAGTGTTGCAACCGACAACAATGAGATGGATGAGTGTATTCCTACTGTTACTAAGAAAGAGAAACTTCCCCCAATATTTCTCCACGACGTGAATAATCATCAGGAAATAATCAAAGACATTCAGCAAAATGTTAAAAGCGAGTTTACGACGGAGTTAAAAGGGCGCTCCTTGAAAGTAAATCTAAAAAGTATCGATGACTTCAGAAGCCTGACTGCTTTTTATGATCAATTGAATGTCAAATACCACACTTTTCAAACCAGACATGACAAGAAACTTGAAGTAATAATTAGGAATGTTCCCTGCTCACTTTCTGAAGAAGAAATAAGAACGGAACTTACGTCAAGCGGTTTTCCGGTCCACAGCGTTGTTCGGCTACTGGGCAAGGCTAAAAACCCTATCCCTCTTTGCGCAGTTTCCCTGGAAAATAACGAAAAGGCCACTGAAATCTTCTCACTGGACAAACTTTGCTACGCTATAGTGAGTGTAGAACATAAAAGAAAATCCCGTGAAATTCCTCAGTGTACCCGTTGTCAACGATATGGGCACACGAAGAACTTTTGTAAACTTGATCCTAGATGCGTCAAATGTGCAGCGCAGCATCACTTTTCAGAATGTCCCAACAAAAAGACCGACAAACCGACTTGTGTAAATTGTGGGGAATCCCACACAGCCAACTACAGAGGCTGTAAGTTCTATCAAGAATTAAAGGAAAATGTGGCAAAGAAACCCTATCCTCGCATTAAATCAAGAAATTCCCCTGACGGTGCTGCCAATTTGGAAGGGCCACGACGTGTGACAGAGAAACCTATCAATTCCCCTGAAATTCGCGTTAAATCTCGCCCAGGTGATTCAAATCTCAGATCTTACGCTCAAGCAGTTAGTAATTGTCAGCCCACACAAAATACCAACAATGTCGAGAATACACCTGCAGCGATCAACGAAAATCTCCCTCAAGATGATGATCCATCAATGCTAAATTTGGAAAAGGTTATATTGGATCTGGTAAAATCACTTATGCCTACTATTAAAACATTGTTGACCGGTGTTATCAAATCTTTAATCCAAAATGGCTCCTTTTAATCAAATTGCTCTTGAAAATTTAAAACTTCTTAATTGGAATGCAAATGGATTGAAAAACCAAAAATCCTTATTTTCTGCATTTTTAGTACGTCATGACATTGACATTGCGTGTGTCACTGAGACCCATCTGGTAAATAATCAAAAATTCAAAGTCAGTGGATTTGAGATACAGGGAGGACAGAGCTGCTCCTGTTGCCTCTGGAGGTGTTGCAATTTTTGTAAAAAGGAACATTAATCACCATGCAATATTTCTTCCTTTACTTGTTTCGATTGAAGCCGTTGGAATCAAGTTAAATTTACAAACCGGTAACTCGGTACATATTATTTCTGCGTATAAGTCACCTAACAGACGTTTGCACCTTCAAGACCTTCCAAATTTATTTGAAGACAATACGTCGACTTTAGTCTTGGGTGATTTGAATTGTAAGCATCCTTTTTGGGGTTGTCGAGTAAGTAACCCAAATGGAGTTCGCCTTTTACATACTGTCAACGAAATTGGTGTGATGGTTTCAGCTCCTTCTGAGCCTACACATTATCCTTGGCAAAACATTTTCCACCCCGATATACTTGATATTACACTCCACAAAAACGTCACTGCCCCTATTCTACAGGAAGTGTTGAGTGAACTTGATTCGGATCACCTTCCTGTAATCGTCAATTTCTTTGTGCAGCCTGCACTGTCTCCTAATCTACCTAAACTTATTAACGGTAGAATTGACTGGGATACTTTCAGTTCTGAACTTAATAGCCGTCTAAAGGCACCAACTGACTTGTATTCAGAAGACGGCATTGAAGGTGCCGTGAAAAATTTTACAGAGTGTCTACAAGTATCGGCAAGGAATGCCATTGTTGAGACATTTCCACCAAAGACGAATAACTTTCTTCACCCTCCATTGCGAATCTTGCGGCTGATTAAACAAAAAAATATAGTTCGACGGCAGTGGCAGAGATATAGGCAGCCAAGGCTGAAGAGACAATTAAACGAACTGTGTCGTACAGTCAAACATGAACTTGATTTGTTTAGGATAAATTCTTACAAAACCTACCTGTCCGACATAAATCCCGGAGATTCTAATATGTGGCAGGCAACTAAACGGTTATTGCGCTCACCAACAATCATTCCACCCCTAAAACATAATGACTTAGTTTTTGAGAGTGACTTGGATAAAAGTAACACATTCGCTGATCATTTTGAAAACGCATTCCATCCGAACGAAGTGTTTGATGAAGCAAGTGACCGAGAAGTATACGAATTCTTAAATGCAACGGCCAGTGGCGTTGAACAGCCTGTGAAATACACATCTCCGTCGGAAATAAGACACCTCATTAACAAACTACCAAACAGAAAATCTCCTGGCTATGATTTGATTCCAAATTTAGTTTTAAAAAATTTAACTCGCAAAGCTGTATCTATTCTCACGTCAATTTTTAATGCTTGCATCTCCTTAAATTACTTCCCGAATGCATGGAAGCATGCTGTAATTATTGTCATTCACAAACCTAACAAACCTAAGCATTCTCCTAGTAGTTACAGGCCAATAAGTCTCCTTTCGTCACTTTCTAAATTACTTGAAAAAGTTATTCAAAAGAGGTTGATAAAATATCTGGACGAGTCTCAAGTCATACCTCCTCATCAATTCGGTTTTAGACCTAAACATTCGACGTCTCATCAAGTTTTAAGAATCAGTGAAACAATCAATCGCGGGTTTGAAAATAAACTTCACTCTACAGCCGCATTCCTAGATGTAGCACAGGCTTTTGACAAAGTTTGGCATGAGGGCCTTGTATACAAGATGCATCAATTTGGATTTCCCTTGTACTTACGGAATATTGTACAATCTTTTTTAACTGACAGGACCTTTTCCGTCAGACTCAACGCAACTCTTTCCAATGTTCGCCCAATAAGAGCTGGTGTGCCTCAGGGCTCAATTTTAGGGCCCCTTCTGTTCAACGTCTTTATGGCCGATATACCCGTCCTTCCCCAAGCTACTCTTGCTCTCTATGCTGATGATACTGCCATTATCACCCAACACCATGACATCGATCAGGCTGTAAACTCATTACAGGAAAGTGTTACGACTTTGAGTAACTGGTTCAAAACTTGGAGACTGTCACTTAATGCATCAAAGTGTGAAACAAAAGTGTTCTCTCTTAGGAAATACGATGTGCCCCCGGAGATTCTGATCGAAGATACAATTGTTTCGTGGAACCCTGATGATCAAGGTGTAAAATATTTGGGCATATATTTAGATAAAAAACTAACTTGGAACTTGCATGTAAATTCAAAATTAACACAGGCATATGCTCGCTTGGCCATATTGTTTCCATTAATAAATCGTAAATCAACATTAAAACCTGAATGTACCCTTTTGATTTACAAAACAATTCTTCGTCCTTTAATTATGTATGCTTGTCCAGTTTGGGGCATGTGCCTATCCCCCACTAAACTTAATAAAATTCAAATTTTCCAAAATAAAGTTTTAAGAATAGCTACAAACAGCACTTGGTACATTCGAAATGCGCAAATACACCGTGAATTAGGCCTTCGTTCTATTAAAAACTTTGTAACAGTGACTACAAGAAAATTTCTTTCAAATTTGCACCTCGTCCCTGGAGCAGTGGCATTTAACATCGGGAAACCAACCCTCAACCGTAGATTGAAACCACGAATCCCTCAAGATTTTGGCGACATGTTGGAAGAATTCAATTGAATTATTTCTGCAAATCTATTTTTTGTCTTTCCTTATTGTTAACTATTTTTATTTAATTTTGTTCATGGGTGTCTCTGAATAGAGCGAACCCGATAATGTTATGGCTGTACTGTTATCCTTTCTGTGCATAATATTTTGTATATTGACCCAGAAATAAAACCATGATAAAAAAAAAAAAGAAATACGTACTTAACCTACATTGATGATCAAATAATTTACCATTAGGCCTACTAATATATCATGTGAGATCATTTACAATCAATTGTTCCTATGATTAGAATTGATTTCTTCACTATCAGCATTCGATGGTGAAGAACGATCGTAAACATTGATAAATACGATGAAGTCGGATATAAAAGTTTCGCTGAATTAGGCCTAACTACGACATTTGTATGAATGTAAATATCGTTTCCTATTATAATACTTTCGATATGTTGTTGTAAGTTCGATATTTTCATTCAATAGTATCGTAGACCGCTTAAGTGCAGCCCTGTGATGGGAATTAGTGGTACTGGGAGGGGAAAATCAAGTGTCTATTGTAAATGTGTGTGGTTGCACTTTCTTATGCGGCACACCCCCAATGACAGTATTCTATTGTTATTGTATTATCCTATTACGGTATATCCATCTTGGGGACAGAGTGGGATTTCGGGGTAAGTTATTGGGTGGGGAAACTTAAGAGTCTGAATTACTTAAATGTGCGTTATAAAAATGTCCAAGGTGACTAGGAATGCTGGTTTTCATGCCTATGGCGCGACTAAATTGGAAACCCCCAAGAAAGTTGGGGGTTCCCACGCCCTGATCACGGCTGTTGCCTTAAAACTCGTAATCGGTAGTTAGTTCCCTTCCTGAAAACACCCGATTCCCCCCGAGCCTCCAATTTAGTATTGGTTATCGGGGTTGCGCCGCATTAGGAAGTTGCTTATAGCCAGAAAAATTGCCACAAACAAGAGGAGCAACAGTGGTGATAAATGATTATACGGTATGGTGCTCACGTAATGCCGTCTGTATAGATCATACGATTGCGATATATCAATGATCTTAATCGATGTTTTCATCCCACCGGATGTAAAGCTAAACCATCGATAGGCTATATCAATCTCTGAACAATTTTATAGTAATGATAACTTGTTGCTGCCGATGTCATCCGGTTTTGATAAATATTGTGGCCAGTACCTTAACCGAAATATATTAGCCTACCTTTTTTAAAATCTTATGTCGGCGAATAGCAACGCCAGTTGTTACTACAGCCTGTAAACTGCAGGTTTTTTACTTTCTCCCCCCTGTACAATGTATATGGAGAAAGTATTGTTTCCGTCAAAATTTTCGAATTTGAGTTGTTAGTGGATATATTCGTTTTAGTGCTCCCTGAATCCAAAAAAGTGGTTTTTGGCGTGGTGTGTGTGTGTGTGTGTGTGTGTGTGTGTGTGTGTGTGTGTGTGTGTGTGTGTGTGTGTGTATACAAAGCTAGAGACGACACCAGTGGACCGATTTTCATGAAATTTGGCATATAGCTATAAAGCCGTGGTATCTCCAGGCGTGTTTTTCATTTTTTGAATTTTTGATTTTTAAGGGTATTTACCCCATAAAAACCCATAGAAAATGACAAAAATCTCAATTTCTCAAAAACGGCTCTAACGATTTTGGTAAAAATTCCATTTTTTTTAGTGCTTAGGATGACAAACAAAATGACACCATCCGCATGTCTGTAAAAATTTAGGTTCAGAAGTTATTGGGGTTTAAGTGTTAAAAAATTCATATTTTTCAAATTTCACAAAAATTGTAACTTTTAAAGAAAATATACTTGCAACCATTAAATTTGGCTTGAAAAACTAAACAATCTAGTATCGTGAATCATTATTCTGCGTCAACTGGTTGCAAAGATAATTGATATTTTAGTTTGGCGTGAACACATTACGTTGTCCAATGTTATTCTTATGGCAAATTAATATTCAAAAACCGATATATCCGTTATTTACTAACCGATTTTGACAAAATTTGGTATATATTTGTGTGATAATTAATTGATAATTTGTCTTATTTCACTATATGTTTTCTGGTTTTAAATGACTTGAAAGTATGTGTCAGTTTCCTGATACCGTTTATTTCTGTAATGGAAACCCCCAGTGTGGCCAACCCCTGTATATTAACTTTTTTTCATTTAATTGTTTCGCTAGGTGTCTACTGAAGTGCAACTGTTTATTGTTATGCTAACCTTACCTAACTTGACCAAATTGCCTGTTATAGAAAATAACGAAGATGCTGAGCTTTATTGGCCACTTTTCTCTGCGCCAGAAACAAATAATTCTGGGGAAAGCCTTGGCAGAGGTAAAAGGTTAAAAAAAAAAATCCTTTGAAAGTGATGAAGAGGATGGAGTGAACTCCGAGATTGAAAAAAAGCAAAGCAACCAGGATCAACATGGTAAGTTTGCCATGTTTAATCGTCAAGTTGCAGTTCTTATTGAAGTATTAAGCTGTCATCGTGTGTTAGGCCTGTTTAAGATGTGTCAGAGGTATGAAAATCAGGCTATTTTGGCAACGTAATAAAAAAATTGAACTACTTAAAGAATTAATGTATATAGGTTATCATTTATTTACAATGCCCATCAAAAATAAATTCCTTATCTATCTATCTTCTGTATTATTATATAGAAGATTCAACTTTCAAAACCATGGGGACCAAAGGAACAATAATTCAATAGGCTATACTTAATTGTTTTTTAAATGTATTGAAGCGTGTGAATTATAATTTTATGTGTAAAACTGGTTTTTGAATGAGAATTTTTTTATAAAATGGCTGATAAGCTAATTTCACGGCTAAATGGCTGATTTGGTACCAAACCTAATAACATTTTGAGATGGTGAGGCAAAATGACTGTGTTGATTTGTCATTTAATATCCCTTTAAAAATATCTTCAACATCCTTTTTTCAGATGCAGCAAAAATATTAGCCACTAAACACAACCTTCAAGTCATTAATCAACAAGAAAATACAAAAAACTTGGGAACAAAGCTCTACGAGATACACAAACAAAAATAAACATAGCTTATTTGAGTTTTTATTGTTAAAAACAGTAAGAATTTTGGTTAAAAAGTGCAGGTCTTATGTAAAAATTCTTACAATTGTTTTTAACTTACGCGGTCAACCGCGAGACAGTGCGGGCAACAGCGAGAGCGAATGACATACACTGTACCCGTTCCCTCTCTTTCGTTCTCTGCTATTAAGTTTAAAAGTTACATGTCAATGCAACTGATGCAAATCATTTCCTAACCTACGGTTTAGGAAATGAATCATCACCTGGTTTATACGGTGACAAGTTCTGATGTCAGTAGCCAGTCAAAACAATGGATCCTGTTCTTCACTACAAAGAATCCTTTGTTTTTACTGGCTACTCACAACTGTACTTGTCATGTGTGTAAACCAGGCCTTTTTTTACATAAATTAATATCAAATTTTAATGTTAACACAGTGCTAGCAAGTTTTCAAGGAAGAGAGAGGGCATGAATACTGGTACAGTGTATGTTCCTCTCTCTTGCTCTTCCTCGCGATCAAAATAGTTTGCCAGTGCCAAGTGCCCTTGCAATCGACCACACACGATTAAAGAGATTTTTTCGCATAGGACCTATGCTTCTTAACAAATGTGAATTGATCGTTATAAGATGTCCCAATAAGGTTAAAAAAAGTATTATAATTAATTAATACAATAATGTATTATAGAAACATTTTAATTTATTATATGTTTTATTTTTATTATAATGTTTTTGATATATTTTGTTAAAAATACCAAATAACTATATATACCGCTTGGTTTGATGGGTTTTTGGAAGTGGTGCATTTCAGGTCCTTTGGTGTTGTTCATATCATATTTTAATATAATTTAAAAAATAGTTTTGCCCATTTTAAAGTTTTTTTCTGTTGCTTTTCATCATTTTTGTGTGTATTCATTGTTATAAGGATGTCCCAGAAAGATTACCGTAACTGAGTTGCTGTTAATAACTTTACTTACAACTGAGTTGAGGTTATACTTTTAACAACTTAGTTTTTAACGTAATGTTTAAAAGTATTGCAGTAATATACAATAAACATTATAATTTACTTTATGATGGTATAGTTTATATTATAATGCACTATTAACAGAATGTATTTGATATATATTGTCGTTTATTGTAAAATGTAATTAAACATTGTTGTTATTTCTTATGCTAATATAATTACAAAATATTTTTCTCAGTTTTGAAAAGTGTTAATTTTTTATTACCTATCCAAATAGAATCAGCAGTTCTGTAAAAAAACTGTAAACTATTTAATACATTAAAAAATAATACATTTTCTGAACAGTTCTGATTAGGAATGCTGTCAGATCTGATCAGAAATACAAATCAGGAATTGGTGCATTTTCTGATCAGATCTGATCAGAAATACACATCAGGACTGATCAGGAAATGGTGCATTTTGTGATCAGTTCTGATCAGAAATATACATCAGAACTGATCAGGAATCGGTGCATTTTCTGATAAGATCTGATCAGAAATGTACATCAGAACTGATCAGGAATTGGTGCATTTTCTGATCAGATCTGATCAGAAATACACATCAGAACTGATCAGAAATACAAATCAAAACTTATCAGAAAATGCACCAATTCCTGATCAGGAATGATCAGTTCTGATGGTATTTCTGATCAGGTCTGATGTTTTTTCGTCAGATCTGAAGGAAAATTTTCATGGGGGATTTCAAGTTCTGTGTTGTTTTTTTCTATTCTGTGAGATTCAAGACATCGGTTTAGTAGTCGTGGAAATCTGTCCTTTGTTACACAGCCTCTGTTTTTAGATTTCCAATCATCGAGCACTTCCCTCCATGCAATCTTTAATGGTTTAAAAAAAGCAACATCAAGAGGTTGGCATATACCTGTGCTATTTGGTGGCAACAACACAAACCTAATGTCATTTTCCATACATTCCTCTACAACTTAAGGCGAAATATGACTTGTTAGGTTATTACCAATAAGAACTTTGGTTTAATCAGGGAACTTCTTGCAATAAGGCAAAATGATATTTTTGAAATAGTCTTTAAAAACGATCATATTAAACCAACCACTCTTACTACGGTTGTACCCACAACCTTTTGGACCTCCCTCACACCAAGTTGTGTACAAATTTTCCGCCTTATAAACCACATAAGGCGGAAGAAGAGTTCCATCAGCAGTACCAGTAAACATTACTGAAGTACTTGACTTTGAAGAATCTACTATCCTTTCCGGATGCCTACAACCTCGCCTGACAATGACACTTTTTCTCCCAGGGTCGTCGGTAATATTTGTTTCATCATAATTGATAATCAAATGTGGCTTGATACCCTTCAGAGTTTCTCCAATTTCGTCAAAGTACATATTAAGAGTTTCTGAGTCAACTTTAGCTCTTGATCGTTTTACATTCTGACACAGTTTTTTTTTGTCAACTTATCGTTGTGTCTATCCACAAAAGAACGAACCCAGTCCCTGCCAGCAAATTCTTTTTAAATCGTTTTTTACTGATCCCTTTTCTGTCGAGGTAAGATTTAACAATCAGTCGATATCAAAGTAAGTCAAAGGGAATCCCCAATCTCCAACTAAGGCAATGCACTGGGCTACAATCAGTTCACTTGCATCATCAAAAACAAAAGGTCGCCCAATTTTTCCAGTGTTTTGGTCCAAAACGTGTCTATTAAGTGTTGACTTCGACACACCATATTTTTCTGCTGCTTTCCTCATGCTTAATTTTTGTTTTTTACCGCATCAATGGCCTTTTCTAGCGATTCTTTGTCATAATCATTGCATTTCTTTATTTTTTTTATTGTGCTGAGTTTTCCCTATCATCTGAAACACAAAAAGAAAAAATGCTGTAATTATACATTCACATATATATATATATATATATATATATATATATATATATTTATATATATATATGTGGTCTAACTTGGGACGGTGTCCCAAGTAAGACCACAAACCTAGAACCTGAAAACCTAGAAATACTGATGGCTTCTAAGTAGATTGTTCTTTTCTCTACAGACAAAGTTTGTTACGGGTAAATTTTTTGGGAGCCCACCAATTGACCGAATTAATATTTGCTCGCCGTGACACTTGCCCACTTTTTAAAAATTAAATTAAATTAATAAATAAAAGCTTGAATCCACTTGGTCGAATTGATAATAATTGGTCGTTGTGCCATTTCCCCAACTTTTTAAAGATTAATATTAATAATTCAATAAAATGCTGAAACCACTTTATTCCAATTGATACTTGTTCGCTGTGACAGTGTCCGACTTTATAAAAATATTAGGTATTAAATAATTGACGATTGACCGAATTGATAGCTGCTCGCCGAGTCTCTTGCCCACTTTTTAAAATTAAATTAAAATAAATAAATAAAGGCCTGAATCCACTTGGTCGAATTGATAGTTGGTCGATGTGACAGTTGCTCGAATTTATAAAATTAAATAATAATAATTAAAAATTTGTGTCATTTGACCGAACTGATACTTGCTCGCAGTGACAGTTGCCAGAAGAGTGGAGGAAGTGATGGGCGGGGCGCCCAGCCCGTATTCGCCGTCTTATATTTGAGAGCGTTATAGGTTAGCAGGCGTACCAACGTAAGCTAGTTATATTTATAAATTTACCTGCATATTGGAACTATCAATTAATGAGAAATAACGAAAACCCAGTTTTCGGCATTAATCACAGCAGTGATTTCGTAAGTAGATACACAAATATCTATGAGAAAATCAATAATGAAATAAATAACTGATCCCTAGCGTCATCTTCCGATGTTAGAAAGTTATGATATATATTATGTTAAATGTGAAAAAATCACAGTAAGGTCAGGTTATCCGTTCACTATTCCTAGTGGATATATTCGTTTTAGTGCTTCCTGAATCCAAAAAAGGTTGTTTTCGGCATGGTGTCTGTCTGTCTGTCTGTGTGTGTGTGTGTGTGTGTGTGTGTGTGTGTGTGTGTGTGTGTGTGTGTGCGTGTGTGGATGTATGTGTGTCTGTATGTAAACAAAGCTAGAGACGACACCAGTGGTTCGATTTTCATGAAATTTGGCATGTAGGTGTAAAGCCGTGGTATCTCCAGGCGTATTTTTAATTTTTTTGGATTTTTGATTTTTAAGGGTATTTACCCCATAAAAACCCATAAAAAATGACTAAAATCCAAATTTCTCTAAAACGGCTCAAACGATTTTGATAAAAATTTCATGGTTTTTAGTGCTTAAGATGACAAACAAAATGACAACACCCGCATGTCTGTAAAAATTTAGGTTCAGAAGTTATGGGGGTTTAAGTGTTAAAAAATTCATATTTTTCAAATCTCGCAAAATCTGTAATCTCTACAGTAAATATACTTGCAACCATTAAATTTGACTTGAAAAACTAAATAATCTAGTATTTAGAATCATTAGTTTACGTCAACCGGTTGCGGAGATAATTGATATTTGAGTTCGGCGGTAAACGCAGTACCTACTATGTCCAATGTTATTCTTATGGCAAATATTTAAAAACCGATATCTTCGTTATGTACGAACCGATTTTGATAAAATTTGGTATATATTTGTGTGACAATTAATTGTTAATTTGTTTTATTTCACTATATATGTTTTCTGGTTTTAAATGACTTCAAGGGAGAAAGTATGTGTCAGTTTTCTGATACCGTTTATTTTGTTTTGTAACATACTTCTATTTAAAAAGTGTTCAGCAGGAAAAGCAACTCCACATTGATTTTTCAGTGTCTTCAGTTAAGGTTACTGTATTAGATGAATCGTAAGTCTATTAGTATTACTTGAAAACATTGAATTGTAACAAAATGTAAACTTTGAAAATTTAAATTAATGGCAACTATATTAGAATGGAGCATTAATAAACTGCATTAATGTAAACTGGAACACCTGAGGTAGTGTTAGAGCTACAAGTTATACATCTGAGTAATGCGTGAGGCTGAGGTTATGGCAAGGAACTGTATAGCGTCAGTAAAATATAACATACGCTCCACGAGCAAAATGTAAGTTTTGCACACGGATCCCGAAAAATTCTCTGACAACTTTCTTCAAATTCAAGATATTACTAATTTCTGAATAAAAAACGGGTTAAAAACAAGACCTTTTACCTACCCAAAAATTTAAGTACTGTACTTATTGAAGAAAGAAGAAAATTTTAGCTGTAAAAATGTAACAATTAATTTTCTTGCAGGTATATTTTATTATTTTACGTTGGAAACAAAACGTGATTACACGCAATGCTTAATTTAAGGTTTAGTACTTCTAAAGGTTTACCTTTGTTTCTTACTGTCGTAAAAGTGTAGTTGGTCACAATATTTTTCTTAATTATTTTTCATAAATATATACTTTAGGCTCCCTGTTATCTTGAATCCTCGGGACCAAGACTATCCAGGACAACGGTGTATCCGGTTAAACCGACAAAAAACTCGTACCATTTTAAA
Source organism: Flexamia atlantica (assembly GCA_035578135.1). Taxonomy (NCBI): domain Eukaryota; kingdom Metazoa; phylum Arthropoda; class Insecta; order Hemiptera; family Cicadellidae; genus Flexamia; species Flexamia atlantica. Next base: position 144,014,541 of record JAQJVK010000001.1, on the reverse strand, counting down.
GTCCAATGCATACTGTGTTGGCCAAAAGTCATTATTTCATGAAATCAATACAAATCATTATAGCGAGTAAAAAAAGTCTGTCCCTCCCTCTTTAATTGTCTTGTTTGTGAAGACAAACAATTAATCTTTGGGAAATTATACTAACTCAACCCAAATAATATTTTACCAAAACATTTGAGTATCCCCAAAAATGGGGGATTTTGGGGGCAACTCAAAATTTTCAACTGCAAACCTCTTTTGAGTGACCCCTTATTTTAAAGAGCTTTCAAAAAGTAGATGAATGGTGAAAATTGGAGGACTTTAACGTGTTTCTACCCAATTTGGCAGCTTGTCTAAGTTTTGAATACAACACATCCCTTGAAACCTGGCGTCTAGGATGTTTGGAGTTTTAATTCACCTTTGGTGACTTAAAAATGAAACGACCCTGGGAAAAATGTTATTAAATAAAAAAAAGTGGTCTCTTTTGGTGATATCTAAAATTTTGAGTGTCCCCAATAAGTGGGTAATTTTTGGGGCAACTCAAAATTTTCAAATGCAAACTCCTTTGGAGTGACCTTCTCAGTTTAAAGAACTTTTAAAAAATAGGCGAATGGTGGATGTTGGAGGTCGCTAACATGTTTCTATCAAAATTGGCAGCTTGTAAACGTTTCAAGGAGTTGTATTCGAAACTTTGTAGTAAAAAAAAGACTCTTTGTGACTTATCTATGGTACTATCTTTGTTGACTTCCTTTACTTTAAAGCATGGGCGGATTCGAATCATAATATTTGGGGGTGCCAGTTCACCCAACGTTTGAAGTACTGTATGCTCAAATTCAAACATCAAACTCCTATAAAATAGTCCGTTTTAAGACCTACCCCCAAGAAGGTACTTATTTTATTTAACAACAACCATTTGTAATTTATACAAACACTTCGATCAAAGTTATGTTGAAAACATTTCCCGCTTCACTGTCAACCAATCCACCAAATATCAGGGGGTGCCAGTCACCCCCTGGCACCCCCAGAAATCCGCCCATGCTTTAAAGCCTCGAATCAAGTAAATTAGAACTACGTTAAGGTGTCCGTGTCCGTATCCTGTACTTGGCGTTTTTCTGAAAGCCATAACCTGACACTTTTTCGTACATTTTAAAATTAAACTATTTCCTAAGGCTAACTAATCACTAAATAATAACTGGATGATTTGAAATGAATCTATATTATTAAAAGAATTTCTGGGATTTTGTCCAGAGCAAATCGACCCCTGGAAATTGATTTTTCTATGCATATTTGGTATCAAATTAAAGCTATTACTCTCTAGATGTGCCTTTTGCGGGTTTGGAAAATATCCCATGAAAAGCCTTCACTCAAGAGGCTTTCAAAATTTCAGCGAAAGTGCTACTATCTGGGTTAGAACCTGTGAACTTTTTCCAATTCACATTTGTTTATAACAAAACAGATGATCAAGATTCGAAATAGCACCAGAGATATACCATAGAATGTAGTGCTAGCAAAAGTCAGTTAACATTCATCCACATTATGATTTTGATTTCTTGAAATATTGACGTTTTTTAACACAACAGAAAGTAAAGAAGAGTACTTGCCCAATTGAAACTAAGACCAACAATCTGTAATCATCTTAGTTTACTGTATTTATTTTCTTTAAAAGGAAACTTAAAAAGGAATTTAAGTAACTCAGGAGGTTCTCTGGAGATGGGATTTTCCAACAGACTATTGTCAGTGAATACACAATGATACATATTTCAACACATTGATACATGTTTCAATTTTTAGAGTTTTAAAATAGCAGTGTAAGTGGAATGAATTTAAAACATAAAAAATGAAGTTATAAACGCATTATAAATTTAAAACATGTATTTTTTAAATGTACTTGGAATGTGAAGGATATTGAAATATTAGCGGTTAGCCTGCCTATTTTACTTGTTTTTTAATGTACCAATAATAGTACGCCTTTTTAATGAAGGCATTTCATAGAAAGTTATGGTATTTGCTTAGGTAAAAATTTGCCAAACATGTATCTATGATGCGAAACAAAAAAGCGGGTAAATTTGAAAATTTTATTCCCTGACCGTTATGAGCGTTGAATAATTTGTTTTTAAGGTGAATGGCTGTTTTATAAATGTTATGTAGACATTATTTCATCAGTATAGGTTAGTGGTTTGTCCATCCACTTATCGTTTGTTGTTAAGACCTAACAAAGATGAACACAAAAAACTGACGCGTAGATTTAGTTTAGAATTAACATTTTCTATTGATTCAATACTTTTGAAAAGAAAACTAAAACAGAGACGTGAAGACGTACCATGCAATGAAGATCCATGTAAACTAACCCCCATTTAATGCAAAATGAATATTGTTACACTGTCGAAATTGCAAGTCCAACATAGAGTTTTACACAAATGTTACAAGATCTATCAATTGTTTACAGACATTTATAAATATATTAAAGCAAAATAATATTTCTATAACCCATAATGTGTTACAATTTATTTTTAACTATTTAACAGGTATTACTGGACAATACGTATTTGTATCCTGGTATGTTCACATGTACTAGCTGGATAACAACAACTAATCAAGTTGGTAAGTTTATAAAAGAAAAATATACAATATATACACAGACCAGACTGACTATACAAAAACAAATACTGATATTCTTGTTGCCATCATTTGCAACTAAACATGTCAAGATTACAGTATAAATCAACATTAAATTTTACAAGGCTGGTAAGCCACGGATAAATCAAACATTAAAGGCAATAGTTTTCTAAGCTATGCTTAGGTTATAAAGAAAATATCCAGAAAGTATGGACAAAGTGATTATAATAATAATTATTATTTTACACATTCTGTAAATTCTTTTAAATTTTTCCAGACTAAATATGTAGGTCCAACAGACAGTTTTACATAAATACTACAAGTTCTGCAATGTATCAAATTACAATATCCAGGCTTTGTAAATTCTTATTATTGTCTGTCAAATTAAGTGTGTAAGTCCAACGTAAATTTTTTACACAAATATTACATAACAGGGTGCATTGTATTAGTATTACACATGTACTTGCTTAGGTTAACAACATGCAAACATTAGAGGTGGATCAGTTAAATCTTTTACCTATATTTATAATTTCATCCTTTTACATTATACCGGGTGTCCGAAAAAGAACTCCCTAATTTTGAAGAACTTTAATTTGTAATTTGTAAATCATATCGACTCAAATTATGTAATACATGATAGGAAAACTCGCCAAGTTTTTGATACAAGTCACAAACTTTTTGGTGGATTTTACTTTGGGCTCATGGAAAACAAAAAACAAAAAATAACATTTTCTCTGCGCACCAGTAGTTCTTAAAAATCACGATGTAATGAGTTTTTTTACAAGATTTAACAGTTAGGCCTAACTTGAAAACTAAGCATCCTACAGAAACCTCTCAGTTTATGTTTAAAACCTCTTACTTTTACCAAAACTTGGTTATTTCCCTTTCATTTGGTAAAAATAAAAATTTTGGGGTTTTCCCACTTTAGCAGTATGCAAAAAAAAAAAAACAATTTGTTCGTTTCCAAAACTCATTTCTCAGGACCCAAAAAAGCTACAAACCTACAAAAACACTCAAACTGTAGGGAAACATTCATTTTCTTTAATGTTATAAACTGAGAGGTTTCTATAGGATTCATAGTTTTCAAGATAACTGTTAAATCTAAAAAAACTTAAAACGTGATTTTTATTCACTACTAGTACACAGGGACAATTTAATTTTTTGTTTTATGTTTGCCATGAGCCCAAAGTGAAATTCACCAAACATTTGTGACTTGTAACAAAAACTTGGTGAGTTTACCTATCATTCAGTATATAATTTGAGTCGATTTGATTTATAAAGTGAAAATTAGAGGTAATCAAAATTAGGGAGTTCTTTTTCGGACACCCGGTACTATGCATTAGCTTACAACAAACACATATCCAATTATTATTTAATAAATCAATCAACAAAGGCAGCAAATGGAAAAGGTAATATTTTACCTATTTATATAATTTTACAACTTAAATTATACAGGGTAGATATGATTATTATGTTCAATTTACACATGTACTGCCTAAGGACTATCATAAAACAAACATTTTGATTAATTGTCCAATAAAAACTTAAATCATTATTTTTTTACCTGTTGTTTTACCCTGTAATTTTATAATTTAAACTTTAATATGAGAATAAAATTTAGCAGTTCCACATATATTAGTCTAGGATAACGACATATCCAAACAATAGACAGATCAAACAATAAAGAGGCAAATTAATTTTTTTAACCTACATTTGTAATTTTATAATACAAAATATAGAAGGTAGATATCAATAATATACAGGTTTTACAAATTGCTAACGCAGAATAACTACATATCCAAATAATAAAAAGATTGCACAATAAAGAGCAAAATTAATTTTCAATCAATATTTATAATTTTATAATTTAACATATACAGAGTAAATAAGAATAATATACACATTATAAACATACATTAGCTTAAGCTAACAACATATCAAAAATACAGATGAATCAGTTAATAAATACACAAGTTAAAATTTGTCCTTATTTTGAAATTTTATAATTTAAAATATACAAGGTAAATGGAAATATTGTATACAATTTACACATGCACTAACTTAAGTTAACAGCATATCAAAAACACAGACAAATCAAATAATAAAGACATAAGTTAATATTTTTGCTTGTTTTGTAATTTTATAATTTAAAATATACAGGGTAGGTATAATTAATATATACCATTTACACATACACTTACTTAAATTAACAGCATACTCAAATATTAGTCAGATCTGTTAATAAATACAAAATTAGCATTTTTATATATTTTGTAATTTTATATTTTAAAAGTTAGTGGTAATATTTGATTAGCATATGCTATTTACAAGTTCAGTTGCTTAGGTTAACAACACATCCAAATATTAGACAAATCAGACAATAAAGCTCAAAGTTAGTATTTTTTAGCCTATTTTATCTATATATATAAAGGAGAAGGGGTTTTCTTTCGGACAGCAAATCTCCAAAACTATAAGACCTAGAGAGCTGAAATTCGGTAGTTATACTCTCTTTGGGCTATAGATGCACACTAAGAAACAGTTTTACAAAATTCCCAGAGGTTTTCGCTCTAGAAGACTCCAAAGTTTCAATGCAAATCTTATGACCCTCGGTTTTAATCATTTTTCACTGGGCCGGAAAGTACTGTTTTGCCGGACGAGCATAATAGGTCCCGCGCGAGCAAAAGCGAGTGCGGGATTTTCATGCGAGTACGGCAAAACTTCCCGGCCGTATAACGTACGATATTTTTCATCATACTACGCAGAAAAAACATACCTTCAATCATAACGTAGTCCTTGCTTAAACATACGTTTCTCAAACCTTCAAACATAACCTATAACAAAAAGAGGAACATTTGCTTCGGATGCAGTACTGCCACTACATTCCTCTAAAAAGAAACCATCAAAACAACCAATGAAGAAGCATTAAACGTCGGTTTGCTGCAATTAGGTGATTGTTTACTTCCGTTCTTTCCGGCCTAGGTCGGATAAGAGTTTATCCGGCCTAGGCCGGCAATGGGTAACTATCGAGCCAACAAAAAGGAACTGAAAACATATGTTTCTGTGTTAGTATGATGAAACATTTAAAACATCTGTTAAATCTCTTTTAATTTTAATTGAATGTCAATTTTATTTGTTTTATGTAAACTAATCGCGTTTCTTTATAGAATTGATTTAAATTAAATTTTATGAAATTAAAAGCCCATCATACAAAATTAGAATAGAATAATTATAATACATACAAAATATAAATTATTGCTATGTATGACCCTTCATTCCTTACAACAGACTCCACTCTACACTGTCTTAAGACTACAACTAACTGCAGCTGGCCATGGAATACAGTACAATGTTTATTCAGTCATAGTATTGTATATTCCAAATAATTTTATAATTTGGAATATACAACAAAAATATAGTTAATATACACCATTTAACATGCAACAACATACCCAAGTATTAGACAAATCAAACTATAAACATCAAAGTTAATATTTTTGGCCCATTTAAAATTTTTATATTTTTAAAATATACAGAGTAAATAGGATTTTCAAAATACTAGCTTAAGTTTACAACATACCCAAGTATTAGACAAATCAATCAATAAACATCAAAGTTAATTTTTTAGCCCATTTTATAATTTTATATTTTAAAATATACAGAGTAGATAGGATGAATATATATCATTTACAAATATACTAGCTTTAAGTTATCAACATACCCAAATATTAGACAAATTAGACAATAAATAGCAAAGTTGATGATTTCACCCATTTTATAATTTTACCATTAAAATATACAGGGTATATTTGATTAATATATGCTATTTCCAAATTCACTTACTTTTTTTATCCACGCTGGAAGGGAGGTTAAAAATAGCCCTTACCCGCACCGAAATGCGGGCCCTCTACGCCGCTCGCCCAAGAAAGCAAAGCGACGAGCAGGGGTCTCCAACCTCTGACAGACAGCATCAGTGTCAGAGGCCCCGCCTCGAGGCCCGAGGCGGCTAGGAGCGTACAGTTGTCTGTACGTCTCCTTGGGCATACCTGCTAAAAAAACCCCCTCGCGTGCTGTCACCACATCATTGCGATCGACCCGAGCGTCTGCTCATTGTGACATCGCAATGCGTGGCCTCTTGTCTCTTTCAGGACTCCGCGCTGCTGTCCCTTTCGGGACTCCTCAGTTAGTGTTCAACCGATCTTCTGCTGTCCTCGGTTCTGGGGTCACTCGAGACACCCGTCTGTCCTCTTCTGTCGCAGGACGGACATGACAAAGTCAGCCACTGCGTTCCAGCTGACGCTGCCCTGCAGCATCTTCCCCACGATGTTTCCGGGGTCAGATGACCGCCGACCGAGTCGGCGAGGGCAGTCCGTTCTTCTTCAAAGCGACGGCACACGAAGAAAGTGTGATGCACGTCGTCTCCGTCGTGTCCCCAGTACTTTCACCTGGGCGAGTCGACCTTGCCCATTCGGTGGAGGTACAGACAGAAGTAGCCATGACCTGTCAAGAACTGGGTGAGGTAAAAGTTCACCTCCCCGTGGTCGCGGCAAACCCACGGCTCCAGGTTCCTGATGAGTCGCCATGTCCACCTTCCGGTCGTGTCTTCGTCCCATCGACGCTGCCAGGCGGCCATTGTTTGGCCACGGGCCAGCTCGGCAGCCTCTTCCCGATCCATCTCGGGAGCACGCCCCCAGATGGTCTTTTTCTCTTGCGCCAGCAGGTCGATTGGGATGACTCCGCCGCCTGGGAGACCGTGCGGTACGAGGACGCGACCCTGATCGCGCCGCGTCTCTGCACGGCCAGCATGCGAGTCCGGTATTTCTTCACCTTCGTCGCATCTGCCCAGATCTCCGCTCCGTAGAGCATGATGGCCTGTGCCGTCGACAGCAACAGCCTCCGTTTCCCCTGACTCGGTCCTCCGATGTTGGCCATCAGTCTTCCGAGGCAGGACGTCACTTCGGCCGCCTTGTCGCACACGCTTCTGATGTGGTCCCAGTAGGTGAGCTTGTTGTCCAGCACCACCCCCAGGTACCTGGCCGTCCTCTGCGTCTCGATCACTTCGGTACCCACCCGCATCGGAATGATCGTGGGTATCCGCCTCCTCGTCAGCATGACTATCTCCGTTTTGGAGAGAGCCAGCTGAAGGCCGTGATCGCGCATCCAGCCTTCCACCAGGCGCATGACCTGATTCAGCCTCAATTGGGCCAACTCCGCGTTTCGTTCGGTGATGACCGCCGCCACGTCGTCGGCGTATCCCACGAGGAACGTTCCGTGTGGCATCTCAGTGCGGAGCAAGCTGTCATACGAGACATTCCAGAGATCCGGCCCCAGCACCGATCCCTGGGCTGCCCCAGAGGTGACGGCCCTGGTTACGAAACCCCGGTCCGTCTCGTACATCAGCCGCCGGTCCCTTAGGTAATCTCTCACCATGGCGAGGAGGTGCCCAGGTAACCTGAATGTTCTTTCCAGTGCGACCAGAATGTCGCACCACCGTGCCGAGTTGAACGCGTTCTTCACATCAAGCGTGACCAGCAGCACGATCGGACGAGCCGCGTGGCACGCCTGATCCGCTCGTGTCACCGAAGCTACGACCTCCGAGATGGCGCTGAGTGTCGAGTGGCCCTCTCTGAACCCGTGTTGTCGGGCCGAGAGGTCCCCTGCCCACAGCCCTCCTGCCCCTCCTGCCCTCCTGCTCGCACAGCCTCTCCGATTCTCGGTTTCAACAGCCTCTCCATCAGTTTTCCCGCCGTGTCCAGCATGCACAGAGGGCGGTACGACGATGGAGCGTCCGGTGGGCCCCGTTTTTTGCTCAGAAGCTTGGCCAGTTTCCAGCGGGATGCGAACACTCCCGCTTTCAAGCAGACGTTGTACATGTCCAGCAGGAGCTGAGGGCGGCATTTCGCCACCAGTTTCAGCACCTCCAACGGTACGTTGTCCGGGCCCGGGGCCTTCTTGTTCTTCATGGAGCTGACCGCTCTCTCCAACTCTTGGCGCGTGAACAAAGGGACCTCTTCGGCGATCACCCGCAAAGGGGTGTCGTCTCTGACCCGGTGATCCGGGAAGAGTCCGTCCACGATGGTCCGCATCTTCTCAGCCTCCATCGGCACGTACCCGGGTCCCTGCGCGAGTTTCCTCATGACCAGCTTGTACCCCTGTCCCCAGGGGTCGCTGTTCACGTCCTCGCGCAGTGCGCTCCAGCAGCGCGCCTTGCTTTCTCTGATCGCTTTGACCAGTTCTCTTTTTGCCGCTCTGTACTGGCTCGACCTCTCCGCCGCTTCGGGTCTGTCCTGGGAACGCTGGGCTCGCCGCCTGAGTCTCAGGCAGTTTCGCCGCAGCTCGGCGATGCGGTCGGTCCACCAGTACACCGGGCGCTTTCCGGTACGTGCCGACTTGCGGGGCATCGACGCGTCGCAAGCGCGATGAATGAGGCGTGATGTGGCTTCCACCACAGCCTCCGCGTCCGCCCTGCTTGGCTGGTCGTCCGGCATCTGGGGGATGTCCCCCATGCCGTTCTGCAGAGCCTCTGTCAGCCTCCGTTCGTCCATTCTCGCCAGGTTCCAGCCGAGCGGGCGCCGGCTGTTGCTGCGATTTCCTTGTCTTCTTTCGGCCAGCTCGAAGGTGATGTATTCGTGATCACTCCCCGAGTAATCGCCCATCACCCTCCAGCCGACGATTCGGGAAGCCAGACCTTCCGATGCCAGGGTCACGTCAGGGATCGATTCCCCGAATCCCGGCCTCCGGTAGGTTGGCGTGTCCCCCTCGTTCATTGTCAGCAGCCCCAGCCTGGATGCCATCTCCAACAGCAACCTTCCTCGGGTGTCTGTATGTGGCATCCCCCACTCTCTCGCTCTGGCGTTGAAGTCGCCGGCCAGGAGACACGGACCGGCGATCGCTCGGATCGCGTCCTCCATGGCCTCCAACTTCTCTGTGAATCGTGGAATGCTTGTGATCCAGGCGACATTTTCGCCGTTCCCACTTCTTTCGATGGGGACCACGCGCGGGTCGGGCACCCACAGCGCAGCCCATCCTGTGCGGTCAGGGAACCATAGTGGACCTTTAGCCCTGTGAGGCTCGCTCACGAAGACGAGTGATGTCCCCGTCTCCCGAACGATTTGGTCCACCAGGGAGCTTGCCGCGATGCTCCCGTTTAGGTTTCCCTGGATGACCCTCAGCGTCCGCGCCTGTCAGTCTTCTTTGAGACCAAAAGGTCTCTGAAGGTCCGACAAGCGCCGGAGCCTTGGACATGATCCGACGGTCGGCCGTCGGTCGCCTTCTTGCAGGCTTCGCACGAGGGTGCCTGGCTACAAGCAGACGACTTGTGCCCGACACCTCCACACTTCCAGCATGCCTCGCTGCGGTCCGGACCTTTACACTCTCGTCGAGTGTGGCCGTACTCCAAACAGCGGAAGCATCGTGGGATCTCTACTCAAGTTCGCACTCGGCAGACAAACCACCCGACCTTGACCTTGCCCCTTTGCAGGAGCTTCTGGCCGCTTGAGGCGTCGAGATCGATGACCGCTACCTCTGCTCACGGGCGTTGGGTTTGGTCAGGAAGACCTTGAAGTCTCCCGTCTCCTGGCCCAACTCCCGCTTCAGAGCGTCGCTCACCTCGTCCGATGTGGAGCACGAATCGAGATCCATGATCTCCACACGCAGACGAGGGGCGACGCTCTTGAGCTTGTCGCCGGCGCCGAGCGCCGACTTCACCGTCTCGGCAAATCGGGTCTGACCGCGGCCAGAACCCAGCTCGATGAGTACGCCGCCGTCGTTGGTCCTGCGGAGCCTGCGGACCTCCACACCCGACTGCTCGGGTTGGACGTCCTTCCGCAGCTTCCCAACGACGTCGGCGTAGGAGCGACCTTGCCCCGGTTTGATGATGAGGACGTGCCTCATCTTCGCCCCAGAGCCGGTCGCCCTCGGCTTATTTGCCCTTGCGGGAGCACCGCGAGGGGGCGCCTCTTGGGTGGCAGCCCGCCTCTTCTTCTCCCTCCCCGGGCGGACTTTGACTTCACCTGAGTGAAGCCATCATCCGCCGGTTTCGGGGGATCGGGCGCTTTCTGTGGGACCGAAGCTTTGGTCCCCCCACCTGCCGCTGCAGGCGTCTGGGCACCCTTCGGTTTCCCACCGTTCCTCTTCTTCGGAGGAGAAGTCATAGAAGACTTTTCCTCCGTCTTCCTCGCCTCCCTCGGCGTCGGGGGGAGCATCTGGGGTGAGGTCATAGTAGACCTCTCCATCCCAGTCTTCTGCACCACCTCCGGCGTCGAGAAGGAAGTCTTGTTCCGCTTTTTGGGCGGAGACGTCTTGAACACTCTCTCGACGACCCGGCGTTCAGCCTGGAGGGCTTTCAGCCGGACCGTCCGTGTCCCCTTCATGACGCTGACGGCTTCCTCGATCTTCGCGACGGCCGTCCGAACACCATTGCTGATGTTCTTCTGGATGGCCATCGCATCGCGGATCTGCCCCAGCGCCGCCACAATCTCAGAAATGGACTCGTCCTCCGCAAGGTCGCAGTCGTCGACCTGCCTTCGGACGATGTCCAATTCCGTGTCACTCGGCCCGAGAGGCGGTGATTCGTCCCACGGGCTTCTCGGATGCTGCCGCTTCCGATCTCCGTCATTCTTTGGAGTCACCGTCTCCATGGCCACCGTCTCCGCCGATGGCCCAACCGCCGTAGCTTCGGGCACCGACTTCGAGGCGTCGGCCCTGGAGTCCGGAGACTTGAACGGGACTGGGGGAGGCGCACCGACCACCAGTGCCTTCCCTCCCCCTGCATCCTCCGACTTTGGAGCCCCTCCGGAATTCGGAGGGGTCCTCTTCAACCTTGAGCTCCGTCCGAAGGGCGACGGGTCACCCCCCGATCCGGAGCCCAGAACTTTCTTCTCGCTCGCCTGATTCATTGTCATCGTGCTTCTGATCGATCTCAAAAATAAGAACAATCAACGACCAAATCATCAAAATTCCGTTGTTAATTTTCCCCTATAGGGAAGTAGCTATTACCGTAGGCGGCACGGTGAGACTTAAGCCCGGAACCATGTTATTTTTTCATTTTGAGGTCCCCAGACCCCAAAAACACCGTTCGTTCATTTTCATATATATATATATATATATATATATATATATATACCTGTCCGTAGGCGCGATAACTTTAGTAAAAAAGGTCCGATCTTGATGAAATTTGGAACAAACGTATAAAGTGTCATTCATGACTTCGAGTTCGAAAACCAGCAAGATTGATTTACTCTAAGGTTTTTTTCACAAAATAAAATTTGTTTTCAAGATTTAACACTTTTTTACTAATTCTTTTTAAACTTAATTGTCAAAATTGAATTCAGCTTAAAAAAACAAACAATTTAGCATTTTGAATTATTATTCTATGTCAATCCGTTGCTTAGATTTTGGATGATATTGGATGTGCTAAACACAGTACGTTGTCCAATATTGTTTTTAATTTTTCCCTCCAAAAGGTATAGTCACCCTGATTTGAGATTTTTTTTAAATACAATTCTGAGCATATGATTAAATTTGCAGGTGTTGAATATTTTATTCATGTTTATTTTGAATAGTTAGAGGTCATTGATCAAGATTTTGCAGAAAAAATATATAAAAATACTATATCAAAAAATACAAATTATTTTTAAATTTAATAAAGAAAGTAAGAGCATTTGGAGGGGGGGGATGTCTAAGCTGCCTGAAAATGTAGCATAATATATACATTATGTATATACAATTATGAGTATACATGTTTGTTTACAATTATGAGGATTGAATATGTTTTATTGAAATTGGCTGCAAATGTAGGTCTGTTGCAACAGGGATGTTTTTTAATTACTATAAAACTGACCATATGATTGAATTTAATTTTTTCATGAGATTAAATTATTTGTTTGTTTTGAGTTCATTGGTTATATGTTTGTTGACATTTATATTCTATATAACAAGATTACAGTTATTAAAAATTAAAAGACTAAGAATCATATAAAATACAAAAGTGTATGTATCACTAATGAAAACCAATATGGTGTCTTTGTTAATTTTCCTCATGTTTAAAGCTCATGAATGATTAAATATGCGTTTTTAGTATATTATTTACTTAACGTATTCAAATGATACTTCCATCAAACAAGTTGAATGCTCACATATATAAAATAAATCCTATGGAAATTCGCTGAGTACGCAGGTCTGCTGCGACGGGGGTATATTTGGTTCCCCGGTCAAAGGGAGCATTGCCAATCGCTCCAAGTGTCTTCCACGGCCCTAGACTGACAGACGTCAGTCAGACCCATCACCCGCCTAGCACAGTCGCAGGATCAGGAATATGCCCATGGTTCTTACAACCGCTTCTGACAATTTTGATGCACTGCTTTCAGCGTGGCGGGGGTGCTTACTTGCAGCGGCCACCTGCTGAGACCAATTCGACCTCAGCAGCTCCTCTAGTTTTGGCTCGGAGTTCACAGAAGCGGCATGTCCCCACTAAGCGTCCCACCAAGCACCCCGATCAGAGTACAAGGGGGGGGGGGGGCTCAAACCCAGGCGTGTGGATGAGCTCAGAACGGGGCCATTTGCCATGGCAAGCCAGACGTACCCGGATCCCCGTCCCGCCTTCGTGTTTTTAAAAGACAGCCACCCCGCTACCTCTTTTCTACAAGCCTCCACTAGATTGCCCTTTGTTTGTTTTTTTTTGGGTTTTGCGTTTTGTGATTTTTTGTTGGTTTTTTTTTGTATTTGTTTTTTTTGTAGTTTTTTGTGTGTGTTTTCCTTCGACTCCTGAAGGGGCAGGAGGCGCTTTCTTCAGGAGACGAGACAGAGGAAAGAAGATGAGGAAATGACACCATGCAGGGCTCGTGAGAGGGGCCCATGCTGAGTCGAAGAAAGGAAGAGGTGGGCAAGATTAGCCCAGAAAAGAGAAAAGACTGCGAGCTAAGACCCAAAAGAAGGAAGAAAGGTCTCAGCTCTGGAAGAACTGCGAGAAGAAGAGTCTCGCAGCTTGGCTCGGGTACCCGGGGCCGCCAAAGAGACACCCGAACAGCCGAAAGCCGACTGCCCCTGGGGGGAAATTCACTTACTTAGCTGAACAACATATCCAAGTATTAGACAAATCAGACAATAAAGACCAAAGTTAATATATATTATGTCTGTTAACACGATAGCGGCCGTAAATATGGTCCGATCTTAATGAAATTTGGTACAGACGTGTAAAGTGGCAATCACTCGGACGAGTTCGCGAACCAGCCCGATCGGACCACCGGATGGGGGGGGGGGGGGTAAAGGGGGATAAACTCCCCCAAAAATGGGTTTTTTTAGTTTTTTACATAGAAAAATAAAATGAATCAAATTTTTGTTGGCACCATTCAGCTCAAAAAAACAAACAATTTAGTATTTTGAATCACTGCTCTATGTCCATTGGTTACCGAGATAATGAAAGTGGTAAACACAGTACGTTGTCTCAATGTTAACCTTATGGGAAATAAGTAAAATTCTATATCTCGCTTATTTCTCAACATATCTTGATAAAACTTGGTAAATGGCTTCTTCTAGTTCAGATCTACTAAATATTGAATTAAAACCAACCAGTTTAAACATACCTGTAGCAGCAAACCTCATTCCCCTTGTTATTCCTATGGAGCTTACAAAAAACATGTCAAATCTCGCTATGTTGGATTAGGAGAGAGTGGGGTAAAGCCGTACAGCGAGGTACGGCCGTACACCATGGTTTCCGGTTCCGGGGGGGGGGATAGAGAGGCCTGGTCAGTGCTGCAACCTAGCGGCCAACGCCGAAAGCTCGCAGGAGAGAGTTGAACGCCGTGTCGTCACTACGCCAGTTTTTATACTTAAAACTTTGGTTTTAAATTGTTTCGTTACTACTTTTCATCTACGGGAAATAAGAGGTAGGTGGATAATCGTTACATATTAGATAATAACTATTATACCTAAAAATTTCTGATTTCCTTAGTTACAATTTACAGTAAGGTTGTGATTTCTTCGTGCTATAGATTTGAGGTTATGTTTCAAAATGTCCACGGGGTCGCAGTCGCAGGACGGGTATTCCCGTACACAGGTGTACGGGATTGCCCCAAATGGGTTGTTATGGTAACATAAAGGTGATGTTATTTTTGTTTATATTTATTAAATACTTTGTTATTTGTTGAAACTAGCGAATTTCTCTCTTTACAGATGGTTCTTTACTACAAGAGAAAACTTATAGATACCAGTGGAGTGAAGAAGCGATGCAATGCGCTATTAATGACGTGATAAACATCGGGCCCATAAACATTGGGCTTCTGTTTAATTGTTCTCTTTTATTATTCTCTTTTTTGTTGATTTATAATAATCATAACTCTGGCAATATTATTATTGCGCTATCCCTTGAAACAATGTGGAGAAACCAGAGTCATTTATTTGTAATTTTATGTTAGGTGTTTGAATTAATACTTAATGATTAATGTTAGTAGAAACCATAAACATATAAACTTTAGGCTTTTCCTTTATTATTTTTTATACATTAATGTAATAAATGCCTTTTTTGCAAAGCTTTGATGCTTAATTTCCTTCCTTAAACCAAATTATATTAGTGTACAGTGTTACCCCAACAAATGTACGGCATTACCCCACCCCTTGGGGTAAATCCGTACAGTGTAAGGGTTTTTCTTAAAATTTATTGCTAAAAAAATTGTAAGAATATCCAGGAAAATCTATGACAAATTAGTAGCCAATGAACTGAAGTAACTTTAAACGCTGTTTGTGTTCTTCTAGAATCGTTATTATAGGAGCAATGAGGCATCTCGCTTAAGTGTACGGCCATACCCCGCTCTCCCCTAAAATATGTTGTTTTGCATTTGAAATTCGCTGAGTATGCAGGTCTGCTGCAACGGGGGTATTTTTATTATTGTAGTCATCAGGGAAATAAAATATAATTAAGGAAATAACGTCGTTACATTTTTATTTCAAAAAAGTTTAATTGTTATTCTGTTCTCAGCGATATAGTTTTTATTGATGAAAAATATACTCATTTGTACTATATACTTGGTTTATTATTTTCGGCGATGTCGGCGATGTTATACATCGTCTATTAAATGTTATTACGTTGACGTCATATACATGTACGACAACGTCTAATTGACGCCATTTTGACATCCGCGTTAGATGTCTTTTTGACATGATATCGCAGATGTCTAAAGTAGTGGGCACTTGGGGCTGCTGGCCCAATCAAACTTTGACAGGCAGTCAATTTTTTGACAGCTACTTCCGGTCACGTGACCGGAAGTGACGTCATCAGCTGTGACGTAGCTGTGACGTGTTGTTGGTGGGTATTTAAAGTTTAAATGCCCTGCTGTGCTGGGTATTTAAATTTTAAATGGCCGGAAGTGTGTCAAGGTCTTTTGGGGGTGTTTTTAAAAAAGATCTTGCATTTTCGGAAAATCCGAAAATGCAAGATATTTTCTTTTTTTATTTATTTGTTTTTTTTTACAAAAGTATTATTTTACAAGTTAGTAAAGTTTGCTCCCAAATTTGAAAAGTAAGTTGTTGTCGGTGCTGAAAGTTCTTGTTTATTTTCATTCTTCTTGTTGTTGTAAGTTGGCAAAAACACATTTTTTTCGTTTTGATTGTTTGTTGCATAAAGTTCTAAAGATAAACCAAACCCAGTGGTTATAAGTTGTTTTAGTTCTTCACTAAAAATTTCCAAATCCTTGTAGGTTGTAAGATTGATAGTGTTGTAGTGAATCCCGCGAATGTTGAGAGACATGACTAGAGTTGTTTACTCGACGAGAGGTGTAGCAGGAATGACTATTGCAAAGCCGGTGCTGCAGGTACCTCCGATGGTAGTGGGGGTAGTGGTGGGGGTAATGGCAGGTGTTTGTTTAATCACTTTGAATTTAATCGTTGCCACAATAGACCGAGTCGATGTTGCAATTCTTCTAGTTTATCCAACCGGTTCTTTTGATATGTTTTGCAACTACATTTACAATAGCTGAAAGAATTACATTTTGTACAAGCTTTTCCGTCAACTTGATCTTCAGGTATTCTAAAACATTTTTCTTTGCAACAATAAGTTATAAGTGTTAGATTATTTCTTTTGGATGACATGTTGGTTGTAGCTTGTCTTAAACAGAACTGAGCCTCTCAACGTTAAAGTTTCGTATTTATGTAAAGTATTCGAATAAAACTATCGAATAAAATAATCGAATAATACTATCGAATAAAATAATCGAATAATACTATCGATTAAAAGTTCAAGGTCATCCGTTTGAGGTTTTAAAAAAATACAACATATCAGTATATAAAAACATATACTGATATGTTGTTTTTTATCTTTTTATTTAAAACATTTTTTTTACAATGTTATTTTTGTGCGATGTGCAGAGTTAGTTCCGTAGAGTTGTTTCCGCTCATTCCGTGTGACACCAAATATAATGATCCTGGTTGAATTTCCCGCAGATCTTCATTTTGCAGCAACTGGACGAATCGTTTTGGAAGATATACTTGAAACTTTGGTTCATCACCCGGTGTATATGGTGCATCGGATAAAGATGCGACGACTGCGTCTCCATGCGTTGTATCAATTTTCTTCATTTCATGAACAATATAATGTTTCTGTTCTTTTAATTCTGAACATTTCTTGATAATTAGAGTATTTGATTTTGAATGCAAGTTGAATTGTTCAACTAAACATTGGAGAAACTGTTGTGATGCCATCCTTCACAGGAGATGTTGTCTGTTCGGAGTATGGAGTTAGACTGATACTCGGGGTGTGTTGCCTCTTCGTTTATATAACCTTCGGAACCCCCACTACATTCTTCCGTTTGTTGTTGTAAGTAAGCAGCCAAGTGATACGCGTTTTGTAATGCGCATTGAGATTGGTTGTGTTTCGGATTTATTGTAGAAACACAAATATTTCTAGCATCAAAGTGAAATGTTTTGTCCACTTTTATGTTTAAAACTTCTTTGTTTGTGTACTGTCGTATCCAATTCTTTTTTTCCAATCCTCTGGTATATATGTGTGTAAATTGTTTGCAAAAATGAAACATAATTTTGTGTACATTGTTGTACGGTAGGAAACCTTCATACCAATGGATATGATGAAAATTATTTGTTAGCCATCTGTTTGTTATTTTAGCTTTTGACTTTAGTTCATGGACAGAACACGGTGCTTCAAATAAAAACGGGTATGCTACTTGTGTAAGCAAATCCAAAATTACCAATTCTTTTATGATAAATCTATCATCGTTTCCGCGAAATGCTTGAAATTCAATTACACAAGGTTTTGCTGCCATTTCTTCATCCTGTCTGCTCATCATGGTGTCTGCTGATCAACTGTTTTCCACACCACGGTAGGTTAGATATATATATAAACCAGGCCGTACAGTTGTAGGCGCGTTGGTGTATGTTTAACGTGGGCACCATCCCCAGTAGGCCTACCCCACGGTTTATTCTTTTGTTAAATTACATTGTAGTTTTAACCTAGCAAAGTTTCTTCTTCTGTATTATTGTTGTTGGTGGTTTCTTCTTCTGTACTGTTGTTGTTGTTGTTGGTTTCTTCTTCTGTAGCCTCCGTTGCAACTTCGGTAAAAGGTTCAAAGTTTCTTAACTGCCTCCACATTTCCACTTCGTGAGGTATTCTATTAAAGATGGATGTATCTATTGGTCCGTATTGTAAAGTGCTTTCTGGTTGTTTTTCGCATGCATCTACCAGATATTCCTTAATAACAGAGCTTGAAAATACTAATTGTTTCATATAGGTACCTGGTAATAGGTGATGTTGCATAGTTTAAAATGTAAAATTCTTCACGTGTTAGAAGAATTTTATTTTCAAATTGTGTCGAGTCTCTAATTCTTACTTGTTGTTGACCACGATGTTTAATAATGTCAATTTCATTGTCACAATCCAAAAGTCGAATGTTAGTTTTTCTTCCAAAGAAACTGTTGGCTAAATAACATTCAATAAGATGTAGATGTTTTAAAAAGGAATCCCAAGCATTTTCTGAAAATAAAACCATCTTTGTTCCATGGCTTAGTATTACTGCGGGAGAGTAGTCTAATGATTTTACCAATCCTATCGACACACTTTTACTCATGCAAGATGAAATAGGATAAAAGATGCGAAGGAAAACTTCAGTTAAAATGTTTGGTGGAATATTTTCTTCAAGTTTTCTTTTCTTTCTTACGTTTGTTTTATTATTTTCCAACTTTTTATTTTGTTTTCCAAACTTTAAAAAGTCATCAATTTCCTTTACAATATTTTCTTCAAAATGTTTATCATCATTTTCCAATAAAGGTGCTGTTTCGGAAACGTCTTGTACAACTGATAAAGAACTCATTTTGTTTATAATGCTGTAGACGATGTTACCCATACAACTGTAGACAGTAAACTAAACAATTTTTGTTCCCGCTCCTGCTTTTATAACCGAGTGGTGGGGGTATTTTTTTTCCTTTTCATTTTACAAAACTGCTTTTACAATTCCTGTTAAAGGTGTATATGTAACAATTTTATCATGTAAAATTAAACAATAAGCAGATGTATCTTTGGGTACATTTTGTTCAAATTCCATTTCTATTTTTATATCTACACTGGAAGATTTTACAGATTCGTTTTGTTTTGAACAATCAACTACAACAATCGGATAGTTAGATTTAAATTGGTTTGGCGTTAATAAAGGTGTGTTTGTTTTTCCATAATATGAATTTTGGAATCTTGCGTACATATCGTACAAAACGCTAAACCTGTCTTTTGTAAAGTTTATGTTGAAGTTGTCGTATGGAAAGAATTGAGAGTTTAGAAACACCTTAAAATTTGTAAGTTTGCAATGATCAAATTCACCAGCATGTTTAGTTATTTCGTTTCTTCTTTTTGTTTGTAATCCAAATATTACATATCTTGCCTTTTCCAAATGAGTAGAAGTTTTTACAGTCCATGTATGACGTTGTGTTTCCGGTAAAACCGGATATTCATGAAACTCCCAACTTCTAAATGGTATTACGATATCACGATCTGATTTTAAAGTTCTTAATAATGAAATTCTATTCTGATCGTTTAACCGTACATGCGGTACTCTCCAAACAATTTTGTCTAATTGCATTTTCCATTCTAAAGTAGCTTCCGTTGTTCCATCAGTTGCTTGAATAATATCTTTGTCGTTTGATGATCTTAACAAAACTAATTCTTGTTTTAAGTTTATTATTATTTTTCGGTAATCTTCGGCAAAGCCTAAAAGTAATCTTAAAGGAATGTAAAAGTCAAAATTGCCTGGTGTTTGGAGTGATTGTACTGGAATCGGGTGCTACCCATCCTGCGGCGGCCAGCATATTTTTTTCACTCGGTGTTAAAGATGCTAATCCTTTTAATGTACTTGTAATTCCCACCTTTTTTGTTGAATCTACTGTAACTCCGGAAATTTCATATCTTATTTCATCAAACAAATATGCCATGGGGTTATTTATGAACGGAACAGTACTTGCAGTGCTTCCATCTCTTTTTGTTACTCTTCCTTCGATATACAAATAACTTTCACATGGAAGTGTATAAATATCCTGTTGTTGTATGGGAATTCTAATTTCATCATTATTATTTAATTTTGATGAAGCGTAAGGGTTGTGCGTATGATATTCCTTTTCCCATAAGGTTTCGTCGAATGTCGGACCCTGCGCTATATCCAATATTTCCATTATTAATAAGTTTTAATCCAATTTCTTCTAGAAAACGAATGTTATCACTTGTTAATCCTTCTATAGCTGAAGTGCTACTGACTTGTTTACCAGTCAGCTCTTTCTTTTTAAATGATAACCCCATTGTTATACGGTTGATTTTATATGTATTCGTATAGTTATAGGTTCGTCTCTAAAATCAATATGATTTCCGTCTTGATCTAGTATGTTCACCACAATGTCTGAAATAAAACTGGTGTTTAACGGTAGGTACACCAAGTTTTGTGGCTTTTCCACAATTTTAAAACCCGGAGCGACCGTTGGATAGAATGTGTGCAATATATGAGTATTTTCACCATCTCTATAAGAACCATGTATAATATTACATGTAATATCTATACTGTTAACTTTCATTATTGTTACAGTTCTAGCACCTGAATGGTTAATATTAGGTTCTAAAATTTTTGTTGTTTTAGGAAATCCTAATAAACTACCAATTGAATGTTCTTTGCTAAAATCTATATAATATTTAGATTTAATTTCAGCTTTCATAGTATTGTTATTTCCTTTTATTGTTATATTATCTTTTCCCATATGATTTTGTATCGCTTCATTTATATCATCAATTTCATATGCTCCAGTGGGTAAACTAAATACTTGTATATCTGAATATTTGTTTGTATTTTTATCTTTTGTTTTGTAATAATGTATTTTGTCATTAACATTTTCAGTAACGTTGGGAATAGAATTATAAGTTGTTATATCTAATAATGCGGCTTCCCATAATTTATCTTTTTCCAAACGTAACGCAGGGAAAAGAACACTTCGCAAAGTAGATGAAGTTCCAGTTAATGATACTGTATAGGAAGACATCTTAAAGTTGACTAACGCTTTTTGTTAAAAAATCTAAACATAAATGTCCACAGATTACCGTATCATCAGGTTGCTCTCTTTTATAATTGTATAGTACATTTTTAGCTGTTTTAAAGTAATATTGTAGTTCTTTTGGTGGTGGGAGATTACCAAAACTATCAAAGTAGTAAATAGTTGATCCTAGTTTCTTATAACATACCCAATGAGTGCCTGATCCTTTACTATTATCTAAATTTACTATTCCGGTTTCATTTTTCCATATTTTAACAGGTAATGCATCTTTCATAAACACTCCTCTAAAAAATGGAATTTTTAAACAAGAAACATAAGTAATTAATTCTTTATCTGTTAATTCTTTATTTGGAATTAGTAATTGTTTTTTTCTGTTTAATACACACGATACGGTCTTAGGTATAATCCTCCTCCTTTTTTTATCATTGACCATATTGTTTGTTTCTTTTTATTTTTACCTGCGGTGGATCGTCGTTTTCTTCTTATATTTCCTCCATGTTTCTTTGCAGGTTTTCTTCTCCTTTTTCCACCTCCTTTCTTCTTTCCACCTCCAAACATCGTTTTACCCTTCATTGCTGCTGATACCGCTAAAGCTGCTGCTTTTTCACCGATACTAGCGTCACTGGATGTTACTCTTTGCCAAGCTTTTTCAGCAAGTGCTCTATCCGCTATTGATCTATTTTTAGTATCTGCAAACTTTGAATATGCTATATCGTGTTGTTTGCAGGCTTGATCAAGTTTATTTATTCCAAGATCTCCTCTAGCGAGTCTTTTTTTCAATTTTGTTCCAGGACCACAATATTGATAACCTCCTGGTAAATGTAGTTCTACAGGTAATAAATCGATAGCTTTATTAACTATAGCTCCAACCGGCTTAGTAATAAGAGAAAGTGCTGTTGATGCTATTCCTCTTCCTCTCTTTATAACGTGTCGATTATGACTGATGCGTTGAACTTTCAACATGGTCTTTTATAGTGAAAGGAAATGTCGATACTTGTTTATTTTATAAATGCTTTATAATGAATGATGCACTTATCCTTTGACATTGTTTATTTATAAGTATGTTTGTTTATGGGTAAAACATTTTTTTCCAGTTTTGTGGAAGGATTGTATCTTCTTGATCATCATCACCTTTAGAAGTTCTTAAAGTATCAGTTTCCTTATTTAAAATATATTTTTCCATAACATTCTTTTTAACCCCATTTAATTTTTGATCAGATTTTATGGGCTTTATTGTGTTATAAATATCATATAATACTACACTTAAGAGTCTTACAATGTAATTTACATTAACAGCATCAGTAAAATTAATAGGGTCTTTTAAGCTAGTCAATCGCAAGTCTTCACAAAAAAAAGACTGCTTATTTAAATCTTTTCTTAGAAAAAGATTATAGTATATGTGTCCCTTCTCATGCATTTGTGCTACTGTAACTACATCATTGTCTCTTATTCCTTCTGCAACATTGACTAGTGGTTTCCCTTTGCAATCAAAGGCTTGTCGGCCGCCTTCTTGTAATACAGGAACTTGTCCAATTGTTGCTACATCAGTTTCATCCGACCCTTTTTTAACATTAGTAATTATTTTTGCATCAGCATCCCATTTCTTATCTTTTAATTTCATTATTTGACTTATTGTAGCTGCATGTGATTTTGCAGTTCCTTCCTTAACGTTAGTTAACACTTTATTTTTGCAATCAATTGTATTAATATCATGCGTAATACAATGATCTGTAAGATATTGAAGGTTTACAGCATCTTTCATATCTTTAGGGTCTCCAATATCATGTATTACAAAGTTGTAAAAGGAAAATTTATCTGTTTTTTCAGGGATGACTGAATGTAAATACTTTTTTGTAACTGAATCTTGATCATTAATAGGATCTGCTATATTGGCTATTCTAAGATCTTTTGCATCATATACTTTATTATTACTCCTAGGATCATATCGTAAGGTTTGGTTTATGTACCACATTAAATATTCTTTATTTACCGAATCATTCTTATCTATTGGTTTTGGAAGATTTACAATTCTATAAAAATTAGCGTTATACACTTCATTTTGAAGCTTTAAGCTAGGTAATGTTTCACTTCTTAAAGTTTTAAAATTTACCGCATCATTTTCATCTTTTGGATCATTTACAAACTTTAAACGTTTGTTATTTATATCATAATCTCCATCGGATGTTAGTGGTAAACCACCTCTTTTTCCATAAGATCCTGATTTGCTTCCAGTTTCGGAATACCGTCCAAACTTATCCACACTCATGGTTATACTGAATATTTAATCAGTTATACTTGTATTATATATACTCATATTTTTTATGCAATTACTCCTCGATTTCGCAGTTCGCCGACCAAAGCTACCCATTCATTTTCTAAACCACTATGTCCGGCTTGTTTAGCTTCATATATCAACTTCATTCTGTCAACCAATTTGTTTATATCGTTGTAGTATATTATATTAGTATCATACAAGTTTTTTAATAATCCTTTTCCTGATAAACTTGATTGATTTGTTTTTCTTCTTTTATGTAAAATATTTATTTCAGCAGAAGATAATGATTTTCTTTTTATGGGTTCCCTTCTTTTTGGTGGGAAAAGTTTAGCAATAATAGTTTTATATTTTTCTGATGCATTTCTATGAACATTAAAATTTTTAGAATAATTTTTCTTATGCGCATTTGTATCCTCCAATATTTGTTTAAAAATGTTTAAATCCTTTTTAGTATATTTATTAGGTTTCGGCTTAAAAATAAGTTCAAACAATCCTTTTGTACCCTTGTATTGTTTATTATTTATAATAATATTGTCATGTTCGTCTACATCAAGTTTGCTATCTCCAATCATTAGCCCATTTTCTTCTATTCTAGCACCAAAAGTATGATATTTTCGAGTTGGTTGTGCAGAATGTAACATTTTTAATACAAATTGTCTTGCAAGCGGCCCTTTATACGCGATATCCGAGCCCAATTTGCTCAAGTTGGATGGATTAATAGGCTCTTCTTCTTCTTGTTGTTCTTCGCTTGTAGAAAGACCTTCTTTTTCTGTTAAAACATCCGTTTCTTCACCTAGTTCGCTTTCTTCTTCAGTTGTTTCTCCTTGTTGTGTAAAACTTGTATCACTTTCATATTCTTCTTTTTGTTCAAATTTTGAAATGGGTAAAATAGCATCTCCGGAAAAATTAAATGTTGAATGTTTAACATTTTGTCCTAATTGTTTTAATGGCTCAGTAATAGGTTTAAATGTTGATTCCAGAAATTTCTCTCTTTCACTTATTCCTAATCTTAACGCTCTGTTTTTATGTCTAATAGAATCACTAAGTGATTTTATTTCTTTTAATAGCTTTTCCTGATTAACCATGTTTACACCATGAAGACTTGTACGATAATGTTGTTAATTAATGTATTAAAACAAATTTATCAAAACCTATGCGGTAACGACCATCTGTTATAGCTTTATCTTTCATAATTACCAAAAATCCATATTTTTCCGCCCAAGCTTTTCCACAAAGCTCTTTGAATTTATCAAATGACATATCAGCATTTACATGATCGTTGTATATATGTTTTAGGTTTGTATCGTCTTGTTTGAATAAAACTAAAATATTTGCATTGTCTCTAATTAGTTGTTTTGGAATTTTGCTATATGTTTGTCCGATATATATGCTATCAATATTATTATGTCTTCCCATGGCAAAATAGTTTCTAATAGTATCATGATTTTCACTAGATACATCATCAAATACAAATACAGAATACGGCTTAGCCTGGTCTGGTTGCATAACACTGTCACTAGCATTAAATTTGTAATAGTTAACATCGGGCACATCAGTCAGGATCTTTTCCAACAATTGATACTTTGGTTGATGTAAGGACTTTGAAAAAATATATAGGTTATTAAATCGCAATCCTTTTGTGTTTGTAATTAAGTTAAACACAACGTTAGTTTTGCCACAGTTTGAAGGACCGCTGACTATACATCGTACAGTGTTTGGAAATAAACTGCCGTGTTTACCATTGTTGATTTTAACGTTATCTACGGTTAAATCATCAATGTTATTAATATTAAATTTATCTTTATGGTGAACAATCTCCATCTTATTCAAAGGCAGAAGAGTAAATAAGTTGATTTAAAACTAAATCAAATCTTTTATAGGTATCCACGAATCTTCAGTTTTATCAAACCCCAACCAACGTACTTTAACTTGGTCTTTTTTCCTTTGCAACACCTTTTCAACAAGATAAACATCGCCTACTGTTGACTTTAACAATTCATGTCCGTAAAAACCGCCTTGTAACAAATTTCCTTTGTTATCTTTTAAAATATAAGTTTCCGGTACAGTAGGTTGTACTTTATACACTGTAAAAACTTCGTTTGTCCAATTGGGCAGGTATTTTTTAGTAAACACTCCTTTGTATTTACTAATTCGAACTTTATCATTTACATTAAATTTTCTTGGTTTTCTTTGTTCCGCTTTTGGCTGTGTATTTTTTTTAATTCGTTGTAAAACTAGTTTAGCGTTTTTCTTATTCACTTTGTTAGGTGCCATACCGATAGTTCTATGAAACTTGTTGTTGTAATCGCTTATTAATTTTGGTAAGATATCAACCCATACGTAAGAACCTCTTTTCGAAAACATTTTATACATTGCACCTTTTAAGGTTCTATTAAATCTTTCAATTATAGCTGCCTTTTTCTCAGAATTTGTGGAATAATGATTTATGTTATATATTTTCATTAACAAGGCAAAATGTTTATTAAAAAATTCTTTCCCATCATCAGTTTGTAAATGTTTAATTTTATTTTTATCTCTTTTTATAGCTACTTGCATAGCTTTTGTTATGCTGTTACCAGTTTTGTCTTTTAATGGCAAAGCATCTGCAACAAAACAATTAATAATCGTAAGTATGTATTTAAATCCTTTATTTATTTTACTATGCGGTTGCATTTCAATTAAATCTGCTTGATATAAATCATTTATTCCTTTTACAACAGTATTTCGTCGTGGAAACTTTATTCTTGCAGGTTTATGAAGTTCATTAACAATCTTTTCCTTTAAGTCTGTCATGATGATTTTACTAACAAAGTCAAGTTAGTATTGAGTGTTTCTTTTTCTGCATCCGCTTTTATAGTTCAAGGTCATTTCAACATATTTTTAAAAAAAAGGGGAAATCACAGCGAGCATGCTGTGATTTCCCCTTTTTTTTCTTTTTTCTTTTTTATTTTTTTATTTTTTTATTTTTTTTATTTTTTTTATTTTTTTCTTTTTCTTTTTACTCATTGATAGGATTGAGAGAGTAGTGGCCGAATGGTAGAGTGTGAATTTTGTCTGGAAGAATGTGTCGTTTGTCATCATTGGAGCAGAGTGCTTTTTTCACTTCTGTTACGCTGTACAGTTGATGGTTGAAACTTCTGATGGTGTTGAATTTTGCAGTTATAGTCGTTTCTTCAAATAAGCATTGCTTGTAGTGTTCAAAATTTACATTCTTCTTAAGATACAAACTTTTTACTCCCTTAGCTTTTTTAATAATATTGTTTTCTTCTTTATGCAATTGTAGTGAATACAATTTTGACATTAGTGCAATAAGTTCTTTCAGTAAAATTCCATTTGCTTCGTCTTTAAATTTTCCAAGTTTCTTTTTGTTCCGATCATTGTCATAATTTAAATGATCTTTTGGATAGTCACTAAAATCAAATTCATTTTTGTGAACAAATGTTCGAAGATCCAAATACATATCTTCAGTAAGAATCCAGTAGATGAAAGCGTCCGTGTCCATGTAGGCGATTCCGATGTTATCTCTACCGTAGAAGGCGACCATTTTGTTGTAGTGGAAATCGTACATGTGGGTTTTGGAAATATCCAAGATTGACATTCCAACGTACAACGGACGATCCATTTTCACGCTT
The DNA here is from genome assembly GCA_035578135.1 of Flexamia atlantica. Taxonomy (NCBI): domain Eukaryota; kingdom Metazoa; phylum Arthropoda; class Insecta; order Hemiptera; family Cicadellidae; genus Flexamia; species Flexamia atlantica. Next base: position 143,987,520 of record JAQJVK010000001.1, on the reverse strand, counting down.
GTCTTCTTCATAGATACTGCCACAAGGTTTTCATTGATGATAACGGATGTTTCAAAGTTTGGTTTTTGTACAAGTTTTTCTAGTTTTATAGGATCTGTAATTAATTTAACATTTTTGTGTTTTCTTTTGTTTTCCAATGTTTTTCCAAATATCGCATTATTCATTAATTTAAAAAAGTCCTCTTGAAATGTTGATGTTGCAGCTGCTCTTCTTCTGGTGTTTGAATCAATGTACGGTTTTAACCAGCAAGATTGGGAAAATTTTAAAACTCAATGAATTTTGGTTATACGTAAACCCAATTGGAGTGCTTGTTGAACAACCCAAAAGTGAGCTACGTATCTTTGTTTATTTTCAAGAGTCATCATTAATTTTGGATGTTTGCCAATTGGTGAAACTTCTGTTTTTGCAAGGAGCGGAAGATCGTAATGAAAATCATGCAAGTGTTCTGGATATTCAAAGTCACAGTCCAATATGTATCCGGTGTCTCCGTCTTTTGAAATTTGCGAAATATCACCAATAGAGTCTGGATTAACCCATTCAAAGTTTCCAAAAGGAAGTGGATTAGACATGGCCCATCCGTATAAATTGATGGCATCGAAATATCCTAAGAACACTGATGGTTTTTCTTTATCATAGTTTGGAAGATATTTGTTGTTAGCTTTAACATGTCTAGTAACACTTTGGGTCAATCCACCTCTAACGCCCGATTCGATCATCAACACCATGTCAATATCTGTTAATAATTGAAGGTTGCACTTTGTTTCTTTTAGCATAGCTTGCCAAGCTAGTCCTGGAGAAGTATAAGAATGAAGAGGGTCTAATCCGTAAGCTTCAAAGCAGGTGTTTCTAAATTCTTCCATCACATCGCAGAGAAGGGTCACATCAAGTTTTACATAAAAGTCAGAATAATCTCCCAGAGTGTTCATTTCCAATTCGTCCCAAACTCTGCATGCGTGTTGATAGTCTTCAGGTGAAATGTCCAAATCGGTAAGTTTACTTTTGAAAGCTTCTGGTGGAGGAAGTGACGTTTCTTGAAATTTATGTAGTCCATCGATGTAATCATACGGGAAAACTCCTTTCCGAAGAACCAAATCCATTTTTTCTACAGGTACAATTTTGCTTGTTTCTATTAAATTTTGTCTTCTTAAATTTTCAGAAAGTTTCATAAGACTGGAAGGCATAAATCGAAAAGAATCAACAAATCTAAGTTTAATTTTGCCCACCTTTTTTGAAAAGCTTATAAATTTTTCCATAGTTTGTGCTATAACGTCTATTTCACCGTTGTCTCTTGCTAATTCGGGAATGATAAAATGTCCATCGTATCCGCTAAGATTGTGAAAAACCACGGGAATAAAAGATGGTAGTTTGTAGTTGATGTTACATCCGTTGCAAGCTGCACCTCTGTAGGCTCCTGTCAGATGGTCATGGTCGCGAACTTTAACTTTAGTTTCTGTAAATTGATTGTTACACAAATAGCATGTTGTTGTCGAATCATAAAGATAAATTTCTTCCGGTGTCATAGGTGACATAGGAACCACATTGCTATACATTGCTTCCACTTTCCCAGCGATGTCGTATAAATCATCAACAAAGTATCGAGCTGCTTCTTCTCCACGATAAATCTTTGGTGTAGATGTCAAACCATATTCTTGAAGATGTTCTTCAGGCAGAGTGGATTTTACTATTAAACAGTAGCTGTTTGGTTTGTGAAGTTGATACTTTGTTCTGCTTGTAATTTCCTCTCCTTCTTCTTGTTCAAGTGGAAGCAATGAAGATTCAAAATCTGCATACACTACAACGGGAATTCTGTATTGTTGGATAACTTTATCAAATTTTACTTGTGATCTGCTAGGGTGTGGTAATTTAATTCTTACTTCATAGTTTCCATTGCATAATTTTTGATGTTCCATCAACCATTCTGAACCACCTCTTCTTAATGGTTTGTTTACAAAACAAAAACATCTTTTACAAGTGGTTTTTTCTACTTTATGTTTTGATAACTGTTTGCAAACTAGAGCTTCGAAATCTTTAATATATACATAATGTGAAATATCACCTTTTGTTATTAATAATAAATCGGTATGATCTCTACGTTCGGTGGGTGTTATACGTAAGGGATAGACATTGTTGGATGAATCTAAGCCAAAGATGTTTACAGATGCAAAAGGATTTTTCTTTTCAAATTTTGATATGTCTTGAATTGAAACAGGATAAGTCATGCCTTGAAAGTTATACATATAGGAAACCTCATCGTATGCTCTACTCGGTCGTTCCACATGATCTTCTACATATTTTGCAAGCATTGCATACTTGAAACATTCAGCATTTTCATTTTGTACATTAACACAAGATTTGGTTACTCGAATCTTCCTTGGCAAAGCAATATAACTACTACCTCTCATTCCATATCCATGTTTATGAACTCTCACATCTAAGCTTGTTATACTTAACAAACTCCATCCAGAACCTCTTCCTTCATGTTCTTGTAATTTTGTTAAAAGTTCTTCAAAACAATCATCCACAATTGAGCTTATATCCGATGCAAACATGATGGTTTTGTTTTTAGTTAAAAATCCTCTTGGTGATGTTTCATTCTGAACATTTGTAAATACAGTATCTAATAATATTCCAAACTTTATAAAATTTAATCTTCTTAGTTCATTCTTCAATGTTTCTGTTACTAATGTTTTTGCTTTCAATATAAATTGTGCTAGTTGCAATTGAGCATTGTCAATCTTAAAATGAGTTACTACACTGCCTGGTAAAGCTCGGGCGTATAATTCCACATCCAAAGATGGTCCGGGTGCGTATTGAATAACACTTGGTCTTGAATTTAGTTGTTGTTGATGGGTAGCCAGCATTTGATCTAATTCTTCTAAATCGTCTTCTTCTGCACTGTTTCTTGTTTCGTTGTTATGGTACGCTTCTTTGTGTATTTGTAGTAAGTTTTCATTTTCAAAAGATTCTTCACAACTGATGCAGTAATACATGACGTAGGTGTGCTCTCCACAAAAGTTGCAGTAATAATAAGAACCACTCTTAAACTACCCCTATTTATAGACTACCCCCACCACTTTTTCTGTATTAAACACAAAAAGTGTTAATAACAGTTAAATTTCTTATATTTCAAAACTCCTAAGTGTCAAGGTCAAATAATGCAAGTTTAAAAAAACATCTAAGTGTCAAATAATGCAAATATAAAAAAAATCTAAGTGTCAAGGTCAAATAATGAAAGTTTTAGAAAAAATCTAAGTCTCAAGGTCAAATAATGGAAGTTTTAAAAAAATTCTAAGTCTCAAGGTCAAATAATGGAAGTTTTAAAAAAATCTAAGTGCCAACGTCAAATAATTTAAGTTCAAAATAATACATATATTATGCGTCGTAAGTGTGATCATCATTGCTGTTGTTTAAATATGTTATTTCCAAATCGTTATCGCTTTCATCTTCCTCCATGTCCGATGCCGGAAACAATCGTCGCCGAACAAGAGCATGTATATATTGTACTGGATCATAGTTAATTGTTACAACATGTGTTAACGGTGTTTCTTCGCCTATTGCTACTGGTACTTCCAAAATATTTTCTTCATCACTTGTAGCATCAGACGTAGCATCGGATGTAGCATCGGATGTAGCATCGGATGTAGCATCAGATGTATCTTCTACTGGAATCAAACTATTTTCAAAAATACTTTCGTCATCCGTTAAGTCTTCTGGTTCAACTATTTTATATATTTTTTCACAAATTGTACATCCAAAAGGAAAATTGTTGTCTGTTGGAGGCATTATAAAAGAAACTTGATATTGTAAAATAAATGTTGAAGCAAATGTTTGAAAATTTTTCTAAGTCCGAAAGTATTAATTATTAGGAAGTTTTACAAGTCCAATGTAAAGTAAAAATAAAGAAAGAAGTGTTGTTGCCTGTTTAAACAGTTGCAAAAGAATGATAGGTTTGAAAATTTTTCAAAGTCCTAAAATATTAAATATTGAGAAGTTTTAACACTTAAAATATTTACAAATCCAATGTAAAGTAAAGAAAGAAATGTTGTTGCCTGTTGGAACAATGGCAAAAGAATGATGGAAACCAAACCCGCAGTAAGGGTCCTGTGGTTTGGGAGGGGGTAAGCGAGGAGGGGGGATGACCTCAAGCCGAGTTGGGGTCCGGGATCTGCGCGTGTGGTTCGGCATCAGTTGCTCGCTAGACAGTGAGGTGGTAACATGTTCAGAAGGCGCCCTGAACATTTTATCATTTTTGCTGTTTGGTGAAAATATCTTGGTGTTATTTGTATAATAACATCTTGACGTAGGACTGATTAATTTTAAGGCATGGTAGTTGTTTGTGCTTGTAGATACCCTAGGGTTTGTAGTTTGTTTTTAATTTGCTGGTTTGGTAGTTAGTATTATTTTAAAATCTTTCTTTTACTTACAATATATTTCTGCCTGGAATGTTTAAATTTAAAGTAAAATTTTTGTTTTTAGGAATGTTATATGATATGTTTTTAATACCTTTCTATTCCAATTTCCTTTTTCCAACAAGCTTGTTGAGGGCATTCCCTCTCTTGTCTTGTACTCCTTTTTAGTTAGGGACACCTTTCAATTCCAATTTCCTTTCCTTTTTTCCTTCCATCTTTTGCATGGTAAAACCAATAATGGTAAAACCGGCTACCGCTTTTGTAGTGATTACGCTCACCAAAGCGGGTCACTTACAACCTCTATACGTGCTGGATGGGTAGTTCGCCTACCTCCGGAGTTTCGCTAGACCTCAGTTGTTCTGCGTCGCTAATGGCGAGACACTGGCTCCTTTAGTGTTAGGAAATAAAAAACATATTTGTATAACATTTTTTCCTAAATTTAATTAAGCAACTTGCTATTTCAAAATAACATTTTTGTTTTAGCTTAGCGTTGTGCGCTTATGGTGAGGTGTGTGAGTTCGCTTACGTGATGATCACACTGTAATCATGATGTGCAGCGCTGGGCTGTCTAGCTATTTTTTTTAAACTAAATTTTATTTCTTTATTTTTTTATTTTTATTAATTCTTAAACTCTAGGCAGATTGTATTGTAAATTAGCTTTTCTTCTTTTAGGTTTCCGGGGGTGTACGGTTCTGTAAAACCGTACACCCCCATTTTCTTTTTAGTTATCGAATGACCTTGACCTACTTATTTTCAAGGTCAACAAAAAGACTTAGCGAAAATTTCTAAGTCTCAAGGTCATTTATATATAGGTAGATTTAGCTTTTCTTCTGTTAGGTTTCTGAGGTGTACGGTTCTGTAAAACCGTACACCTCCATTTTCTTTTTAATTATTGAATGACCTTGACCTATTTATTTTCAAGGTCAATAGCAGTTAGCGAAAATTTATAAGTGTAAAAAGTAGGTCAAGGTCACCAAAAAATACCCTATGAACGGGGGAATAGACCGCTAAGTAATTCTTTTAGAATTACAAAGTGGTCTATTCCCCAGCTCCTATTTTTTTTTATTTCATTTTTACACTAACCTCTCAGTTTTAACAAAATGAGGTATTTGTTGTGCGCACTGCATAATGTTTGATTTACACAACACATCTTTTACCCTTTTTTAATAATATACGAACATTGTTCTTTTTAGGACTAGATTGTAAAAAGTAAAAAGTCATTTTGTTATCCCGCTTTTATAAGAAATTAACCCTCCATTGTAAATTTTGAAAATAGGTCAAGGTCATTCAAAAATACCCTATGAGCGGGGGAATAGACCGCTAAGTAATTCTTTTGGAATTACAAAGTGGTCTATTCCCCCGCTCCATTTTTTTTGTCTTGTGTTTAATTTGACCATTTAACTTTATCAGATGGAGATTTTCTTACTAAATAATAATGAACATTACTGATATTTGGAATTTGAAGATTTACTGGTAATTTGAGCAAGTAGAGTTCATCACAACATCTAAGAACAACATCCCTGTTACTGATCTTTTTTACAAAAACATATTTGTGGTTTAATTTCAATCTGTTGATTTTAATTCTTTTATAGTTTTCAATTTTTTCTGGCAATTCACTTTTGGAAGGTTCAATTTTGACTTTTTAGAAGGTTGAATTTTGACTTTTTCGGAAGGTTCACGTTTGTTATGCAAATTACACAATTTTTCACCTACACTACACAACTTCACACACCTTTCACCTTTGTTCGCTCCTTTTTTTAAAATATGAGCACATTGTTCTTTCTTAAAACAGGATTTTCTTAATTTTTGAAGTTTTTGAAGTTTTTCAGAAATTTTCTTAGGAGATTTTTTTGGTGAAGATTTTTTTGGAGAAGGAGATTTTTTCGGTGAAGATTTTTTTGGAGAAGGAGATTTTTGTTTCACAATAGAAACAACAGATGATGATGATGATGTTCTTGATGACGAGGAAGAAGACCTGGACGAAGACGAAGTGCCTGCCATAGCGCTGGATCCTAAGAAAGTAAAGATTACTCTGTTTACCCTGCCTTTATAACAGCTCCCCACCCATTTACCCCCTCTACTTTTCGACGTCAAAAAAATATTCATCCAAGCTTTCTAACACTGGCAAGGAAACAGTTTCAAAAGGTTGATACAAAATTTCATAAATGTCTTGGTTTAAATTTTGCGAAGTTTGAAGATATTCTTCTATTTCCTGTACAAATTTCTGTTCGAATTGTTGGAATTCTTCTATATCCTGTAAAAATGTCTGTTCGGATTGTTCAAATTCTTGTTGTTCTAAGTTAAATGTTGGTGATTTCAAGTCTTCTTCCAATTTTTTAATGTAATCTATTGCATTTTGAACTATAGATTGTCTGTTAATTTTTTTTTGTTTTTGACTTTCCGGTACAACTAATTTTAATTTTTCAAAAGCTTTTTTTAATCTGTGTTGTCTTCTTTGTTCCCTTCGGTTTCTACTTAATCTTTGATCAATCAGGTATTTTTGGAAAGATTCCATAACGTTTTGTTGATTCAAAATGTAGCAAACTATTAATTCTATCCGCTCAATATATAGTGGAAACCCGGGGGAGGGGGAATCACCTTCGCCATCAAGGTGATTGGTACGTATTTAAAGCTTTGAGGTTTGCATAGCCAGACCATAACTATGAGCTCCTTGTACGAGTTGTGTTTGCAGCGTATCTGCTCAGACAACCCTATGCTTCGGCAAATTAGGGAGGTGTCAGAGCCGCTGCCGCAAATCTTGCAAGGCGAGCTCATTTATGAGCACAAAAAACGGTGTGTTTCTAAAACTAAAATTTGGTGGGAAATGCCAAATGCTGGCAAAAAAATATGCGGCCTATGTCACATGGTACGTTTTCATTAACTGAATTGTTTTTTCTATTTACAATATATTATTTTATTAATTTTCTTTAAATTAATATTTTTTTTTAGCGGCTTCCTGGTGCGAATCCGGATCAAGAACTGTACAGATACCTGAAACATGCATCTGAAAATGTAGGATACAAATTGAAGACGCCAATAACGCAAGAATATTGTCATCTTTGTGGTTGGTTTCCTCTGGAGCAATATGATATTAAATGTATGTGTTTATAAACACATATCAATAGAAGAAATTAAATAGGAGCGGGGAACAGAGCAGCTTGTGGTTTAACCACTTACTGCTCTGTTCCCCGTTCATAGGGTATGTTCAGATGACCTTGACCTAGTTATTTTGAAGGTTTATTGTAACTTAACAAAAATTTTCTAAGTCCATAACGAGGTCAAGGTCATTTAAATCTTAGCGGAAGAATGAAAAGAATAGCTACCAACATGCATTGTTGGTATCTATTCTTTTCTTTCCTCCTAGAAAACCCCCTTAGTCCGTGTCAACTTTGATGTAAAGTTTTGTACAAAATTGTACATAATAAAGGACCCATGATTCAAGTCCTTCGTAATCCATAGAATCCGAAGTGCAACAGATTTTTGTACCGTCTGCTTTAACAGCTTCAAGTACTCCACTGATGCAATTCAGATTGCTATGATACGTTTTTATGTACCATAGTACTCTTTTGGCTTCAACAAAGTTGTGCACAGCACCAAAGATCATGAGGGATTCCATGGCAAATATAACCACAAGACTGCAGCACACCTTATATATACTGTCGGTCCAAGGCGGCGGCCTCCTATGGCGACCTGGTTAACCCAATGGAGGGCGTTGTCCTTTGCCATCAAGGTGATTGGTACGTATTTAAGGCTGTGAGGTGAGCATAGTCAGCCCATAACAATGAGCTCCTTGTACGAGTTATGTTTGCAGCGGATCTGCTCAGACAACCCTATGCTTCGGCAAATTAGGGAGGTGTCAGAGCCGCTGCCGCAAATCTTGCAAAGCGAGCTCATTACTGAGCACAAGAAACGTTGTATATTTAAAACCAAAATTTGGTTTCAATTGGCAGATGGCGAGAAAATATGTGCCCTATGTGACTGGGTACGTTTTCATTAACAGTATTGTTCTTTTCTATTTACAATATATTATTTTATTAAATATCATTAAACTATTTTTTTTTTTTAGGCTCTTCCTTCAGCCGAAGAGGGAGAACCGTTGCATAGGCAAATGATATACCGATTTGGAATCATAGGATACAAACTGGAAACACCAAGACCGCAAGAATTGTGCCAGCTGTGTGGATTCTTCCCATTTGCTAAATATCAAGTTAAATGTATGTGTTTATAAACATATATTATATGTTTATAAAGACATATCAATAAAAGAAATTAAATAGGGACGGGGAACAGAGCAGTTTGTGGTTTAACCACTTACTGCTCTGTTCCCCGTTCATAGGGTATCTTCAGATGACCTTGACCCACTTTTTAAGAACTCTATGGTGGGGGGAAATGCATATATATAAACCGTGGATTAAGTAAAAGACAACATTTCCCTCATCAGCATGGAAACTTTCCGGATGTCTTACAATGTTCATTGCACTCCTGTACAACATGTTCATTTTATGTTAAATTTAATCCATTTTCTTCAAAATGTAAATTTTTTTGCAATTTCTGTTACTGGAGAAAGATGGGTAAATTTAACATTAGAAACTGTCATGGTTACAATCAACCCTTTAATAGATCCTAATTGGTTTTCAACAGTGGAATCATATATTGATACTATGGCTTTCGAACAAGGATATCATTATCTTTGGGTTGATGTTAGTTACATCAACTTTCAAAACGAAACAGATGATGATGATGGATATGATTCTGCCACATAAAAAATAGACATTAACGGAACTTCTTTCCCTGCCTTTTAGGAAAAAAGAGAGGAACAGTGTTAATTAATAACACTGTTCCTCTCTTTTTTCCGCTTAAAGTTAAATGACCTTGACCTAATTTTTATAGTTAAGAAATATACGAAGTAAAAAATAATAGAAAATGTACATTTTTTTAAGTTTTTGCGTTATAACTTTTACACCGTTGGTTATATCGAAAACTGTTACTGGACCTTTTTTGTTTGTCTTTTAATTCCGCTTAATTTGACTACCCGCACGATGGATTTGGAGCATTTTTGTTATATCCACTGCCATCGTGTACGGCGACGCAGTTCTAAAGTTGAACGGCGACGAAATCAAGTAACCGGTTTTGCCGGAGAGGGGGAGGGGGGGGGTTTCCGCGGGGGGGGGAGGGGGGGAGGGGGGGGGGGAAGGGGGGGGGTTTCGCGGGGGGGGGATATAACAAAAAATGCTCCAAATCTATCGTGCGGGTAGTCAAATTAAGCGGAATTAAAAGACAAACAAAAAAGGTCCAGTAACATTTTTTGATTAAACCAACGGTATAAAAGTTATGACGCAAAAACTCAAAAATATTAATAACCAACGCGAAAACTAAACTCACCATCAACAGAAATTAAAACATTTACAAAAACCCAAATGTTAAAAATAATAATTATTTAATAAAAGATACAACACAAAACTAAAATCTTAGGTTATTTAAAACTTTAACAAAATATTTAAGTCTCAAAAGTAGAGTTTTAAAATCAATCAATATATAAGTCAAACAATTAAGTCTTTTGAAATTAAAATATCTAAGTCTAAAAAATAGGTCATTTAAAATAATTCTAAGTCCGAAAGTAGAACAATCAAAACTAGGTCAAGGTCATTTAAAAATTATAAAAAAGGGGGGTGGGGAAGCGTGGGGTCCCTACCTTATTCTACTACTTTATTTCTATACTACTTTATTATAACTTATGCTACCCCTTAAATGCTATCATGCATGCGGTTACGGTGTGATCATCACGTAAGCGAACTCACACACCTCACCGCCCTATCATATCTTAACCCCTACCTAACGTTCCCCCCTATTCTATCTTATACTATGTAATATTACAGTTACGGTGTGATCATCACGTAAGCGAACTCACACACCTCCCTATAATATTACACCTAACTTAATATTACAGTTACGGTGTGATCATCACGTAAGCGAACTCACACACCTCACCGTAATATTAACCCTGACAATTAAACCACGCAGGAAATGGAAAGGTAGGTGGATTGCCATTGCGACCGACTATTATAGGAGGGCGCCTCTCCCACAATAGCCGAACGCAGTGTGTGCTTGACATAAGCCATCCCACACACCATGGCGAACATTACGTTACAGCATAACCCTCCACGTAAGCGGACCAGTTACACCTTCACCGTAATGCCAAAGAGAAACGTTGCGCGCTTGCTTATATCAGCGAGCTCGAGACTCGACCTCGCTAGCGAGCCTTGACTAGTAGGTCAACGTGTCGCTCTGCCGGGGCCGGTAGCCTTGGCCGGGTCGCTAGCCACCGCTCTCACAACTTCGTCTGGCCTACTTGGACCTGGTCGCTAGCCTCAGCTTTCACTACCTTGACTACAAGGTTGTTGTGTCTGCTGCCTATAAGAACCCCATTCGCCCGCCTTGTGTTATTCTGCCACTCGCCACCATCGCTGTTACTATCCATTCCCACGTTTTTTAACCATTTTTCCTATTTCATTATATTATCCATTTTATTATTCTTTTTATATCAACATGAACTCCTCTGCATCTTCTTCATCTACCCCCATTCTCCTGAGTCTGCTGCAGAGGTTTCTGCAGCCAAACAACCAACTACAATTCCGGTATCTATTGACCTTTCTTCTATTTCGACTGATTTTCTTCAAAAAAAACAAACTTCTCCCGTCCTCTCCTCCTCCATTAACGAAATAATAGCTGATGCTCTTAATGAAGATCAACCCCAATTATTTCAGAATCCCACACCAGTTACAGAAACATCAACGCCGCAAATTGAAGAGATTCCGATCGCTCCAATTTGTGACGACATTTTAACTGAAGACTGGATGGAGTTGTGCGGACTGCACCCTTCTTCTACCCCCCAACAAATTCAACCCGCACCAATCAAAGAAACCCCCACCCCCCAAACAATTCATCCCGCACCAGTAAAGAACATTAGACTAAAACAATTCAAGAAAAACCAAAAATATACAATCTACAAAATTGAAGAAAACAAAATTTATGTTTACAATGAGGAGAGGACGAAAATCTATGTACTTACTACACCAAAAACAAAAAGAATCAACATCCCATTAAATCCAAAATTCCTGATTGTAACAGCGCAGGGTGAACGATTAAAAATAAACATCACAAATTAAACCCTTTTCTTCCTTCCCCTCCACATACAAAGTCCACCCTGGTGGCAAAATCGGCCCTTCTAAGGGCCACCTAAGACTTTCAAATTTAGGCTTAAGTTAGGGCCTCAACCCTTGGTGACTACAAGCGGTTCATATACCTCTAAGTCCCAAAGGTTGAGTCAATAGCGGGGGGCTTTCGCTAAAGCCTCAACCCTTGGTGACTAACAAGTGGTCTGTGTACCACTAAGTCACAAAGGGTTGGACGCTAAAGCCTCAACCCTTGGTGACTAACAAGCGGTTCACATAACTCTAAGTCCCAAAGGTTGAGTCAATAGCGGGGAGCTTTCGCTAAAGCCTTAACGTTTGGTGACTAACAAGAGGTCCGTGTACCTCTAAGTCCCATAGGGGCTTTCGCAAACCACCCCTTGTTAGTCACCAAGGGTTGAGGCTTAAACTTAAGCCTAAATTTGAAAGTCTTAGGTCGGCCCTTAGAAGGGCCTTTTTTTGCCACCAGGGTGGACTTTGGAGGTGGGAAAAGGTTTTACTCGGTAATATTTATGTTTAACTTGGCACCTTTTTTATTTATTATCAAGTGTCGAGGGTTAAGGGGAATAGGAATTTTTTTGGGAATGTCAATGACATAAATTTTGGTTTTTTCAGAATTAAAAATGAAAATAGAAGAAGATAAATGTCTTAGGATTTCATATTTTCGGTTAAGTTTCAGTTTTTTTAGATGAAATTTTTGCTGGGGTACGTTTGAAGATACAGGTGATAGAGGTGGTTTGGTGCGAATTTTGGGTGGTTCGGTGCGAATTTTGGTGCCGGTAAGAATGTTTTTCCAAACTTGCTGAAAAGGTTTTCGAGCAATAGTGGTTGTAACATCATACCAATCACGATTGTTGTTCGATTGAATAATTCGTACCCCAAGCAGTTGAAGATAGGAAAACCAGTTATACCAAATCTCGGTATACTCGGAGCGGTTCATTGTGAAATTGAAGTAGGTGTTGTTAGGACGGTGGCAAAGGAAAGAATAACTTGTCGAGTGTAGAGTGTAGAGTGTGTTAAGCAATCAAGGACAGGTGTGCCGGGTGATGCAACAAGGACGACGACCTGTATTCGCCGGCCGGCCGCAAGCGAAAGTGCGGCGCAAGGTCAACCAGTTGTATTGCTAACTGGTCGGCAACAAGCGAAAGCATGCGAGGTCAAACCCGGCCCACTCGGTCTCGTTTATCTTTTAAAACTCGCATGATAGGGTTTGCAAACATATTAATTCAAATATGTTGTAAAAATTTTCTTACGATATTTTGTTACAAATCTTTTTAAGGCAAATGTTAAGAAACCATGTTTCTATTTTAATCGCAACTACAGTTTCGATTTCTTTAACTAAATATTATAGCTAAGTATTAAGGTAATATAATAAAGTAGCATCTTTAAAAATATTGTAACTTGTACAAAGTTAAATAAGTATTTTAAGCCAAATGTTAAAAACAATTGTTTAGTACTGAGATGTTCACCCTACAACACCTACGTTAGAACTAACACTACAAATCCAAAAATTGCGAGGAGTCTCTCATGGTGGTGGGGGAGGGCAGGTGTGCAGCAGATGTTCCAGGCTGCACATGTCAAGGGAGGTTGCAGCGCCACTACTGACACATCAGTTTGCTAGTAGAACTGGCAGAGTAAACATCTAAATAAACATGAGTTCTGTTTTATATGTTTCTTTTATTAAAGATGGACTTTGCATTGAAACGCAAAGTTTTCCTATTGATGCAGATCCTATACAACAAATTTTAGTACATCCTCCAGAAAGTTATGATTCCATCTACATTTCAGTGCAAGAACCAAGCGACCCCCCACCACCAACAACTCCTGATGCACAGTAGGACACGGCTACCACACGTCATTAAAGCTTCAGCTCTTTACCCGAGCACACATGGAATCTGAGCTTCAAGATAATACTGTTTCTTCTACATCTACACCAACTTCCGAACAATTACTTACTACAAATGAAACTACTACAAGTCTACAAGTAAATGAAATTTCATCAACTGTTAGTTCTGATGCGCAAGCAATAATGTTATCATTAATTGGTTTCGACTAAAAATTCAACAATGGAAGAAGAAAGAAATTCGCTACTTTACAACTTGGTTTTTGTGAACCCGTCGAAATTTATTGTTTGCCTACTTTCATTTTTATGTGGTTACAATTTTGGTTACCTTGTTCAGGAAATGCTAACAGATAAAAAGGAAGAACATTCGCTATATTTTAAAGTTTATGTTTATGTAATTGCATCTTTATTTGGATACTTTGTAGCAGGATATTTTCTTGTTAATTTGTCAATTCCATTTTTTACATGGTATTTTAACAGACGTGAAAATCAACAAAACAACAATTAAGAAACAGTTTGTAAAAAGAAGCAAAAATTATCTTGCATTTTCGGATTTTCCGAAAATGCAAGATCTTTTTTAAAAACATCCCCAAACGACCTTGACACACTTCCGGCCATTTATAATTTAAATACCCAGCACAGCAGGGCATTTAAACTTTAAATACCCACCAACAACACGTCACAGCTACGTCACAGCTGATGACGTCACTTCCGGTCACGTGACCGGAAGTAGCTGTCAAAAAATTGACTGCCTGTCAAAGTTTGATTGGGCCAGCAGCCCCAAGTGCCCACTACTGTCTAATAGATGTATGAATATTGACCTAGACGTCAATGTAACTTGCAAGCCGTTATATAGACGTTGTATAGACGTTATGTGCTGTATGGGTTGCAAACTAAATTTCCATGTTAATATTAAAGAGAATATATTTGCTTGTTTATACCGAACATAGCCTGCTTAGGAGTTGCTTAAGAGTGTTGTAAACCTGTTATTAAGCTTCACATAACGATTTGTGCAGGTTTAATTTGCTGAGTTTGCAAATCAGCGGTAGCAGGGGTATTTCGATATTAGACTATGTAAATAATGTAATTAAATTCTATGTTGAATATTAAATTGGTTAGATACATTAGTAGTATGGGTTATCGCTGGTGGGGCACCCTCATTTTTGCTAATAAGAGTTTTATAGCACATTGATACAATCTATATGGTACCTTTCACCTTTAGAATTACCACATATGTTTCTCATTATTCCTTGAACATTTTAAAATACAAAATTAAAAAAATAGACTAAAAATACTACCTTTGCTATTTAATGCCCGATTTGTCTAATACTTGGAAATGTTCTTGTCCAAGCCTGATCATTCCTATTGCACTTATACTTTTTGAAATATAAAATCAATAAAACAGGATTTGTCTGTTGCTGCCTGAGGTAAATACATATGTTATTCCTATCACACTTGTGCGTTAGTAAAATAGTCTAAAATAGCAACTTTGCTCTTTATTGTCCGATTTGTCTAATATTTTGATATGTTGTTAAACTAAGCAAGTGAACTTGTAAATATTATAAATTAATTCTATCTATCCTATATCTTTTAAAATATAAATTACAAAATTAGGTAAAAATGCTAACTTTTGTTTTTGTTAACAGATTTGTCCAATATTTGGGTATGTTGTTAATTTAGGCTAGTGCATGTATAAATGATATATATTATTTTTATTTAGCCCGTATAACTTTAAATGTAAAATTATAAAATAGGCCAAAAATATCAACTTTGCTATTTCTGATTTGTCTAATATTTGGGCAGGGCCTGATTAACAGGTGTGGCGCCCCTAGGCTTGAGCTGATTTGGCGCCCCCCTCCTCTTCATCCCCCTTCCGCTGCTATATTATATCGCTAGATGTAGATATACAATGAAATTACGAATTTAATTCCTCCAGAACTAATAGCTTAAAAACTACATTTAACCTAGAAAATAACTGAATTATGATCAGTGCAGACAAAAACTATCACAAATATAATAAATAAGTCTATTCTAGTCAGTTATATGTTCAAGGACAGGTCACCGCTGCCTGTGTCACTTATTCAATTGACAATCTCGCAACTTACACCACTACTGCTCTTCCTTTCTACTTTTGACTTCTGCCACTTCTGACTCAGATATCGATTCATCGTAACAATCTTCATAATACTTTTAAGAGTACCTGGTGGACCGAGATTTCTTCGGCTTACTATAATAATATTTTACCAGAACCAACTGGAGGATAACAAAGACACCCACATCCCGGCCTCACATGGGCTAAGGCTGGGAGTACATTTTTTTGCTCTGCATTAAGAGTGCAACCAAGGCCGGAGAGACACGAAGCGTTTTTTAACGCTGCGGTAAAAATGCCGTTCGCCCGTAGTGCATTGATGGACGCGTACACACGGAGCGGAAGAAATACCGCGCGATAATATTGCCGCTGGCGGTAGATTTACCGCCGCTCAAAAGCGGATTTTTTCTGCTTTATCATCACAGTGGCGTATACAATTAAATTAGAGCTTACACATTTAGCGGATTTTTTACCGCCGCCATGGTCAGACGGCAAGACAAGCTAAACATTGTACCGTGTTGTTGAAGTAAGGAATTTTGTGATCGGCATATGGTAAAATGCATTTGGTAAACAGCCACAGACGTCTCTCAAAATTAAAATGGTACCGTTATTGGCGATATTTTTTCTGTGGCGTTTTTAGCGAATTTCCTTAAAGGAATAAGCTATTACCGTAGGTCTCATGGTAAGACCTAAGCCCGAGACCATGTTAACTTTTCATTTTGGGGCCCCCAGAAGCAAAAAACACTATTCGTTCGAATTTATATATATATGTCTGTTAACACGATAGCGGCCGTACCTAAATATGATCCGATCTTAATGAAATTTGGTACAGACGTTGAAAGTGGTAATCACTCGGACGAGTTCGTGAACCAGCCCGATCGGACCACCGGAAGGAGGGGTAAAGGGGGGTAAACCCCCCCAAAAATGGGTTTTTTGAGTTTTTTACATAGAAAATTAAAAATTATCCAATTTTTGTTAGCATTTTTGAATTCAGCTGAAAAAAAAACAAACAATTTAGTATTTTTAATCACTGCTGTATGTCCATTGGTTTCCGAGATATTGAAAGTGGTAAACACAGTATGTTGTCCCAATGTTAACCTTATGGGAAATAAAGAAAATTCTATATCTCGCTTATTTCTCAACATATCTTGATAAAACTTGGTAAATGGCATATTCTAGTTCAGATCAACTAAATATTGAATTAAAACCACCAGTTTTAATATACCCGTAGCAGCAAACCTGCATACTCATTCCCCATGTTATTCTTATGGAGCTTACAAAAACATGTTAAATCTCGCTATGTTGGATTGAAACATTTTGTTTTGCATTTGAAATTCGCTGATTATGCAGGTCTGCTGCAACGGGGGTATTTTTTACCGCCACGTGTGTATAAACGCCGGTTTCGTCGACGGCGGCGAAAGAATTATCGGGCGATAAAAAAAACGCCCAGTGTGCCTCCGGTCTAAGAGTTGCTAGTTTTCAGTGTCATAAAATTGATAAACTTCTTTATCACTCCGTGGATCTTTATATCACACACTGTATTTTTCCGGGATGCCTGTAGTTTGCAAACAGTTGTCATTTGATTGGTTATTTCTTTACATTTTCGTTATTTCGTTGTTTTCGTTCAGGGCAATTCATTGGGCCCCTCATACTCATAATGTAATTTTTTGTCCACCTAAAAAATTGTTTAATCAAGTTATTAGTTTTTTCAGACCAAGTAACCTACGTAGAACACGTTTTTCAGTCAGAAATTAGTTATTTCTAGACTTGAAGGAAATCCTCGGAACCGTAATCGAGATAATTGTACAATCATCATTATTAAGCAAGCAATCAAGCAAACTTGCTCATGTAAAGAGAGACTATAGGATGTACCTTTAGGTTTAGGTTTGATAAAAAAAACATGCTAAGCAGGCCGCATTTACGAAAAGGGGGCGCGGGAATTTGTTATATTATTTTCAATCCATTAAAAATAAAACAATATTTATTCTCCATCCTGTGGCGCCCCTGAATGGCTGGCGCCCTAGGCTGTAGCCTAGTCAGCCTAGTGGTTAATCAGGCCCTGTATTTGGGTATGATGTTAACTTAACCTAGTATATTTGTAAATGATCTATATTAATTCTATCTGCTCTGTATATTTTAAAATATAAAATTATAAAATGAGCTAAAAATATTAACTTTGATGTTTATAGTTTGATTTGTCTAACATTTGGGTATGTTGTTGACCTAAGTAGGTGCATCTGTAAATGATGTGTTTTATTTCTATCTAACTTGTATATTTTAAAATATAAAATTATAAAACTGGCAAAATTAGCAAAAATGAGGGTGCCCCACCAGCGATAACCCATACTACTAATGTATCTAACCAATTTAATATTCAACATAGAATTTAATTACATTATTTACATAGTCTAATATCGAAATACCCCTGCTACCGCTGATTTGCAAACTCAGCAAATTAAACCTGCACAAATCGTTATGTGAAGCTTAATAACAAGTTTACAACACTCTTAAGCAACTCTTAAGTAGGCTATGTTCGGTATAAACAAGCAAATATATTCTCTTTAATATTAACATGGAAATTTAGTTTGCAATAAGTGAGCTGCCACAAAATTTGTGGTCTACAGGGGGGATTTTAACCCATAAGAAAAAATATATACTAGATGGACCTCATGACAAGTTTTAAACCGAGTTTGTTGATTAAGGAGATATAGTTTATTTATTTTTCATATTTTGGTACGGTAATCAATCCATGAATCAATCGACTTATACTCTGTTCCACGTTCACCTCTCAGTATAGAATTTCCATAAGCCATGCGATTCATATGGCAGGTTAAGTTGTACTAACCAATTTGTATTATAATCAGCTGATTATTTTATAATATTTCAATATGGAAATTGTAAACAAATGTACCCAACCCAGCAAAGCTTATAGAAAAGTAAACACCCATAAGGCCTTTACTTATGGGTAAAATTATCAACTTAAATAACCATGGGTCTACCTACTTAAGTTATCTACTTATGGGTTGTTGTTGAGTTATGTTGCTCAACAACAACTCGGTTAAGAACGGCCAACAGAGTAAACTTTGAAGTGCCTTGAAAGTGGAACACATGAAACGTACTGGGAACATGCTCACATGGGCCGTCCAGTAGCAGAGAATAGGGGCGTTACGCCCCGCCCTCTCCCTCTCCGCGCTGCCCCCTCCTCTCTTCTAACAACTGTCACTGCGAGCAAGTATCAATTCGGTCAAATGACACAAATTCTAAATTATTATTACTTCATTTCAAAAAGTCGGGCAACTGTCACATCGACCAACTATCAATTCGACCACATGGATTCAGGCTTATTTTAATTTCATTTTTAAAAGTGGGCAAGTGTTAAGGAGGGCAACTATGTTTTCGGCCAACTTTCAATTATTTAATGCATAATATTTTTAAAAAGTCGGATAACTGTCACAGCGAACAAGTATCAATTCGAACAAGTGGTTTCAGTATTTTATTTAATTATTAATATTAATATTTAAAAAAAAGTTGGAGAAATGTCACAACGACCAGTTTATCAATTCGACCAAGTGGATTCAGGCTTTTATTTATTTATTAATTTAATTTTTTTAAAGTGGACAAGTGTTGCGGCAAACAACTATCAATTTGGTCAAATGACAGGCAACCTTAATTTTTGAAGAATAATGTAATGTTTCTTCGTAAGCCTAAGGCCTAACCCAAAACACTCAGATTTTGCTAGCCTAGTTATCAGCTTCCTGTGCCTAGCTGTAGACACTACTATGTTTTGTTTATTTCTATTGTAGGCTTAGGTTAAAATATTCTATTAATAGTTTGATTTCATTTGATTACAGCCACAAAAATAGTTCAACAATATGTTAACATGTAAAGTAATTACTTACGTGAGAAGTTAGGTTAATCCGCTATCATCACTTACAAATAAGAACACATTTGATATTTTGCTAGTATTTATTATGTACATTGTTGTCCCTATTGTATAGTAGTTAATATTTATTAGTTTTAAGGACATAATACGCTATTAGCAATAAATTTGTAAATTAGAAATAAGTTTGTTTACGTTGTAAAGGATCAACAATGTGACACTACAATTTTTGTAAAACTGCAACTCGCAGCCAGGTGAGGGGGATCACGTGACTCCTCGTCAGCTGAGCTTTCCTATATAAGGAGACGTCCGTCTCCGGGTATTTCAGAGGCGTTTCACTCTTTTGATGCTGCGGTCCTCCCTGAGGGCATTCTGCTTTGCATCCTAAGTTATTGTTGATGGTGACTAGTGTCACCCGCTAAATTTGGATTTTCTGTTTTGTGAAACAAAAGAAATAAAGGTCAGTAAAATAAAATATCCCTCTCTCCTTATTTATTCGATTTAAATACTTTAAAAAGGTTGGGTAATTCTGGTAAGTAAATTTCACATTATTACACAAACAAAACAAAGGTACTTTGCCTGCGCCAGTTGTCCGCTGGAGCTGCGACCTTAACTCCACACATTCGACATATTGCTCTTGCATCTTAATTGATGCTGCGGTCGAATAACGCCCACAGTTAGTGACACTAACAGTTTACAAACAAAACAAAGGTACTTTGCCTGCGCCAGTTGTCCGCTGGAGCTGCGACCTTAACTCTACACATTCGACATATTGCTCTTGCACCTTAATTGATGCTGCGGTCGAATAACACCCACAATTAGTGACACTAACAGTTTACAAACAAAACAAAGGTTCTTTGCCTGCGCCAGCTGTCCGCTGGAGCTGCGACCTTAACAATACACGTTCGGCATACTGCTTTTGCATCTGGATCGATGCTGCGGCTGAACAACACACACGTAGTGATAAAAACATTCAAATTCAAATTCATTTTATTGCCATTACAACAGTTTGTAGTCGGAAGCAATGTTTATGTTAACAATAATTTTGATTGAAATATATTTAAAAAAAACTTAAGTAAAATTAAAATTAAGTTTAAGACAACCTAGTTTAACCTAGTTTCCTCTATAAGACATATGTTGAATTTCCCCCTATTAATTAATTGCTTATGTTTTTTACAATGGTCTATAAATTCACTAACACTGTAAAAGGCATTAGCTATTAAAAATTGTTTTAACTTATTTTTGAAAGGTGTTAAATTCTTTTCATTTATTATATGAAATGGTAAATTGTTTAGAAATTTAGCTCCAGATTCAGACGGTAAATTTTGAAAAATATTTAGTCTATGTTGCGTAGGCCTAAAATTATGGTTAAATCGAGTATGATAATTATGGATATCTCTTCATTTTGTAAATTTACATTTAGAATGTGCAAAAATTGCCGTTTCCAAAATGTAAATTGAAGGAAGAGTTAATAAATCCTTTCTTTTGAAAATGTCTCTACAAGACTGGGGTTTTTTCAATTTGAATATAATTCTTAAGGCTTTCTTCTGCAGAATGAATAATCTTTTTAATTCATTTTCTGCACTTCGGCCCCATACTATGATTCCATATGATAAGTGACTAAATATTAGTCTATAATATGCTATCATTAGGATTTTAGCGAATTTCCCCTATAGGGAAGAAGCTGTTACCGTAGGTCTCATGGTAAGACCTAAGCCTAAAACCATCATAACTTTTCTTTTTGAGGTCCTCAGATGCCAAAAACACCATTCTTTCACGTTCATAAATATATATATATATATATATCTATATATATATCTATATATATATCTATATATATATATATATATAGATATATATATATTTATATATGTGTCTTTAAGCACGATAACTTGCGCAAAAATGGTCCAATCGGAATGAAATTTGGCATAGACGTGTAAAGTAGTAATTATTCGGACGAGTTCGTAAACCAGCCCGATCGGACCACCGGAAGGGGGGGTAAAGGGGGGTAAACCCCCCCAAAAATGGGTTTTTTTTGAGATTTTTACATAGAAAAATACAATTTTTCAAATTTTTATTGGCACCATTGAATTTGGCCCAAAAAAACAAACAATTTAGTATTTTGAATCATGGCTCTATGTCCATTGGTTGCCGAGATATTGAAAGTAGTAAACACAGTACGTTGTCCCAATGTTAATCTTATGGGAAATAAGTAAAATTCTATATCTTGCTTATTTCTCAACATATCTTGATAAAACTTGGTAAATGGCTTCTTCTAGTTCAGATCTACTAAATATTGAACTTAAACCACCCAGTTTTAATATACCTGTAGCAGCAAACCTCCATACTCATTCCCCATGTTATTCTTTTGGAGCTTACAAAAACATGTCAAATCTCGCTATGTTGGATCGAAATATGTTGTTTTGCACTTGAAATTCGCTGAGTTTGCAGGTCTGCTGCAACGGGGGTATTTATATGACAGTATTTTGATAATTTTCTGAGGACATATATATTTGAAGATACCTTGGAACAAATATTACTAATGTGATATTTCCAGGTTAGTCCTCTATTAAGATGTATCCCAAGGAATTTTATATTGTCAACTTCCTGAACTGCGTTATTTCCTATCATTACAGTTGGACTATGTTGACATTTTGGATCTGTATTAAAATTTATATATTTAGTTTTTTTTAAATTAACTTTTAAATTTATGTCAGAAAAGAACTGAATACAGGAATTTAAATCT
The DNA here is from genome assembly GCA_035578135.1 of Flexamia atlantica. Classification (NCBI taxonomy): domain Eukaryota; kingdom Metazoa; phylum Arthropoda; class Insecta; order Hemiptera; family Cicadellidae; genus Flexamia; species Flexamia atlantica. The sequence goes on along the minus strand of JAQJVK010000001.1, from coordinate 143,965,363 downwards.
TCATATAATTTTTCTTCAAGATGATTTGCATTTTTATCTGAAATGCACAAGGTTGTATCATCAGCGTATTGTGTAAGGTTACAAAATTTTATAGATGAATCACAGTTGTTAACATAGAGTAAAAATAACACTGGGCCAAGAATAGATTCTTGAGGGACTCCAGATGTTATCTCTGCGGATTCAGATAGTTGACCATTGATGTCAACTTGTTGTTTTCTATTTTGAAGATAGGATTTTAGCCACTCATGTGGTATACCTCTTATCCCATAGTTATATAATTTGTTCAATAGGATTTTATGATTTACACAACAGAACGCTTTTGATAAGTCTAGAAAAACACCAACAGTCGAATTATGGTTTTCTACACCAGGAACAATGTGATTGATTAAATGAACGATAGCATCATTCGTAGATTTTCCTTGAATGAAACCAAATTGCTTGTTTCATATTGCTTTTGTGCGGTATAAGACATCACATAATCTGTTTAGAAATAATTTTTCATAAACTTTACTTAAAACTAGAAGGACTGAGACCGGTCTATAGTTATTAGTTTGAGTCGGGTCACCTTTTTTAAAGATAGGGACGACTCTCGCAGATTTTAAGCAGTCTGGAAAGATTCCAACTTCAAAAGATGAATTTATTAATTTAACTAGAGGTTCCACAATGTAGTAGGAACATTCTTTGATTAGCCATGATGGTATGTGTTGAAAATCAACGGATTTTTTTAGTTTAATTGATTGGAAAATAGACAGAATTTCTTTCGATGTTACAGGAGTTAGTAACATTGACTTAGCAGGGCTACGGTTTAGTGTAGGCAAATTATCATTAACAGAGGAGGTCCCAGAAGTCGCTATATTCGAAAAGAAAGAGTTGAATGTATTTGAAATTTTAAGAGGGTCATCTATGTTTTTATTACCTTCTATTATTTTAATTTTTCTTTTTATTTCAACATTATTTTGATTATTTATTATGTTCCATGCTGTTTTTGATATATTGTTGGAGTTGGTAATCTGTTTACTTATGTCATAAGCTTATGCAGCTTTAATTATTTTTCTATATTTTTTTGTATAGGCGGAAATATATCTTAAATTTCTCATCAGTTGTATTTTTAAATTTTTTATGTAATAGTTTAAGATTTTTTCTAGATACCCTGATCCCATGGGTTATCCAAGCAGTTGTTTTACTCTTTTCGATTACTTTATTGGTTTTTAAAGGGCAACAAGTATTTAAATGAGCTATGAAGCAGTCATTAAATTGTAAATACATATCGTTAGGATTTTTAAATGAGTTTAAAAAATCCCAATTTTGATTTTCAAGACTTAGTAATAAATGTGATACATTCGATTTTTTAGTCAGTCGTTTTATAAAAAAATTGTTGGTTCTTTTATTGGTTTCCAATTAATTTCTATATGTTGAGCATCATGATCAGATAATGCTGTCTGTATGACAGAAATTTTTGAATTTGCATTTTGAATATTTGTTATGATATTGTCAATTGCTGTGGCTGATGTGGACGTTACGCGTGTTGGTGAATTTATAGACCATTTAAATAAATCGTATTTAATGTATTTAATGTTAAATGTATTTAATAAATCGTTTAACCTTTTGGTTTCAGGTTTTTGAGTTTGTAGGACATCAATATTAAAATCCCCCATTATAACAAACTTTTGCTTATCTAGACGGAATTTTTTAAGGGTTCCTTCTAGTTTATTAAAAAAATTATTAATATCTCCTGATGGAGATCTGTATAAACCAATTATTAATAATGGTTTGTTGTCATTGCTTAAAATTCTTATACCAATTGCTTCAAGATCTTTTTCACAGTAAGGTATGTTTTTGCATTGTTCATAATTTAAGTTTGTTTTAGTAAATATGGCAACCCCACCACATTTAAGCAAGCATCTGTGACATGCTTCACTTAAATTATAATTTTGAATTTTAAATACATTAATTGATACTTTTGTAAAACCATGTTCAGTAATTATAAAAATATCAGGTTTGATTTCATCAGCGATTATTTCTAATTCATCAGTTTTATTGATTGCTATTTGAGCGTTTTGATGTAGGATAGTTAACTTTGAAATTTTATCATTACCTGATTTGTTTATAGAGTTTGTGGTTAAACTAGGTTGTTTTAAAAAACCGAATTAGATGAGTTTAATGTTGATCTTGTTGTAGTAGCATTAAAGATTTGGAGATTTTCTTGAGCCTTGGTGATTTTGCAGGTCTTTGGGTTTGGCGACTGTAAGATTAATAGCACACCAGGAGATCTTTCATGACTTTTTTTCATAGCAAAGTTGGTGTTTTGATACCATCTTTCCAAGTTTTTGATATTTGCATTTATTGGTGGGAAATCGTTCATAGAATGAATATCTGGAACTTTATAAGATTGAATTTGTAGTTTGGGACTGTAGATTGTGCTTCTGTTTTCACTGGTAAACTTCGCTCTCTTTTGGAATTGATAAAATTTTTGAGCTTGATATCTGTTTCCAGTTAATTGTTCTATGTGTGTAGATGGGTATTGTAGTTTGGGACTGTAGATAGTTCTTCTGTTTCCATTGGCGAACTTTGCTCTATTTTGGAATTGATGAAGTTCTTGAGCTTCATATCTGTTTCTAGTTGATGGTTCTAGATGAGTAGCAACAGTCCTTTGATGTTTTTTAATAAAGGTATAAGCAGGTCTCATTTTATTTCCATTTTTGCGACTGATTATACTGTCTTTGGTTCCAATGAGGTCTAAAATCATTTTAGAGGTTCTGATTTTTCCTCGTTTATTCAAGTGTAATCCATGTTGAGTGAAGTTATTTCTTGAAAGTTGATCGAGAGAAATTTTTTGTGCATTGCTTTTTCTCAATACTAATTCTTCAATGTAAGCATTTATTGCAGTAATCTTCATGTTCACTTCCTCTGAATCATGTATTTGATCAAACCTGTACGGTATTGTCGCTATAATGACATTGGTTTTGGAGAGACTGTCAATTATGCCTTCAAGTTTGTTGTAAATAACATTTTCCATTTTGTTATAGACATCATTTGCTCTTGCGATTATAACAACAAATTTATGTTGTTAATAATTACAACATAAAATAATAATAAATAAAACGTAACAAAATAATAAGAACAAGCAAAATATAAATTAAATAACTATTGCTTACCTTCAATGCAGTGATGAAATAATGTCAAATTAACTTCACAGACACACTGAGAGATAACATAACCACTTGCTCTATCAATGAAACCAAGGAGGTTATGTTAACATACTGGAGACAGCACTCCTTAGTAAAACAGCGTGCCGGCTGTTTAGAACAAAATATCACAAAAATGGTACATCAATTAGTACCAACCTTTGCAAAATACCTCAATTTCATTGACTTCCCAAAATGAACGAATCAATCGAGTGATTCAGTCGAATAACGACTCAATTTTGAGCTTGGTTCATTCCGGAACCGGAAATCAATAATATTTTAAACAACGAATTAAATACTCGTGATAAACTACTAACGAGTACTCATTAGGTAATTTTTGTTTGAAAATAACATCACCTAATTTATTTTTGGGTATATCTCTAATGGCAAAATAAAGTAAAAATAGCAAAACAGATACCTGGGCTTAGAAGTAATTGACATAATCAGTCACTATGCAAATACTAGAATTATGGTAGAAACTTGGCAGGTAAGCAACATAAATAGGAGGACTTTTATTTCTGTTAGTGGTACAGTATTGCTGAGCGACAATAACGTTTGTATAATGAGCTGATGGCAAAATCGTACATCAAGAGTGAAGTTGTCATTTACTGTCTGGATACTAACACTTATATATATTGAACTTCAAATTAATTATTCTTTATTCATAGGTTTACAAAAAATAGCATTTTCTATTCTATTATTTATATAATATCGTATTTGGCCTTAACTGTTCCAAGGAAAAGAAACCGTTCAATCATAATGAGAATCAGAACAACATGATTCAACTCTCCGAAATGATTACATCAGTTTTTGAATCAGTTGAATCGACTCAAAGAACGGTACATCAGTTAGTACCAACTGCGGCACGCTTTCCAATGCAGTTTGTGAAGGCAGTGCTATCTCCAGTATGTTAATATAACCTCCTTGAATGAAACATCCAAAGCAGGGATGCTCCAGGCACTGATAGAGTAAAAATACCCTAATCGTCCCAAATTACCCCACTGTCCCAAGTTAGGCCATAATACAACAAAGAATGGCTACAACAGGTAGCTCAATGACTGAAAACAAAACTTTATAATTTCCTCTTTCAAATGGTGCAAGTTTCATTGGTCTACAGTCATAAATAAACTATTTATTTATTTTATTTTATTTTATTTTTCATTGCTTGTCCAACTGTCACAACGACGTGCTTACGTGCTCCTCTTCATCCCGTTGACCCAGCAGTAGTAGGGCATGGGATACGTCAGGATATGTATTAATTCTGCTTAATTTAAGTTATTGCAAAAAAAGTTAATTGTTGATTTTAAGTTTCAAAAAGTTTATCCACGTCATATACAGATTTTTCAATTAAAAATGTTACTAAACTATTCTTAAAACTATTGAGGTTTGAACTATTGACAATACTGGGTGGAAGCAACTGCAAAAACTTATTACCTATATAAAAAGGCTGCTTTTCAAACAAACTAGTATTATGAAAGATGGCAAAACGTGATTTAAATCTAGTGTTGTATGCATGGTCACGGATTTCAGGCTGTCCATAGACCTTAGCATACAGCACTACCTCAAAGATAAAAAGGCTGGGTTGTGTCAGGATCCCTAGATTTTTGAAGGCCTCTCTACAATGAGAACCAGCCTCAAGGCCCGTGACGAGCCTCACCGCCCTCTTTTGCAAAACAAAAAGTCGATTGAATGATTTTTTGTTGGCCATTCCCCACAGTATCACCGAGTACCGGAGGTGAGTCTCAATGAGACCATGATAGACCAGTTTTGAAAGACTTCTGATGCCAAGTCGTGAAAAATGTCTGAGGACAAAGATTGAAGATGAGATTTTTGAGTGAAGTTTATCAATCTGATGTTCCCATGACAAGTTACAGTCCAATCTAACACCTAAAAAATCAACCACCTCGGCATGGCTGAGATCATTTTCACCAATGAACAGGTTTGGATGGAAAGTTGAACTGAGATTTGAATGTTGAATTGTTTGAATTTGCATGAAATTTGTCTTGCCCGGGTTGACGGCAAGTTTATTTTCATGGAAAAATTGAGCTGCTGCGTTGAGTTTCATGTTTGCATCGATTTCGGCCAATTGTTTGTCTATGTTTCTGACGAGAATTGTTGTGTCATCCGCGAACATGAAAAGATCATTGTTCGGGACAACATCATTCAAGTCGTTCACATAGATTAAAAAAAGGAGAGGCCCAAGAATTGAACCATGCAGCACTCCAAACTGAACATGAGATTGTTTTGACTGAAAGATTGAATTTTTTGACTTGATTTCAGTGACCTGGGAGCGATTTTCCAAGTACGACTGCAGCCAATCAAAGATTTTTTCAGAAATTCCGACTTTTTTAATTTTTTTCAAGAGAATGGGGATATCCACGCAATCGAAAGCTTTTGACAGGTCGGCAGAGCATGCGATGACGCACTCGCCCCTGTCGATTGCCTGAATGCATTCCGAGACAAACTCAACTAAGGCTAGCTTAGTTGACTTGCCTTTTCGGAAACCGAATTGTTTTGGAGAAAAAAGATTGTTTGTTTCCATATATGCCTTTATCTGGTCATATACGGCTTTTAAAAGAAAATTGAAATTGAAGGAAGGAGCGAGACTGGACGGTAATTGTTCATGTCTTTGTGATTGCCTTTTTTGAAAAGCGGTTTGACTTTTGATGTTTTGAAACAGTCAGGAAAAATGCCACTATAAAGTGACATGTTGATAAGATGCGAAAGAGGGCCGGCGAGCTCGTCGACACAATCTTTCAAGATTTTCATTGAGATTCCATCCACCCCAAAAGAACTTTTAGGCTTGAAGTGTTTGAAAAGCTTTACAGTGTTACTTACGGAAAGAAAGGTGAAGAAAAAAAATCATTGAATTTATTGCTGATTAAGGCCGGGTCTGAAATTTCCACACCATTTTCCTCTATGAGATAGTGAGACCCCTCACCCTCGGACGATGGCCTAAATTCATTTACTATTTTCCATGATTCCTTGGAAAAACAATCAGATTGTTGATGCCTACTTTCAAGTTCAATTTTTTTGTGTTGTTTGACAATTTTCCTAAAAACTTTCTTTTCATTACGATATTTTTGTTCATTTTCAGGATTTTTGTTTTCAGAGAAAGTTTTGTATGCATCTACCATTTTACTTTTTGCAGAGACTACTTCCTGACCAATAACCTTTTTTTGCTTGATTTTTTGAATTTTTTGGCTTGCATTTGGAGAGCGGAAAAGAGATATCGAAATGGTACCTGATGGTGTTCATGAAATTGGTCACGCAACAGTTCAGGTCATCACCATCCAACAACCCCTCCCACGTCTCCATTTTCAAGTGGGCCCTAAATTCCTGCTTATTAAATTGAGAAAATTGCCTAGTTTCAAAAGCAGGGGAGGGATCTGCAGAATTTATTTTGAATGAACCTTCCACTGCATGATGATCAGAAATAAATATGAGTGGTCAAAACTTGTGAATTGAGCGTTAAACTAGAAAAAAATATTGTCGATACAAGTAGAAGATGTACTTGTGACTCGAGTTGGTTCCAAAACTGAAGGTTTTAGGTTGAAAGCTTTTAGGTCGACGATTTGGTCGACAAACTATCTTGTCGACCAAATCGTCCAAAAACGATAATTATCGTTCATCTGAGAATACTGGACGTGCCTCCAACCGATGCCGCGGCGCATGCGCAACCACGCACATGTACATGCACCCTATCATAATTATTGCTAAAATAAAAATATACATTTTTACTTACCTATTTTTCCAATCACATGAAGAAGAAGAAGCGATGTGAAGGGGGAAGTCTAAGTCCACTGTCCATGGGTGCGGGGGAGCGGAAGAGCAAAGGCGTGCGTGCAGTAGTGTCAGTTTGTTGGGTTGTGTTGTGTTTGTTTACTTACGATGTGATTTAAGTAGTTATGAATGAATTTTTGTGTTTTAAGGAAGACTAATCATACTGCTAGGAAATTTCTTCAAAATGACTAATATTCAACCACCAATGGAGCATTTTGAAAGACCTGATCCTGCCCTTACTATTAAAATCGTAACTCATTTAAAATCACAAGGAATATTTGATCAGTTTCGGAGAGAGTGCATGGCTGATGTTGATACCAAGGTATTTACAATAAAATCATATAAGTCGGTCCTAATTTGTGCCAATGTTTTAAATTCAGCTAGATTTTCAAGCCAGGATCATTTGAACCAAACTAGGCTAAACAAAATGTTGCGATGTTGCATCATTCATTTAAGGTTATGTGATTGGCCTCGTCCTGAGTCCTTGAGGATTTTGTAACTAATGTGTCATAATTTACCTGTTGGACATGGTTACCTTAAGGTTGGGGGTAGACCATAATACTCCTGTTTATTTTCTGTTACGCTATCCCTTTTCTATTTTTTACTAGACCATCCCATTGGATTACCATGACTAAACAAACTAAGGGCCTCTAGGCTTTGTCATATTAATGCCTGTAACAGTTTGTTCAACAGACAACCTTTTTATTTTGTGTAGAATCTTCTGCATCTGATCTTCTGTCCATTTAGGTCATAGGTTTTATTTACCGATCATATTAGGTTTTATAGGCCCGACTGAACTTAGCCTATCAATCATTATTATTTAACATTGGCAAAGCTCATTTTGAAGTGTAGGCCTACTGCACCCAGCAAAGGTATATGTGATACGAGAATATCAGATAGCAAACCAACAGACTCTAGCTTAATCTCTAGGTAACCTAGTGATCTCTAGGTTAAGCTTAGTGGTATTTAGGCTAGTGTATTTTATACATTTGATGTATATTGTTCCGACAACCATCAGCGAAGAAGAAATCCTGGCTGCAGTTCTGTAAGCGGTCTACATAGGCCTATCAACGATTTAAAATATGAAACTGACCTTTTGAGGTAAATGTTCACTTTACGGTACTCCTCCTGAAATTGAAATTTTTTTTCAAATTATAGGAAATTTTGCGCTGATTCCGGAAATGATAGTCATTTTCCACGGAAAACGTCTGAAAATGCCGGGAAATTGGAAAAACCAGAAAAAACTTTTTTTTATGGAAATAGGTCATATGGGTAGGCCTACTCAAATTAACCGGGAGAGTGAGCTGAAGGTAATTATGCAGTTTACGGTACTCCTCCCGAAATTGAAATTTTTTTTTCAAAATGTAGGAAATAACGCCCTGATTCCGGAAATGATAGTTTTTCCCGCGGAAAACGTCGGAAAATACCGGAAAATCGGAAAAACAAAAAGATTTTTTTGCTCGGAAATGGGTCATGTGGGTACTCAAATAATTCGGGAGGATGAGCTGAACAAGAATAGGCAAGAATTTTGAAGATCCGATGGATATTAACGGAGATACAGCCAGAAAAGTGCCGGAAAATTCATAGATTAGCACTAAATGGGTTTTAGGTGAGTTACGCTAAACTGTGGGATTTAAGGTTAGGTTATATTAGGTTAGTTTGGGTTGGGTTAGGCTATGTTAGGGGTCATTCCATTGTAACGGGTGTTACACTTCGGACACTTTTATTGTAAATTACTTGAAAAAAGAAAAACTGACCTTTAAACATTGATGTTATTTCAAAAGTATTCTTTATTCTTCATCAGTTTATATGGTAAAAAATGTTTTTTCCTTTCCAGTTTTGAAATCCTAAAGGAATAGAGGTGTAACGGGTGTTACTGAAAATGGACCTGTCATTGAACCCTTTTGTAAATTATCTTAAAACTCTGTGAATTTAGAATGAATAAAATTATGAAAAAAATAGGAGTTACTCCCAAATAAATGTATATAATGGAACTGTTTTTTATACAGTTATTGGCATTAAATGTTCTTATATACTAAATAAAATCATGCGTAACGGGTGTTACATGGAAATGTAACGGGTGTTACGTAGTTGCTTAAAGTTAGACTTTTTACTTAAATTAATCAGTAATAAGGTATAAAAAATCACAATAATTAAAAATTATTATTTTTTAATCATACTAAAACCAAAAACTTATATTTATTAATAAAAAATGTTACTAAAATACAATAAGTTGAGGCATATTAGTAAGTAGTATTAAGTATTAGTTGAGGCTCACAATAAGAAGGAGGATGTAAAAAATAAAAGTTAAGCATAATAAATGATAAAATAAAGTAAAATAACTTATATTATTGTTTAAAATACCAAAGTAAGCCACACTTAAAATTATAGACCTAAGTTATATGAGCAAAAGTACAAGATTCCCAATAAAGTTCAGATGTTCTTTTCATGTAAGGTTACAGGCCCCGGAAACTGGTAGTATAGTCGCTTGCCTTGTGGTTTCAGCTCTGATACAGGTAGTTTAAATATAATTTGACTGAACTTATATTTAAACTACAAGGCTTTCTCTCTGTAGATGAGCTTCCCATTGTTCAGCATCTCTCTTCTTCTTTTCTCTAGACATTTTCATGCGCTCTTTTGCTGGAGCAATGATCTAGAACAAAAATATAAAAAAACTAAATTAAAATTAGAATTTGGATTAAAACTGTAACTATCAATCAATGTAGGTTACAATATACAGTCTTGAAAAATAGCCTACAAGGCTGTAGGCTATTAGTTTGGTATATGCGCTTTGCTGACGATGTTTAAACAAACATTATGAAATAGATTGCAATGAATTCATGATTCACATCTCATTGAAAACTATAGCTTACTGTCGGCCTAAAATTAAACAGGCAGGCTAAATATATTCAAGCCTACTGGTACTTCTGGATAACCTCAAAGTTTTTTTTCAATTTCTCAAGTCGTATTATAACTTTTCCCTTTGTAGTCACCAACTGGCATTAAAAAAATTTAAATATTTCTTTTTATTGAAAATCTAGGCACTCTTGCAAACTAAGATGTAATGTGCACATGGTGTATTTTAAATAGAAAGAAGGAAATAGTTACTTGGGACTGAAAGTTAACACTGTAACACCCGTTGCGTATAATGCTGTAACGGGTGTTACAAAACCGATAAAAACACACTTAAAATATGCATTAACAAATAAAATGAGTAAACCATCCTTCAAAACTGTAACATAACCTCACTTTCCTAGAAGGACTTATTTAAATTAAAATCTGAGTACTTGTCCCATAAACTTTCTCATTTTTTTTGTAACGGGTGTTACATGTTGGGACCCCCATTTAAATGATTAATTAAATATAATAGGAATTGAACGTACCTCAAGAGTAGTATATGTTCTTGTAGCAAAAGCTTCCTTCTATTTCCCTCCAAAATGCATTGAAGTATTGAAGTGTCAGATGAAGAGCAAACAAAGAAACTGGCTGCCAATAAACACTGAAATCCCAACTTTTCCCTTTGGGCAAACATCAGCTACAAAATTGTCCAGTAAATAAAAAACTGACCATAAAAAAATTAAAAAATATCCCACAAGAAACTTAAACATTTTATATTACAAATTCACCAACAACAATAATTTTAAATACCCCCGTTGCAGCAGACCTGCATACTCAGCGAATTTCAAATGCAAAACAACATATTTCAATCCAACATAGCGAGATTTGACATGTTTTGGTAAGCTCCATAAGAATAACAGGGGGAATGAGTATGCAGGTTTGCTGCTACAGGTAATTAAAAACTGGGTGGTTTTAACTCAATATTTAGTAGATCTGAACTAGAAGAAGCTATTTACCTAGTTTTATCAAGATATGTTGAAAAATAATGGAGATATAGAATTTTACTTATTTCCCATAAGATTAACATTGGGACAATGTACTGTGTTTACCACTTTCAATATCTCGGTAACTAATGGACATAGAGCAGTGATTCAAAATACTAAATTGTTTGTTTTTTTTGAGCTGAATTCAATGGTGCCAACAACAATTCGTTAAATTTTATTTTTCTATATAAAAAACTCAAAAAAACCCATTTTTGGAGGGTTTAACCCCCTCTACCCCCCCTTCCGGTGATCCGATCGGGCTGGTTCACGAACTCGTCCGAGTGATTACCACTTTACACGTCTGTACCAATTTTCATTAAGATTGGACCATTTTTACGGCCGCTATCGTGCTAACAGACACATATATATATATATATATATATATATATATATATATATATATAAATTCGAGCGAATGGTGTTTTTTGCTTCTGGTGGCCCCAAAACGAAAAGTTATCATGGTCTTGGGCTTAGGTCTTACCATGAGACCTACGGTAATAGCTTCTTCCCTATAGGGGAAATTCGCTTAAAATATATAATTTTTTCCCTATCAGGCTCAGTTGGTGTGGAATGACCCTTAGGTCAAGTTAGGTTATGTTAGGTTTGGTTTGATTAGATTAGATTAGGTTTGGTTAGGTTATATTGGGTTTGGTTAGGTTGTATTAGGTTTGGTTGAGTTAAATTAGGTTTGGTATTGTTAGATTAGGATTATAATATCATATTCTTACTTTACCAACCATATCCTTACCTAACTTAAGGTACCCAATCCTAATGTAACCTAAAACAATGCAACTTATCATGACCTAACCTAACATAACCTAACCTAACCTAACCAAATACAACCTAAACTAACATAACCAATCCCTGTCTGATTTATTCCAGCCAAATCCATCATCAAATAACTTAAACAAAAGTCGGTTTGTCAATTGTTTATGATTTTTGGCTTTATCTCGACTACTGTAAGTCAGATCATGAAAATTATTCCAGAATGCTGTTTAGCGTGCAATTTCCTTTAATTTGAGTACCCACATGATATGTTTTAGACAAAGTTTGTTTTTGGCTTTTCCGACGCTTTTCCGGCCGTATCTCCGTTAATATCCGTCGGATCTTGAAAATTCTTGCATATTCTTGTTCAGCTCATTCTCCCGATTAATTTGAGTACCCACATGACCTATGTCTATAAAAAAAGATTTTTCCCAGTTTTTCCGATTTTCCGGCATTTTCCGACGTTTTCCGCGGGAAAAACTATCATTTCCGGAATCAGGGCGTTATTTCCTACATTTTGAAAAATAAAATTTTCAATTTCGGGAGGAGTACCGTAAACTGCATAATTACCGAGCTGAACCAGAATATGCAAGAAGTTTCAAGATCGACAAATATTAACGGAGATACAGCTGGAAAAGCGTCGGAAAAGGCGAAGAAAAACTTCGCCATAAATATGTCATGTGGGTACTCAAATTAACGGAAATTGAGAGCTGAACAATATTAGAGAGAATTTTCATAATCTAACATGTGGTAACAGAAAAAAAAATTAAAAAACATTAAATAAGTTAATACATTATTTTTGTTAGGTTGTTATAGGTTATATATACATTCATTTTGTAGGAATTAGGTAGATTAAGTATGGTTATGTTAGTTTGGATTGGATGAGGTCAGGTTTAGTTAGGTAAGGTTAGGTTAGGTTACATTATGTTAGGTTAAGGTTAGGTAAGGTTACATTATGTTTGGGAGTCAAAGGTCGACTGCTTGTGGAAGTGAATCTGCACAAGTTGTGCTCCTGATATTTTAGGGATAAATCCAGTATTATGCAAAATTAGTGAATTTTAAATTGGACTAGGTTGTGCAGTTAGCATTTCTGAGTGGATAGGTGTGTTTTGTTTACTGAAACCAGCGTAGGTAATCCAGGTATTTACAGTTTAAAATATATTATTTAAAGAAAATCATGAAATAATTTCTGCAATCTGATAAGAAGGGTACTGATAAGGAAGGCCCACTTGAACTTTGGATTCTCTGTCCTACTCACACCTGCTCCGGATTTACTCAACTCTTATCTATTGAGGCAACTGCTCATCTATCTGACCTTCAGATTCTCCAACTTCCTTGTTTATGTTTAGATAGACTTAATTGTTTTTGTTTTCATCTGAAGCTATCTTGAGGATTTATTCCATCTGGAATAGTGAAGTAATCTTTATGCTTTTATATATAAACATTTCCCTCATTAATAAGCATAAAATATGAGTGAAGTAACAAACGGTAAACTACATAAAGGTTGGAAAAGGGAAGAAGTAGTTAGGAAAAAAGGACAGAGTAAGGGTAAAATTGATATTTATATAAGATCCCCTAGAGGTGAATTATTTAGATCTAAAAAAGAATTATCTACATATATTCTGGAAAAAAATTAGCTTGGAAAATAGAAGACTTCTATTTTTCTAGAAAAAAATCTCAAGAAAGTAATATTGATAGTAAAAATAAATCTTCAAGCCAAGACTTATCCATTTTGGATCCTACTCCAGATAATGATAAGAGTGTTGAGAGCAATTATTCTGAAAGTAGTTTAAGTTCTCTGTCTGACCAATCTGATTTGCAACTACATTTGGAAGTGATATCGAGTGATACAAACAAACACTTAGAGCTGAGTCAAAACGTACTTCTGACTCTCATGAAAAAAAAATGCCTGTAGACAAAAACCCCAAACAAAATGTTGAACTGTCTCTTGAATTGATAAAAAATGAATGGATAACAGATGATTGTATCAGGAAGTATTTTGATATCATAAACAGTATTTTAATAGGTGATGAAACATTGCTGGTGAATCCAGTAATTAGCCAGGCCATCAAGTGCCTTGATGATTTCAATCATATTTTGGAGCCCCTTGACCTTGGGAGTAAGACTTATGTAATTATTCCTGTGAATGATGCCAAAGATAACGTCACCTCTGTTAGCGGCTCACATTGGAGCTTGATTTTCTTTTCAAGACCTGAAAGTACTTTTTACTACCTTGATTCTGTAGGAGAATACAATCTGAAATCAGCCAAGGAGATTCTGTCAAGAATTTTACCTTATGTCTATCCACAAAATGATAATCATCTAGTGCAGTCATTGAAAACAGTCAAGTGCCCACAGCAAGGGAAAAATTCATCTGAATGTGGAATTTATTTGCTGCTTTTCACGGATTGTATTATGCAAGCAATATTAAACAAAGGATTCAACCCTAAGATAGACACTATTTTCCACCATTTGAAAATTGAACAATCAGATGTAGTTATTAAACGTTCTGTCATAGCCTACTTAGTATATCAAAATAATTATGTATATTTGAGCTCAGATCAACTGAATAAAATAATTTTGCAACAAAAATGTTCTGTGACTACCTCTATTCCAGCCAAGACAGCTCCCCCTGCTTCACCAATCAAACAAGAAGCCGCCAAACAAGTAGGGGAAGGGGAATGTAATACTATACTGATTAGTGAAAAGCAAAGTAAGTTATCAACAGAAAATGAATGGACTAAGGTAAAACAGAACAATAAAATATCAATGGTAGGTAATAACAAAAACCCAAACATGCATAAACAGAGTTCTATCATAGCGCCTAACCCATTCCAAGTGCTTGAAAACTGTAATGAAAAAAGTCTCAGCAGTAACAACTCTGCAACCATGCAACTATCACCTTCCAGCGTCCCTGCTAAACAACAAAACAACGATGAAGAAGAGAAGACTTTACAGGAAAGTAATGCACTAAAAAACAAATATGAAAATGGATCTCATGCTGAAAAAACGTCTGAGACGCAAACAAAAGCAAATGAAGCGCAAACAGAAGCGGTAACTTCCCAAGCACAAGCAAACAAAAATCAAGTTGTTAAAGACCAGTATAAATCAAATTTACTTCTCTTAGCTGATAGTCATGCAAGATATATGCATGAAAATCTGATGATGGTGTGGCCTGACTGCAAATCCAATGTGTGCAACTTTTTCAAACCAAATGCAAAGCTCTCGGATAAAGTCGGTAACATCCAAAAACTAACAAAAAACTATTCTAAAAAAGATTTCTTGGTAGTAATTGGTGGAACAAACGATGAAATTGTACAAGGAAGCGGCCAATTGCTTGACATGTTCCAGAAAATACTGAACTCCACTGCTAACACCAGTCTTGTGATGGCTGGTTTGCCATACAGACACGATGTTCCAGGACTAAACAATCAAATAAGCTTTATTAATATGGAACTTGAAGAAATGGTAGCTAAAACACCTCATGCAACATTTCTCCCAATTAATTATCTCCCACGACACATGCACACTAGACATGGTTTGCATTTCAATAAAATTGGCAAATTTGAAGTGGCAAAACTAATAAAGCAAAAATGTCAGATCAAGACTGTTACAGAAATGCCACCATCATCTGGTCAACCCACATCACAAGTAACCTTCCAGTCAATATTGTCAGGTTCACATGACAAAATTGAAATAATTGAAGCTAACATGGGGGATGTCATTGATAATTTCAAAGATGAGCCTACAACAGCCTTTGCTCATTGCATTTCAAGGGATATCTAGGACAAAAGACACATGAGTGCAGGAGTTGCCGTCACCTTCCGTAGCAAATTTGGCAGGCCTAAGCTATCGGATTTTGTGAATCAAAACCTAACTTGTCAGAATACAGCTAATGGTGCAGTGGTTTATGGGCTTCTAACCAAAGAAAAGTATTCAGGGAAACCTACAGTGGTGGAATATAGTACCGCTTTCAAGTGCCTCACACAGGACTTTAAATCTAAAAATCTGAAGGTTTTGTTTTGCTCGCCTATGGGCTGTGTGAGAGATCTAATAAGCCCTGAACAATTTGCTCTCAACATTGTCACATTTCATCACAACACTGGAGCCCAGGTCCGAATTTTGTCCCAGGATGAACAAGCCAGAAGACAATTGAGAAAGGGTCTTTCTTACACAGACTTCATGAATGAACTGAAGAAAGAAATAACAAGATGTCAAGAGGGCTTTAAGACGACAATGGGGTCTCAATGTCAACCAGTCACAGAGAGGGCTTCTACGGCCGCATCTGTGACCGTCCCTGGTGATCAGAGCTACGCAGAAGCAGTGTCAAGTGAAAATGCCTGTTCAAATATGTCTCTTGATAGAGTCAGTGATATAAGTGCTTCAAAAGATCAATTGGTTATTTCTGATGTTTGCCCCGTTGTTCCTTTATCAATGCCTTCCAGTCCTCATACCACAAATAATAGCCCAAAGAAAATTAACTCCACTTTACAGCCTACTTTAAACTCATGTCCTCGTCAACTAGTACCATCCTGATAATGTTAACTGATTTCCCCCCACCCACCTCAAATTTCATTTGAGGTGGGTGGGGGGAAATTCTGTACATGATAGAAACAAGTTAAGTAGTAGTAGCAAAACTGATAAGTCAAAATCAAAATTATCTATTTTACATCAAAATGTTCAATACCTTCTAACTCGCGTAGATATGGTCAATATTTTGCTTGATGACTTCCAGCCGGAAATAATAGCGCTCAGTGAACATAAGATGTCTAATGAAGAATTAGGTAGATTGAACTTGCCTAATTATAAAATTGTAACTTTCTATGCATGAAGTTTAAGTGGAGGTGGAGGTGTTGTAATATTAGCAAAAAATTATCTCAAATGTAAAGTTATAGAAATTCCTGCAATTCAGTCACTTTTAATTGAAAAGAAATTTGAATGTTGTTTATGTGAAGTTTTTGTTCAAAATTTTTCTTTTGTAGTTATATGTATCTATCGAACCCCTAATCGCTCATACTTGACTCAGTTTTTGACAAATTTGGAAGTATTAATGGAAATAGTAAGTAAAATGTATAAGCATGTAATTATTGCAGGTGACTTTAATATAGATGTTTTGAAAAAGGATAATGTTTATGAACAATTTTGTAATATTTTAACAATTTTTGACATGAAATATCTGGTGGATTTCCCAACCAGGGTGACGGAAACCACAGCGACTGCAATAGACAATTTTTTGGTAAATAAAGATTTTAATAAAATAACAGTTTCAGGAATCATAACTCATATTTCTGATCATGACGCCCAAATATTGGGAATATCAAATATTGATTTGAAAAAAAGAAGTCTTATCAGAAAGCAGTTAAGAAAGTTTAACGACAGTAATTCAAAAACATTTTTTGGTCATTTGGCGTCTGAATCCTGGTTGGCGGTTTACCAGGCTGAATTTAATTGTAAATATGACATCTTTTACACTAATTTTAAGTACTATTTTGATATGGATTTCCCAAAAACTTATGTAACAGAGAAGGCATTTAAAGAAAACAAATGGGTGGGCAACGATTTAAAAAAAAAATCTGAGATCATTAACTTAGAATCCGAATTCAGACATTCAAAGAACAGAATATTAAAAGAACAAATTAAGGATAAGAAAAGGGAGTTTAAGTAAAGTATTTGTGATAGTAAACGAATATTTTTTAGTGACAAAATTCAAAAATCAGATAACAAAATAAAAACAACATGGAAAATAATAAACTCTGAAATAGGCAAGCAGTCAGAAACAAATGTCAACATTTCATTGTTTCAAAATGGAAGCTATATAACTAATTTTCCGGATGTATCTGAAGCTTTCCATAATTTTTTTGTAAATGCAGTAGATGAGTTAGTTATTCCAAATTTAGGCCCAAAATCAGCTAAAAATGATTCGTTAACTAATCTACCCTCTGTTTCCACAAGATTTCAATTTATTTTAGTTTCAGAGAAAGAAATAGAAAAAATAATTAGTTCATTTAGTAATAAAAATTCTTTTGGATACGATGAAATTCCCATTCCAATTATCAAAAAAGCATTGCCTTATATCATTAAACCATTGACACATCTGATAAATGTCTCTTTAAGTAGTGGCAAATTCCCGGAGAAGCTCAAAATTGCCAGTTTAATCCCAATATTCAAAAAAGGAAACAGAGAGGATGTGACTTGTTACAGGCCTGTGTCTCTCCTACCTGTATTCTCTAAAATATTTGAAAAAGTAGTGTATGAACAATTTTTTACCTATCTTGAAACCAACAATTTATTTGAGCCACAACAGCATGGTTTTAGATCAAACAGATCTACTATTACTGCTGGAATTGAGTTCATCAAATCCATACTTGAATCCATAGACGAAGGAGATAAGGTTGTTGGGATCTTTTTAGACCTATCCCGAGCATTTGACAGTGTAGCTCATGAAAAATTAGTAGATGTTCTCTATTCTTTGGGAGTTGATGGTTTGGAACTATCTTGGTTCAAATCATACCTAGAAGATAGGAAACAATTTGTAGAAATGGAGTGCTATGTGGAAAACAAAAACTCTAAAATTACATATAAAGAAAAATTTAAGTCCCAGACATTAACAGTACGCCATGGGGTTTCCCAAGGCTCCATTTTAGGTCCGTTGTTGTTTTTATTGTTAAAAGGTTTACCAGGCCTGGTTTGGGGGAATAACCACTCTCTGTGTTTGTATGCAGATGATACAAATATTATTATCTCCGGGCAAACTCAAAATTGCATCGAGGTTTCATCTCATATTGGACTGTCAATGATCAAAGAATTTTTGAATGATAAAAATTTATTATTAAACTCAAATAAATCCAATTTTATATCTTTTTGTACAAAACAGGCGAAAAATAAATTATTTCCAAACATTTTTACTTACGATAATGAGGTTCTTGACCAAGTACAAGACACAAAATTTCTAGGTTTGGTCATTGATGAAAACTTGTCTTGGGACAATCATGTAAATTTAATTTTAAGTAAAACATCTAGTGGTCTCTATGCAATAAGGCGTTTGGTAAACCTTTGTGACTTGGAAAGCTTGAAAGTAATATATTATTCTCTAATACATTCACATATTGCTTATGGAATCAGTATTTATGGGGCCACAACAAATAAAAATATGGATAAAATTCTGGTGCAACAAAAGAAAGCTTTAAGAATTATTTTCAAGTTGAAAAATTCCGAATCAGTTAAACACATTTTTTCACAATTAAGTATTTTAAGTGTATAGTTTATATATATTTGAAACAATTAAGTTTGTGTTTACCAATAGTAATCCAACATTAGAAAATAAAAGACATCATTATAACACAAGAAATAATCGTTTGGTGGAGAGACACCAAACTCTTTAACTTTTTATGAAAAAAGTACAGAATATAAAGGGAGAAAATTTTTTTACTGTTTGCCTAAGCATATTAAATTGGAACAAAACAAAAACAAATTCTTGAAATTAACAAAAACTTATCTGTCTGATTTGGCGCTATATTCAATTGATGAGTATTTTGACAATAAGAGGTGAAACAGTAATTGTAATACTGGAATAAAGTGTACATATTGTAATATACCTATGTCAGCTTGTTGTATTTCTGAAATGACTTGTA
This sequence comes from Flexamia atlantica, assembly GCA_035578135.1. NCBI lineage: Eukaryota > Metazoa > Arthropoda > Insecta > Hemiptera > Cicadellidae > Flexamia > Flexamia atlantica. The sequence goes on along the minus strand of JAQJVK010000001.1, from coordinate 143,946,118 downwards.
GTGATTGACTCTATTCTTTGTATAGTTATGCAAATATTGAATAAAGACTATTTTGATTGATTGATTGATTGATTGATTGATGTTATATTAGGATTAGTTTAAAATTCTATTGTAAAGATAAGGTTGGGAAAGTGAAAACATGACAAAAAATATATCACTCTAACAATAACAAATACAAACTCTGCCATTAAATCATATCTTATTTAAACCTAACCTATCCTAAGCTATCCTATCCTAACCTATCCTAACCAAACCTAACCTAACCTAACCTAACCAATCCTAACCTAAGCTAACCCTTACTTATCTAAACCAACTTAATATAGCACAGACTAAGCTTAGCTTCGAAAAATTGAGCGAATTCATAACAAATTAACAAAAAATAACTCATTTTGTACAAATCTACAGCTTTTACGACTGTTTTCTTGCTGTAATTTTCATTTAATATGCATTGGATCTCAAATATTCTTCCATATTCTTGTTCAGCTCGTTCTCCCGGTTAATTTGAATACCCACATGACGCATTTCTGGGATGAAAAGTTTTTTCCGATTTTCCGGCATTTTCCGACGTTTTCCGCGGAAAAAATTATCATTTTCAGAATCAGCGTGTTATTTCCTACATTTTGAAAAAAATTTTCAATTTCGGGAGGAGTACTGTAAAGTGAACATTTACCACATTAATATCTAATCAAACACAAATATTTATAAAAGAGGCTAGTATTACACTAAACTGCTCCATAAGGAAACCATTTGCAAAATGATTTAAACACTCATTAACTTATTTATTAATAATGTACCGATATTGCATAACTCAACAAAGCACACCTTCTACTTCACATCCTGTTCACCATTTTTTACTGAATTTTGGATTTGATGTTTAGACACTGAAATGAGTGACAAGACATTGATAGAGGTAGAAAATGGCTAGGTCTGCGATGTGAAGTTTGGTTATGGTTAAGTTAGTTAACATAGTATCGGAAGTTAAATTATTTCCGACTGCATTAATTATTGGTCTTCAAGTTTTTAGTTAGCCTATATTAAGTTTTACATTAGGTGTCTGACTTAATTAATAACTTAAACCAAATACATTGGATCTGTATACCTGAATATTTCATTGATACTAAATCATGGGTCCCAAATGAAAAGCTAGCTGATAACCACCATCAGTATTTGTTAAGCGATTTACACTTAACTTTCCCCAATGTAAACTTTTTAGCTGCCATCTTGGATCCGCCATTTTGAAATAAGGTAAGTTATTTCAAATATAAAGGTGGTATTGTGACCCATCATTTCAAAATAGTTTTTTACGCCGAATTTAATGCCGCAACCCGTTTTTAGCTGTAAAACTTAGTTTTGGAAAAATTCATATTTTTTGTGATTTTTATTAGAAACGTGTCAATATCTTGGAAACTAAACTCTATAATTAAAAACGGGTTACAGCATTAAATTCGGCGTAAAAAACTATTTTGAAATTATGGGTAACAATACCACCTTCATATTTGAAATAACTTACCTTATTTCAAAATGGCAGATCCAAGATGGCGGCCAAAAAATTTATATTGGTGAAAGTTAAGTGTAAATCGCTCAACAATGACTGATTGTGGTTATTCGTCACTATCTAGCATTATTTTGTGGTTATGGGCCTATTTTATCATTTGTAACATTTTCAAATCGGTTAAAAATAAATTAATTAAAACTACCCATATCTTGAGAACCAATCAAGATATTAAAAAACGGATTGCGGCTTTAAAGGTAATCAGTGAAAAAATCTAGTTCAAAATCATGGGTCACAACACCACTTTAACATTTGAAAAAAAAATTTGGATCCAATATGGCGGATTCAAGATGGCGGCCAAAATTGGGTACCCCCTCAAAATGAAGTATTACCTAACCAATAATGTTTGGGGGTGGTGTGGAATTGATATTTAAAAAAATGTAGGAAAAAGTTAGGGGGGGGACTATTATGGGACACCCGGTATTGGTAACAGTTTGATATTTTCAATCTGCCCTAAAACCGGACTGCGTATCTGGAAGGATAGCCTACCATTTGTCTTTAAAAAAGAAACCACCTGTTACGAGACAACCTTCTCAATTATTTTTGACATCACAGGCAGGTCGGAAATGGGGCGAAACTGAGAGACATCAGCAGAGTCAGCTGTTTTTGGGACTGGTATCACAACACTTCGCTTCCAACGTGTTGGAAAATTGCCAGAAAGATACATTGATCAAATGTGTTAAAGCTCCTAAACAGAACGGACTTAAGCTCCTGATCATAGTGATGGAATATCCATCAGTACCAAAGGCAGATGTGGTGATACCATTCATGAACTCTTTTATCCTGTTCTCTGAAACGGGACTGAAAGTGAAGGACTCCTTCAATTTCACAGATCGGTTTGTTTCGTAGAAGCCTAACCTATCTGGACTGATATCGATTAGATATCGATATTGTTAGGTGGATTACATCTCCAAGTGAAGAAAAATACAGATTCAAATCATTTGGATGAATAGTACACTTCCTATCCGTGTTGGAGCCAGTTCCTCCACCACTGTGCAAGGTAGACCAGAACTTTTTGGAGTCCCTCACATTCAAGTTGGACTTGAAGAAGACCCTCTTTGCTCGCCGTATAGCTACGTTCAACTGATTCCTGGCCCTACAGTATTCAGTGCGGATTGAAGGACTTTTAGAATTAAGGAACTGATTCTTGAGCTTGTTTTTGATTTTAGTCAAATTTTTGATGTTGTCACCCCTCCAAGGAGCCTTCCTCCTCGTGATACATTTTCTGACCGAGGGGGCACAGGCATCGAAAATAGATATAATGCGAGAGTTTAGGGAATCAACAATGTCATCAACATTATTGAGTAGTTTGATGTCATCCCAGTCGATACAAGAGGCAAGGAACATACAGGTACAGGAAGGTACATCTAGGAGATGAACCTAGAAGTGTCGAAAACTTTAAAGTCACGATATGAAATAAACCTGGCTCCAGTTTTAGGCTTAGAGCAAGGGATGTCACAAAAAGTGAGCTTATGATCAGTGGTCATTTTTCCCTTAGAGTCCACAATAGATGAAGTGTCAATCACTCCCATATCAGGTACAACACCTTTATCAACGATAATGTGGTCGAGTGAGGACGATACATTGGTGACCCTAGTTGGCTCCATCTGCTATCGGACACAGCGACATCCAAAAGATTCACATTCAGGTCACCCAACAAATACAGCATCGACCTCTGGAGATACATCAATAAACACAGCATACAACAACGAGCTTAAACTAGAGTAACATACCGATGGAGGTTTGTAAGCAACACACACAAATTTTCAGTCATCTGCGGTGCAAAATACAACACATATACTCAATTTGATTATTGACACCAACAAGCTCAACAGATTAACTTTTCAACCCTTCAGCAACATACACGGCAACACAGACTCCATCACTGCCTAGATGACGCTCTCTAACCTTCCACAAAAGATAGTACCCCGGAACATTGAAGCAATCTGAAGATACATCTGGTGTCATCCGTGTCTCAGAAATTCCAAGAATATCAAAATGAAAATCCTCAATAATGCCGCACAATTCATAAAATACCCCCGTTGCAGCAGACCTGCATACTCAGCGAATTTCAAATGCAAAACAACATATTTCAATCCAACATAGCGAGATTCAACATGTTTTTGTAAGCTCCATAAGAATAACATGGGGAATGAGTATGCAGGTTTGCTGCTATGGGTGTATCAAAACTGGGTGGTTTTAATTAAATATTTAGTTGATCTGAACTAGAAGAAGCCATATGCCAGGTTTTATCAAGGTATATTGAGAAATAAGCGAGATATAGAATTTTCTTTATTTCCCATAAGGTTAACATTGGGACAACGTACTGTGTTTACCACTTTCAATATCTCGGAAACCAATGGACATAGAGCAGTGATTCAAATTACTAAATTGTTTGTTTTTTTGAGCTGAATTCAATAATGCTAGCAAAAAATGGATAATTTTTAATTTTCTATGTAAAAAACCCCAAAAAACCCATTTTTTTGGGTGTTTACCCCCCTTGACCCCCCCTTCCGTTGGTCCGATCGGGCTGGTTCACGAATTCGTCCGAGTGATTACCACGTTACACGTCTGTACCAAATTTCATTAAGATCAGACCATATTTACGGCCGCTATCGTGTTAACAGACATATATATAGATATATAGAGATATATATAAAAATTCGAACGACTAGTGTTTTTTGCTTCTGGGGGCCCCGAAATGAAATGGTCTCGGGCTTAGGTCTTACCATGAGACCTACGGTAATAGCTTATTCCTTTAAGGAAATTCGCTAATATTCCTTTAAGGAAATTCGCTAAAACAGTGTTGAAAGAGCGAAAATTGACATGTGCTACTTTGTAAGTGTATGAAGGCCTATCAATTCGTTTTCCGAGGTGTTTTGAGGAAGCACACTGTCTCTGGGGAGATCTGGAGGAGTTCCAACACAAGAGCCATTAGATGAAGTGTCAAAATCTCCCACTATCCCCTTAATACACTTGTTGATCATATCCCCAAAAAATTTGTTTCCCAGACGACTTAAATGCCTACCATCTCGGGCAACATGATGCATTCTTACAACACTGCTTGCATCTACAAAATCCACATTAAAGTTACTGCACATTAAGTTCAATTGTTCATTGAAAGAGTAGAGAGCATGCTTTGTTATATCCTTACAAGCAAGAATACTGTTCAATAATATTCTGGAGTTGGGAAATGATTTTTTCACTGAGGCTAACAAGTTGGCCATAGAATGCAGAGCTTCTCGTTTCCCCCAACCCCCATTACAGCCTTGCCCTCCATTGTAGGCAAAAACAAGATTATTAGTACCTACAACAATGTATATAACCTTAGGCTGCATAGTTATATATTTCCCCAGTTTATGCTTGATATCAGCAATCTTTACACCTGGATTGCCATCCTTGACTACGCCCTCAGATTTGCACCCCAAACTAGAGTACCTTAAAGAGTGAATCTCCTATGAGCAAGGCTTCAATTAAATATTAGACATTTATTGTAAATTAAATTGGGTTTATTTCAATTGTAAACTGTAATAGTAATTGTTTATTTACATTCAACATCATATAAACAAACTAAAAATAATCAGCTGTATTATGTAAGCCTAGGTACGGTATAACAATCTTCCCCTCGGAATTATAGGTTTAGTTTGGCCGGGCAGTTCACTTTTCTTTGAGATCTCGGAATTATAGGTTTAGTTTGGCTGGGCAGTTCACTTTTCTTTGAGATCTTCTCAATGTTCCATCTTGGTTAATAATTTCCTGTTCTTTGCTTTCAAGACATAGTTGTATCTTCCGGTGAGACAGATGTTGATCGTATTTGATCTATGTGACATCTCAGTGTCACCCCATCAACTTCAACTTCATAGTGGCAGGTTCCCAATCTTTTTAATATTGTTCCGAATCTCCACCTTTTCTGTCCACTTCTGTAATCTCTAATCTGCACATTTTCTCCAACATTAAATTGTCCCAATTTACCAACTGTCTCCCTGATAGAATAATTCTTTTCTTTCAAAAGATCCAATTTTGTTCGTATATTTCTCTTAAACATGTTTTCGGCTGGACTTCGGCCTGTACTGATATTGATGACCTTTCGGTTTTACAGAAGAAATCGACAAATGTTTGTATGCAGATCACCAGGTTCTTCGGTCATCGCACTTAATTTCTTCTACAGTGTTTGGACATGGCGCTCCGCTTGTCCATTTGATGCAGGGTGATAAGGTGCCATGAGTTTGTGATCAATGCCATGAGCATCCATAAATGTTTTGAAGTCACTTGAAATGAACGCAGATCCGTTGTCGCTGATAACCATTTTTGGAATTCCAAAGCGGGCAAACATTTCCTTAAATATTTTAATTGTTGAAGAACTAGATATAGTTTTTGTTTCTTGCACCTTTAGTCATTTAGTGTATGAGTCTACTACTATGAAGAAATACGCTCCCTTGTAAGGGCCAGCATAATCGATATGGATACGCTCCCATGGTAATTTTGAGTTTTCCCAAGGTTCGTAATATTTTGGAGGGTAATTTTTGGTTAGCGCACATGGTTTACATGAGTTGTCATAATCTTCTATATCTGAATTTATAGTAGGCCACCAACAATACTGTCTGGCCAATTCTTTCATTTCTGTTATTCCTGTATGTGCTTCATGCAACTCTTGTAATACTGCTTTTCTCAGAGACTTTGGAATAATGACTCGAACACCTCTAAATAAACATCCATTTTCAATGGTCAGTTCCCCCTCTAATCCTTTGTACCCTTCCGTTTTTGTAATATAAGAAGATGTCTGTAATACATTAATAAACTGATGCCGATTCAGCGTCTTTGAGAGTTTCTCTTCTGACTTGAGTGCTAGACACTGGTAGGGAATTAACTTGCACTTGTAAAAGATATTTATCAGAGGCCAAGTCGAGTTGTGGTTCTTCAGAGGTCTTATTCACTGGAAATCTGGATAGATAATCAGCATTGACGAGCTCACTGGCTTTACGGTGTTGTATGGAGTAGTCAAATCCAGATAGAAACACAGCATAATGTAACATCCTAGCAGATGTTAGAGGAGGCAAGCTCTTTGAAGGATGGAAGATCGAAGATAAAGGTTTATTATCTGTTACTAGCATGAATTTGCGACCATAGCAGTAATGGAAAAATTTGTGTACCCCCCAGTATATTGCAGTTGCCTCTTTGATAATGTGACTGTAATTTTGTTCAGCTTTACTCAATGTTCTTGAGGCAAAAGCTATGGGTCGCTCTATTCCATCAGCCATTTTATGAGATAACACAGCGGAAAGTCCATGAGGCGATGCATCAGTTGCCAATATCAAAGGTAATTATGGTGAAAATGTCGTTAGAACTCGATCTGTAGTGATTTCTTTCTTTGTTTCCTCAAACGCATCGTTACAGTCTTTTGACCATTTGAAGGAATTTTTCTTGTGTAGTAACTCATAGAGTGGATGTAGCCTTGTTGCAAGATCAGGAAGAAATCTATGATAATAGTTCACAATTCCAAGAAATTGTTTCAACTCAGTAACATTTGTTGGTCTAGGGCACTTGAGAACTCCGTCTATCTTGTCTGAGCTTTTGTGTAAACCTTTTCCATCAATTTTGTAGCCCAGATAGTTCACAGATTCTTGGAAAAATTTACTCTTCCCCTTATTAATGTGTAAGTTGTTTTCCTTTAAACGTTCAAGAACCTTAAGTGTTCGTAGTTTCGCTTCATCCATTGTTCTTCCTTGGACTATTATATCATCAAAAAAGACAGCCGCAGTTCCTTCTAATCCAGAAATAACTGAGTCCATGAATCTTTGCCAAATGTTTGGGGCAGTTTTTATTCCAAACATAAGCCTGTTCACCTTGAAAACTCCGACATGAGTGCTTAAAGCTTGAATCATGGCGCTATCATTGTCCATTTGTAAATGTAGATAAGCCTTGTGTAAATCCAGTGTGGTAAAGTATTGACCTCCATTTAATTTGTCAAATATTTTGTCAATTCTAGGAATAGGATAACGATCGTTTGGTAGCTGGGGATTAACAGTGACCTTGTAATCGGCACCAATTCTTACAGTCCCATCTCCTTTTAAAATTGGTACAATGGGTGTTCCCCAATCCGTATTGGCCACCTTAGAAATAATACCTTTATTTTCAAATAATTGTAATTCGTCTTCGATTTTGGATCGTAAAGCAACAGGTGGTATACCATGTTTAATGAATATTGGTCGCGAATCAAGTTGTAATGGAAGTTTTATTTTCATGTCAGGTACAACCCCTAAGTGATCTGGGCTGGAAATATACCCAGTGGGAAGGAACTTATGAAATGGGGATATTTCCCAGGCCTGGAAATTTTGTCAAAAAGTGGGAATTTATAGGAATTTATAAAAATCTTTTAAAATGGTAAAAAATTATCAATATCATTCAAATAACACTCAGCTAACATCATATTTTGAAAGAAATATTCTTTCCCATACCTATGATGATTTCATTTGTATTTACTTTTATACTTTCAAAGGTAAAAAAAACCTCAGGTAATCAGGACCTCAGATCAACCGACCAATCTCATTTAAAATAGCCACAACATACATAAAAATAATTCACAATAATGTAAATGTAGGGTAATCAGCTTACAGTATATGAAACATAAGAGCCCCAGGCTTATTTATTACAAATTAACCTCTAGGAAAAAAATGTGTTTGGCTTTGGCCTTTCTCAAAATAATAAACGGCAGTTCTTCTGTGACGAGCTTAATATTGGCAATATACCGTGCGTCCCAAAAGTTCCACCCCCCCCTGTTATTTTTTTTATTAATAGAGATAAAAGTACATATCATATTCAGGGAATATTTATATGATCAAAAAAGGAAGTTTTTGGTGTATGTAAATGTTCGCCCCTTTCGCCCCATAAGGGGTAGATCGGGGGTAAGTCGAAATATTTAGATGTAAACCCCTATTGAATTATACATAATTTTAAAGATCATAATCAGAGAAAAAGAAGGCGCAAACTAGAGGTCTCTATGTCAATCCTATCAATAGTTATGGCAGTTCAAAGTTTTAATTTTTTGAAAATCAAATGAAATCCATACATACGTAAATATTGAAGAAATAATGATTATTCGTGTGAATAAAGAGGAAAAATACCACGATTAAATTTAGATTAACTGCTCAAAATGTCCACCATTCACTTCCAGGCAGAAGTAAAGACTGGACTCAAATGCCTGCCCAGTGCTGGCCTTAGGGGAGGGCAACAGGGGCGGCCATAAAGGGCCTCGCGCCTGGGAGGGCCTCGCGCTTCGATAGGAGTTACTTTGTTTAAAATAGGTGACAACAAATAATAAAATTACAATAAAACAACTCAGAGACATTTATTAAACCATGAGAATGATTACACATGTAATATTAAAACTACAATTTGAAAGGCAAAACGGTAAGCCAAATACGATCTTCACCTTTTAGGTTACTTGTAAAGGAGTATGGTTTGCGTTAGGCCTATAGGAAATATAGTGTGAACTGCTGGAAGTATTCAAAGTAAATGTGATGCGGAAAGTGAAAAGGGACCTCAAGTCGCTGGAGTAAATTTTACAGTACGGGTATTTTAGTCGAATCGGGTCAAAAATATTGATTTTTAGGTTTCAAGTGGATACGATTCCTTAATCTTTCCTGTACATATTCATTCGGTTATTTTAGCGATTAGAATCCGATAAATATAAAAAAATAATCGATTTAGCAGCCTTTGTCATGCAAACGAAAAGGGGCCTCAAGTCGCTTATATGGGAAATAACATGGCGGGCGACTTCAGGTCCCATTTCCCAAATGTGCAGATCCGTACTGACAGTGTCCTCGGGGCATTACAAAACTACTCTCTCCTGACATCTATCGGCGAATAAGTGAACTACTTCAAGTTTTTCGCTGTGGAAGAACATTGTCTGAGTCCAAAAATCACTTTCTTGACAGTGTATTTCTCTTTTATTCTTCAATATTCTGCCCTCCGACTTGAGGTCCCTTTTTAAACTTCTCACTTTCTCATTTTTTAACAATGAAATTGTGAGTGTATCACGTCTGTTTCGGTTTAGTTTTAAAGATCTAGTTTTCAGCTTTATTTTGATACCAAATTCATTTCTTAAATATCAATAAGTTTTCTGTGAACGTTTGAAGTTTTGGGCCTTGATTTCCTAAAATGCTCGTTTTGACTATTTAAAATTCAAACGCCAATAATTCAAAGACAAAAAATCATAGCACTATAAATTATATGTCAAATTGTTCGTAATTTAATGCAGAATTTCAGGATGTTTATAACTCAAAACCTGAAAATTCCGACTTGAGGTCCCTTTTCTCTTTCCGCATCACAAATATACATTAATAAACTAGACACCGAGGGGAGGTAGCAGTGAATTAATGTTCCTTTATTTTCATCCGTTCTATGCAGAAATGTTACTGCCATTGAATTACAAATGTTTCACAGTAGTAGCGTTGGCGTCGCACGACACAATCGCCAAACTGTAGGATGGGGAGACCACCTAAAATTCTCAACTTATGACCTTGAATTTCCAAACCCTCCTACTTAAATTTTCTAATTAATAAGTGCCTCAATTTAATAGTGTTCAACACGGTTTGGCAGATTTGTCAAAAAATAGTAAGAGATTTGCGGTGTAAAAAATTAGGAATTTTGTTTTTTCTAAACAAAGTCATGGATGCACCGAAGAAGACAATGTAATGATGTTCACTCTTGGAATTAGAAACTCCGTAACTGTTAGGCTCTAACATTGTGTACAGTTCTAACAAATTAGAGAATTTTAGCATTGGCGTTAAGGGAGAAGCATAAGGAACTACTGAACCACACTTACACGTAATTTACATGTGATTAAATATGTGTCGAGAAATTGAAATTGCATTGAGTAGGATTGGCGTTGAGGGGCCTCGCCAACATTTTCTTGCCTAGGGCCTCACATTCGCTAAAACCGGCACTGTGCCTGCCTCACATTTGCCAATATTTCTGGTGTTACTAGCTGGCATGCTCGTTCAATCCGTGCTTTTAATTCATCAAGATTAGCGGGTGTTGTGTCATAAATTTTGCTTTTAATAAAGCCCCAAAAGAAAAAAATCTAGAGGTGTAAGGTCTGGCCATTCTAAAAAAATTTTATTTTAGTTGATGTTGAAAAAAATAAAACTTTGTACTGCCATAACTTTTGATAAGATTGACGTAGAGACTTCTAGTTTGGGCCATTCAGTTTCTTTGATTATGATCTTTAAAATTATGCATAACTCGATAGGGGTTTACATTTAAATATTTCGACTTACCCCCAGACTAGTAGTCCAGTAAAAATACTGTTTAACCTAGAACAAATTGCAACACGAGCGTTTTTGACGGTATTCTGCTCAAAAAAATGTGCATATTAACATATCGAAAATCGGACAAAATCGGACCATGGGAAACCCCTTAAAATCACGTTTCAAAATGGCGGCTTTTTTTAACATTGGAAAGTTTTTGGAAAAAGCCACTCGGTTGCATTTTTTATCTACATTTAACAAGATATTGAGTTGGGACCACCGCCAATAATTTTTGAGTGGCTAGTCGTGCATTTTGACAGGGTGAAAATTTTTGGCCGCCATCTTGGATCCGCCATATTGGATTTATAATATTTTTTTCAAATGTAAAGGTGGTCGTGTGACACATAATTTAGAACTTGATTTTTACGATGATTTCAATGCTGAAGTCCGTTTTCAAAAATATCGATTCGTTTTTAAGATATGCTCAATATAAAATTCCTCCCTGTACATTTCTTATGGGGGCTAAATAAATAATAAAACTTTTCCGATTATTTCTCTTATATCGCAGGAACCAAGCAAGGCTTTTAGTTCGTTTTGATCTTAAAATGATGAGTGATTGTTTAGCTATTATTTGGGATATTGATCACTAAAATCGGACAAGTGTGAAACGAGCTATAAAGCTAAATGCTACATGAAAATTGGTTTTTTTTAAATTTGTTTTTTGTTAAAGATTTATATCTCAGGTTTGAAATGAGTTAAAAAGTTCCTTCTGGTGTCAAATTACTCGGTAAAGTAAAAGCTTTCATATGAACTATAACTAATCGAAATCTGACTAATATAAATGGAGTTATGATCCATAATTCAACTTAATTTCTTCTACTTTCGAAATTTGTCACCACTTAAAGACTTATATCTCCAAATTTAGCTGAGACTCAGGCCTAATTAAGGACTTAATTAACTCAGTACATTACTGGCTTTAATTTAAGCTCTTAACCATTTAAATGGGTTGAGTTAGACGCGAGTTATGGACCTTTAATTAAAAATAAAAATATTTTTTTCAGAATTTTTAATTTAGTTAAGGACGGGTATCTCCAGTTTTGTTTAAGGAATATAGGTTTGAATGGTTTCAAAACACTCAGTAAGCTATCAGCTTTCATTTGAGCCATTGATCATCAAAATCGGACAAGTTTGGAGTGAGTTATATTGTTTTTATTAATTTTTTGTAACTATTTTTTATGTCACATTTAAAGCTTACAGATATCAATGAAACCAACCATTTACCTATTTTAAAGGGGAAACTGTGTAATCCAGAAATGCTAAACATAATTGTCCTCCACTAACTCAGATATGTAGAATTCATTGAAAATGTGTTCATCGCGATTTATCTACAAGGTGTTCCTCAAATTAAGGCCAAGGTAAAAATATCACAATATTGTTAAGTAAACCTATACCACGTTTTATATCATTTTACAGGTCCTGCTGAATGGGACATTTTGAGGAAAACTGAACTAAATTATCTCTAGCCGTTTCAAAATTGCGGCAATTTTAGAGACATTTTCCAATATTTACGGAAAACATTGGATTTTTTTAAACCACTACAAGTATTTTAGTTCTGTTTAGAAATTCTTAATTCTTGTCAACTCAGTTTTGCTATGGTAACTGCTATGACCACCTACTTATTATATAAAATCAACTATAGTTCCTATGGAAACCAAATAAAAACTACAAACTATTCAAAACACTAGTGAGCAATAATGCATTCGGGGTGAAACTTAAAGGGATATTAAGGACCTGGGTAGACCCATGTTTTGCCTGGGTAGATGATATACCTTTGGTGCGAAATTTCAGCCTATTCCCCTCGGAAGTTTTTGCATTTACCTGAAACAACTTACACAAAAACAACACCGAAACGACCTTTATTTCATTTCATATTATATAAATAAATAAATAAATACACACATAAATAAATAAATTATATATATATATACCGGGTGTCCCATAATAATAGCCCCCCCCCTAACTTTTTCTTATATTTTTTCAAATATAAATTTTACTCCACCCCCAAACATTATTGGGTAGTTAATACTTCATTTTGAGAGGGTACTCAATTTTGGCCGCCATCTTGGATTCGCCATATTGGATCCAAAGTAATTTTTCCAAATGTAAAAGTGGTGTTGTGACCCATCATTTCAAATTAGATTTTTTCACTGATTACAATGCAGCAATCCGTTTTTTAGTATCTCAATTAGTTCTCAAGATATGGGTAGTTTTAATTAATTTATTTTCAACCAATTTAAACATTACAAATTGATAAAATAGGACCATAACCACAAAACAATGCTAGATAGTGACGAATAAGCACCACCAGTCATTGTTGAGCGCTTTACACTTAACTTTCACCGATGTAAATGTTTTGGCCGCCATATTGGATCCGCCATTTTCTAATGAGGCAAGTTATTTCAAATATGAAGTTGGTATTGTGACCCATCATTTTAAACTAGCTTCTTACGCCGAATTCAATGCCGCAACCCATTTTTAGCTATACAACTTAGTTTTTGAAAAATTCATGTTTTTTGAGATATTTATTAGAAACATGTCAATATCTTGAAAACTAAACACTATAATAAAAAAACGGGTTGTGGCATTGAATTGGGCGTAAAATTTTAATTTGAATTAATAATGGGTCACAATACCATCCTCATATTTGAAATAACTTGGCTAATTTCAAAATAGCGGATCCAAGATGGCGGCCAAAACATTTACATCGGTGTTCGCTCAACCATCATCGTCGCATGGCGAATAACCATGACTGATGGTGGTTATTCGCCACTATCTAGCATTATTTTGTGGTTATGGGCCTATTTTACAAATTTGTAGTGTTTAAATTGGTTGAAAATAAATAAATTGAAAGTACCCATATCTTGAGAACTAATTGAGATATTAAAAAACGGATTGCGGCATTGTAATCAGTGAAAAAATCTAATTTGAAATGATGGGTCACAACACCACTTTTACATTTGGAAAAATTATTTTGGATCCAATATGGCGTTTCCAAGATGGCGGCCAAAAATTTTTACCTAGACAAAATGCACGACTATCCACTCAAAAGTTATTAGCGGTGGTCCCATCTCAATACCTTGTTAAATGTAGATAAAAAATGCAGCCGAGTGGCTTTTTTCAAAAACTCCCCAATGTTAAAAAAACCCGCCATTTTGAAACGTGATTTTTGGGGGTTTCCCGTAGACCAATTTTGTTAGATTTTGGATATGTTTGAATAAGTATTTTTTTGTTATATTTTCATGAAAAAAGGTTGTGTTGCAGTTTGGTCTAAGTTGGTGAGCATTTTAACAAATTAAAAAAATTTTAAAAATAAATTCATTATATCTTAAAAACAAAAACAGATTTTTGAAAACAGATTTCAGCATTGTAATCAGCGTAAAAATCTAGTTCTAAATGATGTGTCACATGACCACCTTTGTATTTGAAAAAAAATTATTGAATCCAATATGGCAGATCCAAGATGGCGGCCAAAATTTAAAATCCTATGAAAATGAAGTGTTACCCCCCTAACAGTTTACTGTAGCAATCCTAATTTTATATCTCTAGAGGTGTGGTTGAAAACTAAGAGTAAAACTTAATTTTAAATTTTTCCATTGTAATCCGCCATTTTGAAACGTAATTTTAGGGAGTTTCCCATGGACCGATTTTGTCCGATTTTGGATATGATAAAAAGCACATTTTTTGGACAGATTTCCACCAAAAACGCTCGTGTTGCAATTTGTTTTAGTTAAGGGTGTTTTTTACGTAGATTTACTGGACTATAGAGGTAGTGAGGTATGAGAAGAAGCTTGAGTTTGAAGTTTCAACAGAGGAGGGGAAGAAATCATTGATGACGTGGAAGTAAACAAAGCCATGTGATTACGCTACTAGTCTGGTAGATAAAAAATACTAAACCAAAACAAAATGTGAGTTGATATTAGAAACAATGATTTGCTCTTTGAATAACAATCAATAAACAGGTGACATGTTTTTTGTTTAGCATGTAACACATTACTGACACAAGAAATTTGTTGTTGAATTGATTGATCATATGTAAATATTTATTTCCCCTCCTGGAAAAATCCAAGTTCATCTGGGTTTGTTTGTAAACACCCAAGCTTCTTCTCATACCTCACTACCTCTACCCCTTTTGTGGGGGAGGGGGAGAAAATTTACATACATCAAAAACTTCCTTTTAGCGAATTTCCCCTATAGGGAAGACGCTATTACCGTAGGTCTCATGGTAAGACCTAAGCCCGAGACCATGATAACTTTTCGTTTTGGGGCCCCCAGAAGCAAAAAACACCATTCGTTCAAATTTCTAAATATATATATATATATATATATATATATATATATTTGTAAAAATAATAATAAACTTGAGCACCCTTTTATCATTATTTTATTTAAAAATCACGACACGTGTTTCGGTAATTATACCATCATCACGGTGAATGAAAACTTAACCTTAAATATAAATAAACATCAGTCATATGTATCTTCCTGATAGACAACATTTGTTAATTAATTAATGTCCTGGGCCAAGGTGGTTGATTGATTTTCTTTATATTTAATATCTTTTCAAAAATTTGGTTTTCTATTTCATTATTTGCTACATTTAATATGTCCGTTTTTTGATTCTGTTTTCTGTGCAAATAAATTTGTAATTCTTCTTTTGTGTCCATTTTCGGACCTTTGACTTCGTAATCTAAAATTTTTAAATTTTTATCAATGCACTGGTAATTGTGATCTGTTTGTAAAATATGCTCTGCAAAAGTCGATTTTTGACTGGTCAAGTTGTTTGAGCGTATGGCTTGAATATGTTCATTGAATCTGGATTTAAAGCTTCGCCCTGTTTGTCCAATATAAAACTTGTTACAGTCACTGCATGTTATTTTATAAATACCAGATTTTTCGAATTTATTTGATAGTGAGTTTTTTGGATTGGTGAGCTTGTTTAACATTCCAAAAGCGTTGTTTCTTGTTTTGTAGCTTAATTTATAATTTGAATTTGTGAATGTTTTTCTGATTGCTTTGTTCAAGGTTGAGCTATATGGTAAACATATGAATTCAGCTTTTTTGTCCTCATTTGTGATGTTTTCTTCTTTTTTCTTTTTATTTTCAATCATTTTGTCGATTAAGTTTGGTTTGTAGCCATTTTTCATTGCGATATATTTTATGGTGTTTTTTTCTTGGTCAAAGTTCTCAGGGCTCATTGGAATGTGTAATAATCTATTAATTAGTGAATGAAAAGTTGACATTTTGTGACTCCAAGGATGATTTGAGTCTGCAGGAATTATTAGATTTGTTTGGGTCTCTTTTCTATATATTTTAAAGGCATGTTTATCATTCAGGTTTGTGATGGATAAATCTAAGAAGTTAATACAAGAATTTTGTGTTTCCATTGTGAATTTAATGGTATTAGAAATAGAGTTTAGGTATGTTAGAAAATTATTACAAGTGTTTTCATCTCCTTGAAATAAACAAAGTATGTCGTCGACATAGCGATGCCAATATATGATTTTGTTTCTGAAGGGGTTGCGATTATTCATTATTTTATTTTCTTCCAAGTTCTGAAGATATATATTTGCTATTGTGCCAGATAAGGGTGATCCCATTGCTAACCCATCTTTTTGTTTAAAATATTTACAATCGTAAGTAAAGTAGTTTTGATTAATCGTTGTTTTTGTTAATTTTATTATATCGTTTATTTCATTATTGGGTAGCTGATTATTTTTAGTTAAGCTTTCTTTCAATATATTTATCGTTTCTATGGTAGGTACATTTGTATACATGTTCTTGACATCAAAGGAGACGAATATGGCTTGTTTCGGTATTGGTATATCTTTGATTTTATTTACTATATCATAGGTATTTTTAATCTGTATTTCTTGATTGAATTCAAAGTTGTTTTGTATTTTTTCATTTAAATATCTGGAAAGGTTGTATGTGGGTGCATTTCGGAAGTTTACGATTGGCCTTAATGGAATATTTGGTTTGTGTATTTTCGGTTGACCTCTGAGTTTAGGTGCTGTTGGCTTTATTGTTTTTAGTTTGTTTTTGACTTTATTAGAGATAGATTTGCATTTTGAAAGAGTTTTGTTAACTTCTTTATTGAATTCTATTGTGGGATCTTTATTCAATTCTACAAATAAATTATCATTTAGAAAAGCTTCCATCTTTTCGTTGTAGCTGTTTTTTGTCATTATGATGGTTGTATTACTTTTGTCAGCTTTAGTTATTATAGCATCATTATCAATTAGTTTGTTTGATATTGATTTTATAATATTCATATTTTGTTTGGATTTAGTAATATTATTTTTTGTTTTATAATTCATACCTGTTTTCGTTAATTCGTGGGTAAAGTTATATCTAATTTTTTCTTGAGCTTCTTTAGGTTTTTCTTTCAGTGCTGTTTCGATGTCGATTAGTTCATCTTCAATAGTTTGTGTTTTATAGTCCAAGTTAATGTTATATTTAATTGATTTACTAAGTAAATTTGTTTCTTCTGCATTAAATACGATATTTGTTAGGTTGTGAAGTGAAGGATTAAAATTTGTTATAAATTGATTATCTTTATTTTCAAAGTTAGTTTTTTGTTTTTCAACTAGAATTTTATTTTTTTATTGTGTTTGGCTTTTTTCTTTCTTATGAGAGGTTGGATCCATTCTCTGATGTAGATTAGGTATTCTTCAACAGAATCGTTATGAAAAGTTTCATTTACTTTCTTTTGGACTTCATTTAACGTTTTTTGAAGTTCATTCATTTTGGAATATAGGAAGTTAATTTCTTCTTTCAGCCAAATCTTTTTTGCAGTTTCGATTGTTTTCTTTGCTGCTACTGATTTAGATTTTGTTTTTATTTGCACATAATTGGGGGTGATATTCTCATTTAAGCATCTCTTATTGAATTGTATGTCTTCTTTGATGTTTGCTATCTTGAGGTTTAAGTATTTCATTTGGTGAATTATTTTGGGGTGGTTAGCCATATTGATTTTATTGTTTAATTCACAACTTAGGGCTGCTAAAAGTATTTGTAAAAATAATAATAAACTTGAGCACCCTTTTATCATTATTTTATTTAAAAATCACGACACGTGTTTCGGTAATTATACCATCATCACGGTGAATGAAAACTTAACCTTAAATATAAATAAACATCAGTCATATGTATCTTCCTGATAGATAACATTTGTTAATTAATTAATGTCCTGGGCCAAGGTGGTTGATTGATTTTCTTTATATTTAATATCTTTTCAAAAATTTGGTTTTCTATTTCATTATTTGCTACATTTAATATGTCCGTTTGATTCTGTTTTCTGTGCAAATAAATTTGTAATTCTTCTTTTGTGTCCATTTTCGGACCTTTGACTTCGTAATCTAAAATTTTTAAATTTTTATCAATGCACTGGTAATTGTGATCTGTTTGTAAAATATGCTCTGCAAAAGTCGATTTTTGACTGGTCAAGTTGTTTGAGCGTATGGCTTGAATATGTTCATTGAATCTGGATTTAAAGCTTCGCCCTGTTTGTCCAATATAAAACTTGTTACAGTCACTGCATGTTATTTTATAAATACCAGATTTTTCGAATTTATTTGATAGTGAGTTTTTTGGATTGGTGAGCTTGTTTAACATTCCAAAAGCGTTGTTTCTTGTTTTGTAGCTTAATTTATAATTTGAATTTGTGAATGTTTTTCTGATTGCTTTGTTCAAGGTTGAGCTATATGGTAAACATATGAATTCAGCTTTTTTGTCCTCATTTGTGATGTTTTCTTCTTTTTTCTTTTTATTTTCAATCATTTTGTCGATTAAGTTTGGTTTGTAGCCATTTTTCATTGCGATATATTTTATGGTGTTTTTTTCTTGGTCAAAGTTCTCAGGGCTCATTGGAATGTGTAATAATGTGTAATAGGTCCGAAAATGGACACAAAAGAAGAATTACAAATTTATTTGCACAGAAAACAGAATCAAACGGACATATTAAATGTAGCAAATAATGAAATAGAAAACCAAATTTTTGAAAAGATATTAAATATAAAGAAAATCAATCAACCACCTTGGCCCAGGACATTAATTAATTAACAAATGTTATCTATCAGGAAGATACATATGACTGATGTTTATTTATATTTAAGGTTAAGTTTTCATTCACCGTGATGATGGTATAATTACCAAAACACGTGTCGTGATTTTTAAATAAAATAATGATAAAAGGGTGCTCAAGTTTATTATTATTTTTACAAATACTTTTAGCAGCCCTAAGTTGTGAATTAAACAATAAAAAAAATAAAAAAAATATATATATATATATCTATGTGTCTGTAAGCACGATAGCGTTCGCAAAAATGGTCCAATCGGAATGAAATTTGGCACAGGCATGTAAAGTAGTAATTATTCGGATGAGTTCGTGAACCAGCCCGATCGGGCCATCGGAAGGGGGGGTAAAGGGGGATAAACCCCTTCAAAAATAGGTTTTTTGAGTTTTTTACATAGAAAAATAAAATTTATCGAATTGTTGTTGGCACCATTGAATTCAGCTCAAAAAAACAAACAATTTAGTACTTTGAATCACTGCTCTATGTCCATTGGTTACCGAGATATTGAAAGTGGTAAACACAGTACGTTGTCCCAATGTTAACCTTATGGGAAATAAATAAAATCCTATATCTCGGTTATTTCTTAACATATCTTGATAAAACTTGGTAAATAGCTTCTTCTAGTTCAGATCTACTAAATATTGAATCAAAACCATCCAGTTTTAATATACCTGTAGCAGCAGACCTGCATACTCATTCCCCATGGTATTCTTATGGAGCTAACCAAAACATGTCAAATCTCGCTATATTGAATTGAAATATGTTGTTTTGCATTTGAAATTCGCTGAGTATGCAGGTCTGCTGCAACGGGGGTATTTTGATCATATAGACATTCCCTGAATATTATACTTTTATCTCTATTAATAAAAAAATAACTGGGGGGTGGGACTTTTGGGACACACGGTATATACACCTTATTTTCTAAAATTACACCATTTTTGTGTTTTTTATCCTAGTTATTATTTTATATAAAACTGCTATATAAAGTGTTTCTACCTTAGAATTACAAAAAAAAGGTATGTTTGAGTTATTCTGGGTGTTCAATATAAATTTCTATAAATCCCCGGGAACTTACAAATTTTGGGAAATTTCCCTGAAATTCCCTGGAAATATTTCCTTGATTTTAAATTTCCGGGAATTTTACATCACTACAACCCCTACATCATTTGTAAACAAGGACTCATATTTTGAAAGTGTCTTGTTCTGCAGATGTCTTCAATATAAGGTTCTGCTGATAACAGTCATTTTCAATCTGATTTATATCGTGAATAGAAATATTGAAGGTACGAATCCATTCATGACTAAAAAGATTATCCACATTATTGTGTACAACAAAAAGCCGAACTTTCATTACCTTTCCTCCTAGTTAAATTTGTACTTCACTTGTCCCGTATAGCTTAATAGATTCACCCGTATAAGTTTTTAACATTACGTTTGGTGCTTCCGTAATATCTTTGTTAGGAAACAGCCGTTTAAATTCATTTATTGACATGGAAGACACGGCAGCTCCAGTATCGTACTCCATTGTACAAGGTACCCCATCAAGTAATGGTTTCAAGATGTATTTATCATTGAATCTAGATGATACTGAATGGAATTCAATCTCTTCAATTGAATTCATTCAATCAGTTTTACCATTATGAATTTCCTCATCTTCACTAGAACAGTTAGATGCTATCTGTTTCTGAAATCCTTTTCTCTTACTCATTTGACTTGCCTTTTATCAAACAGCAGCTGTGTGACCTTTAACATTACATGTAGAACAAATGACATGGCGTAATTTACAGTTGTTGGCCTTGTGATCTGTCTTCCCACACCTGAAACATTTACGAATCAAATCCTCAACTTATACAGGGTCTCTAGAAGTTTGTCTGTTTTTATTTATTTTAGAAACCTTATTTACAGTAGTGGAAATGATATTTCACTGTTACCTTGTCGAGAAGCTTCCATGGATAAAGCTACTTCGTAAGCCTTTTGCATTGTGACAGTGCCTTCTTGAAGAAGTCTCTCTCGGATTTCTGTGCTTCGTAGACCACGAATAAATTGCGAAAGTAAGTGTACATCTACCGTGCTGAATTTGCAGTTTGAGCAGGAGAAATTGCAATGAATCGTCAAACTCCGAAAGCTCCTTCATATACGTGACTACAGATTTGTCTGGTTGTTGTACACGATTGTAGAATCTTGCTGTTCAGCAATTTCATTCGGAATGGGGCAAAGGTAGTCCTTCAGTAACTTAATTAGTTCTTCGTAAGACCATATATTTGGTAAATTTGGTGCACAAAGATCGGTTAATAGTTGAAAGTGTTTTGGACTCAAGCAACTAATTAATTCTTGCACTCGTAAGTTGTCATCCTCTTCCGCTTTTAGTTGATTTAATTCCAGGTAGTTGGAAAACAGTGGTCCCCAGCGTGAAAACAGTGGACGAAAAAACGCCGGCAGGCGGGAAAGAAGTCCCATACCATGCAGGCCCGTAAATAAGTGAATAAGGCCTGTTTTTTTTAAGCAGGCCCAAGTCAGTGATAAAAAAAAGTTACCACTTTTGCTGAGGCCGTAGGGGCCTCATTTTGGATTTTCCTAGGGCCTCCGGGACCCTAAAACGGGCGTGATTTGCTGTATTGGTTCGAAAACAATATACCCCTGTTGCATCAGACCTGCATACTCAGCGCATTTCAACACAACATAAGCAATACATGACTTTTTTTATTTCCTCCTTAACAATAACATGGGAAATGAGTATGCAGATCTGCTGCAATAGGTATGCAAAAATGTAGTGGTTAAATTATTATTCTGTTAAAAAAGTGTACCATTGTATAAACACAACCAGTAGGTGACTGATCGCCTAGGCAGCGGACAGCTCCGCCGGACGTGGCGAGGGATTACAGTGGTGGCCTCAGGTAGTCCCGGGTCCACTGGCAAACTTGAAATGGACAGAATATAACAGCAGTGAGTAAACTCGCCATGTGTGACACGGCCTTTACTGTGTTTGCTGCTTTCTGCCAGGTCTGATAGAGCAAAATTTTCTCTCAAACCGAAAATTTTAAACTACAGCCTGGTTACTTCAAAAACTTTTAACTGATCTTCAATTGTTACGTCTGAATTTCACTTAGAAAGTTATTTCAAAAACATTTTTTCAAGTTATACTGTGTGTCCCAAAAGTCCCGGACACACTTAAAGTCACAAAGTCACAAAGTCTTTTAAAGTAAGCCAGATATCAAAACAATATTTTGCATACTTTTAGTACAAAAAAAAACTACTTTTTGATGTATGTGTCATTTCTGCCCCTGCCCCCGAAATTGGATTTTGGGGGGGTAGCCCCAAAATTTTAAATGCAAACCCCCATCGTGCGACTGCTTATTTTAAAGGGCTTTAAAAAAAAACACAATGCCGCAAACCGGAGGTCGATATCATAATCCAGTCCAAAATGGCAGCCATTCAAAAATTAAAAAATGCTGTCCGTCAATTAAAATTAGTATTTTCTGTGTTCGGCAATTCACATTTAAATCGAATAAGAACCACCAGAACACATATTAACTACTTAAAAGATACAAAAGTAATAATTTCTTGTCATCATCAATCAACCCTCCAAAATTGTTTTGGGGGGGGTGGGGTTTGTCCAACCAATTCCAATATCAACTCACATCGTATGACCACTCATTTTAATTTTCTGAGTAAAAATATAAGCCAAACCTTGTTTTAATTAAATCTCAAAAAAGTTACCTTACTTGTAATAAATAAATGAATTTTGTTACAGTCAAAATTATTTAACTAACATACTAATAGATATCCGTCTTAGTGCGACCTTTGGCTCAGCGGCAAAGGTCTATTATACCTAATACCTAATAGTCTAATACCTGCGGAGGGTCGTCTATGCGTTACCTTTTAGAAAAACCCCCATTCGTGAAGTACCAAATATTTGCCACAAAAATAACTAATTTTTTTGAAAATTTCATTAAAACAAGCTTTGGCTTATTTTTTACTCATTCAGCATATTAAAACGAGTGGTCATACGATGTGAGCTGATATTGGAATTGGTTGGAAAAACCCCCACCCCCCAAAAACAATTTTGGAGAGTTGTGCCTTGATGATGACAACAAGAAATTATTATTTTTGTATCTTTTAAGTTGTTAATATGTGTTCTGGGGGTTCTTGTTCGATTTAAATGTGAATTGCCGAATACAGAAAATACTCAGTTTTAATTGACAGACAGCATTTTTTAATTTTTGAATGGCTGCCATTTTGGACTGGAGCATGATATCGACCTCCGGTTTGCGCCATTGTATTTCTTTTAACAAGCCCTTTAAAATAAGCAGTCGCACGATGGGGGTTTACATTTAAAATTTTGGGGCTACCCCCCAAAAGTCCAATTTTGGGGGCAGGGGCAGAAATGACACATACATCAAAAAGTAGTTTTCTTTAGTACTAAAAGGTATGCAAAATATTGTTTTGATATCTGGCTTACTTTAAAAGATATTAAACCGTTCTGGGACTTTTGGGACACACAGTATACTTGCCGGCCATAGAGCAACTTATGTGACCTACAATTTAGGCGACGCTGTCAATGGTATCGAAACATTACATGGTGTTACAATACAGTCAGGATTTGATAATCACGTAACAAACAAAATAAATTTGACTCTTGTGATGCGACCGAGTTTTACCAGCCACGACACAACCGAGAGCATAATTTTTATTCAGTATTAGTTTGATTGGAAATGGGGCAGAATCCAGCGATCTGATTGTCTGGTCCGAACTGGAACTGGAGGCGTCTGCATCTGATCTAGGTCGTGACTTTTTTGGTCTGTTGATCTGTCAAAAGTCAATGATTGGAGTTGTAGTTGTATCCTAATGAATGTGTATCATAAAACACCTTTCGTTTTAATTTATATATGTCCACTCAAGCGTTTAGATTTGTAAAAAAAAAGGAACGTGTTATATATGAGTGTCCTTATTGTCTGTATTTATTAGTAATTATTTTATAACACATGATCAAGTGTTTATTTGTTTTTTTTGTATTCTGTTAGCTAAGATTATAATGTCTGAAATAAAACTAAACTAAAATAATTGTTTTATTCTTTGAATTATTATGGTGTTTTTGCTTCTAGGGGCCTTAAAATGAAAAGTTAACATGGTCTCGGCCTTAGGTCTTACCATAAGACCTACAGTAATCGCTTATTCCTTTAACCCTTGAGCGAGCACTTCACCGGTAAAACGGCAGCGGGCGCATGCGGAGTTTTACTCCGCAACACTAAATCGCACAAATTTAACCCATTTTACTTGTTTTATGACAAAATGTTGTATTTTAATGTTAACTAACGTCATTAGGAATCACATTTTGTCGTCGATACAATTAATTGTTTAACTTAAAGGTGTAATATTTCAATTGAACATAGTAAGTAATTTTCTAGTATAAAATATGTATTAATTCTTATTTAATTTTTTGGACTTATCCTTTCGCTTATTTTTTTTTTTCAAAACCGATAGGAAAAGTCCAACAAATTAAATAACAATTACAAATCTTTTCGCTATTATGAATTTTTTTAATAGGTGTTTGTTACGGGAGAGGGCACTCTGCAAACTGACACGGCACCTCCGAGTTGCAAATAATGAGGTACCAAAAGGGGGGTGGGGGGTATAAATAGCTTTAGGAGATTCCTGGAATGAGGGGCGTAAAGTAGGTATGGAACACTAAATCACACAAATTTAACCCATTTTACTTGTTTTATGACAAAGTGTTGTATTTTAATGTTGACAAACGTCATTAGGAATCACATTTCATCGTCGATACAATTAATTGTTTAACTTAAAGGTGTAATATTTCAATTGAACATAGTAAGTAATTTTCTAGTATAAAATATGTATTAATTCTTATTTAATTTTTTGGACTTATCCTTTCGCTTATTTTTTTTTTCAAAACCGATAGGAAAAGTCCAACAAATTAAATAACAATTACAAATCTTTTCGCTATTATGAATTTTTTTAATAGGTGTTTGTTACGGGAGAGGGCACTCTGCAAACTGACACGGCACCTCCGAGTTGCAAATAATGAGGTACCAAAAGGGGGGTGGGGGGTATAAATGGCTTTAGGAGATTCCTGGAATGAGGGGTGTAAGGTATGGAGCCGGACACGACTGCCGACACCCATTATGTCAGTTTATTTTAACATAAAAAAAGTGCGGAGGAAAAATCCGCATACGCCCGCCCGAATGTTAAGGAAATTTGCTAACATTCATTTAAGGAAATTCGCTGATAAAAATAATCTAATTTTTGTTAGCACCATTGAATTCAGCTAGAAAAAACCAATCAATTTAGTATTTTTAATCACTGCTCTATGTCCATTGGTTACCGAGATATTGAAAATGGTAAATATTGTACTTTGTCCCACTATTAACTTTATGGGAAATAGGTAAAATTCTATATCTTGCTTATTTCCCAACGTAGGTATTACCTTATTAATACTTAGATTAAAAAACCTTAAAAATTAAAATAATCTCATTTTGGTTTACACACCTTTGAATTAATTCAGCTTGAAAAAACAAATGATTTGGTGAGAGTGGTAATCACAATACGTTGTCCCAATGTTAATCTTATATATAGAATAAATCAAATTCTATATTTCTCTTATTTCTTAACAAATCTTAAAACTTGTTTTTTCCTTGATATTTCCATTTTTGTGGCAGCAAACTTGCATACTCATTTCCCATGTTATCCTTATAGGAAATTTAAAAAAAATTTGATGTCTTTCTTCTTTCTTAATATATCTTGATAAAACTTGGTTTTTGGCTTCTATTTAAGACCTACTAATTTTTTTTATTAAAACCACCCAGTTGTGATATAACTGTTGCAGAAAACTTGCATTCTCATTCCTTGTGTTATTCTTATGGAGTTTATAAAAACTTGTCAAATCTCACTATATTGGATTGAAATATGTTCTTTGGCATTTGAAATTCGCTGAGTATGCATGTCTGCTGCAACGGGGGTATTATTTTTTAATTATGTAATTTTGTTATACCTAAACAAATATAAGATGACTTTCTTTGAAAAACAAACCTTTTTCTGCCATAAGCTTTTCAATTCCCTACCCTCACATATCAAGTCAAAGTTAGAGGTGGACTCGTTCAGGAGAGAGCTGAAAGCCTTTTTAATTTCTAAGGAATATTATAGTGTAAATGAGTATTTTTGTGACAAAAACGCCTGGTAGCACGACATTTTACTTTTTAATCATGTAATTCCTGTATTATTGATGATTTAGGTTCATGACGATTTGTCAATGCTAAATACTTAGTCTATGACAGTTAAACATTCTTGAAGGTATGAAATCAAAGAAAGCCTATCTAACACAAAATTGTACTCTTTAAGAATACTTAACCTAGGTCTATAACACTGAATTATTTTCAGCCAGCTTATCATAATCTGCGGCAGAGGGTGGAAGGTTCAGTGGCCGCGTTCCTCAGGATGAACCCTTGGAGACCGGACATGAATAAGAACCAGCTCAGAGATAATCTCAGAAAGCACATACAGAGGTAAAATTTATCTTATCAAGGCAATTGATGGACTTTACACAGTGATTGATCCTATATGCGAATGATCAGTGTATACTGATACTGACTATGCCGGGGAAAAATTGCACTGCGACCAGAAAGATCTATTTTACCCCCGCTTCTAGCTCATTTAAAGCACCTCATCAAGCTTAATCTCCTTGATAAAGCGAATAAGCTCATTGGTTTCTAGATGGGGCAAATCCCCAATGTCAATCTTGTACTTTCCGAAACACTTGGCTGTTTGTCGTCCAACTGCATCACATTCTACTAGTAGATGTGTTGGGGTTTCCTCTTTATCCTGGCAGAATCTGCAGTCACTTTCCCCTATTATTCTCATATTCCTAAGATGTCTCTTAAGCCTACAATGACCAGTGAGTATTCCTGTCAGTATCCCCAAGTCCTTCTTGTTGAGTCTTATCATGGCCTCTGATCTCCTATGGTTGAAGCTGCCAAGTAGTCCCTTGGCCTGCCTGCAGCCAGGAAGAGTTTCCCACCTTTGTGTTCTTTTAATCTCCTCCTCCTTATAGAGTTCTCTTTTGAAAAAGGCATCGCCCAGTCCACAGCCTGGTTCCGGGCCAGTGAGAGGGGTAGCTGCCCCTTCTCTCGTTAGCATGTCCGCCTTTTCATTCCCTTCAATCCCCTAATGCCCAGGCACCCACAGGAGAGATACTCTGTTTATTCTTCCTAACATATTGAGACCTTGCCTACAACTCCACACCATCCTAGAGCTGATGATCGGGGAACTCAGCGCCTTGATGGCTGCTTGGCTGTCTGATAGGATCGCTATGTCCCTCTTCTTGTAACCCAACCTAAGGTTGAATTGTACACATCTCTCGATGGCATTAATTTCTGCTTGGAAGATACTAGTGTATGCTCCCATGGGCTCGGAGTATCTGGTTGTAGGCCCAAACACACCGATACCAGTTCCCCCACTTGTCTTTGACCCATCAGTGTACCATTTGATGGCATGACTTTTCAGTGGATATTCCAATTCTCCTCTCCAGTTTCGCTTATTGCTTAGTCCAACATCGAAGTTTATCTCAAAGTTGTACTTTCTGATCATAGAGTCCCTCGGGAAGTTCAGTAACTCTTGCAGTCCTTGTAGGAGAAAATCTCCACAGGATCTGGAGTTGATCTTCATACCTATTTTCTGCATTCTCAACAAACCCTCTTTTGCCGCTCTCTGCACAACAAGGTGTAGAGGTGAAAGGTCCAGGATTACTTCTAGAGCCGCTGTGGGGCAGGATCTCATAGCCCCTGTAATGATGACACAGGCCATCCTCTGTACCTTCTCTAGAGGTTTCTTACCATTCTCAAGCTCAGTTTTACTTGCCCAAGCTACGGCCCCATACGTGAGGATTGGCCTTGCAATCAAAATATACATCCACCTCAATATTTGTGGGTTACAACCCCATCTCTTCCCTGCATAGGATCTGCAGGTCATTAAGGCAGTTGTAGCCTTTTTTGTCACTACTTCCAAGTGTTTATTCCACAGAAGTTTCTTATCTAGTGTTTCAGTATGTACAGATAATTCACCTCTTCTTTCCATTCAACCTGCACCCCACCAAGATTAATGGGTTTCAATCTTCCCCAATTCCTTTTCCGTGTGAAGGATCAGTGTATATAGCAGACATAGTTAATTCGGCACATTCAGGATTTCAGAAATGTCGGATTACTCAGCACTATCTAAAAAGAGCTGTTTTATTGTGAGTATAGTGGTAATACCTCTAAAAACTGAGAATCAAAAGGATGTGCATGGGCAACAAGTGGAAAATTTTATATACAAAACAATTAACTACGATATATAAATGACACACAAATTCAGCCAATCACACACAAATTCAGCCAATCATGCATGAGTTCTCCCAAATATCCTTTAGACTGATGATGTCAGATTATCACTGCGGACTATTAGATGTCAGATCAGCAGACTATAACTGTATTTGGGTTTTTATTCTAAAATTTTTTAAGGCTATTTACCCTCGATATAAGTTTAATACATCACTAATCATCAATAAAATTGTGGTTTACATGCCTTCCAGGAAACAGTTCTCAATCTGTCATTGTCTAAATATGTTTCATAGCATTAAGGTCCATTATAAGGAGAGTAGTCGCAAAATGTCTTCATACACATTACAGTAACTAGACAAATAAATTTAAAATTCACATTATACTTATAACACATAAAAAACATTAAGCACACGCGCTGGTCAACAGTAAACACTGGTCTGTGCAAGTCCAGCCAATCATGCATGAGTTCTCCCAAATATCCTTTAGACTGATGATGTCAGATTATCACTACGGACTATTAGATGTCAGATCAGCGGACTGTAACTGTATTTGGGTTTTTATTCTAAAACTTTTTAAGGCTATTTACCCTCGATATAAGTTTAATACATCACTAATCATCAATAAAATAGTGGTTTACATGCCTTCCAGGAAACAGTTCTCAATCTGTCATTGTCTAAATATGTTTCATAGCATTAAGGTCCATTATAAGGAGAGTAGTCACAAAATGTCTTCATACACATTACAGTAACTAGACAAATAAATTTAAAATTCACATTATACTTATAACACATAAAAAACATTAAGCACATGCGCTGGTCAACAGTAAACACTGGTCTGTGCAAGTCCAGCCAATCATGCATGAGTTCTCCCAAATATCCTTTAGACTGATGATGTCAGATTATCACTACGGACTATTAGATGTCAGATCAGCGGACTGTAACTGTATTTGGGTTTTTATTCTAAAACTTTTTAAGGCTATTTACCCTCGATATAAGTTTAATACATCACTAATCATCAATAAAATAGTGGTTTACATGCCTTCCAGGAAACAGTTCTCAATCTGTCGTTGTCTAAATATGTTTCATAGCATTAAGGTCCGTTATAAGGAGAGTAGTCACAAAATGTCTTCATACACATTACAGTAACTAGACAAATAAATTTAAAATTCACATTATACTTATAACACATAAAAAACATTAAGTACACACGCTGGTCAACAGTAAACTCTGATCTGTGCAAGTCTCAGTTTATCCATACTCATAACGGCTGTATCCGGCAGGGCTCTCTGAAATATTATATACATATGCCTTCTTGAGAAAGCGCTAGGATTTTGATTTAGCCATGTTTTAGTTGGCACAGTATGTATCCAGTGCAGTGGTCACCAATTTGTAGACTGCGATGTGGATTTGGACCACCTCCTGATTTCTTCTGGAAAATTTAAAACTAAAACAAGACAATTTTATTGTAGCGTCAAAACAGTGAAACATCCCCGCAAGCGGTAACCAACAGACTGGCGAAGAAAAAACGAAACCCTTGATATGACCAATAGCAAGTGTGTTCTTAACATAACTAATTTATGTATTTGAATCATTTTATTTCATTCAAATGTTGACTTTGTAATGAGCCTAATTTGCACCGGGGTAAGAATTGGCTCATTAGGCCTAGGCCTACCTGAGCCTAGCCTAGATGTAATCTAGCCTATGGTCCCTGCCGTGCAAAGAGTGTTGACAATCAGAATAAACACTACTATTTCCCTTGCCTAAACCCTTTGAGTGATTAAGTGACTCACGGTGTTGGGGTGAATGATTATAACCCTAATTATCACCATCGGAAGGCTAACCTAGTCGGTCCCATAACTGCCGACTCCGATCGCCGAGTTTGATGTGGAAAGCAAAGTGTTGAGGTGTATAACGGCGACTATACTCTAATGTAAACACTGAGTTGGACACGTAATTAGATCACTTCTTCCAATAAACACGATATTGCGAGTGGAAATGTTGTTGTGTGTAAACAACGTACATAACCTCGAAAGACATCGTCACGACTGCGTTATGCAGACGACGACAGAGCCTGCGCAGCTTCTTCTTCTTTTCGCCGAGCGCGCCAATCTGTTTGATTTGGACCACCTCCTGATTTCTTCTGGAAAATTTAAAACTAAATAAGACAATTTTATTGTAGCGTCAAAACAGTGAAACATCCCCGCAAGCGGTAACCAACAGACTGGCGAAGAAAAAACGAAACCCTTGATATGACCAATAGCAAGTGTGTTCTTAACATAACTAATTTATGTATTTGAATCATTTTATTTCATTCAAATGTTGACTTGAACAATCCTAAGATATCATATGAGCCTAACTTTTCTGGTTTCATTTTAAAATCTAAAAGGCTTGTTATTGATATATTTAGAGTTTTATTCGACAGCTTTCAACACAGTCACATGCAGGTATAACAAAATTTTAATACCAGTAATATCTGCAGAATAAATTATTTTGCCCTTCATTGTTGTAAAAATAATAGTCAACCCTTTCAGTCCCAGCGTCCATGATCATGGACACACATTTTAGACAATTTTTTAAAATACTTTCTATCAGTTTACATCGTTCCAGTCCATTTGTCCTGGTTCATGGACTCTTTAAGAAGGGAATTTTTGCTTTTCATCAGATTTTAGGTTGGCTATCCTGATATCATATGTTGTTTGTGAGAGCATGTCTGACCATCAGTGCAATAGAGCTCGCAAGCTCTTTTTTATTACTTATTTGGCAATACCCTACATAAGTTAACGTTATAAAAATGTAACAATAGTAATCTAAAAGGATCAAATTAACTTCATATGCATTAGTTATGGAATGTCATTCATTATTTTTGATGCCACAATTACTTACACTTATGTGTCCCTGAACGTGGACAATGTGACTCAACAGGTTCTTGATGCTCATTTAACCTAAAAAATCACTGTCCAAGTTCATGGACAAAATTGTACTGAGCAGTGAGTGGGTGTTCTGTTACTGTTAAATATATTTACAGTTTATAAGTAATATTAAACCATAATTTTTCTATTATATTGTTGTTTTTATTTATTTTAGGTCCTAGACAAGGGCAAGATTAAAAAATTTTGTTTTATTTGTATTTAATTGCTAAATTTGGGGTAAAAAAATCATCCCAGTCATTTTGTCCATTTTCATGGACAGTTTATATTTTTTATATAAATAATTTACCAAAGAGGTAACAAAGCTTTTGTTTATTTTTCTTATATGTTTAGAAGGTAAAAAATATTTTCTTTTTTCCTATTATATTTTGTGCTTAGGGTAAATCTGATTTTTAGTGCGCAAAGTGTGGGCTTGTCGAAAGACAAGGCCCTTTTTATGATAACCATAAGAAATATTGTAACAAATAGGCTCCAAAATATATCTTTAAGGTTATTAGATGTTTTTATTCTTAATAAAACAAATTTTTTCAAGTTTTATATGGTCTTTATTTTTTATTTTTGACTAAAAATAATTTCATCCAGTCACTTTGTCCATAATCAAGGACAATTTAAATTTTTTAAATAAATAATAATAAAAATTATTTAAAATTATTTTTGGCCTTCCTAGATACTAATTAAACAAAATACAAAAGGAAGGATTTTTTGTTTCATTTTTGAAATGCTGGGACCGAAAGGGTTAAAATGATGACAGAAACAGTTTCAAATTAAATTGTGTATTAGCAATTCCCGGATGATCTAAATGTTCAATAACCCCAACAGGGGTCAACCTCTATCAGTCTGGGTATCTGGATTTCCAGAGTGCATTGTTATGCCTTTAAATTACCTAAAATCGCAAATTTGCAGACCTAATTTCTTATCATTTCCCAGGTGAGGCCCACCAGACCCCCGTCCGCTGTGAGGTACCCCATACTCCCAGGACCCCCAAAATTGTAACCCCCCTAATCAGAAACTGCTATGAGTTGCGGCCCATGGGGATTAAAAATAGACCTCCATTGAAACTAATTGATGATCACTGATCTAACATAATATTGAGAAGGGTGGGTCAAAAAAAATGTTATCCGATAAAAAACAAGTATGTCTTAAAAGTTGTGTAGTAGGCCTAGTATGAACACCATAAAATATTAAGTCTGACAGATTATATCTTTAGTCTGTGCAAACCGTGTAAAGTTTTAATGTTTTGTAAAAAAACTGAAATTTTGTAAAATTTTAAAAATATATTTAACAATTTCCTATTGTAAAAATGTAGGTTCCAAAGTACCACCAAAGAGTCACAACGCCTCTTGTAAAGTAATAGCCCCAAGCGATAACAACTTTAGACTGTGCAATCAGCATAAAAACTCAGTTATTTTGCAAAAAATTCAAATATTCTGAAAATAAAAATATAATTATTTTATTGTTCGTTTTAAGCAATACTAAGCTAAAATAGTCAAAATAATGCCCTGGATCTTGTTAAAAGGCTGTATTTCCACCTCAAAATTTTTATGTATGATTTAAAATATATATATATATATATATATTGACAGCTCAAATACTATAAATAGACCGTTTCAACAACTTTTCTTCGATTTGAGTAAATCGGTTTTCATTGTTTCACTATAATTTATATTTTGTGGTGTTGTTATTTTCCGTTTGCTATACAGTGAAATACCAAGCACCTCTTTGGTAGTTCATGTAGAACTAACCAAAATTCATCACGGTGAGGTGGTTGAATGAAGAGTTGTCGAGTCCGATGCGTGCCCTCCCTACCACCCAACCATGCGAGCACGTTACCGTCAGTACCTCTTTTTTTACAATAAACCTTAAAAACTTTTTGGACTTAATCTGTGTTTTTATCATCCTGTAATGGGGCTCTTATCACACCTCTTTCTTTCTCCATACTTTCTTGATTGCATTCTTGCCTAGGATTACCTTGTCACTTCATCAAATAATCACTGACTAGAGATACTTGAAGGACCTGTCTTCTTTATAACAGCTGCTATATAAAGAGGTAGAGTGTGCAACTGTAAACCAATTTATTATTCTATCTACATCATTTTCAAAAATTTCTGGGACGGCGTTTGTAATTTTGTTATTTAAAGGTAGACCCTAAAAACTTACTAAAATTATTTTTGTCAATGAATAACGTTTCTAGGCATGCTCTATGGGTTTACCTACACAAATACCTTCATGAAGCAGAAAAAAGTTTTTAGAATTTACTGAGTGTGCATGTCTGCTGCGACGGGGATAGATATATTCCTGACTAGTGGCGACTCTATACTATGGCCAATATAGTACTATACTATGGCTCTATACTCTACTATATACTAGCCAAGTGTGCTCCCTATGTTATGCCCCAAGATCATCATTTGGGCAAGCTCAGGGGTACCGTGCGGTAAACAGAAACGACCATAAATGCTACTTGGTGTTTGACTTCGGGTGAGCCAGTCTAGGTAAACTCGCTTCTCAAGTGTGGGGGAGCACAATCCTTTCCACCTCATAGCAAGATCAACTGGACAGCCGACACAAGCAAACAGCACTTACAAGAGGGAGGACATTGGGCATGAGCCTTCCCAGGGCAGAGACACCTTGGGGCCTTTGTCGGTGGGGGGCTGGAAATGGACGCAATTTTAGTATAGAAAGAACCTCTAGGTAGGAATATAATACCTCCGTCGCACCAGATCTGCGTACTAAGTGAATTTCTAAAAACATTTTTCTGTTTTATGAAAGTACATTTGACATGTATAAAGAAGTTTTTACAACGAGAATATATAAAAAAGCAAAAACATGGTATTGAAGGGTGATACTGTATGTTGTATTTTTATCATGGGTGAAGCCAAGGGACCTGCTATTATTAAATAAATGCATGAGGGGTATAATTAAAGACTCACAACGTCCTATAAAAATAAAAGAAGGAATGCCATCTCAACCAAATAAACGACGCGATTTCAGTTTTTCAATTGCTTGTAAAATTTCCCCCTCAGTAATGTAAGTAAAAGTAAGGCAGGCAATGCTGGCATTTCCCGTAGCCGGCGAGCATAGCGCTGCTGCAGTTAACTGATTATAATCCTCAAACACTCACTTGAAATATCGGGCAAATGCCTCTGCGATTAACAGTAGGACAATGTGAGTAACATTGCCCTCCACCTCCACTCCATCCAATGTTATTGTTGCAACTCTCCTATCAGTCGACCTCAACTGCTTCACTGCAGACAAAACGGTACTGGTGCGGTACTGGCACTAGAGCTGGTATAGTGCTGTGGTGTGGCTTATTAATCTAACAAGCCACACCTTTATCACCAAAACCAGTAGTGTCTTCGAAGTGTTCAATCCGCTCCAGCTTCAAGGGTAACGGCTCATGATGTAATGTGATGGCAATTAATTATTGGTTTTCATACTGTTAAAAAGTACAGACTTCAATGTCTCTTGCCATGTTACAATTTTAAGTAAAATTATAAGAGTGACACTAGGCTTCAACTCAACTTCTTACAATCAGGGCTTGTAACAGGTTATTTTTATTATTTTTTTGTTATTTTTTTATCTTGGTTATTTTTTTATTTTTTTGGAATTCGGTTAATTTTGTTTTTTTTAATTTTGGTTATTTTTTTATTTTTTTCAACCTCAAGAACTGCTACTAGCCCTGTTTACAGTATTCGTCTGTCTGACGATCTCGTAGCAGCATCGTAGACGAATCTCATCATCCTAAAATACATGAAAACTAAGTCTTGTTGCGTGAAAACCAAGTCTCGCCGTCAAATCTAGGCAGATTTGTGATTAGTCTGTCGAGATTTTTTTTTTACCAAGGTTAAGAATGTATTATCACCAATATAATGCCGGTTTTCTAATTTTTAGCAGCATTTTTTGTGTACAAAAGGTTATTTTTGGTTATTTTTTTTATTTGAGTATTTTTTTATTTTTTTCAACCTCAAGAACTGTTACAAGCCCTGTACAATGGATGTATTTCAATATTGTGTGTTTTTAGCTGAGAAGAGTTGTTGATTGATATCACATTTTTACAGTGGTGGGTTTCTTGACATCGGTGTGGATCGGATTGTTGATCAGGTGGTAAACCCAAAAATCTATACAGTTTTTCTTCCGAAAGTAGAAGAGGTTGTGCAGAGCTGCTTGGGAATGGAAAATGACAAACCAAAATTTGAGCCTCCACCTCCCACAGAAGTGAAATCTGAACCACCAAAGTTTCAAGATAAACACAACTTGGCACCCAGAGCGAAACTGCCTGCTCCTTGTAAGTTGTTTAGTTACTGCTTGAAACCGACCTTTAAAAAACTTACATTGCCGGTTATCTGTTTTAGTGAAACATCAAATGCATTAAATTTTTTGTAAAGAATAAAAAATAATCAGAAAATTTTTTAATAACAAAAATACATTATCAATGTAAAATTAACTCCGTTGTTAACTTTTAAATATATTTACAGTTAATTAGATGTCTATCAAATTCCAGACCTATGTATATTAACATTTTTTCTCGTATTTTAGTGATGGGACCAACTATGAAAGCTCCAGCGTCTGCAGACCGGGTAGACGGAAAATCATCACCAGCAGAAGAAAAACCGGCGGATGCAGGGGACACTGATACTGAGGAAACAGCCGATAAGAAATACATTGTTGATGTGGGTGTCAATTTTCTTCTGACTAATACAAATTACAAATTAGGATACTTCGTAAAACAATAAGCCTAATCATGCAAAAATGAATATTTATGCGTTAAACATGAATTAAGTCCGTTGAATTTTGTTTTGAGAACTGGAATATTTAAGTAATATTATGCCAAGTTGGTTTTTAGCCAATCTTGACAGTGTTAAAGAACACACTTTAATACAAAAATACAGGTAGAAAAAAGATTCTATATATGATGGACTGTTCACAGGGTGTCCACCTGACTGGAAAACCTGGAATTATACGTGAATTTTGCTCACCGGGAAAAATCCGTGAATTATACGTGAATTTTTCGGAGGACCTGGAATTTTTTAAATTTTGAAAAACAATTTGAGCAATGCACAAATCGCATAAGTCAGCAACAATTTCGTTTTTGTCATCGCCGATGGTTCTTTTCTCACGTCATCACATTATGAGCGTCAAGTCTGAAGACCACAACCACAACACAACCAACGCAACGGGAAGGAGCAGACAACAGTGGAACAGAAGTATCACAGATATTTATAAACGGTTCTAAACAGAATACGTCTTGAATAACAGTTACAGTATATATGACTGGAACCGGCCCGTTCAGTCATTTTTCAAGCATTGTAACAGTTAAATTTGCAGTCCCGTTCCATTCATTCTAATATCAACGTCAGATACAAATTGAATATTAAGTAAATTGTAATTGTTATTATAGTTTTTACATTTCTGGGAATAATTAACCGGTGTAAAACCTCACCTATTGGTTTCAATTTTAACCAGATTACTATAAACCAAATTTATTTTAACATGTGAAAGATACTAGTTACAGACTAAAACGTATCTGAAACTGTTATACTTTACCCTCGATTAGTGACAAGAAACAGAATATTATGTTGCCAACCAACGGTTATATATTTGGTATATACGATCATTTTGTTTTGATTGTACCACCAATTTTATGCAGAGTTGCCCATTTGATAAGTAATTTCTCGTCAGATTTCTGCGGGTTTAAAAATTTCCAATTTTTGGTTTATAAACATTGAGGGTTTGTTATTTTTTTTTACGATTTTCGTATCGAGCTTAGCTTAATACGGTAGTTTAAAGTGATGGTACAATAATTTTGTTTGAAAGTGTTTTGGACCTTAAAGAACACTCAGGTGTACGACTATTTCGTACAGGTATTTCGTTGAAGTCTAAATGTTGTTATTGCGCAATAGCCGCCGCGCAGGTCGCCAAACTTCATCAATGGCGTTTGCTGTCTGTCCGCTCGTCTGCCGACGAAATTACAGTAGTGACAGAAGACATCGCAGGGCAAAAACGACGTTTTGAAATGATACGGTTGCGATTGCGGTTAGAACAATGTCTAAACACAATGTGATTATGTAGTGGTATGCATCAAGCGATCTATTCAGTTGCTGCAACTGCGACTCATTATTAGATCGAGATCGTTGTATACGATCATAGTACTGCGTAATAACCGACGCGATGACGTACCTTTTCTTTAGATAAATTCTTGTATCGTAGCATTAATTCAGTTAACAAATAATAGTACATCCTTTATTAAATCTGTCTCGATCGGTATACGTTACCGACGAATTAAATATCGATTAGTAAGAGAGAACTCGCCAGTGACCAACAGTGTCCAGAGTCGTCTTCAATTGCCAAAACGAAATATCCCGCAAATACGCCGTAAATAAATAGTCGTGTTGATGTTTCGTAACTATTTCAGGCCGTAAAAACTCCGGGATCACAATCGCTTCTAATGTAGATATGATGAAATAAATAGCCCACAATGATTTTAGGCTGGCAAAGAGTTAGGCGAACCTGTTCATTGTTTGACTTCAATCTCACTTTGTTTTTTAACGTTGTCGTCTGCTTTAAAACTTAACTAACTCATGAATGAGCTTCTTTCAATTGCCAGATTTCTTCATTTTTCAATCAAGCAATATCCTACCTTGAAATATAAACGTTTAACAATCAAAAATAAGTTTTTATTTTGTTGAAATAATAATCTTTAACGAATTAAGCCGAATCAAAGCCGGCTGGCCGTGTTTTCAATACATGATCAAAATGGACTTTCTTATGCCTAACATCTTAATGGACATCTTACGGACAACTTATGCCTAAGATAATAATTAATGAGTTTGCTTGCTGTTTATTATCTAAAACAAATAGACCATTATTGTGATTAAATGACCAAACTTTAACACTTAAACTTACAACATTTAAAACCTATCTTGAAATTTAAGTTAAGTTTACTGCTCTGTCTTATTATTTATAGTATTATATTGTGGTGAATCAAAATCATGGTTTTGAGGCATTAATGCATAAATAAAAATCTAAAGCTTTCTTCAAATACAGTAGAACCTCGATTATCCGGGGTAATCGGCGGGAGGAGGGGCACGGATAACTGAAAACCACGGTTAATCCGAAATTAGGAAAAAATACGCAGTACTTGCGTGTAAACCTCCAAAGTTGTTTATCAACTCTTTCCCAGAGCAAATCACATATAAAAAACACAATATAAGATTGATACTAACAAATTTATTTTATTAAAAAGTCACGTAGCAGTTCTAAATACGTTTCACGTAATGAAAAATACATTTTCATGTTAGAGAAAGTTTGCTTCGGCTATTTAATTCATACACGGTAAAAGTAGTCCGTCATAGTTGTTTGTTTTTTACTTTGGCGTTATTTTAAATAATGTTGAAACTTAATTTTCGCAACACCAGTTTATCACAAAGCAGGCTGTCGCTTTGTTCCTCCAAATAGTCCAACAAGCATTCTAGGTGTTCGAGAGCTGTGTGGTGACTTAATTTTGGAGCAGTTGCCGGTTCCTCTTCCTCCTCTCCTTCTCCTTCGATTTCGTCTTCTTCCCCTCTCACGCGCTTTACTATCTCTTCGTCACTGATGGAAAGTCTTTATCACACTGGAACCATTCCTCAATGTTTTCTTCATCAACCCTCTCGCCTCCCGGGACTTTCATGGCCTTTAGAGCCATTTGTGCGGCCGTTATATCGTCGTCGGTAAAACCAAATATGTTTCCAAATTTGTGAATTATTTCCAGTTTTTGCTGAATTGACAGAACTACACGATTTCTTTTCTTCTCCGACATTTTCACACGAACGTCGCACAACAGTCACAACGGAACAATATATGACTTGACCAAGCACTAACTGAAACTCACGATCGAAAAAATACTGTACCAGTGAAACAACAGGTAACACACTAAAGACGCGACGACTAAAGGAAAGGTTTTGTGGTCAACAGCCTACGTGTCAAATGGGAAATGCAAAATGGGTGAAAGAATTAGTGATAGAAAAATAAAATTAAAGGCAACAGTTCGCGCCAAGATTATCGGAGAGAGAAGGATAAAAAAGCGCGGAAGTTAAATGCCCAAAAAACAAGTGGGATGATTCATCGACTTTGTTTTGAATAGGGCCAGACAGCTTGGCGTTAAGGGAGGGAAGTGCCGTGATTCTCTCTCTTTCTCTCCCCCTCTACCCCTTTCTCTTCCTTCTTGCTGTTCTCCTATCTCCCCACCCACGAAATGCGCGGTGCCCAGTGCGCATAGCTCGTTGTCATGGCAACTGTGTGTCGTCATAGCGACGGGCCAATTAGGTGCTGCGTTGTACTACAACGAATGGCCGTGCTATGAAAGACAAGAAGATAATTTCGCGCATGCGTGCCTTGCCAACCTTTCCTTAATTTCTTTGTTGCGTCTCGCAGAGTCGGCCTTGGTCGCATCTTGGTTTAACTTCACGATTAAAAATTAACTGTTTTACTGTCTTAAAAATCTGAATACTTACGACAGTTTGTTTAAAAAATAATTGTTTTTAGCTACATTTCATAGTAAATCAGGAGTTTTTATACAAAATTTACCCTTGTAAAACCTTTTGTAAATAATTATCAACTGGCCAGTTTTTGACCCCGGTTAATCCGCCGCCCGATTAATCCGCCCCCGGATAATCGAGGTTCTACTGTATGAATATGTAAAACTTTCTTGATTGATGAATCAAGTTTTATATTTAATTATTTGTCTAATCATTTAAACCTAGTCACTGGTCAAATAATTTTTATTGGTTTATGAAAAGGAAAAGAACAAAAAATACAGAGGCCTAAAAGTGAACAAATTTTGGTTGCATTGAAAAAGGAATTTTTAAGTAGCCTAATCCTGAAATTGCTTTAGGCCTCATAAGCTTGTTCAATTAAATACTACCTATGCTTAAGGGAAATCAATAAATTTCTAAATTCTCAACAGTCAATTAGTTGTACCTTTGATAAAAACTTGGATAATTGACATTTTACCTACCGTACTACCGTATATTATAATCATTATATCTCAACAATCAACAACTCAAGCCTATCAAGGCAAACCTTACCCTACAGGATTAATATTGTAGTTCCTTGCAATTACCTTAGGCTTATGAGAAAACTTAAAACCGCTCATGAAATATCCGCGCCGTAAATATCCGAATCCGGTATTATTCTATCTGAACCTGTTGATATCCGATCCGATCCAAAAATTCGCCATCCGCACACGTCTAGTAATCGGTTAGTGAATTTATCCATGATTTTTAATGAAATATGATTGTGGATTAAAGTTTTGATACATTAATTATATGGATGTAAGAGTTATAAGTTAGCAATTTAGTTCATTTTATATTTTCTAGTTATTTTTTAAAATATGTGTCAGAATAATTTATGAGTTTTTTCGTTTTATGAATGTAAGTTTTGATCTGGAAATCATGGAAAACATGCCTGGAAAACTTGGAATTATCCTTGAATTTTTTAAAAATGTTTTGGTGGACACCCTGGTTCAGGATTTTCATCTTAAATATAGTTATTTCAAGTTAAGTGGAAAAACTACATTCATTAATTTTACTCCCTTACTTCATACCCTCAGAGATAAAATTCATAAGAGTAATGAACATAATAATTAACATTTTGTTTCACAAAATATATTGTATTCCCTCTGTTGCACAATGAAATTACCTACGCCATTTATTAATAGGTAAAAGTTTTTCAAAGTGTAGTCCTCTTCATGAAAAATTGGATTCCTATGCATAATATTTTACTAATTTAAATTTTTTAACAGCATAAGCATAGATAACAGGAGGAAAATCATTACCAAAAGTAAGTTTTAATACAGATGAAGTTTTTTGTCATCAGTATAAATAAATGCTTCAGTTTTTATATTCAAGCATTTGCAATTTAACAGCTACATTTTCATTGAATAGCTTACTGGATTGCTCCGAGCTCGATACATCTGGGTAAGACTGAGCTTTCACTAAACTCTTGTTATCTGGTTTAATCGTTCATATATCCGCTGATATAAGCAGTTGGTCAGATTTTTTTACAATTGACCCAAACAATTTTGTACATAAAATTCCCAAACATTTAAAAATCCTTAAATTTTACATTTTTGGTTTAAAAAAAATTTCATAATTTGAATACAAAAGACCTGCAAATAAACTTATTCCATCATCACTATCTAAGTTTCTGTAAGTTTGGTCTAGAACATCCATAAATGCAATGAACGTCTAGGTAAGTAGAAAAGGAGTCACCTAAGATGACCAAAATGAAAGGAAACAAACTATCAGCTTTTTACGAATTTAAACATAAAATCCAGCTGTGCTGAAAACATTGTCTACAAACATCTATTTTAGTATAGCACTTGTAGTAAACGGAAAGTTCTGTTGCAATATTGCAGTCAAAACTCTCTTGCCAACTTAAATTATTACTCGTGGGCTTTTTCAAATTGAACATTTATCAACACAGAGAGGGTGTTATGTTTTTAGATGCTGTAGAGTAAAAAGTCTTGAAGTTTCTAAGTAAATTATATATGCAAAGGATAATATATGAATTTTTGAATAGCCATTAATTACTACTTGCTGCAAGTTAATGCACAAAAAAGATTGTTTCATATTGCATTCAAAACTCATAGAAATTGGCTAAAAAACCTGAAAAAGCAGCCAAATCAACTAAAATAAATGCAAATGAAGAAACTGAATCAAATTACACTAAAAAAGATTTTTTCATATTGCATTAAAAACTCATCAAAATTGGCCTAAAAACATAAACAAAACAGCCAAATCACCTGAAATAAATGTAAATCAAGAAATTGAATCAAATGAAACTTTAGGATATGTAAAAAGGTTTAATAAGAATAGAAAATCAATTTTTCTAGTTCCTGTTTGTGTGATAAAACACTAGACTGCTGCAATAATTGGATTTTAATTTTCTCTTTTGCAAATGTGCATTCAAGTCTTGCTAATTCTGTGCAGTATGGGCTAGAAGATGCCTAGTTTGTGAAATGCTGAGCTATTCATAATACGAGTTTAAAGTGAGAAATGCATACTTTCTGAGATGTTAACACTAGTTATGGTAATAAACTAAATTATACAGATGAAGAAGTAACATAGATTTGCAACCCTGTGCGCTTTTTCATGCCCGTTTTACAGGTGGTGTCAGGTTTGTTAGTCTCTTTTGTCACCTGTATTGCATTGGTATCAAAGGAATTTTCGCCCGTAGCAAATCTTTACGTCCCAAAGAACAGATTTAGCCAATAATAACTTTTATTCTAGTGCAATTTGAGTGGCAAAACAGACCAACAAAAAACTTGACGCTGCTAAAAAAACTGGCACAAGAAATGTATTAGGTTGCTAATCTGTATGGTTCTTCATCTGTGACGCTTATTGGATCACTCTTCTAAATGGAGCTACAGGATTTATAGGAATAGAGAAGTGTCATTTTAGTAGACTAGATTGGTGTAGATTTAACCAAAAATATAGGGGGTAACCTTAAGTTTTTCAAGTATAGGATGATGATCTGAACTTAAAATTGTTAGTTTTATTTTGAAACCAATCAGAGTTTTAGAAAAGATATATTCTAATATAAACTGAGTTCATTTTGTTTTTTGTGCTTATCTTTTATTTTTTTAGTATTTTACTAGTTTTATGCTAACACTATCTGTCGAAATACTAAATTATGATTTTTATAGGAGGACGATTTAGAAGATAAAGAAGAAGATGAAGATGATGAGGAATCACCACCATTTGAACCACACTCAGAAGGTGATCGGCTGATACTGGGTATGAGAAGTGACTCTTCGGAAAATAGCAATGATAGCCAAGTTGTGACTACTATTGTTGATGATAGTTTAGAGGAAAGGATTGACAATAATGACACAATCAAAGAAGAAAGTGATAAAAAAGATGAAGATTCCAGCAGTGACGAATATGTGCCTAAAACGCCTACAATCAACATGGAAGAATCAGATGGTACTGTACTAGAGTTTAATTCTATAAGTGAATACAAACAGTATCAAAGCAAATTTGAAGAAGAAAGTCTTGGTAACATTGAAGAGATTGTCGAGTGTACGAATGCCAATGGCGAGCTAGTTAAAGAGGAAAGAGGCAGCAATGAAGACGATTTTATGAGTGGATCACAAAAAAGAAAGTTAAACAGTGACAGTTATGATGATGCAAGTAGCTCTAGTAGTGAAAGAGAAAGTACTAGTGATGAAATAAAACCAGCCGTATTTGAATCATTTACAAAAAAACGCCTTAAACTTGAAGAATATGACCATGACAATGAAACAAGTGAATTGAGTTTAAATGACGCTGAGAATGAAGATTGTTATACAGAAAAGTCATTAGATTTGGCTGATTCTAAATTTAAAATACTAAGCTGTGATCATGTTCAGAA
The DNA here is from genome assembly GCA_035578135.1 of Flexamia atlantica. Taxonomy (NCBI): domain Eukaryota; kingdom Metazoa; phylum Arthropoda; class Insecta; order Hemiptera; family Cicadellidae; genus Flexamia; species Flexamia atlantica. The sequence goes on along the minus strand of JAQJVK010000001.1, from coordinate 143,902,538 downwards.
GCCAAAAGGTGAGAGCATAAGTACTAAAGACTCAGGTAAGAACTATCACAAAGAACACAAAGAAAGTTCAAGTAATCACAGTTCCAAAGACAGAACTGCTGTAAAAGAACACCATGAAAAAACTCGGAGGGGTCATTCTTCAAAAGACAAAAAAGATGCGCACAAAAAGAGTGACAAAAATGAAATTTCAAGAGACCAAAACAAGGAAAGAGATAGGAAGAAGAGTGAATCTTCCAGCAAACACAATGATAAAGATGGAAAAAGTAAGCACTATGACAAAGAAAAAGAGAAAGACAAGAAGAGAAGCAAAAGTTCAGAAAACTTAAAAAAGGATAAAGAAGATTTTAATAAAGACAGGAAAGAATCAAAAAATGAACATAAAGATCATCATCATCATGAAAGTAAATCAACAAGGTTAGACCATGATAAAGAGAAGAAAAAACACACCAGTCGTGACAGGCCATCTGATGGGAAAGAAAGTAATGTTTCAGCTCATAAGAATGATAAAGATAGAAGAGATGAATCAAAACACAGTCATAGCTCTAGTAGGCACAGCCATCGAAGTTCTTCTGAAAAGCACAAGTCGGATGATAAACATAGAGGATCCTCAGATAGGCAAAAATCCCATGATAAAAAGTTAGACAAAGAAACCAAAGATGAATCCAAGAAAAAGTACAGAGAACACTGCAAATACAAAACAGATAAAGATGAAAATAGAAGATCTTCTGATAGAGATAGCAGTGGTCCAAGTGAAAGAACTCATAATTCAAGCAGTTCAAAGTCTAGATCTTCCAGGACTCAGAGAGTAACGAAAATGGAAACTAGCGGAAAGACAACATCCAACAGTGACAACACTGTTTCAGATAATGTTGAAGGTCCTAATGATGAATCAAAGACAGAAGCTGCCAGTAAAGATGGGAACGTCTCTCTTGAACTCCAACTAGAGGATTCTAGGAATGAGACTGATGTAATGAAATATGATTGGAATGGTTTAAAAGAAGAGATAGATCATCAAACTGTTAAACCAGAAATACCTCAAGAAGGAGGAGAAAATGATATTAAAGCCCAAAAAGGAGAAATGAAATATACAGACAGGATAGAAAATAGTTTTGAAACTGGAAAAACTTCTGGTTTTCAGACCGAAGCTTTAATATCAGAAAATGATAATGACCCAGAAAGTAATACTTTCTATTTTGGGAAGAGTGTAAAAGAAGTCAACAGTGAAACTAACCAAGATTCAACTGTACCTGCTCTTTTTCTTCATGACTCCTCATCAGAAAAAGAAAATATAGAACAAGACATTAAGGAACAAATTACCCCTGAGCTTGATGGCAGTAGCACTGATGCTTCATTAGATGAAGATTCAACAGTAGTGAAGTTTAAAAAACCGAAAATTGCAAAAAACATACATGAAGTCAAGAAAATAATGGAAGCAAGGAGACATTTGAAGCGCATGGAAAAGAAAAGAATGAAATTACTTATAAAAAATAACTCTGAAGAATACGAATCAGATGAAAAATCACCTATTGAGAACAAATCAGAGGATGAATCTCAAGATGATTATGCTTTTAGGGGTTTCAAAGATGAATTATCGTTGGAAAAAATTAATAAGTATAAATGCTTGACTGAAAGGTTAGAAATTGAAACTTCACATTTGGAAAAATTAATCAACTATGATCAACTTAACACCAACTTAATCACCTCATGGGTTGATTTAAATCCTGAATATGATACTTACATTGAAGAAACTTTGAAAGGAAAAGTCCATCGAAAATATAGAGTAAACCTACCTCCTATTTGTGATGAGTATTACACCTATGATTCAGAACAAAATTTTTACTTCTTGGTTAAAAATTGGGACCATAATGAGCAAAAGGATGTTCTATTTGACGGAAATCTTAATAATTTGAATTCTATTCATTCAAATAATCAACAAGAAAACAGGACTTTGTGTAGTGCTATATCAAGGAAGAGGAAACTTTTAGAGGAACCTGTATCTTGTGCTAACAGGGACATTTTGCATGTTGGCTGTATCTATCCTAAACGAAACTCTCTTAAACACCATCAATATCATAGAAATCCCCAATCTGATGATGAAGTAATCACAATTACTGATGACAATAATGCTACAAGCAATAATGATTTAAGGAGAGTGGCCAGTAACGTAATTGAATCACAAATGAGTTTCAGTTTAACATACAACCAGACTTATGATGAAGTTTTGAAAGAAAAAGCCCAGAATTCAGTTGTGCCTTCTAAGAGAGAAGTGGAAGAAAAAACTCCATTAACTGTTGTCAAAATAACAAATAATCAGACTTCTGAACAAGTTTTTATGAAAAAAATACAGTCAAATACTGAAGAAGTGGCTAGAATTACAAGGTCTGATAGTATTGTATATGGAAAAACCACTGAAAATTCCTCAGACTCCAAGCAAGTTCCACTCATCAGCCGAATTACAAAAGTTAAAAATGTTCCTCCTACCATGAGAAGCAATCGTCAACAAGCTAATGGCGTTTTATCTTCAGATTCTACAATTAACCCCAAACATGAGGTAAGAGTTAAAAACTATTTCCACCAAAATAAAAGATTTGATCATGATCAATAGAACAATAGTTTTTTTGTTAATAATTCAAAATCTTTCTCAAAATGTCCAGTTCTCAGCAATTAAAAAGTTTGTACATCGTCCATTTTGACAAGATCTGTTGAATGATTTTGTTCCATAGCTTTCTTTTTCTTAAATTTGTGTCCACACAAAGAAATGCACAGTGTACCAGCCTTTTCCAGAAAGTAAAAAACGTTTTGCCACCTTGACGACCCTCACATATGTTTTTGAACGTCATTTATTCAAAAGAGAATTTATTTCCCCCCAAAGGTTAAGAGTTGTAAAAATCTAAAATCCATCTATACTCTGGCATGATGCCGATGGCGCCTACTGGATTAGGCATTCTTGCCGCTACACAATGCGTTTCTATTGTGGCGAAGGGTCGCTGAATCCGGTAGGGTCACCGGCATGATGCCAGAGTATGTTATTATTTTAGATTGGTGGATTATAGGTGATAAATATTAAATTAGTGGTCTATAATTGAAAAACCTTAATTCATAGAGAGATTTTGCTATTTCTCTATAAATATAAATCTATACGTAATTGCTCTAATTTTCAATTTAGTTGTTTACATGTATTAAAAGCTCTTTGAATTTTGGTGTTGTGACTCCGTTTCATGCCAAGCCAATCCTTGTGAATACACCCACTTTATAATATTGAAATTTGTCTAGCAGTATTTCATTTTTTAATGTTAATTTTTAAATAACCACCTTTTAAAACTCTTAGGTCTGTTAACATGAGGTGGCTTGGCTGCCGCCCAGTGGCATGCTACACAGTCCCATAATGCTAACAAGGGTGATGCTCCTCACCAGTGAGTTGGCAATGAAGCGTGCAGCTCTAGAACAGCTGACTGGAAATGTAACACAATTCTATGTGACTTAGTAATGGCCTCGGCAACCATGCCACTCTTGTGTCTAACACCTTAGACAGTAAATATTCCGTCACAACTTATTAAACAGTGCCTTAATAAATTTCTTCCTTTCAGGAAAATTTCTCTACACGAGTCTCACAGAAGATAATTAATGATGTTATTGGTATCCAGTATACATCAGATCAAGGTAACTATATAAATCAATGTCTAAGTATTATCTATATAAATTTTTCATAAACATTTTGGATCTTTAGCAAACTGCAGAATAATGAGAGATGCCTCAAATTAAGTGTCCTAACCCTCCTCCAACTCTTGGTTGTTCCATCTTACTCTTGGTCTTCCCAGTGGGCGCCTTATTTCTGGTTGACCTCTTCACGCTCTTCTTTTGGTTGCATCCTCTCTTCTTACTTGACCCAGCCACCTGATTCTTCACTTCTATTCACATCCAAAATGTCTGGTCTGCTGTACAGGTTTCTGGGCTCTTTGTTTTAGCGAATTTCTCTAAAGGAATAAGCTATTACCGTAGGTCTTATGGTAAGACCTAAGCCCGAAACCATGTTAACTTTTCATTTTGGTGCTCCCAGAAGCAAAAAACACCATTCGTTTGACATTTAGGAAGAATCAGTAGCTAGAGTATATGCTGTACAGTGCATGACAAGTTTTACAAACAGCTTAATATGTTTTAACCAAATTAGGTAGAAAAATCAAACCTTACAAATCAACTTGAATGCACCAAAGCTGCTTTTTGCTTGCATCACCAGTTTTTGGCATTACTTGATTACGGCCCTCAAGGAGTTAATACCCAGTCTTGAATAACAGGGTAGGTTGATAAATAAATAATTTTAAGGGTCTTAGGTGGAATTGAAAGCCATAAACTGCACCTCAACAAATAGATTCCTTTCAAAATTGTTTAAATATCGTAGAAGAAATCAATAAATTAATGTATAGGAAAGTTTGAGCTGCAATAACTTCTAAACCGCTGGCTTGAACTACTACATTAATGAAATTATATATTTTGTCTACAAATTTAATGATCATTGTCAGAGCATTTGAACAAACCCGTGTAATATTTTTTGGTGGCTTACTGGGAGGTCCTGTCATTAAGTGTATCCCAGTAATTTTTGGATCTTCATTACATATTTATGTATGAAGCTCAGAAAAGTTAAAGAAGTTTTATCATACAAAGTGAAATATTTTGATGAGTTTTTAATGCTGATTCCATGAATTCAAAGCATGTTTAAGAATTATGTGAATGAAAACTTAATACAAGTGTTAACATAAAAGTATTAAAATTACGTCATTTAATACTTTAAGTAAGAGCATCATTGAAGTTACTTTTGTCAAGTTATCTTTCAATTTTTTGAGTCCGTTAAATTTTTGTGTTATTTAGGCAGTGTCAGTGACCAAGGAAGCCAGTCAGGTGAAGAAGTCTCAGACAGGAAACGCAGGAGGTGAACAATTATTTTGTAACTTTAGGGACTAGATTGTAGGAATGTGTAGGAAGTTCTCGAGTATAAGTTTTTTTTTTTTTTTTGCTCGAGTTTATGCAACTTAAGGTTTTGCAGGATACTCGTAAGTTTAAGTTGAGTAGTTGCTCCCACCACAGTCTTTGCGCACGCTAGAATTTCACAGTTGGCTGTTTTTTCCCATCTTTCACCGCCATCAGTAAAACTTTGTTTTTCTTTTACCAAAGTTATACTGAGTTATTTATACCAATAAATTGGTATAACCTTCCTTTCTAGAATGTGAGGCTATTTCTTATTTGTTGATGAATTTAGTTTTAGTTTTGAATATGTAAAAACTGGATCATAAACTATTTTTGATAATCAAATATAGAAATGCAATGTGCATGGGTGAGTAACTAAAAGGAATCATGTAAGCTGCATATTTAAATCTTCTATAAAGGCAAATTATAGATGGCCAGGGTTTTAAAAATTTAACTAGGTAACCCATTGCTCAAAATTGAGCAAAACAAAAATCAAATAAAGAATGAACAATTTACTTATACTTTTAAAGTACAAAGGGCTAAATTTAATAACAAAATAATGGCTTAAGTACAGTTGTCTCCCTCTTATTCAGACCCCTGGGGAAATTTAGGTTGCATTGAAAAAGAAATTTTAAAAAAGCCTAATCCTGAAATTGATTTAGGCCTAATAAGCTTATTAAATTAAATACTACATATGCTTAAGGGGAATCAATAAATTTCTAAATTCTTTACAGATAATTAGTACCTTTACATACTTTAATAATTAGGGGTCTGCGGGCCAGACTTTTTAAGTTCGGGTCGGGTCGGGTCAGGCCTTAATTTTGGCTTTCGGGTCTCGGGCCGAAATCGGGTCGGGCCAAAAATAATTAAATGGCAATTACTTTCATATGAATTAATCCAACCTAAAAAAGAAGCTAAATCAAGCAATTAAATAAAAAAGTAATAGACGGAAATTAAAACTCTCAATCGAGACCTAATAATTTTTAGTAGGTTAAAATTAACTCATAATTCAATTTTAACACACTACAAGAAATTAAGATGAAAAACTAATCTGTGAACAAATTCAGCCAAAAAACTATGAGAGCCATAACAATGATTATTATCATTACAAAGCCACACTTTATCACAACGAACATAATGCCAATAAACAATATTAACTATGAATATAAATTTGAAGTTGAAAAGTGCAAGGTCAGAGCTAAATATAAAGTAAGTTTTCAATTTCCAAATTCTGAGAGATGGTATTTCTATATAACTGTCGAAATCTATTCTTCTATGAGTTAATTAATAAGATATTGTTGAGGTTATTTTTATGAAAAACTCGTGGACGGCTGCGTAAAACGATAACGTGTATCTGTCGGTCGCGGATGAATGGCAGATGTAGCTTTTAGAAACTCACGATCTGCCGCGAAATACGATTGCGCGTATTTGCCGATCGCCGATAATCGGCAAATGTAGCCTTGCAAAAGTCACGGTCGGCCGCAAAAAACGATCGCGAGTATTTGCCGATCGTAAATAAACTAAATGCAACTTTGCGAATCTAGCGATCGGCCATAAAAAACAGTCGCACTTATTTACCGACCACAAATGCTGCTTGTTTGTGAAACTAGCGAGCGGCCGCGATAAAGAATCTGTCGATTGCGGATAAACGGCAGAAGCAGCTTAGCGTAACTCGCGATCGGCTGTAAAATTCGATCACACACTTAAGTCGCAAGTAAATTCAATCGCCGGGTAAACGGCGGGAGTAACGTATCAAGTGCGGCCCGACCCGATTTTGGCCTGAACTGGTTTTTGGCCCAACCCGAAAAACTCGGGGACCCGCAGACCCCTATTAATAATTGACATTAGGCCTATATTGGAAACAATATATCACAACAATTAACAACTCAAGGCTATTAAGGCAAACCTTACCTTACACATTAGGATAATATGGTAGTTCCTAGCAATTACCGAAGGCTTACGAGAAAATTTAAATCTGCTTATTACACTGTGCTGTAAATATCCGAATCCGGTATTATCCGATCCAAACGTGTTGTTATCCGATCTGAACATAAGCCATCCGATCCGAATCCGATCTGATCTAAAAATTCACTATCCGCACACTTCTATTGGCAATAAACATAAAATTATTTTATCTACGACCATTGCAATAAGCACCAATTATGGTATTACAATAAACATTATAATGATATACATTAAAACACCAAAAACCAAGCAGTACTCTAATGACGACTTTAGAGTACTGGAGTCACTTTAGAGTACTGGTTCTAGACCAATGAGAGCTCGGCATTTGACGGAAGTAGTGTCATAATAACAATTACGCAATTTGCACAGCTGATTGTTGCATTACGATTCATGTTTGAGTTTACTTATCCCATCAGCTGATTGTTCCACAACGATTCATGGTTCAGTCTGCTTATTTGCCTAACCTCAAATTTTAGTTGACCTATTCCATCATTAGTAAAAGTCATGAGTTTTGTTTAACGTCGGGGGAAATTTTGTCGTATATTGTTGGTCGTAGATAAAATAGTGTATGCAACGATTGTATTATGCCTTTAAGCCACTCGTGAGAACTTACATCTCACTCGTGGCTTAAAGGCATTCATTATACAATCGTTGCATTAACTACTATAGGTCAACTAGAATTTGTGTGGATTTCTCAGCTATGAATTTCCACAATTTGTTCATCTTATAAAAAAACTGTAGTATTTTAGTTGGTGGAAGACATGTTGCCTGAGCAGGATCTTACAATTAATTTCAAAATAAAGCATAAATCATGCTATGGTTATTTTAATTTCAATGTCAATCAAATTATTATAAGAGTAATTGTGATAGTAAAACATATCCATCAATAAACAAGACGAATGACTTGTTGCCCGAGCTTGTTGTGTTTCCGAGTCTCTGATGGATGTTGTGGGTTCTGCAGGACAACAGGGTGCAGACAACAGCAGAGGTACGACAGTTCCGACCTTTACAAGCCTCGACCACAGCTGACCTCTCGTCGTGTTCGGGCCATGGGCTCCTCTCCTGGTATGTTCATTGATCATTACATTGTCATTTGCTCCACTAGCGATGGCTCAAGACCGCTGATATTGATTCATAGATATCAGTTTCAATACCGAGATTCATACAACTAATGCTTATAGCGGGAGTTCCTCACTAAAGATTTATCACATTGTGAAACATTAGTTGCAAAGAATTTGAAATTCTTTGTTTAGATACATTTGTGAAATCATAATAGTAAATTTGATTTCTTTAGTTTAATGTGATTATTATATGAAATGATGATTTGATTATACTGTAAATTAACATATCTGTTCTGATGTGGCCTGCAAGAATGGCAGGCATAATAAGCTTAAACTAAAAAAGCCTTCACATGGTTTAAAATTTAACTTTTTTGTAATTTTTAAGTTATTTTCCACATAGGAAATATTAGTTTGTAGCACACACAATTCCCAAACTAAAGGCAGGTTACAAGTATTATGTTTGTGAGGAGCCGTCCATCCCGCACGCAGTCACTCGGAGGAACAGAGTTCGCCCGTGTCAGAGCCAAACTGAAGGCAGGTTACGAGTGTTGTTGTGTTCCAGAGGAGCCGACCGTCCCGCTGGCGTCACTCGGAGGAAGAGTTTGGCCGTGTCAGACCCAAACTGAAGGCAGGTTACGAGTGTTGTTGTGTTCCAGAGGAGCCGACCGTCTTGCTGACAGTCATTCGGAGGAAGAGTTCGGCCATGTCAGAGCCAAACTGAAGGCAGGTTACGAGTGTTGTTGTGTTCCAGAGGAGCCGACCGTCCTGCTGACAGTCACTCAGAGGAAGAGGTCGGCCGTGTCAGAGTCAAACTGAAGGCAGGTTACGAGTGTTGTTGTGTTCCAGAGGAGCCGACCGTCCCGCTGGCAGTCACTCGGAGGAAGAGGTCGGCCATGTCAGAGCCAAACTGAAGGCAGGTTATGAGTGTTGTGTTCCAAAGGAGCCGACCGTCCTGCTAGTAGTCACTCGGAGGAAGAGGTCGGCCGTGTCAGAGCCAAACTGAAGGCAGGTTACGAGTGTTGTTGTGTTCCAGAGGAGCCGACCGTCCTGCTGGCAGTCACTCGGAGGAAGAGGTCGGCCGTGTCAGAGCCAAACTGAAGGCAGGTTACGAGTGTTGTTTTGTTCCAGGGGAGCCAACCGTCCCGCTGGCAGTCACTCGGAGGAAGAGGTCAATCGTGTCAGAGCCAAACTGAAGGCAGGTTACGAGTGTTGTTGTGTTCCAGGGGAGCCAACCGTCCCGCTGGCAGTCACTCGGAGGAAGAGGTCGGTCGTGTCAGAGTCAAACTGAAGGCAGGTTACGAGTGTTGTTGTGTTCCAGAGGAGCCGACCGTCCCGCTGGCAGTCACTCGGAGGAAGAGGTCACTCGCGTCAGAGCCAAACTCAGCCCAGCGTCGGTGACTCTTACACTTACCCTTGTAAATATCATACAGAGTATTTTTATGAACATTGTTTTGTATAAACTTCACTAAGGAAATATCATATTTCACATTTGAAATAGAACGATACTAAATCCTTGAGAGATTTGTATCATCAGTAGATATCATTTGTTCAAAACATGCTTTTGTTGTTATGTTTCTTTCCTTAATTCTCTTTCCCAAATATAATTTCTATGTTCCTACAGATCAGAGTTTATTTTATAAGTTTATGGATTGTTATTTTTATGATTGGTTAGTCATCGTAGCAATAATTTTTACAATTTATTAAAAAACTATTTCTAAACCAAAGATTATTGTTTTGTTGGTCACAAATTTACTAGAAAATAGTTTGTAATAAAGCCTCTTTACGTTTCATCAACACAAACATTGAATTAGGTTGATGAAAATTTCATAAACATTTCTACGACTGCTTGGAAGTAATGGCTATAAAGTGACAAAACTTTAAGCCTGGGTAGTAAATTTTTATTTTAACACATGTTATTCTTATGATATTGTTACATATTGGGGACTAAGGATTATGGTCTGATTGTTAAGTATTATCATACAGTGGTATTCGATCTGGGTAACAATGTTGGAAGTACTAAATTGTCTACATTAATTGCTGGTCAACAACTAAAAGAACTATAGTACAGTAGAGCTCCTCATATCTGGCCTTGGTTTTACCGGTCCTCGGTTTAACCGGTCACTTCTAAGATGCCAATATCAAAACGTATTCCCCACGGTATGCAGACGCATAAAATCTCTCTGATACTCTCTTGTGTATCTCTCTGTTTGTTTATGTCGTATTATCTCTCTCCTTGTTTGACTCCAGGGACCCTCTATTTGAAATGGGTGAAAAGTGAGTTGGCGAGTGAGTGAGTCACTCATCCCTCAAGTTATTTATTTCTAATTATAAAGTGAAGACACAGATGCAAATAAAACTATTTTTAACTGACAGAATGAATTCAGCCCCACAATATCTGTGTGCATCATTTGAATAGGCATTTACTCCTAAAAATTCATAATTTTACATATACAGACGATACATATACATTATATTACATATACATTGAGTAAATCACCAATCCAACCATTTTTGCTCACCAAGCATGAGGTTTTTGAGTAAAAACGTGTGAGTTGACAGGAAACAAGCTTATTCTTCTTCTTTTTTCGAGAAAATAACAGTAGACAATAACAATAGGCTATCCATGAATCTTCAATAGTCTTTCCAATTAGGTTATGTTTACTTTTTGATACTAAATATTTAATTGTGTTTGGTTAGCCTTTTAACTATTTATAAAATGTTTTACAACTAAATTGGCCTACAAATGTACCAAAATAGTTTAGTTAAAGCTATGAAAAATGAGGTAATTCCTTAAACTGATCAATTTTTACATTTGGCTTTCTAGTTTGACACGTGTATCGTCTGAATCTCATGTGGTGGTTTAAACAATGCGCACATCAGCTTACAGGTGATTTGATGAGTGACTTAATTCTCTCCCGTTTCAAAAATAGGGCCCCAGTTTATTAAACTTACCAACAATGTGGACAAATCCACATAAATGTGAGCGTTTACTGGTGCGATGGCGTGACTAGTTCTACATCACTCTCATAAGGCCTCATGTGGCAAATTGATTGTCAAACCAAGCATTCACTCTGATTCAGCATTAGCAAACTTGCCAATAAGTTGTACTTTACTCAGTTGAGCTTGCACCTCTAAACTGTTGTTTATGTATCTAGTGCAGGTTTTTATTTGTTTTTCTTTAAGCCTCTTTGAATGTTAGGCAAACAAACACCGATGAAAGCTGTGGCGGTAGCGAATACTACTGAATAGGGAAATGATTTAGTTTAAAATCAAATCAATACCATGGGTGAAACTAGATCAATCAGTGTTCAAGTGACAAGTTGTGTTGGTTTTACTAACCTGTGTATATTTAAATAGGCTGAACCCAAAAATACACTCAAAGCTACTTAAGTAGGACTTACATTTATATTTAAGTAGGACTTAAATCATTAGCTACAAATTTTTAATTAGGTTTAAATAATTGTTTTCATAACAGGTTTCAGCCAAGTCGTTATCTGGCCTAGGCTTAATCCTGTAGTGGCTGGTTAGGAGGGGTTCTACTGTAAGTACTATTGGTGATTAAAAAAATTTCTTAAGATCTGTATTCAAAAGCAGATTCTTTTAGAATGAAATTATGGTGGTTATGAGCAACGGCTCATTGTTTATGAACATCTGCTCAACCATTTTAAGGGGTTTCGATCTTTTTACCTGTGTTGTAAAAAAGTTGTAAAATTTACAATATTTACTTTTTGTCAAAGGATTGTTGATTCAATCCCTTTGGAGTTACTGCCCAATACTGATATATCTTTTAATTAGTCTGCTTAAGGTCTTGATTTTGGTCTGATCCTACAAGGTATAAATTGAGAAATATAGCAATGTATAATTGAATGGAGGAGGAAAATTTATTATTTCTACAATACAATTTTTTAATAATTATTATTGTATTGGAGTGTTACATTACATTTAATTTTTCATTGTAGATTCTTTAAATATTGTAGGTGTATAATATGTATTCCTTCCTTCACATCTTATTTCTCCAAAATTTAAGAGCTTAATTTTATTTTTCTCTTAGCTCAGTTTAGATAATCAAAAGTCTCCTGTACTATACACAATTTAAAATAACCTTTTGAAAGTGCATTCAATTTATAAAGAATAACACACTGCTTTTTGTTCATTTATAATGTTGGTTCTTTCCTTTGGTCAATATATTTATGTATATGCTTATTCTCATTTATATATGATTTTTTTTAATTATGTAAGCTCATTTACAGAAATTTTGTGCAATAAATCAGCAATTAACTGATCTATAAATATTAGGAAACTGTGGAAAATTTGGAAATAAAGTTTTATTTATTAGGCCAGGGGTTCTCAACCTTTTCGAGCCCGTGACCCCATTTTTAGGTATTAAAATGTTGGCGACCCCTTATACCTTCATCCTACCCTTAACTTTCATTGTTAGGTCTGTACTGTTATGAGAGTGAAATTCATGTTTTTTTTCAGTTTATCTACCATAGAAAATACAATGGTTATAGGCCTACCTGTTTTTTCTTAAGGCGCAACGAGTCTGTTGCTATGCCTCCGTTAAGAGTTATTTTTTAAGAAGAGTAATCGATACCACATACGAGATTTAGTTGTGTCTACTTATATTCCTTAAACATATTATTGCTCAAAAGATTACTACTCCCATCTTAAAGTATAAAAATGGGATATTAAAATCCATTTTGGTCTAAGTCGGACCAGCATTTTTAGCAAAATAAATGTTCATTTTCGGAGCTTCCGCGACCCCCCCCCCCCCCTGAGACCCTTCCCGCAACCCCCCAGGTTGAGAACCCCTGTATTAGCGATATTAATTTAGGCTTCAGAAAATTATCGGGGCGAGATTGTTTTACCAAATGGCAGGTATAAGTTTGCAAAAGATATAAACGGCCATGATCGCTCATATTGGTGGCCATTATTTATGTTTAATGATTTTAAATTCAAGGTAGTATTCATAATTTTTATTTAATAATTTAATATGGCAAAAGTAATTAGTCAAATCAAAATGTGACATGCTTGGCATATTAACCCAAGGGAATCAAAGTGTGAGTTATAATTGGCGCCAATTCTTAGGGCCCACGCCGTCCATAAGACCAATGCTAAAACTAACATTAGTCTTATGGACGTCATGGGCCCCAAGAATTGGCGCCAGTTATACTAAATTCAGGAAAAACATATTAGTTCTACCTTGTGTTGACAAAATCCCCTGATAGTCTGCTAAAACTCATGTTTATCAAAAACTCATTGAAAATCAAAACCAAGTTTACATTTTTAGGCCCATTAACACAACAAAATTTGTTCTGCAATATCGCACTGGAAATTGTCTGGTGCTGTACAAAACAAGATGTGGAGTGCTATCTCCATTAGATATCTAATTCTTCATTAGATTTGAGGCAAGCTCTTGCCTTGAAATTTCATGAAAGTTTAATTTATTGCAGTGTGCTCATGCTTGAATAAAAAAGCAAACAACACATGCGAGCCAAATTCAGGCCAAGGCATGACTCCCACGCCTAAAACCAAACTGTGAAAATCATGATATGTTAAGGAGTGCTAGTGAGGAGGTGGGGAGGTGTGTATGTGTGTTATGTGCTAGTGAGTGTAATCACTCGCGGTTGATAAACATGTGCGATCGGCATATGTTGGGTGTGGGTTTTTAGGCCTACCTATTGCATATGACCCAGCAGCACAAACATTTAGAGTGTCAAAGTGCTTTTACTTTGTACTTTTACATGTAATCGTATGATTGATTGAATTCATAACACAGATCTTACAAGCTGATTTCAAAATCAGCTCAATCACCCGCCAATACAGTTGGCCAGGGCAATAAACATAATGTTTCCAGGGTGGCCACAATCAAATATGTACAACCTGTTAGAAACTACTGGTCAAATTTTCTCAAATTTTCTAATGGTCTCATTTTCCTTAATCAAAAGTGGACAAGAACATAAAAAACAAACAATAAGGCCTTCATCTAAATAATTCAATCAATATATATATTTTAGGAAAAGATCATGGCCAAAAGCTTTTTTTCAGCTGATTATCTTGTTGTGGCCGCCAATATGTGCAATCGTCTCAAGGCCCTTCACGTCTTTCACAATCTTACAACCGCAATTCGCTCATGTTTGGTTAAACAATCTCACCCCGATAACTTTCCATAGTTTCAATGTATATTCCGTCCAATGAGTAAAACTTTTAACTCTCTGAAAGGTCCCAAGATTTCTAGATCTGTTAAGAATTGCTGATTTCTCTTCTATGAAAAGAACACCATGGAACCAAAGGGAGGGCTGAAGGCCCCATGCCCGTAATTGATTAGCTTATCTTTCAGTTGTTGAATATTTCTTGTGTAATAAAAAATAACCTAAAACCTCATATTTTTAAAAATTATTTTACATTTTTTTATGATTTACAAAATTAAAAATTTTGAACAGTAATAATTGTATTCCGTTGAGCATGCAAACAAAAATAAAAATGTCCATGAATATTTAATAGCAAGTCAAAGTCGTAACAACATAAGATCCTCTAGTATGTGAGCAGGATAACTTTTAATTAATGATAAGTTTGGAAAGAGTGAGTGACAAATTTAGCTTTGTCACCAACAAGGATGGCCTGAACATTACAGAGAACAAGGAGGAGTTCCTCTTTGTCATATTTTTTAAGTGGCCTTCAGTTTAAAAATGATTTTTCTTTCTAAATTCTTAAATTAAATGGTGTATGTGAGACTAAGACTAAAAGAAAAGATATTGAACACCAGGGGGGTTGACCAGGACTCCAGATTTACTGGGATAAAAGAAGCATTTGTAAATCAGCGACACAGGAATTACTACAGTGGAGTCCCAATAATCCAAAATAATTGCGACAGGACCTATTTCGGATTATCGATTATTTCGGACTAAGCGGAATCAATACTGAAATAGAAGAAATTACTAAATATAGTAATTAATTAATTCCTTCTGTTTACCTGCAATCAGCAAATATGCATGGTTATATTTTACACCCGTTTGTTTAATTTTTGCAAAGAATTTTGCAGAGTTACTGCCTTTGTTTTTCCTCGGTCAATAAAGACACCTAATTGTCTTTGAAAACCTACTTACGTTACTGCTGCTCTGAAAATCTGGTAACAGTTAATTGTCGTGATCAAATAAAAAGGCCATTTGTTTGATTTACAAAGTTATTTCTACAATTGGTATATACATGTAATTGAATTTCATGGCTGTTTATAATTTTTGCAAGTTATTCCTACCGTTCCTTGTGATTTACCCTATACTTTTTGTCTAGTGAATTCACTCGCGGTTGATAAAACATGTGCGATCGGCATTCACAAAATTACTCCTGCTGTTTACGCATAGTCAAATTTAATACAATTTTGATCTTAGCAATGTTTCACCTATTTTTTACCCAGGAATAAGGAAAATTTCCCATCCCAACTGCATTTCGGATTAAGACAAATTTGGGATTACTTAGTTTCGGATTATCAGGACTTCACTGTATTACAATTCTTTGGCTATGGTTCCTAGACGTGTAATAAATGCGCTGAGACTTTTATCAAGGTCAGAAATGCAGCCACTATTGATTGGTTTCCTGGACTCAGGGGTGGATTTACATATGGGCTTAAAGGGCTAGAGTCCAGGGCGGCAGAATTTGGGAGGGCGGCAATTTAGAGAGAAAAGTCAGAACCCGGGCTGAAATAGTAGAAATAGCCTAGGTTAGGACCCGGAACAGGTAAAAACAGTCCAAAAAGGACCATAATGGGGTAAAAAAAGCACACGCGTGAGTAAAAAAAAATAAAAAAGGTCACCACTTTAGCCGAGCCGGAAATCCCGCCGCCGGCCGGGCCTACTCCCCCTGTGTAGCCCAGGGGCGGCAAATTTCCAAATCCGCCTCTGCCTGGACTGTGTAAAATACACACATAATTTGAATAACCATCTTAGGTTCATAATCACCTATCTTAGGTTCACAACCATCATAATGTGCATTAGATTAGGAGTTCTCTCCTAATCTAATGCACACAACATGTCTATTCTGTAAGGTATCTTAGATTTTGAACGCAGTCAACCAAATACGTACCTATTTGTGCGCATTTGATTTGCTGCTTGGAAACTGCTGATTGAAACTCCATGAGACAAGTGTGCTGCTTCTTTAATGCTGCGCGTCTATTACACGTTTAAGAAACCTTAGCCTTAGTGTTGTATGAATTCTGAAAATTAGCACTTTAAAGATACTTGAAATATATCATTTAATATCTCATATTCTGTTGTTTCATATTTAACTGTAAACTCAATCCTATCTTTTTTTTCTTTTGATTTTCTGATCGATCAATGATTTATTGTATTAATTTATTTGTAAAGTTGTGAATTTTATATTTTTAGTTATTCTGTATTTATTGATTAAAGTACGAGAGTTACGTAATTGAGATGGTTTGATTTTCCCAAAATGTTTCCTCTAGGATTAATTTTCATAATGAGAAGGTGTAACGTTTCCTCTATAAATTTTTCTGTCTTCCTCGAGATGTTCAAATGGTATGAATCATCTACCATTTGCCAACACATTCTCTTTTTGCAATTTAGTCATAAAAGTACTGAAAGTTCCTACTTAATCCATTATTGAATATATAAATACCCTCGTTGCAGCAGACCTGCATACTCAGCGAATTTCAAATGCAAAAGAACATATTTCAATCCAACATAGCAAGATTTGACATGTTTTTGTAATCTTAATAAGAATAACATGGGGAATGAGTATGCAGGTTTGCTGCAACAGGTATGTTAAAACTGGTTGTTTTTACTTCTATATTTAATAGATCTTAACTAGAAGAAGCCAAAAGTTTTATTAACATATGTTAAGAAATAAGGAAGATATAGAATTTTTTATTTCCCATAAGGATAACATGGGGAATGAATATGCAGGTTTGCTGCCACGAAAATGGAAGTATCGAGGATTTTAGACTATTAATCATTAGATCTCATCTAGATGAAGCCACAAACCAAGTTTTATTAAGATGTGTTGAGAACTAAGCAAGATATAGAATTTTACTTATTCCCAATAAGGTTCGACAACGTACTGTGTTTACCACTTTCAATATCTCGGTAACCAATGGACATAGAGCAATGATTCACTATACTAAATTGTTTGTTTTTTTGAGCTGAATTCAATGGTGCCGACAAAAATTAGATAATTTATATGTTTGCATCTAAAAAACTCAACCCATTTTTGGAGGGGTTTATCCCCCCCTTTACCCTCCCTTCCGGAGGTCCGATCGGGCTGGTTTTCGAACTCGTCCGTTCGATTAACACTTTACATGTCTGTACCAAATTTTATTAAGATCGAACCATATTTACGGCCGCTATCGTGCTGACAGACACACATATATATATATATATATATATATATATATATATATATATATATATATAGATAGATATATAAAAATTTGAACGAATCGTGTTTTTTGCTTCTGGTGGCCCGAAAACGAAAAGTTATCATGGTCTCGGGCTTAGGTCTTACCATGAGACCTACGGTAATAGCTTCTTTCTATAGGGGAAATTCGTTAAAAATGGATTTCTATTAATATTTGAAAAGAAAATACCCCCGTTGCAGCAGACCTGCATACTCAGCGAATTTCAGATGCAACACAACAAATGGTATTTCAATCCATTTTAGCGAGATTTTACATGTTTTGTAATCTCCATTAGAATAACATGGGGAATGATTATGCAGGTTTGCTGCAACAGGTATGTTAAAACGGGTTGGTTTTAATTCATTATTTAGTAGATCTTAACTAGAAGAAGCCATATACCAAGTTTTGTCAAGAAATGTTAAAAAATAAGTAAGATATAGAATTTTAGCGAATTTCCCCTATAGGGAAGAAGCTATTACCGTAGGTCTCATGGTAAGACCTAAGCTCGGGACCACTATAACTTTTCGTTTTGGGGCCCCCAGAAGCAAAAAACACTATTCGTTCGAATTTTTATATATATATATATATATATCTATATATATATATCTATATATATATATATCTATGTGTCTGTTAGCACGATAGCGGCCGCAAAAATGGTCCGATCTTTATGAAATTTGGTACGGACATGTAAAGTGGTAATCAATTGGACGAGTTCGTGAACCAGCCCGATCGGACCACTGGAAGGGGGGGTAAAGGGGGATAAACCCCCCCAAAAATGGGTTTTTTGAGTTTTTTACATAGAAAAATAAAATTTGTCTAATTTTTGTGGGCACCATTGAATTTAGCTCAAAAAAACAAATAATTTAGTATTTTGAATCACTGCTCTATGCCCATTGGTTACCGAGATATTGAAAGTGGTAAACACAGTACGTTGTCCCAATGTTAACCTTATGGGAAATAAGTAAAATTCTATATCTCGCTTATTTCTCAACATATCTTGATAAAACTTGGTAAATGGCTTCTTCTAGTTCAGATCTACTAAATATTGAATTAAAACCATCCAGTTTTAATATACCTGTAGCAGCAAACCTGCATACTCATTTCCCATGTTATTCTTATGGAGCTTAACAAAACATATGAAATCTTGCATGTTTGCTTGAAATACGTTGTTTTGCATTTGAAATTCGCTGAGTATGCAGGTCTGCTGCAACGGGGGTATTTTTATGTCCCATAAGGATAACATGGGGAATGATTATGCAGGTTTGCTGCCACTAAAAATTGAAATTTCGGGGATTTTAGACTAAAATACATTAGATCTCATCTAGATGAAGCCACAAACCAAGTTTTATCCAGATATGTTGAGAAATAAGCGAGATATAGAATTTTACTTATTCCCCATAAGGTTAACATTGGGACAACGTACTGTGTTTACCACTTTCAATATCTTGGTAACCAATGGACATAGAGCAATGATTCAAAACACTAAATTGTTTGTTTTTTTGAGCTGAATTCAATGGTGCCAACAAAGATTCGATACATTTTATTTTTATATGTAAAAAACCCAAAAAACCCATTTTTGGGGGTGTTTATCCCCCCTTACCCCCCCTTCCGGTGGTCCGATCGGGCTGGTTCACGAACTCGTCCATTCGATTACCACTTTACATGTCTGTTCCAAATTTCATTAAGATCGGATCATATTTACGGCCGCTATCGTGCTGACAGACACACATATATATATATATATATATATATATATAGATAGATAGATAGATAGATAGATAGATATATAAAAATTCGAACGAATGGTGTTTTTTGCTTCTGGTGGCCCTAAAACGAAAAGTTATCATGGTCTCGGGCTTAGGTCTTACCATGAGACCTACGGTAATAGCTTCTTCCCTATAAGGGAAATTCGCTAAAATATCATGGGCCCAAAAAGAATTTGAGCTCAGAACTCTTAATCACACCGTGCATTTGCCTTAATCCTGTCGGTCAGTTTGACTGTGGGAATTTGAGGCATGGCCAGGGACATGAAACTGATATGAACAAAAAAATAATGCTAATTGTACAGTAAAATTCAGCAACTGATGTACATTTACAAAAAGTTAAGAGGTTATTTGAAAGACTTATTAATTAAAGATTCGATGAGTAGGGTGGGTGCACCAGTGAATGACCGGTTAAGGACGATGTCTCACGTTAATTAAACATTACTCCCTTATTTTATGGTCATAGCTATGTACATTTTACTGTAGAAAGTTCATTTATTCTTTAAGGATTAAGCGATATTAGTTAAATATGTCACTTAATGAGAATACTGGTTGTAATATTAATTAAAATACAACTATGTCAATGCTCCAATAAATGACCGGGACTGCACCAGTAAATGACCGATCTTGCACCAGTGAATGACCGGTCTGTTTTGGCTGAATAACTGTCAACAAATTTGAAAATCAGCTGACAACAATGATTAAGAATAATTCAGCTGAGAATATAGATCATAGCTAGTAAATGACCGATCTCGTTCCAGTGAATGACCGCTAAGTTTTTCCCCGGTCATTCACTGGTTTTTGCCCTAGTTACGTTCCAATTTATGACCACCCTCAGTAAAAATTAATCTTAACATGCACAGCAATCAAATTGATTTTAAATTGCAGGATAGTATGTTAAATATCATTTAATTACAACACAATTTTGAAACAATCATCAAATACAGAATGAATGTAAATCCAGGAAAGCCTTGCAGGGGTAATCACTATAGCAGGAAACATCAAAATCGAAGATAGTGGGACACTCAATATTAAATATGTTTAAAAATTATTTTTGACTCCAGAAATTTTAACCAATGAAAGATTATTGTTAAATAATATTCAAAGCCTGGTTTTATGCTTATTTTTAATTAGCTAGCCCAAAGAATATGCTTAATAACGGGCTTTTTAAACAAAACGGTCATTCACTGGGGGGTGGTCATTCACTGGTGCACCCACCCTACTTAAAAAATATAGTTGTTTTACCCCCAATAAATCGTGCTTCAAAATGGCAGCTTTTTTGATAATAGAATAAGTTTTGAAAAAAGATTTACTTTATATTTTTTTACCTGCATTTCTCAATATAGTTACGTGGATACACGTCCGTGATGTTTGATGGAGAATACTTAATTTAAACCAAGTATTAATTTTTGGTTGCCATCTCAGATCTGCAATGTTGGAGAAAATATCTCTGTTGCAGCAGACCTGCATACTCAGCATATTTCAAATACTTAAATAAATAGTTTAGACAAAGCCTCATATCAAGTCGAAGCAAAATACGTTCTGGAAATATGCATGCGATAGTATATCACTTTACTAGGCCGGGCTTACTGGGTGTGTGAGGAACAATAATTTACATCATACTACTCAGGAAAAACATATTTTTCAATAATAAAGTATTCCTTGTATAAACCTCTAGTTCTCAAATCTCAAAACCTAACCTAAAATAAACAAACATTTGCTACTGCTACCAGTGCTTCCAATACATTCCTCTAAAGTAATCAATAAACACTTATTAAACGTCCGGCCTTGGCCGGAAAGGTTTTTTGGAGTGGTATTTATTTATTTGATAATGCTATAAAACAGCCAAGGCCAATTACATTACAGCATTAAGAATAAGTTAATAGTAAAAAATTGGAATAACAAAATGTTCATTGTTTTTTGACCATCTTTTTCTTCACCATCTTGAAATCCCTTGGTGACAACAAACTTAACAATAGCTAACCTTCAAATATACATAAATATCCAAGATAACAATGACATGCAAGAAATAATAACAAATTATCACTAAAAATACTCATACAAATTCATGCAATAAATAAAAAAATTTTTTTTAATTACGACAAAAATCTACTGCTCAACATATGATTTCCTAATCTCCTTCTTTAAACTAGTTACGTAATTTTTTAAATTTAAATTAAATATATCAAAAGGATAATGTTCATTACATAATCAGCACATGATATTAAGAGGAGAATTATAAGCGAGAGAAGCGAGGGGAAAATATAAGAGTGCTACGAGAGTTGGGTCGTGGAATGTTAAAGTCAAAGTTAATGACAATATTGGCATTGGTATTGGCAAAGAATAACTTTTGTGCCAATAATAAGGAACAGAAAACAGATGTGTCTTTGTCAGTGTGATGTAAAATCCATAAGAGTAACATGGGGGTGAGAATGAAGGTTTGCTGCCAATAAAAATTAAAAACGGAGAATTTTTGGCTATAATCTAGTACTGGTATATTTTAATTAGATGAATAAACTCAGCTTTGAACTATGAAGAGAAATAAGCAAGCTCAACAATCTTATTTTCACAGGACCTGCCCTAGCAGTTGTAGGGCCCTGGGTCAATCTGGGTTGCAGGGCCTTTCAAAGCCGTTGCCTGGCTTTTGCGTATATAGGCTTACAGCGTGAAGCGCTTCAGCCTATATCCCAATGGATTGTGTTATTGTGTTAGAGCTAATTTTTTATTTTTTAATCACTTATCTAATTACTTGGTAATAATATGCATTTGAAAGTGGGAAAAAATCATCGGGCATTATGGGATGCCTTGTGACGAAAAACAACAACAAAAGTACCGTACTGTCAGCCAGATATTTTATTTCAGCTGGTGAGTGACCCAGAGTACTTTTAGATAAAAACTGGTGTAAATAATTCATTGCCGAACGAGGCTCGGTTCAACGGATATTTGTCTAAATAAATAGTGTAATTAATATTATGGAAAAAATATTTATAATTGCGAAGGCTCACAATTGTATTTTACAGGATTTTGTTAAGAAAATTAGTCCTGTTGAGATATTTAATGGTAATTAAAGGAGACTGCTTGTTTTATGATAATCTGTTAATTTTAATCCAATATAATAAAAGGTAACTTTTCTTGCCTTACTCATGTTCAGTTAATATAATCACTAAAGATAAGAAGTCTTATCGTGAGATATAGTCGTTCTCAATTACGTTTTATTCGTTTTCAACACGAAAAACAATGTTCTACACTTGCTACAGTTTTAGGAACAGAACTTAAATTGTTGTACTTCCGTCATCAATCGAATAATGAAATTTCTCACATATTCTTGTTCATCTCACTCTCGACAGTTTGAGTCCCGTCATGACCTATTTCCTTACAAAAGGTATTTTCATTTATGATTTTTTATTTTTTCCAACGTGTTCCAACAGTAAAAACTCTCATTCCTGGAAATAGACATCATTTTGTGCATATTTACACAATTTTCTTAGTGAAAAAATTATTTAACCTAAATAAAATTTAGCGCAGTCGTATCGTTGTATTCCATTAATTTTTATTTCCATTACCATTTTTTTTATTCCATGACCAATTTTGATGGAACTGTTGGTACTAAGCTACAGTGTCTCCAGGTGTTTTTCTAATTTAAAAAAGGTATTTTAAATGTTTTATTTTTATTACTTAAAACCATCAAAAATCCAAATTTCTCAATAAAGTCTCCAACGCTTGTGATGGAAATTGACATAGGCAGTGTTTTAAGTTGCCAAACAAAATTACCACACTATCCATATGTATGTTAAAATTCAGGTTAAGAAGAAACAGGGATTTAAAACCTTAAAAACTTCATATTAACTTGCCAGTTTAATCTTTTTCAAATATAATACCAATGACTTCACAGTCACCAGATGATTTTTAGGCATGACTCGGCACTTATCAAGTAACTGAAGTTGTCATAGGAAAAGAATTCTTCATGAGAGGAAGATAAACAAGATAACCTTGGGACTAGAAGGTCTGGTTTGGATGTATAATCAGCTCGCCGCTGTAGTCTCAGTGTTGGGCGTGCCTCACTGTGAAGCGGTGAGTTAAAAGCATTGAATTTTCTACTTTACAAACATGAATAGGGTTTTGAATACCATACACATAACTTTACTACTAGACCCTATCCTACAATCTGTTGATTTATTTTTTAGAATATTGCATCAGTATTACAAAAATGTATTAATTACAATGTTTTTACACATCAATAAATTAATTCAAGTACAGCTCAGTATTTTAGAATATGTTTTTATTTGTAGCTATTTTTTTATTGCATGAAATAGTCTTTTTACTTTAGCAAACTTTACTGTTTGGTAACTAAACTTTACCTTATTTAGGAACTTAAAATAATTGAATTAAAGCTGAAACGGATGGTGTCCTTTACTTTTTTAACGCGAGAGTAAGTACTTTGAGATTTTTTTTAAGGGTCTGTTAAGTGGATTTATTTCTGAGTGACTGTAAGGTTTTTTTTTTGTAGAGTAAGGGACTGATTTTTATGTTGCTTTTAAAATGTATTTCCAAAACTGTTGTTGCCACTGAAGCAGTAACTCAACACTAATGAGGCAATTTTGTAGAGCCTTAAGGTTAAATTACTACTGGCATTGTAAAAAGAAAAGGGGCAGTTTTCTAAAAATGGAAAAAATAAATGTTCCACCACAGGAGTGAATGAATTGGGCATCTTCTACAACAGGTGTGCTTTCGAAGATTCAAAATTATTATTTTTAGTTGGCTTGGACCAGGAGCATTAAGAGATATCCTTAGAGATTCTTAGGGGATCAGACTGTAAAATGTAAAAGAATCTCAGGGACTAAGCTCAGTGGTGAGGCGTGCGGTCATCTACAGATTTGCCGATGACTAACTCAATTTTAAAAGTATATATTTTAAATAAAACTACAAATAAGATAATGATAGAAGCCTAAATGTCTATTATTTTCATAAGAAAATCATAAATTTTTGAAAGTATCAGGCTATTTTCATGCACGGTGTTTCGCTTTGCGCGACAGATGCGCTGCATCCCTAGTTCTCTACGATTAAATCCAAACCGATTCGCCGAGTTTGGAGAATCCTATCTTGTGGAGCGCCCACCTCCCCGCGTCCATCCCCACCACTCACACCGCTGTTGTGTAGAGGCGGCCAAGTCATCTCTGTCGCTGGAGAATTGGTTGGCGTCCGGCTCCCTTCGGCTGTACTTGGCAGCCTTCGCCACGTAGCCAGCGATTCTCAACTTCATTGTCTCGTTTCTCGCGCCGCGCGCTGTGCTTGTGTTTGTGTAGTTTCAATGAGTGAAGTTGCAGTGGTTTAATAATTAAATGTTTAACATGTTTTATTTATTGATGAGCTCACCAATTACTGAAGAAAAAGGTGATATAATTGTTCAACTAAAACAATTATAAAAATAAAACTAAACTAATTAAAAAATTATAAAAATGAAATTATAAAACTAAACTGTTTAATAAAATAGCTAGCTGCATTTTTCAATGTTAAACTTCATCCGAGAGCTTTTAAGTATCAATATTAATCCATTCGCCTTTTCAGTAGAGCGTGGGGTCTATCAATGACGCTGGGAGACGGATATCCGGGCCGGTCAAGCGCAGGACTATCACGACTGTTCTATAAATAGCGATATAGCCGATCCGCCGCGCGGCGCCGGCGCAGTCCCGTGTACTCCTACACTATCAGCGATGACCACGCAAAAATGTCACGCGTCGCCACTGACTAAGCTGATTTCTTGTAGTAATTCTTTCAACTAACTCAAAGTGCTTTGTTTGTATTCACTTTATTTCTAAAATTAGTCGTGCAAAATAATAAATAAAAATTATTTCAACTGAGACTATAGTTAATTTTTACTAATTCATAGCTGAAGGCTGTTGTTTGTTCATAAAAAATAGGGCGGCGTGTTTGTTCATAACTACAGCGGCGAGCTGATTATACATCCAAACCAGACCTTCTAGTCCCAAGGTTATCTTGTTTATCTTCCTCTCATGAAGAATTCTTTTCCTATGACAACTTCAGTTACTTGATAAGTGCCGAGTCATGCCTAAAAATCATCTGGTGACTGTGAAGTCATTGGTATTATATTTGAAAAAGATTAAACTGGCAAGTTAATATGAAGTTTTTAAGGTTTTAAATCCCTGTTTCTTCTTAACCTGAATTTTAACATACATATGGATAGTGTGGTAATTTTGTTTGGCAACTTAAAACACTGCCTATGTCAATTTCCATCACAAGCGTTGGAGACTTTATTGAGAAATTTGGATTTTTGATGGTTTTAAGTAATAAAAATAAAACATTTAAAATACCTTTTTTAAATTAGAAAAACACCTGGAGACACTGTAGCTTAGTACCAACAGTTCCATCAAAATTGGTCATGGAATAAAAAAAATGGTAATGGAAATAAAAATTAATGGAATACAACGATACGACTGCGCTAAATTTTATTTAGGTTAAATAATTTTTTCACTAAGAAAATTGTGTAAATATGCACAAAATGATGTTCTATTTCCAGGAATGAGAGTTTTTACTGTTGGAACACGTTGGAAAAAATAAAAAATCATAAATGAAAATACCTTTTGTAAGGAAATAGGTCATGACGGGACTCAAACTGTCGAGAGTGAGATGAACAAGAATATGTGAGAAATTTCATTATTCGATTGATGACGGAAGTACAACAATTTAAGTTCTGTTCCTAAAACTGTAGCAAGTGTAGAACATACGGCAAAACAACACGTTAAACGGTATTTTGGAACATTGTGCTAAATGTAGAAAATCAGCAATTTATTTACTGTATTGCTTCAGTTTAGGTGGCAAAAAACTCCCCAATAATGATAAAATAGGTTAGTTAAAAATGATTCGAAATTTTTTTTTCAAAACTCTATTGTAAAAATATTTTACATTCGAATTTTTGTGTTGGCAAAAAAATTAATTTACATTGAGCAAATGCATTGACTGTAAACATCACTGCATTTTTTATATACTTTATTTAAAAAACTGACTTAGACCAAGTTGATTGTTGTTAGGTGGTCAATTCTTCATTTTGACCAAATACCTATTTTTTTACTTAAATTCATTAAAATCACAGGTTTCTTTTAATGAATTTTACGATTAAATTATATTAGCCTGGAAGTAGCCCATATCATCATATAATCACACTAAACTATGAAACCTAAAACATTATAATAGGCCAAGGCTGCCTTAACAACCTCTTGGAGCAAAATCAGCTCAATTTCAAAAGTATATACAAACCATAAATAATTCGTGAAACAATACAATAGTATATTTCGCAACAAGGGCCGAAAATGAGGTTTTGCAGGCTCGAGATCGTGTTTCAAATTCGAAACGAAGTCGAGAATTTGAAATGATCGAGAGCTGCAAAACCCTTGCGGCCGAGGTGCGAACGCTATTTTTCACCACACTACACAATGAAATGTACCCTAAATAATTTAATAAAACTGATTATTATTTGACTCACTTGAAAACAAAACACAGCTATGACAATCATATGATCGCAACTATCCTGTCTTGAATGCCGTATAATTTTGTGATGTTCTGACGTTGTTTCAAGCAAATAAACTATCAGCTGACTTTCGGCCCTAGGACCCCCAACGTTTTCGGTCCTGTGGCGGCAAAGGGTGTGTTTCGGTCCGCGTTTGAAGTTTGTAAAACGGGTGATTTCGTCGTAGTGTGGTGAAAACATATTTAAATTGTTCTATGTAAAACCTAGAACTACGATATAGGGGAAAGTTGCCAATATCATACCACTTTTTGGTTTTTGTTTTTTACTTTCATAATGTTAACATTAAAAGAGATATATGGCCTTTTTTTAAAACAGGGACTCTTCTGGAACATTAATATAGCAAAACTTGAAGCAAATATTGATTTTTATAATTACTGTGAATTTTTTTGTAAACCCTTGCAAGTGGTACAATTTAGGAAACCAGTTTTCCAAATCGTACCAGCGAGTTCCTAAATCGTACCACATGTAAAAATAAAGCACACACCTTTAAAATGGTAGCAAAGAAAACAAAGAGGTAATGAAAAATACGTTTATATAGGGTTTATAAGTAAATATTAACCATAAAACATATAATGTATATAAGTAAATCTATGAGGTAAAATATACCTCATGAAATATATCAATATTTCATGAGGTACAATATATCAAATATTGTCTATTTTTAAATTAAATATAAAGTTAAATTAAGTATAATATATTGATATGTATATAATATAGGCTATAATAAGTACAAAGTACCGGTAAACATTTTATGAAAATACTATACTTACATGAAAATTCAATGGTACGATTTGAGAAACCATTGGAGGTACGATATGGGCAACTGGAACTTTTTTCAAACAAAACCTCAATTCTAACCTCAAATAAAAGCTACCATATGATCAACACTACTAAAATAAAGTACTTTAGATGTACTGTGTATAGAAAATTAATCAGAATCTACGTTGTAAATCACTATTAGCTTGCGTGTGACAGCTGAAAACTACATCAATTTCTGAAAAAACACAAAAACGAATTCAAAATTAAGAATACTGCGATCAAATCAGTGTAAACTATTGCCCACTATTCAGACTCATGGATAGTTCCGTTTTAAGCTACATGAGCTCTCCTATATCGCTTATTGTCTGAAATATTGCCGTAGTACGATTTAGGAGGCGGTACGATGTAGCAGATTTCTATTTGGGGGGGTGATGGTGTGATGGTGGTGCAGCCAAGGATGGGTTGTGATTAGGATGTGTGAAGTTTCCCAGGCCGGTAACAGTTATTTAATTTGGATTAGGTGCTGGGAATAAAGGATATGCAAACTGAAAATTGTGGTGAAGGAGAACTCTGTACTGATATGGAACCGGAATTACTATTGAACTGAAACTTAAACTGGAGGATCTACCAATAGGATATTGTTTTAGGATTGGAAGCGAATTGATATACCCAAAGGAAGGATCGGTCTGCCAGATTGACCTTGCCGTAAGCCAGCTTTGATGGACCCTAAACTACTTAAATTCTAAAGATTGGAACAATTTACCAAAACGGACATCATGTACTGACAAGTTACCTAAGTCATTAAATTCGTGATTCTAAAGTCAAATTCCCTACCTAAACTATTGAGTATCAAGCCAAGCCTAAACTGATAATTTATTGTAGTGAATAATTTATTTCTGAAACTGAGCCATTTACGAATTTACAATGAAATAATACTAACATGTGACCAGAACATTGGCGTGGGCAGAAGGCCCACGCCGTGGCAATACTATTTTATATCAGCTACATTATTTATATTTACCAGAATCACCCTAACCTTGCTTCCCCTAGCTAACCCCCTTAATATTAAGGTACTTAAGCACTCATGGTGAGCTTCGGACGGTTGGTAGAAAATAAGCCGGGTCTGCGGACGATTTTGTACACCATGTCACTCCAAGCCCGTCCAGGTCGACAAGAAGGAGAGTTTGAGAGGGCACCGGAAAAGAGGGGGTAACGGTCAACAAAAGTTCCGACAAGGACTGTGGTTTTGGATCACGGCGGCTAATGACTTTTGGTGACATGTATATTGGAAGCCGTGGCGTTGCACGGCACAACGATAATGGCAACTTTCTCCTAAATTTCCGCTTTTTATTTTATAACGTATCGTATGAATCATATTCTTTCATTATTTATTTATTACATGAACATTAAGAACAGTAATTTGTCAAATCACAATAAATAAACTCAAGGAGTTATATTTTTCATAGATTCCAAGAATTCTTCTATAGTGTATACAGGATTCTTCAGCAGGAATTCTTGAAGTGAGCTCTTCAGTTTGTTGCCAGTCAGGTTCCGTAGTTGGTCAGGAAGGAGGTTTTTCAGCTTTTGGCCTATGTATGATGGTTTTTTCTCATAGAGGGCTGTTCTATGTTGAGGTAGGATGAATCTGGAAGCATGGTGTGTGGGGTAGTTATGAAGGTCCATGTGAGTTAGCAGGTTTAGTTTGTCAACATATAAAATTGCCTCGTATATATACAGTGCAGGTACTGTGAGTATGCCCAAGATCTGATAGGCTTGTCAACAACTTTCCCAGGGCTTCAGGTTTGCAATGGTCCTTATAGCCTTCTTTTGCAGTACAAGTACTCTCTTGAGATTTCCCCCTGAGCTTCCCCAGATTGTAAGGCCGTATCTAATATGAGATTCTATTAGCTCATAGTAGGCCATTTTTGCTGCTTCCAGCGTGCCAACCCATTTGATGCGTCTAACAACATAGACACCAGTGCTCATGTTACTGTAGATGTTATTTACATTATCTGTCCATGTAAGACCTTTGTCTATAGAGTTAATCCTAGAAATTTAATCTGGTTGGCTACTGTTATGTTGGGGATACTAGTGGGCAGGTCTCTTTTCCTGCTAATATTATTATAGTTACAGATGACTACACATTTTATGTCTCACGCTTTTAAGTAAGCGTGGTCAACATGTCACATAGCTTCCTGCTCCCAATCTGTCATCGCATCTCCCCATTTTCCCTTACCTACTCAACGCCTCTCTCCAACTCTTTCAAATCCAGTCATCAGTTTCATTGTTAATCACTTACTTGTTTACTTGACGCAAGCTGAAAAAGGATTTCTTTATATGAGGTTATTTTATTATTTAATTTGTAGGACTTTTCCTGTCGCTTCTAGTGTTTAAACTACACTACGTTTCGAGAGGTATTGAAACTCCTCTCGTTTTCAAGTGACCCTACTTAAAGTTACATTACCTACTTATGTTTATTTAACCTACTTTTTTGGGTTTTTTTTTTGTTTTTTTGACATACAATTACATTCATCCAACATTCAACAGAAATCTCACTCACACAAAATTTCATACAAAACACATTAAACATACTTATACAGAAAGAAAATTAAAACTAAAACATATTAACATGATAAAGAACACAGAAAATTAAAACAAAAACATATACCTTACTGCCGGCAATGCCTCCAAACTGGCAGTGGCGACATGCCAGCTCTCGAAACTCTCGAAACGTAGTGTAGTTTAAACACTAGAAGCGATAGGAAAAGTCCAACAAATTAAATAATAATTACAAATCCTTCGCTATCATGAATTTTAAAAAAATACAGAGGTTATTTTTTTAAGTAGTATTTATTAAATTCCGATACAGTAGACTCTCGATAGTTCGACACTTAGTGGACTATGGAGGTGTCGAAGTATTTAAATGTCACACTATTAGGAGTTTATGGGATTTGATATTAATGGAAGCGTTAAAATTATAAATTGTACATTTATATCTCCTAAATGTATTAAATACCACCATTACAAATCATTGCACAGCTAATTTATTAACTTTTATTAAGATATAGATCCAAATAAATACCACTGGAGAAAATATTTGGTAGTCTTTGGTGGATCATTGAATGTCAGATTGTGTCGAACTATCCAGAGTGCCGAATTATCGAGTGTCAAACTATCAAGAGTCTACTGTACATTAAAAATATTAATCATTTAAAAAAATATGCCGGCACTACCCATTATCACTGGGCGACAAAATCTAAGCACTGGGCAACACTTGTGTCACCTAGATAACATGTTATTTTGTGCCCTGATTGTAGACGTTTGGTTAGTTGCAGGATGTTGGGAGAGGGCCCAAAGTCAAGGTCTTGATTCCAGCGACTCAGGAAAAATACTGGAATCTCCTTAAACTTATAATATAAGAAACAACGTAAAACTATCGCCATTTAAAAATCACTAGGACCTACAAATAGATTTTTTTTAACTAGAAGCGGTCAGGACAAAGTGGAATATCTTTGACGATGTACTTCTTTTGTTTTAAGTAAAATCATGTGTTTCTGTTTACAAAAAATAAAATGTTAAAAAAATATTTATTTTTTTTAATGTTGGCATCTTGCATGTCAAATTAAAGCTGAGTTTACAAGGATTAGGAATTTCCAAACAGAACGAAAAACCCTTCAGTAGAGCTCGATTTTTACAAAAACTGCCGCCATTTTGAAAATAATAAAGATAATTAAGTTCTGTTTTCACCAAATTATTTGTCTTGCTTAGAGCTTTAAATAAATGTATAATATGACATATGTTTCCATTTAAAAATTCCGAAATTCGAACCCATGACCCCCGGTTTTTGTAACACCCTGTATTTCAAAAAGGTTAAAAATATTTTTAGTTGTTCCTTGGGTATGATTTAGTGGGGAAATGTTTTTTTTCGTCTTAGTATGTTAAGCCACTCGCCTATAATCTGTTGTGTACGGCTTAGAAGACTCACCCTGTATATATATATCTCAGGGATCATTTTAGAAGACTAATGAAGGCACTTGGGGGTTCCATTTTTGTTCTATAGCACTGTGGTACTGCAGTTTAGTTTTTTTTTTAGTAGATCAATTACAGAACAGCAGCAATAATCAAAATT
Organism: Flexamia atlantica; assembly: GCA_035578135.1. Classification (NCBI taxonomy): domain Eukaryota; kingdom Metazoa; phylum Arthropoda; class Insecta; order Hemiptera; family Cicadellidae; genus Flexamia; species Flexamia atlantica. Next base: position 143,870,947 of record JAQJVK010000001.1, on the reverse strand, counting down.
CTTGCTTTTGGCTTATTTAATAATTATGTTTTCAGAAAATGGCTCCTAAGTATAAACTGACTTACTTTAATTTAAAAGGGATCTGTGAACCAATCAGATTCTTACTTGCCTACTTAGAGGCAGACTATGAAGAAGTTAGAATAGAGTTGGGCCAGTGGGCAGAGAAGAAAGCTGGTAAGTATCCTGTACACATCTATCTATAATTAATTGATCTATGTAATTCAGAGTAACATATCTGAAATAATAGGGATTAATAAAAAAAGGGATTCCTTTCCGGTAGAACATTTCAAGCAGGTGTGTATAACAATGATGAAAAATGATGTCATTGAAATTGCTAATAGTTTTAATGATTATTATGTTTAAATGTAGGAGCCAATCTAGCCCGTGCTGTCCCCCCGGTACCTGTTGTTGGTACAAGTACTTCGGCATGGACGTGGCCTTCCAGGTGTTGCCAATTGGTGAAAATGGAACTTTTTAAAATTATTCAATAGTTGAAAGGAGCATCGGCACCTGGAGTTGATAATATTAGTGCTAGGATAATAAAAAATAACTATGATCTTTTAAAACTACCCATTCTGCATAAATTATTAAAATGGCGACCTACCCAGGTAGGCATTTTAAGCCAAGTATGAATGACAGGTGAGTGAAAGAATGATTGTGGCGCGATCTTGTAGTCTTGTTACTGACTAAGGCCGACATGTTCCTTAGACAGGACTGTTAGTGTGAAATATCTATTTCAGTAATTGATCACATAGTATGATTTCTCCCGCCTCCGCAATGCCGACTAGGTCATGACCAAGAGCTGCGGGCCGAAAGGGGGCCATACAAGGTTTTTGCCATCACTGTCAATAAGGCATTTTATATCCTCAGTCAACGCACAATCAAAATTTAAAAAATATGATATATGTCAGACAGCTGATTCAAAATGGCTTAAGAATTTTGTTACCTACATACAAAGAGGGCAAAAAAAAGTTGTTCGTTAACTTTAGGCTGATTACCTTAGCAAGCGTACAGTCTAAATCACTAGAAAAATGCATGAGAAATCAATTGAAATTGTACTTGCTAAATCAAAGCAGTCTTTCGAGTAAACAATTTGGTTTTCGTAGTGATAACAATTTAAATGATGATCTGTTTTTATTAACTAAATGTGTTCATAATATCTAAGTAGGAACAAGACACCTCTCTTAGTTTTTATAGATTTGGCAAAAGTGATTGATACATTTGACAGGGATATGCTTCTTCAGTAATTAAAATTTATTGGGGTAAGGGGGTCACGTACAAGTGGTTCCAAAGCTCTTTCACTGATTGTTGGCAAGTTGTTTCCATTTTGGGTCTCAAGGGTGCACCAAAATCAATTAAGTATGGGTTATTCAGGGCTCAACATTAGGCCATTTTGCTGGTCCTAATCTATATTAATAATCTTGAAAAAGCCAATAAGTCTGAGATAAGGGATGAATCTTTATTTATGCCGAAGACACCGCCCTCCTGTTTGAGGATGACAGCTGGAGGGATGCATACATTTTTTTATTTTTTTTAAATATTTCTTAAATTTTAAACACTTTTATTCATTTTATATTATCTGAAGAAGTTCACATGATGAATAAAAATTAATAATACTGTTGAACCCTTAATTATGAAGACAGTTTTTCTAATATATATAGGCCTATATTATTTTCATCAAAACGCTCAGGTGGCAACAAACAAAATTGATGAGCTTACTATCCTGACTCAAGAGCTTTCCCCAGATGTTTTTATCGTCAACGAAAATGGTTTTGATTGTGTAAATATCGAGTTTTGCAAAATTGAAAATTACAATCTGGCCAATTCATATTACAGAACAACATGCAGTGGTGGAGGAATTGCAATTTTTTCTAAATTGTCCCTTTCAATTTCAAAATTTTCAATCAAAAATACTGTGGACAAAGATTTTGAAGCCACAGGAATCAAAATTCAGACAAACACCTCCAAAGTTTCTATCGTCGGAATCTACCGGTCTCCCAATGGTAACGAAGACTCTTTTTTTTCCAAATTCGAATTACTCCTCAGAGACCTGTATAAGAATCACAAACGGTTCATCATAATGGTTGACTTCAACATCGACGTGCTTGACACTCAACACCCCAATACAAAACGTTTTGCTGACTTGTTGAAATCGTTTGGCCTGACGTGGTCCATAGACTCTCCCACGAGAGTTACGGCGACGTCAAGGACGGCAATCGACAACGTCATAACAAACATACAAAACACTGAAGTGTCTGTGGTCATCACTGGAATAGCTGATCATTGGGGCCAAGAGGCCATCATCAATGATCTCCAGCCAAAACAAGAGCATCAGGCTCGGCGTATTATTAGGCACATGAGGCCCACAAATATAACCCTCCTAAATTCTTCTTTGGCAAAGGAAGACTGGGCTTCTCTCAGCTTCCTTAACACGACAGAAGAGAAATTTTCACTTTTTCAAAAATGTTTTGATTTCCATTTAAATAATTGCTGTCCCGTCAAAGAAATTAAAATAAAATCAAAGCAGGTCAAATGCAAATGGATTACAAAAGGCATCCTTGTCTCGAGAGAGAAATTTTTTTTTTTTCTGAAATCAACCGCCAAACATCAAATGTTAACTTCAAAATGTTTTTTAGAAAATACAGGAAGACTTATAGGAAAGTCATAAAAGCAGCTAAAGCTTATGACGTCACAAAATCAATTCTCTCCTCCAAAAATATCTCCAAAACAGCATGGGCTATAATTAATAATCAGAAAAACAAACCAGAACAAAAATCAGTTACAATCACTGCAAATGGCAAACTCATCAGCCAGCCGTCAGATGTAGCTAATGAGTTCAACAATTTCTTTGCCAACGTTGCTGATGCTCTAAAATCAGGATCGCAACGTCTCATGCCAGATGACATATATCAAGGACCAAGAGCTTCAATGGCTCTAGTGCCAGTCACTGAGGAAGAAGTCGAACAAGTCATGAGACAACTTCCCGCAAAAAAATCAACTGACATTAACCTCGTTTCAATGTGGCTGATTAAGCAATGCTTGAAACAGCTTGTTCACCCAGTAACCAAACTTGTAAATTCATCGTTTCAAGAAGGAATTTTCCCATCCTTTCTCAAAACTGCGAAAGTCACGCCAATATTCAAAAAAGGAGAAGAAATTTTAGTTGAAAATTACAGGCCCATCTCAATTTTGCCGGTCCTAAGCAAAGTTTTTGAAAAATTGTTTTTGAATAGGATGATGCTGTTTTTGGAAAAACACAACTTGCTTTCCGAGGATCAGTTTGGTTTTAGGAAGGGCAAATCGACCATAGACGCAGCTGTAAGCTTGATCGATATGGTCATGGAGGGACTGGAAGGTAGAAAACCCACCTTAGGTGTGTTCCTCGACCTTTCAAAAGCATTCGACTGTGTTGACCACGAAATACTTCTCAACAAACTAGAATCGCACGGAATAAGGGGAGTGCCACATTCGTAGCTCAAATCCTTCCTGTGCGACAGAAAACAAGTAGTCCAAATTGCCGACCAGGTCTCGAAAACAGTAAATATGAGATATGGTGTCCCTCAGGGATCAATTCTTAGCCCCCTTCTTTTTCTAATCTACGTGAACGATATTGGCGCATCTCTACAACACGGGCGACTCGTGAAGTACGCAGATGACACGACTCTCTGCATGAGTTCCAACTCGAAATCAGACCTTGAAATTCATACATTCATTGAGTTGAACATGTGCATTCAGAAGTTCAATGAAATCAATCTGAAAACAAACTCTTCGAAATAAAATGTCATAAATTTTTCTTTACGTTCGGTAGACTCTGAGTTTGTTCCAGCAGTTATGCTGTCTGACAACATCTTGCAAGAAGTCTATTCGACCAAATTTCTTGGAATCCATGTAGACCGAAGGTTGTCATGGAGCATCCATATTGATGTAATTTGTTCAAAGTTATCCTCCGGAATTTTTGCTCTAAGAGCACTGTCCAAATATTGCCCTATTCAGGTACTGAAGATGGCTTATTATGGACTCATTTTTCCGCATCTTTCATATGGAATAGCACTTTGGGGAGGATGTGCTAACGTTGAGTTCTCAAGACTATTCAAACTCCAAAAAAAGGCAGTTCGAATAATCGCAAAATTAAAGACAAGAGAGTCGTGTAAGCCAGCTTTCAAAAATTTGCAGTTGTTGATAGTCCCGTGCCTCTACATTCTAGAAACGTCCATCTACTGTATGTCCAAATGTCCCCAAACTCGCGGCCGAGACATACATGATTATAACACCAGAGGCCGGGATAACCTTCGAGCCGGTCAACACAGAACTGTAGCATACGAACATCACAAGCAGGTGTTCGTTTTGTCAACAAGCTGCCGGATCCAATAAAAAAAGCCCTATTGCCCAAGGCACTGAAGGCTCGCCTAAAGCGGTTTTTACTGTCAAAGGCGTTTTATGATGTCCCTGAGTTCTTGGCGTATGATTGGGAGCCCGGTGATTTGACGTAGACAATGTGGTTACCGAAAAGACCTTTTTTAATTGGCGAGTGAATGAAAGAGAATGAATGTCAAAATGTATGTTTGAGAGGCTGCATGAATGTAAAATTTAAGGTGCCTATTTTTAGGCATGATGACGCTTGCAATACAATTTTTGTCAATTGTTTTACGCAATAAAGAATTATTATTATTATTATTATTATTATTATTATTATTATTATTATTATTATTTTTATGTTCACAATATATATATATATATGAAATATATAGTAAAAAAATTGAACGAATGGTGTTTTTTGCTTCTGGGGCCCCCAAAATGAAAAGTTATCATGGTTATCAAAGTTATCATGGCTTATGTCTTACCATGTGGATTATGGTAACAGCTTCTTCCCTAAAGGGGGAATTCACTGAAAGATGGTTTGCAAGAGGCCTGTAGAAAATAATAAGGTGTGAATTACTGGAAGTAACCAAAACCAGGTACCTATATAGGGGAAGCAGCAGTGAATCCGTAAATCTGTAGCAGTGTTCCTTCAGTTTCATACATTCCATGTGGAAGGGTTATTGCCTGTGAATCACAAAATGTTTCACAGTAGTAGCGTTATTGTCATCGCACAACACAGTTATGCAAGAGACCACCTAAAATTCTCAACTAATAACCGTGAATTTCCCAACTCCACTACTTAAATATTAATTGGAAAATTATTTTCCAATTAATAAGTACCTCAATAATTTAACAGTGTTCATAATTTATTGAATTGGCAGATTTGTAAAAAAATAGAGATTTTTTGTCTAAAGAGTTGAGAATTTTATTTTCTCTAAACTAAAAACTAGAGTTTTTAGTGTTTTCCGTTTAGAGTTTTTCCGTGTCTACTTCACGGATGCACTGAAGTAGACAATGTAATGATGTTCACTCTTGGAATTAAACAATGTGTAACTGATAGGCTCAACCATTGCATAGTTTTCTTTGAGAATTTGTGCATTGGCCTTATGGGAGAAGTATCAAGAACTATGATTTTCATTACTGGACACTCTTATGTACATAATTTACATGTGATTAAATTTTTCAAAAATTAAGGATGCACTGAGAAATTTTGGTGTTGGGGGGGGTGGGGGGTTATTTGGGATAGGAAGGCCTCTTAAACGTTTCCTTGCCCCGGGCCTTGTACTCGCTAGGGCCAGCACTGATAATGATGTTTGAATGAATATTTCGTATTAATCAACCATAGTTTATACACTTCCGTAATTTACCCATGATGATAACTATCAGGGTCGCCGAGAGCCATGTCGGGCCCCAAGTCTGCACACCACACAGGCCCTCTGGGGGGTCTGGGGGGTGCAGAATACCCATCAGCGAAAGGGGAATCCGGAAATTTTCAAAAATTAGGTCTCTAAACTCGCGTTTTTAGGCAGTCTAGAGGTGGAACATCATATATCTAGGAACTCAAAAAATCCGAACCAATTGAGGCTGAATGGTCGGTCGGACTTAGAAAACAGTCTACTTTGATTAAAAATTATCAGTGATCCCGCACCATTGGATTTTCTACTCCTTCCCGTAACTTTCGCGTTCGTTCCACTCACAAAGTTACTCTTCCTTTTTTTCACTATCAATTTTGCAAGATTGTTTTTTCTGGCCATCTACGTTAGCTGCAACATGTTGTACTCTTGTTGTTTACCATCGCGGATGATTTCATCATAACGTATAAGTAGAATATAGAATAGAATATAGAATATAGAATATAGAATAGAATATATTTATTTCCTCAGAACATCATTACAGTATACACAAGCTTTGTAAAAAGGGTATATTCAACAAAATCATCTCTTTATCTATGTCCTTAATATAAACACTTTCACTGATGTCCCATGCCAGCACTGATCTGTTTAAAAACTTATATTAAAAAAGAACACCAGTTTACAAAATACATAATCAAACAAAATAAAAACTGAAACAAACAAATTCAAATCAAAAATAATACTATCTTAATAAATGTTCCGAGAAAAATAGGGCCTCTTAAGGCTAAGCCTGTTTTAGAGGTCCCTTCATAACAAAATAAAAAATACACAATTAACACTCAAATATCATTCACTTAGAAAAGAAACTGAGATCCCGCTGTGGATCAATGATAATATTAAAAAACACATGAAAAAAGTAATGCAGTTGAAAAAATTCTGAATCTAGCTTAAAATTAATTATTGTGGAATGCAAAAAAAACTACTCTTACACAGTACTACTCTGGTACAAGGAGCTTCAATTTATACAAAATTCAGAGATAGAGAAATACAATCTTAATTTCAAAATATTTATAAAGATTTCTATATTTTCCACTTTCAAAAGCCAGTTTTTTAGTTTTACCAAAAATATTCTTATGCTCTTAGATTTTTTAATATTGTCAGGAATCATATTAAAAATTTTAGGACCTAAGTAGGAAAATGTTTTGTAAAATAGGTATTGCCAGGTCTAGGAACAAAATTGTGATGGCGATTTCTTAATTTTGACCTATATGAATCACTGTTAGAAGGGATATTCCCACTTCTTGCAAAAAAGTTTTTGAGTACTTTGTATATAAATAGGTATCTCAGAGGTAGGATTTTAAGTGATAAAAATAAGGGTCTGGAATTGTCACTTTTCCTTTTATTTGCTATTAACCTTATAAAATGCTTTTGCTGCTTAGATTGAAGCTAAGTTAGAAAAATAATTTCCACCCCAGCAAATAAGCCCATATCCCATTCGACTCTCTACCAAAGAAAAATACAAAGTGTGTAATACGTTCCTAGGACACATGTCTTTTAAAAAATAAAAGTATCTCAAGACTCCATTTAGATTTGACTTTAATCTAGAAATGTGAAACTTCCAATTCAATTCCCTATCAAGATAGACACCCAAATACTTTATATTTTCCACTCTCTGAATTTCTTCACAAGCTGTACAAGTGTTCTGATTTGAAAAGCAACGTATACATTTATATTTAAATATATTAACGTAGTTGTTAATATATTTCAATGCAGATAGATGGAGAGGGAGGTCTGAGTCACTTGCGATAGAATGGAATAAAATAGAGTATGATTTATTGCAGGAATACAATTGTTATAAATTGTGTAGCAAACGTCAATTGTTATAAAATACCTAAAATATAAAATTAAATTAAAATTACTCCTGGAGATTAAAATTTGGTCGTAACTAATTACGTACCTTACTACTCACTGGCCGCCACCGCCAGCGCCGTAGTGAACAGTTCGCGCATTATATCTCCGGCTATGACTAGTACGCTATTAACCGTATCATATGATATTTCAAACATATGATTTAGGTAAACACAGCGTTTGATATACAGCGGGTCTGTAGAACAATGTTTTCAGAAAAGTACCCCCTCTCCCCCCCCCCCTGTGCCTTGCAACCAGCTGACTCTGTCATAGCCGGAGATATAATGCGCGAACTGTACAGTCAGTAGCAAATACAATAGTGCAGACAGGCAAAACAATCGTTTTTGCCTTAACTAAATAAATACTGTATCATCAAAGTAATTTGCGTGATAAAGCTAAACATTTTATTTTTTTAACATGTACACCTAATTTTATTTCCAAGAAGCCGATACCAAAATTTCCTCAACCTAAAAAAATATCCGCTTATCCCGGGCCCCTTCGGAGCCCCGGCCCCAAGTTTCAGACTTGGCTGACATGGCCTCTCGGCGGCCCTGATGGCTATTCACGGCAGTATATGCGAGTTTTGCAAAGTTACATGTGGCATTCACCCCCGATTGGTAAAAACATGCAATAGTTTACACAACTGTATGTGAGTTTTCAATTCAATTTTCAATTCAAAATACTTTATTTCTCAAGATAAGTAAATACAATTTTTACAAACATAACCCCAAGTGCAACCGCACGCGTGGGGCAAGAAATATCACATACTTGATATTATAATAGTTGCAGTGCATTGAGGCCAGTCCATTTATATATTCAACTTAAACTATATAGTTAACTTTATAAGCATTTATGTAACATCCAATAAATTTACTCAAATAAAAAAATATAATCTTTATATTAATAGGCAAGCATTTTTTCCATAAGGTTTTTGTGCTCCTTTTTTCTCAGCCTGTGTGCATCGTAGCGAAAATCTAAGCACACCGATAGAATTGTATTTTCCTGTAGATGTGCAGAATCCCTTTGAAATTTATATTAGTCTTTTAGACAAGTAGAAAATTGAATTTAAAATTTCAAAAAAATTAACATTGGTCTTATGAGTTGCTGTTTTGGTGATAGAAAAACAAAACAGAACTGTGCTTTTGTCATCATATGTAGCTGTTATCACATGCTATTTTTCGTAGAGTAAAGATTAGATGTAGAAGTATTATGTGAGGGCGAAAAGTGAGCAAAAATTTATGCTGTTTTTTTCTGTCATCTGATGAGATATAAAACCCAAACAATAAGTTTTTATCAAGCAATAAACAAATGTAAGGAATTCATTAATGACACGGAGTTAGTATTTGTCCAGTAAAAAATTCTAACAAATTATTATTTTAAACAATTTCAAGCCACATGTTTTATTGGGGCATGAAGTAAAAATATAGTATTTGATTGAAATCCAGGGCTATTTAGAGAAGATTGAATTTGTTTCAAATAAAGTTTGCTCACTTCAATAAAATTAAGAGATAAAAATTAGCTGATAAAAAGGGAAGAAAAAAGAACATGAAGTTGAGTCTCTACCATCTGATGTACTGTCGTGCAACTGCAGTACAGATGGACATTACATTCAAATTGTGAGTTTTATTGGTAGAGAATGAGTAAAATATGTGTAATATTTTAGTGATAATGATAGGGAGAGAGGGAAGGAGGGGAAAATGTCCTAAGGGTATGGAAGGAGAGAAAAAGTTTTGAAGGGGAGTTTTAGGTCTCAAATAATAACTAGGCACATTAATGTTAGGTGTTATTATTTTAGATCTAAAAGGTAGGAAAGGAGGGTCGAGAAATGGGAAGAAGAGGATGAAGGAGAAAAGGGCTGAAAAGTAGAAAGAAGGTCGAAAGGAAGGAAGTACATAGAGAGTAAGGGAAGGAATTAATGGAGGGAGTGGGGGAGAGAACTGTAGTAAGGGGTGTAAGGGATAATCTGATTTGATCACTGAATTTTTACCGTCCTCTGAATCAATAACCAGCTCAGTGTTAAAGAAATAAACATGGAATCTTAATATTGTACAATACTAATTACTAAAAACCATGTCATAAATATGTGCCAGTGGCGAGGCAAAATAATTAGTCAAAGATTGAGTCTTTCTCTTTTGCTTTTGGTTCCCATTTGGTTCTATTATGTGTTTACGTGGAAAATGTGTACTATATGAAATGTATTGTGAAACGCATTGGTGTATGCAAAGATCAAAATTAGCTATCCCTATTTCTTGATTTTAAAATTGGTCGAATTTTCGACCACTGGCGATCTCTAGTACAGATAAATATTTGTAAATATCAACAAAACAACCTTACAAGTTTTGAAACCTTACACTTACTATTTACAAATGGTTGGTACATCCCATTAAATTATTTAAATAAAAGTAAATCCCGCACTTCAGTTAAGGTATAATTCAATAAAATCTGTATTTTATCTTCCAGAAATTTTTGGAAATTTTAGGATCTGCTTGTTCTTAAAATGGAGGTAAAATTAAAAAAAATGAAGTAATTTTCTTAACTTTTATTTGTATCACAATAACAAATTGAAGGTGAAACTAAGCATGTCTATATATTATTTCTTGATTTATCTAGTTTTCCCCTTTAATTTCATGGGGGATGGAGGATATATCACCATGTACCCCCTGTGTACACCCCTGAAAGTTCTATCAGAAATGTGTTGGATAATATGAGAATTGTCACTCAGAGCTTATGGTTGTGGTTGTGGTTGGCAGGAACTCCGTTCGGCAAGCTGCCGCTGCTGGAGGTGGATGGCAAGCTGCTGCATCAGTCTCTGGCTATCGAGCGCTACCTCGGGCAGCTGGCGGGCCTCGCCGGGGTATCGACACACAGAGCTCACGGTTGTGGTTGTGGTTGGCAGGGACTCCGTTCGGCAAGCTTCCGCTGCTGGAGGTGGATGGCAAGCTGCTGCATCAGTCGCTGGCTATCGAGCGCTACCTCGGGCGGCTGGCGGGCCTCACCGGGGCCGACGCCTGGGAGGACGCACAGATCGACATTGTGGCTGACACCATCACTGACTTCCGCATCCGTGAGTGTGCTTGCCTCTCCCTTCGTTGTTAATAAGAATAAAATTATGTCACAACTAATTAAACTTAGTAAGATTATTTAAACTTAGTAGAAAGTTTTTGCTTGGATGCAATAAGTAGAGTTACACTGTTGTTAATTTAACAATTTGTATTTTCCAAAACAGGGTGTTTACTAAGTCAAAAGCAGCAAAAAATAGGACTTTTCAAGGACCTTTGGAGTAATAGGCAATTCTTGGTGAGGCGATTATGAAAAATTATTTTCAGTATAAAAATAATTAAAACAAAAATAAACTGAGTAATTTTAGTTACCATTAAATAGCTTCATTAGAGATACTTCATTAGATTTCTTAATCTATTACTATTATAAAGAAGAGGTGGTTCTGTATGTATATATTATGTAGCAAGTGGACTCGAAAAATACTGAACCGACTGGGTTCCTAAAATCCCCTCGGGGTATGCCCCGTGAACGTCCTCAGTTTCAATGTTTACATTTTATAAGGATGTAAACATTCAAACACAGAAATGTAAACAGCTGTGGGTAGGTACTAATTTGACAGTTCTTGGAGCAGTGGCAAGATCAGCTGATCCAAGCTATATATCGTGAGCGAAGCCACGGGCAACTGCTAGTGAGTAATAAAGTCAACAACACAAAACATCTCTGTTAAGCAGCAGTATTTTATTAACTTTGCAAAACTCTAAAAATATATCTAACTTTTAAAAAATGAGTGTAATTTACATAATTAAATGGTCCATTTGTAATTTATGTAAGTGGAATGATGGTTATGTGTTCTTTCCTACACTATCCAAAAATCCATACTCTGATTCTTACCTTTAATAATTGACTATTCCTTCTGCCTTAGCAATTCCAATGTTCATGTGGGAACCCAGTGAAGATTTAAAAAAAACCAGGAAGGAAACATTTGTAAAAGAAACCTTGCCATACTACATGAACAAATTTGATAATATTGTGAAGGAAAATGGAGGTTATTTTGCCAATAAAAAGGTAATTTAAATTTTATAATTTAACAATTATTATTTGAAATATATAAATTTGATCAGTAAAGAGAGGAATGCTGGATGAACACATAACAACAGAATTTAGAGTAAGCATAAGCCAGGTATAAATAAAACATTTTCTAACTGTGCTCAGTAGTTGAAATTTATTGACTTCTCAATAAAAAACAGACTTTGTGCGCTTCTCTTAGCAACATTATGAAAGGTCTAAAAAATTGGTTTGGTACAAGAAAATAAAGCAGACTAGTTATTTACATTCAACGGCTGTTATTTTTACACCTTGTATCTCTGCCTACCAGTTAAAAACGTATTATGCATTGTAGCATTGTAAAAATGTCAATGCGTTTAAACCTGTTTATCAAGGATTAACACATTCACTGCGAAAAAAAAAATGGTGAACCTTCCCCAGGTACTGAAAATTTTTTTCCATAAAATCTTGCCTTTAAATAAGGTGACTTAAAAACTGTGGTGCAAAAATTCCTCTGAAGTATTTATGACGTTAAATGGTGTCGTCAAAGTTATGGGTCAGTACTGACCCATCCGTATTATGTTACAGACAAATTAAAAAAATTCTCATATTATACATAAAATTGTTGTACTACACTATCAACTTAACTTCATGCAAGTGTACATAAAGGTAAAAAAGTTTACACGGGTGAAAAAATTCCCCGGAAGTATATATGATGTCATTTAGTGTCGTCAAGGTCATGGGTCAGTAATGACCCACAAGGAATATCAGAATGGAAAAAGTTGAAAAATCCACTAATCACAAAAAAAATGTTTGTATTATTTTATTACACTATTTATTAAATATATAATAATGTTATAATATAGCTAACACACATGCGTCATGACGATAATACCGAGGAATGGGTTAGTATTGACCCAGCCACGTGAGCAAAAGTGCGACGCGGGAACTGAACCACCCGAAGTTGCACTGTTTCATACACAGTGCGGCAACGCAGTGCAGGTCCGTCTCTGCCACGCGCTCGGTGCACACGGAGCCATTGACTAGGCCGGGGCACCGTGGGTCAGTACTGACCCACCCGCAGCGAATGTGTTAAGCCCTTATTCCCTATTATACTTGAAAACTGGCGTCTCACTGTATCTCAGACATGGGCCAGTGTGTCAGAATTGTCAGAGAAGCACTTTCAGGACTAGGACACCACCGGGATGCTGCTGGGACACCACATCGACACCCATGTGTGTCCTGGACACCAATGACTCATGTCACGTAGGAAGCTTTCTAAAAAATACAGGCTTTACAATATTATTGACAAGTCTTTTAAGGCTCTCTCTCAAAATTTTATTATTGTTATTGTAATAATCATTAAACATTTTCAGTTGTCATGGGCTGACTTTATGTTTGCTGGTCTGACTGAATACATCAGCTATGCGGTTGATGTCGAAGATGTCACCAAAGACTACCCAAACCTCAAGGCTCTCAGAGACAAGATCTTCAGTCTACCTCAAGTCGCCAAGTATTTGGCCAAGCGACCTCAAACGCCCTTCTAAGCTTGCTTTTTTAAAACAACAGTTACTTCTTTATCGTAAGATTCTCTTGTCTTCTTTGTAATAAATTAATTCAATTTTAGATGCTAATGAAATGAAAATCCCATCACCGTTAATAGCTGCTTTGAGCTAAGCCTAGTTGATTTAATTTAAGTTTAACGCACAGTCCTACGATACCTGGAAATCTTTTTGTATTGTAAAATTTCATACAGCAATTCTCTAATATCAGAGAATATATGTTATAGGGTTGAAGCAACAATATACACTCCTAAATCGCACCCTTAGTGCCCTTAGAGGAGTGGTGGTCTGGCACTCCTCCAACCTTCTCATGGTAGGAGCCGTTGATGTCATAAACTCGCCATTATAAAACACATCACTTTAACTGCTGTCCTGGCAGTTGGTATTAAGTTTGAACATTGCTAATACATTTTTAACTGTTGTTCTTAATTTGCTCTCTACATCTCTGTTTAGTTTTTTTTAAATACAGATTTAAAACCCACTTAAAGTGTATATAAAAACCTCAGTGTACCAAGTCAGAGTGAATTATTTAGATTGTGACGTGATTATCATTTTCATTTCATAAATGAAAATTTTTACCCATTATTTTGTTGCAATTTTGATTTTTCACTATTTTAACATACCACTTAAGAGTGCTTTCATTGCCTTGTCCTTATTTTGTTCTTTTTAAAGTTCACATTTCTGGACAACCACAATGCTTAGTATTCATTTTCACCAAGTATTAATTTTCGGCTGCAATCTTGAATCCGCCATACTGGATACTTTTAATTAGGAATGAGCCAACATTTTGTTGCAAACTTTAAATAAATGTGGATCAGACTTCCAATCATACTTTAAGCAAACCTCAGTGTGGGACAGCGAAAGTGCAAAAAATGCCACTATTAGTAGGTGCTCTTTGTAAAACTATTCAGCAAAACTAATATTATTAAACTAGTTATTAAAACCTAAATTTAGTTTTGTGGCCCTTAAGAAATATGAATGAAAATTTTAAAAATTTACACACTGAGATTTTAACATCATTCACTAGTAGTTTTTGCTTGTCATTGTTCTATTGCAATTTGTAAATTGTTGATTATGCTTAGTAACTAATAGTAATTTCAATTTGTAGAATCATTATGGAATGGGTACCAAATACAACTAACTGCAGTTTAATTAACCGAGCGTGGTAAACTCCGATTTGGTAAACTAACTCAGAGTTAAAACTGACAATTATAAATTTGGTGAAATCTAGCCTAAATTAAGACTTATTGACAGCCAGCAATTTTTAGCTTTTTTTGGTGTAAATTGGCAGTTCAAAGATAAAAATTAGACATAAGCCTATAGATTATCTGGTACATGGGCGGATTCAGGTCATAATATTTGGGGGTGCCAGCTCACCTAATGTTTTAAGTATTGTATGCTGAAATTCAAACATCAAACTCCTATTTAAATGGTCCATTTTAAGCCCTATTACAAGTAGGTACTTATTGCATTTAACAACAACCATTTGTAATTTATGTAAATACACCAATCAAAGTCATGTTGAAAACATGTTCCCCCTTCACTGCCAACAAATCCACCAAATATCAGGGGGTGCCTTCAGGGGGTGCCCCCTGGCATCCCCAGAAATCCACCCATGACCTGGTACTAATAAATAAAAATAAAACTTTTATGAATCATAAAATAAAAGACTGTATTTAATATAAACAAAATTACATATTATACAAAACCATTACAATGTGGAACAATTACAAAACAAACATCACTTGTATGTAACATAATTATATTGCTGTACATTTCTAAAAACTAATCATACACTAAGTATCACAGAAAAGAAACTGGAGTGTATATACAAATGCATTGGACTATATACAAAATAGGCACCTCTAATGTACTCATGGAATAGTGAGATATGAATCTATAAAAATCTAATATATTCAGTTTCATGCTTTTTATGGCATTATTTGATCTGAATAACTACTGATTAGAATATAAAAAGTTATGGCTTATAAAACAGAGATTGTTTAAAAGAAATTACATTGATTAATTTTTCACTCAACATTTTGAAACAAAACCTTCATTACTTTCTTCAATAATCACATAAAAGTTTTAATACGAAATTCCTGCATTATTTTTTATAAATTGTGTCATTAACAATATCAGCATCAATAATCCATACATTAAAGGACATGACAATTTTACAAAACTCCCAATAAAAAATACAGTTGAGCGGAATGACAAAGGTAAATAACTGTAAGGATACAGGGGGGTGGTTACAATTTAACTGGTTAATTGCTGCGAATGTGCCAAATGTTGGTGCAATCTACTACTACAGATAACACAAACTCCTTTTAAACTTTACTCAATTAAATTTTATATCCTTAAAGTTATTTGCCCTTTTCAGACAGCAGACTTGCACTCACTGTAACTTGTGCTAATTTAACATTAAGTTAAACATCATTCTCACGTTTGAGCAAACATCAGGACTCAACATGAAAGTCATAAAAACTGTCAATACACAAATCGGATTGAATACGACTAGGTAGTAGCATAGTTTAAATTTTATCTGCTTTATTCAATAAACAATTATGTTTATTGTGTTACGATTTATTTCATCATGATATTTTAAGTTATTAATTCATTTGGAAAACCTATGAGCAATGCTACAAAATTTAATCATATTTCATTAAAAATTTTCATTAAATATTTATTGCTCTTATAGATTAAAGATATGTCAGGTAACATAAACAAAATCGATAAAAATGTTTTACGAAATATGACTTTTTTTCATGTCAGGATACTTACTACATTTAAGCTTGGAATGTAAAATTAGAAGTCTGCCAGAACCCCACAAGATAGACTAAATACTATAAATTGAAACAGAACACAGGCTAAATTTAAAGTTATAAAAAAATAAGGTTTCACTTTTAATTATGATCCCTGAAAACTGCACTTGTTAAGTGAAGTTGGGACTTTTTGTTAATTTCTTTCTTCATCAGGATTCTAAGCAACAGATTTGCATCTAGTCAAACCCATTCTTGTTTCCTTTATAATAAATTCTGGATTCAAAAAGACTTGTTTAACCACCTTAAAAAACTGAGCTTAGAAACTTGATAATAGTGAATATTACTTGATCACAAGTTATTTTACTTTATTTATATCATCTAGTTTCAACATGTCTAATGTCATTTAAAAAGATAATTTTGATGAAATTTTCAACTACAATATCAGTTCAAATTTTGCAATAGCAAAATATAATTGTGAGGGCAACATTTTATAATAAACATTTGTCAAACTTTATTAAAAAGGATTTATGTAGTGTAATTACTGGGAAGTTTTCTACATAAAATCAGCATTGCCCCATTATTAGTTGCCAGCAAAACAGATCAACAATGGAGCACCTCAGTTATTTGGATACTTTTAGCAACCTCCATTATTTCAGTAGTGAAATTGTCTGATAAACTAATAGTGTATTATTGATTATACAGGGTATTTTTTAAGTTTCTTCGTTATTTATTTTAAAACTAAAGTAAATTTTGGAATTCAGTTTACAGGGAACATGTACCACAGATGGGGAAAGTATTTTTACATGAACAATTCATATCTGCATCAGTCCCACACTCAACCCCACCCTTAACTTCCAAATTGTAAATGGCAAGGTACCCTTTATGATGCATCAAATTGTAGGGCTGAAGAAAAGAAAGATTTCGTTGTCAGAGATAAATAACTTCACATAATGCGATGTCGAGATAATATAATTTTAATTTTAATCATGTCAAAGAAAGTGTGTTTTCACCGTAATATCCTCAGTTTGATCTTCATTCATTAAAAAAGGAAAAGAGGTTCTGGTAAGCTTATTGAGGGAAAAAACAATCTCCATTGGGGCTGTTTCAATTTATGATAATATTTTCCTTTTAAGTTCCCTCTCCAACCTCGTATCACACCAACCCTAACTTTAAAATTTAAAATGTAAAAAGTTACCCTTGTGACATATCAAATTAAAAAGGATGAAAAAATTAATAGACATTTAATGAAAATTAATGTGGGCATGAATTTTTTATGTGACAAATGCTTTACCCTTTGTTGATAGATGTTTCCGGCTAACAGAATACTAGAATTTACTTAAGTTGTTAAACAAAAATAAGTTAAAAAGACACCCATCTGCGGTGAATAATGTAGAAGATTTTATCAATAATGTAAGAAAAAAACCAATGAAAGTTAACTGTTTTGATGATCTTACTTGTTTGACAATTAATTTTTCCTATAATTTTTAATTTTAAATATAACAGCAATATGCTCTATCTTCAATAGATTAAAAGATAAAATAACAATTGCTGCATTCTTTAACTAACCATTAGAACCTCTCAAATTTATTAAAAACTAGTACAACTCAAATAAATTACACAAAAATAGTATTACAACTGTGATGTTCCATAATCACTGGACACATAATAACTGGAGTGGAGTAATCACTTAATTTATTTCATCCATTCTCAAGGTTCACTTCAGGTTGGAAAAAAATGTCTTAATACCAATATTATATTTCTAACAGATTAAAAAGTTTGAAATTTTGTTAAGTTATAACTTTACAGAGTTATGTAATACAGGAAAAATTCTGTAAAACTGTGCTCTGATTTAAAGTGTACATAAGCAAAATGCATATGAAACTACCTTGTTTCTGTATTATAGTTACAGGTTTTAATACTTGATAATAATTATTCAGTCCAATCTGTTCAGAGGGAATGTCAAATTACACATCTAGAAATCAATTAAATTTAAGTAACAGTAATGGAAGTGAAGGTATTTTTAAAAGTAAGGAAGTACATTTGTTGGGGGGAGGGTGAGGGGGGTTGCTTTATTGCCCAAAGGGGGATGGGGAAAGTACCATTGTGCAAAGGGGATATATATGGACTCTTGGGACACAGGAAAGTTAATAGTGGATACTACACTGTCACTTGTGAGCACAAATATACATTCTAATTTGGGCAATCCAAAAATTACGGTAAATATAAATCTTAAAGAAGTCCATGCCATAGGCTTAACTCTAAACCAGCTGTCTAGTTTTAAAACCGATTGAATTGAAAAAGTAATTACTGAACACTCAAATTTTGTCAATATAAAACAACATTTTAAGATACTTGATTGGTCAAATCAGAGTCGCCACAAGAAAGGCCAAAGCGGGTGATTTGGCCCAGACCCCCAAACACCAGGGCCCCCCGTTCCAACGAGAAATTTTTCAAAAATGTACCAGCAAAGCATGGCGGCTGGAATTTGAATATAGAAAACACCCTATTCAAGAGAACTGGATTCCAATTATCTAAAAAATTAAATTACAGTAAATTCATAATTTTTTTCTCAGAAATGAACTAGTCAACTTCTTATGCAATTTCAAAAAAATTATAATTCAAACTATTTGCTAATGTTTGGTAGGTGGCTCTCTGGGAAGCATTCAATACTCGGTTTTCAGATCTTCTTGGATGAGTCAAAATTTGGTTATGATTTTTGTTTATGATACTGAAAAATACTAGTATAGATCACACAACAATTATAATTCATTCATTAGTTAAAATTTCATGATCAAACTCTTGTGTCTCATACTTTTGAATCAGACTGTGGTGTGCTCTGTATTTCTTAGAATGAGTGTTAATTCAAATTTATTTCTAAGACATGACATGTAATGACATACTTCATCAAGGCAATAAAGTCTGTACATAAGTACATTATTTTTTAATTTCGGTATTTGACACCCGACAGGGCTACCAGGCACATAACAAGAACAGCACGCTAAGCGTTAAATCTAGAAAAACCCCCTTGGCAAGCAGAGATGAATTAATATACAGATAAGTTCAATAGCTAGTTTGAATAATACCAAATTTGCTGAGGTAAAAGAGTGTAACCTACATGAGTAAAAAAAACACTATCAGCAAAAAGAATGTATATATAATATGATTGCAGGAAACACCAAAAAGCAGGAACAACTTTAAAATTCACCCGAATGACTCATATTTTTTATGAACTGGGAATAAATGATGGGAGTGATGCGAAAGACTAATGGCCATAACAAACAATTTAGTATATTTGCTAATAGACGGTTGTGCAAATATACATTCTAATTTGGGCAATCCAAAAATTTAGATAACCACAAAAAAAGATTATGGTTTGGAAAATATTTATATCCAACTTCTTTTGTTGTGATGAGGGATTTTTAATAAATTCTCCAGTTACCCCAAATTACATGGACTCCAATCACAGACCAGCCTCAAATAGTTGGAACTGTTGATGTTCTACTGTATTTTCAGGTTACCAGAAAAATGCTAATTTGCTGTTATGATAAAAAAAAAAACTGAAAACCCTTTTCATGGGGGGGGGGGGGGGTTATTTCATGTGGGGGTTATACCCCTTCTTGATGGTTATACCCCCACACTACAAATCATTCTATTCATAGGTACCCCTTCGGGTACAGCAGAACTTTTGTCCTAGGTCCCCAATCTCCTCGTGGCGGCCCTGATTACAAAATGGCGGATCAATACATTTTACATAAATTTAATTAAAAGGAATGATTGAAAATGCAAGCTCATTGATAAACAATTCACTACCGACTTACAATTTCACGGGCTTTATTGTATATAACATCTCTTATTTCAGAAAATATGTCAAGTGGGACATTTTTTAAATTTATTCATTACATGAACATTAGGAACAGTAATTTGTCAAAAGAACAGTAATTTGTCAAAAGAACAGTAATTTGTCAAAGCGGTGACAAAGACAAGATTCTCACACTTAAACATAAGAGACTCAGACTTATATCTGTTCCTCTTTAATCAAAAAGTTAATACATGTACAATATGATAAATTGGAATAAAGGCTAGGGTATATATAAATATAATATTACAAAATATTTTAAAAACCGTCGATGAAAGGGTAAACCAAATAATAATCTGTTACAATTTCAGCCAACAATATCTGTCTAAAATATTTAGATCCGTCTTATGCGAAGAAATTGGCTAAAGTCCAAAAGAACGACATTCTGTCCATTAAATAATAACTCTATTCTGACCAAGAACTGTGAGAAGAAGGCATTTAATCAATTTAGATGTATACTGTTTGTCCCAAAAGTCCCGGAACGGTTTAATATCTTTTAAAGTAAGCCAGATAAAACTATATTTTGCATACCTTTTAGTACTAAAAAAAAAACTACTTTTTGATGTATGTGTCATTTCTGCCCCTGCCCCCAAAAATGGATTTTGGGGGGGTAGCCCCAAAATTTTAAATGTACCCATCGTGCGACTGCTTATTTTAAAGGGTTTGTTAAAAGAAACACAATGCCGCAAAACGGAGGTCAATATCATGCTCCAGTCCAAAATGGCAGCCATTCAAAAATTTAATAAAAATGCTGTCCGTCAATTAAAACTGAGTATTTTCTGTGTTCGGCAATTCACATTTAAATTGAATAAGAACCACCAGAACACATTTTAACTACTTAAAAGATACAAAAATAATAATTTCTTGTCATCATCAAGGCTGAACCCTCCAAAATGGTTTTGGGGGGGGGGGGTTTGTCCAACCAATTCCAATATCAACTCACATCGTATGACCACTCATTTTAATTTGCTGATTAAAAAAATAAGCCAAAGCGTGTTTTAATTAAATTTCAAAAAAGTTACCTTACTTGTAATAAATAAAAGAATTTTGTTAGTGTCAATATTATTTAACTAGCATACTAATAGATATCCGCCTTAATGCGACCTTTAGCTCAGCGGCAAAGGTCTATATACCTGCGGAGGGTCGTCAATGCGTTACCTTTTAGAAAAACCCCCATACGTGAAGTACCAAATATTTGCCACAAAAATAACTATTTTTTTTTAATTTCACTAAAACAAGCTTTGGCTTATTTTTTTACTCATTCAGCATATTAAAACGAGTGGTCACACGATGTGAGCTGATATTGGAATTGGTTGGAAAAACTCCCACCCCCCAAAAACAATTTTGGAGGGTTGTGCCTTGATGAAGACAACAAGAAATTATTATTTTTGTATCTTTTAAGTAGTTAATATGTGTTCTGGTGGTTCTTATTCGATTTAAACGTGAATTGCCGAACACAGAAAATACTCAATTTTAATTGACGGACAGCATTTTTTAATTTTTGAATGGCTGCCATTTTGGACTGGAGCATGATATCGACCTCCAGTTTGCGGCATTGTGTTTCTTTTAACAAGCCCTTTAAAATAAGCAGTTGCACGTTGGGTGTTTACATTTAAAATTTTGGGGCTACCCCCCCAAAATCTAATTTTGGGAGCAGGGGCAGAAATGACACATACATTAAAAAGTAGTTTTTTTTTAGTACTAAAAGGTATGCAAAATGTTGTTTTGATATCTGGCTTACTTTAAAAGATATTAAACCGTTCCGGGACTTTTGGGACACACAGTATATATGTACTTAAAAATGTATTTGAGATTTGATCCTCATTGAAAAATAAAAGTAAATAATGATTTCATGATTTTAGTAGGTAAAATATTGTTTTCCTTATAAACAAACTAAGTACTTTCTTGAGGCATAATCAATGTGGAAAAAGAAATGTGATTTATTTTATTATTATACTTAGATCACTAAATAAAAAAAATTTAAAAGGAAATGAAAAAAAAATTAAAGGAAAACGTGTTCACAAATTTCAAAGGAATACGTGTAAAAAAAATTTAAAGATGATTTTGAAGGGTCTAGGTCTTTTCTTACATTTTGATGCTCATCGCAATAAGCATACTCAAGAATGATGAACAGAGAAGATTTTTTTTAACGGTAAATAAATAAAATGACATTTAAAAAAAAACAACAAAATCAATTTTTATGGGAACTGTCCAATGCCTCCTTGGCACTGGAGGTGAGCTAGTGTCAGACCAGGTCGTCCAGCGAGTCGCACTCGGCTAGCGCCTCTCGCTCGCGGCCAACGCTCTGGCAGGCACTCGAGCTGTCGTCGATGCTGTCGAAGTACTCGGTGCCGCCGCTGGAGGTGAGCTAGCGTCAGACCAGGTCGTCCAGCGAGTCGCACTTGGCTAGCGCCTCTCGCTCGCGGCCGACGCTCTGGCAGGCACTCGAGCTGTCGTCGATGCTGTCGAAGTACTCGGTGCCGCCGCTGGAGGTGAGCTAGCGTCAGACCAGGTCGTCCAGCGAGTCGCACTCAGCTAGCGCCTCTCGCTCGCGGCCGACGCTCTGGCAGGCGCTCGAGCTGTCGTCGATGCTATTGAAGTACTCGGTGCCGCCGCTGGAGGTGAGCTAGCGTCAGACCAGGTCGTCCAGCGAGTCGCACTCAGCTAGCGCCTCTCGCTCGCGGCCGACGCTCTGGCAGGCGCTCGAGCTGTCGTCGATGCTGTCGAAGTACTCGGTGTCACCGCTGGAGTTGCGCCACAGTTGCGACGGCAGCGAGCGCTCTAGCTCCTGGTCCTCAGCGTCCAGAGAGTCCGGGTACTGCAACACCAAAAGTGCTACAAACTGTTGGGAGAGGTTCGGTTTAATAATTCAATGAAAGGCTTTTTCATAAGACCGGCTGGATTGGCACATCTCAAACTTAATTGCATCGGAACATTTAACTCCACGATAGGAGCAGTTTCCAACCTCAAGAACAGAAACGTTGCTGTACTATCATCAATAAAAACGTAAATTGATTTTATTAGGAGATTAAATTGCCTGACCCACTAATGTCTGATAAACATTACTGAAACGCACAAGCTTTATTTTTAGGGTTTATAATATAACAGGTATTTTAATTTTTTTTAATAGCTAGTAGAAAAATATTATATTGCAGTCAGTGACTACTATCCATAAATATTTGATGGTTTATTTCTTTTAGGCGAAAGAAACAGGGAAATGGCTAAATTTAGATTTTTTTGTAGTTTAATTTTTAGGGACTAATCTAAAATAAGAAACTAAGTGAGGATTTTTAAAATACCAGTTAAAAAATATCAAGTCTGAATTTATTAAACGGGAGGTAAAAAAGTTGAAAAATATCTCAGTTAACATGTCTCCATAAAACCTCCTAAAACGTAATACTCTAGGATTTAAATTATTTCCAGCAAACGGGAATAATTTTATGGTAAAAGTTAGCAAATACACCTTTATTAACTCAATTAAAATTGAATTTTCATGATAAAAAGTGTGAATTCAAATACAGATTCAATGATCGACTTAAATTGTTTCCAAGAATACCTTACGTTTAGTAAAGTAGGTAACTGATGTTTAGTTGAGGTCAATAAGCTTAAATACTAATGAAAAAGTGTTCTTGAAATCTGAAGTGACCCTCAACATTAGGCCTACACAATATTATGAAATTGCTTTGTATTTCCTCTTTAGAGGTCTTATTTATACAGGGTGTCCAGCGAGTACTGTGCCAAACTTTACCACGTTACTCAGCAGGTCAAAGCAAACAAAAAATGTCAAATGAACATATGGTCTATCTCGCTTCGTTTTCCGTCTGTCCGCCTGTACGTGATTTTTATATAACTGATTATAACTTTTGAACGACTTGACGTACCGATACTAAACTTGGTAAATGTATGATGACTAACAGGACCTATCTTTGTATGGAGTATCAAGTTCCTACTTTGTACGATTTCAAAATGGCGGCCATTGTTATTTTTCAGTGCTTGATAATTAAAAAAACTACAGGTTTTACAAAAAAATGACAAGAGAGAAAAAACAATTTAATTTTCTATTAAAAAATGTACACTTTTACTGAGTTTGTAACACAAATAACTGCATTAGATTTTTCATTATTCGTGTATGTAAGTAGGGGTTTTACCTTATTATTTACGAAAAGTAATACAGAGCTAATCAACAATCAGCTGATTTAGAATTAAACGAACTTACAGCTGATGCAGTATTAAATAAATTAACAGCTGATTTGCAGATCATTGTTGCATTATTCGTCAGTACGTGTGCACTGTGCATCTTGTGCATTGTTCATTGTCAACAGTGCTTAATAACTTAATTTAATAGGTTTGAAATTTTGTTTCATTTCAATAGTTATTTGATTTACTATTTCATTACATTTATCTTGAGCGCCAGTTTGTTTTTTCTTTGAAATAAACCACTTTACGTGGAGAGAATACACAGAGATGCATTTTTTCTGCGAATGAACACGCTAACCAAGAATTTCCATCAGCTTATCCATAGATAAAATTCATCTTCGTGTATTCCTGCCACGAAAAGCGGTTCATTTAAGAGAAAAAACAAACTGGCGCTCAAGATAAATGTAATGAGATAGTAAATCAAATAACTATTGAAATGAAACAAAATTTTAACCGATAAAATTTGACAATGAACAATGTACAAGATGCACAGTGCACACGTACTGATGAATAATGAAAAAATTACCTGCAAATCAGCTGTTAATTTGTTTATTACTGCACCAGCAGTAAGTTTGTTTAATTTTAAATCAGCTGATTGTTGATTAGCTCTGTATATTTCGTAAATAAGGTAAACCCCCTACTTCCATACACGAGTAATGAAAAATCTAATGTTTTTAGTTATTTTTGTTACAAAATCAATAAAAGTGTACATTTATGAATAGGAAATTAAATTTTGAAGCTTTTTTTCTCTCGTCATTTTTTATAAACCCTGTAGTTTTTTAGTTATTAAGCATTGAAAAATAACAATGGCCGCCATTTTGAAATTGTACAAAGTAGGAACTTGATACTCCATATAAAAGATAGGTCCTGTTAGTCATCATACATTTACCAAGTTTAATATCGGTACGGCAAGTCGTTCAAAAGTTATAATCAGTTATATAAAAATCACGTACAGGCGGACAGACATAAAACGAAGCGAGATAGACCATATGTTCATGGACATTTTTTGTTTGTTTTGACCTGCTGAGTAACCTGGTAACGTTTGGCACAGTACTTGTTGGACACCCTGTATAAAAAGATAGTACACTACAAAAATAAATATTTCACAAACAATATTTTAACATTTATGATACAATGAAAAAGGTATCTCTCTGAATGGTTTAAGTTAATTCCTTAAAGAAAATGCTTAATTAAAAAAATAAATCAATTGTAGTTCATGAATAAGGGAGAGAAAAATGGAGAGGAGGGGAATGTTAATGTGCGCTATCACAAAACCACAGGTCCTTTAGTAATTAATTAGAATATAGTACAAAATTAAAATTAGTTATAGTTTTAAGTTTTATTAATTTTATTTCTACTAAACTTAATATAAGTTAACTATAATTAGAACATATTTTTGTTAGTTTGTTCCATGCTCATGCAATAGATAAAAAAAGTCCTGAAGTTAGGTATGCCCCAAGCCAGCACATGGTCTCATGCTATTAATGATTTTGTTTTAAACATCATAAAAACTTAAATAAAATGTTTAGCATACAATGTTCCTCTGATTATATAAAACTTTAACTTTATAAATAGCATTAAAAATAAAATAATGCCATCTCAAATCATGGTTCAAAGGCGATTCAAAATTTTATTTACAATAAAGCCTAACCAATCCAACTTATGAGGGGTGGGTGGCAGATTGGAGTATCATTTCTAATTATTTGAAAACCAGCAATTTTATTATTTGTACTAGTAACTTCTAGACATTTTTTATTCAATTTCTATGTTCTTTGATTCATTTAAGTAAACAAGAAATAAAACTAATTGTCAAGAACAGATTAATTCTTGAGCATAACAATTTGTAACTGAATAAGAAATTTAATTGAGTTTCCTCATTTTCAGTCAACGAGTTCAAACCAAATAAAAGTAGAAAATCGACGCAAGGGTCTATAATTATTTTAATCAGCTTTCATTACATTCTTGGGTCACCAATCACAACCCAAATTTTTTTAGATAACATAAATTAAACCTGGGAATAGATAGTGTTGGTAATCTTCGAGGCCAAAATGTTTGATATGGTATTAAAATATTGAACATAGACAGGGCCGGATTTACGATTTTGCCGCCCATGGGCCCGAAGCATTTCGCCGCCCCTCCTCCCAAACGTGACAATTTTTCAGAACTCTCCATGCGTAATTCGGAAGGGGGGCCTTGCTCCGCCCAATAATTTGGGATTACAATTTATTAGCTAAACCTGAATATTGTTTTACATTAAAACATTAAAACACAATAACATATGTGATTTTGTATATGTCTGCTGATGCCAGCTGGCAAAAGGCCTCACAGAACGATATTATACAAATATTGTGTTGTTTTCCAATGTTAAAATTCGTTAACAAGACTGAAAAATGTATTAATTTTGTGGCAAAAAAAATCTCATGGTCGCATTGCCGCGGTCTAAAATTCTCTCGATTGTTTCACCATGATCATCTCTCGGCCAGTTCGGAGCTACTAAAGCTTCATTATCGCCTTCTTTTTATTTCGGCCGTTTCATAGTCTCTCGGTTAGCTTCTTCCTTTTAGGAAAACTTCGCTAAAAGTCAGGAAAAAGTGATGAATTTATACATTTGGTCGGGAATTTCGATATTTGAGTTAGAACGAAACGAAATGTAGCCGTTTTCATCGTTGGTATCGTCATCGCGCCGGCTAATCTCTCGATCTAATCACAACAAACAAATATTTTGGTAATATTGTGGCCGGAAATCAGTCGTTTACATCGCGGCTGGAAAATCTCTCGGTAGTTTTGCGGCCGGAAAATTTCCTGCTTGCATCGCTGCCGACAGATCTCTTGGTCGCATCGCGGTCGACAAGTCGCTCGCTTTTTTCGCGCCCATCGTACATATTGGTGATGTCGTGGCCGAAAAATCGGTCGTTTTACAGCAGTTGGCACGCATGTATCTCGGTCATTTTGTGGCAGACAATCTGTCGCTCTTTTGAAGGAGGCATCATGACTGATTTCACTGATAGTGATTTTCTTTAAATAGTCGGGAGGTGTAAGAAAAAAGTCGGAAAAAATGTATATGAAATGTGGTAAACAACCTGCTTTGGTTTTGCGGCAACTGCCAAATTTACCGGTCATATTACGGCAATAACAGCTCATGTTTAGGCTGTATCGTGGCCTGCAAACATGGGTCGTTTAAAAAAAACTCTTAGTCGTATTAGTGGCCGTAAATCGTTTGGTTCTATAGTGGTCGTCAAACCAGTCATTTTTATTGCATGCGAAAAACCTCGATCGTGTTTTGAGACAAATACCTCAAATATTTGCAGCCGACGAATCTTTGGTAGTATTACAAAACAAATCTTTAGAATTTTTAGCGATCGGCGAAGCGGCAATTAAATCTAACGGTTATATCGCAGCCGGTAATCTCGGTTGTATCATAGTGGATGTAATAATTAAATCTCTTGGTTGTACTGTATCGCAACCGCGTTAAACTCTAAGCTGCAAAACTGTTGGTATAACTCTCGGACATTTCACGGCCGTCATTTCACATACATTTTTTACAAAAATAACAAACATACTGCCCTCCTCACCCCCTCCTTCTCTTAAGATCTGATTCCACCATTACCCCGAATAAACTCAGCGCTAGCGCCCAGGCCAAAAAAATAAGTAAAAAAAAATAAAAATAAGTCGCTTTCGCACCTTTGAGTACATTGACTGCCACCCTTCCGCACCAGAGACGCACTACGAAAAATAACGGTGTATATTGATATAAAAAATTATCTAATGTACTAAAACACATCTCTCCGGACCTTTTATAATTAATATTAGTTTATAAATCTGTTAGAAAATAAAAATATTGCATAAAACGTTCTACATTATTTTAGCAAATTTTTAACTGGCCTTCAAAATTTGCCGCCCCTAAAAATTTGCCGCCCTGGGCCCGGGCCCATGTGGCCCGTGCCTAAATCCGGCCCTGAACATAGGCAATTTTCTAATCAACTGTGTGTTTGAAAATGGATAAAATTACATCCAATTACCATACCTCAAAAGGTTTTGGAAAAATCATTACTTCCGAAGATTTTTACTGACTCACACTTTGCCCAAAATAGAATTGTCAGTGTTAAATGAAACCAAACACCATTTAGATTACATTCATAAAGTATAATAAGTTATGAAATAAGCAAAATAAGAAGAAAAACAGCAAAACCTTCATTGTTATATCGAAAACACAAAGGAAAAAGTTAAATCTTATGCCCTCCATTCACAGATACCAAAACACCAATAACAGCAAATTAAAGATAAATGCAAATAAACCAAAATAAAATGAAAATCCACTTACAAATTATGAAAAGTGGTGGAAGTGGCTCCTGGTTATGTTTCCGATGTTGACCATCGTCCAAGATCGGGGGAGAGTGGAGTAGGGGAGAGGAAAAGGCGTGTTACCTGCGGAATTGTTAAATGAAACTGATAAGAAGCAAATAAAGCAAATCGCTAAGCAATAATACTCGGCCCACAAACAGAGTGCCCGATTACGAAGGCCCCGACATTCGAAGCCAGTTACTCCAAAAAGACAACTTGGAAGGTCGTACCTTAGACTCGTTATCAGAGTTAATAATCCTGTCTCTCGAAGGGATCTTCCTGGGAGCGGGAGAGGAGGGAGGGTCTCGGCGCAAGGAGGGAGTGGAATTGGTTGAGGAAAAGCTACCGTCTTGGTTGGAGGTTTTGCGGACTCGTCTGCCCACGCTGGAGGGTGTGTGGACGCTCTCTCTGCTCGCAGGTCTCGGCGACTCCCGTTTGCCGACATCCTTCATACTGCGGGTTACCGGGTCCCAGTTCTTCTCCTTCTTGTCCTTGGCGGCCTTGGGCGGCGCGGCGGCCCGCAGCGTGGCCTTGCCCGAGGGAGGTTTGGGCGCCGTGTAGGACTTGAGCGGGATCTTGCTGGGCGGCCGCTTGCGCGGGCTGTCGTGGTGGGCGGACTCGGTGCTGCTGTTGGTGTCCAGCGGCGGGGGCAAGGGCAGGGCCAGGCGGGGCAGCAGCGGGGCGGGCGGGGACTCGTGACTGGGCGGGGGCAGTGTGTGGCTGTGCGTCAGGTCCCCGCACAGCTTGGCCGCCTGCAGTCGCTCCAGCAGCCGCACCCGCGCTCTCGTCCCCTCCAGCTCTATACTCTTCTCCTCCAGCTGGACACACAAACAACTCGCATAAATCTACTTACATATTTGTTAAGGAATAAATATTTAATTGACTTTCAGAGCTCGTGGGTTCAGATTCGAATCCACATAAATTTAACTAAAACAAAATCTGTTTATTTCTAAGGGAGAATTAAATACTTTCTAAGATCTTAACTGATTGAGATTATTTACTTATAATCACTAACGTAAATGATCACTCTTAAGATCTCAGAAAGTATTTACTTCTTACTTTTTGCCCTTGTAACAGAATGTATTACATTTCATTGAGTTTACGAGCCTTTACTGTAATTTTACCTCTAGAAATACACATGTTAAAAATGCCTTTTTACTTTAAATGCACTACAGGGAGTATGTGTGAGGAGGAGTGTGAGTGTACCTGGAAGCGCAGGTCTTCGTTCTCCTCCTTGGTTCGGTCCAGCTGCAGGGAGAGGTTGTGGTGGGACGAGGACAGCTGCCTCAGCTTGTGTCTCACCACCTGCGAACACACACAAACACATTACAACAACCAAGACGCAAACATCCCCTATTGGGTCTTTACTGTCAAGAAAATCTCTGCATTCGCTTCATAAGTGATCTGATTTAAATCGACCTTGAAAAAAATGTATCCTGGAAAGAATAAGCCACCCTTGTCCTATTGAAAAACAATATTAGGAAAAAATCCATGAAATTGGCCGATGTATGGACAAATTTAACAATAATAAAAACATTAAGCTATAATAGCAAAAAAATATAAATGGTTAAATGGGAACTATAGCATCTTTAAATTTGTTTTAATGAATAGTAAATAAAATACCTCTGTCGCAGCAAACCTGCGTACTCAGCGAATTTCCAAATACAAATTTGTCCAGTAACTAACCCATTATTACAAAAAGAAGAAATGTAAACAAGTGATAAAATTGTATATTTAAAAAATATTTCATTGCTTGCTTTAGAAAGTCTCTGCTGACCAATATCAGTTCATAAGTTTTCTTAAAAAATCCAAGATTGCTTTCAAAAACGTAGGCAAGTTTGTTTATTTAAAAAAAATATATTCACAAAAAAAGTTAAAAAGCCAAAATCGAATATAAATATCTTGATAAACTCAAAAAGTACTCCTGCTGAAACCTTCAGTAGAAAGTGAATAAGAAATTGGCAAAGTCAGCATTCTGCTGCCCTGATAAAAAATACTCGGAAAAAAATGGAAATATCTTGGAGACCAATGGACATAGCGAAATGATTTAAAATACCAAATTGTTTGTTTTTTTGAGCTGAATTAAATGGTGAAAACAATAATTAGATTTAATTTTTCTATTAGAAAAACTAAAAAAAAACATTTGTGGGGGTAAAATATGGAGTCTTTACCCCACTTAGGATATGTCGATGTGGGTGGTTTACGAACTCGTCCAAGAGAATATAGTTTTACATGTCTGTACCAAATTTTGTCATGATCGGACGATATTTACGAGAGTTATCGTGCTAACAAAACTCAAAAAACTCAAAAAATGAAAATTCTATTTCCCGTATAAGACCGTGTTACATTTTTAAACAAATCGTGATTTGTGCATGTAAAAACTGCGTTTTCACAATAAACTCACTTCATATCCAGAAAGTACACATAAAAAGCTATCAATTGATATAAATATTAATATGATTGCTGAGGTTACCCTGAACGGATATTTTTTGTCCATTCTGTTCTGTTAAAACGACGGTAAGCTTATTTCTAAGGAAATTCGCTAAAACACAAATGTGAAACTAACAATAAAAATGAAGAATAAAATTGGAATTTATTAATCATAATTTAGTTAATTGATTAAAATTATAATCATAGTTTAGGAATCTCTTTGAGATTTAATTCCAAATACAATAGGCATTCATCAGTACATGAAGACAACTTTTAACCAACCAGCCATTGAAAAACCGCTCTATACTTCTTGACTGGTCTGAAATTCTTGGCTTCTTGTGCTAGTCAGTGGACCAACACATTGACCAATAAAAGTCGGCCAATGGAAGCGGACGATATTGGTAATTCCCATGGGAAATTCTATATAATTAATACGCCAACACGAAATTTGTCTTATGAACTCCTCCGTCATTTCTTAACCGATTTTGATAATTAATTGACGGCTCATTGGAAAGAGCGTGTCGCGTAGATTTGCAAACTGGCCTTACATTTTCGAAAAAGTCCCTTGGGCTCTGCCCCATTGGCTTTTAAAGTTCCCATGTTATCCTTATGAAGAACATAATTGTTTACATTTGGATCAGATGGATAATTTAATTGCTGTTATTTTTTAATTTGTGTAAACATAACCCTCAAGACGGATCTTGTTAGCATGATTGTGTTTTAAATTTGTCGCCATTTGAATGATCGCTCTGCTAGAGTAGCGCACGATTCCGTGCGCTCGGATCCACTCGTAGAGATAAAAATGTACTTAAGTCAAATCTCGGTAAGCTTACTAATGTAAGCTGGTTCTCGGTCCTATGGTGGCTGGATTAGAGGGAGTCTACTGTATAAAATCAGGGGTTCACTGTTAAAATGTTCAGCTAATAAAAAAATCTATATGAAAGCCAAAACGGTTGACTGATTGTCTGACTGGCTGACTGACTCAATCACTAATCACAGTTTCTCAAAAAAAATACAGTAGACGCCCTCTAGTTCGGCCACCTCGGGACCGGACCAGCGGCCGGACTAAAAAATGGCTGGACTATCCGGATGTACTATTAAAATATAAAAAATCCCTATTAAATTCATTACCAATGCTTAAAAATCAACAAAACACATTATTTAAACATGTTTACAGTGTTTAATTGCAAAAGAAAATATTTTGACTTCTCTATGTTGAACTGGCATATTACGTTACTCATAGATAAGTCGTATGCTTTGACCGACACCGTACTGAGGATATAAAGTGAACAGAAAAACTCATTCTGTACTGTAAAAACACACTAGAAATTTATTTGATCAAATTAATTTACGCGTATTATTTGAATTATAGCCTAGATACCGTGGACTATATAAATTAAAAGAAATCTGTCATTTTCTTTTGTTATGCAAACGAAATTCCAGATCAAATCTTACTGTATATTCCTTATATTGAAAGGATAACATCATAGTTTGTTAGTTGAGTTCAAGTGTGTCCATCAATTACAAGCTTGACTGTAAACTAAACTGACATAAATAGTTTACTTCTACGGCCGGAAACAAAACATTCAGGATAAATCCAATCGAAGGTCATTCCCTCGCGGTGCAGTGAAGTGATATGATGTATATTAAGAATCCCATCCTAGGACCGGCCTGACCATCCGATGGCCGATCCAACCGAAGCCGAACTAGAGGGCGTCTACTGTAAGGCTTTGGGCCATGAAACTTGCCACAATTAATCATTATAGGTTCTAGATGCGTACTCAGAACAGATTTTAAAATGTATTCTCTAAAAAGGCTAAAATAAAGTATATTATAAAATTAAAAATGGCGGCCATTTTTAGTTTTCAAAGCTTATTTTCTAAAACAATGTAGGGCTTTGGGCCATGAGTCTTGGCTCATATATTCTTTAATATCTGGGGACCCAGCTTCGCTCGGGTGAAAACAGTAAAACATGCAAGTTCATATTGCTCTCCACAAAGACAATTAACTTTGTGGTTTGATCTACTGAGGTTTCCATTTTGTTAA
This sequence comes from Flexamia atlantica, assembly GCA_035578135.1. Taxonomy (NCBI): domain Eukaryota; kingdom Metazoa; phylum Arthropoda; class Insecta; order Hemiptera; family Cicadellidae; genus Flexamia; species Flexamia atlantica. The sequence goes on along the minus strand of JAQJVK010000001.1, from coordinate 143,838,087 downwards.
AATATTCAATTTTTTAGGTCTTTGTTTTTCTAATCGATGCTTTCATTGCTCGTTTCAGTGACCAAGCGTTTGATGCACGTTGGTGTGTTCATATTACTCGACACTGCTCGTCAATTGATTACAATCTCACAGAAAATTCAAATTATACGATATTACTTCACAAATAATAGAAAATTAATTTTCTAAGCATCTAACTTTTGCAACAAAAAACTGGTGGATTGAGTTTAATAATGCAAAGTTTTTTCTGACTTGGCAACCTTAAATAATCTTGGTTTGAGGGAGCTTATCTGTATTACTAGAATCGTATTTGCAAATTTAAAAAAAACATGAAAGTGATATGGATTAAATTTAAAGCATCAAAACACCTTTACTTAAAAAAATGCATATTATTGGTGTGTCATTATTTCTAATTCACCAAAAACACAGCTGTTTGCCTGTTTGGATTTTTAAATCACATATTTGAATATACCCCTTGAGCAATCTGTACTCAATTGGGATGTATTAGCTCAGTTCTACTTCACTTTACTTGCCACATGCTATAGTAAAAATTTTAGATGACTTATGAACAGCTGGGTTTGCTTAATTTTGGATTTGTTTAATTTTGTTTGTTTTTGTTGTTATTCTGTAACCAGCGACTCATATGACCCAATGTTAACAATTTTCAACTTTAAATTTCATTTTTCTAAACATTTTGCGTTTCTATAGTAAATTGGACTGCGTAGGTGAACTTAAATAAAAACTACATCTATATGCAAAATTTTATTAAAATCGTTAGAGCCGTTTTCAAGATAGGATTTACAAGAATTGCTCATTTAAAGTAATACGATATGCTCTAGATGCACACTAACGAGAGATTTTAAAATGTTTTCTCTGGAAAGGCTAAAATAAGGTAAATGAAAAAATTCAAAAATGGCGACCTCTTCAGTTTTTTGATCTATGATTACAAAATATAAATAGACGGTCTCTAGAATATTTTAAAAAGACAAAAAATATATAATTTCCATTTACTAAGAGAATAAACTGTACAAAACGATTGACAAGTCAAGAAAGAGTATAAAAAATAAGACATCAAATGGCGAATTTCACTTAAAATGCCATAATAAATATGCAGTACTAGAATCGTCAGATCCATGTGAAGAAACAGTAAACTACAACGTGCATACTATGACAGATTCAGAGAGTATCAATATTTTAAGAAATATCGAAGGTGGTCCATTTAAAACATTCTCCGACAATGAAAACATCATGAATAATAATGCATCTATTCTTGATCATAAATGTATTAATTTAAAAGATCGACAAATGATAACATCTGAAACAGTGTATAATAGAAATGCAAAACTACAGAGACCTAATTCCAAAATAGTACTTATAAGTGACAGCCATGGAAGAAATCTCGTTAAACAACTTGATAAAAAACTTGGAGATGATTATAATATATGTGGTACTATTTACCCAAATGGTAAAATGGATCAAATCCTAAGAAATACCAAATTTGAAACTGAGAACTTGGGAAAAAATGACTATGTCATAATTATTATTGGGACAAATGACATTGATAACCAAGAACAAATTGATACAAACAAACTTATGGAAACATTAGAAACAAAATTAAAAACGTTATCACATACTAATGTAATTGTATCAGCAATTCCGTACAGGTTTAATTTATCCTATTTAAATCAAACGATCAAACAGATCAATATGACGATAAAAAATATCGCTGATAAATATATGTATGTAAATTTCCTACCCCTTAACACTCTGAAACGATATCACTACACAAACCATGGCTTACATCTTAACTCATTAGGAAAACAAGTAATAACATCAAAAATAACTACCATTATTAAGAGTGATCCAAATAAAAATATAAATCATATCCCAGTATTAATAACACAACGAAAAATCAAATCAACTCCCTATTTAAAATACAAAAAACCAAACATGACTTACTATGATTCATTGGAAGAAAATTACATTTCAGAAAATGAAAATAAGGAAATAAACTCATCGAATAATCAGAAAAAAAATATTATTTATTTGAAAAGGAGCCATCAAGAAACCTCTATCAACTTGAAAAGGAAAATTTACAAAATCAAAAGTCAAACCAACTTCCAGTAATAATAACTCAAAGGAATAGTTTTTTATTGGGTGCCCAAAATATAAAAAAAATATTTTAACAGAAAGAAACTTACAGCAATTTAAAAAACATAGTGATATAAAACAAACATTAAAAATCATGCACCAAAATATAAATAATCTACCTAGTAAAATTGATATCCTTGAAATAATTCTTAATGAAGAATCTCCTGACGTTCTTGTGCTTTCAGAACACCATTTAAAAGCACATGAATTAAATGTTTTAAAGCTAAATAACTATGAATGTGCATCTTATTACTGCAGGAGTAAAATGAAAAAAGGAGGAATATGTATTTTTATCAAAGAAAATTATGAAGTTTCCTTAACAGATATTTCTCAATTTAACATTGAACATGAATTTGAAGTTGCAGCTATTAAGCTGAACACATTTCCAAAAAAAACAATCATTGTTGGAATCTACAGACCACCAACAAAATCTTTTGACTTATTTTTTAGGCAAATCGACAAATGTTTTGAATATATATTTAAAAACGCAGAGCAAAACATAGTAGTTTTAGGTGATTTTAACATAAACTACTGTAAAGATAAATCAGAGAAATAGAAATTATCCAACATTATGAAAATTTATAATCTGACTGATACTATTTTTTCATATTATACCAGAGAATTCAAAAAGTCTAAATCAAGAATCGATAATATATTTACAAACATAAAAAAAGAAAACTTTGATAATTATGTTCTCATAACAGCTCTTTCTGACCATCATGCTCAAATATCAATTATTAAAAATATCTACCAAAATAAAATACCTGAAACTTATGTAAATAAAAGATGTTTCTCAGATGATAATATAATCAAGTTTAAAAACCTGTTACTGGAAGAATCTTGGTTACCAGTTTTTGAAGAAGAAAATTCACTTGATGACAAATATAACAATTTTCACTCTAGTATTACAAACATCTTTTCAAAAGCTTTTCCAATGAAAAAATATAAAATTAATCGAAACAATAATTTTAAAATTAAACTTACAAGGGAAACTCTAACTTACAAACGTGAAGTCAAAAAGTTGTACTCACTAACAAAAAATATGGAATCTTGCGATATATTACGAAAAATGTATAAGGAAAAAAAGAAAGAATACAGAAATCACGTAAGAAATTAAAAATCTCTTTACATCAATAAAAAAATATCTATATCGAAAAATCCTTCAAAAAGTATATGGAAAATTATAAATCAAAACAGGAATCAACTGAGTAAAAAAGATTTCAAATATAACTTGAAAAATGAAAATAATGAATGTCTTGATAATCCTCGACTAATTGCTGAAGAATTCAATAAATACTTCACTAACGTTGGCAAGTCAATAACAAATGAAGATAAAACGAAATATCCAAAACAGACCAAAAACATACCTAAATCAATGTTTCTAAGCCCAGCCTTAGAAACAGAAGTAATTGGCATCATACAATCACTAAAATCATCAAACTCTGCAGGATATGATGAAATTTCATCTACCATGTTAAAAAAATGCTGTTATGAAATATCATCTCCCTTAACCTATTTAATAAATTTATCAATGTCTACAGGAATATTTCCAAAATTATTAAAAACAGCTAAAATCGTACCTATATTAAAAAAGGAGATCCTGAAAAATGTTGCAATTATAGACTAATCTCATTACTCTGTACAATAAGTAAAATTTTTGAGAAAGTAGTTTTAATAAGACTACTCTCCTTTTTAGAAAAACATAAAATTTTATCACCAAATCAATTTGGATTCAGACATAAATTATCAACTGTTAATGCATTATGTGAAGTAATTTCTAAGATAGTTTCTCAACTAGATCAAAAAGATAATTCGGTATCTTTATTTCTTGATCTAAAAAAGGCATTTGATATGGTAAATCATGATCTACTACTTTACAAACTAAATAATATCGGAATTAGAGGAATAACTTTAGATTGGTTTAAATCATACCTATCTCATAGAGTACAATATGTACAAATTCCATATAACGATAAAAATTGCATGTCTTATAAAAATTCAAATAAATTGGAAATAAAAAAGGGGTACCTCAAGGATCCGTACTTGGACCCATACTGTTCATCATTTTTATCAACGATATTATGAAAACATCAAGACCATCAAATATCTACCTTTTTGCCAATGACACGACGATAAATGTATCAAGCAAAAGTAAAGAAGATCTAGAAATAGAACTTTACACAAAGTCATCTGAAGTAGTACAATGGTTTGAAGAAAATTATTTTGAAGTCAATTTTTCTAAAACAAAATATGTTGAATTTACTATAAACAACCAACAAAATTATCAAGATAGCTTAAATTTAATTTTGTGGAATGAAGAAATTGAACAAGTTAATACAATTAATTTTTTAGGTGTTATGGTTGACAAAAATTTAAAATTTGATCAACAAATTGATAAAATTTGTAATAAACTATCAACAAACTTATTTGTATTAAGAAGATTATCGCAATTTTGGAACAAAAATACATTACTAACGGTTTACCATTCTTAAATTACGCCTATTATTACATACGGAATTCAAATCTGGGGTATGGCAAATTCCAACGTCAAAAGAATATTTAAACTGCAAAAAAGAGAATTATAAGAAGATATTATATTCCCTAAGAATTATATTCAAGATAAAACAAAGAAACTCTTGTAAGAAAACTTTTAAAGAAAACAATTTATTGACATTTTGGTCTATTTACATTTATGAAACATTAAAATTTGTTAAATGTAATATATCAATTTTTCATCATTCAGAAAATAATGTTTACAAATCAAATCTTCGTAAAAACAATACATTCAATATGGAATATCACAGAACAACATTTTACAAACGACATCAACTGTATAATGGAAGAAAATTATATAACAAAATGCCTGAACAGTTTAAAAACTTACCCATTGAAGAATTCAAATCTAAATTTAAATTATATCTTATTAAGAAAACATATTACTCAATAGAAGAATTTTTCGAAGATCAACATCAAGATTAATATGTCAAGAACCAACATAATCCAAATTTAGTTTTAAGTATAATGAATGTAATGCTGATGCAAAATCTTGTCAAAGCAAATATTATTATTATCGTAAATTTTCGCCTCAAGCTGCTAAATGAGTAATCCAACCTACAATATGATTGAAAATTGTTTTAGAGAATTAGGTTTCCTCATTTTTTGGCCGACACAAAAATTTTAGATTTCTTTTTACAGTTTTTGGTATATTAATAAACATATACTAAATCCAGACGTTAGTTCTATAGATTCCGCCCTTTGCGATATTTAAATTTGTGGGATTAACGTCAGTTATATGTAAAATTTGCCACTTATAATTTTATGTCAAATTAGCCGACAGGTTTTAGGGGACAGCGCGATGCAATGAAAGTTCAGAGTTCAAACCCCTGAAGTGGATACTTTTTTATTCAAACGATTAGAAACTCAATTTTATAGGTTAAATAATAGATTAACTAGGAAATTTTAGTATTCTTAAGACTAAACTGAAAAATTAGAATATGTTAGCACATGTTAGTCAATTCTACCCTTTGAGTGAAAAAGGAAAATTCATCAAGGAAATGTTTCATCTTCTCATGTCAGTCTGGGAGGGAGATGCAACCATAGGTTTGTAATTAAGCGATTAAAAACGTATAGTTCAGATAAATTATTGAAATCATCAGTCTATTTGGAAATTTGTAAAAATTGCACATTACAAATAACATATAATTGACCCAAACATTTATTATCCTTTCTGCGAGCGAAGCCGCAGGTATATACCCAACACAACCTTATCAAAAAACACATAACGTTAGTGGTTAATATGTCCACTAGTATACATATTAAAATAATGTTATTCTCTTTTTTATGAGAAACTCTCTGCTATGAAGCCTCTTCATAATATCTTAACTGAAATGCAAGTCTGGAAAGTGATGTAGGAAATATAATTACGCTCCTCAAACCAATAAATTATCACATTTTATTTGGAGTGCTTTGAAGAAAATATTGAGTACCCTTGGAATGAGAGTGGTTACATGGAGGTTAGATGCAGACTGATGGCTTGGTACTTGTTGCATGTGTGTCGGGTAATTACAACAACAATGCTCGCCTCCCACACCTCGGCTTATATAACATTGCTGTTCCTGCTCTAGTGGTCTTACATAATCTGCCTTCTTATCAGGCTGTAAAATGATTAAACACTAAGTGGTTTAGATGTAAATAAATTCTAGTTACTCCATAAAATTAGCAATAATCAAGTGCTAAGATATAACTGAAGAAAGGGAAATTGTACAATGCATCCGTATTTTCCCTGTCTTTTGTGTATGTATCAATGCCAGTTAACAAAATTTTCATCTGCATGTTTTAACCTAGGAAGGATTTGAACCTTTCACCTCCAAAATATGAAGTCAGAACAATATTCACTTCAATTTGTTACCCAGGTATTTCATGGAACCGCAAGTCTAAGGCCCTTTTCACACTGGGCCACCATGGTGGCGACACCGGTGGCGCCACCATGGTGGCTACGTTATATTAGCATTGATTCAAATAGGACATCTTCACACTGAGTGATGGTGGTGCGGCCAGTCGCGCCACCAGAAATGCGGTGGCTCGGGGTTGCGATTTTCAGAGCCACCAGACTGGTGGCGCGACCACGTCGTGCCATGCTTTCTTATTGGTCTATTCACATTGGAGCGACTGGCAGTGCCACCAGTCGCTAGTCAGTCTTCTCCAGGCGAGTGTTCCGAGTAGTGTCATGAGTACCGATAAAGACCCTGTACACATGAGAGCGTTTTCCATCGCACGTTGTGTCGCGCGTTGCAACGCGCGTTTTTGAAGTACTACAAAACGGATGCTGGAACAAGTTTGTGTATTAATTACTTCTTCCTCGTGATATTTTACAATATTTTATTTATTGATCTTCAAACTCTATATTATTGATAAACAATAGCAAAAAAGCTCTGCTTACCATTTTGCTATTTGCAGTTAATGTGATACAATAATAGAACTTACTAAGTGATATTAGACCATGATTCTTACAAAATAAATATTACATTAATCCATCGAAAATAATTATATGTAAGTGTGAACGGTACACTCCTGATTAGCTGAGATCGTAGGAACCGAGGCTACCAACCAAGAATGAAATACGAGGCTGCTTATACTTTTAGGTTTAAGTTTTACAAGGCTACAAAAACGCTGAAGTTCTGGACAGCCTTACTGGCGGGTGAGTGAGTGCGCTGTATTCAGAATAAAACGGATGCTGGAACAAGTTTGTGTATTAATTACTTCTTCCTCGTGATATTTTACAATAATTTTTTTTTTATTCATCTTCGAACTCTATATTATTGATAAACAATAGCAAAAAAGCTCTGCTTTCCATTTTGCTATTTGCAGTTATTTATAATACTTTTTCCAGAAAACTTAAATTTAAAAAAATAAGTCCTAAGTCGAGCCTTCTTTTTCCAGTTTTTCCTCCCTTAGCATAACGCTCGATTATATTATCTAAAATGCTAAAATTGCGCTGATGAGGCTAAAATTTATTTAAAGACGCCTCGAAATGATATATCAGTTGAGACACCGAGGTAATTGTCGGGATAAAATCGTGGACAATGGAAGGGAATCAACTGAAAATGAGCACAATAGGAACATTAAGAATGAGTCACATCCTGGCCTTGAGCAGCAAACGCAGTACTTGTGGTAAAACAGAAGGGTCATTATATTTATCACGACGCAGAAAGAGTCATACGTACGTGTATTTAACACCAAGTAATAATAATTAATTAATCGATCATGAAATAAGTAAATTCTTAGGGGAGGATACTTAATTCTGCTTTATCCAGATTTAATCAGTAGATGGCAACTAGTCCAAAATTTAGTTTGAAAAATAAAACTAATCTATGTATTTTCAAAAAAATATTCCAAAACAATGTTAGCCCATGTAAGGAATCTGTCCTACTTTTCTATATTTTTCGCTAAGTTATGAAATTTCGAATCGCGGGATTTAGACTCATTCAAGTGAACAATCCCTTGAGGCAACCATAGATATCAGTAACCCAGGGAAATACAAAGGAGATCGATAATTTACCGTTACTATTGTTATTATCCTTATATAGACTCAAGCAATTATTATTTTTCCCTTTTCCTCGACAATTTCATTCCGTAAGGTAAGGAAGTTTGTTATCTCGGAGAGCCAATAATTTGCGTGTTGTAACTGAATTGATAGAGCTCCGTGATCGTGCACCCGCTGCCGCGGTCGACGACGGACGCCGCCAGCTGGAGACAGGGAGAAAGTCTGCCACCGATGGATAAAACATTATGTATATAAGATTTGATGGTGAGTTTAATTTAGTTTAAAAACAAACATCAGACATCCGGTAGCGTCTGCAGGTTTGGCCTACATCGCCTAGTTCCGTCATGTCATGTGGTCTGCGGTCGCGGGATGAGCGATTCTGAGTAATGTCGGCGGCAGATGAGACACAACATCACCGTTACCGCTGACACACAGACACACTGTCCCGTCCACCACGCACACCTGTCGCTACTCGACTAGAGTTACAGATGAAATCCTCTTTTCCCCAGTAACTGCGTTTGAAACGCGTTTATAGTTGTGATAAAAAATATGCGTATCCGTTTACGGATTTGGCGTGCACAACTGGACGGTACGTTGCCGAGGGCCGGATTTACCACTAGGCCCACCCCGGGCTTAGGGCCGCGCACTGGTGGGGATCGCACAAGACCGAAAATAAGCGATTGTGAGTGGATAATAAGCTCCCAGAGCGGAATTTTGCTATAAGAAAGTCAACTCTTTTGGCGACCTCGGACAGGGGGCCGCATATAAATTTGGGCCTAGAGCCTAGAAGAGTCGCGGCGGGCGTAAATCCGGCACTGCGTGTGCCGTGTGGCTGCGCAATTCAATTCAAAGTCTGCCTTGAAAAACGTTATGCATTTCAAATTAATCCGTTAATATGAGCTTACGTTTCTGGATCGTCTGCTTTGGCGAACGAAATTAAAACGCCCTGACCCACGAGTTTCAACACAGTCGTCCGTTCTCAAGCAAACTTTATCTCTGGGCTAAATAAGTGATAGTGAATGTGAACGTTTTTTATTTGATCTGATTTGATTTGATTAAGTCTGGTTTGCATAAAACAATGAATATTTTTGAAAATCTAACCATTGAAACAACCAATATCGTACGTTCAGTTAGATTTTTTTAAGTGGAAGCGGCCAAGACGAGGTGGAATATCTGTGTCAATGAACTTCTTTGTTTCTATTAACTAGGTGTTTCTACTTGTCAAATGTTGAGGTTAGGTTTAATCAAAACAAACAATATTTTAAGCCATGTTTATACTTTTGTTTATTTATTTATTTATTTATTTTTTGTAAACGAAGCCATTACCATGCCATTACAAGGTAAACAGAAACACATGATTTTACTTCAAACAAAATAAGTGCATTGTCTAAGATATTCCACTTTGTTTTGACTGCTTCTAAAAAATCTAACTGTAAGTCCTGTATGTTTATGTTGTAACACTTCGTATAACAAAAGGTTTAAGACTAGGCAGAATGACTTAGAAAGAGTAAACTAACTGATATATTAATTTTAATACAATGAAATCACACAAATCAAGTCAAGTGTTGAAAGACAACAGAGCAGTCCCCAATGGGCTGGGCAGAGGGGTGGGGCGGGGCGAGGGAGGGGAAGAGCCGCTGACCACCGGCCGCTAGAGGAGTGTGAAGGGTAATTTTAGTTTCTCACAGCGAGGGGCTCGGCTCGGGTGTGCGTGTGGTCGATACCGGCACGTTGCTGGGCGGCTTCTCCACACGTGTCCCTCGCACCTTCCCCGCCACATCACTAGGCCCCACTGTTGTGATATTATTTATATATTTTCGTCGCCTATAAGTGCCTATTATTGTTTCATTAACCTAATATTGGTTTCGATTAATTGATAGGTAGGGATAAGCAGAGAGACGGCAATTGCCTGGTTTAATATAGCGTTTTGTTAAAAACTACGAATTAATTCACGGGGTTTCTTGTGATCAAAACTCTCCTACAATTCGGGACAGATTTTAAAAATGTAGGTGTCGTTGGAAAGAGCCCGGCATGAAGTTATCAGGAAATAAATTTTGTCAAGGACAGACCAAAGGGAAGATCCCTAGACACTAGTAGACACCTTACATTTTCGTATTGGTCTTTAGGACTTCAATTTGGTGAAGGTCATACCAAAGGGAAGAGCCCTAAACTCCCTTAAATTTTCGTTTGGTCTTTACGACTTACATTGGAAGAGAAATTTCAAGAAACAGCTCATTTTAATCTATAGCTATTCTCTAAGCCAATTATCCCATACTCTTATACGAGCAATGTTATCTTCCGTGCGTGCGTGCTTGGTTGTATACTTGTTTGCACAACGATCTCAAAAACTGCTCCGAGGATTTCCTTCAAAGTCTGAAAATAAGTAATTTATGACTCAAAAACGTCCTTTATGCATGTTACTTGGCCGGAGAAAATCTATTAACGTAATAAATCGAATTTTAAAGTTGTAAAATTTTAACATTGGCCTTACGGGTTGCCGTGATGGCAACGAAAATAAACAAGGAAAGTGTAAACAAATGAAGTAATCATAACAGCTGTTTGGAATCTACAGCTATCAAGGGAAAATACAGCATGTGGGATGAAGAGTCCATGGAGCAAAAAAAAAAGGTTTCTATTTATCAATTTTATGACACTGAAATATTTTATAGTAACTGGATGAATTCGTAAACATGAAATAACACCGAGCAAGGCTCGGGCCACCAGGTACTAAAATACTTATCAGCAGACTATGAACAAAAACCTAAGAGCTGCTGGGCCGCGCATGTAAATAAATACTGTGTACTCCTCAAAAACAATTTAAGAAAATGCGTGTTTATATCTGCGAAATATTCACGTGTCCCTATTACTGTATTTCGTACTATTCACAACGGTATAACGTAAGACAACCTTCGTCGGAGTAAGACTGGCAAGTTGTTGACTGGTCCCACACCTTCAACTGGTTGGTCTACGGGACGACGCATCTGTATGTATGTATGCTATGCATGCATGTATGTATGTATGTATGTATGTATGTATGTATGTATGTATGTATGTAAGATTAAAAAACTATTGCAGATTTGTCAACTATGCTTTACATTTATGAAAGGTGTTAAAATACAAAAGAATAAAGAATATGACTGAAGGACTTAAGAAGCCAGGTTCAAATACATAATAATCTATCCGTCCTTAAAGTTCACGGGCGGAATCGTACCCCCCGTCCTGTGACGTCAAAATGACGTAGGCGTTTTTTCCGGGGGTACAATTCCGGCGACCCAAATCCCTTAGCGGGTCGCCGAATTTGTTATTAGGTTCGGTGTATATTTTCTTTATAAACGTGATAGGTAATACAAAACCTTGATTGAGAGGCACAGAAAAAATTCAACGGAATAGGAAATATAATTCTTCACTATCTTCAGGTTGGTTTGTACAATTTTGTCGAGAGGAGTAAAGGCGTCACCCACTGAAGACAAAGTTAGCATTCATTAGACACGTTAGCCACGTGGCTGAGTGAGACAGAAAAATAACACTGAGAAAACGATATTAAATCTGTCAACTGCATCTATAGTGGCCGTGCAGCGACGCTCCGTGGCGGTCGGAAACCGACGATCAGAGCGGGCGTCGTCAATAATTGGGACAAGTGACAAGTGGACCTCGTGACATGCGGGTCCGCCGCCGCGCGCCGGCTGACGACTCGGCAGTGGCAGCCCGTGGCGGGAGGCGACCACAACGATATACGTCTGACTGGGTTTCTCAACAGAAATAGCTTCCGTTTGCTGCTTGATGCCTGGATTGTCCATATCTCTTGAGAGGTAGATTCAAAGCGGATGTATCAAGGTATTACTCTCTCGCGGGGCCCCGTGTCACAAAATTAGAAGGAAATCACAAAACATCAATTAATTTACCGCGAAAATTTGTTGCTTAATATCCATGAAGAACAATTTTTCATGTGAAAACCTCTACGGCCTACTGCAGCACTATTTACTCCTAATCATTTTTAATAAGTTACAATCATTTTTTAATTCACCATATACACAGGATAAGCTTTGTGGTTTTTCTTAGGTTTGTGTGTGTGTGTGTGTGTGTGTGCGTGCGTGCGTGCGTGCGTGCGTGCGTGCGTGCGTGCGTGCGTGCGTGCGTGCGTGCGTGCGTGCGTGCGTGCGTGTGTGTGTGTGTGTGTGTGTGTGTGTGTGTGTGTGTGTGTGTGTGTGTGAGTGTGTGTGTGAGTGTGTGTGTGTGTGTGTGTGGGCGTGTATGCTTGTGCCGAGTGCCTGGTGCATGGCTGTATAGAATGTGAATGGTGCATATGAGGTGCTTGATAATTGTGTGCATGATGACCAGGCTCTTCGTAACTAACATAAGTATTTATTGAACGTTACTAAATTATTTCGTAGTTTTTAGTAATTAGTGCAAATATGTGCATGCATGGTCAGTTTGTTTGTTTCTGCATAGGCCTATTTATTTCCTTATTTCTCTTCTTTTAAATATTTATCGGATAATGACTGACAGACTCTTTCCCCACACACAGGCTTCTCTGCCCATGTGGGGAAATATTTTCAGCTATATATTTATGCATGTTATCAATTTGTATGTATTTTTGCTGAATAAAGAATTTCATTTCATTTCATTTCATTTCATTTCAATCTTCCGTCGTCTTGACGAAGTAGAGGATGAATACGACAACGGTAGCCGAGTGACAACTTGCCGTGGCGGCGGAGGAAGCGACCAGGTGAAAGCACGAGGGCCGCGACAGAACGTAACCGATAATTAACTCGGTCTACAATGTTGTATTGTGTTCAGCATAACGCCATATAAAGCCGGGCCACGCGACTTGCCTACACGCGCGCCACCGCGTTACGAAATAAGCGGTAACAATAAACCAAGGCCCGCTAGTTCCCCCCGACAGCAATGAACTACGGTCATAATGTAGAACACTAACATTGGCTCTTTAACTATCCCATTTATGATTTAAATGCTTTTCCGAGTGGGGTTTTTGACATTTTGACATTTCTTTTTCCAACCAAGTGATGTACTAAATAGAAGTGTACAAGTTGGCAACTTCAAAAAAACTTCTAAAGTTTGACACATCATTGTCTGGCTCCAGGATTTGGTATAGATGCTTACGACAAATACACTTTTAACGGGGATCCTTTACTTTAAGAGACTGTGATGTGATTAAATCAGTGATGTCTGCCGTGATAAAAACTATCTTTGGAATCTCGAACTTTTAACACCAGTATTTTATGTAAATTTCTCGACTTATTTCGAGCTGCTATGATTCAAGTGCTAATAAAAGTCCTCCACACTGATTAAAAAAGCTGGTTTCACATACATAAGGTGGGTTCCACAGGCATGTAACCCACTAAATCCCCTCTGGATTCAGAGATGGAGTTCCAGGAAGCTAAACCACATTAGTTAAGTTACGACTGTCAACCGGATTTCGCGTCTGCATATTTGTTCTGGATCACAAGTAAGATACTGAAAGGAACGTTGTATAATCGTATGTACTAAGCTCGTTCACAATAAAATATAACTCGAAATTACAAGATTGTTGTGGATTGGATTGTAGAAAATGGTCCAATTCTTAAGCTTCACGAAAGATGACCACACGATGTAGTATTAAAACTTTTAGAGGACGGTGGCCAGCGGCTACTTTGCCCACCCGAAAACGTCTTAGTTGCAATGTTTATAGACAGCAGAAAAAAACATCCACCAGCTTGCCATCAAGCGAATCAATGCAGCACGAAATAAGTTGGGTACAGAAAATGCTGGTGTTAGGAAGTTCAAGATTTCTAAAATCAATCTAGTTAGTGAGTTCTGGGTAGTTCTATATGTAAATAGCACAGAGAAGCACAATATGGAACGAAGAGACAGAAATAAGAAAACAGCATATAATAAATCGAAGTGAAAAAATTAATTCCGATTTTTTCGAATAAAAGGATAGTTGAAAATTTCTATTTATAGTACTCAAGCTGTCAATTACATGTTTTAAATAATACATAAAAAAATTTGAGCTTGGCATACAGCCTTTTAACAAGATCCAGAGCATTAGTTTAACCATTTTACTTAGTATTGCTCAAAAATAACAATAAAATAATAATATTAGTATTTTGAGTATATTTGATTTTTTTGCAAAATAACTCAATTTTAGCGAATTTCCCCTATAGGGAAGAAGCTATTACCGTAGGTCTCATGGTAAGACCTAAGCTCGGGACCACTATAATTTTTCGTTTTGGGGCCCCCAGAAGCAAAAAACACTATTCGTTCGAATATATATATATATATATATATATATATATATATATATATATGTGTCTGTTAGCACGATAGCGGCCGCAAAAATGGTCCGATCTTCATGAAATTTGGTACGGACATGTAAAGTGGTAATCAATTGGACGAGTTCGTGAACCAGCCCGATCGGACCACCGGAAGGGGGGGTAAAGGGGGATAAACCCCCCCAAAAATGGGTTTTTAGAGTTTTTTACATAGAAAAATAAAATTGAATTCAGCTCAAAAAAACAAACAATTTAGTATTTTGAAACACTGCTCTATGTCCATTGGTTACCGAGATATTGAAAGTGGTAAACACAGTACGTTGTCTCAATGTTAACCTTATGGGAAATAACTAAAATTCTATATCTCGCTTATTTCTCAACATATCTCAATAAAACTTGGTAAATAGCTTCTTCTAGTTCAGATCTACTAAATATTGAATTAAAACCACCCAGTTTTAATATACCTGTAGCAGCACACCTGCATACTCATTCCCCATGTTATTCTTATGGAGCTTACAAAAACATGTCAAATCTCGCTATGTAGGATTGAAATATGTTGTTTTGCATTTGAAATTCGCTGAGTATGCAGGTCTGCTGCAACGGGGGTATTTAGTGGTACTTTTGGGACATACATGTGTACAATAAGACAAAATTAAATATATTTTTAAAAAATTAAAAAACTTGAGTTTTTTCACAAAACATCAAAACTTTACACGGTTTGCGCAGTCTAAAGATATAATCTCTCAGAATTAATATTTTATGCTGTTCATACTAGGCCTACTACACAACTTTTAAGACATACTTGTTTTTGATCGGATAAAATTCACTTTTTTCGGCCCACCCTACCATGACACTGATCCAGTGATAACGCATGGCAATTTTGGAAAACAAAATTTCTGAACTTCTAAGGTTACAGTGTGTATGCAAAAATGATTTTTCCAATTAATTTGTGAGTTTGAACTTAAGAGGAGGTTGGAGTTGGCGGCCATATTGGATTTATACTCCATAAGAACCAATGTTAATTGGTATGCAGGATTTCTCGTTTATTTTTGGTAGAAAAACCAGGGCCGCCAAGAGGCCATGTCAGCGAAGTCTGAAACTTGGGGCCCGGGCTCCGAAGGGGCTCGGTATGAGCGGATTTTTTTAGATTGAGGAAATATTGCTAACGACTTCTTAGAAATAAAATTTGGCTTAAAGTTAAAAAATAAAATGTCCAACTTTATCAGACAAATTACTTTGATAATACAGTATTTAGTTAAGGCAAAAGCGATTGTTTTGTCTGTCTGTCTGTCTGTTTTTTATATTTGCGGCTGACTGTACTGTACACTAGCTACGGCGGTGGCGGCCAGCGAGTTGTGAGCGTGAGTGACTCAACCTCCCTCTCCATTCCTCTGAATTAAAATATATGAACAACGACTTAAATACGTTAGGTAATTATCCACGATGGTAGTCAACAAGAGCAAAACATATGTTGCAATAAATGAAGATGGCCGGAAAAAACAATCGTGCACACTGATCGCGAAAAAACGGAAGAGTAACTTTGTGAGTGGAACGAAAGCGGAAGTTATGGAAAAGAGACGAATGAATGGAAAATGCAATAGTGCGGGATCGCTGATAATTTTTAAGTTTTAGCGAATTTCCCCTAGGGAATAAGCTGTTACCGTAGGTCTCACGGTAAGACCTAAGCCCGAGACCATCATAACTTTTCTTTTTGAGGTCCCCAGATGCCAAAAACACTATTCGTCCATTTTCATATATATATATATATATATATATATATATATATCGTCCATTTTCATATATATATATATCTATATATATATCTATATATCTATATATATATCTATATATCTATATATATATATATATACTGCAGTTTTAATATAACCGTAGCAGCAAACCTGCATACTCATTCCCCATGTTATTCTTATGGGGCTTACAAAAACATGTCAAATCTCGCTACGTTGGATTGAAATATGTTGTTTTGCATTTGAAATTCGTTGAGTATGCAGGTCTGCTGCAACGGGGGTATTTTAATTTTTAATCAGAGCAGACTATTTTCTAAGTTTGACCGACCATTCAAACTCAGTTGGTTCGGATTATTGGGTTTTTTGGAGCCCTGTGCTCTGTGCAGACTTGGGGCCCAACTTGGCTCTCGGTGGCCCTGCGGAAAACTAAAGTTTATATGTCATATTAAAGCACTTTTTAAACTCTACCGAATGTAGGAATAACATTTTCACATAAAATAGCCATTTTTTGTAAAATTGAAAAAATAACTTTTGATTGAGTTTTTTTATGTCATTTATCAAACTTATCTAAAATCGGCTTCCTACGTCCGGTAGATAATTTAATTAAGATTTATAATATTCGGCTTAGGCATGTCAGTCATTTATAATAACGAACTAGTCTGTTTGGTAAGATTTAAAGTTTGGAACAAATAAGGCTCATTCCACTAAAGGCCGTCTCAACATAAGTTGAGGCAGGCTACCTGACCGAGGGGTTGACCAGGACAACGACCAGGCCGGCCCGGCGAGTAAATCCCATTGTCCCGGGCGGCCCGGCCATTGTCCTGGTCAACCCCTCGGTCAGGTAGCCTGCCTCAACTTATGTTGAGACAGCCTTTAGTATTTAAACATAGTACATAGATATTAAAAAAGAGGCATCTATAAGTACGTTAAGTTTAGTTCATAACAATAAAGTAATTTTAATTTAAGTAAAGAAGAATGGATAAATAGTGAGCTCAACAGTTTACAATATACCAGGCTGGTGGACAATTAAAATTCTATAGGGTTAAAAAAGACCCCTCCCTACCCCTAGGGTCAAAACTAGTTTACTACTTTGAACACATGCAAGGGAATTGCATTTTTTCCATGAGCTTTATAACTAAACTTTCTAGCCTTAGTGGTTTGCAACATTAGATTACAGATCGATAAGAGAAATAATAGTCAAAGATTTCTGTCACATACTATTACTTAAGATGGTGACCTCAACTATTCTACATGATTTTGGGTTTATGAAAATAATCTCGACTTTTCCCAAAGCTTAGTAGATGGTAAAATATTTCAAACTTTGAAGAGCTTTAATTCCTGATGGAACCAACATTTTACAAGACTGGGTTTGTGTTGTGTCTACTTTTGAAGATCAGTAAACTGATGTGCAACTCGAATAATGCTCCAACACTTGGTATTTAAGAAGACTTTCATTGTTGACCCGTTCCATAGTCATACAAAATATAGGTAATTCATGTCTAATTTTTCTCATTGTTTTAGAATATACTGCCCGCCTTAGCGAGTGTGAGCCCGGGGCAAGAAAACGTTGGCAAGGCCTTCCCATCCCAAAACCCCCCCCCCCCAACACAAATTACGCTCTACAAACAAATTTAATCACTTGAAAAATTACAGAAAAGGGCGGTCCAGTGATGGGAACAATCGTAGTTCTTGATACTTCTCCCGTAAGGTCAATACACATATTCTCAAAAGACACTATGCAATGGTTGAGCCTATCAGCTATTCAGTTCCTAATTCCTAGTGTGAACATCATTACATTGCCTGCTTCATTGTATCCATGACTTAGTTTTGAGGGGAAAAATTCCCAACCCTTTGAGACCGCAAATCTTGAAGTATTTTTTGACAAATCTGCCAATTTAGTTCCTGTTGCACACTATTACATTGAGACACTTATTAATTAAGAAAACTTAAGTAGGCGAGTTAGGAAATTCTCGGCCACATAAAATGACAATAATAGGTGGTCCTACTACTGTGAAACACTACTACTATGAAACATTTTGTAATTCACCAGCAAAAACCTTTCCACCTAGAGAGGATGAAGCTAAAGGAACATACTTCCCGTACAAAGTACCACGATACCCAACGAAGTAGCACGAACGGTAGTGTGAACGGTTGTGTGTTTGTGTGTGTGTGAACGGTAGTGTTTTGTCAGATGTGGCCTGTATTAACTTTGAATATTTCCAGTAGTTCACGAACCTTGTTACTTACTTTAGGCCTCACGCAAACCGCACACCTTATCAAATAATCTAAAAGGTAAATATCATATTTGGCTTACTGTTTTGCCGCCTTTTTAAATTGTAGTTTTGATGTTACATGTATTCTTTCTCATGATTTAATAAATATCTCCATGCTAGGTCCATGCTGTTTTGTTGCGACTAGCTGACAGAGTTGCTTCGCAGGGAAAAGTAAACAGATAACTATAAATAAAAACAAAGGCATCAGCTATTCAGTCCTTTTCTTTACATTTTTACCCTTAGGGAAAATTATCTCAAAAAACCAATTTTATTCCTGGTATTTTCTCACCCCATGACCTTTCATTCAAGTACAGAGTTGATGGGTGATGAGTTGAGTAAAGGTTTTAGTGCTAAGTTTTAGTTTTATTTTTTAAATTTTGTCTGGAGTACTCCTTACAATGATAAAAAAGAGATATGTGTGTTTGAATCAAAATAATGTTTCTCACATTTATATTAACTTGAAATAAACATTTTATTCAAACAATAATAAAAAGGAGATATTCAATATGTTGCCTATGATTACAGAAAATTCTAATTTAATTTCTTCATTTATCTGATCATCTTAGTTTACTATGGTTTCTTTCTAAAGGTTAACCTTAAAATAGACAAAACCTCTAATTACTAAACAATCCTTGACATTTTCAAAGGCTGACTTCCGGCCAAAAAATGAGGTGTAAGTTTCAATGAACCAGATTGTGATAGATGAAAGTTCTATGATTTACACGCATTCCATTCAGATACTGTATATGTGTCTGTATCATTACATAACATAAGCACCCCACACAGGTGACCTTCATATGAGCTCACTTGCATTATGGATGAATGGAGGCGGAATTTTCAAACTAATATAGTTTAATAACAGGCATCACACATACATAGTGAGCGTCACATCATCAATCCTGGCCCCCGCTGAAGGAAAATGAGAGCAAATTAACTCTGCTTGCTGACATTTTCATTACTGGGTAACTAACTGCTCAAGGTGAAGGGCTGTTTACATTTAAACTGACCAAATACTTTCAAACAGGGTCTGATTAAGAGTTGTGGCGCCCCTAGGCTTGAGTTGATTCAGAAGACACAAAAAATAAAGAAAAATAGAACATTTAAAATCTTAGACCAATATAATGTATTAATTAATTAGTCTGTTAGTAGCAGGGCTGCAGACAGACTTTTGGGGGCCTGAGGCAGAGCTTGGGTGTGAGGCTTCTCATTCAAAAAATCGTATATAAAAAAGCTTTGCCTCTTAACTAGCTAATTTTGTTGAATTTGCTGATTAAAATATACATGGATTCTAAAAATATTAAATGTCTTAATTTGCTCAAAACTAAACAATTATATTACATGCCTGGCCTATAGTAAATTTGTTATTTATGAATAAAAAATCAGAACAGAACACACAGTAAAAGTACAATCCATTTCCTCTAATATGTTTAGTGAATTACAATAATTTTCTTCATTTAATTACATTCAATTACTTCGAAATTACTTAAACAGCTGAGTCCTAATACAAGTTATCCACCGGATCATCCGTTTTTTATTTTTTATTTGTGTGTTTCAATGCCATAGCATTTTTTAATATTTGATCGGGAACGGTCCAAACCTGGGTGTTGTTACTACCTAACGGCAACCTTTTGTTAGGTAGCATCATTAATTCATAGCCCAATGACATTTAACATTCCAAGCCGCTTAGTTAAGAACAACTTTTTTTTCACTTCTAAGTTTATCCAACTCACTTGAGGCCTGTGGAGCCAGGGCGCGTGACCTCAACAGGAGATTATTTTATAGTTTTATCCTAGTCCGTTACTAATAGGCTAAAAATGTAGCCTCAATCAGACGTATTTGTAATAAGTACTCTCTGATTAGCTATGATAATTTCTTTGTGCTAGATGGAGGAGACAGTCAAGTTGCATCCCTCCAGTCTCCTGATGACGCTGTCAAAAGTTGCTTAAATTTTTGAGTGAGGAAACATGTATTTCTGTGGAGATTGGTTTGTACAAAGATAACCAGATGATACAAAGGTACATGGTTACAAACTAAGCAGAAGTTAAT
The DNA here is from genome assembly GCA_035578135.1 of Flexamia atlantica. Classification (NCBI taxonomy): domain Eukaryota; kingdom Metazoa; phylum Arthropoda; class Insecta; order Hemiptera; family Cicadellidae; genus Flexamia; species Flexamia atlantica. Next base: position 143,817,557 of record JAQJVK010000001.1, on the reverse strand, counting down.
AATCACTGCAACACAAGTCATGCCACGTCTTGAATCGTAAATGGAATTACTATTATACTTGCTTGCAATTTTTTAAAGATCAGGCCTATAGTTTTCTTATGCATGTTATGATGTTTAGTTTTTTCAAGACTTCTCGGTTAAAATCTTCAAATATTTAATCATCCGCAAAAATATTCTCAGCTCAAAATGTGGCCCCCTTCCATTTGAGGCCCGTGGCAATCTGCCCCCTTGCCCCCCCTCTCAGCGGCCCTGGTTACTAGCAGCTGGTTATATTGGAGGTTGTGTGTTTTATACCTAGAAGAGGTGTTACAGTTCCATGGGAAGTTGTTATGTGTTTTATTAATTTGTATATTACACCACAACTGTCATCTATTAGGTTAGAAGTTTCAGTTTTTCAGTACTGGTTACAGAATACCTTTAACCAAGGGGGAGGATGTTTAAAAATCAAAATACAAAAACCAATGTTAAAATAAATAGTTTGCTGAGATTTTAAACATACTGAGAAAGTTATTGAGGCTGAATCCATTTTTCTGCCAAACATAAGAAAAAACTGAAGAATAAGCTCCTTTTCTTGGAAAATTTGAAATGCTCATAATCGGTATTTTATTTGTTAATTGTTCCTTTTATTAGTTATTTTGTGTTATGCTTACCAAAGGATTGCTTGGTAGAAGCACGTGTTTTTTTTGTGTGTTGTGATCATCTATGATACCTAGCACTAAAAGCGCAATTTGTATTTTTTGAAAATTTATCTGTAGTGCAGTACAAAACAATGGGATCCAAACACTATTTTTTTATCACAGCAAACTGACAAATAGACAACTGACATTAAATAACTTGACAACTGGACAAGATTAACATTTTATTCTTTATTCTTAATTCTCACAATAATTAGTACATTGGTTAATTTCAGTATCATCTCTTTTAGCTTCTACTGAACATCAAAAACATGTTAAATTCCAAGTTAAAAACATTTACAAAAAGATTTATTTAATTACTTTATGATATGCAATCATGAAAACTGACTGAAAATAAAAGAATGCCAAAAAAAACATTTACAACAAGAAGACTAATGGGCCAAATCTGCTTTTTGAGTAATGAATTTAATAAGTCCCCCAGACACCACCCGCATGTCTGTAAAAATTAAGGTTAAGAATTTATGAGAATTTAAGTGTTAACAAAATCAAATTTTATCCACTTTAACTGTTCCATCCTATGTATTCCTTACAGAATATAAGAATATTCTAAATATTACAATGCCATGAGTGAATATCAATAAAAATAGTTTCATATGATTGAATCTCAAAAACAATCACATGTTAAGGCACTTTTACCTTTGGTACTTCTTATTTACCCAACTGTTTTCATTATACAGACCACCAACGAAAACATTTCAAAAATCGAACTCAAACTGGTCATATATCTTCACAACAATTCGGTAAATGAAAATATGGAATAAATAGTTCTTCAAATTGAGTTCAGAATCCAAAACAGCATAAAATACAGGGTGTGCTATAAGAAAGAGTAATGATTTCCGCCATATTGGAAAATTGCAGGACATTTCAAAAATTGTAATATATACCTAAAAGGAGCAAAAAATAATAGCTTTCCCTATAAGAGGTTTAAGTCATACATAAAATAAAAAGTTATCTATTGGAAAACTTAGGCTGGAAAACCGGTATAGTGAAGAATAGTCATGTGCCGAGATTGACTGACGGTGATAAAAGAGTTTTAATAGCCATGAAACCACCGAATCTCTAAGAAATTATCAAGACATCTACTAAAGACTACACAATTGAGAGATTTTCCTGCCTCAATTAAAAAAAATTGTGTTTTCCCATTTTTTTCATATTTTTCCATGTTTAAGAGAAGCTTGAGCCCCCTGGGTTCGTGGCTCTTAACTCCCTTGGTTTATATTGTAATTTATTTCATTTAAGTAGTTCATTTAGAACTTTAGGGCCCCTAGGCTCACTCAGTGGTGCGGGCCCCCGGGGCCAGAGCGAGCAAATGTCCGTTTTTAGGAGGAAATGTCCTCCTTTTTAACCATTGTCCTTCCTTCTCCCCGACTTGATGGTCGCATTGTGGCCGACAAAAACAAGCCTCTCGTTCTTTTTGTGGCCGTCATATCTGGCCTTTTGTTGTGGGCAGAAAATCTGTCGTTTCTACAGCAGCTGACAGCATATTTCGCGACCGACGAGTCTCTTGCGCTTTTGGATATCTACTGACCGCACATTAGGGCCGGGAAATTTTTTGTTAATACCGCAGCTGGCAAATCTGTCAGTCACATCGCAGCTGTCAAATCGCGGTCGTCTGTACCAAAAACAAAACTCTCGGTCACAATACCGCGGCTGGCAAATCTCTTGGCCGGAAAATCCGTCCAGTGTTTCCGTTGCCATCAAATCTCTCGGTCGCATTGCAGTCGGTAAATCTTTTGACATATCGCGGCTGGTAAATCTAGCTGTTGGTCGCATTGTGGTCGTCTGTATTTTACATCAAAGATTATTCTATATAAAAGCTAAATTTCTGATTTCACTGACTGGTCGGGATTTTTTAATAGTCTGGAAGTAAAGGTAAGACATAAGTTGGAAATTTAATATGTTAAATCTAGTGGACAACTCGATCACTTAAGGTTTGCAGCAGCTGGCAAATTTCTCAGTCATATTATGGCAATAGCAAACAGCACTTGGCTAGGCTAGGCTCGTGGCCTGCGAACATCGGTTGTATCGCTGTAAATCGGTAAATCTCACGGACATTTTGGGGCCACCATTTGGCAATGCCTCTTTAACAAAACTCAGCGTCAAACACATTTTAAAGGGGAGGGGGTTAAAATTGAGCCATAGAGCAGAGGTCCGAAAATTTAGCCCCCCCCAATCAAAATGCTAATGAAGTTATTCCAATGAATATTAGTACCCTGTCAAGTTGCATAACTCCCATATAGCCTGTGGTGGAACCAAAACTTGTGACGTCAATCATAGACCCATATCCGATTCTGTAAGCTATATAGCCTATTAGCCTAGCGGGTAGGGTGACTAGATTGTTTCCAAATAAAAACGGGACACTTAAATAAAACTCATCCCCCCCCAACCGCAATAGAACACACCACACACCAAGGTGTTTAATTATACGGGGGTCTCTGTAATTTACAAATTTTATAATTGAAGAAATTAAGTACGGTATCAACTTGTTTTTGAAGCTTTTAGACCATTCATTTTATTTTACATTTATATTGAACTTATTGCAGCGCACGATTGTTAAACTTTTTCTTTAAGAATACAATAAATAGCATGCAGCCATGAAAGGCAATTTTTTGAGGAGCCACATACTGAAGATTAAAAATAATCAAGTCACATTTTTAAGGTCTCGAAATTGTATTATAAAATAAAAAAGATTTTCTTACAATAAATTATGTAAGTGGTTATATATATACTGGGACCAAAAAAGAATCTAGATTGTCTTACACTTTAAGATCTTATCGTTAATTGTTATGCTGGGAAACAGCTATACAAAAATTAAACAATAAGTTCATTGAACATTCCAAGTTTTGTTATACTTGTCGCTTGGTCCAGTCCTTTTCTCTATTATAATATAGTTGTAGAACTGGCAACAATCCTTTTTGAAGTTATATGATTCTTGAAGAAGAGCTTCAAGTATGTGGAGTAAAACTAAAATCATGTTTAGCATATGGTGAAAGTTTGTAATATTCTTTTATAACCATAAGTAATGTGAGATGCATCTAAATATTTAAGATAACGTTAGGTATGTTTTTTTTAATATATAGCCTACTTTTTAAAAGCGGAATATTTTGACGTCCCAACAAAGTTTTTCGGGACAATGAAACGCAAGGGGAAAAACGGGACTTTTCCGTTTTTATGGGACGTCTGGTCACCCTACTAGCAGGTAAAAATATAGCCTAAATGAGGAGTCAGTAATATTCTCCTTCGGATTCTTCAAGGTTAATTTTCGTTCTAGCTGCATGTTATATGCCTCCGGTCTCCACGTCACAATTTGTTTTCGTTTTCGACTGAGATAACCTGAATACCATCATTATTTTCTTCTCTATTTTTTTCTTTTTTTCTATAGACTCCTTCCCCCAACGCCACTTCGTGAACTTTGTAGCCGATAAAGCGGCTCTGTGTGCAATCGTAGCTGACCTGCAGTCAGCGATGTTTTATCTTTTGAGCTGTCTGCTATTTAAGTGCTGAAATTACGTTTAATGTTTCACGTTCAATCGGGATAACAATTTATTAATCAACTTTTTATTCTTGGTCGAAGTTTATTGAGTACCAAAGTACATTAATTCCTGGATTCAAAAAAATAATTTTTATACTTTTTTGTGTTGCTCTTGTGGCGCGGGCCCCTAGGCGCGCGCCTATGGCGCCTATGCTTAAATCCGGCCCTGATGCCAGTGTATTTATAGTGAAAAATAATAGTATAGATATCAGTTTTTTGCGGCGCTTTGCCCTGCACGGGGTTAGTCTAGTTCTATAGAATAAATTTATTTAGTTCTGGCCCCCAGTTACGAGATAAACAGTGTTACACAAGAAGTAATAATGAGACAAGCACACAAAGGATCGGTGAGGATAATCAGGAGACAATGTGTTCAATCACACTTGGATAATGAGTGTCCCACTTTGACTGCTGATGGGAAAGTGACCAGCCTCCAGTCCTACACAGACTCATCGACTATCGATGGGAAACTAGGTCAAATATCATGGTTCTTACAGAGAAAATGTTGAATGTCAATACAGTAGACTCTCGATAGTTCGACACTCGATACTTAGACACTCTGGATAGTTCGACACCTGCTGACACTCGAAAAACATTCTACGACTCCAAAGTATTTTGTCCAGTGATATTTACTGGGACCTTCATTATGATAAAACTTAAATAAAAATTAAGTAAAATAGCTGTGAAATGGTTTAGGTTTATGGTATTTGATAAATTTAGGAGATGTACATGACCTACCATTATTTTTAATGTTTTTATTAATGTGAAATCTCATATACTCCCTATAGTTCGACATTTTGATACTTCGACACCCTCGAAGTCCACAAAGTGTCAAACTATCGAGAGTCTACTGTATTAAAGGGGCCATCCAATGTCAATAATGAAATCAAGACCATCCAAAGCCAGCCTTCACAAATTAAATTGGTTTCACATTTAAATTCATGCATCGCACAAGCTCTGAACTCACATTATATTTATACCTCCTACTGTCAAGGAAAAATATAGGCCCCAAAGGTTTAAAGCTGATATTTCCAGCACAGATCATCCTGCAATCATTCTAAATTTGTATGGAGTGAGAACAGGTTTACTACAAACGTACTGCAAAAGTTTAAAAATGTTCTTTAATATATCTTACTTAGTTGTTAACTTTTAAAAAACTTTCTAAAACTATATACAGGCCTAAAATTCTGTTTATCTACGACCATTGCAATAAGCACCAATTATGGTATTACAATAAACATTATAATGATATACATTAAAACACCAAAAACCAAGCAGTACTGTAATGACGACTTTAGAGTACTGGAGTCACTTTAGAGTACTGGTTCTAGACCAATGAGAGCTCGGCATTTGACGGAAGTAGTGTTATAATAACAATTACGCAATTCGCACATCAGCTGATTGTTGCATTACGATTCATGTTTGAGTTTACTTATCCCATCAGCTGATTGTTCCACAACGATTCATGGTTCAGTCTGCTTATTTGCCTAACCTCAAATTTTAGTTGACCTATTCCATCATTAGTAAAAGTCATGAGTTTTGTTTAACTTTGGGGGAAATTTTGTCGTATATTGTTGGTCGTAGATAAAATAGTGTATGTAACAATTGTATTATGCCTTTAAGCCACTCGTGAGATATTTAGAACACTCGCTTCGCTCGTGTTCTAACTTACATCTCACTCGTGGCTTAAAGGCATTCATTATACAATCGTTGCATAAACTACTATTAAAAAAGCATATTGTTCGTCGTTACACATTTAGTCATAATTAGTAAAAATCAGGACAGAACAACCTTTTGAATAGGCCTAGATTTTCATTTGTTAACTTTTTCGTTGTCATTTTCACCGATATATGCCTGACAAGGGATGTTGCTATAATAAGAGTTTCATGACTTCCAGCAAACTCAGTTTTGATAGACTGCTCATTCCAGCAAAACTCTAAAATAGAAACAAAGAAGCTTTCGACTTAACTTTGAAATGCGTTTAAACTTTAAAGGAGAAATAAAGAAGCTTTTGACATACCTTTGAAATGCGTTTATGCGGACACCCTTAATAAACTCATCCATGGCAATTCAAATAAAAATGGATGTAATAAGAGTTTTGCTACTCTGAATGAAAATGAAGGCATTTAAAAATAGTCACAAAAAACTCGTAATAACAAAAAGTTTATTTTTGTAACCACAAACCAACAATAAAAATCAAAATCAGAATACTTTTCTACTATTTACTAAAATCTTTTCTCTGCTCACAATCTTTTAAAGCAACTGTTTTTAAAGGAAGCTGTTAATTTTTACCATATCCATTGTTCACTTTATTTTTATGTTTAATCATTATTACATTCATTTGATATGAGATAAAACATTTGGTTAAACAAAGAGATTGGACGAAGTATTAAACATTCATTGAGTATGCGCCGTATTTTTCTTCGACAAAGGTTGGTCACCCTGTGCGCTGTGTTCCTGTCATTCTGACATACGTACCAATGTATATTGCACCCACTCCCCTACCACAACACTCCACCTGTCCTTGTCTAGCCGGCTTCTGTAATGAGCTCAAGAGTGTGGGACTGAGATTTGAAGGCGCCAGGCAACAGCCAATGATATCGTTGCGTTGGTTCGGATTCGGGTTGCATAGTTTTGGTCCCAGAAACGTGAGCTCCCTCGAGTATAATGCAACTACTAGTATGAAGCGTGAGAGGGAGGAAAATTTCACTTATTATCTTTCGCCAGCGACAGGCATGTTCCTCATGTAAACAAACAAAAATCCACGAGCTGCAAGATATTGCCAAGAATATCAGCTGGAGAATTTAGTGATTTTTGTTCCAACGTTGTGTCCTGTCCTGGATGAATCATTTAGTTTGTTGTTGTTTTTATCTTGTTCTAATAGATTTCTGATAGTCTACTAGATAGTTTATTGAGTTTAACCCTGCAAGCTGCAGTCGAAAATGCCACGAGAATGACATTTACGGAGAAGAAACAGCCAGGAAAGTAGGGGAGTTGTAAATAACACAGTTGTTTTTTGACTGTCTATTTTTTTAGCAAGTAAATACGATGGTTTTGAGGTAAAATAACAAGATGTTCTTCAACAGTCAAGTTTTCAAAATTTAAATAGTATATAATGTTGAGTTTTCATGCAAATTTACCTTGAAAATATTAAACAAACTAACCTTCTTAATTCTGTATATTTCACAAGTTCAAAGGCTTAAAACCCCCACTTTTAAGTAAGAAAAATCAAAAATTTCCCTCAAGACCCCCCGCTAGTATGAGGGGTATTACATACTACTCCAGACCCCTGCCGGTAGGTTGCGCCCCACCAAATCTATGGTTTACACAACGCCTATGTGTATAAAATGCTATAAACATCATCTTCGACCATCTTTACTACGTTAATCTCCTCTCTTTCTCAAGAAAAAACTGTATGTGGAACTGGTGGCATCTTGCCAGCCGCGGGAGGAAAGTGGTTAACAAATTCAAATATGTTCAAAGGTGGTTCTATTATTATTTTAATGTCATGTTACTTCTTTCTTTACACTTAGGTATTTTCAATGGATTTTATGCCTGAAAATATTGGTTTTAGAGGGCTTTTTAACCATTTTAGAAAACTCAAAAGTTCCATATTTCGAAAACCGGTACTATTTATGTGTTCCAGCCAATAACGTTTTTCCTACTAGATCGAAAATGTTATTAGTAGTAAGTATCAAATGAAATTCAGTAAATCAGTTAATAGGCTTCAATTTTTTTTGTTGTACCTCATTTTGATTATCTGTTTCTGAGATGTTTGCTTTCAAACCGAAGAGCCTAGGTACAGTAATAATTCTTTACGTGAGGCAATCGTTCAATAAATCTGTTTAAAGAAGCAGAATCTGAACTTAAGATTTGAAGGCATAAAGAATAAAGCCAATGGAAAACATCTGCAAGCAAATTAGAGAGTACTTGAAAGCATTGTTACTTTAGCTTGTGTTAATCATGGCTTCAAATTGTTGCAAATTGTAGCAGAGTTGTGACAGCCGAGAGACAGCGTGAAGTTAATTAACATCAGTAAAGTGATCACTCCCATGACAGACTGTTGCCTCTCTCACCCTAGATTCACATGTTCTGCAATGTCGTATCAGAATCGGACCAGCAGAAATCACTGCCAGTGACTCAACTTTGGGAACTCCTCACAAATTAATTAATAGTTAATTATTTTTCCAAGGGAATATTTTGTTAGTTGACGAGTCTTCCTCTACATAACTTAAATTTAATGTTTACCCAATCACTTCAGTTGCAATTTTCCATATACAAAAAAGTAAATTTCCATCTCAAAATTGGACTAAAGTCAAGATGGCTGTAAATCTTTTCAAGAAAAAGGCATTTTAATATTTTTTATAGTTTTAACAAGGGAAGTTCTAGGACATTAGAAAAATACTTTCCAAAAAACACGGTTTGTTAAAAAAAAGTATGTACATTACTAATAAACAAAAATTAGATGTTTTAATGTATGTAGATTAAAACGTCTATTTTTGTTTATTAGTAATATAAATAAATATAAACAAACTAATTAATGTAAAATTCTATTTTTGTCCAAAAGGGAATACATGATGTGTGACCACCAAATAATCCATGACAGTGACATGGACAGATGAGAAATACCATCTTGACCTACAGTTATGATATTTACCACAATGTCTGGGACCTCAAAGAGAGGTAGTGTGAAACAAAGTACTACTATATTATAAACTTGATTTGATTTGATTTGATATAAATCAGACTAGGTCAATGTCATTTTCACTGTCTCAAAAAGGCCATAAAAACATATATTTCAGTATCTAATTTTCAAAAATTTTCTAGGGGGACCCCCATACCCCACAAAGAACTTTGGTCCATAGTTGGCCTGAATAAATTATGGTAACCCTAACGTGTATACATATAAAGAGATGGATAAATCTAGTCTTACCTGATTTTCAAACGTTGTAGTGAGCAGATGGCGTTGGAGCTCCACGATGTTGGTCTCCCTCAGGATGGCTGCAGTCTTGTCTCTGTCTGGAAGAACGCCTTTGGCACCTTTAATTTTGATGGAAGGAGAGCTGACCACTCCGTCCAGCGTCCCCAACTTGCTATGCACATGTAAACACTTCGTATCACTAGCACTCAACCTCTCCAATACGGGATTTGCACTGCCACTAAACAAAAACCCTTTATCAGACTTAGGGGTGGAAAATGTTAACGAGTTGTCTATCTTAAAACCGTTCTCCGAATCACTATAATCGGCCGATTTCAACACAGTTAATTCTTTACTAGTCCTTTTGATCCTATTGGGGTGTTCTTCCCGTTGTTTCAGTCTTCCAAATTCTTTAGAGACAGGAGAGTCTTCCGTGCTAGAAATCGTTTCTTCATTGGATAACGATCTCTTAACCGGTACGAAATGAGATCCCATCTCCATAAACTGACTAGACGCTGATTTGGGAACAACTTTACCACTTTTAGCTATAGAGGCTACCAAATTTTTACTAGCTTTATTATCCGATCTACTGATAAACTGCGTATGTAAATCGTGAATCCTACTATTCAACTCGGTTTTGGAATGAATGGCCGCTCTAAGCTGTTCTTCTAAATCTCGCTTCTCCGCAGTCAGAGCTCCCATCTCGGCGAGTAACTGGTTGGTCTGGGCCAGATTGGCCAGGTTTTCCGCCTCCATTTCCGTGACCCGGTCCAACAGCATGTCGCGCTCCCGCCTCAAACCCTCCACTTCCGCACGATACACACCGTCGCACTTAGTCCGTGGCGGCTCCCGCCCTCGCCTCAGATCCTCCAGGCTCTTGGCTCTCCTCTCGAGCACGTCCCCCTCCTCCTTCTTCTCCAGCTTGTCCTGCAGGTGCTCCACCTCGAGCCTCAGCTTGGTGCCCTTGCGGTGGATCAGCTCCAGCAGCGTCCACAGCTCGTCCTCGGCCTCTCGCTCGGCCGCCGCCTTGCCCGCCGTCGACGTGCTGCAGTGCTCCTTGCTCTCTGTGCAGAAACCGCTGTCCTGCACCGCGCTGCTGCCCGTGCTGCTGCCGCTGTTGACCGGCCCGCTGTCGCCCTTGCTGTGGCTGCTTGCACGGTTGCCGTGGCTGTTGCTGCGGCTTCGCGGCGCCAGCGACGTGTCTTGCTCTCGCAGCTTGCGGCGCACTCGTATGCCCGGCTCCCAGTCCCGCTTTCCCTGCCGCGCCACCACCACCGAGGGCTCCGCTGCCTTGGAACGCAGGTGAGGGAACGTTTCCATGACCAGGTCCCTGAATTCCAGCAGTGCTGTGACTTCATTCTGTAGCTCCTGAAACAGAAGAGGTTATTAAACAGTTGATTTTTATTCCTTATGCTATTTGCCTTACAATACAGTATATGAAAATATATTAATTTGCTTTCTATAAACGAAAATACCCCCGTTGCAGACAGACCTGCATACTCAGCGAATTTCAAATGCAAAACAACATATTTCAATCCAACACAGCGAGATTTGACAAGTTTTGGTAAGCCCCATAAGAATAACAAGGGGAATGAGTATGCAGGTTTGCTGCTACAGGTATATCAAAACTGGGTAGTTTTAATTCAATATTTAGTAGATCTGAACTAGAAGAAGCCATTTAACAAGTTTTATCAAGATATGTTGAGTAATAAGCAAGATATAGAATTTTACTTATTTCCCATAAGGTTAACATTGGGACAACGTACTGTGTTTACCACTTTCAATATCTCGGTAACCAATGGACATAGAGCAGTGATTCAAAATACTAAATTGTTTGTTCTTTTGACCTGAATTCAATGGTGCCAACGAAAATTCGGAAAATTTTATTTTTCTATGTAAAAAATTCAAAAAACCCATTTTTGGGGATGTTTTTTCCCCTTTACCCCCCCTTCCGGTGGTCCGATCGGGCTGGTTCACGAACTCGTCCAAGTGATTACCACTTTACACGTCTGTACCAGTTTTCATTAAGATTGGACCATTTTTACGGCCGCTATCGTGCTAACAGACACATACATACATAGATATATATATACAAATTCAAACGAATGGTGTTTTTTGCTTCTGGTGGCCCCAAAACGAAAAGTTATCATGGTCTCGAGCTTAGGCCTTACCATGAGATCTACGGTAATAGCTTCTTCCCTATAGGGGAAATACGCTAAAACTTCGCCATTCTAAAAATTTTAAACAGGACCATATTGCAAATTGTATTAAATACAATTTTCTGTCAGAATATGATGGAATCATTTCAATTAAGATAAAATTTTTTGTCATTATGTAGAATTTTTGTCCATGAACTACAAAAAAGGCAAAAACATTTAAATAGTGTGTTTCAAACATAGCTGAAAATGAGTTATTGCTGGCTCAAGATCATGATTTTAAGTTTGATGTGAAGCCGAGAACTTGAAACAATGGAGAGCTGCAGAACCTTTTCCAACGAGGTATGAACACTATTTTCCATCATACTGCACAGTATAGAGGTAACAATTTTATAAAGCTAAAATTGTATTCCATGTGTACCTTTGATACAACAGCTATCACCGAAAACAACCTACCCTGAAGATATTATGCCCTAACTTCTACTAGTTTAGCCGTAAGGCGATTCCCAAGCAAACAGATTCTCTACTTTATTTATAAAGATTACTGAATTGTCTCACAACTTTAATGTGGTTGGCATTAAAAAGTTAGCGGTTTTGATACAGTGGGAATCAAATATGAAACCCCCTTTTTAACTTGATATTTTGATATATTCAGTATATCTTGTTAAGTTACCTGTAAGGCAGCGATGGACTTGGCCTGTTCACTGATCAGGTAGTGGAAAGGGACGACTGTGGTGACAGTGGTTGGGGCGGAATTCGACGCAACAATTGTGTGTTCTGTTTCCATTCCCTGAAGACATTCTTCGCTTAGGCCCCTCTCCTGAAACAACCACTGATGGTTAGAAAAGTAGGAATGTATGTCAACAAAAACAATAACATTTAAAATGATTTTATATATATGGTAATGTTTAAAAAAATCAATATTATAATGCTCTTTAACTTTTATATTAAAAAATTAGAATTACCGCCAATGGTCTTCACATCCAGTATATTTATAAATAATGAACTATTCAATTAATTCAACATTAATTTATTACCAAGTTTAATTTGTGGAATGTGTGTGAAGTAAAACAATGTGTGGGTAATAATCATGGTGCTGTCAGCAGAAAAGAGAGGGATTTGTTTGCCTTCAGTAAATGTGTCTGGAGTGGAGGGCTCCATTGTTTTAACACCTGGAGTTTGTTCATTGCTTGCTGCAGCTGCTGCAATTCTCTTTTTACAACAAACAAGTTGGAGCGATTTCAACTAGGCATAAGTGGCAGCCGTAAATGAGATATAGACACTGTTAAACTTCCGTTTAAGATATCATTCAACAGACAAATGTAACACAACCATACATGCACTTATTGTGATCTTAAAATATTTTTTGCAAAAAAGGTGTCTTTAAATATCAGATGTTCTAATAAGTAATTTTATAAAAAAATCTGTATGCATATGAGATATTTAAAAACTGATCAGTTTAAATAAAAGAAACACAAAATACTTGAGTTATTTAAAAATTTATCTATGGGATAAATTGGTAGCAACATTCAAGTCGTGTTTATTGTTAATCTTTATCAAAAATATTTTAAATTAAGCCAAGCAACACTTTTTGATGCTTTAAAAATCTTAAAAAATAATTGGAGGAAGAGTAAGGTGGCCAAACAGTATGACAACTAGACCCAGTTATTTATTAAACGGGCATCTCCAGCCACTGCATAACCCTCGTTAACAAGGCGGAGAACAAAGGTACTTCTACTTTTATTTATAGGAATCTATTGTTTAATACATTTGAAAAACTCTTACTTTTAAAGATACCAACAATAATTTCCATTGCATAATGAATTACCTATCAAGTTTATATAAACAGAAGATTTGGTTGAAAAAGCAATACGATCCAAGTCTTGTGAGGCAAAACAGTTTACAACTGTGTGGAAAATCAAACCTAAAAACAAATAAACTGTATGAGAAATCTGACACTTATTTTCTCCCTTTGTCAATGACTAGCATTTGCCCATGGCTACGCTCTCGATAAAAAATTACAGCTAATCTTATTTCTGCTCTTTGAACTATCAAATTGTAGCATCAACAGCTGTTTACATTTCAGTATTTGATTTTCATCTATAAGTATAAAAGAGGATGTTGGTATATATATATATATATATATATATATATGTATAGCATTGATAAACTCAGACACCGCTGGACCGATGGCCACGAAACTTGGTAGATACATGTAGAATTTCATGGAGTAGGTTTATACACCTTCAATTTTGTGATAACTTTCAGGGCTTAGCCCTGGGACCGTCTTAAAGGTACCCATGTCAGCGATTTTGAAAGAATTTGAGTTGGATTTGTTTACTAACAAAACATGTGAAAGTAAAATTTAAAACAGGTGATGTAAATTAATGGTATTTCTTTCTGCTATTTAATTGTGTTTGTTTACATGAAAATTTGTTACTTGGTGCCAGATGGTTAATGAATTAGACTTTTGCATATATTTTAAGTGCAATACACTATATAAAATTTTGGTATGTAGTATAACATAAAATAAATAACTGATTACTGAAGGACTTCAGTGATCACTGATCACTTATACTTGAAGGACATCTTTTTTATGACAACTAACTGCTATAAGAGGAAGAGTGTGCACTTTAAAAAAATTGCCGGGACGGCTCATTCAGTCTTTCTGTTCAGTATCGAGTCTAAAAACGTAAGACAGCACCTTTCAATAATTGCTGGAGTGGCATTGTAATTTTTTGTTCAAGACCCTAAAACCTTAAGGAAATGATATTTTACAGTGAATAAAATTTCAAGCTACGTTCTATGGTTCCTTTAACACGTATGCTTTCATGAAGGAAAGAAATAGGATTTCTAATACGCAGGTCTGCTGCGACGGGGGTGCATAACAAAGTTCTAATCAAGGGTGACTATGCAACATTTGCGAGCAGATTCAAAGTGCTGTCGAAAAAGCCAAGGGTGCCGTTCCTTATATCGTGCCCCATGATCGTCATCAGGGCAAGCTCAGGTACCATGCGTTAAGCAGAAACGTCCATAAATGCTTCTCGGCGTTTGTCTCGGGTGAGCCAGTCTCTGTAAATTCGCTTCTTAAGTGTGTGAGCGCAATCCTCTTCACCTGATAGCAAGATCGACTATCGATACAAGCAAACAGCACTTGCAAGAGGAAGGACCGCCGATATGGGCATGAGTCTACCCAGGGCAGCAACACCATTTGGGGCTTTGTCGGTGGGGCGCTGGATATGGTCACATTTGTTATATAGACAGACACTTTATGCAAGAATAGAATACCCCCGTCGTAGCAGACCTGCGTACTAAGAGCGAATTTCTAAAAACATTTTTTTTTTATTTTATGGAAGTACATTTGATATGTTTAAAGAAGTAGATTTTACAACAAGAAAAATAAATAGGAAATCAAAACTATACAATTGGTGGGTGATAGTGTATGTTTAATTTTTATCGTGAGCGAAGCCACGGGTTCTTCTAGTATTGCTCTAAAATGTAAACATTGAGAAACTAAGGACATTCATGGGCATACCCTAAGGGGATTTTTAGGAAGTTATTAGGCCTATATGTTGCATGCGTTCTAGATATAACTTTGTGTGAAATTTAAACCCAGTCGGTTCAATAGTTTTTGCGTGATCGAGTCACAAACATTCATCCATCCATGCAAACTATCTCATTTAATTTTTAATATTAATTAGATTTAATTATATATTTTATGATTTATGATTTTACAACTGAATGCCACTGTTATTTAATTAAGAGCTCAAATGTTTTTTAGCTACATTTCAAAGTACATTGCGAGAGCCATATTTAAAATTTGTTTGGGTTAATTTAGTTTTTTTTTTTTTTTTTTTTTTTTTTTTAATGGGGTAACTCCTTTGAATATTTTTTAAATAACAAATATCACAAACAAAGACATTAAAAATACATGCCAAATTTTATAAAAATGTTTTTGTACATAAGGAAGATATTGATTATAACATTTTCTTCTCCACAAGACCAACACTTGACAATGTACTGTTGACGGAAAGAAATTCCAAACATCTCCGCAACCAATTGATGTAAACTAATAACTTCAAAACTGTATTATTTTTACAAGCCAAATTTAATGGTTGCATTTAAATTGTCATCCAAATTACAACGTTTGCGGATTGGGAAGAAATAAAAAAAAAATGTAAATAAAAACAAAACCATCAGCTGTTCAGCCCTTTTCTTTACAGTTGTGCCCTCGGGAGGAATGTTATAAAAAGTGTAATATTTTTCCTGTGGTTTCCTCACCGAGAACTTTTATTCAAGTATTGGGTTTATGGGTGTCAGACTTATGGTTTTCTCAAAAGTTACGGGTAGTTTGTGCTTTATATATATTGCAATATTCTTTAGTTTTTACTATTGTAACAGATTAATGTTTTCTTTTTGTGCACTTTATTATTAGTATGATTTTATTTCACTGCACCTGCATTTACAACTAGGTTTAGAGTTGCCAAATAAAACCCTGCATTATAACAAAAAAGAGTTATATAATTTTTAAAATTAAATATATGAAATTAAAGTAGTATATTATAATAAAGGTGCTGCTATACATACACGTCACGTCACGTCACGTCACGTTGCGTCGCGTCGCGTCCATTTACGGCCAATTCGGCGATGCCGGTGGGGGTGCTATACATATTTGCATCGATTCGCATTGATTCGCATCGATTTGTATTTTCTAGTTTCTAAGAGCCAAATGGCCCAGTGGACGTCGGTGTAAGCTATACATACACGTCATGTCACGTCACGTCGCGTCGCGTCCCAATTCGGCCGTGTATGCTCTTCAGAGCATTCGAGTCGGGCCGTGCCGTGATGTGTATGTATAGCCGGTTCCATTTGATTACACAGGTTTCATTCACATCGAAAATGGACGCGACGCGACGCGACGTGACGTGACGTGACGTGACGTGTATGTATAGCAGCACCTTAAGAAATTTTAAAGTACAAGTTAAATAAGCAAATAAATAAGCACTTGCTGTTGGTCAGATGAAAGGTTCCATTTGTGGCACGTGCGTCTAATGGTCCCCGCAACCAGTGACGACGCTTGGCGCGGCGTTGATACGAATATCTAATTTTGGTTTGTAATGTCGGTCCGAAAGAAATCAGGTGGCAGTCCAAGTCTGGACAGGGGTCAGCCAATTGGGGACTAGTTTGAACCATTTTTGGAAAGATTTTATTTTCAGAGTGTTGTAGTAGGTATTTTAGGGTTAACTACCCTTAAAATCAAATATTAAAAAAAACAAACAAAACGAGATATATATTGGGATTTGGTACCTACATGCCAAACATTGATATAGACCGAGTAAAAATCGGACAATTGGTTTTGTCCCAAGCTTTGTTTACTCCAGATACACACACACATAGGTACGGACGGACAAACATTTTAGCAACTTAAATTCGAAAACATTTACGAAAACAATACTTTCTCTATATAAATACTGTGTATATATAGGGGAGAAATTAAATCATTAAAAATGTATTTTAACAATTTTTGAGGGATGGGGAAAATGGCGTTAAAATGTTTATTTGATCTAAGAAGAGGTTCTACAGCTATAAATACAAACCGAAAAACTTTATAAAATATATAGAAGAAATTTACTCTCCAATCAAATGAACCATATATATACACTCATGAAACAAAACAGCAGGTCATGTTTCAGATCGAGCAAACGTGTAACCGCCGAAGTAAACAACGCGGGGTTGTAAGCGGACCCCTGCGGTGCACCGCGACCTCGCCGGGTCAGCTGATAGTTTCTCCAGACCGGATCGTCCGTCGATAATTGGAGTATTGTGATGATAGAAAGTGGTATACATTCCTATTGCACCTGTCGACTTCCTCTTTGGATATTCCTTGTCGAACCTGATGGTTGCAACACTTCTTCGCTTCTACGGGAGATGAGGGGGTAGCTGCATTTGGAAGACGTGTGCGTGCATCAACGTTTTTGGCCAACACATTGAGGGTAGCCAAGGAAAATCTGGGACAAATGACACTAACACGCCTAAACTGATAGAAGACTATGTGAGAACTTTTTTAGAAATGTTAAAATAAAAAAATGTATTTCTATTTGTTTGACTTGACTCTATATCACAATGATGAATGTTTCCCATTCAATAGAAGACTTGATGTTTTTAAATAGAAACAAAGTACTTCAACAAATCTGATATTCGTGAACCCGTTGCACGAGGGATCTCTGCTGTGCCGCTGCCACTGCAGAGTCACGCCGCCGCGTTCCCGTTCTGTCACATCTCATCGCACCGCGGGCACGATCTCATTAACGCCGCCACCTCCGCCTCGGCTAAATATGATAATTAAACCGCCAACAAACTATATACCGTTACTGCAACACGACTTCTTCTATTCGAGTGCAGCAACAGCTTTTAGCTTTTTTCTGCTCATATTATTCAAACATAGACCCATTATCACTTTAAAAGAAAGTCTCCTATTTACTAAAAGAATTTAGTCTACTAGATGCTCCGGACGGGCCAATGTCACTTTCCTAAGACGATACTCCTCCTGCGCAGAAAGCATGTCGCATCGCCCAATCAGAAATTAAGCAAAAAATACATTATACTTTCACCTTTTCTGTTTCTGTATCTTGAAGTTGTTGTCTATATTTTCATGAGCCCGTTTTGATCGTGATGCTTAGAAAATCAATTCAACAAGAATTATATAAACTAATAAATTCATTATAATTCAATTAATTTTTTAACAACAGAAAAAAATATAACGTGCTTTCTGGAAAAACAAATCCAACCAGCAATATTCAATTTAGTAGTTTTATTTATTCTAATTAATGGATAAATTATTTTTATTTAATATCCATACAATTTCAAATAGTTATGACGTTTTTTTACAGAACAACAATGTAAACGGAAGCTTACTAATAATCTACTGCGACTGTATTTTAGAAGTGTTGATTTGCCCATAATAATAATTAGAAATTTATTAATTAACTGCATGATTTGATTTCAATCCATAGTATCCATATATAAAAAGAATAAGGCGATTTTTATGGAGAATATTATGGTCATACTACTCGATTGATATTGATGTAAGGCGTTTGATTGATATTGATATTAATATGGCTCGATTGATATAGATATTTACAAACACGGACTTTAAACGTGTAGATGTGCCTTTTGAGGGTCTCAACTAAGTAAGTGGATCTAGATCCCCCTGGGAAGCCATCTAAGTATTTTATAATAAAATTGGAAAGCACGATGAAAAAGAATTATCAGCTATGATTAACGCAAGCAGATAACAAACTTTCAAAATAATAATTTTTACACAAAACTATTATTTAAAACAGTTTGGTATTTTACATAAATAACAGTGTAACCTAGGCCTACATAACTTAAACACATTCATTTAAATTTATTTAAATTTAAAACATATGCCTATTTATGAAAATTAAGTTTTTTAGGTTGAGATAGTTTAACAGATTATAGAAAAATTAACCTCTGCTTATTTTAGCGAGCTTATAAACGCAACAAAACAGCGAAGCTTACAAAGCTCGTTAAGATGTACTAACTGCCCAACTCGAGGTAGCTACAGTTTTGATCGCCGGAGAAAGCTCATCGCCGCACACGTATCACCGCGGACGCAAAAACCTCGGTTTTGGGGGAGTGAAAGTCTGAAATGGGGGAAATCTGGAACCAAACATTTTGATTCCACATTTCGTCTGATCAATTTTTTCCTTCGTAATTTAACGTTATTAGGCTATAGTGTGATTATGTCTGCTGTTAGAAGTATCTAAAATTATATTCAATGGGAGGGTAAATATATATTTTTGTACAAGGTTATGATCAACTTTGATATACTTTGGAACTAATCGGAAGACGAAAAACCGATAGTTAAAAAACAAAAACCACAGACTTAAAGCTTTTAAAAATCTAGTTATTGAAGTGAACGTGTTTTTTCTTGATATTGGGTTTGGTTTAAAGTACTAAAAATTTACATAATGAAGTGTGTACAATGTTTTACTAGAATAAATATACCGAGAGCAGTGATATAAGAAAGGAAGGAAATGTTATACATTATCTCTATATAAACACTGCACACACGTTAGCAGTAGTTTATTCATGATTTTTTTCGCCTCCTGAATTGATTGTATCAACTGAAAATAAGGTTACATACCTTGTGGACTGTCGTCAATTCATTTGTAGAAATAAATTCCTACTTAAGTTTCGGCATCAAAGTGCCATTTTCAAGGACTTTCTATACAAGAATGAGTTCTCATTTGTCGTCAATATATTAAAATATTAAACAAAAACACTGAAACATTTAAAAATACACATAAGCTTTACACATTACCGGCCGGTATGAGGACAAGAACCAGACTCGCGAGTAAATGTCGCGAGATCGGCGTGAAATGAAAATGAACGAAAAGAGAAGCGATCGCTCAGTTTCTGTCGGAGTCTGGTTCTTGTCCTCATACCGGCCGGTAATGTGTAAAGCTTATGTGTATTTTTAAATGTTTCAGTGTTTGTGTTTAATATTTTAATATATTGACGACAAATGAGAACTCATTCTTGTATAGAAAGTCCTTGAAAATGGCACTTTGATGCCGAAACTTAAGTAGGAATTTATTTCTACAAATGAATTGATGACAGGCCACAAGGTATAAAACCTTATTTTCAGTTGTTAGCAGTAGGCCTACAGTGGACGTATCTCCTCTACCAGTCCTAGCAGCGCAGTGCCAGCAGCTGCCGCGGCGGATTGTCTAGGCCCTAGGCACGTCCCCGCTGTAACCCACGATGGCACACACGTTAGCAGTAGGCCTACAGTGGACGTGTCTCCTCTACCAGTCCTAGCAGCGCAGTGCCAGCAGCTGCCGCGGCGGGTTGTCTAGGCCCTAGGCACGTCCCCGCTGTAACCCACGATGGCACACACGTTAGTAGTAGGCCTACAGTGGACGTGTCTCCTCTACCAGTCCTAGCAGCGCAGTGGCAGCAGCTGCCGCGGCGGGGTGTCTAGGCCCTAGGCACGTCCCCGCTGTAACCCACGATGGCACACACGTTAGTAGTAGGCCTACAGTGGACGTGTCTACTCTACCAGTCCTAGCAGCGCAGTGCCAGCAGCTGCAGCGGCGGATTGTCTAGGCCCTAGGCACGTCCCCGCTGTAACCCACGATGGCACACACGTTAGCAGTAGGCCTACAGTGGACGTGTCTCCTCTACCAGCCGTAGCAGCGCAGTGCCAGCAGCTGCCGCGGCGGATTGTCTAGGCCCTAGGCACGTCCCCGCTGTAACCCACGATGGCACACACGTTAGCAGTAGGCCTACAGTGGACGTGTCTCCTCTACCAGCCGTAGCAGCGCAGTGCCAGCAGCTGCCGCGGCGGATTGTCTAGGCCCTAGGCACGTCCCCGCTGTAGCCCACGATGGCACACACGTTAGCAGTAGGCCTACAGTGGACGTGTCTCCTCTACCAGTCCTAGCAGCGCAGTGCCAGCAGCTGCAGCGGCGGATTGTCTAGGCACTAGGCACGTCCCCGCTGTAACCCACGATGGCACACACGTTAGCAGTAGGCCTACAGTGGACGTGTCTCCTCTACCAGCCCTAGCAGCGCAGTGCCAGCAGCTGCCGCGGCGGATTGTCTAGGCCCTAGGCACGTCCCCGCTGTAACCCACGATGGCACAAACGTTAGCAGTAGGCCTACAGTGGACGTGTCTCCCCTACCAGCACTAACAGCGCAGTGCCAGCAGCTGCCGCGGCGGATTGTCTAGGCCCTAGGCACGTCCCCGCTGTAACCCACGATGGCAAACACGTTAGCAGTAGGCCTACAGTGGACGTGTCTCCTCTACCAGCCCTAGCAGCGCAGTGCCAGCAGCTGCCGCGGCGGATTGTCTAGGCCCTAGGCACATCCCCGCTGTAACCCACGATGGCACACACGTTAGCAGTAGGCCTACAGTCTCCTCTACCAGCCCTAGCAGCGCAATGCCAGCAGCTGCCGCGGCGGATTGTCTAGGCCCTAGGCACGTCCCCGCTGTAACCCACGATGGCACACACGTTAGTAGTAGGCCTACAGTGGACGTGTCTCCTCTACCAGCCCTAGCAGCGCAGTGGCAGCAGCTGCCGCGGCGGGTTGTCTGGGCCCTAGGCACGTCCCCGCTGTAACCCACGATGGCACACACGTTAGCAGTAGGCCTACAGTGGACGTGTCTCCTCTACCAGTCCTAGCAGCGCAGTGCCAGCAGCTGCAGCGGCGGATTGTCTAGGCCCTAGGCACGTCCCCGCTGTAGCCCACGATGGCACACACGTTAGCAGTAGGCCTACAGTGGACGTGTCTCCTCTACCAGCCCTAGCAGCGCAGTGCCAGCAGCTGCCGCGGCGGATTGTCTAGGCCCTAGGCACGTGCCCGCTGTAACCCACGATGGCACACACGTTAGCAGTAGGCCTACAGTCTCCTCTACCAGCCCTAGCAGCGCAATGCCAGCAGCTGCCGCGGCGGATTGTCTAGGCCCTAGGCACGTCCCCGCTGTAACCCACGATGGCACACACGTTAGCAGTAGGCCTACAGTCTCCTCTACCAGCCCTAGCAGCGCAATGCCAGCAGCTGCCGCGGCGGATTGTCTAGGCCCTAGGCACGTCCCCGCTGTAACCCACGATGGCACACACGTTAGTAGTAGGCCTACAGTGGACGTGTCTCCTCTACCAGTCCTAGCAGCGCAGTGGCAGCAGCTGCCGCGGCGGGGTGTCTAGGCCCTAGGCACGTCCCCGCTGTAACCCACGATGGCACACACGTTAGCAGTAGGCCTACAGTGGACGTGTCTCCTCTACCAGTCCTAGCAGCGCAGTGGCAGCAGCTGCCGCGGCGGGGTGTCTAGGCCCTAGGCACGTCCCCGCTGTAACCCACGATGGCACACACGTTAGCAGTAGGCCTACAGTGGACGTGTCTCCTCTACCAGTCCTAGCAGCGCAGTGGCAGCAGCTGCCGCGGCGGGGTGTCTAGGCCCTAGGCACGTCCCCGCTGTAACCCACGATGGCACACATGTTAGTAGTAGGCCTACAGTGGACGTGTCTCCTCTACCAGCCCTAGCAGCGCAGTGGCAGCAGCTGCCGCGGCGGGGTGTCTAGGCCCTAGGCACGTCCCCGCTGTAACCCACGATGGCACACACGTTAGCAGTAGGCCTACAGTGGACGTGTCTCCTCTACCAGTCCTAGCAGCGCAGTGCCAGCAGCTGCAGCGGCGGATTGTCTAGGCCCTAGGCACGTCCCCGCTGTAGCCCACGATGGCACACAGGTTAGCAGTAGGCCTACCGTGGACGTGTCTCCTCTACCAGCCCTAGCAGCGCAGTGCCAGCAGCTGCCGCGGCGGATTGTCTAGGCCCTAGGCACGTCCCCGCTGTAACCCACGATGGCACACACGTTAGCAGTAGGCCTACAGTGGACGTGTCTCCTCTACCAGTCCTAGCAGCGCAGTGCCAGCAGCTGCCGCGGCGGGTTGTCTAGGCCCTAGGCACGTCCCCGCTGTAACCCACGATGGCACACACGTAAGCAGTAGGCCTACAGTGGACGTGTCTCCTCTACCAGCCGTAGCAGCGCAGTGCCAGCAGCTGCCGCGGCGGATTGTCTAGGCCCTAGGCACGTCCCCGCTGTAGCCCACGATGGCACACACGTTAGCAGTAGGCCTACAGTGGACGTGTCTCCTCTACCAGTCCTAGCAGCGCAGTGCCAGCAGCTGCCGCGGCGGATTGTCTAGGCCCTAGGCACGTCCCCGCTGTAACCCACGATGGCACACACGTTAGCAGTAGGCCTACAGTGGACGTGTCTCCTCTACCAGTCCTAGCAGCGCAGTGCCAGCAGCTGCCGCGGCGGATTGTCTAGGCCCTAGGCACGTCCCCGCTGTAGCCCACGATGGCACACACGTTAGCAGTAGGCCTACAGTGGACGTGTCTCCTCTACCAGTCCTAGCAGCGCAGTGCCAGCAGCTGCAGCGGCGGATTGTCTAGGCCCTAGGCACGTCCCCGCTCTAGCCCACGATGGCACACATGTTAGCAGTAGGCCTACCGTGGACGTGTCTCCTCTACCAGCCCTAGCAGCGCAGTGCCAGCAGCTGCCGCGGCGGATTGTCTAGGCCCTAGGCACGTCCCCGCTGTAACCCACGATGGCACACACGTTAGCAGTAGGCCTACAGTGGACGTGTCTCCTCTACCAGTCCTAGCAGCGCAGTGCCAGCAGCTGCCGCGGCGGGTTGTCTAGGCCCTAGGCACGTACCCGCTGTAACCCACGATGGCACACACGTTAGCAGTAGGCCTACAGTCTCCTCTACCAGCCCTAGCAGCGCAATGCCAGCAGCTGCCGCGGCGGATTGTCTAGGCCCTAGGCACGTCCCCGCTGTAACCCACGATGGCACACACGTTAGTAGTAGGCCTACAGTGGACGTGTCTCCTCTACCAGCCCTAGCAGCGCAGTGGCAGCAGCTGCCGCGGCGGGGTGTCTAGGCCCTAGGCACGTCCCCGCTGTAACCCACGATGGCACACACGTTAGCAGTAGGCCTACAGTGGACGTGTCTCCTCTACCAGTCCTAGCAGCGCAGTGCCAGCAGCTGCAGCGGCGGATTGTCTAGGCCCTAGGCACGTCCCCGCTGTAGCCCACGATGGCACACAGGTTAGCAGTAGGCCTACCGTGGACGTGTCTCCTCTACCAGCCCTAGCAGCGCAGTGCCAGCAGCTGCCGCGGCGGATTGTCTAGGCCCTAGGCACGTCCCCGCTGTAACCCACGATGGCACACACGTTAGCAGTAGGCCTACAGTGGACGTGTCTCCTCTACCAGTCCTATCAGCGCAGTGCCAGCAGCTGCCGCGGCGGGTTGTCTAGGCCCTAGGCACGTCCCCGCTGTAACCCACGATGGCACACACGTTAGCAGTAGGCCTACAGTGGACGTGTCTCCTCTACCAGCCGTAGCAGCGCAGTGCCAGCAGCTGCCGCGGCGGATTGTCTAGGCCCTAGGCACGTCCCCGCTGTAGCCCACGATGGCACACACGTTAGCAGTAGGCCTACAGTGGACGTGTCTCCTCTACCAGTCCTAGCAGTGCAGTGCCAGCAGCTGCCGCGGCGGATTGTCTAGGCCCTAGGCACGTCCCCGCTGTAGCCCACGATGGCACACACGTTAGCAGTAGGCCTACAGTGGACGTGTCTCCTCTACCAGTCCTAGCAGCGCAGTGCCAGCAGCTGCAGCGGCGGATTGTCTAGGCCCTAGGCACGTCCCCGCTGTAGCCCGCGATGGCACACATGTTAGCAGTAGGCCTACCGTGGACGTGTCTCCTCTACCAGCCCTAGCAGCGCAGTGCCAGCAGCTGCCGCGGCGGATTGTCTAGGCCCTAGGCACGTCCCCGCTGTAACCCACGATGGCACACACGTTAGCAGTAGACCTACAGTGGACGTGTCTCCTCTACCAGTCCTAGCAGCGCAGTGCCAGCAGCTGCCGCGGCGGGTTGTCTAGGCCCTAGGCACGTCCCCGCTGTAACCCACGATGGCACACACGTTAGCAGTAGGCCTACAGTGGACGTGTCTCCTCTACCAGCCGTAGCAGCGCAGTGCCAGCAGCTGCCGCGGCGGATTGTCTAGGCCCTAGGCACGTCCCCGCTGTAGCCCACGATGGCACACACGTTAGCAGTAGGCCTACAGTGGACGTGTCTCCTCTACCAGTCCTAGCAGCGCAGTGCCAGCAGCTGCCGCGGCGGATTGTCTAGGCCCTAGGCACGTCCCCGCTGTAACCCACGATGGCACACACGTTAGCAGTAGGCCTACAGTGGACGTGTCTCCTCTACCAGCCGTAGCAGCGCAGTGCCAGCAGCTGCTGCGGCGGGTTGTCTAGGCCCTAGGCACGTCCCCGCTGTAACCCACGATGGCACAAACGTTAGCAGTAGGCCTACAGTGGACGTGTCTCCTCTACCAGCCCTAGCAGCGCAATGCCAGCAGCTGCCGCGGCGGATTGTCTAGGCCCTAGGCACGTCCCCGCTGTAACCCACGATGGCACACACGTTAGCAGTAGGCCTACAGTGGACGTGTCTCCTCTACCAGCCCTAGCAGCGCAGTGCCAGCAGCTGCCGCGGCGGATTGTCTAGGCCCTAAGCACGTCCCCGCTGTAGCCCACGATGGCACACACGTTAGCAGTAGGCCTACAGTGGACGTGTCTCCTCTACCAGCGCTAGCAGCGCAGTGCCAGCAGCTGCCGCGGCTGGTTGTCTAGGCCCTAGGCACGTCCCCGCTGTAACCCACGATGGCACACTTTCGATTTCAAGGCCCTCCGCTAACGACCACACAATTACAGTTTGGAAAACTGTCCCCTCGTTTACTTTGGCCGTTCTTTTAATTCAGGGGAAAGCGGCACCCGGCGAGTAAATGTCGCGAGATCGGCGTGAAATGAAAATGAACGAAAAGAGAAGCGATTGCTCGGTTTGTGTCGGTTTCTTATGTAAACTGCGGCCTGAGGTTTTCTCCCGGCACGTGACGGAGCAGCAGCCTTTGTATCGTGTTGTCGTATCATTCTCGCACGTCCATCGGAGGCTGGCGAAAACCAGCTAGCCAATACGTGGCCGATGTAGGCGCTATACGTACATCAGCTGTAGTTACAATACTGAACCCGCTAAATCGAAAACAAAATTGGCCTATTGAACAGATAAATATTACTCGATAAATGAGCACGGTTCTTATTACGGTATACAGCCACCCCGAATTCCAACTTGGTCCACAACAGTTCAAAAATAAACTATATATTGCACCGTTTCGATTTTTCAATCGTGTAATGTTCAGGTTTAGGGCAATCTGGAAAGAAGACATTTTTTAACAGCATGCCACGTAAGCCTAACACTGAAATTATAAAGTGTAGAACCAGCACTTTTCCTACAAATTAAAGCCGTGAACCTTCATAAAAAAGCTAGATACAGACAAGTAGCGAAGAAGAAAATCGACCATTCACTTTGCAATTGTCATGAATGCAATATCAATTTATCTTTGCTAACGTCCTTCCACGTAATAACTATCTAAGACCCGCGTTTTAACTTTAGGGTAATTCACTAGTTAATAAACAAGGGTCGCCATTTCATAAAAAGTATCTAAAGAAAATAATGAGAGAGATAATGTTAATCAGAACCAAAGGTCAGAAAAAAAAACAGTAAAAATATGCCGAGCATGGCTTAAGACTCACTTTACATTCGATTCGATCATAAAAAGTGGAAAAGAGAATCTATTAAGTCTGTTAACTGTTACTGGTTATCAAGTGTATTTTGACAGGCATGCGGTTTTAATAGAAGGTAACTTTTAAGGTTAAAAAAGAAAGAACGTAATCGGCGTCAAGTGACAAAACCAGGCTTCCCTAAAGTTCTTCGTATTCATTTATGTTATTGTTTACGGATCTTTCCGAAGAGTGATTTCGAATTTCGTAACAAAGTACGTTTAGGAGATAGCCAATAAAACACAGTGATAAGAAAAAACAACTAACTAATCACAAGTAGCTTCTTAATAACGTGCATGGTATAGAAAATGTAATAATATCCTATAGTGAACTAAGTGAATACGGGCTGCTCTGCAGCATTAGTCAATGTCTGCAGCTTTTAAATTTTTGTTTGTGGTCTGCATATAAATAAATGCTAGCAAAATAAGCTTTTCTTGAAATGTCTGCTCCAATTTTCATTATAGAAGACAAACAGGAAACTTTAAGGGTATCGAGGGCTCTTCCCTTTATTCTAAATATCATAAATTTTACTTCCTACAAAACTTCACGCCGAGCCCTTTCCAACGGTACATAAATTATTAAAAATCGGCCCAGAACTAGTAAGAATAGATGCTTGCCAGGAACAATTAATTTTAGTTTTTAGGACGTATTAGAAATTTTCAAATAACTGACAAGTTTGTGTTTGGGACCAAACTTTTACGCTGTTTGGCGGGATCTGTGATCGGTGACTGACTGGTTAGTATTGGTGATTTTCCGTGTACGTGTACAGTTGTGGTGCATTGTGGGAAGTTTGGAGGATTCGACGTGGACGACCAAGGACGGAGCCGATGGATCCGACACGCGTCGCCGTCACCGACTGAACCGCCACAGAAGCTCTCACTGTACTGTGGTGAACCTCCACATAACAAACCCCAACATGCTCAAATACAACTGCAGTTTGGCTACTCGAGTCCGATCGTTCAATGCACCCGGCGAATAAAATCAGAGAAGTGAGCCGCATTCATCGAAAAACTCATTCCTCAATGCTGTTGTTTAATTACTTGTAACGTGATCAGCTCCTTAAATGATGTAATACTGAACTAAAACAGCGATTGTAGATTCGGTTTTGTGGATTAGTTGTCCGTTTTAAAAACCCCTCCTCTTATAGGCCTATATGTATATACTTTTTTGAGCTTAAGACTTATTAAGTCGATCCCTAATTCGATCCATCTATACTTGTGTATACAAGTATAGATGGATCGAATTAGGGATCG
The DNA here is from genome assembly GCA_035578135.1 of Flexamia atlantica. Taxonomy (NCBI): domain Eukaryota; kingdom Metazoa; phylum Arthropoda; class Insecta; order Hemiptera; family Cicadellidae; genus Flexamia; species Flexamia atlantica. Next base: position 143,789,794 of record JAQJVK010000001.1, on the reverse strand, counting down.
ACTTAATAAGTCTTAAGCTCAAAAAAGTCATTTTACTGTCAAAAACATAAATGTGCAGAACAATCGTCAACAGCATGTAAATACACAATTAATGTAAAACAAAACAAAAATCCAGGCTGGCTGGTTTTTTTTAATGCCACATGTAATGTAAAACATTAATTAGCGTAATATGAACACATTTCTTACAAGTAATCCTCATCTACGATATAAGAAACTCTTTTTAACCTTTTTCTTTTAATTTTATGGTGTTTATTTGTCATTTGGGATCAAACGAAATTTATGATTCAAAAACTAACAAGAAAATCGTTTTCAACTATCGGTAACAAGAAGTAGAATTAGAACAATAAAAAGTTCAACACAATACCATCTTCATAAATTGAGAATCAGTATTAAAAAACGTGCCCGTCCCACAAATTTACTTCATGAGACCAACCATTACCTTGAAATTTCAGCTTTCTTATCAGATTGGCTTTCTACCACTATGAGGCTGTTCGCTCTTCGACAGAGTTAAACAATAAAGCTCTTAGCCAAAACGTGTAACCGGTCCATATCGCCCCGCGGCCGTCGACGGTAGGCGGGACGGCGGGCGGTGGCGCTGGCGTGCCGGGCGGCGAGATATCACCACGGGGCGACCGACGCCGCTCTCATTGTCTGCAATCTCTCAGTGTTTCCTCTTGGGAAACTGCTCTTTTGTCAGTTTGACGGTTATTTATGTACAACATTATTCCTTGATTACCAAGCACGCTTTCTAATCCAAATTAAGTATTCTTTCCTAGTTTCGTTACCTTTTTAAAAAGTAGCGAGCGATCTCTTTATTCACATACATCTTTGAGTACGCTTTTGAAGAGCTAATTTAATAAAACTCGATCGTCGAATAATTTGACAAGATAATTAAATACAATACAGAAGGTAGTTAGTAGTTTTTATTTTGGTCAGTAATATTTCAATGCGCCTAAGCCCATTTAATTTTAAAGCGTACGTAACTGATTGAATTTTGCATAAACAGACTACGCCTCGTGCTTTTAAACATAGGCCTACATATTTATTATATTTATAATTATAATTAGGTGCTTCCAAAATTTAGATTCAATCAAATGAACATGTTTGGTCCCATAAAAACTATGCGATGAAGTAGTATCAAACACATGGGCGGAGTTAGGTCTTAATTCTTTATCAAACTCCTATTCAAGTAGTCTATTTGCAGGTATACTCCAATGAATATTTGTTTATTTTATTTTATAACAACACTGTTGTAATGTATGTAAAAGCTTATTCAAAGTTATTTTGAAAAATTATTCCCCTTTTTCCGCCAAATAATCAAGCAAAAATCATGGGGTGCTCGGGGCACACCCTGGCACCCCCAGAAATCCGCCCATGATCAAAACCCCTAGGGTATAAAAAGCTGTTACCCGAAAAGAAAGGAAAAAACACAAAGGAAAAAAAGAAAATAATCACATTTCAGAAAGGATTATATACCTGGAGTTTAAAAAGAATGTGTGAATTAGAATAATTGGATTTTAGTAAGCAAATCGAGTCTCTTTTTAAATCGTGCAATGAATGCCAACGGCCACCGAGTCACAGCCTCTGAACAGAGACGAATTTCGCGGTCAACATTTCCGTGTGGACATCATTAAGTTTCACCGCAGTAGGCGATCGGTCCGGTGGTGTATTGAGGGTCGCAGGAGTTAAGTTTCTCCGGGTTTCACTGTGGCATTACACGGCGTATCCACTGTGAAAGCCGAGTGCGATCGGGTAAACGGTAAACCGCGCCACCGCTGCTGCCGGCGACCCGCTGACCCGCAGTTACCCGCCAATACATGTTGATGGCGCGAGCGGGTCAACCGAGCTGACCCATCAAGGAAGGACTTTGGATTAAATATTACGATTTCAGGTCTGCTTTATAATACAACGCTAACTTTTTTAGTGCGATTCTAGTTTATCGACAAACAAAAAAATTAAGTCCCCAAAAGTTTTGAGATAATTTAGGGGAAGTATGAACAGATAGTGACAGTGGATGACTTGTTCAACCATGCTGCTGAGAACGATAGACTGATTCATGATCATCGTGATCATGAACAATGCATCGTCTAAGTTGTTTGCCTCACTTGTACGCATTCTAAAGGACACATTCTGCACTGCTGCAAAACGGTTACAAAAGAAAATCAAAACCTTTCAAAACAACGTTAATGTCAAGTATTCTTAGTCATAGTTTGGAATCAGAAAGAGAATCTTCATGACAGATGCCCGAAAAAAGTCAAAAAAACTGTTTTTGAAGAACTGACTAAGAATTTACGGTCAAATAATTTACCAAAAGTTTACCATTGTTTGAAGAGAAAATTGTTTCCATTTACACGAGTTTTTGTGACTGTATGAGGGTTGGAATTAATTTCTATGTGACATGATGCGTTTACCTTGTATTTGATGACAAATAAAAAAATCGAACGTTCAATAATGAACCAACATTTGAGTTTGGACTAGGATGTAATACTGATATGGCATTGGGGCGAAGTTTGAATTAACTAACAGATAGTGACAGTGGATGACTTGTTCAACCATGCTGCTGAGAACGATAGACTGATTCATGATCATCGTGATCATGAACAATGCATCGTCTAAGTTGTTTGCCTCACTTGTACGCATTCTAAAGGACACATTCTGCACTGCTGCAAAACGGTTACAAAAGGAAATCAAAACCTTTCAAAACAACGTTAATGTCAAGTATTCTTAGTCATAGTTTGGAATCAGAAAAAGAATCTTCATGACAGATGCCCGAAAAAAATCAAAAAAACTGTTTTTGAAGAATTTACTTAGAATTTACGGTCAAATAATTTACCAAAAGTTTACCATTGTTTGAAGAGAAAATTGTTTCCATTTACAGTAGAGTCCCACAAACCCGGACTAATGTGGACCGAACGGTGTCCGGGTTTGTGAAATTTCCGAGTTATCGGGAAATGAGTAAAAATAAGAAAAAATAAGAATAGTTTCTGTTATTTCTATAAGAAATCATTTATTTATTGCATAGTAAAAAGTTCAAAAACTACATTATCAGTTACAAAAAACTTAAAGAAGAACCAAAACTGTTTTATATGTGTCAAACCGTGTTCTGGCCTTGAATCTCAGTGCACTTTATTGCTCTGGTAGGCTTTCCGAGTTATCCAGAATCCCGGGTTATCGAATTCCGGGTTTGCGGGACTCTACTGTATACGAGTTTTTGTGACTGTATGAGGGTTGGAATTAATCTCTACTAGATAACACGTAGCTCGAAATCGAGCAAAAATCATATAGTAAAAGAATGAAGAATAATCAGCCTACTTGTATACTTTTAAAGTTTTCATTAACTAAATTATAGCTTAACTACTGAAACTTAAAGTTAATTTTATCTACCGCACAGGGGTTTCCGGTATAAACGTTAACGATTGGGAACACCTTCATTTCCCCATGTCCGCTTTTTTCTGAAATGTATATTTCAACACCGGCAAAAGATCGAACTCTGCTTAAAGCAACATGTAGCTGACCGAAAGCAAACACTGGCACATAATGACTTCCTTTGTTTAGTGATTGCCGCTGCACCTTATTGATAATTATCGCCAAAACAGAGATTGCAGGGAACGGCTGTCTTTATATGTATAACCTTTCCTTTGTGGCAAAAACGCGTAAAATGACGCAACCTAAATTACATAGTAAATCTTTAAAAAAGAAAACTGTTGAAAACAAAGCCAAACCAGCTGTAAAAATAAGTTTACCTGTAGAACTATTTCAGATCTTGGCCATGTTCAGTTTGTAAACAAAACTGAGCTTGCTCAAATGTCGACGAATAGCACCACTGTTCCGAAACTTCAGCCCTTCACTGATGTAGTTTAGTGACGCCCTTTTTTAAAATTATGAGACTTGTTGACAAATCTACATAACATTCCCTTTAATATGACACCTCGAACGTTAAAATCCGTCCAGCCGTTATTGCAGTTGGACTGTGAAAAGAAAACCGCTTGGGTATTAATATACAGGGTGAGTTTTAGTTGTCCCCCCCCCTTACTTTTTTTACATTTCTAAAAATAACTATCCCAGACCCCACCCAAACATTATTGGGTAGTAAGTACCTCGTTTTGAGGGGTACTCATTTTAGGCCGCCATCTTGGATCCGCCATATTGGATCCAAAATAATTTTTTCAAATGTAAAAGTGGTGTTGTGACCCATCAGTTCAAGCTAGATTTTTTCACTGATTACAATGCCGCATTCCGTCCCCGTAAGGGGGGGACAATTAAAACTCACCCTGTATAGAAGATGTGACATGATGCGTTTACCTTGTATTTGATGACAAATAAAAAAAATCGAACATTGATGCGTTTACCTTGTATTTGACGACAAATAAAAAAATCAAACCTTCAATAATAAACAAACATTTGAGTTTGAAATAGGATGTGATACAGATATGGCATTGGGGCGAGGTTTGAATTAACTAACGTAAATAAACCGTGTAAATTTGATTGTTATAAAACAACTCAAACAACTCCGAAATAGTTTTAAGGGCACTCTTTGATTCAAATGACTATCAACCTCTGCGTGTTAACCGTCCCATGGCGTTCTCGCGATGAGCCCTTGTCATAGTGACTTTCTAGAGCCAGTAAGGCTCACCATCGTCACCGGAGTAATTAAGCCTGTGGAAACCTCCGCCGGTTGCGTGGTAACAAGCCCCTCATTACTGATAACACCGCCAGCCGCCCCGCCATCGCCACCGAGCCGTTTACACTGATTATACATGACTTGACTCTAGTCTATTACCTAACTAGATGAGGTTTTGTTGCTTTTAGTTCTCAGACGATTATAATTTCCTTCACAGCGACCCGAGTAAAACTGCATAAGAAGTGAGTCAGGTTCGAAATGGAATTATGACGTCTATTGTCTTTGTTTCAGTCGTTGCAGCGCTCGCAGTCTGATGTACAATTACTGGACATTTCTGCGAAGACTGTTTCGCATTGTCGGCCGCCTTTGACGATAGCTGAAGTAGTGCACGCACATGGTAAGCGGTATGGGAACAGTTTGCTGAGTGTTCACTAACCACCGACCGGTACTAGTGGCGGCGCGGCGGTTGGGATGTTTGAGTGACTCAGTGACTGAGAATGCTCGCCCTTCACGTATACTAGAGTGACCAGGAAGTTCGCCGGCCACTTGCGTGGCTATTTTTTTTGTTTTTTTTTTTTGCTAATCACCTACTTTTTAAAGATAATCCAGTGCACACTGTACATTTAACTACCATGCTCAGAGTGCTTGTGAGCTGAGCGCAAGGGACTCCGGATTAAAATTAGACGCCATTTAAGGTTTAAGTTTGAGTGGTTACAAACAAGCAGCCAGCAGCCGCATCGCTGGGAGGGCAGGAGGTAGGCGCGCCCACGAGCAACGGTACACGCCGCCGTCGACAGACGCCGCTGTCGCTGTCTGACACGCCTGCGACCATCAAACAAGCAGCCAGCAGCCGCATCGCTGGGAGGCAGGAGGTAGGCGCGCCCACGAGCAACGGTACACGCCGCCGTCGACAGACGCCGCTGTCGCTGTCTGACACGCCTGCGACCATCAAACAAGCAGCCAGCAGCCGCATCGCTGGGAGGCAGGAGGTAGGCGCGCCCACGAGCAACGGTACACGCCGCCGTCGACAGACGCCGCTGTCGCTGTCTGACACGCCTGCGACCATCAAACAAGCAGCCAGCAGCCGCATCGCTGGGAGGCAGGAGGTAGGCGCGCCCACGAGCAACGGTACACGCCGCCGTCGACAGACGACGCTGTCGCTGTCTGACACGCCTGCGACCATCAAACAAGCAGCCAGCAGCCGCATCGCTGGGAGGCAGGAGGTAGGCGCGCCCACGAGCAACGGTACACGCCGCCGTCGACAGACGGACGCTGTCGCTGTCTGACACGCCTGCGACCATCAAACAAGCAGCCAGCAGCCGCATCGCTGGGAGGCAGGAGGTAGGCGCGCCCACGAGCAACGGTACACGCCGCCGTCGACAGACGCCGCTGTCGCTGTCTGACACGCCTGCGACCATCAAACAAGCAGCCAGCAGCCGCATCGCTGGGAGGCAGGAGGTAGGCGCGCCCACGAGCAACGGTACACGCCGCCGTCGACAGACGCCGCTGTCGCTGTCTGACACGCCTGCGACCATCACGCTCTGTCGCGCGAGATCAATGATGTGACCAACTCGACTGACCAATAGCTGCCAATTCCAATTCCTTCATACATTAAGATATATGTTGAAATAATCGCTAGAACCCTTTGATTAAACCATAGACCACATAGTACAACTACTATGTGGTCGCTTTTTTACTATGTGGTCGCTGGAATAAACGAACTTGGTTGACCAGAGCTCGTTTTCTATAACAGGTTGGTTTTATTTAGGATAATCCAAATATTTTGAAGGAAAACATTATTATTTTGGATAGTGAACACGCGTTGCTCAACAGTTTTTAAGTTTTAGTTCATTGTCTGTTGATAAATCAATGTTTATTACAATCACCAATTCCCTAAAATGTATGCTCCAATATTAATAATCTAATGATGGACAAATACAAATTTCAACGAGTCGAACAAAACTTCAAGAGCTCTTCTCACTTTAGTCTTATCTTTATAAATTTTAGTTCGTTCAACACTTAACTCCCAGCTCTTTCCAAAGACACCTTATTTATTAAACTGGTTCAGAGGTGTAGGAGGAATCTTGATAGCAAAAATATCCCTCGCGTATTAAATAATTAGTTGAATGGATATAGAAATGAGATAACAAATTATGGTCATGTTTAATGATTTTTTTCTGTCACATTAGTGGGAGGCTCCTCTTAGCTCACTACATAGAGCTTGCAAAAAAGGGGACAACCAGAACTTCCTGTCAATAAAAAACTAGCGCTATCGAATGATTTACTCGGAATATTATTATAGACGTGGCAATATTGTTACGTTCAGTTTATGGTTAATAGAAGTATAGAAGTTTATGGTTCCAAGAAGTATAGAAGTTGCATTTTGTAAAACAAACGTAACGAAATTGTCATGGTCTTGCCTATTTAAATTTTAAAATGATTTGCCATTATCATTCTACCCAACGTTATTTAAATTAGGCCACCCCTCCTGTCAGCTGTCACAACAGCGGCTGCAGACGGTAGCAGCAGCAGCAGCAGCAGTAGCAGAGCCCCACTTTCACCGCGGGGGGCCGGGGGGGCGGCTCACGGCCAATATTCGGAGTGAGGAGTCAATAAGGATACATTGCGTAACATCACCTCCGTCTCCACCGCCACTATCATTGTGTAAGCCTTTGGCCATTTTTGGTAGGTACTTGAGGGTAATTCTGCCTCGCGTTCCGGGTCTGTCGTGAGGTATCATGGCCCAACCGCCTCGTTTCCCAACAGTTATTTACTTTCTTCCGCTAATGCATATAATTTAGATATGCGGCCACACACATGGCCGAGACTACATTTACGAGTCGCGAGGTTGCTATTTTAACAACACTGAAACTAAACAAAACAGCAATCAATAAATTTAACCAAGTAACTTAACGTTATTATCATGCGAGTGTGGACGATGAATGCGTGAGAGTAGAGTTTAAACTATGCTCACGAGTGTTTTACTCAGTGTTTCAGTCGGTTTGGTCGGATCTGGGGAAGGGGGATGCACTGAGCCCTCTTGGAAACGCACTGGTTCAATATTATATTGACCTATACAGATGTTTAAACGGTTTGAGAAGAGGGAAACTTAGAGTAGACCATTAAACCATAAGCGTGTTCGCCATAAGCCGCAAATCATAAGTTTTATTTTATGGAGGCTATTTTTTTAGAGAACTCTTTGAAATATCTGGGCCCGAACTACCCGGTCCATGTTGAGGAATTAACAACGATGAAAATGCGTGTTTTTCGAATGTAGCATGTTTTATGTCTCAGACGCAAACGCAATGGTGTGATGTGCACGGAAAGTATCGTAACAACTTTATCCGAAACTATCGTACTGCTAGTCAAATCCGAAACTTTGGAATAGGTTAGATCTCCCGAATTCGTAAGGTGAATAAAATATTTGGCAAGGTTTGACACGACATGTGACAACGAGGCAACGTAGTCGAGATTCGTCTGCAAAAATACTTGTATTTAAGTACACTTATAAGAGCTACTTACTTGTAGTAAGTAAGAGTATTTACGATAAGAGCTAATAAAATAAGAGTTACTATACAATACAATCGTAACTATTATTTCATTAGCATCACCACGCTCTAAAGTTTTTGGTTTAGTTCCAAACGAGTGCGTTGATTTGAGTGTATAATCGAGAAAAGCTCGTTTTTGAATTGTTAAACTTATACTACTCTTTGATGGGGTGACTGCAACCTTACCAGTGAAGAGTGTGGCACAAGATAATTTTCAACAACTTTTAAAGCAATTAATCATAATTATTTGTATACAAAACTAATGAACACGATCAAACCTTATATATGGAAATGTAAAATTAAACTTTAATTAACTTATTTTGATTTTGTATGATCAAAACTTGTATTATAGGCGGCGTTTAGAGTTTTTGTGGAGAAATTATAATAAGTATTATGATTAGTGTAATTGTTGTAGTTGTTGAGTATGCACCATTAGCCATGCGTGTCAATGTAACTTTTGATCCCCATTCACTTATTTATATATACATATTTACAGGGTGTTTTTTTTAAACGCAACCCAAAACTTTATTTTATCAGTGAAGGATTATTACCCCCCAAGATCTCCGAATTTGACGCCACTATATTATTTTCTTTGGGGATACATAAATACCCCCGTTGCAGCAGACCTGCATACTCAGCGAATTTCAAATGCAAAACAACATATTTCAATCCAACATAGCAAGATTTAATATGTTTTTGAAAGCTCCATAAGAATAACATGGAGAAAGAGTATGCAGGTTTGCTGCTACGGGTATATTAAAACTGGGTGGTTTTATTTCAATATTAAGTAGATCTCTGAACTAGAAGAAGCCATTTACCAAGTTTTATCCAGATATGTTGAGAAATAAGCAAGATACAGAATTTTCTTTATTTCCCATAAGGTTAACATTGGGACAACGTACTGTGTTTACCAGTTTCAATATCTCGGTAACCAATGGACATAGAGCAGTGATTCAAAATACTAAATTGTTTGCTTTTTTGAGCTGAATTCAATGGTGCCAACAAAAATTCGATCATTTTTATTTTTCTATGTAACATAATCAAAAAACCCATTTTTGGGGGGGTTTACCCCCCTTCCGGTAGTCCGATCGGGCTGGTTTTCGAACTCGTCCGAATAATTACTACTTTACATGGCTGTGCCAAATTTCATTCAGATTGGACCATTTTTACGGCCGCTATCGTGCTTAAAGACACACACATATATATATATGTGTGTGTGTATGAAAATGAACGAATAGTTTTTTTTGCTTCCGGGGGCCCCAAAACGAAAAGTTATCATGGTCTCGGGCTTAGGTCTTACCATGAGTACTACGGTAACAGCTTCTCCCGTATAGGGGAAATTCGCTAAAAGAAAGGCTTACGAGAACAATTCACAGGATCTTCAGCACCTCAAAACAAACATAACAAATTTAATGCAAGAAATTCAAAGAGGTACCTTGCAACACGTGTTCGGGAATTTTATGGAGAGAGCACAACTTGATAAGAATGACAATGGCGGATTGTTTGAACACATAATGTAAACTAAACGTGAGAAATCTTACATAATAGGTTGTATAAAATGTAAAGATTACCAAAACAATACTCATTTCCATATTTATAAGTGCATTATTCAAAAAATGGGTTGCGTTTAAAAAAATCCTGTATAAAGATTTGCGACAACGATGTGTTTACCTCATCTATGATTAAAATAATCTAGTTATCGGAGATTGGAGATTATCTACAAGCGATTATGGAAAATGACGAACCATGATAACTGTCATTAGGCAAAAATCACCGCTCAAGGAGCAAAGGCATCCCTGTCAGAGGTCGAACATAAATCAATAGACCGTTTGAACCCGAAACTTTCACCGCATCATTCTGTTTACACGGCAGAATTTAAGACATGAATAGAGTTTTCGGCAAATCATGGTACACAACTTTCTACTTCACCTCGCTGAAAGCGGGATCTAGAATCCGAGCACTGTTTGAAAACTGGCTAGAGACTTTGTGACAGACTATACAGCTTAGTATCAACTGCTAAAGAAGGTCGTCATTACAGCTGACATTTTTTTTTTACTTTCAATATTACTGAGGTCTATCTAGACACTTTTGAGGCGTAGCTTACTATTAAACATTGAACCAAACACAATATTCATATACAGTAGAACATATAGCCGCACAAAACGATGAGTATAATCTGTAAGGCAAAAGTGCATTATCTTCGTACCTATTCATAACTCATAACGTATATACAGGGTGAGTCTCTACTGACTACATTAATTTTAACGGTTGATTCTACTTATCAAATGGAACACAAAAATGTATATAACCCCTTATCTGACTTTAACCGTTTAGGTGTAATGGCGTATTTTGTGATTTTTTAAAATTACACGACTTTGCACTATTAGTTCGACGGTAAAAACCAAAAAAATGTATTAATGAGATATAAATTAATACCATTTGAAAGAGAATTAAATTCCCTTCAAATTAAACATAGTACCAAAGTAATAACTCCTTAAAAAAGTTTATAAAATAACATTAAAGCTAAAAATTGTAGTTTTCAGAATTTTTCCATTAAACTTCAAGGCTCAATTAAAGCAGTTAAATTTGCCGTTTTACTATGTCCAATTACATAAAAAACTTCCTTATTTATTTATGTTTAAAATGATGTATAAATATTAAGGGGTCATAAGAGGAAAAATTTGAGTATTTCTTTAAAATGTTGTTAAGGTACATTATAAGGATTGACATCATCATTCGGTATTGGCTCTAAACACCAAATTTATTACTGTTTATTTGTCTCTAATTTCTTTACCAGCTGAATCTGTTGACTAAATCAGCTGACAGGGAATAAAAATATTAATAATCAGCTGATGTTTAATTGTTTTATTGTAAAACTGTTTATTCATGTTCTTGTCAAGTGTGCACTACAAGTAAAACGTAACTGATGCCATTAATGATAGATATCGTTGTTGTTTCGAGTTGTCATGTCATTTACCAATGAAGAATAGGTGGACATTATTGTGGTTTACGGGTTCTGTGACAATAATGCAGCGGAATGCCGTCGCAAGTACCGTCGCCACCGCTATCCAAACAGAAGGCTTCTCAGTGAACGCACCTTTGTTAATGTTCATAGCTGTTCCTGGTACATGAATCTTCTAATCATGTAAGGTTTAAATTAAACGTCTAGGTCGGACTCTTTGTAAGCTGGCTCATAGGACCTTCGAACAGCCTTCAATGGCATTTAGTACCTGGACTTACTTGCTGAAACATTACCATTGCTCCTTAAAGAATTGGATTTTCGTCAGCGCATTATCTTCCAAGGCGAAGCACTCCCACACTACACTTCAGTGTTGATGTCCGTCAGCACATCAGTGATACATTAGACATGTGGATTGGAAGATGAGGAACAATCGCTTGGTCTCCGTGGTCTCCAGACCTCATACCCCTGAACTACTATGTTTGGGGGCACCTCATTTCAAGTTTTTCGCATACCAGTTCAAAATGTAGAAGAGTTAAGGAACAGGTTTTTAACAGCTTGTAAACCTCTACTTGATGAACTGACTTAAAGGCGTCTGTGAGGGAATTCAGGAAGATATTTTGCATGTATATCAGGGTAAACGGTGGATACTCTGAAAATCTCCTAAAATGATGAAACCGGTTGACGGATGAGATATAAATAACAGTATATGTAAATTATAAATGATGTGTTTATTTTTCATATAACATCTACTGATCACAATTATTGGAATCCCCAATCTGCTAATTTAGTAATCTGCTACAGATTTACTGCAATTTATCTGGTGGATTATTTAACCAATGCGATGAATCATAATGATGTACATTAACAACGTTCTTATGAAACTCCAACATTGTTTACACTTACGACCCCTGCATTCATTCAGAAGCCTTCTGTTTGGATAGCGGCGGCGACGGTACCCGCGACGGCAATCCGCTACATTATAGTCACAGAACCCGTAAACCACAATAATATACACCTATTCTTAATTTATAAACGACATAACAACTCGAAACAACAATGATATAATGACAACGGCATCAGTTACGTTTTACTTGTAGTTTACAATTGAAAAGAACATGAATAAACAGTTTAACAATAAAACAATGAAAAATCAGCTGATTATTGCTATTGTAATTCCCAGTCAGCTGATTTAGTCAACAGATTCAGCTGGTAAATAAATTAGAGACAAATAAACAGTAATAAATTTGGTGTTTAGATCCAATACCGAGTGATGATGACAATCCTGATAATGTACCTTAACAACATTTTAAAGAAATTCTCAAATTTTTCCTCTTATGACCCCTTAATATTTATACATCATTTTAAACATAAATAAATAAGGAAGTTTTTTATGTAATTGGACATAGTAAAACGGCAAATTTAACTGCTTTAATTGAGCCTTGAAGTTTGAAGGAAAAATTCTGAAAACTACAATTTTCAACTTGAATGTTATTTCATAAACGTATAATAAGGAGATATTACTTTAGAACTATGTTTAATTTGAAGGGAATTTAATTATCTTTCAAATGATATTAATTTATATCTCATAAATACATTATTTTGGTTTTTACCGTCGAACTAATAGTACAAAGTCGTGTAATTAAAAAAAAATCACAAAATACGCCATTACACCTAAACGGTTAAAGTCAGATGAGGGGTTATATACATTTTTGTGTTCCATTTGATAAGTAGAATCAACCGTTAAAATTAATGTAGTCAGTAGAGACTCACCCTGTATAAAGCATAAAAAGTCTTAAAAAGTGTTCCGTGGTGCAACTTGATCATGAAACGCAATTGGCTTACAAGAATAATTATTCAGCACACAAAGATTGAAGAACATTCTTCAATAAATGGAATCAAGACAATGCCTATTAACAGTTAGCTGGTTGTCGAGGCGTTACTCTCTCCAGCATCCCGCGGCGAGGAGCGCCATCGACTCAACACGCCACTTGTAGGTCTATCACCGTGCGAGTAGTGCTTGTAACCAACCACCCGTTCATGAACAACCATCGCAGCGTTGTTCAGCTCATCTTTGAACTTACTTGTAATAAATCCAAGCACTATCCCCTCACTAATGGATTTGTTGGGCGATGATAGAACCACAAGAAAACATTTAGGATGCTATAATTTAGTTAAATACTCCAAATATGGAGCTTACATTTTGAAAACTCTTTGGATCAGGTATGTCATTATGCCAAGCGTTCACCGATTCTGCCAATGGTGTCCTCTTCTGAATGAATACAAATGAATAAAACATTCAGAGATTTCGTTAAATTCACCCGTAAACTAATAATAATATATCTTTATTGTGTCGACAATAATTACATATTGTATACAATGCGTCAATACTGTATATAAAATTTATTTTTCTAAAATATTACGATACAACAAATCTGTTTGCCAGTCACTCTCGCACTCATACATACATTTGTTGCACACTCATACACACATACATACGGGACAACGTTGCCTGAAGACTCGCGATTTATACTACTATAATACAACCCGACGGCTCCTCATGAATTCCTCAACCGAGTAAAATACCCCAGACACCAGAAACCGTTTCAAAAAGGTTTTGAATTGGTTTTGATTTGCTGACATTTTGATCTCATCTAACTAATCTCATCTAACTAAATTTAAATTTTGTTGAAGACATATTGAATTTTTGCATTGACGGTAGGAATATTGTTGAATGCTTTTCTCTGCGGCCGAGAAGCTGAGGGAGGGTTATCGACGCGGCCTCGAGGTCACTGGGTTGGCGGTGCCAGGCTGTGGGGTGCCAGGCACGGGCCGCGGGGATCCATACCTCCACTGCTGCAGTGTCCGTCATCTGTCGCCGCGGGGATCCATACCTCCACTGCTGCAGTGTCCGTCATCTGTCGCCGCGGGGATCCATACCTCCACTGCTGCAGTGTCCGTCATCTGTCGCCGCGGGGATCCATACCTCCACTGCTGCAGTGTCCGTCATCTGTCGCCGCGGGGATCCATACCTCCACTGCTGCAGTGTCCGTCATCTGTCGCCGCGGGGATCCATACCTCCACTGCTGCAGTGTCCGTCTCTGTCGCCGCGGGGATCCATACCTCCACTGCTGCTTTGTCCGTCATCTGTCGCCGCGGGGATCCATACCTCCACTGCTGCAGTGTCCGTCATCTGTCGCCGCGGGGATCCATACCTCCACTGCTGCAGTGTCCGTCATCTGTCGCCGCGGGGATCCATACCTCCACTGCTGCAGTGTCCGTCATCTGTCGCCGCGGGGATCCATACCTCCACTCGTGCAGTGTCCGTCTCTGTCGACGCGGGGATCCATACCTCCACTGCTGCAGTGTCCGTCATCTGTCGCCGCGGGGATCCATACCTCCACTGATGCAGTGTCCGTCATCTGTCGCCGCGGGGATCCATACCTCCACTGCTGCAGTGTCCGTCATCTGTCGCCGCGGGGATCCATACCTCCACTGCTGCAGTGTCCGTCATCTGTCGCCGCGGGGATCCATACCTCCACTGCTGCAGTGTCCGTCTCTGTCGCCGCGGGGATCCATACCTCCACTGCTGCAGTGTCCGTCTCTGTCGCCGCGGGGATCCATACATCCACTGCTGCAATGTCCGTCATCTGTCGCCGCGGGGATCCATACCTCCACTGCTGCAGTGTCCGTCATCTGTCGCCGCGGGGATCCATACCTCCACTGCTGCAGTGTCCGTCATCTGTCGCCGCGGGGATCCATACCTCCACTCGTGCAGTGTCCGTCTCTGTCGACGCGGGGATCCATACCTCCACTGCTGCAGTGTCCGTCATCTGTCGCCGCGGGGATCCATACCTCCACTGATGCAGTGTCCGTCATCTGTCGCCGCGGGGATCCATACCTCCACTGCTGCAGTGTCCGTCATCTGTCGCCGCGGGGATCCATACCTCCACTGCTGCAGTGTCCGTCTCTGTCGCCGCGGGGATCCATACCTCCACTGCTGCAGTGTCCGTCATCTGTCGCCGCGGGGATCCATACCTCCACTGCTGCAGTGTCCGTCATCTGTCGCCGCGGGGATCCATACCTCCACTGCTGCAGTGTCCGTCATCTGTCGCCGCGGGGATCCATACCTCCACTGCTGCAGTGTCCGTCTCTGTCGCCGCGGGGATCCATACCTCCACTGCTGCAGTGTCCGTCTCTGTCGCCGCGGGGATCCATTCATCCACTGCTGCAATGTCCGTCATCTGTCGCCGCGGGGATCCATACCTCCACTGCTGCAGTGTCCGTCATCTGTCGCCGCGGGGATCCATACCTCCACTGCTGCAGTGTCCGTCATCTGTCGCCGCGGGGATCCATACCTCCACTGCTGCAGTGTCCGTCTCTGTCGCCGCGGGGATCCATACCTCCACTGCTGCAGTGTCCGTCATCTGTCGCCGCGGGGATCCATACCTCCACTGCTGCAGTGTCCGTCATCTGTCGCCGCGGGGATCCATACCTCCACTGCTGCAGTGTCCGTCTCTGTCGCCGCGGGGATCCATACCTCCACTGCTGCAGTGTCCGTCATCTGTCGCCGCGGGGATCCATACCTCCACTGCTGCAGTGTCCGTCATCTGTCGCCGCGGGGATCCATACCTCCACTGCTGCAGTGTCCGTCATCTGTCGCCGCGGGGATCCATACCTCCACTGCTGCAGTGTCCGTCTCTGTCGCCGCGGGGATCCATACCTCCACTGCTGCAGTGTCCGTCATCTGTCGCCGCGGGGATCCATACCTCCACTGCTGCAGTGTCCGTCATCTGTCGCCGCGGGGATCCATACCTCCACTGCTGCAGTGTCCGTCATCTGTCGCCGCGGGGATCCATACCTCCACTGCTGCAGTGTCCGTCATCTGTCGCCGCGGGGATCCATACCTCCACTGCTGAAGTGTCCGTCATCTGTCGCCGCGGGGATCCATACCTCCACTGCTGCAGTGTCCGTCTCTGTCGCCGCGGGGATCCATACCTCCACTGATGCAGTGTCCGTCATCTGTCGCCGCGGGGATCCATACCTCCACTGCTGCAGTGTCCGTCATCTGTCGCCGCGGGGATCCATACCTCCACTGCTGCAGTGTCCGTCATCTGTCGCCGCGGGGATCCATACCTCCACTGCTGCAGTGTCCGTCTCTGTCGCCGCGGGGATCCATACCTCCACTGCTGCAGTGTCCGTCATCTGTCGCCGCGGGGATCCATACCTCCACTGCTGCAGTGTCCGTCATCTGTCGCCGCGGGGATCCCTACCTCCACTGCTGCAGTGTCCGTCTCTGTCGCCGCGGGGATCCATACCTCCACTGCTGCAGTGTCCGTCTCTGTCGCCGCGGGGATCCATACCTCCACTGCTGCAGTGTCCGTCTCTGTCGCCGCGGGGATCCATACCTCCACTGCTGCAGTGTCCGTCTCTGTCGCCGCGGGGATCCATACCTCCACTGCTGCAGTGTCCGTCTCTGTCGCCGCGGGGATCCATACCTCCACTGCTGCAGTGTCCGTCATATGTCGCCGCGGGGATCCATACCTCCACTGCTGCAGTGTCCGTCATCTGTCGCCGCGAGGACAAGCAAGGACATCAGCAACTTTAGTTATCGGCAGAAATTAATTTTAAAAAATCGCATTTTGATCATTAAAACTTAAATAAAATTAAAATCATTGTAAATTTGTATGAGATTTACTTATGTCAAGATAGCAAGCTGTGGCTAAGCACCGGTTTGGTTTTAAGTCACAAACTGGACAAACAGCCTTAAAGTCAAACATCATCCCTTACAACTCCTTTTAGCGAATTTCCCCTATAAGGAAGAAGCTACTACCGTAGATGTCATAAGACCAAGACCATGGATTAAGCCCTAGTCTATGATAACTTTCCGTTTTGAAGCCTCCCAAAACAAAAAAGAAAAAACACCATTCGTTCGAATTTTACTTTCTTCCCTCTATAACATAATTTTCGTTAAAATTTTAAAATTTTAGTTGTTTGTGGAAATATTTTTTGTCTTCTACGAATCCAGAAATATGGTTTTTGGAGTGGTGTCCGACTGTCCGTGTGTCTGTGTGGATGTCAACAAAGCTGCAGACGACACCGGCGGTCCAATTTTCATGAAATTAGGCATGTAGGTATCAAAACATGGCATGTCGAGATTTGTTTGTATTTTTGATTTAAAGGGTATTTACCCCATAAAACCCCATAAAAACGACAAAAATCCAAATTTCTCAAAAAAGGCTTTAACGATTTTGATAAAAAATTCATGGTTTGTAGTGCTTATGAAGACAAACAAAATGACAATGCCTGATGTGCAGCGTGATAAGAGTATCAACAGAGGGGTAAAAGTAAATAAGTGCTGACGTAATGTGACATGTGAATGGTGGTGTCAGCAGCATCCCATTACACGCGTTGTCACGGCTGCGGCTGCGGGGCGCAGCGGTGGCGACAATGGGCGGGAAAGTAGTGTCCGCACCCCGTGGCGCGGGAAAGTCGCGTCACGCTCCGCCTGCCGATACCGCCGCAGTGCAACTACTGTTCCATCAGGTGATGGTGTTCTCTGGCGGAATTATCGTGTACGACCTAGGAAAACATATTTAGAGAATGTTGCCGATGAAAGTTAAATGGTCGAATTGTATTTTTAAAATAATGTAGTTAAACTGGCTTTTAAAAACTTAATAACTGACTATTTTACCAGTTTTCTTTAAATTTTCATATGACTAATGTTAGCAAGCCGCGGTTGAAGAATATATACGCCGCAAATCGTTAACGTGAACATTTATATTATTAATAAAAGATAGGGAAGACTTTTAGAATAGTTCGTGTAGTATTTGCAGTTACAGTGTTGTACATTTATAACATAGAATGAGTAAAAGAGGAACAGCAGAAGTGTTACAACAATGGCACGATATATGGAAGCTCCTCTGACCTTGCGTGATGCGATTTTATGTGAACCCAACAACTGGCATAAACTCGGCGCGGGGCGATGTCACGCCACTCTCATCCGAGCGTCACGCCGGCGCTGGGTCACTGGCCTTTACCGTGTACCAAGTAATTCAAGACAAACAAGTAAAGTTCTCTGATTACATACATGACACGTTTTCCGATATTTATGAAATTGTTAGGTCAATAAACCATCAGTCATAACCACTTCAACACGGGTAATAACACAAGAAATAAGCTATCCTGTACGGTCCGTACAGCAATTACTCATAATCTGAAACTGCTTGAAGAGAAACCAATATGCCTTGGTCCGAAATCTTTTCATAAAATTACATCAAGCCAATAAATAATTCAATCAAATAAAAAAAATTGTCCTAGTTTAAATAAGTGTTTTTACGCAATAGGAGAATTTTCCACCTCCCGAGCTACAATATACGATGATCGATGTGCATAATTTTTCGTACCTCAACAAAAGAAGACGATCCCTAACCTTTTTACCTACCTATCCCTGGCAGCTTGGACGCACGAGGATGGGTGTTGGGTGCAAAGGAACCCTTGCGTCTACGGGGTAGATGAAGACATGTAACAAGAAATTGTCAATCTAATTCAAATACTATGGGAAATAACACAATTTGACATAATAAGGCTGTACATATTTGCATGTCGTCGTAAGCAAATCATTCACGCGAGTAACGTTTACATTTTTCTTTCGTTCACTTAATACATTAAAGATCAAAACGGACGCAAACCCTTTATAATTCGAAAGGTGTGTTAGTTCAGTGCAGTATAACAATTAAAACAAAGCCCAACTACTACCCCCAACATAGGCTAATAATCCTCGACAAAACTCCCTGATCAAAAAACTTGTCAATTCATGTTGAGCGATCGTGCGACGATATGCAGAGGCCCCGGGAGCCCGGGACGTCGGTGTAACGGCTGCTCGTTGCCGCAGTCGCCGCGTCCCGGCCCGACGTGCCACTCGGCGGCGGGAAGTATTGGGCGGTCCTCACGAGATGCAGAGGCCCCGGGAGCCCGGGACGTCGGTGTAACGGCTGCTCGTTGCCGCAGTCACCGCGTCCCGGCCCGACGTGCCACTCGGCGGCGGGAAGTATTGTACGGTCCTCACGAGATGCAGAGGCCCCGGGAGCCCGGGACGTCGGTGTAACGGCTGCTCGTTGCCGCAGTCGCCGCGTCCCGGCCCGACGTGCCACTCGGCGGCGGGAAGTATTGGGCGGTCCTCACGAGATGCAGAGGCCCCGGGAGCCCGGGACGTCGGTGTAACGGCTGCTCGTTGCCGCAGTCGCCGCGTCCCGGCCCGACGTGCCACTCGGCAGCGGGAAGTATTGTACGGTCCTCACGAGATGCAGAGGCCCCGGGAGCCCGGGACGTCGGTGTAACGGCTGCTCGTTGCCGCAGTCGCCGCGTCCCGGCCCGACGTGCCACTCGGCAGCGGGAAGTATTGTACGGTCCTCACGAGATGCAGAGGCCCCGGGAGCCCGGGACGTCGGTGTAACGGCTGCTCGTTGCCGCAGTCGCTGCGTCCCGGCCCGACTGTGCCACTCGGCAGCGGGAAGTATTGTACGGTCCTCACGAGATGCAGAGGCCCCGGGAGCCCGGGACGTCGGTGTAACGGCTGCTCGTTGCCGCAGTCGCTGCGTCCCGGCCCGACGTGCCACTCGGCGGCGGGAAGTATTGTACGGTCCTCACGAGATGCAGAGGCCCCGGGAGCCCGGGACGTCGGTGTAACGGCTGCTCGTTGCCGCAGTCGCCGCGTCCCGGCCCGACGTGCCACTCGGCAGCGGGAAGTATTGTACGGTCCTCACGAGATGCAGAGGCCCCGGGAGCCCGGGACGTCGGTGTAACGGCTGCTCGTTGCCGCAGTCGCCGCGTCCCGGCCCGACGTGCCACTCGGCGGCGGGAAGTATTGTACGGTCCTCACGAGATGCAGAGGCCCCGGGAGCCCGGGACGTAGGTGTAACGGCTGCTCGTTGCCGCAGTCGCCGCGTCCCGGCCCGACGTGCCACTCGGCAGCGGGAAGTATTGTACGGTCCTCACGAGATGCAGAGGCCCCGGGAGCCCGGGACGTCGGTGTAACGGCTGCTCGTTGCCGCAGTCGCTGCGTCCCGGCCCGACGTGCCACTCGGCAGCGGGAAGTATTGGGCGGTCCTCACGAGATGCAGAGGCCCCGGGAGCCCGGGACGTCGGTGTAACGGCTGCAAGTTGCAGCAGTCGCCGCGTCCCGGCCCGACGTGCCACTCGGCAGCGGGAAGTATTGTACGGTCCTCACGAGATGCAGAGGCCCCGGGAGCCCGGGACGTCGGTGTAACGGCTGCTCGTTGCCGCAGTCGCCGCGTCCCGGCCCGACGTGCCACTCGGCGGCGGGAAGTATTGGGCGGTCCTCACGAGATGCAGAGGCCCCGGGAGCCGGGACGTCGGTGTAACGGCTGCTCGTTGCCGCAGTCGCCGCGTCCCGGCCCGACGTGCCACTCGGCGGCGGGAAGTATTGTACGGTCCTCACGAGATGCAGAGGCCCCGGGAGCCCGGGACGTCGGTGTAACGGCTGCTCGTTGCCGCAGTCACCGCGTCCCGGCCCGACGTGCCACTCGGCGGCGGGAAGTATTGTACGGTCCTCACGAGATGCAGAGGCCCCGGGAGCCCGGGACGTCGGTGTAACGGCTGCTCGTTGCCGCAGTCGCCGCGTCCCGGCCCGACGTGCCACTCGGCGGCGGGAAGTATTGGGCGGTCCTCACGAGATGCAGAGGCCCCGGGAGCCCGGGACGTCGGTGTAACGGCTGCTCGTTGCCGCAGTCGCCGCGTCCCGGCCCGACGTGCCACTCGGCGGCGGGAAGTATTGTACGGTCCTCACGAGATGCAGAGGCCCCGGGAGCCCGGGACGTCGGTGTAACGGCTGCTCGTTGCCGCAGTCGCCGCGTCCCGGCCCGACGTGCCACTCGGCGGCGGGAAGTATTGGGCGGTCCTCACGAGATGCAGAGGCCCCGGGAGCCCGGGACGTCGGTGTAACGGCTGCTCGTTGCCGCAGTCGCCGCGTCCCGGCCCGACGTGCCACTCGGCGGCGGGAAGTATTGGGCGGTCCTCACGAGATGCAGAGGCCCCGGGAGCCCGGGACGTCGGTGTAACGGCTGCTCGTTGCCGCAGTCGCCGCGTCCCGGGCCGACGTGCCACTCGGCAGCGGGAAGTATTGGGCGGTACTCACGAGATGCAGAGGCCCCGGGAGCCCGTGACGTCGGTGTAACGGCTGCTCGTTGCCGCAGTCGCCGCGTCCCGGCCCGACGTGCCACTCGGCAGCGGGAAGTATTGTACGGTCCTCACGAGATGCAGAGGCCCCGGGAGCCCGGGACGTCGGTGTAATGGCTGCTCGTTGCCGCAGTCGCCGCGTCCCGGCCCGACGTGCCACTCGGCGGCGGGAAGTATTGTACGGTCCTCACGAGATGCAGAGGCCCCGGGAGCCCGGGACGTCGGTGTAACGGCTGCTCGTTGCCGCAGTCGCCGCGTCCCGGCCCGACGTGCCACTCGGCAGCGGGAAGTATTGTACGGTCCTCACGAGATGCAGAGGCCCCGGGAGCCCGGGACGTCGGTGTAACGGCTGCTCGTTGCCGCAGTCGCCGCGTCCCGGCCCGACGTGCCACTCGGCGGCGGGAAGTATTGTACGGTCCTCACGAGATGAGGAGGCCCCGGGAGCCCGGGACGTCGGTGTAACGGCTGCTCGTTGCCGCAGTCGCCGCGTCCCGGCCCGACGTGCCACTCGGCAGCGGGAAGTATTGTACGGTCCTCACGAGATGCAGAGGCCCCGGGAGCCCGGGACGTCGGTGTAACGGCTGCTCGTTGCCGCAGTCACTGCGTCCCGGCCCGACGTGCCACTCGGCAGCGGGAAGTATTGGGCGGTCCTCACGAGATGCAGAGGCCCCCGGAGGCCCGGGACGTCGGTGTAACGGCTGCTCGTTGCAGCAGTCGCCGCGTCCCGGCCCGACGTGCCACTCGGCAGCGGGAAGTATTGTACGGTCCTCACGAGATGCAGAGGCCCCGGGAGCCCGGGACGTCGGTGTAACGGCTGCTCGTTGCCGCAGTCGCCGCGTCCCGGCCCGACGTGCCACTCGGCAGCGGGAAGTATTGTACGGTCCTCACGAGATGCAGAGGCCCCGGGAGCCCGGGACGTCGGTGTAACGGCTGCTCGTTGCCGCAGTCGCCGCGTCCCGGCCCGACGTGCCACTCGGCAGCGGGAAGTATTGGGCGGTCCTCACGAGATGCAGAGGCCCCGGGAGCCCGGGACGTCGGTGTAACGGCTGCTCGTTGCCGCAGTCGCCGCGTCCCGGCCCGACGTGCCACTCGGCAGCGGGAAGTATTGTACGGTCACCCGAGATGCAGAGGCCCCGGGAGCCCGGGACGTCGGTGTAACGGCTGCTCGTTGCCGCAGTCGCCGCGTCCCGGCCCGACGTGCCACTCGGCGGCGGGAAGTATTGTACGGTCCTCACGAGATGCAGAGGCCCCGGGAGCCCGGGACGTCGGTGTAACGGCTGCTCGTTGCCGCAGTCGCCGCGTCCCGGCCCGACGTGCCACTCGGCAGCGGGAAGTATTGTACGGTCCTCACGAGATGCAGAGGCCCCGGGAGCCCGGGACGTCGGTGTAACGGCTGCTCGTTGCCGCAGTCGCTGCGTCCCGGCCCGACGTGCCACTCGGCAGCGGGAAGTATTGGGCGGTCCTCACGAGATGCAGAGGCCCCGGGAGCCCGGGACGTCGGTGTAACGGCTGCTCGTTGCAGCAGTCGCCGCGTCCCGGCCCGACGTGCCACTCGGCAGCGGGAAGTATTGTACGGTCACCCGAGATGCAGAGGCCCCGGGAGCCCGGGACGTCGGTGTAACGGCTGCTCGTTGCCGCAGTCGCCGCGTCCCGGCCCGACGTGCCACTCGGCAGCGGGAAGTATTGTACGGTCCTCACGAGATGCAGAGGCCCCGGGAGCCCGGGACGTCGGTGTAACGGCTGCTCGTTGCCGCAGTCGCTGCGTCCCGGCCCGACGTGCCACTTGGCAGCGGGAAGTATTGGGCGGTCCTCACGAGATGCAGAGGCCCCGGGAGCCCGGGACGTCGGTGTAACGGCTGCTCGTTGCAGCAGTCGCCGCGTCCCGGCCCGACGTGCCACTCGGCGGCGGGAAGTATTGTACGGTCCTCACGAGATGCAGAGGCCCCGGGAGCCCGGGACGTCGGTGTAACGGCTGCTCGTTGCCGCAGTCACCGCGTCCCGGCCCGACGTGCCACTCGGCGGCGGGAAGTATTGTACGGTCCTCACGAGATGCAGAGGCCCCGGGAGCCCGGGACGTCGGTGTAACGGCTGCTCGTTGCCGCAGTCGCCGCGTCCCGGCCCGACGTGCCACTCGGCGGCGGGAAGTATTGGGCGGTCCTCACGAGATGCAGAGGCCCCGGGAGCCCGGGACGTCGGTGTAACGGCTGCTCGTTGCCGCAGTCGCCGCGTCCCGGCCCGACGTGCCACTCGGCGGCGGGAAGTATTGTACGGTCCTCACGAGATGCAGAGGCCCCGGGAGCCCGGGACGTCGGTGTAACGGCTGCTCGTTGCCGCAGTCGCCGCGTCCCGGCCCGACGTGCCACTCGGCGGCGGGAAGTATTGGGCGGTCCTCACGAGATGCAGAGGCCCCGGGAGCCCGGGACGTCGGTGTAACGGCTGCTCGTTGCCGCAGTCGCCGCGTCCCGGCCCGACGTGCCACTCGGCGGCGGGAAGTATTGGGCGGTCCTCACGAGATGCAGAGGCCCCGGGAGCCCGGGACGTCGGTGTAACGGCTGCTCGTTGCCGCAGTCGCCGCGTCCCGGCCCGACGTGCCACTCGGCGGCGGGAAGTATTGTACGGTCCTCACGAGATGAGGAGGCCCCGGGAGCCCGGGACGTCGGTGTAACGGCTGCTCGTTGCCGCAGTCGCCGCGTCCCGGCCCGACGTGCCACTCGGCAGCGGGAAGTATTGTACGGTCCTCACGAGATGCAGAGGCCCCGGGAGCCCGGGACGTCGGTGTAACGGCTGCTCGTTGCCGCAGTCGCTGCGTCCCGGCCCAACGTGCCACTCGGCAGCGGGAAGTATTGGGCGGTCCTCACGAGATGCAGAGGCCCCCGGAGGCCCGGGACGTCGGTGTAACGGCTGCTCGTTGCAGCAGTCGCCGCGTCCCGGCCCGACGTGCCACTCGGCAGCGGGAAGTATTGTACGGTCCTCACGAGATGCAGAGGCCCCGGGAGCCCGGGACGTCGGTGTAACGGCTGCTCGTTGCCGCAGTCGCCGCGTCCCGGCCCGACGTGCCACTCGGCGGCGGGAAGTATTGTACGGTCCTCACGAGATGCAGAGGCCCCGGGAGCCCGGGACGTCCGTGTAACGGCTGCTCGTTGCCGCAGTCGCCGCGTCCCGGCCCGACGTGCCACTCGGCAGCGGGAAGTATTGTACGGTCCTCACGAGATGCAGATACCCCGGGAGCCCGGGACGTCGGTGTAACGGCTGCTCGTTGCCGCAGTCGCCGCGCCCCGGCCCGACGTGCCACTCGGCAGCGGGAAGTATTGTACGGTCCTCACGAGATGCAGAGGCCCCGGGAGCCCGGGACGTCGGTGTAACGGCTGCTCGTTGCCGCAGTCGCCGCGTCCCGGCCCGACGTGCCACTCGGCAGCGGGAAGTATTGTACGGTCCTCACGAGATGCAGAGGCCCCGGGAGCCCGGGACGTCGGTGTAATGGCTGCTCGTTGCCGCAGTCGCCGCGTCCCGGCCCGACGTGCCACTCGGCGGCGGGAAGTATTGTACGGTCCTCACGAGATGCAGAGGCCCCGGGAGCCCGAGACGTCGGTGTAACGGCTGCTCGTTGCCGCAGTCGCCGCGTCCCGGCCCGACGTGCCACTCGGCAGCGGGAAGTATTGTACGGTCCTCACGAGATGCAGAGGCCCCGGGAGCCCGGGACGTCGGTGTAACGGCTGCTCGTTGCCGCAGTCGCCGCGTCCCGGCCCGAGGATGCAGAGGCCCCGGGAGCCCGGGACGTCGGTGTAACGGCTGCTCGTTGCAGCAGTCGCCGCGTCCCGGCCCGACGTGCCACTCGGCAGCGGGAAGTATTGTACGGTCACCCGAGATGCAGAGGCCCCGGGAGCCCGGGACGTCGGTGTAACGGCTGCTCGTTGCCGCAGTCGCCGCGTCCCGGCCCGACGTGCCACTCGGCAGCGGGAAGTATTGTACGGTCCTCACGAGATGCAGAGGCCCCGGGAGCCCGGGACGTCGGTGTAACGGCTGCTCGTTGCCGCAGTCGCTGCGTCCCGGCCCGACGTGCCACTTGGCGGCGGGAAGTATTGGGCGGTCCTCACGAGATGCAGAGGCCCCGGGAGCCCGGGACGTCGGTGTAATGGCTGCTCGTTGCCGCAGTCGCCGCGTCCCGGCCCGACGTGCCACTCGGCGGCGGGAAGTATTGTACGGTCCTCACGAGATGCAGAGGCCCCGGGAGCCCGGGACGTCGGTGTAACGGCTGCTCGTTGCCGCAGTCGCCGCGTCCCGGCCCGACGTGCCACTCGGCGGCGGGAAGTATTGGGCGGTCCTCACGAGATGCAGAGGCCCCGGGAGCCCGGGACGTCGGTGTAACGGCTGCTCGTTGCCGCAGTCGCCGCGTCCCGGCCCGACGTGCCACTCGGCGGCGGGAAGTATTGTACGGTCCTCACGAGATGCAGAGGCCCCGGGAGCCCGGGACGTCGGTGTAACGGCTGCTCGTTGCCGCAGTCGCCGCGTCCCGGCCCGACGTGCCACTCGGCGGCGGGAAGTATTGTACGGTCCTCACGAGATGCAGAGGCCCCGGGAGCCCGGGACGTCGGTGTAACGGCTGCTCGTTGCCGCAGTCGCCGCGTCCCGGCCCGACGTGCCACTCGGCGGCGGGAAGTATTGTACGGTCCTCACGAGATGCAGAGGCCCCGGGAGCCCGGGACGTCGGTGTAACGGCTGCTCGTTGCCGCAGTCGCCGCGTCCCGGCCCGACGTGCCACTCGGCGGCGGGAAGTATTGGGCGGTCCTCACGCTTCATGAGTGACTGATGTGTGGATGTCTCAGACGTTACTGCTCGAACTAAACGAATACTAAATCCTTTGCTAACCGATCATTATTTGCAGCAAAATTAGGTTCGTGCCTTTTTTCCTATTCATAATAAAAAAAAAGAAAAGTATCCCGCGATAGTTTGAATTGACCTCCGAAGGGAAACATGGAAGATTATTTAATTTAAAAGAAACCCCTTTGAACTCAGACACCATAAACTTTTGCTGACAAGCAGACCGACACTGATGGCGTATCACACGGGGTTGTGCAACTGATGGATTGCGGATCACCGCCAGCGCCAGTCGCAACATCCGGAGTCATCCGGTCACCGTGTCAGCCGTCCGCCATCTCTCGTCTGGTCTGTACGTAATTAGTTCAGAGATTTCGCGGCGAGACTAATGTACACCTTCTACGCAAGAAAATGACGTTTATTTGACTCAAGAGTTTTTGTCACCGGGAGTGGTTAAGCGCACTCCGAGGGAATTCGTCCCGCAACACCAAATTAACTTGTTGCCTCCTTTATCAGTGCATGGGGATGTGACAGTCGTATTGGTATCAAAATAAAATGGTGGTGGTTCTACACAGAGTTTATATACATTTCTTACAGAAAAGCTGTGTATTAAAAAACTTTAATTAAAATTGGATTTTTTTTAACTCCGAATAGCAAAAACTAATTCAGAAGAAGGAATACTACAGATTATTTTGATTTTGCATCTTGCCGAGTTTGAAATATTTTAAGATAATGAATGCTCATTTAAACAGAAGATTAATTTCAATTGGGTATTATTTGCTTGGAAGTTTACAACTTTTTGATTATCATGTGAAAGTGGAAGTTTGTCCTACCTACTAGCTGAGAGTAAGTTGTTACACGTCCATTCGGGCGCTACACGGAGATCAGTAACGTGATGCTGCGGTGAAGAGATTTGTTCCCACGACAAAAGCGGCCAGCGGAAAATAGAATATATTCTACATATATCTGGGATGTGTGATAAAATATTTAATTGGGAATGGCCGTCAGCTATTCTTTACTATTGAGATCCGCATTAAAAGGATCAAAACATATAAAATCTAATTAATTAATGAATACAGTATTATTATCAAAATAAGGCATTGTTACAAGCCTATATACGTGGCTGTATTACTGTGGTATTCGGCGAAGTATTATTGTTAAGCATTACTGTACCAGCAGTAATTTCATTGCTAAAATTAAATGTTACTGTTCTACTGTAATACGTTTTATAATAGCTGTTTACACAATGTATAAAAATAGATAATACTAATTTATTACTGGTTATAATCACACTTTGGGAGCAACAATTTTACAGACACGCGTTCCATTGAGGAAAACTGTTAAAATTGCGGTATAAAGATAATTTATTAAGTAAATAATAAATTAACACCTTCTCATAATTTACAAGTTGCTGAATAACAAAGGTTGCAGAATAACAAAGGTTGATGAATTTTAAAATATTATAAAAAATGGTTGGATGATTAATTAGTGGTATTTACTATATAAATGGTTCTTTAAAATGTTAATTGAATATCTGATGGCTGCTGTCGAGATAATTTTTAAAGATTCTTTTGGGAGGTGGAACTGATTCCAGAATTTTTTGAAAAAATCTGGAACAGTTCCTCTTGCTCCAACCATCAATCCAATGACTTCTACATTAGAAAGTCTGTATTGTTGTTTAATGTCATCTCTTGTTCCACTATATATATCTTTCTTAATAATAAATAAATATCAAATCGAAATACCCCCGTTGCAGCAGACCTGCATACTCAGCGAATTTCAAATGCAAAACAACATATTTCAATCCAGCATAGCGAGATTCAACATGTTTTTGTAAGCTCCATAAGAATAACATGGGGAATGAGTATGCAGGTTTGCTGCTACGGGTATATCAAAACTGGGTGGTTTTAATTCAATATTTAGTTGATCTGAACTAGAAGAAGCCATTTACCAAGTTTTATCAAGATATGTTGAGAAATAAGCGAGATATAGAATTTTTTTATTTCCCATAAGGTTAACATTGGGACAACGTACTGTGTTTACCACTTTCAATATCTCGGAAACCAATGGACATAGAGCAGTGATTCAAAATACTAAATTGTTTGTTTTTTTGAGCTGAATTCAAAAATGCTAGCAAAAATTGGATAATTTTTAATTTTCTATGTAAAAAACTCAAAAAACCCATTTATGGAAGGGTTTACCCCCCTTTACCCCCCCTTCCGGTGGTCCGATCGGGCTGGTTCACAAACTCGTCCGAGTGATTACCACTTTACATGTCTGTACCAAATTTCATTAAGATCGGATCATATTTACGGCCGCTATCGTGTTAACAGACACGATAGTGTTTTTTGCCTCTGGGGGCCCCAAAATGAAAAGTTAACATGGTCTCGGGCTTAGGTCTTACCATGAGACCTACGGTAATAGCTTATTCCTTTAAGGGAAATTCACTAAAAACTGGAGTGGGAATAAAAATAGCTATAATAGCGTCAGCATTGAAGAGTTTTGGAATCATAATGAGAACGGCTCAAAGCAGGACACAGTGGATCAATTCCATAACGCCAAGGACCAGCACTCTCCAGCGGTTAGTTAACCAGTACTACAATACGGTTCGGCGATCGGACAGCTTCACTTGCCCGCGACCACGACCACTGACTACTCTCCTTCATTTTCTGACGTTTTAACTGATCTTCAACCAAATGCCCTACCTAGATTTGGGTACATTTTCACCGTTCTTGGCAAATTCGGTTCGTTCCCAAGAGAGGAAACTAAGCCTGGCCAAGGACGTGTCAGCGAGCGTGCAAATCAGTTTAAATGGGTCATGCACCGCTTAAATTTCGATGCTGCATTCAGCATATTTCTAAAAAATTATAACAATGTAAACTAATTGCTAACGACGAGTAACTCAGATACATTATTCTTAAAGGCATTATTCCATTTATGACTTACGTGTTCAGGATAAGAAGAATACCACATCTCTTATTTCTTCCTTACCTGAAAACCATAAAAATAATTTAAATACGCTATTAACAACTGCAAAATAAGACGTATTTTAAAGGAAGTTTCAATTTATAACTAAAAAATATATAGTAAAATAAATAGTACAACCTTAGCTGAATAATTCAATAAGTAAATGTACACTGGTAATTTTTTCGTTTGTCGCTTGAGTATACAATGGATCAATGATTTTTTGATCCAATGTACCTGATGACTAAGTAATTGAATTGATGATCAGCTAAACCCGTTTAATTTCCATAAATTATAACTAACAATTCTCCAGTAATTAGATTTTTAATTGTTTGTACCGATCGTAAGATTCATAAAAGCAATTAGTTTTAAGTATTTACCAGCCTTTAACAATTAATCATAATGTAATACAACTATTAAGAAGCCAGGCTGTATATATATCTTGCTAGATCACTCTACGTAATTAATAGTGCAATGATAAAAGCCACTTCTGTAGGCCACTCACAATGGGCCGTAACGGGCTAAAGGGGCACAGCGGCACAGCCATCAGCCCAGCTCTCTTGTCTGTGTTCATACCGTTATATTGTAACAGCACCGAGTCGAGTCACAGACCTCATGAATGTACGATGATGGGTAGAAAAGCTTCAAGAATGTTATTAATAAATTAACTTATGGAATCGTTTGGATCACAAAACCGGCAATAGAGCAGACTCTGCCGACAAGGATTAGAAGTGAAACGAATCAAATATAACATTCCTTTTTTGGCAAGAAAGCTGATATTATATTCATAAGATGATAATATATGGTAAACAATTCTTAAAAGTAGCAAGTGCTTCTTTTACACTTATGTATCGTAGAGAAAGCCAAACAAAAATAGTTCTATCTATGAAATTGAAATGAAAAATGTCTTTATTAAAGAGGCGAGTTAGGAATTCAAAGTCCTCTCTGACACTTATTTGATTAGGACGGAGCGATGATCCGAGCCGCGAAGATCAAAGCATTGTTCCAATGCAAAGGGTGAGAGAGAGAAGACAATATAGGGAAATGACCGTGAAACAGATGATTGTTCTCACACAACACATGAAAATTGGCTTCACAGCTTAACAAGACAAGCGCGGCTCTGCACATCACCAGCCACCGGCTCCCACCGCGGTCTGCTGCTGCACACCACCAGCCACCGGCTCCCACCGCGGTCTGCTGCTGCACACCACCAGCCACCGGCTCCCACCGCGGTCTGCTGCTGCACACCACCAGCCACCGGCTCCCACCGCGGTCTGCTGCTGCACACCACCAGCCACCGGCTCCCACCGCGGTCTGCTGCTGCACACCACCAACCACCGGCTCCCACCGCGGTATGCTGCTGCACACCACCAGCCACCAGCTCCCACCGCGGTCTGCTACTGCACACCACCAGCAACCGGCTCCCACCGCGGTCTGCTGCTGCACACCACCAGCCACCGGCTCCCACCGCGGTCTGCTGCTGCACACCACCAGCCACCGGCTCCCACCGCGGTCTGCTGCTCACACCACCAGCCACCGGCTTCCACCGCGGTCTGCTGCTGCACACCACCAGCCACCGGCTCCCACCGCGGTCTGCTGCTGCACACCACCAACACCAGCTCCCACCGCGGTCTGCTGCTGCACACCACCAGCCACCGGCTCCCACCGCGGTCTGCTGCTCACACCACCAGCCACCGGCTCCCACCGCGGTCTGCTACTGCACACCACCAACAACAGCTCCCACCGCGGTCTGCTGCTGCACAGCGCCAGCCACCAGCTCCCACCGCGGTCTGCTGCTGCACACCACAGCCACCGGCTCCCACCGCGGTCTGCTACTGCACACCACCAGCCACCGGCTCCCACCGCGGTCTGCTGCTGCACACCACCAACACCGGCTCCCACCGCGGTCTGCTGCTGCACACCACCAGCCACCAGCTCCCACCGCGGTCTGCTGCTCACACCACCAGCCACCGGCTCCCACCGCGGTCTGCTGCTGCACACCACCAGCCACCGGCTCCCACCGCGGTCTGCTACTGCACACCACCAACAACAGCTCCCACCGCGGTCTGCTGCTGCACAGCGCCAGCCACCAGCTCCCACCGCGGTCTGCTGCTGCACACCACAGCCACCGGCTCCCACCGCGGTCTGCTACTGCACACCACCAGCCACCGGCTCCCACCGCGGTCTGCTGCTGCACACCACCAGCTCCCACCGCGGTCTGCTGCTGCACACCACCAGCCACCGGCTCCCACCGCGGTCTGCTGCTGCACACCACCAGCCACCGGCTCCCACCGCGGTCTGCTGCTGCACGGTTGCGCGTGCTGCATCTTCTGTTGCAATCTTAGTAAAAGCTTAGGGGCATTGCAAATTTTCGATGCGAATTGTAGTACAATTAAAACTTCAGGAAAGTACGTACAATGTTGACAAACAACTTCCATTCGTCATAGTCGCATTTCTAACCAATAATAAAGCATCACTATTAAAAATCCCAAGTACCGAAAGGATAAAGTGTTGAAATTCTCAGTCCTGTATTACAATACTGTAACGTATGAGCGAAAACAAAATTTTATGATTTATAAAAATCAGTCATAGCAAGACCACATGCGAACTTGGATTAAGACAGCAAATTAATATTCCACGCGTTTTAACATAATCCAAAACTTCAGTTACTAAGAATATTTAACTTTGCTATTTTTAGCATACAAATTGGTCGTGTTGCACAATCCTGTTAATTATCACAAATAACCATTAGAGGATTTATGAAATGCAAGCTTGCGACACTTGAAAAGAATTCCAATACACTGACTGTGCACGAGACAAAAGGTTCCAGCTACTCGTGAGTATAAAACCTTTTGTCGTAATGTAAACGCTCATTCAACAGATCCAACAGGTGTAGTTGACAGCCACAAAGACGCCGGACCGTGCATGATCGCTGGCAAGGTCGTAGTAATTGGTCTAATCCACGCCGTCCTCGCCGGCCGCCCCGCGCCCCGCGCCGTCCCCGGCAAGGCCACAACCACACAATACTGACTATTCGAGTATTGTGTTCATCATTTTAAATTCCAGGTTGCAATACACTATGCAATCCAATTCCTCTTTTTTCTTTTCCTCCTTTTTTTAGTGGCCTGTGACCTGCCGTAACTTGCCCAAAAAAATACGAATGGCATGTTATACTTTAAATATAAATTTAAAAACTTTGCACATTAAGATTGACTTAGTAGCTTACTAATAATTTAGGGATTCCCCCAGAACAACTATACTAGCCTGAGGTAACTTGTCCAAAATAAGTGGGGTTATAATTATTTAAAAAAAGTTCGACCAACGTTTACGTATAGATTAACTTTAATACAATTACTTTAAGGAGTACCGGTATTATGTTTTGTGGCAGCTAGGAAATACCACGGGGCATATCGTACTTTAACATTTCCTTGACTTTTCATCTTCAACAGTTTAAATTTCCACAGGAAACCAAATAAGTCCTGTCTGAGTCTTTTTCTTGGGATTAAAATCATGAAGTCATTTTTCCTTAACGATAATTTTACAATCTTCTTGGTAAGCCTTCGAAATTCCACCCTAAACTCTTCGGAGAAATCCTTCCCGAATTAATATAAGTACTTATTTAATAACAAATTAACAGCCAATAGTCAAACATCTCTGGTGCAGCCTTATTACAAGCAACATAGAAACGTTACACCCGTACAGAAGCCAGGGGAGGGTGGCTGGAGCCCAGCGATATATCACTCCACCCTCCAGCTACACGTGCTAAGTAAAATATACTAATTTCTCAACAATGTGTTTAAGTAATTCGGAGTATTACTTAAAAGTCATTACAACATCTGAGGTGATCAGAACAGAGAATGGACAGCGGCGGTCACCTTCACACAGCGGCGTTTCCTGCGACGGCGACGGCGGCGAGTGGCGAGGACTTCCCATTGAAGCGTATCCGGCGGCGTTGTGCAATGCTGCACACAACGGCGAATCCGTGTGAACCGACAACGGACCGATCACCACCGTATTCAAACATCACTCTCTGACTTTCATTAACGGGCGTACATCATTTGCGCGGTATGCGGAGAGCCAGGTAGAAGGGTTGCATCTTTTGCGCGGTGAGCTCCAGGGGGCTCTCAGGTACATGCATCATCTGCGCGGTGAGGGGTGGCGGAAGCGGCATTCTGCGGAACACAATATCGTGGCAGCCTTGCCGTATCTTTTACATTAATTCATTTTTACCACTAAATGTTATGAATGGTTCTATTATTGTGAGGTGTTAGTATCGGCCAGGCTACTATAGTAACGATTAAGGCAAATGTTCCAATGGAAACTAACAATATTCATGCAAAAAATTGCAACCTGAGCAATTAATGTAATCCACACTATAGAAATTCTTACTATAGACATACAAACGTAAATAAAATTATGCATGATAAGAGAATTTTGATTATTAATGGTAAGTAGTTTATTACGGCTAAATAATTTAAAGAACAGTATAACCAAACACGGGTTTGAAAAAATTCGACCACAAATATGTAATAGTTGTTTATTTGTCAACAAAATTATAATAAATTTTACGAAATTATTGGTTTATTTATTGCTGTTTCAGTTATTATACTAAACATAAAATTACTTAAAACTATTACTGCTGTTTTAAAAACATTCACAATTATTATATTAAATAGACCTATTTTAAAATTACTCATGAGAATTATTGTTATTTTGTAACATAATAATATCTGTATGATATTAAATATTCGTAATGCACATACACAATATGCAGAATGTCATATTATTATCTCATGCCCGGCGACCGCCTTGAATTACACGAGATACCTCTCATATTAGTATTTAATCATATTAGGAAAATTTACCACATTTATTTTGTCAACGTAAGCGATGAAAGAAACAGAAAATCGAGTCATGAATGTTGCCGATGAAAGTTCGGCCATCCCTAGTCGGCAGGCAGAGGATTAGGCGACCGTTCAGAATATTTAACAGCAGGCTTACATACCGCGCAAATGATGAACGTCCTCATTAACAGCCACGAAAAACAGTCGTAGAGCTGCGATAGATTAACTTGTATACTAATCGGCAATGCGATTTACCATTAATGGTAGTGCAAATAATCAACATCGAAGCTGCGGTAGGCCCCTTGCCTTGACACAGTAGCAGTCGGTTTATTTAGTCTACACGACCAAATGACACCCGTACAAGGCGGCTCGGTCACCTTGCATTCTGCTATGCACCGAAACTGCGCCGCCTCCGCCGTTCGTTCATTATACTTGCGCACTTTGGCATGCCTGTCGATCACCGCTTCTTGTTTTGCTGTACAAGCCGTTTGTTCCAGAAGAGATATGACACTTGTTCAAACACAAGAACAACTATACACCATTGCACGATCACATTACACTATACACGATTCAAATGCTACATTACATGCATCAGTAATTTGCACTTAGTTTTAGGACACGAGAAAATCACAAGATTCAGTTGTTACATTCATGAGAAATTTACACTAATTCATTTGAAGTATTCGACAAGTGTACTGAATGAAAATAAATTGCTTTGAATCCGGGGAATTGATCCGATTTTAAATCAATAAATACAGACATTCCTAGGATGAAGAAAGGAAGTGTTGCTCGTTATGTATGTGCAATACACAAGCAAAGCGGTCGCTATAGCCTACATAATATGTCACTTTGTCAGTTAACCTATCTGTGCAAGTTATCTTTATCTTTAAAAGATAAAGATAAAAGATAAAGATAACAAGCACGGTTATCTTTATCTTTAAAAGATCTTTATCGTCTTCAAAGCTCCGATATAATATATCGGTAAAGTTATCTTTAGAAAAGTTATCTTTATAGATAAGCGTGTTTGTTATTCTATAACTGCACAGATAGTTTAACTCACATAGTGACTAAAGGTGATGCTATACATACTTGTCACGTCACGTCACGTCGCGTCGCGTCCATTTTCGATGTGAATGAAACCTGTGTAATCAAATGGAACCAGCTATACATACACGTCACGTCACGGCACGGCCCGACTCGAATGCTTTGAAGAGCATACACGGCCGAATCGGCCGAATTGGGACGCGACGCGACGCGACGTGACGTGTATGTATAAGGTGCAGCTATACATACACGTCACGTCACGTCGCGTCCATTTTCGATTTGAATGAAACCTGTGTAATCAAATGGAACCGGCTATACATCACGTCACGTCACGTCACGGCACGGCCCGACTCGAATGCTCTGAAGAGCAAACACGGCCGAATAGGGACGCGACGCGACGTGACGTGACGTGTATGTATAGCTTACACCAACGTCCAATCGGCCATTCGGCTCTTAGAAACTAGAAAATGC
Source organism: Flexamia atlantica (assembly GCA_035578135.1). Lineage (NCBI taxonomy): Eukaryota > Metazoa > Arthropoda > Insecta > Hemiptera > Cicadellidae > Flexamia > Flexamia atlantica. Next base: position 143,754,331 of record JAQJVK010000001.1, on the reverse strand, counting down.
GAATCGATGCGAATCGGTGTGAATCGGTGAGAATCGAAGCGAATATGTATAGCACCCCCTCCGGTATCGCCGAATTGGCCGTAAGTGGACGTGACGTGACGTGTATGTATAGCAGCACCTAAAGCTTACACCGACGTCCACTCGGCCATTCGGCTCTTAGAAACTAGAAAATGCGAATCGATGCGATTGGATGCTAATTGATGCGAATATGTATAGCACCCCCACCGGAATCGCCGAATTGGCCGTGCGTGGACGCAACGTGACGTGACGTGACGTGTGTATGTATAGTAGCACTTAAAGGTGCTGCTATACATACACATCACGTCACGTCACGGCAGGGCCCGACTCGAATGCTCTAAAGAGCGATTGGGACGCGACGTGACGTGACGTGTATGTATAGCTTACACCGACGTCCACTCGGCCATTCGGCTCTTAGAAACTAGAAAATGCGAATCGATGCGAATCGGTGCGAACCGATGCGAATAAATATGGCACCCCTTCCGGAATCGCCGAATTGGCCGTATGTGGACGCAACGTGACGTGACGTGACGTGTATGTATAAGCAGCACCTTAACCTGGCGTTGTAGAGGGGCTAGCAATATTTTATTATGACGAATCGGATGCCCGCGCTTATTTAATCTGAATTGTGGCGTGAAAATTACTTCGCAATTCGGTCCACGACGAGCGTGGAGCCGGCCCGCCCGCCGGAGAGGCGTAGTCCCGGGAGCGGATTATCCCCTGACAAACGCGGTCGATTGATTCGGATCCCCGGATGAATGTAAATGTTTCCTGGGAGCGGCGCACACGCCCCGCGGCGGCGTCACGCACCGGCGCCGGCGGCCGCTGCAGGTGCCGCTTGCCGACTCAACACGGTCTCTAATTTTTAAATTCTACAATCAATAGCTCATTCAACGGAGGTCACTATTGCATATGTTAAAATAATAAAAAAATTCTAATTAAATCAAAATTTAAGGATTCCCAAGAAAACCAACTACTTAGTTACAAGCGGTGTTATTGATAGTGAACGAAAGGAGCTCGAACAAAATAATACCCCGTCCGAATCGTTATCTACATGTGTTAAACTTGGGCAAATTGAATGCACTCACATTGCTCAGGTAAGTACTGTGATCGCGAGTTGTGAGACAGTGAGACAGACGTCGGTCGGCTGCCGTCGTGTGATGCGTGAGGGCACGCCCGCGCCTCCCTACTTCCTACTCCCTACACTCCGGATTTCCCGTCTTTGCCACGACGATCAGACCGTGAACTTGCAACATGCGATCGCTGGTTTTACCGAGTTCCTCCAGATACGCAAACGTGTATGCGTTAAGACATTTATTGAGTTGTTGGAGAATAATCAAAGCTCAATTGTTTTGGTCACATTTTAGTTGAATTGCGACACTCAACGTATAACAATTATTGATGAGCAGTAAAGGAAAGTTTGGCAAGCATCAATGTGCACAACTACAAGTTGCAAGAAAGAAGAAGTAGCATCTCTATGAACTTGGATTTTTGCTTAAGAAGTATGAATCGTCCATACAAAGTTCGAGAATACGCTGGAGTATATCGGGCACATCAACTGAGAATGCAAATCAAAGCAAAGCAACGTCAGATTTTAATCCAACAACAACAAATAGTTAATCACTGCAAATAAACTGGTTTAGAATGAATGCCAATTATATTAGCGAATTTCCTTAACTTTTCATTTTGGGGCCCCCAGAAGAAAAAAACACTATTCGTTTGAATTATATATATATATATATATATATATATATATATATATATATATGATTGAAATGAACATAATATTAACAAAGTACCCTTTTTTTATAATATTTTTATTTATATTGAATTTGACTGTTATATCTTTATTATGTCTTTAATATTTAATTTATTTAATATTTATTAAAATATTTATATATAAATTTATTTAATTTATATATATATGTCTGTTAAAACGATAGCGGCCGTAAATATGGTCCGATCTTAATGAAATTTGGTACAGACGTGTAAAGTGGTAATCACTCGGACGAGTTCGTGAACCAGCCCGATCGGACCACCGGAAGGGGGGGTAAAGGGGGGTAAACCCCCTCAAAAATGGGTTTTTTGAGTTTTTTAAATAGAAAAATAAAAATAACCAAATTTTTGTTAGCACTATTGAATTCAGCTAAAAAAAAAACAATTTCGTATTTTGAATCACTGCTCTATGTCCATTGGTTTCCGAGATATTGAAAGTGGTAAACACAGTACGTTGTCCCAATGTTAACCTTATGGGAAACAAAGAAAATTCCATATCTCGCTTATTTCTCAACATATCTTGATAAAACTTGGTAAATGGCTTCTTCTAGTTCAGATCAACTAAATATTGAATTAAAACCACCCAGTTTTCATATACCCGTAGCAGCAAACCTGCATACTCATTCCCCATGTTATTCTTATGGAGCTTACAAAAACATGTTGAATCTCGGTATGTTGGATTGAAATATGTTTTTTTGCATTTGAAATTCGCTGAGTATGCAGGTCTGCTGCAACGGGGGTATTTATTTACTTAACGGTAGTTGTCTGTGCTTGTTTTATCAGTAATGAATGTTAAATTTGTTACAATCCAAAAATTGTGCGTGAATAATTTAGCGCCACCCGCCGCAACCGCACCGCCGGGCCATTAAACACGGCATTAATTAATAATGGAAGAGGCAGGAAGTGTTCCGGCGAGTTGTCAGTTTCTCCGGCGCCAGCGTCCCGTCACCCGTCGGTCGGCCCATGGTACTCCATGGTAGGCTTCTGGCTACAGTAGTCAGTAGGACCGTATAGACTTCTATAGATGCAGCGCCGCCGCCGTCGGTTGGCGCATGAAATCTACTGGCCCCAGTAGGTAGGCCTCTGGCTACAGTAGTCAATAGAACCATGGTAGGCTACTGGCTCCAGTAGGTGCAGCGCCGCCGTCGCGACCTACTGGTAGGCGCTGCACCTCCTGGAGCCAGTAAGTAGCCTACCATGGGCCGACCGATGGCGGCGCTGCACCTACTGGACGCGTCGGTCGGCCCATGGAAGCTACGGGCCCCAGTAGGTAGGCTTCTGGCTACAGCAGTCGGCTCATGTTACATGTTAGGCTCCTGACTTTAGTAGGTGCAGCGCCGCCGTCGCGTCGGTGGGCTACTGGCCCCAGCAGGTAGGCTTTTCTGGCTACAAGAGGGATAGAGCCCCGCCGCAACCACAATAACGATGTGCTACAACCACCTCTGATATTGTGTTAGAGGCTCGTCAGACGCAATCAAGAACTGAATCAAGCTTAATGAATATTTGGATATATGAGGAAAAACTACATTTTACCAACAATTGGTAAAGAGACAAACTATATATACAAGACCTGGAGTATAGATTTGTTGTGAAATAGTTGATTTTAATTTAATTATTTTCGTTCGTTTGTAAGAAAATGATTATCCAATGACACTAGGTTTTGAATAGAGTAAAATGCACAACCTAGCTCAAGGTTAGTTTTGCAACAAAACTGTTGTATTAGTTTTAGTCTGAAGTATAAACCTCTTAATTCTGACTAAATGCTTGAAGTCATATTACAGTACAACCATACTTCATCTTGTACAATATAGCAGAAGAAAAATTAAATAAGACTTCAAATGGACAGTAAATAGTCCATCACTTCCTCGTGACGTGGTAGTAATGGAATTGACAATTTTCAGGGGTCAAGGTTCAAGGCCACTCTTCCACTCTCTCTTGGTTCGCCACACCCGCAACTTCCGTCTGTGACACGCAACGATCTACGAACTGGTTAAAAAATTATAGAAACAGTAAGATGCTACTATAATAACACATTTAGTACTGAATTATAAAAAATCCTGCATGCTTACACGAACGTCCGCTCTGCACCAAAACTCTTTCTTGTCAAGTAACTAATAGTAACAGACGGACACACTGTCAAAAATGAACCGTTAACTTTTTTTTTGAAGAAAATCACGCACATTATATAATATTCTAATAATGGGACTTGTACCTCCCGACAGTTAGTTGTACGATTAGCTACAGTACGATTTTACCCTACAACAAAATGTCATTTACATTCTTAAAAACATAAAACTGGCAACAACTTCTATAGTGTTTCAATAGCTCAATTTATCCTGTTAAAAGAGCCCATTTATAAACGATAATCTATTAACAGCCAACCAATTTGGGGAATAGCTCAGTAAAATAATACATTGGTTACAACATCTCAGGTGGTTCACTTTTTCAAAATTCCATAAAACTACGCAACCTGTAGAAACAAAGTTAAAAGTTTAATGAAGGCTGAATTTCCCTACAATTCAAGTGGTTTTGTATTTCTGAGGCTTTGAAAGATCGCGAGATTTGACCCCCTAACATTCTCCCATTTTAAATCTTCACATACATACAACATAACTACTAGCCACTTGCAAACATGTAGGAAAAGCTATGGTATGTTTGAAGTTAATTGGTGGGAAAACTGTAAGACGTTTGTCATGAAAACTGGTATATACTTATGTCATTTGCATGAAACATATTTTTTAAGGTATCCATTTTGTCCTTACTTTTTAGAGCTCTGCCCAAACGGCCTCCGAAATTTTCGAAATTTCCTATGTTAGTGAAAACGATATACTATGTTAATCAAATGGAAGAATATTATTAATCTTTGAGTGATCTTACCTCGCGATTCATCAAAACTACAGAGCTGCAAAGCACTTTTAAATTGTAAGGAATTAAGCCATCTTTAAAATAGTACTTTATTAATTTCTGTAGGAGTATTAGGAGACATAGTTTTTAATATATATATATAGAAAATTGGAATATGTCCGTACTGGCGCACCAACGGAGTATACATCGTTGCCCGCGGCGCGCCGGGACACCTCGAGGTCTATCGATGTTTGTAAGCTTGGATTTTACAATAAGAGCTCAACACTCACAACATCCAAAAATCATAACTACCCGACTTTTTGCACAGCAATCCAATATTTTGTGAAGTATTTACTGGACTAGAACAACGATGTATTGCATTAGGGGTTTGGCGTGTATATGTAGCCAGTGCTGCGGAGAAGGCCGGTGGTCAGGCCGGTGGCAGAGGGCAGTCACCGCGTGTCCAATCACTAATGGATTGTTGGCGTTGGCACATTATACTGCGAGGACGACTAATTGTGTGCACAAAAACCGCGACCGACGACGTGCGTCTGCTCCTCCCTCGGTCGCGGGCAAAAACAAACAAGCTGGCATGCAGATTCAGAGGAGCTAGGACCACTGATCGAGCGCGGCCAAAACATTTCAAATTCATATTAAATTATAAAAGGAACCGTAAAAATCTTTAAAAAATACGCACGTTTTCTTCGTGGGTTCATGTGGGATTTAATGGGCCATAAAAGCCTATTCTAAAGATAAACAAAAAAGGTATGTCGGTTAGAAAATATGCATTTCAACCTAAACAATTTGATACTTATACATTCTCTTGTGCATGTAACATTTTTGTAAACATCTGTTATCCCTCATGTTCGCTGGTCCGCTGAACCAATTTTTTAATGTGTTATTTTGTGTATTTCAACGCCAGTGGCATTTTTTAACGTTTTGATCGGGAACGGTCCAAACCCGGGTCTTGTTACTATCTAACGGCGACCTTTTGTTATATAGCGTCATTAATTCATAGCCCAATGACAAATGGCAACTGGACCCAGTTTCGATCCTGTCAGGTGTTACATAGTTTGTAACTAAAAAATCCAGAGCATCTCCCTTCATTGTCCCTTCATTGTTCAATTCTACACCTATTTAGCCTGTTTCTCATTGAGATTCTTAAACTTCACTGAATAAATCTAGATAAGTACAAGAATAAACCAAGTATTTGATTTTTTCCGTATTACAACATTCAGTTATACAGTGCACTCTCGATTATCCAAGCCCCGGTTATCCCTATCCGGGACTCCGGATTATCCGAGGCAGCTCTAAGCTTAAATATATGTTTTTATTTTCTTACTAGGCGTTTTATTAATGCGTAAAACTAGAGTCTATTTTAAATTCTATTATTTGCAACTCGAAATAACTTTCATTGTCGTATTTATTGGTAAATGCTATATCTAATACCCCCGTTGCAGCAAACCTGCATACTCAGCGAATTTCAAATGCAAAAGAACATATTTCAATCCAAGGTAGTGAGATTTAATAAGTATTTTAAGCTCCATAAGAATAGTAATGATAATGAGTATGCAGGTTTGCTGCAACAGGTTCGTTAAAACTGGGTGGTTTTAATTCAATATTTCGTAGATCTGAACTAGGAGAAACCATGTACCAACTTTTACCTAGATATGTCAAAAAATAAGGAAGATATAGATTTTTTTATTTCCCATAAGGACCATAAGGATAACATGGGGAATGAGTATGCAGGTTTGCTGCCACAAAAATGAAAATGTCGGGGGTTTTAGACTAAAATACATTAGATCTTATCTAGATGAAGCCACAAACCAAGGTTTATTACGATATGTTGAGAAATAAGCGAGATATAGAATTTTACTTATTTCCCATAAGGTTAACATTGGGACAACGTACTGTGTTTACCACTTACAATATCTCGGTAACCAATGGACATAGAGCAATGATTCAAAATACTAATTGTTTGTTTTTTGAGCTGAATTCAATGGTGCTAACTAAAATCGAATTATTTTTATTTTTATGTGTGAAAACTCAAAAAAACCCATTTTTGGGGGGGGGTTTCCCCCTTTACCCCCCCTTCCAGTGATCCGATCGGGCTGGTTTTCGAACTCATCCGAATAATTACTACTTTACACGCCTATGCCAAATTTCATTTCGATCGGACCATTTTTGCGAGCACTATCGTGCTTACACACACACACACACGCACGCACGCACGCACGCACGCACGCACGCACGCACGCACGCACGCACGCACGCACGCACGCACGCACGCACGCACGCACGCACGAACGCACGCACGCACGCACGCACGCACGCACGCACGCACGCACGCACGCACGCACGCACGCACGCACGCACGCACGCACACACACACGCACACACACACACACACACACACACACACACACACACAATTTTAACGAATAGTGTTTTTTGTATCAGGGGGCACCAAAACGAAAAGTTATGATGGTCCCGCACTTAGGTCTTACCATGAGACCTACGGTAATGGCTTCTTCCCTATAGGGGAAATTCGCTAATAAAACATTTTTAAGTAGTCTCATTACAGCCCAGCCTCAAAACACACGTCACCTACGTATTATCCGAGTTACGTGTTATCCGAGGTAGCCTTGGTCCCGAAGACCTCGGGTAATCAGGAGTTAAGGTGCTGCTATACATACACGTCACGTCACGTCTCGCGTCGCGCCTATTTTCGATGTGAATGAAACCTGTGATATCAAATGGAACCGGTTATACATGCAAGTCACGTCACGTCACGTCACGACCCGACTCGAATGCTCTGAAGAACATACACGGCCGAATCGGCCGAATTGGGACGCGACGTGACGGTGACGTGTATGTATAGCTTGCATCGACGTCCAATCGGCCATTAGGCTCTTAGAAACTAGAAAATGCGAATCGATGCGAATCGATGCGAATATGTATAGCACCCCCTCCGGTATCGCCGAATTGGCCGTAAGTGGACGCGACGTCGGCCGTAAGTGGACGCGACGTCACGTCGCGTCGCGTCCATTTTCGATGTGAATGAAACCTGTGAAATCAAATGGAACCGGTTATACATGCACGTCATGTCACGTCACGGCACGGCACGGCCCGACTAGAATGCTTTGAAGAGCATACACGACCGAATCGGCCGAATTGGGACGTGACGTGACGTGTATGTATAGCTTACACCGACGTCCAATCGGCCATTAGGCTCTTAAAAACTAGAAAATGCGAATCGATGCGAATACGTATAGCACCCCCTCTGGTATCGCCGAATTGGCCGTAAGTGGATGTAACGTGACGTGACGTGACTTGTATGTATAGCAGCACCTTTATCCAATTGATGAAATGAAAGAGGCAGTGGGCGGAGTAACTTTACCTGAGAAACATAACAAGGATACCTGAAGACCATAGCACAAGAAACCAAGCTGAGACTCGACACTCGACTGACACTGACGCGAGACTGGCGGAGCGGGAATGCAGATGAGTAGTCGGCGATAAGCGTTATCGCAGGATTGGACCTGGGATGGGGATAGGAAGTGAGTCAGATGCTCGAGATGACGAGCTGATAAGCGGAGAGCAAGGTTCGGATCGCGCGGCACGTGCCGTCACTTCGCCGACTTGTTGGCTCTGTCAACAACCGATGTGGGAATGATCTACATTAACAATGGGGAAAACATATTCTGAGAATGAATTGTAGTTTGTCAAGTGTTCGTGCGTCATAATTTTCAACAATGACTGCGCATTGGTGGGTCAAAGAGGGGGAAGAAAAATGGAGCGTCCGTGTATGAGTGAAAATTTCCATCTCCCTCAAAATGACAATTGAAATATGTTGAAGAATTAACACGAGATATTTCAAATATTATTCTTCACCTAACTGTAACGCTACATCGTCTATCATTAACATTGAACATTATCAAACTGAAGAAAAAATAATAAAATGTTAAAATACCCTAAATTTTCTTCAAAATGAACCCATAACAATAGCTAAACCTGTTAAAAACTATTGACCTAAAACATTAAACCGGACGTTCTCAAAGGAAGAGGGATGAGATGGGCAGAAATTGAGCCCAGTCAAGTCCAAGGCTATACGTCAAATTGCAGAGATTGTAGCAAACACAAGATGATCAGCGATCTCTATAATACAAATACAACATATAGCTGTAGTTATAGAGAATGCTGGTGATCATTCACAGTCATAGAATAGTGTACAAGCCAATGAGTTTCTCTATTTCCAATATAAATTAATAATTCTCTGTCGTCTGTTATATATAGACTCTAAACGTTCACACTCAAAGATTTGCTGCAACCAAAGAAAGTATGGACGCCTTAGAACATGTCATTTCGAATTTCTCGTTTCTGATTTGTCATTTATCGTTTAAACAAATCGACCAGTATAATCATGGTATCATAAAGAAAAATATACTTTTACCTACGTCTGTCCGAGAAAGCGGTTGTTTTCGCACTCGATACGCGTCGCAAAACAGGTGATTCCCGTACTCATTTTACTTTATCTACGACCATTGCAATAAGCACCAATTATGGTATTACAATAATCATTTCGCACTCTTCATTTACTTTGCGCACTGTCGATTTACTTTGCGCACTCCAGTGATTCAACTTCAGAACACAAAATATTAATAAAACACTATGTATTGGCTAGTAGGGTAACGTTGTTTAAACAGGAATTAAGTTGGCAACACTGGATATAAACATCTGACCTATTGTTGTTGTCGATGTCTTCGATCGGGAATCGAATCGACATGAACATAACCTCTAGAAACCAGCTTAAGGTGAAGGTGAGGCTGTACGAGCACCAAGAGCACAAAAATGAATAACTATGACAGTGACTGTAGTGATTTAAGTGACTTATTTAGTAATACCCCTGAAGATCTAGCAGAGACTGCCAAAATAGTGTCTTTAAATCTCCTACCCGATAAATCAAAGGATAAGTACGAACGAAGGTATCAACTATTTACTGCTTGGTGTAAGAACAAAAACGTAAAACAACCATCAGAAAATGTCATGTTAGCGGAAACTAAAGCTTACAGGTACTGATCAGTTGTAAATTAAACATGGAAAGTAGGCCTAGCCTACTAGTAACATATTTATGATTTTAACCTAACATAACCGCATCAGCGCCAAGTATGTAAAATAGTGGCCTTTGAATAGTTATAAAGAATTGGATTAGGTTTTAATAGTGCGGCTAAAAATATAATACCGTATTCCATTTCCCTAACTGTAGGAATCACATCAATAGGCGATATTAAGTATTATAGGTATCTTAAGTATTAAATGTTTATAAACTGTACATAATAAATAGTCTATTTGGCAGACGTAGTAAAAATTTAATATGCAACTCATGCGCAAAGTGCCTTTGCTGCACTCGAGAGATGTTTACGCACGAGCCGCGCACTTGTTGCATAAATAACTATTTCATCATACTAACACAGAAACATATGTTTTCAGTTCCTTTTTGTTGGCTCGAAAGTTACCCATTGCCGGCCTAGGCCGGATAAACTCTTATCCAACCTAGGCCAAAAAGAACGGAAGTAAACAATCAGCTGATTGCAGCAAACCAACGTTTAATGCTTCTTTATTGGTGGTTTATTAGTTTCTTTTTAGAGGAATGTAGTGGCAGCACTGCATCCGTAGCAAATGTTCCTCTGTTTGTTATAGGTTATGTTTGAAGGTTTGAGAAACGTATGTTTATGCAAGGACTACGTTATGATTGGAGGTATGTTTTTTTCTGCGTAGTATGATGAAAAATATCGTACGTTACACGGCCGGGAAGTTTTGCCGTACTCGCATGAAAATCCCGCACTCGCTTTCGCTCGCGCGGGAACTATCATGCTCGTCCGGCAAAACAGTACTTCCCGGCCTCGTAACGTAATATACTCTTGTGGCCTATCTTTCTTACCTCAATGGCGCATGGTACTTTCGGCCACAAAACTGTTAAGTATTTATTAATATACCACAATATTATTCCACGCCAAAAGCTGATTTTGAAATAGCGATAACAATCCCAAGTTCGTGAACGACCACCGCACATCCAGGTTACGCCGCGGCGGAGGTGCTGTGCATTTGCACAACTGTACCGACTACAACTCCAATTAAGCCCACTATCTCGGTAAGACATTTGCAATTTAGCAAGTAACTTCCACTGAGAAGGCATTGAATTTCATCCGACGGAAAATCCCTCCTTTCGTCATGTAATAACGTAAGATGCATTTAAATACATAGCAATCGACATCTACCTTGGTTGCAAATTTCAGAACGGTAAAATTAGTATATTTCGCAACAAGGGCCGAAAATGAGGTTTTGCGGAACGATGGTGAGCTGCAAAAACATTTCGGTCGAAGTGCGAACGCTATTTTTCACCACACCACACAATGAAATATACCCTAAATAACAACAAAATCTGATGATTTATTTGACATACTTGAAAACAAAACTTTAAGGTTAAGAGCGTTGTTATGAGCAACGATACAACTTCTTTGTCAAGGTTTTTAAACAAACACAGCTTTGAAAATCATATGATCGAAACTATATCCTGTCTTTAAACCTAATGAATACCGATAATAAGGGCGACAACAGTTTCCCTCAGGACGAAAAAGTTGCACTTTAGTCCCTAGATGCATAAATAACTATTTCCATGGCCAACAAAAAATGACCGAATTTCAGTATGACCAAGAACTATGAAACAAAAATTAATCTCATAATTTATATCTGCAGGGTGAATTTAAGTGCCTTCCTTCATTATTAAAATGTTTCAAATATCAATCCCCCTTTGATGGGTTAGTGGTAGGTACAGTGACTTCATTTTGAGTCGGAGGTCATTTTCAACCTCCATCTTGGATCCGCCATAAATTTTGGGTTCAAGGAGCACTAAAACCAATGTTTCACGAAAAACTCTATACATTAACAGTTTTCATGAAAACTAAAAGGAACATGTCGGCCTTGGCCAGTAGCAAGACTACAAAAAAACGCCACACTCATCTCTCATTCATACTACTTGGCTTTTGGCTTGCCTGGGTAGTCGCAATCTCTTAAATGTATTAAGTATTAAAGATGCCTCGTAAATGTATTAAGTATTGAAGATGCCGGCCAAAAACTATCACCAACTCAAAATGAAGTACAGTACTTACTAACCCGAACACTGCATAAGGGTCGTCTTGGATTGACATGTTGAATAATCTAAAAAGGTAGGGGAGCATTTAAACTCACCCTCTATGCTGCATTGAAGCCTCGAATGTTTCAATAAAACAAAATTAGGACAAGCAGTCCCTCGTATCTACTATATATTTGTCAAATACCACTCACGTATAATCATCGCACAGCCCAAACTACTTTACCTAGAACCTTGAAACTTTACATGGATGTTCCTCTTAGGGCGTAGGCATCCGCTAAGAACGGATTTTACAAAATTCGTAGTATAAAGGGGTTTTTGGCGAGGCCGAAGTTTTCAAATTTTCCCACATAAAAGTGTGTTGGACGATTTTTGTTTAAATTTTTAATGTTCATAAAACAATCAGCTGGTAGATAGCTTTGGAAATGCATACGTTGATACAGATGATAATAAATTGATTTCTTTGATCATGGCTTCATTGATTTTTGTTGATTTGTTTCAAGGACATAATTACGTACTATATAAAAGTTAGATTTAGTTTAGATAAAATCCACCATTAATTAGTTAAGTGGCACCATCTATATTTCGATAGCGGGAGTTATCGTTTTTCCTGGAAGCGTTCTTAATAATTTTTTTATTACATCTATGTCTGTCCGATGATTTGGTGTTTCGTATAATTTGACGTACGCAGTTTTAAACGTGAAGAGCTTACTGCCTTTTGTGGCTGAGTCTTGAGGCTAAATCCCGGTAAGATGGAAAGAGAAAAGTACAGTGGTTTTTCAGTCACAAACAGAATGTGCTGAAATAATATGATTCTTTGCTCTATAATGTAAAAAATTATAAATTATACAAATCCCTGATTGTAAGTTATAATTATACTACCTTTCCTACTATATTTTTGTCAAATACCACTGACCTATCATTGTACTGACCATCATTGTACTACTAACCTAGAACCTTGAAAATTTGCATGGACGTTCCTTACAGAGTGATAACATTCACAAAGAACGGATTTTTTTAATTCGAGGTTTTTAGAGGTTTTTGGTGGAACTGAAGCTTTGAAAATGCCTCATGTTAATGTAATGAATGACCTTTTGTTTAAATTTCAAATTTTATTCAATCAAGCATATTAGCTTCACAAACGGATGCGTTGTTACAGCTGATTTATAATTTGATTCCTTTTATCATGGTTTTATGGTTGTTTTGATGATTTTGTTAGGTCATTCGTCCTATATAAAAGTTACATTTGGTTTAGTTTCGTACCTTATAGTCTACGTTCAGTCATAAGCTCATTATGTGGTACTGTACCATCTTTTTAGGCAGCGGGAGCTATAGTTACTGTATTTCCTTAGGGCGTCCTTTATGTGTTTAATTACAATCATGCCAGTTACAATAACTTGGGAAATTCCTTTTTCATCTAATTCGACGGTGTCCCGGCTTTTCACGGAAAAGTAAATGCTGCAATCTTGGTTGATCTTAAACTATTACTACAACCCGCCCATATTTTAAGTTAAAAACTAAGTGAATCGAGTTTGAAATACTGCCTACGGATAGCACCATAACTGTTTCGAACATTCTGCCCTTTACTGTACTTAATTGATGCCCTAATAGGCAATCCAGGGATGTAATGGTAAATCTACAAAGAAGAACCTTAAAATCGACACATTTGATGTTAAAATCGGTCCGGCCGTTTTCGAGTTATAACGGTGAAAAGAAAACCTTCACTATCTACTGTGGTATATATTTTTTATCCAACATTCCACCATAAAACAAACATATCTCTACATGACAAATTCCTTGATATAAATATTTTCTATTCAGTCCTCTAGATTCTTCATATCAATGTTAGACGATAATTTTTATCGTGAGCGAAGCCATGGGTTCTGCTAGTATTGCTATAATCTTAAAGTTTGTATTTTTTAATGATCACTGAAATTCAGGTTTTACTTTTAGTTGTTAAAATATTCTTTATAAACAGGATGAGATAAGCTTATTTTTAGATTGAAACTTGAATTTGTATCGATCAAAATCTTACATTTTATAAAATATTCGATGGTCTAGTGCAGGCCGAAAACTATAATCATAGGTAAGACGTTGGTAGGATTATTTTTAAAAAAAATTGCGCAATAATGAAGAAAATGTAACTATATTTTCTATGCAGAAATAACTAAATAAAAATATCTGTCTGACGTTCCAGTTCTGACAAGTTATGTCAGATGTTCGAGTCGTAAACCATAAAAGAAAGGCAGGTAAGCTGCCGATATAGAGATTAAATAAACAGGATGGTCGAGAAACTAGTTAGTTTTGTACTAACAACCGCAGATAAAAGTCCTCATTCCAGTTTCCTATCCTCTTTATCCTCGGCTGCCTCCTCCTGACTCTCACCCATTTATAGTCACTGGTAGATTTTCCCTACGGCGTCTTAAAGCAGAGAAAAAGCCATGATTTGGCCCCCGGAACCAAAAGCGTCCTCTCAGGTCGAGTAAAAATGTTTTGCTACATTTCTTTCCTCCTCCTAATTCATCATTGGACCGGATGATTGAGTTACGAATCCGTACACTGTAAAGAGGACGAGGGTGGCGAAGCGGAATACGCGCTTTGCCAGTTACGGACAATACAGTACAGCACAGACTTCCGGTACCAATAGCACGCCGACAGCTGATCATAAAAACAGCTGATGGTAAAAACAGCAATCAACCACAGCTGTTTCAGCGCCGCGTTGGGCAACAGCAGTAAACGGTGAATTCCATTATGTTTCAACTACATTTGTAACACGATTGACGGCAGTTTACCACATAACATTTTCTATTTGACAATGTTTTAGGAATTTAGACTATTACAACGACTATGAACTCTAAATGAATTAGGTACGATTACTAGAACTATGCTACTGACTTGGTTTTATGTGCTTCTAGCGAATCCCGAAGAAGTGAGCTCAATCAATTTAAGACCTCTGATAATTAACTTAAATTGTAACCTCTGAAGTAATTTACACCCAGGATTTAAACAAGAAATCTCAGCGGAGCACTAAAGTAACGTTATGAAGGGTTAATTTGCATCCAAATAAAAATTCACTATACATTCAATTTGATAGCTTGATGATGCAAATAGAAGTTAACCAAACTCATTCACAGACATAGCTTACAAAATTATTCGGAAATGTTTAAGAGTTTTTATTTAATATGTCGTAAAACTTAGCGATCAAAAACTGCCACCCGTTTCGCCAACCAATTTTTAGCGAATTTCCTCTGGAGTAAGCTATTACCGTCATTTTAACGGAATGGACATTAAACGTCCGTTCAGGGTAACCTCAGAAATCATATTAATATTTATATTAAGTTATAAATTTTTACGTCTACTTTCTGGAGATGAAGTGAGTTTATTGCAGAAACTCATTTTTACCTCCATAAATCACGATTTGTTTCAACATTTATATTGGAAATATAAACATGGCTTACATGGGAAATAGAATTTTAATTTTTTTCAGTGTCCGTTAGCACGATGCCTGTCGTAAAAATCGTCCGATCGTACAAAATTTAAAACAGACAATTAAAACTAGGTTCTCTTAGACGAGTTCGTAAAGCCAAATCGACATATCCAAAGTAGGGTAAAGGCTCCTTTTTACTCCCCAAAAAGGCTTTTATTATTTTTCAAATTGAAAAATTAAAAGTTGTAAAATTAATGTTTTCACTTTGGATTTAGCTCCAAAAAAACAAACAATTAGATCATTCGAATCATTCTATTTGCTCTTAGTCCACTGGTCTCCTTTGTGCCCTTGACTATGTAAAACAAACAATGAAATCAATATATTTATATATATATAAAGTGAAGTGTGTGTTGGTATATTTAGTGCTACAGCCAAAACTACACGTCGAATACCCTTGATCTTGGTATCAAATTAAAGCTTGGAATCTCATGATGTGGACTATGATGGTTGGGTTTCGATATCGTAAGGAGTTTAGGATCGACAGGATCGACCGAAAGGGACCTATGTCAAGGATTTTGTGAGTACTTTAGGTTTTATTTGTTTATGTCAATACATATGGTTTAATTTTAAATGGTTAGCGTGGTTACAGTGGTTGCCAACACAATGCAGCACCTGCAATTGTTTTTGTACAACAGGTGAATACTGTCTTATTTAGCAAATGTGTTATTGCTTAGGTTTTCAATTATTTAGTAAATTTTTACTGTTAGGTTATGTTATTAAAAACATAAAGTGCACTAAAATTTAGAGTTACATACTTTTTTGTTTTAAATTCAATGTTAGTACTAAATACCCCCGTTGCAGCAGACCTGCATACTCAGCGAATTTCAAATGCAAAACGACATATTTTAATCCAACATAGCGAGATTTGACATGTTTTTGTAAGCTCCATAAGAATAACATGGGGAATGAGGATGCAGGTTTGCTGCTACAGGTATGTTAAAACTGGCTGGTTTTAATTCAATATTAAGTAGATCTGAACTAGAAGAAGCCATTTACCAAGTTTTATCAAGATATGTTGAGAAATAAGCGAAATATAGAATTTTACCATTGACTTTGAATCTCTTCTCTTGAAGAGATTCAAAGTCAATGATTTTACTTATTTCCCATAAGGTTAACATTGAGACAACGTACTGTGTTTACCACTTTCAATATCTCGGTAACCAACGGACATATAGAGCAGTAATTTAAAATACTAAATTGTTTGTTTTTTTGAGCTAAATTCAATGGTGCCAACAAAAATTTGATAAATTTTATTTTGCTATGTGAAAAACTCAAAAAACCCATTTTTGGGGGGGTTTATCCCCCTTTACCTCCCCTTCCGGTGGTCCGATTGGGCTGGTTCACGAACTCGTCCGAGTGATTACCACTTTACACGTCTGTACCAAATTTCATTAAGATCGGACCATATTTACGGCCGCTATCGTGTTAACAGACATATATATATGTATATAAATTTGAACGAATTGTGTTTTTTGCTTCTGGGGACCCCAAAATGAAAAGTTAACATGGTCTCGGACTTAGGTTTTATCATGAGTACCACCGTAATAGCTTATTCCTTTAAGGAAATTCGCTAAAATGAGATGCTCGAAAAATAAGACGATAGACTGCTCGAAAAAATGAAACAACGGAGAAAAAGAAACACATCTAAAGGTGTCATGGGAAAATTCACAGTGACATCAAGAAACACTATCGAAACAGATTGGAACAGAAAGGGAGACAGACGCACAAGGTGATGAAAGAAATAATCAGAACAGAGATAATGGAGAACCTTCGAAAAAGGGATCATACAGAAGAAGTTGATTTAAACTAAACAACTTTACAAGCTGTTTGCAGAAGTACAGGGTACTATGATTTAGACCATGAATGACACATTATTCCAATCAAATATAGATTTTATTGAACATCCGAATATGGTAATTTGCAAGATGGACAAAATTTGTAAAAAATGGATAAAATTTGTTCTTATTGCATGGCAAAGAAGTTAAGTGGAAACGCAAATTATATGCTGTTTGAAGGACAAATAAGACTGCTACCACCAAATATACCACCCCCGGCTTTCTCAAATATATGTATGGAGAAACACCAAAATATATTGAATTTATACATTACATTAGACGTTATAATGCTTGCTTCCAAATTACGTCTTTTGGAGCTACCACTATTTATACCTTCATAAGATTTTTCAACCCAGCGAAGCGGATTACCAACAGCTAGTACTATTTTAATTACATCTCTTGTTTATATCACTTTTTTGGTAGGCCTAATAATTGATTAATTACTGTATTTTTATATTTAGAGTTTGCAGGTACTCTGAGCACGCGGGTTTGCTGTGATAGGGTGTTTTAATTAATAAAAAAGGTATGTTTTTTAATCAGCAACCTCCTTCCTTGATCATCACGCCAAACTGGAAGCAGAGACCTCCGGGTAATGACCCCGATGAACTGTAAGTATTTTCCTTCCACTCTAAATCCGGTGTGAAGTATTGATCCGGAATCCGGATCCGGAGTTAAAATAAGACGAAGGTTCATTTACTTCCGCAAAATATAACTTCCTACAACTGAACCACAGAGAAATCGGGCATTATCCGTGCGCCATGCACCAGTAACGAACAAAATAAAACCTCAATCGGACACTACAATCGGTATATCTACTTAATCTAAAATAGACCGGACAAATAGTTACGACCCGTAAAAACGATGGAAAACATTCAGAGCATGGAGACACATTGGCACATTGTGGCGCAATGGGGCTGACCTCCTGACCCCCGTCGTCAGACATCGCAATGATTCAAATGTCGAACAATCTGACATTGGTGGCTAGGCCAAAGCGACAGTAAAGTTATATTGTGATCCCGCTATAATATATGAGGTAATATAATAAAGTAATCTGGTACTTTATCGTTGTAATCAAGTGGAGTAGACATTTACGTCATAATTTTCCATAAGGACAGTAAACCTCCTTATTTTCTTGGGTAGAGGCTCAAGTAATAAACTTTACTATTATCGTATAATCGTGATCAAGAACTTGGTCTATTTTAAGTAGTTATATGAAGCAGTAGCGGTTTGATCGACGACGACTTAATCAGAATAACATCCCTCAGTAAGAATTAGCAAGACAAATGTAGGTAAAGCACATAGTGAGAGGCAGGCCTTGTGTCTTGATGCAAGATATGACTGGAGGAGGAATGTACAAGGTTTCAGCTTTCAAAATCGAAGATTATATCAACGGCTTGTATGAGTGTGCAATAAGTACAGGTATGAGGTAATGGCAAAGGAAAGGGGAGAATAAGTCACCCATTATATCAAGTATATAAGGACGAGTATATGCTAACTGACCTATTACATGGGTTGTTTTTTAGCTCCCTTCCTCCGAGGTAATGGGAACTTTGCAGTGGTTCTTCTGGTTGCTGCTTGGTTTAATAACAGGAGATACTGTCGGGGGGGCAGGAGACAATCCCAACATCCCAAGGAGATACTGTGATAGTCTGTAGTCTACGTATACATCAGAGGCAGATAAACAATACTGAATAGTTACGACTTTATCTGTAATGATATTTTTTTATATTAGAGTCGTTTTGTAGCATTTACAATGTTTTTTATTGAAAAAAGGCCTCGTGTCGTTGATCTAATTGTAATATCTGCAAACGAAAAGTGACATTTTATCCATCACAAGGAACAGGGGGGTCCAAAACATACATAGTTTTAGTTTTTTTGTCCTGGAACCTTTTAGTTTCCCTCCGGAAAAGCGAATTACAAGATAGGTGATACTCTGTCAAAAAAGGAGAAAGTGTAATTTCATTATAGTGGCAAAGTCAATGGGTCCTTGGGTGAATGCCGGAAACGACGACGGTGGATGCTCAGTCACCGCCGCTGATGGACGCGGCGTTACACAAGCGACGTCACGCACGACTGCCTCGGCGACATACGTAACGCTACACGCACTCGCTACACGCACGCTCTCGCTGGTGCAACATTGATCAAGTGGACTTCATTTAATTTTTCCGATGGTAATTGACTCGTTATACGAATCCTCGATGTTCCTCGCACATATCGCCTATATATTTAGATAGTTACCTTTGTTCAACGAACACGATGAGTAAAAGGGAATAAGACTGTAGTCACTA
The DNA here is from genome assembly GCA_035578135.1 of Flexamia atlantica. Lineage (NCBI taxonomy): Eukaryota > Metazoa > Arthropoda > Insecta > Hemiptera > Cicadellidae > Flexamia > Flexamia atlantica. Next base: position 143,734,933 of record JAQJVK010000001.1, on the reverse strand, counting down.
ACAAATTAGCGCTTCAACTGTTACAGTATTCATTATTATATCTAAGGCTTACCTTACAATCCAATTGATTTTTAAACGGACTAAATAAAATAAAATAAATACTGTAAATTAAATAAAATTACAGTATTCACTTACGGAAACTTATAGATTGCGAACATAAATATATGGAAGCTCATTTATAGCTGTTGGATGTGGTAATCATTTTAGTCTTTTCTAAGTTTCATGTGCTGAATCTCCATCAGTTTTAATATCACAGTTATAAATTAAAAACATCAAAAGAAAGAGACATCGCAAATAAATGCCTCATTCATACCACAGACAGCACAGAAAGTTCACTAAAAGGTATAGTTTTCCAAAGCGTTTTTCATGTCACGAGCTCATCCTTTCCTAAGAAATATTAGCCTAAAATTATAAGGTTTTTTGGTCGAAATGAAATATTAACCTAAAACTACCACTTTACAACTAAATTACTTTAATATTGCCTTAAGCTTAACCTCCTTTTACACGTTACTATGCGATTGCTTTTGATACAATCGATTTTTAATAAGAAAATTAACACACTTAGTAACAATAAACTGTTCGAGTTTATTGAAATATAGGGACTTAATTAGGAATTTTGACACTGTACAAACCTTGGGCTTCGAATAACTGACAGCTTACCTGCAACAAAAAAGGAATAATTAATAAACCTTACCTGCAACAAAAAAGGAATAATTAATAAACATTTTTTGAAGGCTTGTTTTAAGGAGAATATAGTCGCAAAAAGTTATAACACATAGTTTGACGACCTACATGAAATCGTAGGTGACAGTATCAAGAGTCGATCTCGCCCAGCAATACCGATCAGGACAAGTAATCATGGGGACGTGCTCGCCTCGGGGGAATCGTTCCGTCGTGTCTGTCGAGTTGACCAATCGTCGCCCGGGCGAGGGTGTCATGTTTAGAGAATTGCAGTTGATTTATTTATAATGAGCTTTACTTCAGTAAAAAAGTAATTTAGAGGCTATCGGAAGAGCCGATATCATCACGGTGGTAATTCTTTCTGGCGCAGAACATCTCTTCACCATAAAAATGTCCTTTCCCTCTGAAAGCTCAGTCTGCGCGGCGTGCGATCTTGGTCACGGTTTCTCTGGACGTGACACGGCTTGTGTGGCAGTGATTGCATGCAGTAGCGTCAAAATGACTGTTGATAACCGTTTATGTAAACCAGATGATACTTCTGAGGAAGACAGAGGTTTGTGCAGAATAAACTATGTTTGAACTGCGTTTAAATTACACATTTTAACTCTAACGAACTCCAACTTCTTTGTTTAAATCAATTCTCATTTAACTTATCAGTGAAAGTGGCTGATCAAGATCCCGTTGGTGAGGTGACTGCAGCACTGACGCAGCTCCCGGAGGTGCCACCTCACACCTGACTCACCGACAGACCGGTCAGTGACGTCCTGCATTCTGCTGCTGCAGGAACACGCATCTAACATCTGCTCACCCGAGCAATAACAGTCGTGTCCGGAGGATTATCAGTGTCGTCTCTTGAGATAGGTCAGGACTAGTCATCTATAATCTATATATTCATAAGCGAGGAGTTTTCTTTTAGGAGTCTTTACTAGATAACGAATGGATGGATTTTGAGGTATCAAACTAAGGTATATTCAAATATATAGATTTGTCAATACGTGTAAGAAATGGCTTCACCAAAGTACAGTAAAGAACTAAAGTTTTAGAACAGTGGCGCTGTCCGTCGACATTGGATTAAACTCAATTTCCTTTGTTGTTTCCGGCTCATATAGACATGATTTGATATAGCTTTAGAGATTAACCACAGATTGCAGCACTTATTATTTCCCTTGCGAAGCTGGAGTACCATTTATACTTAGCATCACAAAATTGCGATGTTGGAAATTGCTTTAACAGCTGATTCCCTATATAATTAATATTGGAAATCAGCTGTTAAAGTTATTCCGTTACATCTAGTATAGTATCCAATAATGAAGGTAAACATTTGTAATAAGGATAAATACCCCCGTTGCAGCAGACCTGCATACTCAGCGAATTTCAAATGCAAAACAACGTATTTCAAGCAAACATAGCAAGATTTGACATGTTTTGTTAAGCTCCATAAGAATAACATGGGAAATGAGTATGCAGGTTTGCTGCTACAGGTATATTAAAACTGGATGGTTTTAATTCAATATTTAGTAGATCTGAACTAGAAGAAGCCATTTACCAAGTTTTATCAAGATATGTTGAGAAATAAGCGAGATATAGAATTTTACTTATTTCCCAAAAGGTTAACATTGGGACAACGTACTGTGTTTACCACTTTCAATATCTCGGTAACCAATGGGCATAGAGCAGTGATTCAAAATACTAAATTATTTGTTTTTTTGAGCTAAATTCAATGGTGCCCACAAAAATTTGATAAATTTTATTTTTCTATGTAAAAAACTCAAAAAACCCATTTTTGGGGGGGTTTATCCCCCTTTACCCCCCCTTCCGGTGGTCCGATCGGGCTGGTTCACGAACTCGTCCAATTGATTACCACTTTACATGTCCGTACCAAATTTCATAAAGATCGGACCATTTTTGCGGCCGCTATCGTGCTAACAGACACATAGATATATATATATAGATATATATATATATATATATAAAAATTCGAACGAATAGTGTTTTTTGCTTCTGGGGGCCCCAAAACGAAAAGTTATAGTGGTCCCGAGCTTAGGTCTTACCATGAGACCTACGGTAATAGCTTCTTCCCTATAGGGGAAATTCGCTAAAAGCAATTTTAATCACTTTGAAACATTACACATGTATTTGTTTAAATTATGTGGTGCAGTTACATGTGGATACATCTTGTAATGCTAGTCAGTGGTCACGGCGGGATATGGAATAATGATTCAAATATTAAAATTTTAAAAAAGTCTGTCCAAAGAACATGCCTTACCCGTTAATCGTCCATTGGACTCGCCCTAACAAATAAGGGTTTGTCGCTCGAGTCTAGAATTATGCCACTGCTTTAGTGACGCATAATTAAACATAATTTTAAAAGGAATTTATTAAATACTACGTAATCCGATGTTGCATAAGAACGTATCGCCGAGTTTAAATATTGTTATATTTAGAATTAAATTTGTCAAACTAAAGAAGCCTCAACTTACAGAGAAAAAAACGATTCCATTGAGCATTCTATGTTGTTGGTGAATGATTCAATTGCGAAAAATGTTATCCAATCCAGGATCCGAACACATACAACGAACCCTTTATCACTCGTATCCGTGACGAGTGTATCAACCCCGTTCTTTTCAACGTACTCCATATCGGCCGTCTAACGAGTATAAAACAGCCGACACCACAACAGGCCATTAAATATCACTTTGTACGTCACGGCGCGGCACGGCGCGGGCGCGGGCGCGGGGCGGCGCAGGACACTGACCATCCGCCCCGGGCGCTGTCACTGTCGCGGCCCCGCGCCTTCATTGCGTAACGAGGGGACGGCGCCGAGGCTCCTCCTGCCAGATTGATGCTACACTAGTTAGTTATATTCAATATTCGCCTGCAATTATCACGTTCTAAAGCCATTTGTCGCCACCTTTCGACGGACAGTGTCAGTTCCATCAGCCAGCAAGGCGCCGTCGTATAGCTTTTCGATTAACGCCCACCATTTGAATGTTTTATTTAATATTGCTCAACGAAGTGAAATTGCCGAAGTGCATTTCTGGTTTCTTTAGACCATTAAACATAAACAAAATTTGTTTAATTTCTCGTCAAAGATCTTCCGTATCAATTATTAATTTATTAAAGTTTATATCGATCAAATGAAAACAGGTCAAGATGTTACTAGTCTATGTCTATGGTAACGACTGAACCTAAGTGTAATAGCAGTTATTTGTAAAATAAATTCCCAAAGAACTAAGAGCCGAGTATTGAGTATCGATGAGAAGTGACAGTGAAGGGTTTTTATCGCTCCGCTTGAAAAGGCCAGTAATTTTTCAACGTTATTTTAAAACGGATGACAGCTATTGTTGCGATGTGATTTGGTGTTTTTATTGAGCAACGCGTGGTACGAAGACACAATGGTTAGTTACATCACGTAAAGTATTGTCGCCGTCCACGCGGCGTTGCCCCATCCGGCCCGGCCGACACTGCCTGGAGACATCCATTTGTACAACGGCCAAATTATATGACACCATCTATATGTTGAAAGAACACCCCGAAAAAAACAATATGTAAAACGACGCACATGAAGTTTTTGAATATTTATCAATGGTTCTTTGACGAAAAAAGAGCTATAATATATATATGTGCAGCTTTGGACGGATATCATTGTTCGTAGGCTCCAAAATGCTTTAGTTTCCTCCTTTATTTGTTTGTCAATTTGTGCCTACATTAGAGTTTTTGATTTTTTCTGTGTTAAAATACTTAGTTGTTTTATAAAATGATACTATTGAATTCTTAGTTATATCCACTTGCAACTAACAGCAAAAAACAGACTATTTGTATATGAGTCTACAAATAGTCTAAAATAAGTAAAAAAGAGACTATATGCAGGTTGTATATGATGTAAGTACCAACATAATACCCACGGGAGCGAGATAAAAGTTCTTCCAGTGTCCATAACTAAACCCGAATTTATATAGAAAAACTAACGACAAACGTTCTTAATAATCCCAAATTCAAAACATTGCTTAAATAATTAGTTCAATAACAGGTTTAAAAATTTCAGATGAGAAATATTTTCATGGTTACACAACGAAGAGTTGATCGTTTTGTGCGCACTCACGGTCAAGACCGCACATAGACCGCGGGGGCCGGTATCAGTGTGCTGTAGGCGGTCGTGACGTCTGTAGTGCACTATACACAATGCGGCGCTACCACAGGCCGGTATATGAGGCGCGACGCGGACACGAGAAGTGCTTTAATTATTTACAACTTATAAAATATAACCTATTCCAACCCCCCAAGAACGTTTTACGAAGCGTACCGTAGAAAATAGTCTCGAGTATAAAGAGCTTAATTATATTATTGCTATTTGGAATTTTACAATCCAGAGATTCTCTTCCCTTAATGAAAACCTGGAGATGGATAAGATTAACAATATAAAAATAAATGAACTAAAATGGCAATTCATTACTAAAACAAGCCATATTGAGGCTACTTAAATAATTGCACGAAAATCCAACTACTTGTTTATGTTATCGTATTACATTTTTATTGAATAGATTAAGCTTACATCAACTCGGATACAACTTGCTCCAAGTTTGTATATATTTCCGTCTATAATACTGGTTTACATTTATTTTTGTGTTCATGATTCAAGGTACACATTACGTCCGAATCCCCTCCTAGCGAAATGATGTGACTAAAATTACTGACGAGTCATTTATGTAGACATAAAAAAATTAATTTATGATCGAATGGAAAGAAAATTTGGGTAATCTTGCTGTAACCTTTACACGAAGGATGGAAAACAAATTGAATTTGGAATAGTAACATAATTTTTGTATTAAAGCACCGATTAAAAAGTACACTTTTTTATTGTATGGATTAAAACAACAATACAGTTCAAATAAAAATTATTCCAATGGAGAATATTCACTCTCTACAAGTTCCTATCTCAGTGTTCAAAATACCTGAACCTCTCCTCCAGGAGCGACCATTACGATTCATCTGAATATTCCTAACCTGGCCCAGCAATGAAGTAAGCCTCCAAAGAGGATCAGAAGATACGATCTGTAAGATTCCGCTTCTTGGACTGGAGACTTCATACATAGTCATAACAATTTGCATCGGTGATGGTCCGATGACCGATCTGCCCAGCAGCTATGGCTCCTGGCTGAGCGAGAATCACGCAGACCACGAGTGAGAGGTGTACGGGAAACAAGCAAAGGGAGACTAGGGACGATATTGGTACATTTTAGCGAATTTCACCTATAGAGACGAAGCTATTACCGTAGGTCTCATGGTAAGACCTAAGCCCGAGACCATGATAACTTTTCGTTTTGAGGCCCCCAGAAGCAAAAAACACCATTCGTTTGGATTTTTAGATATATATATATATATATCTATATATCTATATATACAGGGTGAATCTTCTAAGCCGTCCACAACAGATTATAGACAAACGACTTAACATACAAAGACGAAACAAAACATTTCCCCATTAAATCATACCTAAGTATCAACGTAAAAATATTTTTAATCTTTTTAAAATACGGGGTGTTCCAAAAACTGGGGGTCATGGGTTCGAATCTCAGAAATTTTAAATATAAACATATGTCATATTATACATCATTTTAAAGCTCTAAGCGAGATAAACAATTTGGTGAAAACAGAACTCAATTATCTTTATTATTTTCAAAATGGCGGCCATTTTTGTGAAAAATATTGGTATTTACGGAATACCCTGTATCTTGAGAACTACTGAAGGTTTTTTCGTTCTGTTCGAAAATTCTTAATCCTTGTTAACTCAGCTTTAATTTGATATGCGACATGCCAACATTAAAAGAAAATAAATATTTTTTAAAAAATTTCATTTTTTATAAATGTTGGTAGCACTGAAAATGAAAAATTTTAAATGGCAACATATGTTAAATATGTTGTATATCATTTTAAAGGTCTTGCAAAAACCTACAATTTTTAAATTTATACTCCCCCTCTATCTTTGGTAGTTTTTCAGTAATAAACAAAAAACATTGTTTTACCATATAACGCCCATGTTAAATGTGCAGTACTCAAAGCATTTAAATTTGCATCCTTTAATATTGAGAACAGCAAATTTAACATGGGCGTTATAGGGGAAAATAGAGTTTTTTGTTTATTACTGAAAAACTACCAAAGATAGAGGGGGAGTATAAATTTAAAAATTGTAGGTTTTTGCAAGACCTTTAAAATGATATACTATTTAACATATGTTGCCATTTAAAATTTTTGATTTTCAGTGCTACCAACATTTATAAAAAATGAAATTTTTTAAAAAATATTTATTTTCTTTTAATGTTGGCATGTTGCATATCAAATTAAAGCCGAGTTAACAAGGATTAAGAATTTTCAAACAGAACGAAAAAACCTTCAGTAGTTCTCGAGATACAGGGTATTCCGTAAATACCAATATTTTTTACAAAAATGGCCGCCATTTTGAAAATAATAAAGATAATTGAGTTCTGTTTTCACCAAATTGTTTATCTCGCTTAGAGCTTTAAAATGATGTATAATATGACATATGTTTATATTTGAAATTTCCGAGATTCGAACTCATGACCCCCTGTTTTTGGAACACCCTGTATTTTAAAAAGATTAAAAATATTTTTACGTTGTTCCTTAGGTACGATTTAGAGGGGAAATGTTTTGTTTCGTCTTTGTATGTTAAGTCGTTTGCCTATAATCTGTTGTGGACGGCTTAGAAGATTCACCCTGTATATCTATATATGTGTCTGTTAGCACGATCGCGGCCGTAAAAATGGTCCGATCTTTATGAAATTTGGTACAGACGTGTAAAGTGGTAATCAATTGGACGAGTTCGTAAACCAGCCGGATCGGACCACCGGAAGGGGGGGTAAAGGGGGATAAACCCCCCCAAAAATGGGTTTTTTGCGTTTTTCATATGGAAAAATTAAAGTGATCCGATTTTGGATTTCACCATTGAATTCAGCTTGAAAAAACAAACAATTTAGTATATTTAATCATAGCTCTATGTCCATTGGTTACCGAGATATTGAAAGTGGTAAACACAGTACGTTGTCCCAATGTTAACCTTATAAGAAATAAGTAAAATTGTATATCTCGCTTAATCCTCAACATATCTTGATAAAACTTGGTAAATGGCTTCTTCTAGTTCAGATCTACTAAATATTGAATTAAAACCACCCAGTTTTAATATACCAGTAGCAGCAAACCTGCATACTCATTCCCCATGTTATTCTTATGGAGCTTACAAAAACATGCCAAATCTCGCAATGTTGGATTGAAATATGTTGTTTTGCATTTGAAATTCGCTGAGTATGCAGGTCTGCTGCAACGGGGGTATTTATATAACAGTGTCTGTATATGGAAAGTAAAGAGTTTCATGCAGAGCTGAGTGCGGTATTGCAGCCGAGAGGTGGGGCGGCGCGGTTGTACAGTAGTGGTCAGGTGGCGGCGACAATCAGTGCGTTACAGAGCGAGCGGAAGAGGAGAACCAAGGTCATCTCTAGACCGGAAACACTGTTATAATCGCCTGTTACACTCATTACTATCCTCATGTGTCTGCTCTGGTGCACAGCCCGAACCCTACGCTGCAGACTGGGAAGAAATTATAGACCGATATAACTTTGTTCGAGCATTTCGAGGCACGCGTTATGACGGTATTGTGGCAAGAAACAGTGACTTTAAACTGGTCATTCATTTTCCAATTTTTAACCAGCTTACTCCTCCAGATGTTTACCCACATATGAAGTGCAAAACTAAGACCATTAACTTGAAACGAAATAGCCTGCAAAACTAAATGTCACAGAGAATTGTTGGGGGGGGGGGGGTGATTTAATCTAAATGCTGTATATGTTTATTATTTGAACACTCGGCGGTTTGATGGATCAGAACTCGGGGTTTAAAAATCGCTGTCCAAGCTCTCGACCGCCAGACCCTTCGTCATTCGATAAAAGCTGAACGTTTATCCCCCCCCCCCGCGCAATGTTCCCAACACAGGTGAGAAGAATCAGACACTGTAAAGTTTGGATCATGGTTACTTTGGTTGATGTACTCAACGAAACGTAGCTTGGAAAGCTACGTATTTGAAAAGCTGTTTAAGTAATGTTGAAGCTTGCGATGGCATGACCGTTTGTCGATGGGTATGAAACCTTAAAAGTAAACAAAATAATTTGTTGCTCCACAGTTATATTTAAATTAAAAACTGTACAAGAGTTATTTCATGAACGTGTTTTGGAACAAAACTGTCGTTTGCCTTGGGAGTGTAGATATCTGTTTCTTATCATAATCATACTCGTAGCTAAAATAAATAACTCTTCTTTGTGAGCTTGCATTAAATAATTTATCCAACCAAGGCCACCCCACGCTACTGGCATGGCCTTGATCCATCCCTCCAACAATCTTACTTTAACTGGATCATAGACAAACGGCAACAAGTAATTTTTCAGAGTTTCCTTTTTTACTTTTTCTTATTATCCTGCAATACTTGTAACTTTAGTATACCATGTCGGTGTGGAATAAATCCTTGTGAAGTTGCAAAATGTATCAAAACAAAATATTTTAACGTTGGCAATCTTGTCTACATATTTCTGAAACCCCTCAAATTCAATTTGTTAGTCTGAGACATAATTGAAATTGTCTGAAATAAAATTTAATATTCTGAAACATAGATGACGTTTTCTGTCATAAAACTTACTATTCTAAACAGAAAATGATGCTTTCGTAAATTTACAAATTTTCTCAGCTACAACTGGAAAAGATGTATGTAGATTCAATCAACTGTAACAATCAATGGTTTTATTGAAACACGGAGTTTATTTAATCAGTGATTACAACTAGAAACCTCTTCACTGAGTATAAGGAAGGCCAGAACAAGTTTATAAGCTTTCTAGCCATTATTCCACGTTCCGGTTCACACAATGGACTCGTATGTAGCTTCCTCGGGTCGGTTGGCAGAGTCCAGTGCGAGCATGGAGAGAGGCGAGCAGCGTGTAACGCCGCGTTACCAACTGGACTACTGAACGCTAATTCCGATGGTAATGGCTTCCGGAACATCGCATAACTAGTCCTGCAGACACTGGTTGCCCAACGCGTCCTTCGAGCTTCGTAAAGGATCGAACCCGCGATCGTAGAGAACGCACTCTACGAGACCGCTCTTCGTACGTCACGTGCTCAACAGCGAGTTCCAGAATATCTTGCAACAATGCACTTGCAGACAACAATAATACCCAAATTCCGCAGTCCTCTGACGGGCGAAAGTATCTTCCGCACCCCGCACATGATCGAACCCGCGGAGGATCCTTTTTGCAAGTTACGAGCTTGATGACCAGGCATTGAGCCACAGAAGGCTGTCCCTTGAAGCAGTATGCCGTGAAACGTTCACGACAATAAAGTCCTTTTTAAAAATAACAAGTTGCTGCATTATACCGCGCGCCAGACAACACAAAATTAGAACTTTAATTGTAATCGCGTGACAGAGAGGACGACCTTACCGCGACTCCGCAGCTTCCTCGTCACGACGCAACTTGCTGAGATCTCGAAAGCAGACATCCCTATTCTAATAATAAATTGGAATTCACATAATTTCAAATTTGCGAAGCAAGAGTTGTTATCATAAACGTTTATGACGAATTCATTTGGTGTTCACTGCCGATGATGAAGTATGAGTGAAAATTACATTTCCATGATTTACGCTAGAAAAAAGAAAACGTGGAAGTAGCTTTAGGCGAATTCCCCCTAGAGGGAAGAAGCTGTTATCGTTTATATACATATGTCTGTTAACAGATAGCGGCCGTAAAATATTGTCCGATCTTAATGCAATTTGGTACAAACATGTTAGGTAGTAATCACACGAACGCGGTCGTAAACCATCAAGATCGCACCACAGGATGGAGGGAGGAGGGGGAGGGTAAAGGTGCATGAACCCCCTATATAATATGTCCATTGGTTACCGAGATATTAAAAGTGGTAAACACAGTACGTTGTCTCAATGTTAATCTTAAGGGAAATTAGTACAGTTCTATATCTCGCTTATTTCTCAACATATCTTAATAAAACTTGGTTTGTGGCTTCATCTATAGACTAGATCTAAAGTACATTAGCCTACAATCCCCGATATTTCAATTTTCGTTGCAACAAACCTGCATATTTACTCCCCATGCAGTAAATGTGTAGTAAATAAATACATTTTTTTCGGGAAATAAAAAAATCCTATATCTTCCTTATTCTTAACATATCTCGATAAAAATTGGCAAATGGCTTATTCTAGTTTAGATATACTAAATATATAATTGATGCCACCCAGTTTTAACATTCCTTTTACAGAAAACCTGTATACTCATTCCCCATGTTATTCTCATGAATCTTACAAAAACATGTCATATCTCGCTAAATGATGGATTGAAACATGTGCTTTTGCTTTTGAAATTCGTTTTATATGCAGGTCTGCTGAAACGGGTATTTATTAACATGGTGAAAGGGTATGCCTCTTTGCAAAAATAATTAATATAAAATTTCTAAACTTTTTATATCCCTTGCCTTTGGTTACTATTATGGAAAAGAACAATTAGGAGGAAATAAATCAGTAATGACTCTCACCTTAATCAGTGTCATCGTCTAGGAAAATTGTACTCATCAGACATGACAGGAATGTATTTAACCATAGCCATCTCTATTTAACTCGTTCTAATTGTGACTTATGTGCGGGGATATAATAATTCACTGAAGTTTACTATAATATTACTTTTAAAGTCCATTTGCTGAAATCTATTTTATTCTTGTGTTAATCAATGTACATTACAATTCTGTTTCAAGTTAACCGACCTTTGTAGACATTTAAATAATTGCTTTATGTGTTGGAAACCTCTCAAAACTGGTATTGCCTAGGATGCCCCTACATTTATTCATCAAGAGAAAGAATTTATATTTGTACTTTCAACTATTTCAACTATATGGCCGTGGCGGTAATAAGGAATAGTTCTCATGGCCAAGGAGAAAAGAGACTTGGTTTAGACCAAAACCAGAGAAAGGAATAGATATATAAAATCCTTTTCCTATGCCAAAAACGTCTATAACTATAACTAGATAACCTGTTGCCCGAAATCGAGCAAAACAAAACTCATATTGTAAAAGATTCAAGAATGATTTAAAAAAATATTCAATTTCCTTATGTACTTTTAAAGTGCAATCAAAATGCCAAAATTATAGCAAAAACAAGGCTAAATTACTTAAACTTTCAAAGTTTATTTTATTTACCGCAGGAGTTCCCGCTAAACGATATTTTTTGTTGCGATCACTTGTTAGGTTTTCTTCATTTTCCCTTTTCTCGTTTCTAAAACATATATTTAAATACCGGCAAAATATTGTGCTCTGCTTATAGCATGGCAACAGTTGTTGAATGTTATCTTAAAGGTTTCTGGATTTAAGTCTATCAGCCCAAGGCCAAACTGAAAGTACACATCGGGAGGGTGATGCCATCGAGGTTCGTAATCCCACCGACCGGTTAATGTGCGTCTTCTTCTCATAACTGCACCCAATCCAAATATTAATCGGCTCAAGTTAATAAAATCTCAAAAAGTATTATACATAAATGTATCGATATATCGTAAACTGTATTGTAAAACGATAAACTGGTAACTGCTCCGAATAAGCAATTAAAACAACACTTCATTATGTGGTAATCACGCCAATATTACCTTAAAATAAACGGTGACAGGAAACTGACACATACTTTCTCCCTTCAAGTCATTAAAAACAAGAAAACATATATACTAGTGAAATGAAACAAATTAACAATTAATTAACACAAAAATATATACCAAATTTTATCAAAATCGGTTAGTAAATAACGGAGATATCGGTTTTTGAATATTTGCCATAAGAATAACATTGGACAACGTACTGCGTTTATCGCCAAACTAAAATATCAATTATATTTGCAACCAGTTGACGTAGACTAATGATTCAAAATAATAAATTATTTAGATTTTCAAGCCAAATTTAATGGTTGCAGGTATATTTTCTTTAAAAGTTACTGTTTTTGTGAAATTTGAAAAATATTAATTTTTATTACTTAAACCCCCATAACTTCTGAACCTGAATTTTTCCAGACATGAGGGTGGTGTCATTTTGTTTGTCATCTTAAGCACTAAAAATCCTGAAATTTTTATCAAAATCGTTAGAACCGTTTTTGAGAAATTTGGATTTTTGTCATTTTTTATGGGTTTTTATGGGGTAAATACCCCTTAAAAATCAAAATTAAAAAAAATTAAAAATACGTCTGGAGATACCACGGCTTTATACCTACATGCCAAATTTCTAGCTTTGTTTACATCACACACACACACATACATACGCACACGCACACGCACACACACACACACACACACACACACACACACACACACACACACACACACACACACACAGACAGACAGACAGACAGACAGACAGACACAGACACAGACACAGACACAGACACAGACACAGACAGACAGACAGACACAGACAATCAGACAGACAGACAGACACCATGCCGAAAACCAATTTTTTGGATTCAGGGAGCACTAAAACGAATATATCCACTAACAAATCAAATTCGAAACTTTTGACAAAAACAATACTTTCTCCATATACTATATATAAGGGGGAGAAAGTAAAAACACCGTAATACCTATCCATAGAAACTGAAACAAACTAAAACTGTTGAAAATAATTTCTTGGCAAGCCCCGGAGTAGCCAAAGGAGCTGTTAAAATAAAAACATCTTTTCACAATATAAATTGTAAGTGCTGCAATCTGTAATTTACCAATAGAATTATTTCAAAGCATGATCATATGTTCAGTTGTAAACATAGTAATCTGAACTTTGTAAAACGTCGATGGATAGAGCCACTGTTCCAAAACTTAAGCCCTTTACTGTACTTCAGTGACGCCCTTTTTTAAATTCTGATAATTATTGACAAATTTACATAAAAATCCCTTTACAGTAATTTGACACCTCAAACGTTAAAATTCGCTAGCCGTTATTGAGGTTTGACTGTGAAAAGAAAACAGAGAACCCTGATGGGCTATAAACGGTCAAATTAGTAATGAGTTCAGGGGTAAGAAGAATATTATACAAAAAAATGTAAGCAGGCTTTAGTTGTTGTTCAACTCATCGTTAGGTTTTCTATGGATCGAGTACACAACACTGTATATGTCTGTTTACAGTGTTTACCCAGCAATGCCATTGCCAGGGGCCAGGTCAAGAAGAATGGCTTCTTAGCCATCCTGAGGATTCTAATCCTGACGGATAGACCGGAAACCAGTGTTTAATTAAAGGGATTATTAAGCATAGCAGAAGCAAATATGAGTCATGAGTCATGAATATTGCTACCGCCGCCGCCTGATGGCATTGTTACAAAGAGCGCGTGACGGATGAGGATGTTTATAAAGGAGTTGTTTACCGTTTACGCGAACCAGCTGGCCGGTATAAACAATGAGACTTTATACAAACTCCGTATGTTTACCGGCCAGTCAAACGTCCCGGCAGGCGATCTCCTCTCCATCCTTCTTCACAATCATATACAGTTTTTCATTATTCAAATGAAATATTTAGCAACAAATAAATATATGGAATAAAGGACTTCAGTTTAAAACCAAATTATTTTTGTAAGTTGTAGGTATTTAGCCTGCTGGTAAGTCATGAACATTTCTTAGTAATATAGCAGTTGTTAATATAGGTAAATTCTCAAAATGGAAACAAAAACTTGAATTTTGGCAAAAATATTTACTCCTTATCAAGGTACATGTTATGATCGTTTTGTTTAATCCCTAGTAGGAAAAATAAAGTTTCCTTTCCATATAACTACGAAGAGAACCAGCCTTCTTCACCTTTCTTTCTCTACTTCGAAATGTCAGGACATCAGACTCACGTGCATTGACGATGTTCTTCAGCTGTGTTTAGCCAAATATTACACGACTAAATCAGCTGTTCTAAGCCTCAAAGGACAAAAAGTGATACTCTAAAAACAAGTATACTCGAGAAACTTTAATAGTCCCATAAATAGACATGCGTTTACACGAAAATAACGCAAGCAGTAGGTAAGAGCTCGCCTTGCCCCTACCAAACTTCGCCCTTGACACGATCAATTTACAAACGACACGGCAACAAAGGCCTGTATTGTCGCTCCAACATGGCCGCCGCCGCTCAGTGATCGTGTATCCAAACAGCTGTATAAATCACCGTTGTTGCTGCTTATGCCGCCATGCAGACAGTCCACTTGTCATTGCAAGGATAAACAAGCGGGTCTTGACCCTTCGGATACGATCCCTCAAGTCCCTCTGTAGATTGATGTAAACCTGAGTTGATAAAAAAGACAGATCTTTTAAGTCTCTATGTGTGTTATGAAACAAGATACCTTGAAACAGTTTGGGAGAATGAGGGAATTTGAATAAAAATAATACGATTTGAGTTCTGTATGAGAAATTTAGAAGCTGTTAAGTTAATTTGAGCATGTACCAGTACCAAAGTTCATAACGACAATTTCGCTCACGGCGCGCGACTGATTTCATCGTCTACGTTCAGTCTTGTCCGGGATGTAGGCGCCGAGGCCGGGGAGTCACAATTCGGAGTCAGTCAGCAGAACCTGTCACGTAGTGGCGGAATCAAAAACCAGTCTCCACCGTTATACATTACCTCAGCTGACCCGCCGCTGCCCGCGCCGCCGTCCGGCTTCCACCCGAACTTCACATCGTCTACCGTAAACCCTACTTTGTCTACAAATCACTTCCATGGTAACGGAAAGAACATGAAGTCTCTCTAGTGTTCAACAGTACATAGAGCATGTATTCACAATATTAAACTTGTTCAGCAACACGATCGTATTGAAACTCGATCCCTTGAAACTCCGACAGATCCATCCACAATCTGCATCCGGTCACATATATCCTTAATAATAATACGCGAGGTTTTTCCGGAGTCATAACTCGATAACGTCTGGATGAGTTTTAACGCTTGAGTTGTCATATTAAAGGTATTCTTACGAAGATTTTTCAATACGTATTGGAAATATAAGAAAAGGGCGATAGTACTCATAAAATACGATAGTTTTCTTTTTGCAATCAAGACTTCACCTTCAGTTCTGTTGGAAAGAGCTCAGCGTCAAGCTTTGCGAGAAACCATATTTATGAAGGTAAATCTTGAAGGAATCTCTAGACGCCCTTTAAAGTTGGTATTTCACCATGAGATTGTTGCCCAAAATAATACAATAAAATAGTCAAATCCGTAATTTTAAAGCCCTTCCATTTAAAACATCAAGTAGTTCGCGGAGTACAAAGATTTGTTACAGGAATATTAATCAATCGCGAATGGCAACTATACTTAATCAAATGAATCTGAGCGATATCGTATTGATCAATGACTGGCAATCAATCCTCCTACAGCAAACAACCCACTATTCATGATTACTTTTACTGTATTTTAAATTAGTTGGATAGTTTTGATTGATGATCGCATTCCTGTTTCAGGATCTCTAGCTATCGCATCAAGGGAACAAAGGGAACATTTGCGATCCCCCGTGTTTATTTTTATTTAACTAGAAACTGGTATAAATTCAATTTTTTTCAAACTCAAAACAATTTTTCCTAGTTATAGTCAACTAGCTGATCAACACGGTTTTACCCGTGGAAAAACAGAAAAACTTCCTTGGATTCATGATTTCATGTTAAGGTTGTCATGACAACTAGATGAGCTTCCCTATACTTCAACATTGAAACTTTGTTGTATCATAGGGCGTAGCCCTATGGGAATTTTTAAAAATCCGTTCTTAGTGGATGCCTATGCCCTGAGAGGAACGTTCATGGAAAGTTTCAAGGTTCTAGGTCAAGCAGTTTGGGCTGTGCGATGATGGGTGAGTGGAATTTGAAAAATAGATAAGATATGTTGGCAACGGAAGGTCGGAGAGTACTGATCAGAGGGAGATGCCAATTACGCATTTAATTTAGAGTAAAATTTGACATATAACTACAAAGTGCGTATTGATTATGACAGAACTTAAAACTACCTGATTTCATTAAAAAAAACTTAAATTTATGGTTAAACAAAGTTACTAGTTTTATCACAAAACTTCAAAAATGCCAATGTTACTAGAAAACACCCAGTGAGAGGGTTGACGAGACACAATCAATGATAGTGTGTTTATAAATTATCTCTTTGCCTCGGCTATGCGCTACCCGTTTGATAAGATACGTTGTGAACTCAACTAGAAAACATCTAAAAACATAAAATATCCCGAAACAATAACGCTCATGAACTTCACCAAAAGACTTCAATCGTTTGTTAGTTGATCCAACGAGTTGTTGCCAACTCAGCAGCATCTGCCGACGTTGCTACCGCGCAGACCTACACAACACAAAGCAATAGTTGTGTTCCCTTCCAGCCATCACTTTCTACCGATGGATGCCGGTCAATTACGTGAAAGCCACACTACATTCACCACGCCAGCCTAATGACTAATCATTGTCAATCCACGCGAATCACACTTTCCTGACAAACAAAGTAATGGACAATGGACCTCTTCGGCAACGTTGACTTTCTCAGCTGATTTCTCGCCGAATCAAAGTCAATCGATTTTTTTGGATGTAATTAATCAAAATATGCCATTAAAATATTGCCAATCACAAGACCAGAACGCATCCAATTAATTAACTTCAGCATCCTTAAATGTAGAAGAGGATCGAGCAAAATTAAAAGAAGTCTTGAAATTATTTTCCTTGCATATATGAAAATACAGTGTGGTATTGGTGAAGACAGTTTTAATTACAAACTCCTAATCTTTTTATTTTTCAAAAATATTCATGCGCATTAGAGCTTGTTAGTTTTGAAAACCCGTTATCGTTTTGGCAGTGAGTTAAAAAAAATCCTCACATTTACCGGTTGTTTGCGATGAAATCAGGATATAAATCCCCTGAAAAATTATGAAGGTTAATTTCGTCTTTAACGACTCGCCTAGATGAAGGGTAATGTCAAGAAAGCCATCCCACAGACACGCAGCCTGCATTACGCACACTTTCTAATGCTAACATTACCCTATAACACAACTGCATTGCTTAAACTTTTCATTCTTATTCTATTTTTAAAAACGGAAATGTAATTCACAATGTTTTATAGATAAGTGATAATTTTTGTCCATGGGAGATGTTATGGTCCCACTAACACGAGACCATAAATGGTTAATAAAACACAATATCTTCCGGCGTCTGAGCGTCCTTTTAAACAGCTTAAACGACACGTTTATTGCGTGTTTAAAAACCTTACATTACGTAGCCTTGTGTAGAAATTAAATACTGATCACAAAAAATTAACTCCTCAGAAACATTGACTACTTTTGTGAGATAAAGGGGCAGTACAGCCTGCAATGTGCTGAGATGCTGACGTCAGATATGGTGGCCGAGTGTGTCTGGGTGGAGGAATGCCACCACAGGGTCAAGGCACACCACAGCGGGTCAGGCACACCGCATACACACCGCACTACAGTACGGTACTGTATACGGCGGCGGTACAGCCTGCAATGTGCTGAGATGCTGACGTCAGATATGGTGGCCGAGTGTGTCTGGGTGGAGGAATGCCACCACAGGGTCAAAGACACGCGGCACATGACACGGGGTCAGGCACACCACATACACTCCGCACTACAGTACGGTACTGTATACGGCGGCGGTACAGCCTGCAATGTGCTGAGATGCTGACGTCAGATATGGTGGCCGAGTGTGTCTGGGTGGAGGAATGTCACCACAGGGTCAAAGACACGCGGCACATGACACGGGGTCAGGCACACCACATACACACCGCACTACAGTACGGTACTGTATACGGCGGCGGTACAGCCTGCAATGTGCTGAGATGCTGACGTCAGATATGGTGGCCGAGTGTGTCTGGGTGGAGGAATGTCACCACAGGGTCAAAGACACGCGGCACATGACACGGGGTCAGGCACACCACATACACACCGCACTACAGTACGGTACTGTATACGGCGGCGGTACAGCCTGCAATGTGCTGAGATGCTGACGTCAGATATGGTGGCCGAGTGTGTCTGGGTGGAGGAATGCCACCACAGGGTCAAAGACACGCGGCACATGACACGGGGTCAGGCACACCACATACACACCGCACTACAGTACGGTACTGTATACGGCGGCGGTACAGCCTGCAATGTGCTGAGATACTGACGTCAGATATAGTGGCCGAGTGTGTCTGGGTGGAGGAATGCCACCACAGGGTCAAAGACACGCGGCACATGACACGGGGTCAGGCACACCACATACACACCGCACTACAGTACGGTACTGTATACGGCGGCGGTACAGCCTGCAATGTGCTGAGATGCTGACGTCAGATATGGTGGCCGAGTGTGTCTGGGTGGAGGAATGTCACCACAGGGTCAAAGACACGCGGCACATGACACGGGGTCAGGCACACCACATACACACCGCACTACAGTACGGTACTGTATACGGCGGCGGTACAGCCTGCAATGTGCTGAGATGTTGACGTCAGATATGGTGGCCGAGTGTGTCTGGGTGGAGGAATGCCACCTCAGGGTCAAGGCACACCACAGCGGGTCAGGCACACCTCATATGCACTACATTATAGTACGGTACTGTACACAACCTTCCATTCACACCGGATGATCGATCATGAATCATGAGTGCTGCGAATAAACAGCTCAGACACTCCGATGCATTGACCGGCTAAAATATTGCCTATATTCATACACGGAACCATGGGCTGATTTAGGTCATAATCTTTGGAGTGGCAGTTCACCTAACGTTGTATGCTCAAATTACAACGTCAAAGTCGAATTAAAATTGTACGTTTTAAGATGTCATTTACATCCAAGAAAATCTTTTATAAAATAAAGTATATCTAAGGAAATTTAAAATCCTATCACACGTTCTCAAGATTAATAACTTTTATCAGGATTTGCAGCTATAATTAATGGATATCTTGAGAAGTGTGATGCAATTTAAGGTTTTCTTCGAGAATTTTTTTTTTCATTATCCAATCCTTTTAATTTGAAATGTCACAAGGGTATATATAGTAATTTTAATTTTAAAGCTAGAGTCGGGGGTGAGAAGGGGGTTATTGAGGGGATGAAATTTTCTTGTGAAATTTACTTCCCCTTGCATTGGTAGACGTTTCCAGCAAACAGAACAATAAAATTTATTTTAGTTTTTGAATACATTAAGAGCAAGTTAAAAAACACCCTATATGTATGTGTTAGCACTTTAGCGATCCCAATTTTTGTCAGATTTCCTTCAAATTAAAACTCCTTTCTATGATATCCAGGTCAAGTTTATTGGGCAAAAAGTCGGAGAACCTTTAACCAGCGAGCAAATCAGAATAGAAATTCTTTGCCTTGTTTATATTCTGTGCTCGCTGCCTTTAACCCCAGTTTTGGAAAATAAATGCCCCAAATTTGGGGTTTTTGGGCCGTAATGATACGATTCTCATCTTTACAATAATTATTACCGCAGAGAGTACATCATTTCTAATTGTAGCGAGTACGTACCTAAAATACAATTCAAAAAGAGTTAGCGTTATAAAAACTTCATTAATAAATATAACGAACTCTTGAGAAAATCTATTCTCGTGAGAGGCAGAGAAGCAAGGCCGAACAAATAATTCGTGCAAACAATGATAGTTGTTATCAGCAGTGACTCACCGACCTTCAATGCTTTCAAATACAGGTACGGTACCGAGAAAATAGGCATATATCCCGTTTTAGAAAAATAGCTATAGTGGATTGTGTCTCTCTATTTTGTTCCTAATTGTGTTTTTATATAACACAATCTATTTTTGGTCTTGTTGCCGGATTAGTATTAGTAGGTGCCATAATTGATTAGTCTCCCTAGTTAGTAGTTTTATGATTACTTTTCACACAGCTTTTAATTAATCTTAAATAGGCCAAAAACTTAAAATATAGTATTGCATTGGATGTATTTTAAAATAGTATGATAAGTGAACTCTTTGTATACTGAATTATAACAATGCATTGTTCAATTTCAAATTTGGCTATTAAGTCAACAAGGACAATATGTTCAGTCAATACAATAAAATCATACAATAAATACAATATAGCCTTAATCTAACACCTGCATTATAAACAAAAATGTTGTGCTTTAAATTATATTATCTTCTATCTTCTATCTATCTATCTATATTATTAATTCTGAAAGCGATTTTTTAAATCAAAATTGTGAGAGTTTGCCAGCTCGCAGGATGACAGCAGAAGGCTCAAATTAAAGGTCTCGGTCCCAGGGGGTCGGGAAAAATAGCAGATTATGTCCAAATAAACCAGAAAATGAGAAATAACGAAAAATATCTTCCATTTAAAATGCATTGGGATAGAAAATATTGAAAAACGTCTGCTTTGTTTACATTAAACATGTGGTGCTATATGGTAGATGTTGACATGTGGGATTTGTTTCAAAATGCAGCTAACTATGCACGTTCAATGTACTATAACAAAAAATATTTGAAATTTAAGATTTTCTGAATTTATAATAATTAAGGTTTTGAGTTTTTCATAATTTAAAATTATAAAAAGTTAAGTAGGTTTGTTTAGTTTATGTTATAACGATACAGATTTAATACCAAATGATATACATATATATATATATATATATATATATATATATATATATATATATATATATATATATATCATTTGGTATATATATTACGTAAGCGAAATTTTTCCGAAGAAATTGTGGGCGTTTGGAAGGTCGCAGGATGATGGAGGGGGGGCTGAAACTGAAGGTCTCCATCTCAGGGACTCGGGGAAAATACTGAAATAGCTTTAAGCTTATTATAAAATGAGAAATAACGTAAAATAGCTGTCACTTAAAAACCATTAGGATATAAAAAGGTCTGCTTTGTTTAAATCAAACCAAATACTAGAAATAATCATAATTTTGTGGATCCAAAAGCCTATTTTCTAAGAAGGTATTTTGTACTAAAGTAAAGAAGGATTATGCTTAGGGGCTATTAGCCCCTTCAAGCCTCTAGTACTTAAAAAAACTCGTCAAGCGTGTATGGGCTACCTTTAAAAGAAAAGTTGTCGAAAACTATTCAAACTCCCTTAGAGGTAAACCCTTAACATGAGTAGGTAACTTATTGTAAACTCTAGTGAACTTATGACTTTCAACACCTTCTCTAATCGGGTTGCTGGTAAACTTAAATCAGTGCAGTGCCTTGTTATGTAAGAATGGGAGTCACTTCTCAGATCGTAATTATTAATATTTTTCTTTACAAAAACTAAGTTACTTAAAATAAACAGGCTTTTTAAAGTTGATTTTTTTTGTCTCATGTAAGATTTTGTTTAAATATATGCCTGCTATTAATCGAACAGCTCTTTTTGAGTGATGAAAACATCTGCAGCACCCACACTGTTTTCCCACAACATTACACCATAAGATAAATAACATTGAAAAGAAGCGTGACAGGCCATTAAAAGAATTTTTTCAGTGACACAATTTTTTACTTTAAGAAGGTATAAAACTCTTGAAAATTAGTTGTTGATTTGATTAATTGGCTCATACCATGTTAGCTTTTCATCTAATTAGATTCCTATTATTTAACAGGGTTGTTTGAAATCTCAACTTTTTAAAATGTAAATAGTATTTGTTCCGTCTTACTTTAATTTAAGGTCAGACAGTTGGAAATAAATCAGGATTTTGCATATCCGAAGGTGAAATTGGTATCGGACAATAGCATAACATTAAAAAATACATAATTTGAAATGAGAGAGGTGTCATCTAAATAGAAAACTGACTTGCAGGGTAGATTTTGGGGCAAGTCATTAGTCAAGATAATAAACAAAGTCGGCCCTAAAATAGAGTCATGTGGAACTCCTCTTTCAACAATCCTTACATTAGATTCCTTGTTTTTTTTTGTCATTACAATTTGTCTCCTATCGATAAAGTAAGATTTCAAGAGCATGAGTTCTTTGTTCTTTATACCATAAGCATTCAATTTCCCACAAAGAATCGTATGATCAATCGAGTCGAATGCTTTACTTAGATCGTATCGAGCTTCTAATTTTTTTCTGTTACATCGTTGACAGCCTCAATCGTTGATGATTTAGGAACGAAACCAAATTGTTGTTGATGAAAAAAACTTCAACCGGTGTCCCACCGCATTTAAATAATGTGAACAGCAATTTAAGGCTACACTAAAATAAAGTTACAGACATGTTGTAAGCCTGCCCGATCCATAAGCATTCTATGAAGTGGAGCTCGAAAAATTATCGCCAAGTTAAATTACGTTCTTTAGCACAATCGACACGACAAAAACGAGTAAGAAGTGAAAGGGAAGACAAGTCCCACGGTTGTCGACGGGCCAAGCGATAGTCACATGTCGCATACGACCCGCACGTGATGTGACGACAGACACAGACGTGCAACGTGCATCTCGCAACGCACGTGCTGTACATGAGGCGTCTTTGGCATCGCGTACAGAAGACCCAATACAGTATGTAGAGGAGAGAGTTTATTTATTATTTTGAAATTTGAAGCCGCGATGAAAAAAATAGTTTTCCCCGACTTGCACTAGTATATGCACTATTGTTGAAAATGGAATCGATTTAGCAGCAAACAAATAAAATGAGCTTAATCATCTTCACAAGAGAAGCAGTTTAAACCATGAAATTTCGTAGTATTACAGAAAAAGCGGAAACGCATTATGTGATTATTGTGATTATATGTATGAGATTCTCAACGACGTATTTTACTGTAAGTCAAAATCACGCCCCAATCTGAACAAAACTTAAATGTCCTATTGTTATTAGTGAATTGCGTGATTGATTGGTGAATACGTGATCAATCACGCAATTCACCAATAACAGAAGGACATTAAGTTTTGTTCAGCAACTGCGTCGATTCAAGGTGGCTTCCACATCATTAACCACCGACTGTGGTTTCCTCTTGGTATATGTAATTATGGCGCCCAAGGTAACAAAATAACCACATGTACCGAGTCATAATTGAGAACGCGAAAAGCCAACAAAGCCGGTCGGATCATTCGTCCAGGGTTCACTTCAGTGCTGCAGTAAATATACTCCCACTTGTTTGTGTCCCGAGGGAGTATTATGTATTGAGGAGGTGTAGGGTGACTCAGTCGAAGGTCACCACTCTACACCGCCGTGAAGGCCGAGCATTACCTTCGTCTCGACTCTGTCTAGGTCCTTCCTTCGAACAGTGATAGCATCGGGGAGAACGGCGGGTTACTAATAATTCGTGTATAATAAAATGCAGTGCCATTGAATAATTGGAAAACAGTTAAAGATTGTTTCGTTTAATCTACTTCTGCAAACGAAGGTGATCCATCATAGTACAATCATGTCATCAATAACAAGAAAATAAATGGGATTAATTTTCCTAGCATAAGCTTATGGGTTTAATTTGTCATAAGACAGAATTAAACATTTGCAAAACTTAACCAAGTCTAAAAAGGAGCAGATATCAAACGCGCTTAAATTAAAACAATCTTTCTAACGTTCGTGATGATTTGAGAAATTATTTCAATGGTAGGGTCTGTACTATCTAAGTGCACATTAAAAATCTTTAAAAAATCTCCTTCAATATTAAAACGTTATAAATGCACAGTGAAATTAACAAGCACATTCTGAGATCAATGGACATCTGATGGAAAACCAAGTGTGAAATCTGACAGCGCACTACTGACTCATAAAATCGTAATACAACAGTAAGCGCATTGCTCCTCGCCGCTTAGTAAGCAGCCCGGCGATGCGACGCGTCAGTTGTTTAGATTACAAGGTCACATCAATCAGCTGAGACCGGGGCTAACGACTCTTTAAACCCATCCACTTCCGCCAGCGATGACGTCACCGTGTGGGTGTCTACACTTGGTGCCACACCGGCCACCGAAGTGACCACGAATTCTGGCTCCGTTCGAAGGAGATCATCGGGTAGAACCAAAAGAAACTGGATCAGTAGCGTAGTTTGACACTGAATAAACGCTGGTATAAACATTTCCCGTGCAACTTGCGGTTCTAGTCTAGTCCCGTCCTCTGGATGTGATTGGTGTGGTCTTCATGTTTGTTCAGTGGATTCCTTCCGCTGGACGTATGATTAAGGGGGCGGTCTACCTTGACAGAAAAATCCGCGTCACAGAGCGAAATAACATTGTAAAGATAGGGCTAAAGCACGCTGAAGTACGCTTGCAGACGTTTCGTATCTGCACGATAAAAGCTTTATTTTTTAAGATTTAATAAAAATGAGAGTGGGTTCACGTTCTTCAGAATATTTTATATGTCTCTACAATTTTTATTTTTCTATAAAGCGTTCCTGTCGTTAGTTATGAGACTTTAAAATCTAACAAAAAACTACCTTTTTTTGAAAGGTTTACACAATCCCTAAAAATAAACGGGGATAAAATCAAAAATTCTAAAATTTAGCGTCCTACAAAAACATATCCTTTTTAAAATGACACCAAAATATTGGAAATCATATGAAAATCCAGCGATCAATGAATAAGATACAAAACCCTGTTTTAGCGCTCGGAGCTTGAGGTAGACCGCCCCCTTAAAGATGAACATTACTAGTATGTTAAAGTTTTTTAGGTCAGACTAGATATCCATTCCTCTCTTTCCCATCTTGACATGAATTTTTCGAAAGCTTGTCCACCACGGATCCGGACTTTGTCGTCGTTTTTAATGATGACAAAACAATACACATACAACAAAATGTAGATTTATAATTAGATCGTAACAACGCTGGCGTTGGAGCCACAATGATCACAAGGTGGTCTGCGGCTCGTTGTGGTGATAATTTATTGATGAGGCGTTGATGACGTCGCAGACATTAATGGTAACGGCCAAATTTATCACCGACACTTTGTCTATTATGTATTCAACGATATTTTGTTTATGTCTGTAATAACTGTCCAACTCTAATAAAATTTATGTTCTCAGCACTCTTCAAATAATTCATTTACAAATATATGTCTCGTGATTCTTGGATGTATTTGTATTATTATAGTTTTGGAAATCAGTATCTTTTCGGATCTCACAAAAGACGAGTCTTTTAATAATATTGTAAATCAAACTAAACAAACAATTCAAAATCCATGGATAATTTTCTATATGACAAGGATCCATTCCCATTGGGTCCAGAATTATTTATCCCATCATCCTTTAGAAAAATACACTAGGTATATTCACCATGTTATTAAGAATGTGCATAAACTAACTACTCTGTTTAACATTTTAACAATATTTTTATAACTGTTATGTGACAGTGAAAAATATGACAGTATTAAAATAAAAGTACAATTTCACACGACAAATTGGAATAGTAGCCTATTTTGTAAACTACATTTTTTAACCTGTTATGTGCAGGGGGGATGGCGCCTATCCGAAGATCGTGTAGGGCCTACAGCCCAGATGATCAGTATCTGGGGATGGACCAATCGGGTACAGCGGTCAGGTTTTTGATGAGGGTCAGTTTTATTGCCGCGAGGGTGGAGTCCAACTGAACACACGGTCACTTGGCCTCGCCGCTGGCCGCATCCACAGATTACGACTGTAGCACACTTGCTTGACACAGTGACTACGTTAATCCATAGACACGGAGACATTCGTTTTGATTAAATACCTTTATAGTTGCTCGAGTTTTGTCACAAAAATCAATTAAAAGTTCTTCATTTGCGGTTAAAATATCTTTAAAATAAATACCACTGGCGTTGCTCAAGTAATCTTTGCAATATTGCCTTCCTCTTGCAGAAAAACAAAATCAAGGCCATAGTTTGTGAATTATGTACTTTATGCGAAAAAGTCTTTAAGGAGTTAATAATGTTAATTAATAGCATTAAATCTCTGTGTGAATAGGCTCAGGACTCATAACAATGTTTTGAGTAAAAAAAAATAAAAACCAAAAATACTAAGATGAGGAAAAAATATCAAAAACTAACCCTGGCAAATGACTGTTAAACAACTGGAACTAAAAAAATTAATTAAAAACAAAAATTGCTAGATGAAAAATATCTCAACAAAGAAATAAGAATACAGTCTTTAATACAAAAGATTAACTTTTGCTTAAGATTAACTCTGGGATGGAGATTGTTTACAACTCAACTACTGCAAGGTTTCACAATGTAATCTAAATCTCGTAGTAGTTGAGTTAGTTGCAATAGTTGAGCAACTAGAACCGCTGGTAATTTTAAAGAATGAGATAATCCTTATATTAAATTTAGCCTCTAACTTGAAGAAAACACGTCTACTTACAAGTAAGCCGAAGCGCGCTTACCTGAAAAATGACAAAAACCATCAATCATTTATGGATTCAACATCAAGAGAATCAAATTTACTCATTAAAGCAGATTAGTTGCACCACTGATGAATTACTGTTGAATTACTGATGAAATACACTGATGATGTTTGGTTGTTTGGTTGCACGAAACTTTCCAGTCGCCTGTTCGTAATGCTAGTATTAGTAAGTTAGCCTTTCGGACTTCGGACAGCCTGGCATACGTGTAAACCGGCTGCACAATAGCTCCGCATCTGCATCTGACACATTTACGCGCGAGATCCTCTTAACGAGGGACTAGAGATCAAAATTTACTAATTGAACACAAAAAAAACACCTTGGTTTTTGAATGCGCGTTCCACAAGCCGCGTTCTAACTGCGATTAGGTTGAGCTCCTGGGCTCTGAGAGGGATCAGTTGATCAGTTGCACCGCTTCTCTATGGCGACATAGATCTGCCATAACCGTGGTCGAGGAGTTGCGGGTCGGCGACCCGGGCACAGGAAACGGCGACAATCGGGCGCTGGGGCAGTTTGACAATCGCATTTCCGCCGGGCGCCGGTGACTGATGACTTGCTATTCAACGGCTACAAAAATCCAACGGGACCAAAGACAAAATTCATTAAGGAGCGTAAATTAATACCGTCATAGCAAACAGGGTTTTCTAAAAACGAATGAAACATGCACGAAAATGAAAATACATGGTTTCTGTAAAGGCCGATGTCTCCGGGGATTTTCAAGCTGTATGTATCCAAACAGCTATTATCTAGCGCCTAATGTGATCTCTCTGAGGGAACGCAGTAATTCAACCTTTGGAGTCGTGTCAAGTACTAGGCTTTATGAAAGTGCGATCGTTGGAATTAATTAAAAAGCCGATTCCCAATTAAAATTATATAGGGAATCGGCTGTTTAAGTTATTTCGAAGATCGCAATTTCATAACGCCGAGTAATAGTTGGGGAAGTACCCAAGGTTGCAGGGTTTGAGACGATCAAAAATTATCATCAACCCTCTGAGTAGAGATGAGGGCTTGCATTGATCTCTTTGAAAGCACACTGATATACCGAGATCAGATTATACTTTATTTCAACGGCCATGGCACTAGGGATTATAAAAAAAAATAATCCCTATATCCTATAGGGATTATAGGAGACCGCGTGTGCGAGAGCGAGGTCCACTAATTCGTCAGGTGCCACGCTGTTGAAATGGAGTTTAGTGCTGAGTTTAGGCTTCGAGGTAGAGCATATATGACTTGGATACCCAGCGATTGGCTCGAAAAGGCAGATTATCGTAGCATATATGACTTGGATACCCAGCGATTGGCTCGAAAAGGCAGATTATCGTAGCATATATGACTTGAATGCCCAGCGATTGGCTCGAAAAGGCAGATTATCGAAGCATATATGACTTGAATGCCCAGCGATTGGCTCAAAAAGGCAGATTATCGTAGCATATATGACTTGGATGCCCAGCGATTGGCTCGAAAAGGCAGATTATCGTAGCATATATGACTTGGATGCCCAGCGATTGGCTCGAAAAGGCAGATTATCGTAGCATATATGACTTGGATGCCCAGCGATTGGCTCGAAAAGGCAGATTATCGTAGCATATATGACTTGGATACCCAGCGATTGGCTCGAAAAGGCAGATTATCGTAGCATATATGACTTGGATACCCAGCGATTGGCTCGAAAAGGCAGATTATCGTAGCATATATGACTTGAATGCCCAGCGATTGGCTCGAAAAGGCAGATTATCGAAGCATATATGACTTGAATTCCCAGCGATTGCCTCCAAAAGGCAGATTATCGTAGCATATTTGACTTGAATGCCCAGCGATTGGCTCGAAAAGGCAGATTATCGTAGCATATATGACTTGAATGCCCAGCGATTGGCTCAAAAAGGCAGATTATCGTAGCATATATGACTTGGATGCCCAGCGATTGGCTCGAAAAGGCAGATTATCGTAGCATATATGACTTGGATGCCCAGCGATTGCCTCCAAAAGGCAGATTATCGAAGCAATCAAGCAACGGCAACGGACTTTTGCCGGTTCAAAGGAATATGAAATAGATTTGTAATGTCCACGTCGTGGTTTTTGAAGATGGCAGGAAGTTGCAAACATTTGTACGGTATCGCAATTTAACAATTACAATAGTTTCGTTTTTTCAATCCTTAGGCATTCAAGCAAACATCAAGAGTATAATCCCATGAATCAACCTGCGACTGCGGCCGTGTTCACCGTAATCGATGCACAATTTGCGGATCGAATCGTGCCGCCAAAATCGATAACCTTGAGGGGCGCTTACGTAAGAGAAGCCGTTGAAGGCACGACCGAGACTTCGACCCCAAGACGACTTATCTTCCCCGTTATCTCCGACTTCACGCCACCTTATTTATGCATCTTCTCTTCCCAATGTTATCACCTTCCCCCTACAAAAAATATAAAATATACCTCACAATTTTTGTTGTGACTTCTTCCAGAAGTCATTACTAGCCCTAATTACATCCCGAATTGAAAATAAGAACGTAAATGCATATAAAAGACCATTGATCACGATGAACTCCAATATCATCCGATGTGTTATTGAGGTGTCAGTTATCACTATAGCCTCGGGCAGATTTGTTTTGTCAGTCTGGGGGAAGCCCCTGCGGCGGTGCGGTGGTGTCAGTTTCCGCACGTTCCATGTCTGCGGTCGCCGCTCCGCCGTCCGCTGTATCGTATGTCAAGAGTCTCAGTCCAGTCTCCCGTCATCTACCAACCCACATAAACCCGCTGCTTCCTGGTATTTTTTACCCAAAACAGCACAACTAATGTTTATTGTACAAACTTTTGTGAAATAATGATCAACTTGATTAATGCCGTGTCATTGCTTAAATCAGCGATGTCGCAAGACGATCAACTAGTGATAAATATTCCTGATAGACTTACTTTTATGATTTGATATACTGTTGATTATTGCATTGGCTAATTGCCTCAAGTGTACTATAGTACATCAAAGTAAATTTAAACTAATTATTGTTAGCGAATTTCCCCTAAAGGGAATAAACTCAAAGGGTAGGTTTCATGGAAAGAGCTTAGCGTTTTTGTAGAGGAGGAGTATAGACGTTGTACGGTAACATTTTCAAAGCTTATTAATTTGAACCAGCCCGTCACCTTAACCCTTTTGGAAAGAACAAAGTTGAAAATAGAACAGTGCCCTGTGGTGCAGGAGTGTTTTGATATGAGTTACTAATTGACATTGCCCTATGTATGTGATATGGCCCCTATGTGGGCTTTGAGACTGGTATAAACAATAGTATAACCCTGACTGAGTGTTAATTTTACTTTTTATGCGGATCAACAAACTACGTGTAAAATAAAAATACAAACTGTCACTGTATTAGTAGGTCTTCGTGGTTATCCAGAATAACTAGCCCCTTGACTCTCTGGGAACGTTAACTAACGATTGGATACCCGGTCAGGTCCGCAACCCCTAGTGGATTATCCTAGAGACTTGCAGTTCTAAAGGGTGAACCGTTCTGGGTGAGACTATCTCCCCTGCATCGAGGCCCACGTTAGAGAGTGGGCCTCTTGGAGGCCCACTCTCTAACGTGGAGAGACTAAAGACTTGGAGAGTCTTTGGAGGAGCCCAGAGGATTGGTTGAAAATACGTCTCTTTTTCCTTCAGAGGCGAGTCTGACCGCTGGTGCTATATGCCATAATTTTCAAATATGTACTTGCAAATCCCTAGCTTCCGCAGGTTGTAAAATGACCCAAATATAGACTTGCCTAGCCGGAAATGCTGGGGCTTTCATTCCTTCAAAATCTAACATTTAGTGATTGAAGGTGAAGGTGAAGGTAGACTATTAAACCCAGTTGTCTTTGATAATAACTCTGATTACGGGGAGGACGCTTACGAGGGGGAGAGAGAGAGAGAGAGAGCACAGATATGCTTGTCTTGTCGCCGAGCGCCGGTCGGTGGACGATCGTGAAAGTGTATCTGGGCTCGGGTCCGGCCAGAAAGCGTGACGATAGAGATCTGCGGCAATTACATATGGCACAACACCGTGGTGAAACACACCTGTACCGCTGTCCTCCGCATATCGTTGCCACGGTTTACACTCTGCCACCCCTGCTCTGCTCTCCAACCGGATCTGGACCATAATTAAAGCGAGCGCACGTAAAAGCCCACCACAGAAATTACACCCATTAACTGAAAGGGCCAATCGACGATTTAATATACATTTGGATGTTTTCCAATAGCAATTTAGATTAGATTATGTAATATCTGATTCTGATTGCAGACTTGCAGTACCAACGAATGCTAGCTGTAACGATACGTCGAACATACGTTTAAAATAATGCAACAATATACTTTACTGTAAGTGCTATGCAATCAGTTTTCGTATTAATTGCGAAATTTTGTGAACTGCGTATGCAAAATGAAAAAAACAAGACTGCGATGAACTGTCACCGCACATAACCTTAGTTTTAGAAATAAATCAAATTAGTTTACTTTGATTAATTATAGACAAATAACGACATTTCTTAGAACGTGGTTTCCATTGGCAAAGTCCGACTGTACATCCAATCACCTTGCGTAGGCTTGTTAAATCACCTATAACCATTAGTCTTTTCAGTAACCTGTGTTACTTTGCGATCCCTATATATCTGTGACCCAATTACTATGAGATCAGTGCAACTACTGATTAAAATATCCCTTAAATATAAACGTAGGTATAAACGAATAAATATTCGTTTAAATACTTCTATAGATTACTCTTAATGTAAAATTCAAATAAAGCAATAGTAATTTAAAATAAAAAATACGTCTGTGATAAATATGTGTACTTTGCATGTATAATATATTTAAAATTGACCGCCCTTCTACAAGTAAAGCTCGAACCCCAAGTACTGTTTCTAATCCACTTAAGCGATTAATTATCCCCAACGACTCCTTTCGCGATAGTCGTTGAAGGATGAAAATCAGCTCGGAA
Source organism: Flexamia atlantica (assembly GCA_035578135.1). Taxonomy (NCBI): domain Eukaryota; kingdom Metazoa; phylum Arthropoda; class Insecta; order Hemiptera; family Cicadellidae; genus Flexamia; species Flexamia atlantica. Next base: position 143,702,964 of record JAQJVK010000001.1, on the reverse strand, counting down.
ATTGGCATGTAGGGTTTTAGATCCTATTTAAAGAGGAGCGTAATTACTGGATAGTGCTAATAAAGCGGCAATCGGGGCAATCGGACAATTAGTGGCGGTGGTGGCCGGAAACAAAACCAGCTGGTAAATGGGTCGCGGCCGCAACTGGCCGGCCCGGGGAAAGTGCGTCTGCGGACCTTCCTCCTCCCTGACCGGCGCGGCGCGGCGTGCGTCACATTTGTCTGGTAAAGTTATCTTCACAAAATAACATAGATTGTGAATTGCCTTTTATACATCTTTGTAATCAAGGCCGTAGCCAATGGAGGGGGGGATTCAGGGGGTCAAAAACCCCCCTGAAAATGTTGAAATTGCGTTTAAAAACTTAAAGGTTAGAAAATTATTTTTCTTACTTCCTGTAATCGTAGAGCCTCCCCCCCAAAAAAATTTTCCTTGCTACGGCTTTGTTTGTAATGACAAGAAAGAAACTTAGACCTACAAGTACTTTGAGTTCAGCATTAAAATCCATCACCAGTCGCACAAAATTTGAGTGATTTAATCACCATTCCGAGTTTTATTCCCAATGAGTGAGAGAAAATTCACTTCGTCTGTGAACAAAAATGTGTAAAGTACTCTGAAACTACCTTTACCTACGTTCGGGCGGTAACCAGTCATTAATAAGACAGGGTTTTATCATGAGGGATATCAAATCATCTTCCAAAACCCTCAAGAGCAATCAGGGACGAGACCCAAAATAAATCATCATTACAGAGGAGCAACTCTACCTAAGGTCTGTAAAAATCTTCCCCTTCCTTCGATGATAAATCAAATAAAACATATTTTTCTGAAATCTTTTATAAAATATCAACCCCCAAAACTTGTTGGTGGCACTGTTGGGCCGTGCGATTCAACCAGGTCGAAGCCAAGCGGGCCGAATAAATACAAATGGTCCAAACGCAAGTAGGTTAATGCCGCGGAGGAGCCGCCAGACTCCTCCGCCTGTTGCTGACCCAACTGGCCAATCCGGTACAACAACTGGCAACATCAGGCCATTTGTTCTGTAGTGGGGGAAGCCTCTATAGTTAACAAAATAGCGAAACTTTGTACATAAAACTCTTAAGGCATGGGCCAAAATATTTTAAGGCTGAGGTGAGTGGTAACGGATTGTTCAAAGAAGGATATTACAATCAATGGGCAATTGGAGATTTATATTTTTTAAAGTGTCATTTTCGTTTTTTAAATAGACCCTACTCATTCAAAATCACTGCAACTAATGTTGCAATCGCTTCGAAGGAAAAGGATTTCCGAATACATAAATCGCAATGGTATATCTTAGCAATACATATAAAATCTAATTAATGATTTGAAATCTTGGTTACTACCTTGTGATTCTCGATTGTTCACGTAATAAAAAGCGATCTTCACAGAATTTTCACACATGGCATGGTCCTATATTCTCCCGGAACTTATCGTTACGGAAGAGCGCGCGTAACCTCGGCTTACTGCAGCCTTCCCTTATCAAACAATGAGCGAGCAATCAGACACTGCTGCACTTCCGCCGACATGGGAGGCAGCCGCTAATTGAATATACCCGCCACCTAGTTTCGTAAAACGTTATGCAACTTATCGAGGACGGGAACTCGAGGGATTTGACGAACGAGATTGTGAATTAAGTCATACAGTAAACAATTCCTTTAACTAACAATTTTGGGCAAACTCTCTGTATTTTTTTGCTAAGTAAATAGTATATATACTTATTGAACTGTAAACTATAAATCATACTATGTAAATAATCTATGTGATCAGGCTTTTGATAGCTGTTTGGAAGCTTTTTCCTAGCATTTTTTCATCCATCACGGACTCTCTTATCCGTCTTATCCTCAGGCCTAGTCTGAACGGACAAGAACTAAGGCTGCAACTAGGGTTTTGTTAACTATGGTTCTCATGTCACAGAAATCTTCGAGACATCCAGCACAGGTAACAGTGATGCGGGTAGAACTAAGGCAAACACGACATATCGGTGAGACTCAACTGAGCCCTGAGGGACGTTATCGAGAAGGTGTCTAAAGAAGACTTCTTTTCGTCCAAAGAGGATTTCAAACTTTGTTCTACCTAACACAAGCAATACACATGCAACATGGCTGGGACAATTATATAAAAATAAAGCCTATGCAAAAGCTTCTCTTCATCTATGTCGTGTCCTTACCAGGCATACAGCAAGTTTAAAAAGAAGGCGATTTAAATGTTAACAGATGTTTTAGTTCTTTCGGACCCGACCCACGTGAAATACTGTCATTGGGACAGGGACGTAGACAGGATTTTGGGATGAGGGGTCCAGATGGGCCGTTTTCCTCCACGGCCAAGGGGAATTTTTGAGACATTTCTTTTGCTCCACGGGTAAGCAGGTATATTTCAGAACCGCCCGAAACATCCCTTTAGATCCACGAGAGTGGGGCCTTCGCTTCCTCTCCCCCGAATTCTCTCTTTCGCCCACCTCTAAGTTCTTACTTACTGTTATTTAAACGTAGGCCTAATATACGACTTGTTCCCAAATCGGAAATATTGATTGTTGAAAGAATGTTAAAATGACTTAGCCTAACCAAACCTAACCTAGGTAGCGTAGTTTATCATTCTTTCAATTATCAATAGTTTTGTTTTGGCAACAAAAGTTATACATTGCGTTTAAATGCAGTAGCATTCACGTAAGAAATTGGGGGTGAGAGAAAGAGAGAATTTTTGGGAGAGGAAGTGCAGGCCCCCCTGTCTTGGATCAAAAGGCATGTTTCGAACGGGTCGAAATATCTACCTGCTGACCCCGTGACCCGTGGAGCAAAAGACGTGTTTCGAAAATGCCCCTTGGCCGTGGAGCAAAAAAGAGACTTGCTGCGGGGGCGCGGTTTTGATGGATGTGAAACACCCCCCCAACAACACACGTGTCTAACCAGGAAAATGTTGAAATTTTTGAAGCAAAATGGTTAGCTTCAGACGATTCTAGACGTTAAAATCATATTTCAAGCAGGCAGCTTTCAACCCACAATTTTGAGCTTTACTCAAGGGTTATGACTAATTTGTATATAATTAAAATTTAATTCATCAGTTTCTCTTGGCTGAACTAAATAGAAAATTAAGTCTGTATTTTAACTGTGGGGGTAAAAGTAGTAAGTACAACGCATGAACGTTATTTCACCTTTTTGCTGTCTTTTCAATAATTGAAAAGATAATAATTAAAATTATTCAAAAATATGTAAATTGGTCTGTGATTGCTGTGTCAATTAAACAGTAGTAGTAGCCTACAGAAGTTTTAATGATGATTTAAAAGAGGAGTTTGAATTTGACTTCACTAGGATGACGATAGCGGACACTGAACGAGCGTACACGACAGCAACAATTTGATGTATTGCAAATTGCCTGAAAACGTTAGTTTATTGCTGTAATTTTTTTAAATTATCCAAGGGTTTGCCCCAGGACTCCCTTCCCCTTGGGGTCTCCACAACCCCCAGGCTCGCCGGTTGCGATATCCCCGTCCTCATTTGGCAAAGGTCTATGCACGCCACTAAAATAATTAGGCAGTGTAATTGGTTAAGATGGTTATTTTAGTTACCTTTATGTAAATAATGGCAAGTAAATCTTTAATTTTGGGTAAAAAATCATAGTTTAAGATTAATTGAAAAACACAGAGAGCTACGGCGTGTGCTGTCAGAAAAATTGGTACTCAGTCCTAGGACGCGCTTGAATTGATATACCTTTAATAATGTGTTTATACCAGATATAAGCTTAAATGCTAATAATGAGCATATATGCCAATATATAATTAACATGGGATTTGATTCCCAACAACACTGTAGGCCCTAATTACAGTTGCCAAATGCAAAGTTCATTGCTGTACATTTCCTATACTTCTCTGTAGAACCAACAGGTTTTGTAATTTACAGAGTTGTTTTAATAGCTGCCTGAAAATTGGGACAATTTCACGTCTCAAGAGCTCTTCTTGGGACAACAGTCATAGACGTGAAACTGACGTCAGTCTCGAAAAACCGGGACACATGGCAACCTTTCGATCGCCAGATTTAACAAGAAATAATCAAGACGAGCTGTCTGAAGAATTGAAAAAGTTGACTTTCTTCCCCATGTTAAATCTCCATAAGAAAAGTTTATTTTTCATTTTTTACCCATTTAACATAATGTTTTTCAAAATACGAATAAAACCTGCTAATATAGGACCGAAAACCTTTGTTTTGGTACAACCCGCATCTGAAACGGTCCAGTGGAAGTCTCAGACGAACTGTCCAAAGGTTTGAAAAAGAGTACTTTTTTCCCCATGTTAAATCTCCATAAGAAAAGTTTATTTTCCATTTTTAACCCATATAACGTAAACATTTTCAAAATACAGATAAAACCTGCTAATATAGGACCGAAACCCTTTATTTTGGTACAACCCTCATGTAAATCGGCCCAGTAGAAGTCTCAAACGAACTGTCCCAAGGTTTTTTCCTTACGGCTTTAAATATATAGATGATGTAATTCATTGACCGATTTGGTTTATTGGTTATTTCCGAGCTGGTTCCTGGGTTTCCGGAATTTTTTAAAATTTTTCTTCCATTGAAAACCAACGAATATCTAAGTTTGAATTCTTCTACAGAAAAATCATGAGAATGAAGTAATATATTGGGCGATAGTGAAAGAGGCCTATAAATTTTATCGCAGAGAAACCCTGTGATTTTATAATATTCTTATTTCCAAAGCCTAGAGTTTCAATTTAGCAATTTTTGTAGCGACATATTTCTTGCTTTAAATCACATGTATTATAAAATTTATCATCAACATTAACTATAAAAAATAGAAGGAGTCAAATCACACCCACCTTATCAGTAGGCATTCCTTCGCCAACATGATAATGATCACTAAATTTATCGCCTACGTGAGTTGAGGCACACCACCACGATAAACATGTACACAACGCGGCGACACCGCCTCCGAGCCTCACGACGGCCGAACTAAGACTGGCCGGCTGTGTCGGCGACGGCCGCGCGGCGCGATCAGCTGATCATGACGTCATATGATTGTCGGCAAGAGAGGTGGGGGAATTCATCAACAGCTGCTATAAATAGACCATTCACATCTGCTGTGACGCTGTTGCAATGAGCGCTATATAAATGAATTTAAAACACTGTTCATTATTCTGAAGACGTGTAGAAGCCTTAACGAAAAGAGGCGTGTTGGCCGGCTGGAAGTTGGAATTGTACGATAAGACATTATTAATTGAATCACTGGGTTCAATTTTTCAGATGAATGGTTCTTCACGCTCCACGGCGATTGCCGCTTTTCCGAGAGACGAGCTCCTGTGCCATGTAACACTACTTGAACAGACAATAGATTTATCAAATCAAATTAGGACAGTACAAATTCCTAACTATTAAAGGATGATATCCAAAATAGGCCCAACATTATGTCGTGACCATCTGTGTCTTCACAGAAGTGTATACAGCAAATAAATGTTGCCTGTCGATGAAAACATTCCATTCAAACTTCGAAACCCACTCTTGTCCATGAAAGAGGAGAGATCGCCTTTTCTCTGTAATTAATTGAAATATAATTTACGTGGATGCTCAAAATAAGAGAAAGACCATACATTTTCTCGCCTAGAAGTACTAGTTATAAGTCAATAAGAAATGTTATGAGTCAATTATAAATTGGACGTCAATTTCTTTCCCTAATGGTCAAGTCCCTAAAAGGTAGAACGAAACAATCTATGTAATAATGTGATGGTTAATCAAAAATCCTGGAGCTTCCTATCATTATCAATATAGAGTGGGCATTATTTTTAAGTATTTTACTAAATGAAATGCATATTGTCTCATCTTCGTCATTTATAGCATATCACAACTCAAAACCAATGTTTTTAGATCAAAAGTTTAAATAATAATTAACTATCTTTTAGTCCATTGATTTTAATCCCGCACCTTACCCTCATCGTCACAAACATTTTCGTACTGGGGTTGGTTTAGAAAGAAATGGCAAGTCTAGCTATTGTCTCCCATCATCGATCGCGCTTCTTCATTGATTTGGATGGTTTGCTAAGGTCAACATATTATGATTAGAGATTATTATTCATATTTATGGAATCCTTCGCCCCCACTGGAAATTCATATAGGCTAGATGAAATTCTACGCCTCCACTGGAACAAAACTAGGGTTCCGTAAAAAAGCCATGCAGAAATTATGGATTATTGAATTAGAGTACTTTGTGACCTAGGAGGGAGACTCGATGTACTACAGTCAGAGATCGCTGACTACAGTACAACTGTACAACATGCATGGCATGGCCCGGTTCTGGTTCGATTGCTCTGTGCTTGTCGATTTATTTAACAAGCTATTTTATAAATGGGCACTTCATTGAAGTTTGACTCCAATTTTGAATGCTGTATTGCATGTATTTTGCTTTTAAGGGGGCGGTCTACCTCAAGCTCCGAGCGCAAAAACAGGGTTTTGTATCTTATTCATTGATCGCTGGATTTTCATATGATTTCCAATATTTTGGTGTCATTTTAAAAAGGATATGTTTTTGTAGGACGCTATAATTTTAGAATTTTTGATTTTATCCCCGTTTATTTACAGGGATTGTGTAAACCTTTCAAAAAAAGGTAGTTTTTGTTAGATTTTAAAGTCTCATAACTAACGACAGGAACGCTTTATAGAAAAATAAAAATTGTAGAGACATATAAAATATTCTGAAGAACGTGAACCCACTCTCATTTTTATTAAATCTTAAAAAATAAAGCTTTTATCGTGCAGATACGAAACGTCTGCAAGCGTACTTCAGCGTGCTTTAGCCCTATCTTTACAATGTTATTTCGCTCTGTGACGCGGATTTTTCTGTCATGGTAGACCGCCCCCTTAATCACCGAAATATCATCACTGGAAAAATAGACTCCATAAAAAGAGAAAGCAATGTTATGAACGTTTGGCCTCGAGAGCGCGCTGGACACAGGACAAAGAATAATGTTACCGCACGATAATATTACCACAAAATCTTCAGCTTTAGCATTGCGTATGAGTATTCAGTTCTACATAAATTCAATGGCTTTAACTTTTATACTGATTTTTTATACCAAAATATTTATCCCCAAATTAAATGTTATTATGTGTATATTCTTACCTTTAGTTAGATGTTAGGTTATTCAGTTTTGTTGTGTTGGCATCATGTAGGTCAAGTTGACTAATTTATTGTAAAAATCGAATTCTAACCGTCTTTAATATCATTCTTAAAAGGGTAAGCACGAAGCAATAAGTAAATTAAATTACCACTCGTTAAATTTAAATAAAATTAGAAAAGATTCTTATTGCATTCAACCTTGTTTTTTATTTGTAAAATCAGTGTAAATGAAAATTTAATGTCGCAATGTTAAAATAATTAGATTCAAAAGATTTATTGTACTTAAGATTTTATATTTGCAAATTGTAATAATTCATGTTAAAACCATTTTCATTGTATTCACGTATCCATTCCTGATTGTAAAGTTTTTGTTGTATTTCAATTTATTTTAAATATTAGACTTAAATTACCTTTTATTATTTCATTTGCTTGTTTTGAGTTCGTGTAATAATTAAAATAGTGCAGTGCTGAAAGTCCCCGTCTGAGAGTAAGATCCTAGTAAGATCTGCTATTATGAATAAGCAGATCATTGTGTAAATGGGCAGTCAATAAAGTTAAAGTTATTATATCAACTATCACTCTAACTTTCACTCCTACCTCATATACAAATTTATAAACAATCTGTACGCCAAATTGGCCTCTAAGGGCGTATACTTTTAAGACGAACATTACCCTCACTAACCCTCCATCATACAGGAATTTGTTCAATAGTTAAGAAAAAATGGTCATATTATGTAATCGTACCAGTACCTGGGGACCGAGCTCTGCTCGGGGGAAAACGGCTCGTTTACGAACAGCTGGAAGATTATTTTGTTCACATTTTCGTTGTTATTCCGTAACCAACATGGCAACTCACATGACCCTTTGTTAAAAAATGTCAACTTTAAATTTCATTTTTCTAAACAATATGCGTTTCTACAGCAAATTCAAACCATAGAACTAAAACTATAAACATGAACTGTGTATAGTTCTATGATTCAACCACATAGGTGAACTTTAAAATAAAAACTACATGTGCAATTTTTTATTAAAATCGTTAGAGCTGTTGTATATATAAATAAGTGATGATAAATTAGGTATGGGATGAACAGTAGATGAGAAATATTTAAAGAACAATGTAGATAGCCGTGGCCCTACAAAAAAGCAAACAAGGGAGCACAAATTAAAGACATGTAGGCCTACCTTGACCAATAATGTTGATAATAAAATTTATTAAAACAGTGTTACGGCAAAAAACAAATAAACATTATGCTTTCTTTAGTTTTTAAAAGGTTTATTATTCCAAAGACCAACGATCAGAATCACAAAGAAGGTTGCTGTGCACATACAGCGGCGAGTGGCGAGTGGCGAGGTGGTGTGGTGGTCGGCGACGCAGACGGACGTGCGACACAAAGACGTGTAGGCAGCCGTGTATTATGTGTTAATACAACGTCAACGCTTCCGTCAGCCTACACAACACGCTGTCCCACGCCAACACACAACAACCGAGGGGAACGAATCGACCGTGTCAGTGTGTGCAGTCTGCAATCATGTTGCATTATTTCAAGAAAAATTCATTTTTTGCTCTCAATACTCAGATATTCTCCAATTCTTTTACATTTGTAATGCTGATGCATTGCAGCAAAACGCTTAGTAATCATTATAAATACTAGTCGTTTCCAGTTAATGAAATTAACTATTTAAATGATGAGAGAAAATTTTGACAACTTTGAGCAGGCATATATTATATAGTTTGCAAAATATTGGATATCATTATTAGTTTAATTCTTATATAAGTTTATGTTAGCTTAGCGTTATTATGATTTAAGTTTGGTTTTCTCTTTAATTTTCATATTTTTTCTGACGATTTCTAGAAGTATAATAATCAATATTTGCTCTCCACTGAGGTACAGCATAGTTGTTGTGTTTATTGATTTTCCATGTGTGAATTTCTTCGGGCTGTATAGAAGTGGTCTCGAACCTGAATGTGAGATTAACTACTCGTATTAAGCCTTTATTTGTTCCTTTTGATTTTCGCTTTATCATCAATTTTTCCTCGAACTCCCAATATCCTAAATGCATACTTCTCCTATTCATATGGTTCACAGTTTTCTTTCTTTAATTTGTTCACATACGCATTCTAATGTCTGCAACAATTTTATTAGGCCCTCTGGCAACCTTCACCGTTACAGGTCGTCTTCATGCAATCCCGCCATTTCCTGGATTTAGTCCATACTTCTTCAACACTTGACATTTAGGACTTGCTTGTACATAAAAATATTGTTTTCTCTTTTTGTGGCTGGGAGGCCCATAGTTAAAACACTCTGTCTCCTTCAAATCTTGAATAATTGGTTATGGATAACTAATTCCTTCTATCCTAAGGTATATTTCCTTTTTAAGCGAACCAGTAATCATATCTCCCAAGCTATCCTCCTTATTCCTAATCCTTCACATTTCTTGTTGGAGTGTAAAACCCTTCTTGAAGTACCACTTGGAAGTTGGAACACTTTTTTAAATAGAACTTCTTATTCGTTTGTCTCCGTCTTTAAAGAACTGATCAGGAATTTCTTTTAGACAGACAGTTTGAAGAGAATATATTTGTTTGCGATTGGTGAAATGAAATTTATTGGTTTACTTTATTACGGTTTTTTACACCCACTTTTAAAAATTATTTTATGTGAGTGATTCTCTACAACAGATTTATTTTCTATAACAGATTTAAGTTTTATTTGAATATTATATTTCAATATTAATAATCCACCAAGATATGAATGCTTTCACAAAGTAGTTGTTGTAAACTAAAAAAATAACCAAAAATTGTAAATAAATATCAAAGTGACAGAAAGACATTAAGGTTTTTCTCAAGACAGCTGATAATTAAAATAAAAAGAATTAATATAAACCATATGTTTGGTAAAATACACTCCCATTTAAAATACATGGGAACTTTAAAGTCCAGTGGGGCAAAGCACATTGAACTTAGGATTACAAAAATTATTCCATAACCTCTACAGAAAATTCCCTTTAATTTGACACCTCAATCATCAAAATCGGTTCATAAATAAAGGAGTTTTGCTGTACACAAGAAATTCCTTAGCAAATTAGTATAATAGATTATGTGAAATAGTTAAGGCATCACAAACACTTATAAATATTATTTTAAAGCTAGCTGATCAAACCGGTTTCACCCGTGGAAAAAAATACTTCATTGATCTGGGATTAGATTTGTCATATTTCTTAAGGTTGCCATGACAACTTCATAACCTTCCTTACAGTAGTTTAACATTGAAACTTTGAAGTACCATAGGGCGTGATCCTAAACGATTTTTGTAAACTGTTTCTCAGTATGCATCTAGGTTTCTAGGACCCAAGAGGAGCACATATGCGAAATTTCAGCTTTCTATAGGTCTTATACAGTAGTTTTGGAGATTTGCTGTCCGTTAGTAATCCCCCTCTCCTTTATATATATATATATATATATATATATATATATATATATATATATATATATATAGATTATTATATAAGATTATAGATAACTTTAAAATTATTAAAACTAGAGAACAGAGAAATGCAACAATACATAACATTATAGATCAGAGAAAACTGCCGAATTTCCAGTTATAAACGGTATCCAAAATAATTCTAAACGCAAATACATAGGGCGTACTCGAACCGCGCCGGAATTTCGGGTACTTTTGAAACGCTGTACCGAAACTGGGCTCCAAAATGTAATCCGCAAAAGGGTCCAGTAATCCCCACACCGAAACTGGGCTTCTAGCCTTGCGCAGGTACTTGATCGTGCGTGCGACGTAATGACACTGGAATGTCACCTGAATTCCAGGGGGGCACAGTCCCGGCCACCCCTGCCAACCCCGCCCCCGCAGTCACTTGTTGAACTTGAGAGCAGTTACATCGCAATAACAAGCAGTAAGAAGTGGTCTCCCATTTTGTATAGTTTTTAAGTAAATGCTGCATCATTGCTTTGGTATGGCGAACCTAAGCCCAGAAGACGTGGGGGAGGTGTTCTGCGACCTCATCGCTGTCGAGCAAGAAAACCAGAAGCTGACCAGCTTTGCGGATATTTAACAGAGACCTACATCGACCAAGGTTCCCTCTTCCCTTCACAAATTTGGGCTGCAGACTCAGCAGAGATGTTGCGTACAACAAACGCATGCGAGAGCTTCCATTCGCGGTTAATGAACTTTGCCCGTCGCCACACCCTAACACTTATAAATTTTTGAAAACCTTCAAATCAGTGCAAATTGACTCCTACGTAGGACTAAACAGTGCGTTCAATTCTGAAGTACCGAAAAGTCTGAAAAAAACATGTTTGCGGCAGGATTTTATCAAGAATAAAATTATTCAGCTGAAGAATGGCCACATTGACCTTATTATGTCATTCACCCGATCTAAATCGTCACCAAATTTTTGATGTAAATAAATGCATGCTGTTTCAATTGTGTTAATTTTTTCTCTCTCCTTTGGCGATCCACCCGCGGGAGGTCTAGGAAGTGCCGGAGCCCAGTTTCGGTGCACCTCTGAGGGGCCAGGGAGGCTTGGAGCCCAGATTCGGCGTCTACCTGGTTTTAGGAGCCCAGTTTCGGTGCGCCCTTTTGAAAGCATCGAACCGCGCCGCGGTCAGGAAGCGTGACCTCGTCGCTACGGGACTGGGGAAAAAGGGAATTATATTTTTCCCTGCGTCCTGTCAGTGATAGTAGCTGCAGTCCTTTACTGCCGTCGACTGCTTTTCCCGTCAAGTCACAATAACTGTTTCTGTACCAATATCACAAGCAGTTGAAATATATGATTAATATTTTCACTCCATGTACCAAAGAACAGTGATTACCAATTATAATTCCTTGTTTTTAGGTTTGTATCTTATAAACTACCACTTCGTTGGGTTTATAGATATTTGTTTAAACTTTGGAACTTAAATCAATCGTTGCCATTATTTAAGGACATAAGAATAATGTCGCTTCGATATTTATACGTCTTTTAATTACTGTAGACTGTAAGTGGCATTCCAGTTGAAAATACTTTCAGAATTGATTTTATAGATGAATTTTAACTGTCTTGCACCAAAATCTTATATAGTTAATTCATTAAAAACGGAACATTTAAGCAATAATTGTAAAATAATTTAATTGAACAAAAGAGAAGTAAACAAAAACAATGTTTTGAAGAAATTCCAGTGATTATTTTTGCTAAATGTACTGACGATCAAGGAGTTATAAAAGAGTCAGCGGAAAATGAAAAAAATTGTAAATATATTTTCAATTATTTAAATATATAATAACAGCATTTGGGAATGTTTAAAAATCTACTTAAAAATATAGCAAACATCCATAGACACTCAAATACCTAGACACTGAAATACCAAATAGAGACTCAACTAGGCTACTTACAAAATATACATCCATATACACAGTATTTATACAGGGTGTTTTTTAACGCAACCCAAAACATTATTTTATCAGAGAAGAATTATTTCTCCCAAAGATCTCCAGATTTGACCCCACTATTTTCTTTTCTTTTGGGATACATAAAAAGTAAGGCCTACGAAAACAATTCACAGGATATTCACCACCTAAAAACAAATAACAAATGAAATGCAAGAAATACAAAGAGGTACCTTGCATCACGTATTCGGGAATTTGATGGAGAGAGCACAACTTTATAATACAAATGCCAATGACGGATTGTTTGGACACATAATACGTTAGATACATTAGTTGAAATGGCGACCTACCCAGGTAGGTATTTTAAGCTAAGTATGAATGACAGATGAGTAAAGGATGATTGTAAACTAAACGTGATCAAACTTAAATAACAGGTTGTAAAATGTAAAAATCATCAAAACAATACTTATTTCTTATTTACATGTGCATTATTCAATCTTAAAAATGGATTGCGTTTAAAAAAATACCCTGTATTACGCATTAAAATAATATAAAATAAACATTGATATAGGCTACTACGGGCATGAAACATAGAAATAAAATAGAGGTTCTTTTAATGGGAAAATGGTATTAACAGCCGAAAAATTATATGTTACAGTACCAGTTCTGTACAGAGTCCCAATAATCCGAAACTCGGTAATCCGGAATTCCGCTTAGCCCGAAACGATATTGGGAGGGATTTTTCCCCAATCTGTGTAAAGAATTGTTCAAAGTTTTCAAAGAACGTGAATTGTCTTAAATTCGATTTCCCGTAAACAGCGGGAGAAATTCTGCGAACGACGACCGCACGTGTTTACCGACGTCGGGGGAATAGACGAAACTTTAGAACGCAAATAACGGTAGGAATAACTTTGCAAAAAAGTAAAGGACCTTGAAAGTCGCTAAAGCGTATTTACCTATCGCAAGAACAATTTTGTAAAAGAAGCGAATGGTCGTTTAATTTTATCGCGCGTGTTTACCGTTCGCGGGTATTCGGCGCGGCAGCGGCAGAAGTAAGTTTGCAGAAACGATCGCGAGTTTATATCAATTGCGGGAAAACAACGGAATTAACTCTGGGAATATCTTTGAAAAGTAAAAAAAACGGGCGTAAAATTTAATAGCGGTATTTGCCGACCGGGAGTAAACAGCAAAATATAATAATAAAACAATGTATTTAGCAATTATTTTTATTTCATTAATAACTCCGCTTAATCCGAAATAGCAGCGCCAGTTATTTCGGATTATCGGGACTCCACTGTAATTACTTAGAGCATGACACTTCTAATTTCCCCCCGATACAATCATACGGGGATACAAATATATACAAATATTACATAATTAGTTATATGAAATAACCGATTACATATATTATAGTAATTAAATAATTATTTTATGGGACAAAAAACGTTTATGTAGTTGAACGATATAGACATCATTTTCTCTTTTCTTAGTTGTTTAGTCAATTATACAATCTTGGACCTTAATATTAGGTGTGTTTTCAAAGAGTTATATTAGTTTTCGAAAAAAAAACATTGAAAATTCATCTTAAAAAATTTCTGAAAGTGAAAATATTGTTCGATTTTATTTTACACTTGCTTTTCGACTACCTAAGTTTAAACACCAACGACGCGTTTAAAACGTTAATAGTTTTTTAAAGGCCAACGAAGCGGTAGTTTATGAACCAGTAGTAATTCCTGTTATTGGTGGCAGTTATAAGACACCAGTCATAGAGAGGAAGCCCGGACAAAAATAATTCCCTTTTCCTCAGTCCCGTAGCGACTACCTAACCGGGTGGCGAGGCGACCCTTACTAATCCTCTTTAATGACCGGCGCGGTTCGGTTGTCCCCAATACGTATCATAGCCGTGATTCATTGTAAAAAAAAATCCCTGTTTGGTTGCATCTGAAGACCGTATTTCCGTTTTATATATCCGTTGCATGTTACGGAGTGACAAGATAGCTCACGGTTAAGAAATATTATATACAGACGCGTGAAATAAGAATGTTATGATTATTATAGATTTTTTACCAAGGCCTACGATTATCGTTATAATATGGTTATTATGACGTCCCACTGATCAGTGAGTACAACGACTGCAACGTATTGAATGTTAAAATAATGCGTTTATAATTTGGGTTTATTTTGTTCCGATGTTTTGTCGGCAGTGACCAGTGGCGGATCCAAGGGGGGGGCAGAGGGGGCAATTGCTCCCCCCCCCCAAGAATGAGGGAAAATCATAAATTTAGGAAACTGTCGGGAAAATGAAATTCCCGATTTTCGGGCAGGATAAATTAGCTTCGGGAAATTTTCGGGACGGGATCGTTTTAGCGATCGCAACAAGAGTGTAGCTTCACAAAACTTGCGATCCGCCACAAAAAACGATCGCGCGTATTTGCCGAACGCAAATAAACGGCAAATCCAGCTTTGATAAACTCCCGATCGGTCGCAAAAAGTATCGTGCTTATTTGCCGATCGCGAATAAAAACGGCAAACGTATAGCTTTGCAAAACTCGCGATCGGCAGTGATAAAAATCGCGCGTATTTGTTAGTCGCGGGCGAACGGCCAAAAAACTTTGCGGAATTCGTGAACGGCCGCGAAATACGATAGCGTCTATCAACCGATCGCGGATAAACGGCCGATGTAGCTTTGCGAAACTCGCGATCGGCAGTGAAAAACGATCGCGAGTATTTGCCGATCGCTGATAAATGGCAAATGTAAAACTGGTTAACTCTTAGCTACGGACAAGAATGGTTGAAGAGAGGTTGAACGGATTATGTCTTTTATTTATACATCGTAATATTGAGGCGAATGTTGATATTGTAATTTAATCGAGCGTTGTGCTAAGGGAGGAAAAAGAAGGCTTGACTTAAGATTTATTGTTTTGTTTAGTTTAAGTTTTCTGGAGAAAGTACTGTAAATAATAAATTTAAGGCTTGAACCGCTAAATGATTTTTTTTTACTTCCCTAATTACCAAATCAATATTAGTTTAATAAAAATCCAATACAAACTGTAGTTTTTAATTTAAAATTGATCATGTTTTTGTCTCTAGATTGCATACAAACTTGAGTTTTCAGTTCGAATATTCACCAACCCCAGCGACGAGGGTGGGACAACAGACTAGACTACAGCGCGGCTATACACAGCCACGTCTCGCTACTGTTTGTTCTCGCCGCTACCAAGTTTCCTCTCCGATGTAGTACTTACTTCTTACTTCTTACTTCTGAAGAGTCGTCCCGATTGACCACGTAGTGGCATGAGACCAGTCAAAAAGGAAATTAATAGGTTAGGGATTTCCCAATAAATACTCCGGGGCCTTACAATTCTTCAAGAGTATATAAACACCTTTCAACAAGATAGTCCTTAAGTTTGAGCTTAAATCTGTATTATCTGTAGTTGTATTTGAAAACCGAAACACTCCTGACACGCAATCCGCCGTCGTCCTCGCCCTTGCGAAACAATTCTAACGTCATTAGAGCTTTTAAAGCAATAATATGAGGAAGAAATTGCAAGGCACTCTCGATAAGTGTAGGACATCGGTAAGGAGGCGTTCTGTAAAACAAGAGCATAACCGTTAACCGTACTCTCCAAGTTGAACCTGAAACTTTTCTCTCTGTAGGCCTACTAGAGTAAACTTTAAAAATTACTTGGTAAAAAAGAGTCATCTGGCTACGTTACTGAGGTAAATTATATTAGCCATAAAAGTAACCAATAACGGTCGCATCACGCTCACAGCCTGCCCGGGGCACGCGCGGCGCGGCGCGGTGAGGCCACAGTGGCTCTGGGGACGATTACACAAGGCTATTTATACCGCAATATTGCCTATTTCCAGTCGATGGGGGTTTACTGCTTCCTGGCAACTGCACAAAGCACGTTTACCGAGAACGGAACACTGACCGAACACAGCTCAGTATGACCGGCGAGCATTAAAAAATAAATTTCGTTATCTGAAGGATAGTGAAATAGATTGATTGGGGGATTCTGGGTAATATCCAGCGACCACAAAGTAGAAATTGTAAAAATTTAAACATATAAAAATTTCTACTATGTGGTCGCTGGTAATAGCCAAAAATAAAAATTTCTGAGTTTTCTGGCTATATACTTAATCAGGAACAGTGAGTATCAGTAACAAGGCAACAACACAGATTATTCATCATTCATTAGGTATTTAAAATCTACCAAAAGTATGTCTTATATCTCACGTTTGGTCGGGTAACACAAAGGCAATCTGCTCGCTTCGGGCTTCGTAATACAACGATCACCAGATCGGTTCTGATAAATATTATCTATACCTATATATAAGTATATAAAGTATCACAAGCGGTTTATTTAATTTAATTTTAAAAACGAGTTCGCAAATATTCATAAAATTCTTCAACTTGGTTTTTGGATGGATATTAGCTGATGAAAAAAAACAGAAATAATTGTGTAAGTTTTTCAAGAGTTTGCGCAGGGAGTTTAAGTTTAACTCAGAACATTTTTTGGCAGAGTTCAATTGTCAAACAAATTACCCATTCTGAAAAATTTTGTTTTTTTTTGAGAGAATAATTAATGTCTGGATTAAATGTGACTTTAAGCTAAGTATAGTCAAAACAAATTAATATTAGTCCTTATGTTTTTTTATTTCAAACTGTCATATGCATAAAACATTCTTAGTGTAGCAAGTGGAATATGACAACAAATGAATCAAATTGTTTTAATTTTGTCACATGGGAAACTTAAACTACATGGAGCAAAGGAAATAAAAATAAAAATTAAGGAGAAAAACTTAAATATCCAATCCCAACAAGACTCAACATGTGTGATATTGGTTAATGCTTTAGAATCTAAAGATGGTCATTGAAGTTAGACACTAGCCTTGGAAATTAACTGTTCGACTTTCACCGCCATACAGATCAATATTATCGATATTATCAATATACCTATATCAACATACATTAAATTTTAGTCTATTGATTCTCGGATCAATCCTAGCAAAACTCTGATAAATTGTTGTAACTTTTTTTGATTGATTCTACTCGTCATTCATTCCTTGTTTAGACATTAATAAGTTAACTACATTATATACTATAGCATTGATGACACATGTTAAATAAATATAACTTTTTGATTGAAGAAGCATGTAACGTTAAGGAGTTAACAGGATCATATAAATTAACACTCATAAATAAATTAATACAATTTACCTACAAAAAAAGGATGGACTAGTTCAGAAAATTAGATCCGCGTTGAATGGGAGGAGGAGAAGGCACAGTTTTTCTTACTCTGTTAAAGAACAAAAAACTTATTCTTACCTCTTAATAAAGAAATACACCCAAGATATGAACATGCAAGGATTTTATTTTTTATAAATCATATTCAGGGTAACGTCCTCCATGAGGTACCTATCTTATTAAGAATGATAAATGATAAAGTTTAATATTTTTATTTTTATTTCAGAATTTGAACAATCACAAATAGGGCCTAATAATAAAGTTTAACCCGCATCATCATGGTTCATCCTCACATAATATGTGAATCAAATGTAGGACTTTCTGGGATTTCAAACACTGTTAGATGAAAAAATGAGCATAGGAATAATATTGCATCATGAAACAATATAAAGAATTGAATATATGCTCAAAACCCAATAACAGCATATCGAGCAATAAACAATAATAAATAAACAATTGAAGAATAAACAATATATTGATTTGAATATAAATTATTGAACCACGCTCAAAATAGACAATTTGTAAAGTAGGGGACAAGCAAATTTCGGAGTACACCACTACACCAGTGGTTTGACAGCGGCAGCGGCAGCGGCAGCGGCGGGGCAGGAGTGCGTGTGGCCGCGCGGAGGAGAGAGGACACCGGAAGGGTGTTGAACACAGTGATAATTGGCAAGAGTGGGCAGGTCCAAGGGCACTCCTACACGACAGATGGAACTGGATACCTGTGTGGACACTACGGCTGCAGTTTATTGTGCAATTCGAGCCGCAATACCGATACTGCTGTCTGTCTGTCTATATCTCCCACACGGCTGTCCCTCCCACACCATCGGGTCATGCTTTTACAGCAGGAGAAACTTGAAGTCATTTTACGACCGATACATTTCTTCACAATTTATAGGTTAACAGTCAGAAATAATGTAACAGTCAGTAATAATATAAAAATAAACGATATGACCAAACTGACACATACTTTCTTCCTTAAGGGGATTCCCTACTGAAAATGCTAAATTTGTTAATATTCTTCTTTTTGGTTCTGAATAAGGGTTTTCTAGTTTTTACTTGTTACAAAAATAAACTTTTGTGGTCCGAATTTTTAATTTGCAGTTTTAGGTATTTTTTTAAGGTATAAATATACCTAAAAATAATGGTTATATAAACAAAAATGATATATCTCAGGTTCTATTGGCTAGAACTTCATGATCAAAGTGGCATTTTATAGGATTTTTAGTCTTCTAAAAAATTAGGTAAAATTATATTTGTATCTATTTAGAAAAAAAGTTATGGGAAAAAATAATTTTAAAAATATTGTTTATTGAAAAGAAAATATTTTTATTCAATTCTTAGTTGTGTTACAGGCATAATTTCACCTAGTTTTTTAGATATACTAATAAGGAATATTGGGTAAAAATTTAAACCTTTTATACAAGTACTTTAAGGGATGTATCAATTTTAGAGTTGAAAAACACGGAAAAACCAAACTTGCGGAAATCGCGCATTGAAAGTTCGCGAGCGTTATCCTGGCTAGGCTATTTGATATTGGAGCGGCGGTATGCAGAGCCTAATATAATTTTTTATTTTTCATATATAAACCACTTATACCTTGTTATGTATGGTTTTTCTGAAAGAGGACATATCATAGAACAATAATATGTAACAAAAGATTTGAAAAAAAATAATACTCCCGTTGCAGCAGACCTGCATACTCAGCGAATTTCAAATGCAAAACAACATATTTTAATCCAACATAGCGAGATTTGGCATGTTTTTGTAAGCTCCACAAGAATAACATGGGGAATGAGTATGCAGGTTTGCTGCTACAGGTATGTTAAAACTGGCTGGTTTTAATTCAATATTTAGTAGATCTGAACTAGAAGAAGCCATTTACCAAGTTTTATCAAGATATCTTGAGAAATAAGCGAGATATAGAATTTTACTTATTTCCCATAAGGTTAACATTGAGACAACGTACTGTGTTTACCACTTTCAATATCTCGGTAACCAATGGACATAGAGCACTAATTCAAAATACTAAATTATTTTTTTTTTGAGCTGAATTCAATGGTGCCAACAAAAATTCAATAAATTTTATTTTTCTATGTGAAAAACTCAAAAAACCCATTTTTGGGGGGGTTTATCCCCCTTTACCCCCCCTTCCGGTGGTCCGATTGGGCTGGTTCACGAACTCGTCCGAGTGATTACCACTTTACACGTCTGTACCAAATTTCATTAAGATCGGACCATATTTACGGCCGCTATCGTGTTAACAGACATATAGATATATATATATATATATATAAATTCTAACGAATGGTGTTTTTTGCTTCTGGGGACCCCAAAATGAAAAGTTAACATGGTCTCGGACTTAGGTCTTACCATGAGTACTATCGTAATAGCTTATTCCTTTAAGGAAATTCGCTAAAATGTTTGTAATTTTTAGTATGGAATCCCCTTAAAGCCACTTTAATAAGCAAGAAAACCTAAAATGAAATTGAACAAATTTACAAACATCTCACAAAAACATATTACCAAATTTAATCAAAATCGGATGGTAACTAACGTATATACTGGTTATTTGCCATAAGAATAACATTAGACAAAGTACTAATTAATGCCAAACGAAAGTACTAGTAATCACTAGTTCACAACCAGTTGACGTAGACTTATAATTCAAAATATTGGATTATTTATTCCGTCAAGGCAAATTTAATTGTTACTAGTATGTTTTTAATAATTATTAAAATTTTAAGTAAATTTGAAAAAATTCAATTTTCTAACACTTAAATCCTTAAAACTTCTGAACCTGAATTTTTACAGACATACGGAGTAATTTGGTCGTCATCTTAAGCACTAGATACCCCCGTTGCAGCAGACCTGCATCTCAGCGAATTTCAAATGCAAAACAATATATTTTAAAGGTTAAGGTTAAAAATTAACTAAAAAAACACAAACAGACACACGGAATTTGCATATCACATGTCTCTGTTTCAGGTTTTCGCCACCGGTAGCGCGCCGTGTTTTGGTTGGCTGTGGGCGCCGCCATTTCCGTTGCCGCCGCCATTTGTTTTCCTCCCACCAGTCTCAGCTCAGCTCTGATTGGGTGTGGACGTGCTCTCTCCTGCCTGGTGATTCTTGATACTTGTGATTCCTGTGTTATTTTGTGTATTGTTTTTCTTTTCAGCTTATTGTTTTCGTGACTGCTTTTACAGTTCTCTGTTTTAGCTGTGTTTTTCTCCAGGTTTTCCTGGCTATGTGTTACTAATCTTGTTATGTTCTAGGTTTTCTTCCACCTGAAGACGGGATCAGATTCCAGATCCCGAAACGTCGTGAAACTTGTTTTTTACTAATCAGTGATGGCAAATGTCCGCAAAAATCCTAATCAAAATATAAAATCACCATCACCAACAATGAATTTCAAATAAAGAATATATTTTATCTAACATAGCGAGATTTGACATGTTTTTGTAAGCTCCATAAGAATAATATGGGGAATGAGTATGCAGGTTTGCTGCTACAGGTATGTTTAGACTGGTTGGTTTTAATTCAATATTTAGTAGATCTGAACTAGAAGAAGCCATTTACCAAGTTTTATCAAGATATGTTGAGGAATAAACAAGATATAGAATTTTACTTATTTCCCTAAGGTTAATATTGGGACAACGTACTGCGTTTACCACTTTCAGTATCTCGGTAACCAATGGACATAGAGCAGTGATTCAAAATACTAAATTGTTTGTTTTTTTGAGCTGAATTCAATGGTGCCAACGAAAATTCGATAATTTTTTTTTTCTTTGTAAAAAACTCAAAAAACACATTTTTGGGGGGTTCATCCCCCTTTACCCCCCCTTCCGGTGGTCCGATCGGGCTGGTTCACGAACTCGTCCAATCGATTACCACTTTACATGTCTGTACCAAATTTCATCAAGATCGGACCATTTTTATGGCCGCTATCGTGCTAACAGACACATATATAGATTATATATATTATCAATAAATTGAAAAAATGATTATTGTTATTAGGTCTACTAATATGTTATAATGACACCTAATTTATTAACAGAGTACCCTTTTTTTATATGTTATATTATCAATAAAATATAACAAGTGTACCCTTTTTTCATTTCACTCAATCAATGTTGTGTCAGTTATTAAAAACTATAATTTTAACGATAGTTTCCAACCAAAATATAAATAATTTGGTCGCCAATTGACTTTGATTAAATTATACTTTCATAACCGATTTTCATAAGCAATTATCACGCTTATCATACTATGATTTTGTCCCGAGTTCTTATGATTTTATAAAACCGATGTTCGTAGGCTACGATACAGACTACCAAGAGCTGTTATTGCCATTGAATAATCTATGAAATACCTGTATTTTTCCGTAGATTAAAAAACATCTTCAATCACTAAAAAGAAAATAAAAACCTTTGGATATTAATTGGATTCAATTTACTTTATTCATTTTGACACAATATTTTGTTTCTTATAAAAAACAACACATGACAAAATTAAACATCTGTTAAAATAAATGACAGAGTGAACTAATCTGTTGTGATTAGTCGTTTTATTTAAAAACATTATGTAACATTATGTTAAACACCGAACATGCCGGGCCCCTTGAACCGACAGGATCAACAATAATTCAAACCTTTCTTGATGAGAATCAAATTTTAAAACATTAATAAATCAAAACAACAAAGTTAACGTTCGGTTCAGGGGTTGATCAATTTGTAGGCAAGGGGAAAACTTTCACTGCAGGTCGTGTGAGGAGTCCATTTTTGGTTCGTACAGTGACCACTCTTACAATGTTGTCTGGTCCAGGATGAATGTCTGTTATGCGAGCTAAGGGCCAACACAGTGGAGGAGTGAAAGCGTCATGAACGATGACAAGATCCCCAATTTTCAAATTTTCAGATTGTTTGTTCCACTTTCCACGCTCTTGAAGGGTATGAAGATAATCTCGACTCCAGCGATGCCAAATGTGTTGTGTAAATGCCTGAAGTTGTTGCCACCTTTTTAATTTGTTAATAGGGATACTTGAGAAATTATCTTCAGGGACAGCGGTAAAAGAGGCTCCAATAAGGAAGTGTCCAGGTGTTAAAGCTGTTAAGTCTGAGGGATCCGAAGAGAGAGGTACCAGAGGCCGAGAACAAGAATAGCTTCAATTTTGGATGTTACAGTGTTGTAATCTTCAATTGTTAGGATAGATTCTCCTACAACTCTTCTGAGGTGGTATTTCATGCTCTTAACAGCAGCTTCCCAAAGACCTCCTTGATGGGGGCTTGAAGGCGGATTAAAGTGGAAGTTGATGGAGTTTTGGATAGAAAATTGAGTAATTATCTGCCGATTGTCTTGATTGTTTAAAAACGAATTTACTGTTGACTTTAAAATCTTGTTAGCACCTGCGAAATTTGTTCCATTATCGCAGTAAATATTTTTGCACAAACCCCGTCTTGAAACAAATCTTGATAGGGCGGAAATGAAGGCTGAAGATGACAGTTCAGTAACAGTTTCAATATGTACAGCTTTCGTTGAGAAGCAGACAAATATGCATATATATAACTTAAATAAGCGCAGAGATCTCAGATTATGAGCTTTAGCTGTAAAAGGACCACAAAAGTCGACTCCACTGTCTAAGAAGGGTCTTGAGGGGGTTATTCTGGGTTCTGGGAGCTCTCCCATCAATGGAGATTTGTTTTTTGGTTTGTTGCGAAAACATTTAATGCATTTGAAAATTCTCGATCTAATTAAACTCCGAGCAGATAAAATCCAAAACTGTTGAGTTAATAAAGATTGTAGAAGTTGAGGTGGGGCATGTAGATACTTTATATGGTAATAATCCACAATCAAATTAACAACATGATGGTTCTTTGGTAGAATGATAGGATGCTTGACATTATAGTCCACAATGGAATGTTTAAGTCTTCCTCCTACTCTTATTATTCCTGAATCGTCAAGAAAGGGAGACAGTCGTTGAGTGTTTGTAGAACACACTTTATTGCGATTCAAATTACTAATTTCTTCTGGAAAGGCTTCAGATTGAATCAATTTGTAAATTTTTAAGGAAGTGGTTTCCAATTCATCCGCAGACGAAGGTCCTGGTTTGACTTCCTTCCTATGAATTTTGTCGATGAAGCGAAAAACATATGAGAATACCTTAATGAGTTTATTCCATGAAGAAAACCTATCAAATGACAGTTCTTCCGACTTTGAGGAAGTTAATACAGTGGGACCTTGAGGTTTGACTTCTTCCAAACGGTCTTCTTTGATGGGAGTGAAAGAATTCATGGGCCAAAAAGACATGGGTTCTTGCAACCATTGTGGTCCATGCCACCAGAGTGGATGTTCTTTGAGATCTGCTGGCATTAAGCCATGAGAGGCGCAATCCGCAGGGTTAAAATGTGTACTTACATGATGCCATGGATGAGCTGGGGCTTGATCTTGAATTTCAGAGACTCTGTTGGCAACATAAGTCTTCAATCTATATGGAGGGGTTTGGATCCAACTTAAAACAATGGTTGAATCACTCCATGCGAACGTTTGGGTAATAGTGTAGTGAGGCAATAGGGAGGATAGGGAGATACAATAAACAATCAGTTTTGCTAGGAGATGACTACCACTAAGTTCTAACCGAGGTAATGAGACCTTTTTTAAGGGAGCGACCCGAGTCTTAGAGATGAGTTGTCTCACTAGAGTAGGATCATTATCAGAGGAACAGCGTAGGTATACCACTGCACTGTAACCACTTTCCGAGGCATCCGAAAATCCGTGCAATTGGATTATTTTATTGCTGAGCTCTAATGACCTAGGAATAGTAATCTGGGATAGGCTATGTAATTGTACAACAAACGATTTCCAATTTTCGACTAACTCCAGAGGTAGCGGTTCGTCCCATGAGAAACCTTTAGCCCAAATGAGTTGCATGAATATCTTTGCCCACATCGTGATAGGTGAGAGAAACCCACAAGGATCATAACTTATTTTTGCGATCAAAGACAAAACTTTTCTTTTTGTGTAAACAGGTACATCTTCCAATTGAACGTTGAATGAGAAAAAATCGAAGGTCGGTGACCAATACAATCCTAATATAGTAAAAAATGGTTGATCTGAAGATTGAAGAAATTTTGGAACTTCATGGTGGTTAGAAGGAAAAGACTCCAAAAGTTTCGGGCTGTTAGATGTCCATTTCCTTAACTCAAACCCA
The DNA here is from genome assembly GCA_035578135.1 of Flexamia atlantica. Lineage (NCBI taxonomy): Eukaryota > Metazoa > Arthropoda > Insecta > Hemiptera > Cicadellidae > Flexamia > Flexamia atlantica. The sequence goes on along the minus strand of JAQJVK010000001.1, from coordinate 143,677,997 downwards.
CCTCTTTTGAGTAAATTGATCAGTTGAATCTGTAAAGCTATCGCTTTTTTCTCGTCTTCATGTCCTGCAATTACATCATCAACATAGGTGTGATTTAGAATAACTGATGTGGCATTGGGAAAGTTCTGATGCTCATCTTGAGCAAGTTGTCGAAGAGTTCTAAGAGCTAAAAAAGGAGAACAGTTCATACCAAAAGTTACTGTTTTCAAGAAATAGGCGTTGAGAGGCAAAGATGAGTTGTCACGCCAGAATATTATTTGAAATCGTTGGTCTTCAGGATGAACCAATACTTGTCTGTACATTTGGCGGATGTCACATGTAAATACTATATTTTGACGCCTAAAGTGAAACAAAACATAAAATAAATTTATCTGTAACTTTGAGCCTGTGAGTAGAATATCATTCAGAGAAACATTTGAAGAAGTTTTACTTGAAGCATCAAAAACAGTTCTCAATTTTGTGGTAGAACTTTATTCCTTAATGACGTCATGATGGGAAATGAAATAGTTAGAATCTGGGATGGATTCACATGGCGTCATGTGATCCGAGTCGAGATAGTCAGTCATACATTTTACATATGCATCCTTAAAGTTAGGTTGAGCTTCAAACCGTTTTTCTAATGCAAAAAATCTCTGTTTCGCCGTGTTAGTAGAACGCCTAAGGAGGGTGATTGGGTTTGAAAGGAAGCCGAACATAGTATCTACCAGTGGCGTCACGAGTATGTGTTTTTACAAAGTGTTCTTCACATAAAATTTCATCTTCCGTTTGCTTAGAAAAAGAAGGGGGTTCTTCTTGTTGCCAAAAACGTTGCAGAGAGGAATGAAGATCAAAATCGGAAATAGTTAACAACGTGGTGGGATGAGAGGAGGTCTGTTTAGAATATATGTCACCATTACAAGGAGCGTGTCCCATGAGAGCATATCCGAAAACTGTGTTCATGATAAAAGGTAAGGTCCAAGTTGAAATTTTTCCCCAGTAAAAATGAAAGGGAAGAGACCACCCCCTAATAAAGCATCTATGGGTCCAGGGCGGTGGAAAGAAGGATCTGCTTGAGTATAAGATTTAACCATTTCTATCAGTTCCAGACTAAGGGGAGATTTAGGCATGTCTGAGCTGATTCTGTCTAAAATTAGCATGGGATGGTTTTCAGATACCTTATCACCACTAAGAGTTTCAATATCAATATAACCAAGCCCTTTTGAGGTTGTAAGAGACTGAGAAATTCCATTAATATGTAGAGTAGATTTGTGACGTTGAAGACCGAACAACTGAGCTGCTCGTTCGGTTATAAAATCACATTGACTACAAGAGTCGATAAGAGCTCGGCAAACATGGGTATTTCCTTACTTATTAACTAACTTTACAAGTACAGTAGCTAGCAGAACAGTACTACCTTTCTGTAACTGCGAGAAGTTAGTAGAGACTCCAGCAAATGTATTTTGTTCATTGGGAGATTTCCCAGAGGCTGGAGTTTCAGAGGTTGAATCTTGAGGCTCTTTAACTTGCAATTCTAAATGTAAGAGTGTGTGGTGTTTCTTGTGGCACTTGGTACAAGAATTCTTTGACTTACAGGTACTAATTAAGTGACTTCCGAGACAAGAAAAATACCTATGATGTGATTTAACGATCTCATGTCGTTCTTGAGGAGTTTTAGCTTTAAAACTAGGATACACATAAACCTTATGTCCCGGTTTGGAACATACAAAGCAAAGAAGTTCGGTGGTGTTATTAGTTGAAACTAGAGCTACATGCCGAGAGTGAGATTTTTCATTTGAGGCTTTAGAAGTCCATTGGGACGAGCTTGGGTGAGATTTATTCCATTTATTACTAGAGGAATGCATGGAGGCATCCTCAGCGTGTACACATTGATCAGATAAAAATCTCAAAATTTCTTTTACTGTAGGAAGGGCCTGTGAGTCCTTTCTTGGAATTCAAATTGAGTTAAAAGTTTAGAGTCTAGCTTTCTTAAGAGCATAGAAGCTAAAAGCGGATTATTTTCAACAATATCACAATCCAAAGCCTTTAGAGCTTGAGCATTTTCATTAAAAGAGTTAATGAAATTTCTCAAATTTTTTACAGGTTGAAAACTAACATCCGGGAGGTCAATGATTTTGTTCATATGTAGGGAAGAAAGTCTGCGTACAGAATGGTAGCGTTCTCTTAAAGTGTTGTACACTATGGAATACTTAGCATCTGAGATCGGCAAAGATTTAATTAAATTGAGTGCCTCACCTGAAAGAGTTCCGAGCAAGTATTGAAATTTAGCTACAGGGGACAGTGACGTGTTTGAGTGAATTGTGGCATCAAATAAATTTATGAAAGATATCCAGTTTTGAGGATCACCACAAAAATGTTTCAATTCAATTTTAGGTAGGCGTACTGCAGCAAGTGAGGAAATTCCTTCTTGGGAACTAACTGATTGAAGATCATTTTCCCTATTAACTAACTGATAAGCTTTGATTTTACTTTCGGTAGTTACACAAAGTTCATTTATTTCATCTTGAAGATCTATTGTATTCTGTTCGTCATAATCAGTCGGCAAAGTAGAGGAATCTAAAGGTTTCTTGAGATTTTTGTCAAATTCAGCTTGTTTGAGGTTTGCTTCTGCCTGATAGACAAAAATCTTTTGTTCGTCAACTGCGTCTAGAGGGATATGTAAATTATCCAAGAAAGAAAGGATTTTATTGAGGCGGGCTTTAATTAAGTTTGCAGTTCGAACTAGAGTTTGAAACCTCATTGTGCTTGGATTATGATTGGCAAAATATAGTAAAAGTCTTAATTGAAATTTAAATTGAAGTTAAACTCTTAATTTTCAAACCATAGTCCTGTTTCTTATGCGGTCAAGGAGGACCAATGAATAATCTATGAAATACCTGTATTTTTCCGTAGATTAAAAAACATCTTCAATCACTAAAAAGAAAATAAAAACCTTTGGATATTAATTGGATTCAATTTACTTTATTCATTTTGACACAATATTTTGTTTCTTATAAAAAACAACACATGACAAAATGAAACATCTGTTAAAATAAATGTCAGAGTGAACTAATCTGCTTTGATTAGTCGTTTTGTTTAAAAACATTATGTAACACTAGAAGATCCCGTGGCTTCGCTCACAATTAAAATTATACATACACTATCACCCATGAATTATATAGTTTTGCTTTCCCATTTATTTTTCTTATTGTAAAATCTAATGTATGTAATGTATCTACTTCTTTGAACATATCAAATGTACTTCTATAAAGCAAAAGTTTTTAGAAATTCGCTCTTAGTACGAAGGTCTGCTACGACGGGGGTATTATATTCCTGCATAAACTGCCTGTACATAAAAAATGTGACCATATCCAACGCCCCACCGACAAAGCCCCAAATGGTGTTGCTGCCCTGGGTAGGCTCATGCCCAATATCGGCGTTTCTTCCTCTTGCAAGTGCGTTTTGCTTCTGTCGGCTGTCCAGTCGATCGTGCTATCAGGTGAAGAGGATTGCGCTCACACACTCAAGAGGCCAATTTACAGAGACGAACGGCGAGAAGCATTTAATGGTCGTTTCCACGGTACCTGAGCTTGCCCTGATGATGATCATGGGGCACAATATAAGGAACGGCACCCTTGGCTTTTTCGACGGCACTTTGAATCTGCTCGCATATGTTACCCTTAATTAAAACTTTATTATGCACCCCCGTCGCAGCAGACCTGCGTATTAGAAATCCTATTTATTTCCTTCATGAAGGCATACGTGTTAGAGGAATCAAAGAAGTTAGCTTGAAATTTTATTCACTGTAAAAGATCATTTTCTTAAGGTTTTAGGGTCTACCTTGAACAAAAAATTACAATGCCACTCCAGCAATTATTAAAAAGTGCTGTCTTACGTTTTTAGACTCTATATTGAGCAAAACGTTTGAATGAGCCGTCCCGGTAATTTTTTTATAGTGTTGTAGGTAAAATTAATTCTTTACAGTAGCACACTCTTCCTCTTTAAATAGCAGTTAGTTGTCATAAAAAAAGTCCTTCAAGTATAAGTGATCAGTGATCACTGGAGTCCTTCAGTAATCAGTTATTTATTTTATGTTATACTACATATTATCAGCATTTTATATAGTGTATTGCACTTTGAAAAAATGCAAAAGTCTAATTCATTGACCACCTGGCACCAAGTAACAAATCTTCATTTTAACAAAAATACAGTTAAATAGCAGAAAGAAATACCATTATAATTTACATCACCTGTTTTAAATTTTACTTTCATATGTTTTGTTAGTAAACAAATCCAACTCAAATTCTTTCAAAATCCCTGACATGGGTACCTTTAAGACGGTCCCAGGGCTAAGCCCTGAAAGTTATCACAAAATTGAAGGTGTATAAACCTACTCCATGAAATTCTACATGTATGTACCAAGTTTCGTGGCCATCGGTCCAGCGGTTTCTGAGTTTATCCGTGCCAACTATATAAATATATATATATATATATATATATATATAAACTAGAAGAACCCGTGGCTTCGCTCACGATTAAAATTAAACATTCACTGTCACCCATGAATTATATAGTTTTGCTTTCCCATTTATTTTTCTTGTTGTAAAATCTAATGTATCTACTTCTTTGAACATATCAAATGTACTAACATAAAGCAAAAGTTTTTAGAAATTCGCTATTAGTACGCAGGTCTGCTACGACGGGGGTATTCTATTCCTGCATAAAGTGCCTGTACATAAAAAATGTGACCATATCCAACGCCCCACCGACAAAGCCCCAAATGGTGTTGCTGCCCTGGGTAGGCTCATGCCCAATATCGGCGGTTCTTCCTCTTGCAAGTGCGTTTTGCTTGTGTCGGCTGTCCAGTCGATCGTGCTATCAGGTGAAGAGGATTGCGCTCACACACTCAAGAGGCCAATTTACAGAGACGAACGCCGAGAAGCATTTATGGTCGTTTCCATGGTACCTGAGCTTGCCCTGATGATGATCATGGGGCACAATGTAAGGAACGGCACCCTTGGCGTTTTCGACGGCACTTTGAATCTGCTCGCATATGTTACCCTTAATTAAAACTTTATTATGCACCCCCGTCGCAGCAGACCTGCGTATTAGAAATCCTATTTCTTTCCTTCATGAAGGCATACGTGTTAGAGGAACCAAAGAAGATAGCTTGAAATTTTAAAGTGCTGTAGATAAAATTAATTCTTTACAGTAGCACACTCTTCCTCTTTAAATAGCAGTTAGTTGTCATAAAAAAAGTCCTTCAAGTATAAGTGATCAGTGATCACTGGAGTCCTTCAGTAATCAGTTATTTATTTTATGTTATACTACATATCAGCATTTTATATAGTGTATTGCACTTTGAAAAAATGCAAAAGTCTAATTCATTGACCACCTGGCACCAAGTAACAAATCTTCATTTTAACAAATACAGTTAAATAGCAGATAGAAATACCATTAATTTACATCATCTGTTTTAAATTTAACTTTCATATGTTTTGTTAGTAAACAAATCTAACTCAAATTATTTCAAAATCCCTGACATGGGTACCTTTAAGACGATCCCAGGGCTAAGCCCTGAAAGTTATCACGAAATTGAAGGTGTATAAACCTACTCCATGAAATTCTACATGTATGTACTAAGTTTCGTGGCCATCGGTCCAGCGGTTTTTGTGTTTATCCCTGCCAACTAAATATATATATATATATATATATATATACCAACATCCTCTTTTATACTTATAGATATATAATACCAACATCCTCTTTTATACTTATAGATTATGTTAAACACCGAACAGCCATAATATGATCGAGAAGCTAGAAATTTGCCAGCTGCTGTAAAACCAAAGCAAGGTGTCTACCAGATTTCACAGATGAAACTTCCGACTTTTTTATGACCTTTCCCGACTATTTCAAAACAATTGCTGACTAGTGAAATCGGCCAGGTTGCCTCATAAAACAAATACTTGAGCCCAATCTATGTAAAGTAAAATACAATATTATTTGATGCCCGCAATGCGACCGAGAGATTTTACGGCCACGATATGTCCAACATATTTCATTTAATTAACGGCTTTAATGAGACCCAGAGATTTGCTGGTCACAGAAACAGTGGTAGACTATATACGGCCGCGATTTGACAGCCACGATGTGATCGCGAAAGGTGTAACGGGCATGAAAAGGGCAAGCGGTTTAGTTGCAATGCGACAGATATTTGCCAGCCGAGGTCTAAATGTCAGATTTTTCGGCCAATAAATATGATGACCTCGAAAAGAGCGAAATACTTGTTGGCAGTGAAACAATAAAGAAATATACCTGCCAGCAAAGACCGATTACCTGGACAAGATATGGCCAATAGATGTGACGGCCACAAAAATCAAACAACGAGAAATGAGACGGTCACAAAAACAGAGGCAGGCTTGACGGCCGCAATGTGATCACATCAAGATTTTCCGGCAGTGATGCTACTGAGAGATTTGCCGGCTGCGAAACGAAAAATTTGATTTTGAATTAAATTTTCCACTTTTAGCGAATTTCCCCTATAGGGAAGAAGCTGTTACCGTAGGTCTCATGGTAAGACCTAAGCCTAAAACCATCATAACTTTTCTTTTTGAGGTCCTCAGATGCCAAAAACACCATTCGTTCACATTCATAAATATATATATATATATATATATATATATATATATATATATACATATCTATATATATATATATATGTGTGTGTGTCTTTAAGCACGATAACTTGCGCAAAAATGGTCCAATCAGAATGAAATTTGGCATAGACGTGTAAAGTAGTAATTATTCAGACGAGTTCTTAAACCAGCCTGATCGGACCACCGGAAGGTGGGGTGAAAGGGGGTAAACCCCCCCAAAAATGGGTTTTTAGAGATTTTTATATAGAAAAATAAAATTTTTCAAATTTTTATTGGCACCATTGAATTCAGCCCAAAAAAACAAACAATTTAGTATTATGAATCATGGCTCTATGTCCATTGGTTGCCGAGATATTGAAAGTGGTAAACACAGTACGTTGTTCCAATGTTAACCTTATGGGAAATAAGTAAAATTCTATATCTCGCTTATTTCTCAATATATCTTGATAAAACTTGGTAAATGGCTTCTTCTAGTTCAGATCTACTAAATATTGAATTAAAACCACCCAGTTTTAATATAACTGTAGCAGCAAACCTCCATACTCATTCCCCATGTTATTCTTATGGAGCTTACAAAAACATGTCAAATCTCGCTATGTTGGATCGAAATATGTTGTTTTGCACTTGAAATTCGCTGAGTATGCAGGTCTGCTGCAACGGGGGTATTTACTTAACTGGAGCCAGCCGCCGGCGCCCGGGGCAGGCGCCCCCGCTGCCCCCCCTAGATCCGTCACTGCACCAAAAAAATCCTTTGTTCATGCAGATTACCAATATATAAGGTTTATTACCAGTAAAATTATTATATTAGGAATTAGCATCGATTTATCAGAAATGTGTAGCCAATTCAAATGAGGAGCCGCGTGCCGCCGGTGCAGTGTCCTCCCGCTGAGACGTGACATGGCTGCTGCGGCGGAATCACTTTTGGTGCGGAACACCTCATGCGGAAAATTGATTGAAAACGTTTGGGCAAGTTGAATTCACTCTGATTCGGCAATAGTGAACTAGAGCCAATAAAGGTGCTGCTATACGCGCATATAAGCATTCGCACGGTACGCAATGTCCTAATTCGCATCCACATTTAAGGATGTATCATCCAAAGTTATAGATCACAGATAATATTGGTAGATATAAATGTTTGATTACATGTCTAATAAAACACAAAGTACAAACTTTAGTTTGCTACTTTACTATATAACGTTTGCTATTTTAACACCAATTTATTCATCACCCTTTTATTTTAAAGGTGAAACATCTTACTGACATTGATTTGAAATTATGGGCTAAGAAATATCCATCACAAAATAACAATTATTATAGTAATTAATGTAAACCTTGAATGCCAAAAACAACACTATGGATAATTTTCAGAACAAAATAGATTATTTTATAACAGCCAAAATGGACATTGGTAGAGGCTATACATTCACGTCACGTCACATCGTGTCCCCAATCGGCTGATTTGGCTGTGTAGGCTCCTCAGAGCATTCGATTCTGGTCGTGACGTGATATATATGTATAGCCTTTCTTCAAGTCCCTCTGAATGGTAGGCATACAAAACACCGGAGAAAGCTATGGTGGTACCTGGCGAATACTACTGAAAAGGGAAATGATTTAGTTTAAAATCAAATCAATAACGTGGGTGAAACTTAAATTTATTTTGTAATTGTGGGCCTCCTAATGATAAAATTGTGGGCCTCCTAATGATAAACTCACAAGCCGCCACTGGGCAATAAACAACATGAATATAAATATGCTTAACCTAGAAGATACAGTACCAATTCTAGAAGATCAAATAAAAAAGTAGGGTATTAAAAGCGCAAAAGGCTGGGCAAAACCATAAATTAGCAGACTAACTACACTATTATTGAGGACAAAAATTATACTACAGTAGAGCGCCGATTGTCCGAACGTCGATCATCCGAACCGTCGGTTAACCGAACGCCGTAATAATTCATATTTTGAACATGATTTTGAACATGATTGATTTGAACAGCAATTCAAATTTGCGCGCCAACCGAAACTCCCTTTGCGCTGGCATATCAATCTATTTTGATAGATCTCATAATAAAATTAAGTGAATAATTTTTGTTTGTTAATTTTTTAGCCTTTTTACTATTAAGAATTACATTACGTATATAATTTTAAAATTTTGTCTTTTCATGTTCGATTATCTGAACATTCAGTTATCCAAACACCCCTTGTCTCCAATTAGTTCGGGTAATCGGCGCTCTACTGTAATTCTAAAACTTACCAAATATTTGAATGATGCCTGGATCTCACCAAAGTTGTAACTCATAATGTCAGATGATTGTTAATGGTGAGACATGACTGAAAACCATCTCCTCCAAGTTTTATTATAGGACCTATTCCCGCTGAAGCACCATCACAGATTTCAAGTATTGAACTGAAAAGAAATAATTACACATGTAAGCAAAATGAATCTATTATAGGCCTAGGCCTACATACAAAATTTGATAATAGGACAGCTCAAAAGAAATATAAGTTATTCCCTGCAAGACAATAGAATGCACTAAGTCTTCATTATAAACATAAAATGTTAACTTTAATCCTATTTTCAAAATGTTTCTTATAATTTTTATCTGTCTTCCCAGTGTTTCCGACAAAACCGATCGTAATTTTTCTAAATCGTCCTAGAACATTAAAAGGTTACAATGGGAAAAAATCAGGTGACCGTAGGTCCAGTGATTGATGATATTTACCGGATTTACAGTGCCATTTTAAAATGATGTATAGGGAAAAGCGGGATTGATCAGCAACGGAGTTTCGCCTGCATAATTAGTCGAGGAGGTGTGGCAGAGGGCTAAACTTGGTAACGAAATGTTCTATCTTTCTGGACGATCCTCGTATGTAATAAAACATAAGAATGTTCGTTCAGTTTGCTTGGATCAACCATTTAGGCCTATGTTGAAAATATCAGCAGAATATGAAGAGATTTTTAAACATGTTTTTCAAACTCAAACTTGTGTGTTTCACTATAACTGAACATATGTTTAAATTTTCATAAATATTTGTTTGTTTATGATTATGTTTTTATTCTAATGAATTAAAATAGTTTTTATTTGCAAATACTTAAAATGTAGTAATTTCTTAATTAAGTATGAATTTTATAAAGGCGCAGTCACAAGCCTGAATCTTAACTGATTGCATTCTACATTATTTATTCTTCAACTATAACTTTACAAGTTTTTTTTTGCTGATTTACTTTTTCTTAATAATTGATCAATTTTAGCAAGTCATGGAAGATCTAAACCTTTTACCTTTAGCTGAAGTAGGTTACAAGGAGTGCAGACGTTAATTCCCACTAGGGAACAAGCGTCCACAAGCCATCGCTCACAACTATCCACAGTTTGTGACCTCCAAGTAGCTGGATTACAGGATTAATTAACACCAGATTAATTAGCACCACAAGTAACAAACATAATGGTGTTTTTTAATAATAAAAATCTCAACTGCCCGTCACACAGGCCAATTAGCCTGTGCGGCAAATTCAAGACAGTGGTAGTCACATGGGCTAGTAAGAGGTGACCCTTACTTAATCACTAGGTGTCCCCTTTTTGCTCATGATGGAAAAGGAGTGACCCACGGCTGGGATTGAAACAGCGGCCTTTGATATATTGGGCCAGATCTGAACTACACCTCGGTAAAGTTTTTTGCTGGTGTTCTGCTTTTGCATGATTTTGACATTGGCCTTACTAAAATATGAACTTGTACTGATATAATGAATTTGTATTGTTAAGTTGCCTAATGCATGTAAGTTACAATTGCCTAAACACAATAGGCTATTCTGATTTTTTATTTAAGCTTAGAAAATCTATATTATTAATTCTGTAAGCGATTTTTTTCAATCAAAATTGTGAGAGTTTGACAGCTCGCAGGATGATGGGAGAGGGTTCGAATAAAAGGTCTTGGTCCCAGGGGGTCGGGAAAAATATCAGATTATGTCCAAATCTACCAGAAAATGAGAAATAACGAAAAATATCTTCCATTTAAAATGCATTGGGATTGAAAAACGTCTGATTGTTTACATTAAACATGTGGTGCTAATGCTAATCCAGCTACTTGGAGGTCACGAATTGTGGATAGTTATGAGCGATGGCTTGTGGACGCGGTGTTCCTTAGTGGGGATTAACGTCCGCACTATTGAGTACTCGTTCATGGGATCATCCTCATAACTAGACCAGTTCGTAAATTGTTAACCGAGGCGAAATCGTGGTTCGGATCCCACGTTAAAATGTAGGTCCCTTAGTTGCCATTGGCTGTTGGGCTATTAATTAACAGTCCTGTCTAAGGAATATGTCGGCCTTAGTCAGTAACAAGACTACAAGATCGCGCCACAATCATCCTTCACTCATCTATCATTCATACTTGGCTTTAAAATATACCTACCTAGGTAGGTCGCCATTTCAACTATTGTATCTAATGTATCTAATGTATCTTGATTCAAAGCCATATGCCAGATGTTGACAAGTGGGATTTTTTTTTCAAAATGCAGCTAACTATGCACGTTCAATGTACTATAACAAAAAATATTTTAAATTTAAGATTTTACGATTTTATATTAACTAAGGGTTTGAGTTTTTTCATAATTTAAAATTATAAAAAGTTAAGTACGTTTGTTTAGTTCATGTTATAACGATGCAGATTTAATACCAAGTGATTTATATCTATCTTCTATCATCTTCTATATTATTAATTCTGAAAGCGATTTTTTCAATCGAAATTGTGAGAGTTTGACAGCTTGCAGGATGCTGGGAGAGGGCTCGAATAAAAGGTCTTGGTCCCAGGGGGTCGGGAAAAATATCAGATTATGTCCAAATCTACCAGAAAATGAGAAATAACGAAAAATATCTTCCATTTAAAATGCATTGGGATTGAAAAACGTCTGCTTTGTTTACATTAAACATGTGGTGCTAATGCTTGATTCAAAGCCATATGCTAGATGTTGACAAGTGGGATTTTTTTTCAAAATACAGCTAACTATGCACGTTCAATGTACTATAACAAAAAATATTTTAAATTTAAGATTTTACGATTTTATATTAACTAAGGGTTTGAGTTTTTTCATAATTTAAAATTATAAAAAGTTAAGTACGTTTGTTTAGTTTATGTTATAACGATGCAGATTTAATACCAAGTGATTTATATCTATCTATCTATCTATAGTATTAATTCTGGAAGCGATTTTTTCAATCAAAATTGTGAGAGTTTGACAGCTTGCAGGATGATGGGAGAGGGCTCGAATAAAAGGTCTTGGTCCCAGGGGGTCGGGAAAAATATCAGATTATGTCCAAATCTACCAGAAAATGAGAAATAATGAAAAATATCTTCCATTCAAAATGGATTTGGATTGAAAAACGTCTGCTTTGTTTACATTAAACATGTGGTGCTAATGCTTGATTCAAAGCCACATGCTAGATGTTGACATGTGGGAATTTTTTTTCAAAATGCAGCTAACTATGCACGTCCAATGTACTATAACAAATAAAAATGTAAATTTAAGATTTTACGATTTTACAAGAATTAAGGGTTTGAGTTATTTCATTATATAAAATTATAAAAAGTTAAGTACGTTTGTTTACTTTATGTTATAACGATGCAGATTTAATACCAAATTATTTTTTTATATATATAAAAATACATGCTAGATATTGACATGTGGGATTTTTTTTCAAAATGCAGATAACTATGCACGTTCAATGTACTATAACAAACAAATTTTAAATTAGGATTTCTGATTTTATAACAATTAAGGGTTTGACTTTTTTCTAATTTAATATTATAAAAAGTTAAGAACGTTTGTTTAGTTTATCTTATAACGATGCAGATTTAATACCAAATGATCTAACTATCTCTCTCTATATATATAATAACGTAAGGGACATTTTTGCGCCGAAATTATGGGCGTTTGGAAGGTCACAGGATGATGGGAGGGGGCTGAAATTGAAGGTTTCCATCCCAGGCACTCGGGGGAAATACTGAAATTACATAAATGAGAAATAACGTAAAGTACCTGTCATTTAAAAACCATTGGGATGTAAAAAGGTCTGCTTTGTTTACTTAAAACCAAATGCTAGATAGGTATAATCAAAATTTTGTGGATCCAAAAGCCTATTTCCTGAGAAGGTATTTTGTACTATAGTACAGAAGGATTATGCTCAGGGGCTATTAGCCCCTTCAAGCCTCTAGTGTTAGATGATTTACCTAGGTACGAAAACCCAAAATAAACATTAAATAGCGGCAGGTACTGACAAAGATCACGTGATTCCTGTACATTCCTAATGTTTGAGCTCTCCTTTTAACTAAGTATAGACACTAGGCCTACTTCAAGGACTACAGACATTCATATTAACAAACTTGTCTAACTGTTCATCTTAAAATTAACATTACATATGCCCCACGTCAAATTGTGTACTTTATAAAATTGGAGCCAGCAAAAAATTTAGTAGGCCTAGGCCTGATTTTTTTTGGTCAGGTTAGTTAGAAACACAAAATACTAAGTTGACTATGTCTTTGTAATCTTACAGGGCACATTTTCATGTAGGAATAGTTGACTTAACCAAGGAGTAGTAAATAGGAATAGTTAATTAGTTTACAAATTAACTGCAAAAAGGATGATGATTTACAAAAATAATACATTTGAAGGACAAGATGGCAAAAGATCAGTTAGCCTAAGCTTATCCAATGCAAACTATTTAGGATAAGTTTTAACTTACTTGAACTAATATTCGAGCAAACAACACAATGAAAATGATTCGTTAAAAACAATCGATACAAGATAAAATGATATACGTTTAAGTTAATAAGAACAAAATAACTTTACACTTCACTGACATTTTATTTTCCTAGTCACAGAAACAGCCGCACTGACAACTTCTATTCCAATTCCAATCCATTTTCACTTTTTCCAATGACGAAAGACGAATGGAATGAATCAGCGTCTTGGACAAAGACGTATAAAGTTTTTCATATACTAAAAATAAAATACTATATTAGATAAAAAACAAAATGAAAGAATATTCAACTTGAATATTGTAACTAGTTGTTTTATTACAAACCTAATTATGACGGAAAGATTGTGTGCATGATCTACCTGATTATAACAAACTGAGGGGGTCAACACCACACGCCCAGGAACGAAGTTATTATTGTTACTCTATGCCCAGGCATATTGTACCTGTACCGCACTTACCGTTGAGTAAGATTACCTACCCATAATAAGTGAACGGTAGTGGTGGATTTGGTTGGCACCTGCCGAGTGCCAACCTTGATTACCGTATCTATTTCTCCAAATAGATATCCTATCTCTCCGATAGAGAGACAGATTACCTATATATTATTTCACTTCTTAGTGGCATTTTTCTTGATTGTTTCAAAACCTCAAAAGTCAGTTACAAAGACGGCGGTCCGTTTTATAAAGACGGCGGGCACCGGTCTGACACTTAAATGGAGCCAAGTGGTAAGCTTATTGGAGCGGGTTAGTTCGAAGCACTTTAGTTAGATGTCGTTGTAAAAACATGGTTTTCTTCTTCTTCACTGAATCAGCCAATCAAAACCACGATAATGATCTGCTAACTTCCTATTCCGTTTCCCCTGATTTTCTGTCACGACGCGACGTGTACACAACCATAACGAGTTGGAATTAATTTGAGTGTGGGAAAATACCTAAAGTACGTTTGCAGAAAGTTGTTCTAGTGTAAGTTGTTTCGCGAAATACTGTACTGAGTGATTCTTATTGTGCTTAAAGCGATTGATAGAAAATAAATACGTAGATGTTTACATAAAAGCACTTAATAAAAATTAACTTAGTTAATTTTTATTAAGTGCTTTTATGTAAACATCTACGTATTTCGCGAAACAACTTGCATTAGCGGCAAACGTACTTAATCTAAACAAATCGGTAAAGTCATTAAAATTGAAAGTCTAGCAAACAAAACAAGAAAACGAAAATATAAACAAAGCAGACGACGACGATCGATATGTCGCATCGACGACCATCGATATATCGCATCGATCTGTTTAGTTCGTAGCACTTTTATCAGATAGCGCTGCTGTTCCCTTACCACCGAGTTAACATGGAAGTGCCAACTCTTTACGAAGTTCATTATTACTCTATGCGGTGGGTAAGCTCCGTCGATTTTATTATTCTATGGAAATATCGATTGTTTCCATCGATCTTGAATATTGATTACAGAAACCGAACCATGCTTGGTGGTTCGATTTGAATATTCGATTGAGCGTCTGGAGGTGAATATAGATATTAATTTTAAATTTGCACGTCTTTTCTATCAGAACCATCACTACCTGAGTGAAAATATTTTATCGTGCCCTTTAATATCCCTGACTTCTTATTGCTTAGATACGGTTTTTATAGTATCATATTATGTGTTTTATTATTTTTTGGGACGGAGGCAACATTTTACAAAGTTTTAATGGGTTCTAGGTATTTTTTCCGTATTTTCAAAGTCACGATCCTCACGACCGTAACTTGTCCCTAGAGTCCATTCTTCAACTTTCACGCCATTTTTAGAACGATATTGTGCGTGCCAAAATAAATAATGCTATATTTTTATATCATTATTATTTATTAAACTTACAAAAAAAGAGTATTTAATAATTTTTATTTATTGCGAACTGACAATTACGACAAAATAAGTCAGTCCCTCGATTTTAAGTCCCGACCGCAACGGAAAAATTTGGAAATTTGGAACACGACAGTGGCGAGCCTGGTGACGATAGCGTCAGTTGGTTTGAAAGACTGTGAACGCGCGTGCCATTGGTTGCTCCAGTGGTTTTTATTTGTTTTCAAGAATATAAAGATTGATAAAGGTAAGTTTGTGTTTTTGGTAATTTTGATGTGTCCAAGACCGTACCAGTCGTTTGTTACAGTAGACATGGTGTTAATTTTTGTTGATATGATATTTTAATTGCTACGCTAACCTAGAAGTCCACTTTGTCCTCTCAAACACGAGGTGCAGGGCTACCACCAGAACAGAGCCAAATATTGTGATTTAACGACAGAATTTTTCTCACGACCACAACCATTTTCTTCACGACCACAAGTCTTATCGATTGTACTGGGGTGCGGTCGTAAAAATCATTATAAATTTCACTGTAAATTGCACTATTCAATTGAAGTGAAACACAATTTTGTCTTATAACAGTACGATTCAAGGATTTAAGAAAAAGTAAAATTGTAGTTTTTGAAATATGTAAATAATGAAGGTAATGCTTATATTTTATTATAAATATTTGTGGAATAGCGTACAGTCAACTCCCAAATAACCAGGGTATTGGCCCATTAAAATGCCACGGATAGTTTTAAATGATAATTTAAAACGAAGACATTAAATAAATTGAGTAAATCGACCGGCGATTCTAGTTTTATCCAGACCGTACCCCTTGTCCCTGACGACACCTTTCATGATTTGGGTTATAAAAAATACAAAAACTGATATATCATTATGTAAAACTATATTCACACACAAAAAAGAAGCCCCTATGAGGACATAAATGTTTTTCATATATAAGGAACGATTGCTTGGAGTTAGACAAACTTAAAGAGATTTTTAGCTTTTTTTGATTTTTTTAGTTTTTCGAATTTTGTTTAGAAATACCACATTTACTAAGGGCTTAATGAGCTGTTTATTGCAATATTGCCCTAAACTAAATCCATTTACAGCAAAACATATTTGTCAAATCACATTAAATATTTTTAATCTTCATTTTTATGTTGGTTGCGGTCCGGTCAGTGACAAATATTTGTGTTCTTACATGAAAGATGCTGTATTATTGAATATATACACAAGATTTTGCGTTACCATGGCTAATCTATGAATCTTCAAATGTCAATCGAATAAAAAATCAAAAACGTTTTGAAAAAAGGAAAACAATTTTCGAAAATGTTTTTCTTAAAAGGGCACGATAAAAAATTTTCACACACCTTCCCCTTTTCTGTTTACTCGGCTTTATACTTGTATCATTCTATAATATCTCGCTGAGTTATTTAATCGATCGATTAGAAACATATGCGTTGATCCATTTTTACAGTATTGGACATTTTCCTCTGAGATCCAAAATTATTCACCAAAACTATTTTAAATTGATTAAAAAATTCTGTTTGGTGATAAAAAAATGCAGGTCTCATTATTTACAACGACAATAGAGTAACAATTATTGTCAACAGAATTATTATTGCTGCAAATATTCGATCAACTTTAAATTATAAAAATTAAGTATACGAATGATGTGCTTACGAAATTATAGCTGTAATAGCTTAAATTACCAATTTTTAGTACCATCATAATCAAATTTTAAATAGGTAGCTTGGAAGCAGGTAGGTTGGAAGCTGTAATTTAACAGTTCATATAAAGACATAATAATCTGCCAATTAGTTTTCCTCCCGGTATCTTACTGAGGTAGCAAGATATGCATTTATTACTCTTCATTCTTATACTGTACCAGCTCACTCATTGCTCTTTGCTCATTGCTTTTGTTTAAGAGGAGGCTAAAAAGGCAATCCGGTGTCGCCCTTGCGGGTGAGCTACGTATCCGCGATGATAAATAATGGAGAAAGTAGTGCGACGTAGTAAATAACCAGTTATTTAAAGATTGTGGTCTTAACTGGCATATAAAGTACTCTTTGCCACTTGTAAGTCCAAAATATAGCTTTAGAGGCTAATATAATGTCGACTCTCATTTATATAAGTGTTCAAACAGTAATGAATGAAGTATAACTGGCGCCAATTCTTGGGGCCCAGTCCGCGCATGGGGCGGGGAGTGGGTAGGCTGGGTGGAGAGGGGAGTAGCAGCGGCAGCGCCGGGCGGCCGACAGTGTATTAGCCTGACTGCGTATATTCGGCAGCTCGCACCAGGGCCCCCATATGGGGGGTGCTACCGGTGCCATGGCACCGGGGCCCGTGAGCCGAGGGGGCCCGCAAAGGTTGAGTAATAAATAAAAAGGCAAATTAAACAGGCAAAACCGGGTCCGAGACGGTAATAAAGGGGCGTAAAGCACACGTGTGAGCTAAAAAAAGGTTATCACTTTTCACGAGCCGGAAATCCTGTCGCCGGCCCTTACGGCTTGAAGGGGGCCCATCATGCCTTTTAGCAACGGGGCCCACGAAATGATGTGGGGGCCTGGCTCGCACGTAGTTACTTCTTCTGAGTCAATCGTTGTTCCGAGTATCAAGACGCATTAATAAATACTAATGACATAATCACATTATTGAATAGAATTAAAACAGATTATTAATCGTCAATAAGAGTCAATGTTCCGTCGGTCAATATTTTTAGGACGACATGTAGTGACACGCTATTGTTGACGGCTGAGAGCAAAATGACAGTGCTGCGCTCTAGCGACGCGTTGCCGCGCATGCGCACTAGCCGTTTTTGCTACCGTGCATCTACCGCACTGGGCCCCAAGAATTGGCGTCAGTTCGTCAGTTATAAATATTCCTCCGCGGGGTCGGCGATCATTGCGTGTAAACGTTGACGCGGTCGCATTTTCCGACATTAAATTTAAATTTAGAGAAAATCATTTTATTGCACCTTGAAGACAAATAATTCAACACTAGGTTCGTGAAGTAGATTTTTCATTTTCTTTTTACATTCCGAGTTATTTCAGCTTAAAATATCAACTAGCTAAAACCCTCGATTTGAACTCAAACGCCAATTACTCTTGTAATTTTTATGATACAGTATCGGAAAAACAAAAAAAATGCATATTGTGAGGAATTAATTTCCTTTCATTTTCATATGTAGCTTATTGTCGTACGTTGAACGACACAATAACCAGCGAAAATCATGACAATACCTTTGTTTGCGGGAACGCATTCCGACTAAAGTTTTCGATCGAAATTCAAAACTTTATATATCAAATTAAAGAGGAGAAAAAATTATACAAAATATTACTATTTGTTTCCACGATTCTAAGAAAAGTGGAAGAGTAATTACACCTAAAGATCAGCCGGTGATTTTCAAGCGATTGTTAAATAGGTAAATTCGTCCATGTAAATTCAGCGGCTGATTACTCCTACATTTTTCGTATGATAGTAATTCTAGTGGTAATATTTTATTCTTGTAGTAATTTGTGGGCCTTGTGTTAGTGTTCTCGGAAACACGAGAACAATTTATTGTTCTCTACTTATCTGTCTACAGACCTTCTCCATCAACTTCCGTACGGATTATTACTCTATGGTACGGACTCGAGCAACAAAGTTTGGCGTTTGGCATTTGCAAATTAAAGAATCAGCTATGAAGTCAACTGTCAATAAGACCAACCAACATAACCTCTTTGTCAGTCTTACTTTGCTGAATGATAGATTGTTGAATGTTGATTCAGGATCCTCTTAATGTTATACTAGAGGAATTCTGCCTTATATTGCTGTTATAATTTGTTATTTACCTTATTTCAACTAAAACCAAAATGAGTAAAAGTGAATTTCAAGCTTTAGTAATGGCAGGTGGCAAGGGCTCAAGAATGACTGAATTGACATCAAAAAGACCAAAATGTTTGCTTCCAATAGGAAATTTACCAATGATTTGGTTTCCACTTCGTTTATTAGAAAAATCTGGATTTAAAGGTATTGCTATTAAATATCTGCAAATTTGTTGTTAAGGACTTGGAACTAGTGCTAGGTTAGATTCACCTCAATTGATATTTAATTCCATATGCTATTATAATATTCTCAAATTTGAAAGTCATAAATATCATGTTCAATAATGGAAATAACCTGTACTTTTTTGCCTTATGTTCCATGGTAGGCCTTAATAGATGACAGTAATTCGGTTGCTTTTGTCATCTAAAACTGCCTCACCCCACAAGGCTTAAAGTGTGAAAAGATCGCTCCATTTTAGGCGATCGCTGATATCATGGTTCTTTATCAATTAACCACCATCTTAAGAAATGAGACGGTGACTTGTTGAAAGTGACTTCACAAGACTACTCAAATCGTAATATTTCAAATTAATATTTCTGCATTAATTTAATACTTTTCAACCTCCTAGTTTTATTTACATAACCTTGAAATGAATTTAAACGGTATCAGGAAACTGACACATACTTTCTCCCTTGAAGTCATTTAAAACCAGAAAACAGTGAACCAGATAGTGAAATAAAACAAATTAACAATTAGTTATCACACAAATATATACCAAATTTTATTGAAATCGGTTAGTAAATAATGGAGATATCGGTTTTTAAATATTTGCCATAAGAATAACAATTGGACAACGTACTGCGTTTACCGCCGAACTAAAATATCAATTATCTCCACAACCAGTTGACGTAAACTAAATATTCATAATACTGAATTAGGCCTATTTAGTTTTTCAAGTCAAATTTAATGATTGCAAGTATATTTTCTTTAGAGGTTGCAGATTTTGTGAAATTTGAAAAATATTAATTTTTTAACACTTAAACCCTCATAACTTCTGAACCTGAATTTTTACAGACATGCGGGTGGTGTCATTTTGTTTGTCATCTTAAGCACTGAAAACCATGAAATTTTTATCAAAATCGTTAGAGGTGTTTTTGATAAATTTGGATTTTTGTAATTTTTTATGGGGTAAATACCCTTAAAAATCAAAATAATGAAAAATACGCCTGGAACAGGGGTTAATTTCAGCCGGAGCACAGCTTCGGTACTTTTTAGGAATCTGGAGCTCACCGGAGCGCGGTTTCTCAACTCACCGGTACGGCTCCGGACCCTTTTTCTGGCCACGTAGTTTATTAATACTGTTTATAAAGCGATTTTATAAAAGTGTACAACTTTTTCTAATTTGGGAATCCTCTAAGTCAATTTAACAACTTTAGGCCTATTTGGATTTTTTCCGTTAATTCACAACCACTTTTTTTTGTTTTCCGTTAGTTCACCACCACTCAGAATCTAAAATAGGTACAGTAAAGAAAGTCGTTCGGAGTAATTAGGAATATTGAATTCAGGCCTTTCCTTTAGGCCTACCTGCAGTATTCGTGAAAGCCTTATCTTTTCTCACAGCGATAACCGGACCGCGTGCTCAGCAGCCAGTCTAGTCAGCGATTAGCGACAATGAATTTTTTAAGTGTCGCAAGTGAATGCTACAGTGAGGAGAGTTCTGTGCGTTTTTTACGTTCATTGAGCGCCGGCTGTTTTAGTATTGGTTATCAGTCGATGTTAAGACCTAACACAACCTAACCTAACCTAACCAACTCACCAAACACATTAAGAAGTTCTGGCTACCAAAGTAAGTTTAAAGTGTAACAACGTAATTAATATGTGTAGTTTTTTGTGTTTGTGTGTCAAGAATAATGTTAAAAAGTTGTTGTAATACTCTTTTTCGAACAATTAAACATTTAAATGGTGAGCAGGCTAAATATATTATTTCGCAGTATTAGAACTATCCCGATTAATTCTCAGTCTATAGATATTAGTTTGCAAATGCGAGGTATAACAGAAAAGACAGTTAGATAGGCCTACGGGTTTCAATAGCTACTTACGCGAGAACATGTGGCATAAAAACTACGGACCGGAAAATCTGAAAAAATGCTGGAACATATTTCACAGTTCAGCCACCATAAAAGAGGGACGTCGTCAATTAATAAATTGTGTGAGTTTTCGATTCCGTTATTTATTTTCCTTTTTTTCTTGTTGTTTTTAAATAGGAAATACTATAAAATGTTGTAAACTAAACCTACTTTAATTTAAAATAGAATTGGTGGTGAATTAACGGAATCATGAGCAAAAAAATAGTGGTGGTGAAAAGATCCCTTTATTTTTCTTTATATAGTTTCACGCAAGGTAATAGATGGTAGTTTTTGTAACCTCAATTCTGGATACTGATCACTTGATAAACTCGAGATAGGCTTTAGCAAGTGATGGTGGAAGTTTAACATCTTCAATCAAGGACAAATCCAATCCAGGCCAATACGAGCGTGTACTGGGTGCGTTCGGCATTACCGTACTCATTTCTACGTCGATTTTAAGGCCTCTTTCGGCAAATAGTTCGTCAAATGTTTGGACAAATCAGGTGCGCCCTTGTTCGACAATAGTAAATTCTCACCATGAGTCGGGAGTGGCGCTAAACACATGTGGCACTGGAGATCACAACCTTCACGGCCACTGTGACAAAAGTACACTCTAGCCGTGGCAGGGCAAATCTAGCTAGCACGAAAGTGAACACGGCCTAATTGTTAAACTGTGGTCATAAACGTTAAAAAGGCATCAAATTTAATCGCAGTACAAAAAAAAATTCTGGGGGAGGGCCTCTGGACCCCTTCTTCTGCTGGGGGGGTTTCCATACCCTTCCGGCGGTCACTCGTTGTGCCATAGCTCCGGTACTTTTTCTTTACAAATTAAGCCCTGGCCTGGAGATACCACGACTTTATACCTCATGCCAAATTTCATGAAAATCTGACCCCTGGTGTCGTCTCTAGCTTTGTTTACATACACACACACACATACATCCACACACACACACACACACACACACACACACACACACACACACACACACACACACACACACACACACACACACACACACACACACACACACACACACACACACACACACACACACACACACACACACACACACGCACGCACGCACACACGCACGCACGCACGCACGCATACACACACAGACACACAGACAGACACACAGACACACAGACAGACAGACAGACACACAGACAGACGGACACACAGACAGACAGACACACAGGCAGACAGAGAGAAAGACACCACGCCAAAAACCACTTTTTTGGATTCAGGGAGCACTAAAACAAATATATCCACTAACAACTCAAATTCGAAAATTTTGACGAAAACAATACTTTCTCTATATACTATGTATAGGGGGGAGAAAGTAATTCAAAATAAGTCCATGTGTAACAGAAAAAAAAACACCTAGTAGGCCTAATTTTAATTGATTTATTTTCAAAATTTGTAATGTTTAATCAAAAAATTCTGAGTTTTGAAAAACATCAGCCAGCCTCATGCCAGGCTCATTTGCCTTTGGGTAAGGCAAATATTTTTACGTTGTTCCTTGGGTAAGAATTAGTTGGGAAATGTTTTGTTTCATCCTTATATTTTGTCTATCCATTTGTCTACAATCTGTTGTGGACGGGTTAGAAGATTCACCCTGCATAAGTATAAATTTGAACGAACGGTGTTTTTTACTTCTGTGGGCCCCAAAATGAAAAGTTATGGTCTCAGGCTGAGGTCTTACCATGAGACCTATGGTAATAGCCTATTCCTTTAAGGAAATCCAGTAAAACTTGATTTGAAAGTGAACACTTTCTGCGTAAACCCAATGATCATATATATAATCGTCTATTAGACAAATTTTCTTTTGCTAGTTTATGATCATCTAGTCTATTGACAAAATTACTCTGGCCTATCAAACGTAGTTTTTCTTAAGCGGAAAACCTTCTACTGCCTAATTTCACTCGATTTTCTTTTGCGGCAAGATTTTTACCACCAATTACGTGCGTTCATCTTTTACATCAAGGTTATTCTTGCCAATCAGTCCAGAAAAGGAGATGGTTATTCAGAAAGCTCAAAAACTTCAGAAAGAGGACCTGTAATGCTGTTCCGCCTCAAATTAAGCATTGGCTTTAGCTTTATTTCAATGAATACCTAACTGAAAAAAAATTAACGATCCTGTTTTTTGTTGTAGAAATGCTTCATCAGGTGTATTTACAAATAGTTACAATTGTAAAAATGAATTAAAATTATGAAACAGAACAAACATAAGGTATGAAAACTACTAGTGGACACACACTGCTCAGCAGCTTTTAAGTAAACAAATAATTGTAAAAAAAAACAAATGTATCGGTTGTTCTCAGCCCTTTTCTTTTTATTTGTACCCTTAAGGAAAATTTCATAAAAAACTAATTTTTTTTAATTGTCTTACATAGACTTTTTAATGAAGTATGATATTGATGAGTGTCAGTCTTGGGCTTTACTATTAATACAAAATATATGGCAGTCTTGGGGAGTAACACGCTACAAGTAGCGAGCTACTTTTTTAGTAGCGGAAGCTGTAGCGCCACTACTTTTTAAAATAAGTAGCTAGTATCTGTAGCGAGCTACTATCATTGAGAAGCGAGTAGCAGAATTCGACGCTAATTCACCACTACTTTCGCAATAATATTATTCACGACTCGGTATTTTAACATTTCAAACCATAGAAGATTTTGAGTATAGCGTGATGTTCTTTGTTATTTTGTGATGAATGGTGATTGTAAATGATATTTTGTTCTTGTAATAAATTATCTCGAAATATTTGGCCAATTAATTACCGAATGAGGCCTTGTGAGATTGACGTAGAAACCTAGTCATGCGAATCCATCAGTATAGTTTCATATTGGCTTGGATTTACCCTTATTCGACAAATACACTGAACTAGGTAATCAAAATAATCAAAACAATGCTTACTGCTAACCACCATAGCGGCCAAAGCCACCGATGTGGCGTCGTCGGAATAAACAGAAGATGAGAGTTGCATTCGAGATTCAAGTACCTGTTATTCAAAAGCCTAAATATTTTTTTATATTTAATGCACTTAATTAGCCTTTAATAAATCGGCCAGCCGCCTTAGTAGGTCGAACTGAAGTCTGTAACCCAAATTTTGTAAATGAGTCCCCCTTTAGTTTAAACTCATTGTTTTGTTTTACCAACCTTTTCCGAAATTTCTACCTGATTACCTTGGCGGCAACTATGCGTTTTCTCCTCTAATTAAAAATATTTTTCCAGAATGTAGGAAACTTTGTGCTGATTCCGATATAATGATAGTTTTATTTTGTCTGCTATGGCCGGGAAACTCAGTAAAATAGATTTATGTTATTGGAAAAAGTGTTACTTTGGTTTACTTGCTTTGTACTTTTTAGATGAAGTGAAAAACATCGTTTGAAGCCTTGATTCATTATTAAATTTTAATATTTTATTTGTGTAGTCTTGGCGCACATAAATGTATAAAAATATGTTAATAATTAATATTGGATGTGAGCTCAGATTGGTAGATCTTAATAAAAGTAGGCCTACTCTTAGAAATATTTCTGTCAGAGTTTTTTTGAAACTTAATAATTTTTTCCAATCTGTAATTTTTAAAATTGGAGAATAATGGCGAGAAGTGACCTAAAATATGCCTTTTACAATTATTCTGGCTAGGCCTATACTTCTTAAACATCTATTCAGAAATTTGTATCATGTTGATTGGGTACTTTGGTATTATATGGAGGCCACCCTCATACAGCGCGCTGCGTGGGTATGTTAGGTTAGGTTATCATAAATACGTTAGTAGAACTTTCCTCATTTTGTTACGAATTGAACGATACCAGATGAGTCACACCTTCGCCCGGCAATTCCCCTCCAAGTAGGCCTGACCGGAGTGTGTACATCACTTGCCTCCAAGATTTGGCGGACGAGAGCAGGGCTGTACTCAGACCGATATAGCCGGTACAAGTTTACCGGGGCCCGGGGTCAGAATCCCCGGGCCCCGAAATAGTGGAAAGTCCGACAAGGGCCGGGAACAGGTAAAAAGGGCAACGACGGGGCCAAAACCGAGACGTGTGAGCAAAAAAAAAAAGGTCACCAGTTTTGGCGGGCCGGAAATGAGGTATGGTTTTGAGTGGAACGGGTGCAGTACCAGGACATGAGGGGCCCGGCTTCATATCTTAACCGGGGCCCGCCAAAGCTGGGTACAGCCCTGGACGAAAGTATGACTCATCCAGTATTGTATGATTTCTAACGAAACGAGGAAAGTCCTACTAACAATTTATGATAACCTAACCTTACATAACCGCCGCAGCGCGCTGTATAAGGGTGGCGATCGGGTGTAGCCGCTAGTGGCTGTGACGCTAATCCTTGCCGACATCGCTGTCTCCTGGGAGGCATAACACAAAGACCGCTCATCATAATTATGTCAGATTTGGACAGTAAGTCAATTAAAGTATGTTCTCTCCAATTATGTAGTTATTTTTGGTGCCCGGTTGAAAAACCCGCTCTAAAAATAGTGGCCTCCGTATAATACCAAAGTACCGTTGATTGTTATGATAAAAATATGATGTAACATCAAATCTTAGTGTTTATTACTTATAGCTACGCCTATCGTTTAACTCAGCACAGCCTACACCACCTACTTTGAGTACAATGACTAATAATAAAAAAACTTGTATTGATTTATTTATTTTAACTAAACTTGGAGAAACACATTTAAAAAACTTGATGTGGGTGTTCAGTTTAGTTAATAATACACCACTGTGAAAGACAGGGAAAGTGGGAACTATCTCGCCAAGTAGCTGTAGCTGTCTTGGGATTTTTGTAGCTGTAGCTAGCTACTTTTTAAAACCTGTAGCTGTAGCTGTAGTGAGCTACATTTTAAAAGTAGCTTCCCCAACACTGGATTTGGGCTTTATATATATCCTAGATGAAGGCACCTTTAAACTAAATTCATATTATATTTTAAATAGTAGGCCAATTTTGAAAGGAATAGAACTAACAATTGCAGATTAAGACTATGGGATATTTTAGCACCATTTTATGTGCTTCTCCATGTGCTGGGTTGTGGAATAAGCACTTAATTAATTGTCTTATTGGTACACAGTACATCTTGGATTATACAGAATAATGTGGCGGAACAACGATCTAAATTACAACAAATCCAGATAATCTGAGGCCATTATTATACCGGGGAAAACTAGCCCCAGCTTTATTAAAGCCCCCGCTGCAAAAAGTATATCAAGTCAGCAGCATGTTAGTTTTACTTCCAGTCATTGTAAAACTTACATGACAATTCACAAAAAGCTTTCATAACTATAAATACAATAAAGGACGCAAACTAAGATGTGCCATAGATCACGCAAATGTTGATAAATGCTGGCGCTCACAGCAGCAAGCGAAAACACTCTTGAAAAAAATGCTGTAATTTACTATAGAAGTAATATGGTGAATTCTACTTTTGTGATACCAAATGCAGTAATGTACCTGTTGCAATTGCATCTTACTTTTAGAAGGCACTTTACACTCGTAAAACTTGCTAAAATCTAAATTTGCTAACACGCATGCACACACACGCCACGCGCACGCAAATGATTTAAATATTCTGGTTGTTTTACAGAGGTTATTGTAGTAGTTCTGGAATCTATCAAGAATGAAGTACAAGTGGCTCTGGAACGTACT
Source organism: Flexamia atlantica (assembly GCA_035578135.1). Lineage (NCBI taxonomy): Eukaryota > Metazoa > Arthropoda > Insecta > Hemiptera > Cicadellidae > Flexamia > Flexamia atlantica. Next base: position 143,651,179 of record JAQJVK010000001.1, on the reverse strand, counting down.
GGATTGAAAATTCATATAGATATAGTTGGCATACAGAGTGGAGAAGATTGGGGCACTGCAGACACTTTGCGACATTTGGAAGAAAGCAATAAAATCAAGGTAATTTTGGCAATAGAAACAGGGTGTGTAAAATCTTTACAATTTAATAAAACAGTAGCAAAAGAAAAAATGTTTTGGAATTTTGTATATAGTATCTTTAAAAATATTTTAATCATCTTCATTCTTTGTTTGAAATTCATTGTTGATTTCATATTGTTATTTTAATTTTCGTGGATATTTACCGTTACTGATCGGTAAAAACAAGTTTCACAACCAGATCCATTTCCTTTCGCAGACCATACCACCATTCTAATAAAAAACTAACACTTGGGAAGGCTGTAGATTGACACCTCTTTCAAAATCACAAAAAAATTATTGCACAATTTTTCTTCAGTAACGCAATGCTTTAAACTGATCACATGCAAAACCGTGTACCTCTGCATTAACACACTATTTAATACACTTGGATGTCATACTCTATCCATGTCAAATAACACTTTTACTTCTCTTGAAATTTGAATCATCTAAGATAATTTTTAGGCAGATTTAGGGGTTTTTATTCCAGTTTCTTAGTAATAAAAATTTCAGGAGATAATACACAATATTAATGCCTTTTCTTCTGTTCTAGACCGATGTCATTGTAGTCAGCTGTGATTTAATCACTGATGTGGATCTCTCCGCTCTCATTAATCAGTTTCGCCAACATGAAGCCTCTCTCACTGCCCTTTTCTTCCAACCTGTTCCAGCCAAAGTAGCTTTGCCAACACCTGGCCCTAAGTCTAAAAATAAAACTGGTCAGTGTAAAAAGAATCGTTATGTCATTTTAATCAATCTATACTAGAGATACTTGAAGGACCTTTCTTCTTTCTAACAGCTGTTTTCAAAAGAAATAGAGTGTGCTACTATAAACTATTTAGTTTATCAAGAGAATTTTCAAAAATTGCTGGGATGGCTTTGTAATTTTTTAAAAATTAGATAACCTATTGCTCGAAGTCGAGCAAAAAATCATATTATAAAAGAATAATGGATGAACTATTAACTAATATGCTTTAAAAGTTTAATTGACGAGCTAAAGTTAGCAAAAAAATTATGCTTAAACTAATGAATATCTTAAGTTCATTTGATAACCGAAGGAGATCCCGGTAAATGATATTTTTTGTGATCACCTGTTCAGTTTTCTTCATTTTTCTTTGATCTATTGTTTCTGAAATGTATATTTTAATACCAGCAAAAGATCGTGCTCTGCTTACAGCAACAACCGTCGAATGTTAGAACCTACCCAAATAGTCAATAGTCAATAGTCAAACATTCTTTATTCAAAATAGTACATATGTTGTACATGAATGGCGTCAATTTTTTTTAAATATACTAAATGCTAATAAAAAAGAAAAGAAACGTCTGCTTACATAAATGAAATAAAAATATTAAAACAGTTTATTGTGGAATCCTACATGAATTATTTAAAAATAATTATTTACAGAAGAAAAAAAAATCATTTAAAGAATAAAGTGGCTTGAGCAGTAAGTATTTTTTTAATTCCCTCTTAAATCTATCTATGTTTTCAATTTTTGAAATACTTTCAGGCAAGAAATTGTAATATTTAATTCCGGCATATGAGGGCTTCTTTTCAAGAAACTTAAGTTTATGTTGTGTAAATTCTATTTTATTTTTGTTCCTCGTGTCATAATTATGATATGAGCCCAATGATTTAAGCTCCGATAGTTGTTGTTTTATGTGTAAAATTAATTCAAAAATATACTGATTGAAGACTGTAAAAATTCCCAGCCTTGAAAAATGAGCTTTAACTGAATCCATCCATTTTAACCCTAACATTATGCGTAATGCTTTTTTTTGCAGAACTAGGATTCGATACAAATTTTCATGAGATGTGGCTCCATACAGAACGATTCCAAAAGAAATATGCGAGTGAACAAAAGCAAAATATATAGTTCTCAAAGTTTCTATGGGACATAATTTTGACATTTTTCTCAATGCGTACAATCCGGATGAAATTTTATTACAAATTTGATCGACATGAAGGCTCCAGTTTAAATTTTTATCTAATACAAGTCCTAAGAATTTTGAATTTTGAACTTCTTCTATAAAATTTTCATCTAAAACAATATTTGATTGAACACTTTCCGAATTTTGAACAGTTGAAAAAGAAATGAATTTGGTTTTATTAGGATTTACTAACAGGTTCAAATTACATAAATATTGACTAATGGATGATAGCTGAACAAAGGCAGATTCTTCTATTTTTTGGAGAGATTTACTGGAAAATTTTAAATTAATATCGTCTGCATACAGGCAAACTTTGGCATCATTTAATAAATTTGGTAGACCTTTTAGATAGCATATAAATAACAAAGGCCCCAGAATAGAACCCTGTGGCACTCCGTAATTAATGTTTTCTAACGAAGAGGGGACACTAATTTTATGGTTATTATCTGTATGAGTAAGCTCGACAAATTGTTTCCTATTTTTTAAATATGAATCAAACCAAGAAAAAGTCCTGCCTTGAATTCCCAATGATTTTAGAACTTCTAATAGCTTTGAATGTGAAACACTATCAAAAGCTTTACTGAGATCCATAAAGATCCCAGCAACAACTTCTCCCCCTTCAACTGATTCTATTACAGATTCAATAAAATTTAAACTAGCATCAATGACTGACTTTCCTGAACGAAAACCAAATTGCTCTTTATCTATGAGGTAATTTGTTTCTAAGAATTCTGTAAACTTTATGCTCATTGCTCTTTCAAAAATTTTAGAAAAGGAAGGTAGTAGAGATATAGGTCTATAATTTGAAGGTTCTTTTGAATCCCCCTTTTTAAATAAAGGTTTAACTTTAGAGATTTTTAATTTATCAGGGAAAATTCCAGTGATAAAAGAAGAATTTATTGTATGGCTCAAAGGTGATTTCAAATAGTCAATTGCAATTTTAATAATGGGCATGGGTATATCATCATATCCACAAGAAAATTTATTATTAAAGGACAATACTATGGCTTTTACTTCTTCTTCAGAAAGAGGTTTAGGGACAAAATGCTTATTTGATGGTAACAAAACATCATTTTGGCTACCTTTATGAATGTTTAACTTTGGAATTATTTCTGACTCAACCATGTTAACATAGTAATTATTAAGACATGAACTAACCTCTTTTGGATCATCAATATCTGTAGTACCATTTTTCAAAATAATTTTTTGTTGCGTGCCTGAATTAATACCTACTTCTTTATTTATAATACCCCATGTCGCTTTACAAACATTTTCAGCTTTGCTAATTTTAGTCCCATAATAATTTTGCTTCGCATCAATAATCTCTTTTTTTAACTGAGCTTTCTTGTTTTTCAAGGCTAGTTTTACTCTGTTATCTTTACATTTACGGTATGATTGGCTTAAATTTACAATTTCCTGCCTAGTTTTTAACACTTTTGAATTCTTCCAATTTGAACTGCCAGTTGATTGTCTACATTTGACCAAAGGAAAACAGTAGTTAAAATAGTATAAAAAAATATTTAAAAATATATCATATTTTATGTTAACAGGAGCGTTAAAGACATCAAGCCACGATTCCTGAGCAATTAATTTTAAAAAAAGTGCTTTATTTCCATCTGTAAACTTCCTTCGAGAAGATGTTAGCGTTTGTCTATTATTTAAATTTTTCTTGCTAATATTAACTACCTCAAAGAGTTGGCCATCGTGATCAGAAATAGCAGTTATTAAGCCAGTAACTTTAACGTTATCCCTATCAATATTTGTGATAAATTGATCTATAGCACTTTCCTTTGTTTCACATACCCTCGTAGGAAAATTTACAGAGCAATACATGGAATGTGACTCAACAATATTTATTAATTTTTTGCTTTCGTTACTTTTTTCCAAAACATCTATATTTATGTCTCCAGCAACAATAACATGAAAATACTTTTTGTTTAAAATGTCAAGTAAAATGTTTAACTTATCTAAAAATGCATTACTATAGTATTTACCTGGAGTCCTATATACACCAGCTAGAACTAAAGTTAGTTTATTTATTTTTATTTCAACTATACTACATTCAAACTCTTTGTCAAATATTAAATTTTGAATTGAAGGAATAGAAATTTCTTTAACACTAAGTTCAGAGGTAGACAAAATCATCACTCCTCCGCCTGAGGTTGTACTTCGTGAATAATGGGCTCTAACTTGGAAATTTTTTAAATTTAACCTATCAATTTCAGATTTTGTCATTTTATGCTCGGTTAGTACAATTATGTCAGTGATAATTTCATTTAATAAAATCTCCAAAATATCAGTGCGTGACTCCAGATGCTGGATATTCTGATGCAATATTTTTAAATTACCGTTTTTCCTAACTACTCTTTTTTTACTATTAACAACTTTAAACTTGTTTATATTTGTTGAGTCACATTTACTAAAACTATTTAAACTAAAAAACCTTGTTGATCATCCTTACATAAACTAGCACCTAAATTCACAGGAATGACTTTGGCACAGGAAACTTCACTAACACTAACAGTAGAAGTAGAGAGCATAGATGATGAGGAAGACTGGATAGCACGTGTAGATGGAGATGAAAGTGATGATTTAAGAGAAGCCTGTAGTAAAGATGTCGGTAAAATCTGCAGCGGAGAAGATGGTGAAGACTGCTGCGGAGATGGTAGTGGAGACTGCTGCTGAGATGGTAGTGGAGACTGCTGCGGAGATGACAGTGGAGATTGTTGCGGAGATGATGGTGATGATGATATACTTGATGATGGAGGTGAAATTGAGGCTGGCTGATTGAGCTCTTCGGATATGTTTTTCCATAAAATATTGACAAAATCTTCATGTTTAAGGCCGTTTCTCAGCTTTCTTGTAGCCCGTTCGTCAAAAACCACAATGCTAACAGGAGCACCGGTTCTACGCTGAAAATTGACAATTTGTTTGGCAAAATGTTCGGGTGGAATTTGATCCCTTATGCACCCCATAGCTGGACATATGAGCTTGACTAGTTTTCTTTCAGTGAAGTCCAAAATCAATTCCTCAAAAGCTTTGTCATAAGCTTGTACTGTGGGCTTATCTGCATATCTTGGTTTCGTTACTAGACCGTAAACTGTAGCTTGGTTAGTAGAGCCTTGGACCGCTAAGAAGTCATTCAAACAGTCAGATTTTAGAGGCCGTCCAAATGCCTTCCTGAAGGTGACAGCAACCCCTGCAGACATCTGTCTGGAATCACCAAAATCCCCAGAAATGCAATGGGCAAAAGCAATTGACGGATAATCCTTAAATGTATTAATTTCTTCCGACATACTGGCTTCTAATACATCAATAGGATTCGTCGGTATTGATGGTATTTCGGGGATACTGCAAGGAGGAGGATCACTAGACTCAATACTTGATGTTCGCTCTACACTTATCTCTTCTTTAGTCTCACATGCATGTACTTTGATAAGACTCATAATATCCTTGGATATCCGAATTTTTCCATTTCTATTGAAATGTAGACCGTGGCGTGTATGGTTGAACCTTTGGAGTAAATACAGGTCAAGGAGCTGGATATGAGTATGAAAGTAGCTTTCTTTCCTGATTATTGTGTTAACATCTCTTATTAAACTGTTTTCCGGACTGTCCTCGCTCAAATCATACCTGTAAGGTATAGTGGAGAAGATAAGGTTGGTATTTCTGATTGATGTAACTTCATTTTTTATGTATTTTTCAAAGTTTTTTAAAAAACTTTCCTTGTTCTTGGTCGCATTGGTATTAATGTCGTTTGTACCTCCGATTATGACTACGTAGTCATTTTTTGTGTAGTTTTTTATAACAGAAGATAAGCAGTTCATAATCAGTTGCAACTTAGCCCCTGGTTGGCAATGACTAAAGATATTAAACGAGTCCATGTTTAACTGCTCCAAAAATGCAAAAAGATCTCTCCCTTGGCTGTCGCTCACCACAGTCAGTTTCGGCTTGATACTGCCCCCAGTTACAGCATTTTCGACGCCCTGATTTGAATGCTGTATGTTGTGTTCGTAACTGTTGATTTTTGAGCAGTTATTTATTTTATTACCTTTCCGTGGAACTTTATTTTCAGGAGCGTTACTAATACTCAAGGTAGAATCATCTTTATCTACTATTGATTTTAAAACCTCAAATCTGTTATTACTTGTAAAATTCTCTTTGCCATTTTCAACGATTAGAAGCTTAGAAGGTGAAACCCTTTGTGCATGTTTATGTGTTGAAGGAACTGTGCGCCAATTATTTTTTTGCTTTTCATTATCAAATTGGCCTGCATGATTATTTAATGCTTTATTTTGGACATTTTTGCTATGAACAGATTTTTTTGTGTCAAAGATTGTGTTGCTAGTTCCATTGTACCAATCAGAGAATGGGATGTTACATTTTGTAGCGCAGTAATGATGTGCAATGTACATTGCCGTGGCCAAAACATGAATTCCACAATCAAAAGAGTTCTTTTGCTGAATGCATTGCATTTCCAGTACCCTACTACTTTCAACACCCAGTTTACCTGCAACCGTTATAGCTGCTATTTTGTTCCGTGAATTTAACGAGTCGAAGTGATATGCCATACCGCTATTCCTTACTATAAACAAAAGACTCCAATGGGAGCCACTGTCTTCTTTTTCACCATTTGTAGAGTCATTAATACACAACAGGACAGGACATATTTACTCTTCTCAAAGTTTGTCGATTTAAGACTTTCAATAACTTCATCAGATGAACCAAGCCTTATGAAAATAGTTACTGATGGTCCAAGAAACAGAATACTGTCACTACCAATACTGTCTGACATAGCAGCAAAAAATTCATTTAGTGTGGTATCATCCACCCACTTATCTTTGCTCCATGCTCGTCTTGATGGTGTATTTGCCCGTTCTGTTGTAACAGCATCTAAACTAAGTTTCATTTTTGTGATCAGATTATCTCTGTTTTTTAGCTCACCAATTAAAGATTCATTACTTTTGGCTTTATTTTCCATTTCCTTCCTTAGGGTATTATTTTCCAAGACCAAATTATTTCCTCTTCTAATACTTGTCTTCAGTTGTTCACCAAGTTCTTTAATCTTCTGAGAGAGCAATAATTTTTCATCATTATCAACTTCTTGTATACGAAAAGTCTGGTCAACGTCAGACAACCTCTTTCTCCTCTCAGTTTCCAGTTTACTAGTTAAAACTGCCATTTCCATTAGGGAGGTGTTAAGTTGGTCCTTATTAGACTCGCTGTCTGCAAGAATTGCATCACAGTTTTTCATCAAAACGGACAGGCACTGTATAAGTTTATCCAAATCTAAGTTAGGGTTATTTGTCTTTAATTTATTTATTTCAGAGCAAATGTCAGCTATTTCAGTTTGCAAAATTTCTTGATGTTCAGTTGAGCTAAAAACGTATTCTTCAATTATATTCATTCTTATGAGCTCCTACCAGTCTTCACCGCAATGCAAATACAGGTATGCACTGCGGGAGTGCATTGAGTAATCTGAAGGCGCCGGGAATAGCTGCCGCCGACGTCGGCTAGGTCTCCTGATAACAACTAGATCGCGCCACCACGTACTTCTCCGTTCCCCGCTAGGGTGTGCAACAATGCTCACGGACTGAAACTTGGAAATACTGTAGCACAGTTCGGATATGTTGGTAGGACTGGTCCCTGACTTGTCTTGCGCTTGCGCGAATTTAAAAGTTTAATCAAAAACCGTTGGGTGGATGGACTAATTATTGTGAGGTTAAGATGGTTTATAAATTAAATCTTATATTCCGGTGACTGATGTCTTTAAACTCACCATTCAAAACCACGAACCTATGACAATTAACGCACTAGACTCACTTTATATATATAATCACAGCTTTAAACACTTTTAATTGTTAAAACAATAAGCAGACAATTACCGCGATAACCACTAAGCAAGCCGCACGCAATAGTTCCTGGATTTAAGTCTAACAGCCCTGACCTCAGATTGAGACTTTTCTGTAAGCTTCAAAGAAGAATGTTGGCTTCCACGGTCGTTTTCACACCAGGGTGTCTACCAGTCGGGAATTCGGGAAAATTCGGGAAAATGTCGGGGATTTTGTAAGGTCGCGAATAGTCGGGAAAAAGTAATGAATTTCAACTTTTGGTCGGGAAATTCGAATTTGACTATAAAACAAAACGAAATAGCAGTTTTCTTCGTTATTATCATCGTCTCGGCCGGCAAATCTCTCGAACGATTTGAGGCAGACAAATTTTTAGCTATATCACGACCAGAAAAGCTGTCACTTATTCCGCTGCCGCAAGTTTCTCGGTCCTAATACAGCTGTAAAAACACTCGCTCGTTTTGCGGCCGACAAGTCTCACTCTACGCGGCCGACAAGTCTATCGCTCTTTACGTGGCCGACGAGTCTCTACGGTCAGTACTCGGAGTCTCTCGCTCTTTGCGCGGCCGACAAGTCTCGCTCTTTACGCGGCCGACAAGTCTCTCGCTCTTTACGCGGCCGACAAGTCTCGCTCTTTACGCGGCCGACAAGTCTCTCGCTCTTTACGCGGCTGACAAGTCTCGCTCTTTACGCGGCCGACAGGACTCGCTCTTTACGCGGCCGACAAGTCTCGCTCTTTACGCGGCCGACAAGTCTCTCGCTCTTTACGCGGCCGACAAGTCTCGCTCTTTACGCGGCCGACAAGTCTCTCGCTCTTTACGCGGCCGACAAGTCTCTTGCTCTTTACGCGACCGAAGGTCTCGCTCTTTACGCGGCTGACACATCTCTCGTTAGTATTGCTATCTTAAAATCGTGCACTCTTTTCGTGGCTATCACATCTATTGGACACATGAAGGCCAGAATATCTATAACCCAGCCGGCAAATTCCTCGGTCGTTTCGGGGTCAGCAAACCTCGGTCACATTGGGGCCGTCAAATATCTCGCTCTCTTTGCGGCCGTCGAATCTGTCACTCTTTTCACTGCCATCACATCTTTCGCTTTTATTGCGGCCGGAAATCTTTCGCTTGTTTTGCGGCCGGCAAATCTCTTGGTCGCATCGCGGCCGATGAGAACCTTACTCATTTCGCGGCCATTAGACCTCGGTCATATTGCGGCTAGAAATTCGCTCACTCGTTTTAGGAATGAAACATTTTTCGGTCGATTCGTGGCAGACGGAGTTCCTTGCTCTTTTAGTGGCCGTTAAATCTCTCGGTCGTATTGTGACAAGAAAATGGCTAATTTTTTTCAAAGCCAGAGATATTGTAATTTACAACATGGCTGGCAAATCTTTTGGACTTATTTCGGTCGGAAATCTTTTGCTTGTTTTTCGGTTGTCGGGTGGCCGATTGTTTCTTGATGGTATCGCTTACTCTTTTCATAGCCGTTACATGATTCGGTCGTATTTCGGCTGGCAAATCTCTCTGTCGCAATGTGGCTGTCAAATCTTGGTCGTTTATACCACGGCCAGAGAATCTCTTGGTCACAACGCGGCCGGAAAATCGCTCGTTCTTTCCGCAGCCGGAAATCTCGGCCGCATTACGGCTGGCAAATCTATTGGACTTATCGCGGTCATCATGTTCATCTTTTGGCGATCTTTCGCTTGCATTGTTACCGTCTAAATTTATTTATTTACAAATATCGTTCTCAATATTCTTTATAGGAGGCAATGGTCATGTTTCCTATGGTCGGGAATTTTTTTTTAAATTGTCGGGAAAAGTCGGGAAAAAGTCGGGAATTTCATATATGAAATTTGGTAGACACCCTGCACACGATGTTAAATTCCTGACTTCTGGGTAGGACCGCGTAATACTGTCGAAGATTTCCGCCGACGTTTCGGAGACATTGCAGTACTCCATCTTCAGGGCGATAACGTAGTCGCGCACAACACAAACTACTTTATTACTGATGGAGCAGTCCGCGGCCTCAGGTTATATAGGCCCGCCTCGGCGATGTTCACTCTATTTCTAGAGTATTCGAGGCGCGACTGGGATGCCGGAGATGTCAATGGGCGCGAGGGGGTGGAAGCGTCTGGCCTTTCCGCGAATTGTTCGTTGTCGGCCTCCGTTGTATTTTGGGCCGGAGAAATGTGTTCAAACACATTAGAACATGTGTTCAAACACATTTGAACACATTAGAAACACAAAAAACAACGAAACAGAAATTTCAGCTGTCGCCGACCACTCTTTTTCGACAAAACATTTAATTAAATGTGATGAAGTAAAAGTTTTAGCTAATTCTTCAAATTTCTTTGAGAGGAAATGCTTAGAAGCTATTGAAATCAGAAAACATTCTAATAATTTTAATAGAGACCAGGGCTGGGAATTGAGCAATACTTGGACACCGGTTTTGCAAAAATTAAAACATCTAGAATTGTCGCGAAGGGAAGGTGATGGAATTTCTCCGGCCCAAAATACAACGGAGGCCGACAGCGAACAATTCGCGGAAAGGCCAGACGCTTCCACCCCCTCGCGCCCATTGACATCTCCGGCATCCCAGTCGCGCCTCGAATACTCTAGAAATAGAGTGAACATCGCCGAGGCGGGCCTATATAACCTGAGGCCGCGGACTGCTCCATCAGTAATAAAGTAGTTTGTGTTGTGCGCGACTACGTTATCGCCCTGAAGATGGAGTACTGCAATGTCTCCGAAACGTCGGCGGAAATCTTCGACAGTATTACGCGATCCTACCCAGAAGTCAGGAATTTAACATCATTTTCTGTAAGCTCTTGAAAATTGCGAAACTCGCAAATTAGGTACCTTTCTCGTTTGGTAAAAAAGGGTAAATGACGTATTATCTCTACCAGTCTTTTCAATCTTATAAATCAAGCCATAAACATTTTAAGTTCATTGGCCGAGGTTGGAAAGAGCACCTCGATGATGTAGTAATGCTGCTGTGTATGCATCAAATGTTGTTTTGTGTTCCCTCCGAACGGTCAGTGTGCGTCTTCTTCTTATTGGTGCTTCTTATAACTGCACCAAATCCAAAAATAAATTGGCTAAAGTTGACAATAAAACTAAAAAAAAACACTATGCTGAAATGTATTGATACATCGTAAACTACATTGTAAAACGGTAAACTGGTAACTGCACTGAATAAGAACTTAAAGACACTTCATTATAGAGTAACCAAGGCCAATATTTCTAAATTATGTAATGATTCTATAAAAAATGAAAATTTAAAAACTAAATCTGTTGAAAACAATTTGTTGTCACGTCCCAGTAGCTGTAAAAATAAAAAGGGTCTTCTTGACAAATAAATGTTAAGTTCTGCAGTGGTTTATCTGTAAAACTATTTGAAAGCATGACCATATATGGTCCATTGTGAACTGAGCTTAAAATGTCGATGGATAGCGCCTTTGTTCCGAAACTTCAGTCCTCTACTGTACTTAAGCAACACCCTTTTTAAAACTTCTGAGACGTATTGACAAATCTACATAAAAATCCCTTTGAACACCTCAACGTTTGAACACCTCAAACGTTAAAATCCGGCCAGGTGTTATTGAGGTTTAACTGTGAAAAGAAAACCGCTTGCGTATTAATATATATAGATTCAATATAGATAGACCTTAAAGCTTTATACAAAATTTTCAATAATTGCTGGGACGACTTTTTAACCCTTGAGGGGGCTCTTCACCAGCAAAACGCGAGCGAGCGCATGCGGAGTTTTAACCCGCAACACTAGATTGCACAAGTTTAACCCATTTTACTTGTTTTATAACGAAATATTGTATTTAAATGCTGACAGACTTCATTAGGAATCACATTTCATCGTCGATTCAATTGATTGTTCAACTTAATAGGTGTAATATTTCAATTAAACATAGTAAGTAATTTTCTAGTATAAAATGTGTATTAATTATTATTTACATTTTTGGACTTTTCCTTTTGCTTCTTTTTTTCGAAAGCTAAAGGAAAAGTCCAAAAAATTAATAATAATTACAAATCCATTGCTATTATGAATTTTAAAAATAGGTATCAGTGTCTGTGTAAGGGGAGAGGGCACACCGCAAACTGAGACGGCATCTCTGAATTGCATATAACGAGGTACCAAGGGGGGGGGATGGGGGGTATAAATAGCTTTAGGAAATTCCTGGAATGAGGGGCAAAAAATACGGAGCCGGACACGACCGCCGACACCCATTATGTCTGTTTATTTTAACACGTGTGGAGAAAAACTCCGCGTGCGCCCGCTCGAGGGTTAATCTTTTGTGTCCAAGGTAGACCCTAAAAACTTAAGAAAATGAGTTTTTACAATTAATACAATTTCAGGCATATTATATGATTTTACCTACACATATACACGTGTCCTGTAATCCAACTACTTGGAGGTCATGAATTGTGGATAGTAATAAGTAATGGCTTGTGGATGCAGTGTTCCGTGGTGGCGATTAACGTCCACACTAGTGAATACCACATTCATACATAAGACCATCCTCATAATTAGATCAGTTTGTTGGCGAAATTGTGGCTAGGATCCCATGTTAAATTGAAGGTCCCCTAGTTGCCATTGGCTGTTAAAGTATTAATTGGCAGGCTAAGGAACATGACGGCCTTAGTCAGTAACAACACCACAAGATCGCACCATAATCATCTGTCATATATACTTGGCTTAAAATATATACCTGGGTAGGTCTCCATTTCAAGTAATGTTTAATGTATAATATATACCTTCATCAAGCAGAACAACTTTTTCAGAATTCGTTAAGTACGCAGGTCTGCTGCAATAAGGTTATGTATATTTCTGCCTAAGGACCACTCTATACTACAACCAGATATACAACCAGATAATTGTTGCAAAAATATTAAACTTATAAATTAGTAAAAAAATCAAAAAAGCAAATCGTCACCATACATGTCACACTGATGGTTCAGAATTATCAATGTAAATAAATATTTTATAAGGTTATTTCCATCTGAAGATAATTGGGTATTCTTTTATAAATTTTGTGGAATGAATTGTTGTTAAAAGAGCGAGACTTGGTGGCCGTGGACTCTGCTACGTCTCGCCTGGTGTTCCTAGCCTCGGCCAGTGACTATGAGGAGACGCTGGCGTTGTCTCGCAGCCTCCTCAAGAAGCACGGCCACGTGCGGCTCTACTCTCGGCTGCTGGACGCCCATGTCTACGTCATGAGACGCTGGCTCTGCCGGTACCTCTCTCACAACAGGTGAGTTGTGCAATCATTCAACATTAAAAAATAGGCTTAGGAAACTGGTACAAATAGTTTTAAACTGTAAAAATAGATTTGAGTTTAACTTCCTACCATATTGAATGGTTAGCCGAGTGCATAAATTGCTCACTTCATAACCTGAGGGTCACCGGTTCGATCCTGACCAGGATCGACACTGGGTCCAGTTGCCATTTGTCATTGGGCTATAAATGAATGATGCCTTCTAACAAAAGGTTGCAGTTATACTAACAAGACCTAGGTTTGGTCCAGGTTCCCAGAGTTGCATATAAAGACAACAACAAATTTTAGATAATATATGGTGTGTAAAAACATTATGAACGGGGGGGGGGGAGATGTAAGGAAAGTTTTATTGAAATTCGTAAATTTCAAATTCTATATTTTTATACTGTAGCATTTCAGAATAATTTTCAGCCATTTTACAGTCTTCTCAAAGTTTGTATTGTTGATGGTCAAAGTGGTTTGGCTGTTTCCTGACTTCATTATTTTGTTAGTGTCGGTTAAAAGGTGATTTAATTTGGTCTTAATTTGGTCGGTTTTTAGTCTTAATTTGGTCTGTCATTTTAATTGTTGGAGTTGTTTTATCATGGTTTCTTCTTCTGGAAAAGAGCTTTCACTCTTTCCAGATTTTTTTGTTTCTTAGTGTACTCATGTATGACTTGACAATACGAGGGCCATTGAAAAAGAACATATGTTTTGCCATTACGTCCAGCGCTGTTGCCCCAACTCCGTGACCGAGTGTGAGACTGTGTGACGTAATTTTCGGAGGTCAAAGGAAATATCCACGTGATCTCCTACCCCGGGAAATCCGTCACCGTGAGAAAGACTCGGAATCGCTCAGAAGGAGCTAATTCCAGAGTTCGTTATAAATAATTGCGAAAAAATAATCGTGGGGCAACTCTCGCAACTACTTTACTCAGGGCTCAGAGCAACCGGATGCAACGATACAGTTCAAAGAACGAGTTGCCTCATCCTCGCCCTCGTAAAATAAAATAATTTTGCCTAGAACGACGAAACACCTAAGACGCGCGAAGGAATCGCTCTTACGTTAGCCCCTACTCACACCCTCGCTTGATAAAGGGTTACTATGAACAAGAGGCTCACCCAACACATTTTGGTTACCACGGGCTAGGCTTAAAGCCGTAGCGTGACCCGTGACTCTACACGGAAACCGTGAAAAATCTAAATAAAACTTTCCGGGGTTTATTCGTAGGTGTAAGGCCTAACCAAACATTGTTCGTAACTGCTCAGTGCGTCACCCAATTAATAGTTTATTAATTGGGTTGCCGTGGCGTAGCACGTTCTCCGCAACTTGTCACGACGTGAGTCCAAGTATGGAGTAGACAAAAAATTAAGTTACTGCACTGAGAAAATGTGACTAAATCGTCTAGTATTTAATGCTACGATATTTTAGTAAAGGTGCGAAAGGCTAGGCCTAACAAGATCGTGAATTAGGCTATTCGACTATTCTGGAAAGATCGCCCATGACAACCTCGGACAGGTTCGTGAGGACTTAAATTCGACTAAAAGTCCGTAATTTCGTCTCTATCGGAAATTCCCGTGAATCGGGTCCGTTAAACGTGTTAGAGACGTTAAACGTAAATGGTGAGGGAACCGTACCTCCGTATCGTATTTGATTGTCGTCGAGTAGTGCGTCGTGTTTCGAGTCGTGTACGTCTCGGCGGCTGGTCAACGAATGATCGCCTCAGGGGAAAAGGAGCCCACTCCTTCCCCTCCAAGGGGTTTCCCGACGGAGGGGTAATCAGCTGTTCACCCCGTGACGTAAGAAACAGGTGATCGCTGGGTAGCCAGTCGGAGAAAAGAAGCCTCAAGATGGCTACCCTCAACGATTGTCAACAAACGCTACAGGGTCATGTTCGGGTGATGCAAGACATAGCAAAGTGTTTAGTGGTGTGTTGTAATTTATAGCTGTCATTGTCAGCGCAATTAAAGTGCTTTTATGGTATACAGTGAATTGGTAAATATGTTATTACCCAAGATATTTCGTAAAGTGGTAATTCAGTGACGTGCACATTGGGGTGGTCCTAGGCCTAGGCTCATGACCTAGGTTAACCTATAGGCCTGAAGTGGCCCAGACGTACGGGTGAGTCGAGTAGCGTTTGTTTACCAGCTTAGTCGTTTACTTTTACCCCCCTCCAAAAAAGGCACCTTACAACTGAAAGCTCCACTCCCAGTCATAGTTAATCAGGAACGCCATCGTCCTTAATCGTCCTTAATTTTTGCCATGTCCCTTGGTACATATGGGATATAAATTCATTATAGGATTTCACTATAGACTCAGAATGCATTTATTCTTGTCTAGGCATTAATTAACATGGAGTAATAATTTATAGCCCTAAACACTATTGCAATCAGTTTCTTCACATTTGATGGGATTTCCAGTGGACATTGCTATTTGAAAAACTCTGTACAAGAATGAAAAGCGACATAGGTCGGCAGTGAGACCCGGCTCACACTGAATAAATGATGATGAATAAATGATTTATTTCCAACTAAAAATGGTGACAATTATTACAAAAAAATTCCTTGGAATTAAGTTGACCACGTTTGCAAGTAGTTTATGCAAAAACTCGAAAATTAGCCTGCAACAATGGAATGACTATTAACCGTTGAGACGAGAAATTGCATATCTCCAGTTGCAGGCGTGGTTTATTAGAAAGTTGGAAAACAATTTTTATACGAGTATATTATACCACCATACAGTTTAATTGAAATCAATACTTGTCAAATTAGCACGTTGTATAAAAATCGACACTTGTTTGTACTAAAATACGCCTAAATATGCAATTTATGCTGTAATTAAAAGTGATTTAGCCAGAAAAACGGCTGAAAGTTGTTGAAAATAACCAATTTGTACTCTAAAATCACGTTTGAAAACATTTATTTAAATGGTATATATTCTATTAATGATGTATTATACAAACAAGGTTTGATAAAAGGTAAAATTCGCTTAATTTAGCCAAATTTCCAAGTTGTTGGGTTGTGGTTACAAGAAAAAGTATTTACAATTGAAGTTAAAGCTACTGTTTGGTAAGTATTCAACGACAATTTGTGATATATTTATGTATGTACAAGCAAAACTAACCATCCGAGATATAATTTTCCATTTAAATTACAAAAAACTCTTATTTATTTGATATTTGGTATAAAACATCAAATTTGGGGCAATGCAAGTATCGAAAATGTCGGTTTAATCGCAAGTTTTCAACAAAACTATCTACAATAATGTAATTTTCCCAATATCTTTCACATTATACAAGTGTACACTATGGAATGTAACCATTTTTGATTTTCCTCGAGTTTTTCTTAAGTGTTAATATCACAAATAAAGACGCTTGTATACTACTGTTGAAACTGAAAATTGGTAAAATTATTGTAAATACAGTTTATATAGTTAGCTTTTATCTTATTAGACATAACAAAATGATGTAAATTGAACCAGTTTATGCAGTTGAAGCCGTGCAATAAATGTCACATGTTGATAATTCAAACAAGTTAATTACTGAACAGATTCGAATTATCACACTTAAAAATTTGCCAACTATCGCAATTTTAGTCTGATTGAGGAATAAATCGCATGTCCGTAATCAGGACAAGGAGCCCATCGACTTACAATCACGTTTAAATGAGGTTTTTCCTCGAAAATACATACCATCAGACAGCCACTGTGGGCTGACGGCGGCGCTTCGGCCGCCATCTTGTCCACACCTGGCAGTGCCGTGACGCTGTCCGCGCGTCACGACGGGCAGATTGCAGGGGTGGCCCCGTGATGTAACCGCTTTTGTATTGTAGAGGGTAAAATTAGCTTTAATCCTATGTAAACCGCATCCCGATACGACTTGGGCTTCACAAGTTATCGTCGATATAAGGCAAAATACTTGGTTTAATTCGGTTTGAAAACACTCTAACTTTATATCGGCTCTAGTTATTACATTGAGTACAACTAATAATTTTAGACACATTATACCCAATCTATACACACCCTAGAGTCGATATTAGTCGTAAAAGATTACAAAATAAATTTGTTTCTACTGTTTTTTGGCGAGTATTCCAGGCACTCGGATATTGCTCTAGATAGTTATTTTAGACGCATTTAAGCTAGTTTTAACGCTCTACTATTAAACAAATTTAATCCATTTCAACAGATTTCTTTACAAACACAAGCCCTTTGATATTTAACCCTTTTCTATGGAAGCCATCACTGTAATATCCAACTCGAAAGAGCCAAAATTCACTTATACAGCCCTAACCATGTATACGAGGGTTATAATTACGTGTAATAACTCTAAAAATAGCCAAATTTGAGTAACAAGTGGTCTAGAGTCATAAGGGCTGGTTTAAACTTGCCAAAAAAATATATAAAAAAATTTTTTTTTAAAGTTTCAAAAAAAATTTTATTTTTGGGCAATTTTTTTTGGGCAAATTCCAAGGGTGGCCCCGAGATGTAACCGTTTTTGTATTGTAGAGGGTAAAATTAGCTTTAATCCTATGTAAACCGCATCCCGATACGACTTGGGCTTCACAAGTTATCGTCGATATAAGGCAAATTACTTGGTTTAATTCGGTTTGAAAACACTAACTTTATATCGGCTCTACTTATTACATTGAGTACAACTAATACACGTTCGACACGTTAAACACGTTTTGGGCACTTTCATGTCTGTTAGTCCAGTCCCAACACGTTATACTACTGCAGAGCTGCTCTCCATGGTGTCCACACACTTTGCTCACTGTCAGGCTTATCATAATATGAAAGATAACAGGAAAACATAACTAGTTACTTAGAACTATTTTTACATTGATTTAAATAAATCAAAATTTTCTAACCTCAAAGAGCATGTATAAATCATCTTACTGAAAAAAACTATTGAGATCTTCTAAAGAAAATAAAAATGCTTTTAAACTTGAACAAAACCTTTTTAAATTTTCTGATTTCTTTATAGCTTGTGGTAACTTATTAACAAATTTTGGGCTATTGTAACTAAAAGACTGTTTAAGGGGGCCGTTCGGCAAACCAGAACTAGCTTGTCAAATGTCGGCAACTGTGAAAGCAGATTGTAGATTTACCGACAGCATGGGCCGGCATCTCGGACTACATAAATACCGGGTGAAAGTAGCTGCGTTTCGCCCTCCCTCAGCTGCCCTAACGCCCTGCCTATTATTTTACAGGGTTGAATGGACGACGAGTGTGTCCGCTCTCGCCCCCATAGATCGGTTACGCTTCGGCAACCCGTGGCAGACACAACTGAACTGGGTCTGTCTCCTTGTGTTTGTCCACTGCCCGGGTCCTTCGAACATTATGCCGCCGCGCCTTCGTGCGTCGCTCTTTAGCTTTGATTTTAGTCTATAATATATAAAGGCTATATAAAGGCGACTAGTGATATTACTGTATTCTTCGATATGCAATGTATGCTGATTTTTAAAGAAGTGCCACACAAACAACACCGAGGGAACGTGCATTAGTTTATATCGCATTGTCAGAAAAAACTCAATTTTCAGAAACAAATTCGAAAGTCTTGTAATTTAACAAATTTAACATTGATCTTTATGGCTTCCATGTAGGTAGTTCTCAATTTTCATTTTACTTCTATCCAAGCATGTGCTTTGCTTTTTCTTCAAACGCGTTAAAAGGCATTTTACAGTCAAACGAATTTATATTTTGAACTCGTCGTTTAAAATAAATGACATAATATGAGCAATGTTATCGTCCGTGTTTGCTTACTTGCTTGTATGTTTGCACAACGATCTCAAAACCGGCTCCGATGATTTCCTTCAAAGTCTTGAAATAAGCAATTTATGACTCAAAAACGTATTTTATGCAGATTACTTGGCCAGGGAAAATCTAATAACGTAATAAATCGAATTTTAAAGTTGTAAAATTGTAACATTGCCCTTATGAGTTGCCATAATAGCAACGGAAATTAACAAGGAAAGTGTAAGCAAATGAAGTAATCATAACAGCTGCTTGCAATCTACAGCCATCAAGGGAAAAACACAGCGTGTTGGATGAACAGTTCATGGAGCAATAAAAAAGGTTTATATTTATCAATTTTATGACATTGAAATATTTTATAGTAACTGGATGAATTGGTAAGCATTAAATAACACCGAGCAAGGCTCGGTCCACCAGGTACTCTAATTTAACTTACGACAATGGGTATCAAAAAAGAAATAACGAGTTACTGTTTTACCCAACGATCTCAAAAACGGTTCCTAGGATTTCCTTCCAAGTTTTGAAATAAGTAATTCACTACTAGAAAACTTGTTTTATACAGATTACTCGGCCAGAGAATAATATATTTCGCTAGTGGCCACGAAAGTAGCCCATTTCAGGGCAAGATAGTGTTTTGCTTGCGAGGCGTAAGCCGAGCATGTAAAACACTATCACGCCTCGCAAGTAAAACACTATCGAGTCCCAAAATGGGACTTTGGTGAGGAGTTGTGAACAATACTTTTCATCACGATGCAACTAAGTTACCAAACTTATAAAAAGAATCATCCAACTTTTCATAATTTTGTCATTTTTTTATAAGCAAACACAATACGGCTGGACTGTCTATTTTAGTTTAAAGTCAGCTGGTTGAACCGTCAAAATAGGAACTTCGTTTGTTAGGGTACGGCAAAACTTTGTTTGGGTACCGAAAAAGTTTGTTTGGGTACGGAAATGCAATGTTTGGGTACCGAAAAATCATCTGATCATTATTTGTTTTGATGTAAGGAAATCAGGGGTTTTCGTGGATCTCAGATGTATGGTAACGGGCGATTTTTGTATACAGAGTGATGAAAAATCTAATAACGTAATTAAATTAATTAAAAAATGTAAAACTTAAACATTTGCCTTAAATGTAAAACTTAAACATTTGCCTTAAATGTAAAACTTAAACATTTGCCTTATGAGTTACCATGATAGCAACGAAATATCCAAGGAAAGTGTAAGCAAATAAATTAATCATAACAGCTGTTTGCAGTCTACAGTCATCAAGGAAAAATACAGCGTGTGGGATGAAGTTTGCATGGAGTAATAAAACAGTTTTTATTTATCGATTTTATTACAATGAAATATTTTATAGAAATATGATGAACTAATAAACATGAAATAATATTGAGCAAGGCTCGGTCCACCAGGTATACTTATATACAGGGTGTCCGGAAATTATAGTAAAATATTTTAGTATGTATATGATATTAGAGCTAAAATAAGGAAAATGTAACGTAAACATAGGACCTAAAGTGCTTCGTTTTCCGCCTTTGTGTCTGTTTTTTTTTTACATATTTAATCAAATCTCACGAACCTCTTAAAGTATAAACTTCAAACTTTGTACATGGATGACCATTATTAATAACTATTTCTGCAAGAAGTATCAACTTTCCACTTTTTACCATTTCAAAATGGCGATTGTTTTTAGTTTTCAATGATTAATATCTTAAAAACCACAAATTTTAGAACAATTATAAAAGAAGCAACAATTGTGAAATTTAATACAATTAACGCTGATATTAAGATTATGATGATCAGACTACTAACAACGGAGAAATAGTAATTTTTCTGAATAAAAACATGCTTCTTTAGCATGTACTTTCTAAAATGTGCATCTTTTTATTCAAAAAATTTACAATTTCTCCATTATTAGTAGACCGATAATTATAATCATAATATTAGCGTTGGATAAATTTTCGCAACTTTTTGTCTATCGTGTAATTTTTTTCAAATTTTAGCGAATTTCCCCCTATAGGGAAGTAACTATTACCGTAGGCGGCATGGTAAGACCGCATGGTAGGCACGGGACCACCACAACTTTTCATTTTGATGTCCCCAGACCCCAAAAACACCGTTCGTTCATTTTCATATATATATACCTGTCCGTAGGCGCGATAACTTTCGTAAAAAAGGTCCGATCGCGATGAAATTTGATACATACGTCTACAGTGACATTTATTACTTAGAGTTAGAAAACCAGCGCGATAAGTTAACTCTAAGGAGGGTTATTTGACAAAATAAAATTTATTTTTAGGATTTAATATCTTTATATTATTTTCTTGTAAATGCAAGTGTCAAAATTGGATTCAGCTTTAAAAAATGAACAATTTAGCATTTTGAATTATTATTCTACGTCAATCCGTTGCTGAGATATTGAAAGTGCTAAACACAGTACGTTGTCCAATATTATTTTTAATTTTACCCTCCAAAAAGTATAGTTACCCTGATTTGATAGAAAAAATAGCTATTTGTGTATTAAGAGCGCGAAGTATGTCATTGCCGCTCGAGAATTGTAGATGGCCGCACGAAGCTTTAGCTGAGTGCAGCCAAACATTTCGAGAGCGGCAACGACTATTTGTGCTCGTAATACACACAATATTTTTCCTACCATCATTATTTAAACAGTTTAACTTATTAACTAACCTGTACACAAATGTTCATTGAGGTTATGTTTGCTTATTCTATTGGAACGAACCGGAAGTTAGTGTGTAGAAACGCTGACAGTGAAATCAGCTGATTTAGAGCATGGCAACTAGAATTTAGAATACAGTGAGTGGCATGGGAATTCTGACCAATAGAAACTGTTATTTGGTGTTTGACGTCATAGTTATCTCTCTTGTGTGCCACCTTAACCCAATAAGTAACCCTGATTTAGCGAGCGAGAATGGCCATTCCCGCTCGCTTTTCCGAGCGAAAATGAAATTAAAGCTGAAATGAACAGTTTTGCGTCCAGTTGACAGGTGTGGCAATGTGATTATTTCCATGCAATGGTAGGAAAATACAATTCTGAACATATGATTGAATTTTCAGGTGATGAATGTTTTATTTGTGTTTATTTTGAATAGTTAGAGTTCATTGATCAAGATTTTGCAGAAAATATATTATAGTATATCAAAAAATACAAATTATTTTTAAATTTGAGAAAGAAATTATGAGCATTTGGCGGGGGGGGGGGGATGTCTTGGTCTAAACTGCCCGAAAATGTAGTATAATACATGGTATGTTTACAATGATGAGGATTGATAATATGTTTTATTTAAATTGGCTGAAGATGCAGGTCTGCTGTAACACGGGTGTTTAATTATAAAACTGACCATATGATTGAATTTAATTTTTTCATGAGATTAAGTTATTTGTTTGTTTTGAGTGTTTTGAGTTCATTTATTATATGTTTGTTGACATTTATATACTACACAAGATTACTTTTTTTAATTAAAAGACTAAGAATTATATAAAAAACAAAATTGTATGTGTTACAAATGAAAACCAATGTGGTCTCCTTGTTAATTTCCCTCATGTTTAAAGCTCATGAATGATTAAATATACGTTTTTAGTATATTCAAACAATACTTTCCTTCAAATAAGTTGAATGCTCACATATACAAAATAAATCCTAGGAAATTCGCTGAGTACGCAGGTCTGCTGTGACGGGGGTATTTTCGGTTTTTAAGATATTTAAATTTTAAAATAAAACGCAGTCGCCATTTTGAAATAGTGCAATGTAGAATTTTGATCCTTCGAACAAAAATTGTTCTTAATAGTAGTCATACATGTACCGAGTTTGAAGTTTATACCTTGAGAGGTTCGTGAGATATAGTTAAATATGTAAAAATCACAGAGACACAGACGGAAAACGAAACACTTTAAAATCCATGTTTATTTGAACTTGTTTTCTTATTTTTACCTCTCTCATCATATGCTAAAATATTTTACTATAATTTCCGGACATCCTGTACATTGTATAGATTGATTGAAACTTTATTAATATGCTTGACAGATGAACAAACAAACTAGCTAACTATTTTTATACTTTAATATTATTACAATTGCACTAACTATTTCCAATGTAAAATTGCATATTTTGAGAGTTTCGTATTTTTTGCAAAAAGAAATATATAATCATTGAAACTTTAATAATATGCCTAGAATAACTCCCATTGGTACATCTCAAAACCAACTGAGTCTTTTATATAATGCAAAACTGGGTAATGTTGTCAACTGAGAGATCCGCCCTAGCATTCAGGCTTGCCGCACCCCGAGAACATGGTTCTAACGGATTCAATCCCCTACATGAATTTCGGGCATGCGTTTACATGTAGCTATGTATCATTTCATTCATTTTTCTTTTACATTACATTTTATTTTTAATTGTCACTGTTACTAAAAACAATGACAAAACATCGTGTCTAAATTGATGGCTTAATATTTCTGAGCCGTAGAATCATATTCCTGAAGTTTAGAGCAAACAGTTATGCACGTCGGAGTATGAATTTACTTTCAGCTTACACTTCAGTGATTTTGGAGATGAATTTTACAAGATGTTTAGTAGTGAAGCATTATGTCTAAGTAAATAGCACGGATAGTAGTTCATGCCATGTTGTTCTCTTCCGCGCCGCCAGGGTCGCCCGGATCAGTGGCAGTTTTCACGCGCGAGAGCAAAACATGTTGTTTTTCTTGTCTTCGGACGGTGTTTACCTATAAATTATATACACTTTGATTTTTCCGTGTAGGTGAAGAGTGGTTTTAGGGGAAGGATATCAGGCTTTTTTGAATGTAGACTACGAAAATAATAGTCAAAGTTCACGAATTTCAAGATGAAATTAGGGTATCAAAAAAATACCCCCGTCGCAGCAGACCTGCGTACTCAACGAATTTCCTAGGATTTATTTTGTATATGTGAGCATTCAACTTATATGAAGGAAAGTATTGTTTGAATATACTAAAAACGTATATTTAATCATTCATGAGCTTTAAACATGAGGGAAATTAACAAGGAGACCACATTGGTTTTCATTTGTAACACATACAATGTTGTTTTTTTTTATAATTCTTAGTCCTTTAATTAAAAAAAAGTAATCTTGTTGTAGTATATAAATGTCAACAAACATATAATAAATGAACTCAAAACACTCAAAACAAACAAATAACTTAATCTCATGAAAAAATTAAATTCAATCATATGGTCAGTTTTATAATTAAACACCCGTGTTACAGCAGACCTGCATCTTCAGCCAATTTAAATAAAACATATTATCAATCCTCATCATTGTAAACATACCATATATTATACTACATTTTCGGGCAGTTTAGACCAAGACATCCCCCCCCCCCCGCCAAATGCTCATAATTTCTTTCTCAAATTTAAAAATAATTTGTATTTTTTGATATAGCTACTATAATATATTTTCTGCAAAATCTTGATCAATGAACTCTAACTATTCAAAATAAACACAAATAAAACATTCATCACCTGAAAATTCAATCATATGTTCAGAATTGTATTTTTTTTCTATCAAATCAGGGTAACTATACCTTTTGGAGGGTAAAATTAAAAATAATATTGGACAACGTACTGTGTTTAGCACTTTCAATATCTCAGCAACGGATTGACGTAGAATAATAATTCAAAATGCTAAATTATTCATTTTTTTAAGCTGAATCCAATTTTGACACTTACATTTACAAGAAAATAATATAAAGATATTAAATCCTAAAAATAAATTTTATTTTGTCAAATAACCCTCCTTAGAGTTAACTTATCGCGCTGGTTTTCAAACTCGAAGTAATAAATGTCACTCTAGACGTATGTACCAAATTTCATCGCGATCAGACCTTTTTTACGAAAGTTATCGCGCCTACGGACAGGTATATATATATATATATATATATATGTATATATATATATACATATATATGAACGAACGGTGTTTTTGGGGTCTGGGGACATCAAAATGAAAAGTTGCGGTGGTCCCGTGCTTAAGTCTTACCATGCCGCTTACGGTAATAGCTACTTCCCTATAGGGGGAAATTCGTTACAATTTCCTTACATAAAATCCGTGTAGCGTTCCCCTAGAAGCACTCTTCAACAAACATTTAACGCAAAAGGTATACGTTTATTGTGGATAGTTCTGTCGTATCACGAGAAGCAGAAACTCATGTTTTCTGGCAGATTTTCAGTGCGAACGGCCCCCTTAAAGACTGATTTGTTTACTTGGAACCCCCCCAAAATTGGAACCCTAAACATTCGCCTTCTAATACTTCTAGTTTCATAATTTAAATCTGTAGTACCTAAATTACCACTTCTACAATAAAAAACTTTTAATACTTTATAGCTGTAAAGGTATTATTTTTAATTGACAAAACAAGGGGAAGGAACTTTCTCTCCTACGTTTGTTTAAAATATTTCTTCCAAAATGATTTTGAATTACTCTTAATTTGTTTATTAAATATCTAAAAGTTCCTCCCCAACAGATCAGGCCATATTGGAGTCTTGAATCAACTAAAGCGAAAAGTAAAGATTTAAGAAGTTTCTCGTCACAAAAATTTCTCAAAAAATAAAACTTTCTTTTAGCTAACTTAAGATTATTGTGCAAGGCTGCAATGTGCTTCACCCAAGATAACTTAGGTACTGTCAAAAATAACCCCAAAAATACTTAAAACTGTCTTGCCCACTTATCACCCCACAGTTACAATTTAAATTTATGTTGCAATCTAATTTATGAAAACGAAATTTGGATTGAAAATTAAAATCTGAAAAACTAAAATTGACATACTTTGTTTTAGTGACATTGATGCACATTTTATTTGCAGAACACCAGTTCCTTTTTGCCAATAGATCCTCTGAAATTTGATTTAGTAAAGCTTGTATACTTTCATGGACATAAAAGTAGGCAATATCATTGGCGAATGCACTTGCCACACCATTCAATCTAAGTTCAAACAAATCATTAATAAAAATTAAGAAGATAGTAACAGAGACCACCGATCCCTGTGGCACCCCCGCTGGTACGGGGAGTGGTCCACTCACACACTGACCCACACGGACACGCTGCACTCTGCCCAAGAGGAAACTTCGGAACCAGCTCAAAGCTACACCCCGAATTCCTAATCCTTCCATTTTTGACAACAATATTTCGTGGTCCACTGAGTCAAAGGCTTTTCGAAAATCAATAAAGAGGCCTGTCGACTTTTTACTTGCATTTATACTAGAATAAATTATATCTGAAACTGCAACAAGTGCATCCTCAGTTGATTTGCCTTTTCTAAAACCGTATTGTTCACTGCTAAAAAAGTTTATCTTATTTAAATAACTAATCAACCTTGATTTCATTAACTTTTCTATTATTAAAAAAAAAACAGACAGTAAGCTAATTGGGCGCAGGTCCTCCAACTTTATAGACAACTTATTTTTATAAATTGGTTTAATAATACTTGACTTTAAGACTTCTGGGAATGTACTAGTGCGAAAACTAAGATTAATTAACTGTGCAAGTCCTGGTGCCACAACCTCAGCAATGGATTTTATTAAGGGTACATTAATGTGGTCAAAACCTGATGACTTTTTATTTTCTAAACCTTTGATTACATCTAATACTTCACCAACAGTGGCTGGGGTGATAAAAAATGATCTGACATTATTAAAAAATGTTAACTGTGAGCTACTAACTACTCTGTTTGATTGCGATTCAACCAGATATTCATTAATGGAGTTTGCTACAAGCATAGGATCAGATAAAATATCTCCATTTTCAAGTTCTATCTTATCTAGCCTACTGCTTTTTTATTTTGCATTTCACTCAAGGACGTAGCCAAGGGGGGGGTGAGGGGGTCAAAACCCCCCCGAAATAGTTGAAATTGGCTTGAAGCCCTAGCCAATGGGGGGGTCAGGGGGTAAGAACCCCCCCCTCCCGAAATAGCCAAACCCCCCCACGGGTAAATGTACAGGGGCCTGGGAACAGCCAAAAAGGGTTCTAAATGACAATAAAGGGACCCAAAAACACGTGTAATTAAAAAAAAGTCACCAGATTTGCCGGCCCAAAAACCCTGCCGCCGAGCCTGCCCAAACCCCCCCCCCCCAAAAATTTTCTGGCTACGGCTTAGATTCCACTCAAACTGTTTAATATCCTCGACTGAAGGGCTGTGTCCCCGTTTGCCTCTGTTAATTTCCTTGAAAAATACATGCTCTTGGTGTCATTTATTTCATTTCTAAGATTAGAACACAATCTATTATAATAATTTAAAAAATTTCTATCATAAGACCTGGATTCAAAGATTTTATAGAATTTCTTTTTCCTATCTAAATTTTTCAGTAACCTAGAATTAATCCAGGGGCTTATACACTTAGCTTTGTCAAATTTATGTGTAAAATATTTAACCTTTTTACACTTACCTATAGCATCACAAATTATAGTATGAAAACAATTGAACGCAGCATTTAAGTCATCAGTTAAAAAAACAAACATTCTGTTCTACGTTGCTTAAAAACTCTTTAAGCTTGAAAAAAAATCAATTAAATTTGTGACTTTGGGTTCTGAATTTCCTGAGTGAATTGAGTTTGAACTTGAACTATTTAAAATTGGCATTTCTCTAGTTAACCCAAGCAAACAATGGTCAGTAAGATTTATATCAAAAAATTCACTCTTAAAAATAGATATGGTTCTATGTCTGATAAATATGTGGTCTAAACAAGATTTAGAGTTTGCAGTAATTCTAGTAGGTGAATTGATAAGTTGATGAAATCCATAACTGCTTAACATACTCAAGTAACTGTTTGAATTTGGAGAACTTTCTAATATATTTAAATTTATATCTCCTATTAAAATAGTACTGTGTGAAATACCTGATAACTTATTATAGCTCTGGACAGCCTTACTGGCGGGTGAGTGAGTGCGCTGTTGTCGTAATTAGTGTTTAATATCTGCAATGTTTTGGTAATAAATCACATGGTCATTTGTTTATGTAAAGGTACTTTACACAAGAAAATATTTTGCTGCAACCGCAAGTGCAACTAATGTTAAATGCTTGCAAGCTCAACACAATTCATGAAGTACGATGACAAAAGCGGGGAAACACATTCTTAAATGTAAACAAATCATTTAAGATGAAAGGTTGCCAATACAAAAAGACCGCTGATGCATTGCGCAAATATTTTCAGAAATTTTAATTGCGTGAGAAATCTCTCGGTGAAATATTACTGGGCATTCTTTTGTAGTGTAAAGAGGTGAAACGTAAACAAAGTTTTGACAGTCCTACCGAAACATGTGTTTATTTAGCAGACATTTTGGGAGATTACAATTTTCGCAACCCGCCAGTAAGGCTGTCCAGAACTATAGTTAATTCATTAATGAAATATTTTTCAGAATAATTGTGAAGCCTCAGTGGCGTATATAAGGGGGGGCCCAGGGGGCCCGGGCCCCCCCCGAAATTAAAAGGGTAAAAAATTAGGGATTTAAATAGCGTAATTTATTTAGGTAAATTATATGCAAGATTTTGTCAGCAGCAAGCATAAAATTGAGAATTCATTAATTTAGAGCAATAAGGATTTGTAATGACCTTATCCGGTATGTTCCACCTGATATAGTTTTGTTATATCAGACTATACTATTATTTTGCGCAGTGCGTCACTGCGCGGACGGGCGGCAGTTGTACTCAAGCGAGTGGGTGCAAAATCTGATTTTTTTGGCCTGGGCGCTGGTGCTGAGTCGTTCATTATTCGGGCTGATGGTGGAATCGAATCATAAGAAGGTGGAGGCGCGAGAAGGGCGTTATGAGTTTTGTTAAAATATATGCGTAATGGTCGCGTAGTGGTCGCGAAATGTCCGACAGCTTTACAGCTGAGATGTTTCGCGGCTGCAATAGCGCCAAGTACGTCCTCTATGATACAACCGAGATTACCGGCTACGATACAACCGTTAGAGTTTATTACCGCGAAGTGACCGTGGAAATTCGCCGATCGCTACAAATCCTAGAGATTTGTTTTGTAACACAACCAAGATTCGTCGGCTGCAAATAATCGAGGTGTTTGTCGGCCTCGAAACGTCCGAGATACTTGCGTGCCAACCGCTGGAAAAAAGACCGATTTTTCGACCATGACATGGCCAGTACATACATCGGCCGCGAAAAGAGCGAGAGACTTGTCGTACCCAATGCGACCAAGAGATCTGCCGGCGGCGGTAGAGCAGGCAATTTACCGGCCACAAAACGAGCGAGTAATTTTTCGACTGTGGGACGTACGTGCGATTTTCTGGCCAAAATACGACCGAGAGATATGAGGGCCACGGGGAGACATGCTTGATGGCTATAATGCGACAGGGATTTCCAAGATTTTTCGGCTGCGATGCTACCGAGAGATCTGCTGGCCGAGAAACGAGCGAGCGATCTTCCGGTCACAATATGGTCGAGAGATTTTCCAGCTGCGATGTAAACGACTGATTTTCGGCCAGTATATTACCGAAAAATTTGTTTGTTGCGATTCGATCGAGAGAGTTGCCGGCTGCATTGCCGATTCCAACGATGAAAACGGCTACATTCCGTTTCGTTTTAACTCGAGCATCAAAATTCCCGATCACACGTTTAAATTCATTATTTTTTCCCGACTTTCAGCGAATTTCTCCTCCAGGGAAGAGGCTATTACCGAAGGGCTCATATAGTAAGACCTAAGCCCGGGACATCATAACTTTTTGTTATGGAACCCCAGACACCAAGACCCCATTCGTTCAAATTTATGTCGTGGTGGTGGAATTTATTCGTTCGTTTTTTATGACGTATACATTTTTATTCAAGCATTTGAAACTCGCTGATTGTGCAATTCTACTCCAACGGGGGTATTCTGGAATTGCCGATTGATAGACACCCTGCAAAGGATTTTCAGAGAATCGGCGACCACGATACAACCAGCCGACTCTACACTACGAAGCGGCCGAGATAATGAAGCCTTGGTAGCCACGAAATGCATGGCCGAGACATGGGCGGATTTAGGTCTTAATTTTTGGGGGTGCCAGGTCTCCTTACTTATGTAGTATTGTATGCTCAAATTCAAATATCAAACTCCAATTCAAATAGTCTGTTTGGAGGCATACTCCAAAAAATATCTGTTTATTTTACCTGACAACAATCCCTGTTGTAATTTATGTAATTGCTTATTCAAAGTTATGTAGAAATTTGATTTCCCTTTTTCTGCGAAACAAAAGAGCAAAAATCAGGGGGTGCTGGGCACCCCCTGGCACCCCCAGAAATCCGCCCATGGGCCGAGAGATGATCGCGGCGAAACAATCAAGAGAATTTCAGACCGCGGCAATGCGACCAAGAGATTTTCCGGCCACAAATTAAATAAATCATTCACTGTTGTTTACGAATTGTTAATATTGGATATTATAAAATTTTAACATTGAAAAACACCACAATATTTGTATAATTTAACTTTGTGAGGCCTTTCGCCAGCTGGCAAGGCAAACATGTACACAAACACAAATATCGGTGTTTTAATGTTAAAAAATCAGGTTGAGCTGAGCTAGTAAAATTATAATCCCAAATTATTTGGCGGAGTAAGTGCCACCCTCCCCCCTAATTATACGCCTATGATTAGGTCTGGAAAATTGTCACGTTTGGGAGGAGGGGCGGCGAAATGCTTTGGGCCCATGGGCGGCAAAATCTTAAATCCCGCCCTGGCCCCCCCCGAAAATAATTTCTATATACGCCACTGTGAAGCCTATATAAACAAAAGTTAAAACAAATGTTGTTTAACTTAATATTCACTAACAAAGAGTCAGCTGAAACTAAATTAATATTTGTGTGTGAAGCATTAATATTATTAGCCACATAACATATGACACCTCCTGCCCTGTTCGTGCCATTACAACAATACAAAGAGTTATAACCCTGAATATTATTAAAATCAACTTTGTCACTACCAATCCATATTTCTATAAGGACAATAATACTGACTTTACTTTTAACCTCATTAATACTCCCGTTGCAGCAGACCTGCATACTCAGCGAATTTCAAAGGCAAAAGAACATATTTCAATCCAAGATAGTGAGATTTAACATGTTTTTATAAGCTCCATAAGAATAACATGGAGAATGAGTGTACAGGTTTGCTGCAACAGGTCCGTTAAAACTGGGTGGTTTTAATTCAATATTTCGTAGATCTGAACTAGGAGAAACCATATAGCAAATTTTATCAAGATTTGTCAAAAAATAAGGAAGATATAGAATTTTTTATTTCCCATAAGGATAACATGGGAAATGAGTGTGCAGGTTTGCTGCCACAAAAATGGAAATTTCGGGAGTTTAGACTAAAATACATTAGATCTTATCTAGATGAAGCCACAAACCAAGTTTTATTAAGATATTTTGAGAAATAAGCGAGATATAGAATTTTACTTATTTCCCATAAGGTTAACATTGGGACAACGTACTGTGTTTACCACTTACAATATCTCAGTAACCAATGGACATAGAGAAATGATTCAAAATACTAAATTGTTTTTTCGAGCTGAATTCAATGGTGCTAATTAAAATTGGATTATTTTGATTTTGATATGTGAAAACCCCAAAAAACAATTTTTGGGGGGGTTTATCCCCCTTTATCCCCCCTTCCAGTGGTCGGATGGGGCTGGTTTTCGAACTCATCCGAATAATTGCTACTTTACACGCCTATGCCAAATTTCATTCCGATCGGACCATTTTTGCAAGCGCTATCGTGCTTACAGACACATATATATATATATATATATATATATATATACAAATTTGAACGAATGGTGTTTATGGTATCTGGGGGCACCAAAACGAAAAGTTATGATGGTCCCGCGCTTAGGTCTTACCATGAGACCTACGGTAATAGCTTCTACCCTACAGGGGAAATTCGCTAAAATGAAACAAAAAACTATTAAAGTTCCTTCTGAGACTCCTAATATTTGCATAAATAAAATTTAAATTTCCAGTACTTTGCAAATCAAAGAAATCACTAAGACAATTTAGGTTTGAATTTTATAGTTCCTCCTGAGGCTGGGTGTGGAGCTTTCCACAGCATACTTAGTCGCTAGGGTCGGGCAACAGCATTGGATGTAGTGGCAAAAGTCTGTTGCTTTTTGGACCCTCATATGTTGAAATATCCTCATAATTTAATTTCTGATTTTGTAGAAACATGAGCACTCTGAAAGGCGAGCTGATTCCATACACGGTAAAAAAGCAGTTTTCTCACCGGCCATCTGCCAAACAAGATCAGGACAAAGCAGCCTCTATTGTAATATCTTGCCCAAAAACAGGTACAGTTGAATACATGTGAATTATGCTAAGGTAAACTTTATTCTTTGCAAAGGAAAATTAAGATTATAATTCAGACACACATTATTAAAACTAGCCTACATAGAGTAAATCAAGTAAATATATCAAGACTGAAATACCACCGGTAGCGTCACCTTTGATTAAATTAAGTACACATGTCTTATATTATCTGTTTTGTCTGAAATACCTCAATAAATACAACAAATCGTAATATCAATTACCATAGATTTATTTAAAACTTACAAATATGATTTATTTTGGGTCACAATGATTTATTACAAATATGGGCTGTGGGTTTATGCTCTAGGCTCGTAGGCCAATCTTCAAATTTTAGTTCTGTGAACTTGAATTACATAAAATATTACTGCTCCGACTGTTCAATAGTAGAAACACATCTCTTCTAAGGGTAGGTTCGTGCTGGATGACAATCTCAGTTAAAATAGATGGTTAAAATATTAATTTGGAAAAGATGAATTTTGAATTTCACAACAATGCCAATAAAGCTTCAATCATAAGATGGCCGAATTAGGTAAGTCACTGATTGTTTATTCAACTTTAACGCAAGTTTTTGGTTCGAAAGAATGTAATAATAGGTTAAAATCTTGATATTCAAATTAATAGGTACAAATTAGGCTGGTCAATGTTCTTGTTGATTTCTTCAAGTAGATATGATAATTTAGGCTGGTCTTACCAATCTGCAACAACAATTCTTCGCCAAGTACTTTAAATGTTCAGGCAAATATAAACAAAGGGTTTGGCGTTAAAATGTACTTTTGGCAAAAATGTCCCTACTTTAGGTAGCAAACACACTAGTCCTCTGACTTGGGAAATACAAAAATTAGGATCAGTGTCCTAAATATTTTACTGAGATTAACACATCCCTCTCCTCTGGAAGCTGGAACAGGAGTCTCCCTGGTAAGTTCCCTCAACACATTGTTGGTCATATGGGGTTCACACATCTTGAAATATAATTATTCTTGAGTTCACTTCACTGTAATTTGGATTAATCATGAAGCTGAATTTATAATTTTAATTTTAATTTTTTATGATTGTAATTTCCGTACATGATATATATATATTTATGATAATACATTATTAACTTCTTTAGCAACTGATTATTTAACTATCAATTAACTGATAAGGAACAAGGTTTATAATTAATTGAAATATAAATTATTAATTATTATTTAATGAAATTAACAAATCTTATTCTAACTGATTGGTGACTTTCTGGGGGTGATAGTAAGGTATCCGCATATTTTAAGATAAAGTGATATATATTTTAGCATATCCATACTGAATGTCTAAATTCATCATTGGAATCATTGACTATCTGTTACTTAAAATACAATAGAAATAAACTTTGTTTATAATAAATATGAAAGAAATGGCATGAAACATCTCAAGACTAAAATCGGTACTTTACATTTATTTATTTATTAACGGATACACCATTTTTACAGGAGTTACAACATTGAAATTGTGACAAAAATCAATAAAGATACATGCATCATAAAATGTAGCCCTAGTTAGAAAGTCTTAAGATATTAGCATAGTGCTTTTGATATAAAATAATAGTTAAAAGTGATATTGAACATGACAAGAAAATAACAACAGTATGAAAAATGAACCAATAAATTTCGGCTAAGCATGTTAGGAAAGTTCGCGGAAAGTTTAGATACAGGCCTAATCACCATTATTCTTTATGTTTTTTGGGTCGCTGAACACGAATATGAGGTTTGCTGACAGATATTATGCCCGGAACATTGTTTTTTTTACGAAAAACTTGAAAATTTAGTCAATTTTTTAGGTTTTTTAGGTAAATTTCGGTAATTATGGGTTTTTGTGAAAAACTATTCATTGCAAAATTAAAGTGCATAAAATTTACTACAAATTTCATACATAACACTTTTTTCTACGACAAACCGTTACGCCGCTAGAGCGCACTAAAAATGGTCAGAAGTACCAAAAATAAAAATTGACGCTAAATGCTGCCATTTTACATGAGGTTTCCGTGGAAACGACCCATGTTACAATAATTTTAACTAAATATATGGAGAAATATGGAGCTCAGGCAAGAGTTGTTTTTGACGGCTACCCCGAACATCTGCAAGGTGGAACAAAAAGTTCCGAACGATTGACAAGAGCAATGAAAACTACTTCTTCAGACATTCTCTTTGATGAAAATATGACCCCAACCACAACGGAAGAAAAACTTCTAGCCAACCCTAATAACAAGGAAAGACTAATTTCCATGATATCAAGTAAAATGACCTCACAAAATATATCTTGGAAACAAGCATATGAAGATGCGCACAGAAGCGCTGACTATGACTGATAGTGACAGAAGCGCTGTCATTGGCAAACTCTAATGAGAACGTCGTCGTTGTTGGAGAGGATGTTGACTTATTGATTATTCTAATCGGTTTGTGTAAGGAAAAAGCGTTTTCTTCTTGAAGCCAGGAAAGGGCAAAACTCCATCGAAAACATACTCTCCACTCCTTGCTGTAAAGACCAAAACTGTTGCAGAGAATATTCTGTTTTTACATGCAATGAGTGGATGTGACACAACTTCTGCACCATTCAACCAGGGAAAATTGAAATTTGTGAAAGCACTCATTAAAAATCCTGACCTCGGTGATGTTATCAATGTTTTCAAAAACAGTAACGCTACTTCACAAAGTACAGCAGAAGCTGGAGAACGATTCTTGGTTGAAATGTATGGTTATGACGAGGACTGCACCCTCTTTAAACCACCTGCGCTTCCTCAACTACAAGAAAGCAGCGTTTAAGGCATCATCAAAAATAGCTGCGTTTCCACCCTTATTAGGTGGAGCAACACAACACAGCTACAGAGTTTACCATCAAGTACAGCAATGGATGGGTGTCGATAAGTGAGCCGAGAATTGGGGTTGGAAGAGGACCACCAAACGGGCTCGAACCAATCACAACTCTTTTGGATCCAGCTCCCCCCAAACTGCTTAAGTTGGTAACATGCAAGTGCACCAAAACTTGTGCACGAAACTGCAGCTACAAAAAGGGGGGGCTAAGTTGCACTGATTTATGCATAAACTGCGTTCACAGATCATTCAACAACGCATCGGTGGCCCTTGACCAACAAGAGGTTGAGGCTGAAGATTTGGATCTCCAACATAAACCTGGCCCTCAGTTTCCTACCCTTGAGAAATCCTTAGAAGCACGGGAGGATGTTTCTCTCCTCTCGGGCCCACCGAAAAAGGGGCGGATGGAATGCCAACCTTCAACCTAAAGAGAAAATGAATTACATGAACCTACCAACCAACCAACCCTTAGATATTGATGAGGTTAATACCATTATTAAAAAAATTGTACATTTAATAATTATAATGTTTCTGCATGTATCAAATAATTTTAATATAAAAGTCATTCTACATTTGTTTACTTTTTTGTCCACATTTTTCCCGATTTGATTTTAGTCAGATATTTCTTTCATGTGAAGGCTTGGGGTCAGTGGACATACTAGTTTGTTTATTTTTAAGTGTTTTTCAGTTTATTATCATGAATAAATAGTTAAATTATCGTAACATGGGTCGTTTCCACGGAAACCTCAAGTAAAACGGCAGCATTTAGCGTTAATTTTTATTTTTGGTACTTCTGACCATTTTTAGTGCGCTCTAGCGGCGTAACGGTTTGTCGTAGAAAAAAGTGTTACATATGAAATTTGTAGTAAATTTTATGTACTTTAATTTTGCAATGAATAGTTTTTCACAAAAACCCATAATTACCGAGATTTAGCCAAAAGAACCTAAAAAATTGACTACATTTCCAAGTTTTTCACAAAAAAAACAATGTTCCGGGTATAATATCTGTCAGCAAACCTCATATTCGTGTTCAGCGACCCAAAAAACATAAAGAATATCGATGATTAGGACTGTACCTAAACTTTCCGCTAACTGCCACTTATATTCCTAATATGCTTAGCCTAACTACAACCAAACAAATTTAACAATTGTGACACATGCTTTAAATAAACTCAAATTCAAACATAACTGAACAACAAACAAGGTAACTTCAAAAATCTATGCAACCGGTAAAATATGCATTAACAGAAAAAAGACAAATCTACAATAGATAAAAACTTTTTTTCCTTCAAGGATCTTGCACAAGCAAAATGCATTTAAAAAAAAAACTGAGAAAACTTGCCGAATATAAAGGGCAAAAAATATATTATACTAAACATGTTTTAACTTTTTTTTATTCCTTTGTAAACAATCGTAAATTTCCATTTTCAGAGATAATAGACCTAGCTCAAGAGGAGGACTTAGCAGCCAAAGTCCGCATGATGTCGAGTTACACAGATCACCGAGGGGATCAGAGACCCCCGTACCATGGGGACCAGATCCGCTGTTATGCGTACATTGCACCGGAGCACAACTTTGCCACTAGAGCCAACAC
Source organism: Flexamia atlantica (assembly GCA_035578135.1). Classification (NCBI taxonomy): domain Eukaryota; kingdom Metazoa; phylum Arthropoda; class Insecta; order Hemiptera; family Cicadellidae; genus Flexamia; species Flexamia atlantica. Next base: position 143,614,500 of record JAQJVK010000001.1, on the reverse strand, counting down.
ACTGCAAGAGTACTGCCGCATCAACCGAGAGGTTGGACCATTGTCAGAAGCACAATCCTCTCTCTCTCTCTCTCTCTCTCTCTCTCTCTCTTTCTAGACTGAAAATTCATTTTTGTCTGAAAGGATAAATCAGAGGGGATGTCCAGACATATTTACTGAGCTTAAGTCTATATCTAGTAATTATTTGACAAATACCACTCTATCATTGCACAGCCCAAACTAGTTGACCGAGAACCTTGCATGGACAATCGTTTTAGGACGTAGACATCCGCAAAGAACGTGTTTTTCAAAATTCAAAGTTTTAAGGGGTTTTTGGTGAAGCTGAAGTTTTCAAATTTTCCCATATAAAAATGTGATGGACAATCTTTTGTTTATGCAGGGTGTTTTTTTTAACGCAACCCATTTTCAAGATTGAATAGTGCACATATAAATATGAAATGAGCATTGCTTTATGGATCTTTACATTTTATACAGCCTATTAGTTTACATTATGTGCTCAAACAATCCGCCACTGGCATTTGTATAAAGTTATGCTCTCTCCATCAAATTCCCGAACACGTGTTGCTAGGTACCACTTTGAATTTCTTGCATTAAATTTTATGTTTGTTTTGAGGTGCTGAATATCCTGTGAATTGTTTTTTGTAGGCCTTACTTTTTATGTATCCCTAAAGAAAATAATATAGTGGGGTCAAATCCGGGGATCTTGGGGGGAAATAATCCTTCACTGATGAAATAAAGTTTTGGGTTGTGTTTAACAAAAAACACCCTGTATTTTCAATGTTCATTCAATCAAGCAGCTGGTAATTAGCTTCACAAACAGATACTTTGTTACAGCTGACGTATAATGCTTTTCTTTTCATCGAGGTTTTATGAATATTTTGATGATTTATTTTAGAACACACGTACTACATAAAATCCATTTATGTACATGTCCGTTTTTTTACCTTATCTGTTAAGTGATAAAATATTTATCAGGCACCATATTTAATTAAGTAGCGGGAATTATAGTTTTATCTTAAGGTGACCCTTATTTTTTCATTCTTTTTGCTGCCTTTTGTGATTGAATCTTTTTGACTAAATCCTGGCAAAATTCAAAGAGAGGGGTAAAATAGTAGTCACCAATAGACTGTGCTGTAATAATCTAATTGTCTGATTGATTTATGTAAAAAATATATAAATTATACAAGTCACAGACCACTTGTTCAAGTTATGATTGTAATTGATTCTTAAAGAGGAATCAAGAGGATATATATTCTAAAAACGTGGTATGCATATTCTTGACTATTTTAAAAACAAAAGAACACTTTGTTTTATTTTTTTCATGGGCAGCTATATATAGTCAAACTTTAAAGAACAAAAATGTATATAGAAAACGGTTGTAATATAACACAAGTGAGCTCAGACTGAATATTAGATTAAAACAAATCTGTTCAAGTAAACGACAAGGAGCCATAACTATTGAATAGTTATAATTTTTCTGAATCCCAAAAATATTGCTTTTAATTTTTGTCGATTTTTGAAGTTTTCGTGTATGTTGTTAGGTCCTTAAACTGCCTAAAAAACTGAGTCTCCAGGTCTTATTTTCAAAGATTTTTTATGGGGGTCCAAGCCCCCTTCTGGTGGGGATATCCTCCCCTCAGCCCCCGGTAATTGTGGCCTATCCTTCAGGAAGGAGCCCATAATGTTTGTAGATTCGGGGGCTCACTTGGCTCTTGGCAGCCCAGGATAAATTGTCGAACTTAAAGAACGTTGAAGATTTTTAAGTGTAGCATAACTTAGGGCAATCGCCTCGTGCCCATAGATCGTGGACCGATGGGCGGCGGTGACAGGGGAGGCGGAGCTGGTGGCAGTGGCGCCGTCGGCTGCGGTCGCCAGCTCGCAGCTGGATCGGGATTCGTGTCTGGTCGGCGAGCGGGCGGAGGTGGCCGAGCGCACCAGTGTCCGAGCCTCCATCCTCGGCCCCCAGACCTGCGTCAAGCCTCGCACCAGGGTGCTCAACAGCGTGCTCATGGCCGGCAGCAAGGTCAGCGAGGGGTGAGTATGTTATGTCAGGACCATTATCCTGCTTAATTTTTTAGTTATTGTGCATCATTTGAATATTAATTATTTCTGAGGCCAGAACATTGAACTAGAATTGAACTCACGTCTTGATGTTTCATCAACTTTCTCTCTGCCTATATTCATCATACGTGAACATATTGTGGGAAATAAAGTATTTTATAGGTCTCAGTTTGGATTTTGGCCTGGTCACTCAACTTGAGTGGCTGTTTTAACTGTTGCACATGACATTTTTTTAAATTCTCTAAAATTATTATTTTTACCAATTCTCTAAAATTATTATTTTTCTCACTTGTGCGATCGAAGCTTGTTCGTGGCTCATTAATTTGGTATCCTCACATCAATTACCTTTCTGAAATGATTGAAAGTGTTCAAAAAAGATTTTGAAATTCCTTCATACAAATCTTTTGGTTTTTATACAAATTTAGTACCATACACTGATCTACTTGAAATCTTTGAAATGTCTAGTGTGGCAAAACGATATAAGCTAAATGCTTAATTGTGACTTTGCAAGTTGTTAAAGGGTGAAATAGACAATAATGCATTAATGTCACAGATCACTTTTGCTGTCCCTCGCCTTGGCTCTCGCAGCACTTCCCCACGTCCCCAAGACACTTATGTTTTTTTTCGAGACACTTATGTTTTTTCTCAAAAATATTCAAGGACCAATCTGGGTTTCAATTCTTCCATTAACAATATGTGTAGGCTTTATAACTGTTACTATCATGAAGTTGACATATTTTTTGACTCAATAAATATATTTAAGACTAAATTGTTAAGTAACATATATAATTTTTAAAAATAAAAAATTGTGTAGTTTGCTAGTAATTTCTAGATTCTGAGTTCCTTGTTCTTGTTATATTGATTTTACTAAACGATTTATTTCTATAATGTAAATGTTTAGCCTTAAGTTGTCTGCTGCTGTCTTCAAGCATGTTAATTTGTGATTTGTCTTAATGCTTGGTTTCATTGGCAAAATTGCTGTACTAAAGCATTCAATAAAGAATTTATTTATTTTTGTTGGTTTAGAAAACAATAGTCAAAGGTACTACCCTTGTTGACCTAATGCATTTGATACAGGCGACTTCTTCATTTTTTTTGATAAACATTACAGTGTAACTGGAAAGAACTAGGACTTATTAAAAACTACCTCTTGAGTAGAAAGCAAATGGTCTATATCAATAGTATGTCATCTAGTTTAAGAAATATTGTTGCAGGTGTCCCCCAAGGCTCAGTGATTGGTCCATTTCTATTTTATTCTTTGTTGATGATTTTCAGTAGTAATATGAATTCCATCTTGTTTCTTTATACAGACAACACTACACTTTCTTTGTTCAGTTTATATCTTTTTGCTCTCAACTTAAAGCTATCCATATCTTTAGAACAGGCTATAGAATGTTTATGGGAAACAGACTCATCATTAATGAAAGCGATATCAAAATTTTCTAGGAGTGGGCGAATAGTGGTTTTTGAATTTGAGTTGAGTTGAGTTGAGTATTATGCCAACTACTCAAATATCGAGTTGATTAGTTGTTTGTGAAAACAAATGAAATATTCATTTTGTTAAAGTAAATAAGTAATTGAATTACAATTAATTAAAATGTCCTATAAATTGATTTTACAAATAAAATTGGTCTTCTTTATTTTGGCTAAAGGGCTACTAAATAACTGTAAGTATATTTTAAATCCTACTTTTAAATTATACTATGTCTTGAAATAACAGATTACTCAATGTTAAAAAGTTTTCTAAATTCTACACAAAGCCCATTTTCTTACAATACAACATATAGTAAACTAAGGGTTTTATTTATTTCTAATAGATTTATCTAAAAAGATATGTAAACACATTTTTTTCATTCCTAAAGAAACAAATTTTGAAAAAGTATTTATTTGGCAAAAAAGGCGATTAGGTTAATTGCCAATATTTCACCTTAGGAATCTTGTAGCCAACAAAAAAACTATGGTCCAATCATCTGCTTTGTGACACTTAAATAACCACTAAAGTTGATTGGACTTATATTTACTAATTTTTTATGTAGAACATTAAACCATATATCGAACTCAGGGTTATTATTTCTCAATTTTATTTTCTTTGCATATGTGATTTACTTTCCAGTTGTGTCATTGTGAACTGCGTGCTTTGTGACGATGCAGTTGTAGAGGATGGATGTGACTTAAAGGATTGTCTCGTTGGAAGCCACATAGTGGCTGCAGGAGGTGAGATGAACTTTTATTTCAATTTAAAGTAAAAGTAGATTTTAAAGTAACTCTTGGTTGTCCTATGGTAAATTCCCAAATTGGGCAAGTTGCATGTTTTATTATTGTATGTAAATTAAGTCAAATGTGAAAAGGTGATGCATCAGAAAATGCAACCCTTTAACTGTTGCTAACATTACAGAAGACCCTCTTTTTTCCAGCCATTTCAAGATCGAGTCCTGGTCGGATAACGATTTGGCTGATACAAATAAAATAAAAATATTGTAATCATATTAGTCCAGAATGGTGTCAGTAAAAATTACAAAGTTTCTTACAATCAAAAACAAAAAAAAATCATTTCTTGAGACTACGGTTTTCTAACAAAATTTATTTCAACTACTTAATCCTCTATTCTTAAAATTAGGGATGGACGGGATCGGATTTTCAGTTTATGACGAGATTTTTTCTTCCCTCTTAAATTTGGGAAGAGGCAGGACAGGATTTTTGTCTTCCTAAAGCTTTGTGAAATGCTCGTTCAAGAATTTATTTTATTTTATTACGATAATAGCAATAGGTTAAAAACACTGTCAAATATAACTGTTTGTACTAATTACAAACTCACCAATTTTCAGGAAATAAATTTAAGTGAAAAAATAGTAACTTATATACAATGGACAAATAAGCATACATTAAAAACAAATTCCAAAAAAAAAAACTAGTAGCTGAAGTTTGTTAATGTTAATATAAGTACAGTAAAATATTAACTTACATATAAATGGCAATTAAGTCATTGTTTATTTACAATTATTTTTTATTGATTTTGAATTTTGATTCTTTCTAATGCACTTGAAATTTAGAAATAATATAATTTGAAGTTTCTGCTTTTTGTTTTTAGTGCTTGGTTTCCTCAAAGCCAAAAGTAAACTATGAGAGTGGTTATTGTATGTTGACAATATACTGTCATGTATAATCAGTTAACTTGTTATGGTATTTTTTATAACTTTTAGCTTTGAAATTTTGGTTTAATTTGAAAGGAATTGACTCCATAAAAAATAAAAAATAAATTTAGTTTCAAGATGACAACCATAAAGACTAGTTTTTCCAAGCTCCAAATTATAAGTTTGAAGTTTACAACACTATGGGCCCTGTTTGAAAATCACTCTAACTCCAAAACTTAATGTCTCCAAAGTTACATAAAATATTTATTAGGTGTTTACACCAAGTCAACCAAGTTGGGTGTCATTTAAAAGTCTCAGGTTCTTTACTTTTATCAACTGCCTAAACATATTTTTTACTTATTTATGAAAAATAATCATACTTTCAGTTGGGGTTTAATGTTCAATGACATCTGAATTAGTTAAGAAATTGAATCAGTGGGCAAACCCCTGATTTCCAGCCGACCATTGTGACCAGTAATATGCCCAATCATCACCGTCACACTTTCTGAGAAGTTATTTCCATCAGACAACTGCTATTGGTTTACACGATAGCGATTGGTTTTCACAATGTTTTGCTGTGTTACATCGGCCGTTTATCCGCAATCGGCTGATATGCGCCATCCTATTTTGCGGCCGTTCGCAAATATTACAAAGCGATTTTTGCCATTTATCCAAGGCTGGCAAATTTGGATGTTTGATAGTTTTTAGCGGACGATTACGAGTTTCGAAAAGATGGATATGCCGTTTACTTGTGATGGGCAAATATGGCTGATCGCGAGTTTCGCTAAGCTGGATAATACTGTTTATCCTCAATCGGCAAATACGCGTGATCGTTTTTCACAGCCGATTGCGAGTTTCGCATAGCTACACTCGTTATTGAGTTGTGATCGCTAAAACGATCCCGTCCCAAAAACCTCCCAAAAAAAAATACAAATCCAGTCCAAAAATCAAAAATTTCAGGACCCGACCTTCCCTTCTTAAAATTATTAAAGTCAAGACAAATATTTTTGATTAGACTAAATGCCTTTACTGAAAAGTTAATTTCAACAACAAGAGGTCCCTTTTTACTTTCCGCATCACAAATTCTAAGATATTTAAGAAACACTCTATAGGAAAGTTTGATAAAATATGACTTTTACTTTAATGCTCTTTTCCATTTTCAGGAAAACATGCCAATGAGGTGCTAACAGACGATGATCATCTTATAGAAATTGTATAAGAAGAGCACCATTTTTATTAATAAAAGTTTGTTTATATTTATTAAATTATGTTTACATTTTCATTTTCCCTCCTCCAAGCCTAGTTTTGCAATTTATAACTTGGTTTGTAAAGAGAGTAACAATTAACTGAAATCACACAGGGAGAGGCTTTGTAAAGATTGAATATGGTAGGGCAAATTTTGGATTAATGTAGTTGTGAAACGACTATACGAACTATGGTGCCTAGTTATGTTATTAATACTCTACTCTTGTTTTAATTTATAGTCTACTCTGAGCCATATAAGAGATTTAGCTGATGTTAATATTACTGATGGTCGAAACCAACAATTTTTTTATTTCGAAACCAAAACATAAAAATATAAATTCCGATTATCGAATCCTCAGCCGTGAGTTATAACAGTACAACTTAAAAAACTCAGTTTTTGCTACTCTTCAAGTGATACATTAAAAGCTCACTAACTCGACTATTTGTGGACCCAGAGGTTGTCGAGTTTGGGGGTTGTCAAGTTATCCAGAACATTGGAATTTCCAATGGGTTGTTTGAATACATAAACACATAGACAATTTTGAGTTTCATATATAAATGAAACTCAAATTATTATTATTATACTTACATGAGTATTGTTACATATTGAGTAAACAATCTTTGAAGAAATGTTATATACTCAACAATTCAACTCTTATCCTGGCTGAAAAGCAAATTGACACATTAACCGACAGAACAATCACAGCATTAAACATTGCAAAAGAGTACTGCCTACATAATGATTTGATCTTGAATGAAGCAAAAACACAACAAATAATTTTCACAACAAAAACAGTAAATCTGGAAGGGACCCCGGGACTCAAGACAACAGATACCGCCAAATACCTAGGTATCACGGTTGATAGCAAACTTTCATGGAATCCACAAGTCGACATAGTGTGCTCAAAACTCAGCTCAAGTGTGTATGTAATCAGGAGGATCAAACAAATCAGTACCATCGAAGCAGCCAAAGTTGCCTACTTTGCGCTTTTTGAATCAACCTTGAGGTACGGGCTTATCACTTGGGGAGGGACCACGGTAACCAACATGCAAAGAGTCCTAGTTGTGCAAAAACGAGCCATCAGGGCCATAAAAGGGTTAACCCAATTAGAAAGCTGCAGAGAACACTTCAAGGAGCTCAAGATCCTCACTGTAGTATCCCTCTATATTTTACAAACAACATTATACACACTCAACACAGACAATGCCAGACTTGCAGACCATCACCACTACAACACCAGAAACGGACAAAACTTTGCTCTACAAACACACCGTCTCAGTTTGTTTGAAAAAAAAACCCTCTTATCGAGGAGCGAGGTTTTTTAACCTGCTTCCAGAAGAACTAAGAAGCCACACACCAAATCATTTCAAGAAAGCAATGACAGAGTGGTTGCTGGAGCATTCCTTCTACTCATTAGAGGAATTCCTACAACTGGAAAACCTGAAACTGGAATACCTGAAGAACAACCAAGGCATAACATCACACCAGCATTCTTTTTTCTATTAATTTTGATTTTTAGATACAAACCATGTTTGTAGATTCTTTTAACTTACAGAACACACTATTGTATTGACCCTATTGTATTTCTCCAAGAAATTTCAATAAAGAATATTGACTATTGAATATTGACTAATTAAAACTAATTGTTCAGAAAAAATGCTTAACTAAAGATTCTCTGTCAGCTGTTCAAGTGTCGAGTTAAACAGACTGACAAGTTCTCGAGTGTCAAGTTAGTGAAGTTTTACTGTATAAGCTAATTTTATTTGGCAACTATTTAAATTTTCTTAATTTTCAACGAGGTTGACGTAGACAATAAAACAGTTAAAAGACAATAACATGGTCGCCCCAATAATAAATCACATAGTAAATAACCTCATCATTGCCTCACGTCAAAAATAAATTTTGTCTTCGTTCTGTGGCCGACATATAACATCTTCGAGGAGAGTATGAATATTGCCGTCTTTCCACGGCCGCCAAAAATCATCGTTTCACAGCAGATAGTTATTGTTTCGTGGCCATCAACATCTGCATTCAATGGCTAACGAATATTATCGCCTTCATTCCACAGCCAATGAATGTCATCATTGTGCCTTGGCTGACGAATATTGCCTGAATTATCCCGTTATTCGGCTGCTGACAAACTTTGCCATCTTGCATCATCTCACATTTATCTTGCAGTTTCAATATTCATTTGTTCGAACCTCTTTTATCGAATCTTGAAACCAAATCTTTCCTGGACGGTTTTGAGATTCGAGTTTTGGATTGAGTCATCACCATTAATTTTTAAAAAGTAAGCTTTTAAAACACTATTTTTTAGAAATTTGAAACATTACAATTGTTAATGCATGTTCCCACAAATTGGTTAAAAGTTAATCGAGCTTATCTGTAAAAAATAATTATATTAGGTTGAATGAAAATTTGTTGTTTGTTTGGTTTAGAGATAAGTTTATCTATTAGATGTTGCTTAGATACTATTTTGCTATAAAAATTTATGATGATTATATTTAATATACTATGAAAATAACTAAAATGACTATGTTTTGAATTATTCGACCTTAAATATAATGACAGACTTTAAATGTTTGGCGAAGTGTGTTAAAGAATTAGCTAAATTTTCTGAAAATGACCACACAAACAAAGATTGTCACTTAAAAAAATGTTGCCACTGCTATGAAACAAGTAGGTATGATGGTGATAAAAAAGAAGAAAAGAATAAAGCTGAAGCCAAAGTATGTAAAATTTGTTGCTGTGTGGAAGAAATATGTAAATGTAAAAATAAAAGTCCACAACATAAAAAATGTTCATGTAAAGCAATTATATCGCCAGACCGGGAAATCTGTGAGTTTTGTTGCTGTTTGTTAAAGAACTGTCTTTGTAAAAAGAAAACACATAAAAGATCGCCTGGAAACCTCAGACCGAGAATATTGTGTGAAGATCTACCTTTGTATGATGAGAAATCTCACTTGCTGGGTTATATTAAGAAAGGAGCTGTCATTGATGAACCATTTTGTGACAAAAGTTGGGATGAAGTACTTGAGGTAAGCAAAATTTCACTAACTACATTTTTTGTCTCAGATGTAAAGTGGAGGTATAACTGGGAGACAAAAAAAACATATTTTACTTAATTTTTCCTTGGAGTTAACATTAATTTTTACATTTTGAAAAATGAAGTGTAATTGAAGAACATTTCTATTATTTAGATGAAAAATTATTTAAACTTCCATTTATTTTACAATCAATAATTTATATTCTACTGCAGCAATTGTAAATTTAAAGAACAATAACTACTGGTAATAATAACAATATTGTAAAAGGACCAGAAATATTTTCAGTCATGAAATTTTTTAATTTGTTTGTAAGAAAAATACAAAAAAGAATGAGAAGGTTAGGTTTTGTTAAACACACTCACTACCAACAATCATCACGGGGTGAGTCACAGTGGGTGTGACGGTCGGTAGCCAACCTGTTAACACACTACCAACAAGCATCACAGGGCAAGTCACAGTGGTTGTGACAGTCGGTAGCCAACCTGTTAAAATCAAATATAATCCAGCCATTTCAATTGATGAATTTTATAGCTTTCTACAGTAATACATTGGGAATTTTTTAATCCTCAAATTACAATAAGGAGAAACTTGATTTTCAGAGCAGCTCAAAATCGGACTCAGAGCCGGGGCTGCAGTGTGAGGGGGTGGAGCGAGCGTGCATGGCGAGTTGTCGCTTCGCGGAGGGCGTGAGGCGAGAGAACAAAGAGGCTTCGAGTATGCCTCGATGGACAACCAAGTCAGCCTTCAGCTACTCCACCACCCCGACGCGGACAGGTCCAACATCTCCAAGCAAACCTAAAGCTAGGAAAAAATCCTGCCCCTGTGGCAAATAAAACTTAATTAAAATTAAATATTGTTAATTTCATATTTTTCATAACTTGGATTCTTAATCCTAGGATTCAGAATCCTGGTCACTATTGACCACCTAATAATCCCAGGATTAGTGCCTCTTGATCCTCGGATTACAAAATACCGCCGTTGCAGCAGACCTGCATACTCAGCGAATTTAAAATGCAAAACGACATATTTTAATCCAACATAGCGAGACTTGACATGTTTTTGTAACCTCCATAAGGATAACATGGGGAATGTGTATGCAGGTTTGTGCTACAGGTATGTTTAAATTGGTTAGTTTGAATTCAATATTTAGTAGATCTGAACTAGAAGAAGCCACTTACCAAGTTTTATCAAGATATGTTAAGACATAAGCGAGAGATATAGAATTTTACTTATTTCCCATAAGGTTAACATTGAGACAACGTACTTGTGTTTACCACTTTCAATGTCTCGGTAACCAATGGACATAGAGCAGTGATTCAAAATACTAAATTGTTTGCTTTTTGAGCTGAATTCAATGGTGCCAACAAAAATTTGATAAATTTTATTTTTCGATGTGAAAAACTCAAAAAACCAAAAATTTTTGGGGGGGTTTACCCCCCTTTACCCCCCCTTTCCGGTGGTCCGATTGGGCTGGTTCACGAATTCGTCTGAGTGATTACCACTTTACACGTCTGTACCAAATTTCATTAAGATCGGACCATATTTACGGCCGCTACCGTGTTATCAGACATATATATATATACTTCGAAATAATTAAAACATTTTTACTTAGCAATATTTCGGTTTTACCTTTTTCAAGCTAAATAACAAACATAATCATAAATTAACAGCTGAAGACAATTTGTTTTGCTGGTCAAGTTGGTTTAGGACAGTTGATGAGGAATCAAACTATTTATTTAAGTATTACATATAAAGAAGTGATAATTATTTACAATTCAGCGGATGTTGAGTCCATGAGGTTGTTTTGACCTTAAAACTAGCTGATGAGCCAATTCATATGTTCTTAAATTTAATTCATTGAGATCTTTGCTCTCAGTATTATTAATTTTGTGGACAGCTTTAAGATCAAAACAATCTTCAAACTCAGCATCATGCTGGACAGCGTGTAAGGCCACAGGCTTTTTCGTCTCTTTATGGTTAACTGAGAACCGATGTCCTGTCATGCGCACTCTTAAAGAGTTTGAGGTTTGACCAATGTATTGTTTTGGGCAATGTTTACATGATAGCTGGTAAATCGCATGGTTTGATGAACAATCCATGTGACCAACGATCGGGTAAACTTTGTCAGTGACGTTACTGCGAAATTGGTCTGTCTCGCACATGATCTTACAGATTCCGCAACGCGGTTTTTTACATGGTTCACATCCATGGTTGGAACTGAGACTTGTATCCGTGTTATTTTCGAGCTTGGGCCTTACAAGCATGTTTTTCAAATTTTGCGGTTTTTTGAAAACCATTCTAGGTGGTCTAGAAAAAATATTTTCTGTAAGGGGAGAGTTCTTAAGTAGTTCAAATCCTGTTTTCATTATAGAATTCATTTTATGAAGGCCGGGGAAGTAAGAGGTTATGAATTTTGGGTCATCTTTGAAATCATTAGGTTTAGTGGGGTTCTTTTGTTTTTTGAATTGTCTTTTTATTACTTTTTTTGGATAACCTCTTTGAGAGAAAGCATTGTTTAATTTGTTCAGATAAGCATTATAGTCTTTAGGATCAGTACATAAAGCTTTAGCTTTGACTGAAAGGCTTTTAGGAATGGACTTTTTAACGTGAGCAGGGTGACAACTGCTGTAATGCAAATATTGCATTTTGTTTGTTTTTTTGACATGGATTTTTGTTTTTATTTTGCCACCTTCTAAGAAAATATCTAAATCCAAATACGTCACTGTTTTTGAAGAAACCGTCCATGTGAAATTTAGACATGAACAATTGTTAAGATCAGCCAAAAACTTTTGAAGTGAATCCATGCCATGCTGCCAAACGACAAATATATCGTCAATGAAACGGAACCAGGCTGCTGGTTGTAAATTTTGGTTTGAGAGAAAATTTTGCTCTACCAGACCCATAAAAAGATTGGCGTATGATGGTGCCATACGGGTACCCATCGCTGTTCCTTTACATTGTAAATAATTGTTCCCCAAAAACTTAAAATTGTTCATGGTGAGTACCATTTGGATAAGGGTGGACAAAAATTTTGAAGAAGGTTTTGTTTGGGGTGGTCTGGTGTCAAGGAAGTGTTTGGCAGCATCTAGACCACCTTGATGCGGTATATTGGTATAGAGTGATTCTACATCAATAGTCACCAGGAGCGTTTCTGAATGTAAAGGTTGTGGGATTTCCTGCAGTCTTGACAGTAGATGTTGGCTGTCTTTCAAGTAGGATGGTAATTGTTTCACCATCGGTTGCAGGTTTTCATCCACCAGGGCAGAAATTCGCTCTGTAGGAGATCCGTAGCTTGATACAATTGGTCGTCCAGGAGGAGGTCTTTGAGGTTTGTGTGTCTTCGGTAGTATATAGAACACCGGTGTGCGAGGAGATGGAGGTGCGAGAAGAGCTAGGGCTTCTTTATTTAAACCTTCTTTAGGCCCTTCTTTATTTAGGAAGTCTTTTACTCTCTTCTGAAAGTCAATAGTTAGTTCTTCATTAACTAATTTATACGTTAATTTATCGCTAAGTTGCTTTTCACATTCTCGAATATAGTCATTTTTATTTAAAATAACTATTGTGTTGCTTTTATCAGAAGGCAGGATAATTATTTCTTCATTGGATTTTAAAGACTTAATTGCCATTCTTTCTTCTTTAGAGATGTTTTTTTCTTTAGGGAGGGTTTCTGGAAACGAAGTACTAGACACATTAGCCAAAATGAGGTTGATGAATTGTTCTAGGGGGTGATCAGAGGGGAGTGGATCAGGTTGCCACCCTGATTTAGGATTAAACTTTTTGAGGGAGATAGGGAGGTTTAGTTTACTTTCTGAGGCATTTTCATGTAAGCTAAAATGGTGTTTGATCCTTAAGTTTCTTGCAAAATTTATAGCGTCGGCAACAAAGTTGATTTGGTTGAAGGTTGGTGGAGTCGGAGAAAACGTTAGACCTTTATTTAATACTGAAATCTCATGTTTAGTAGGATTATAATTGGATAAGTTATCAAAATTGTTTTCAATGGGTGAGGAATCGGTAGTTTCAGGTCTGTTCGACTTTATAGTCCTACATTTCAGTGTATGTTCACGAGGTTGTTTGTTTGAACTAAGAAATAGTTCTGGACTTTTTGATTTTTCATAATGTGGTAAAGTTTTATTTATACGTCTTGATATTTTAATTGATTTTGTAATACCTGATAAAGAATGGCTATTGACTGAAGGGCTATGGTTAGTGTTCCTGTTCAGAAAAGAGATATAGATATACAAATAAATATATAGATATATTTATATCTATATAGATATAGATATAAATAGATATATATACATATATATATTGACTTGAATATATATAAATTCATTTCAATGAAACACTGAAAATATTATAAAAAACTCACTATATTTCGCTTTACGCGTCTTCAGGTGAAAAATTGTATAAAATATAAAATAGAAATATAAATAAATTATGACATTTAACAAAAATTATAAAACTGTATAAATATAAACAAAAAACATCTGGTATAAGGTATTTTGAATTAATATAACTTTTCATCACTCTGAATACGAAAATTGTCCGTTACCGTAGAGCTGAGATCTACGAAAACTCTCGATTTCCTTACGTCAAAACAAGTAATGATTAGCTGCTTGTTCGGTACCCAAACATTTCATACCCGTACCCAAACAAACCATTTCCGTACCAAAACAAAATTTTGCCGTACCCAAACAAACGAATTCCTTAATTTGACAGCTCAACCAGCTGACTTTGTAAACTAAAATAGGCAGTTCAGCCGTATTGTGTTTACTTATAGAAAAATGACTAAATTATGAAATGTTGGATGATATTTTATAATTTTGGTTACTTATTTGCATTGTGATGAAAAGTACTGTTCACAACTCGTCACAAAAGTACCATTTTGGGGCTCGATAGTGTTTTACTTGCCCTGAAATGGGCTACTTTCGTGACTAGTAGTGAAATATACTAATCTTAAGTTTAGCCCGTGAGGAAATTTTGACTTTAAAATCATTTGATTCGCTTGCTCCATGAACCTCATTTCTTGTGTTGTAGAGGCAGCATCTAATTGTCGAACTGGTGTAATCTGTAAGCTGTATAAATCTTCAAATTTTTCCTTGTGTAACTTTGCATGTTTAACTAGTGGTTGTTCCATTTTGTTGTGATTGTATGCAAATCTATGTCCTGTGACTCTTGTTCATAACGAGTTGATTGTCGAGCCAATGTAATCTTTTGGGCATTGTTTGCATTTAACTTGATAGACGACGTTTGTTGAATCACAGGACAACGTAAGCAGAAATTCGTTCTGTGGGAGATGCAATTGAGGAAACTATGGGTCTTCCTGGAGGTGGTGTCATGTTTTTGTGAATCTTTGGTAATAAGTAAAATATTGGAGTTTTTGGATTTTTCTGAATAAGGAGTTTTATTGATTCTTTGTTTAAACCTTCCTTGGATCCATTAGCTTTTATATATTTGTTAATTTCAGAGGAAAACTTATGCGTGAAGTCTTTTTCTAGTAACTGGTATGTCGAGTTGTCATTTAGTTGTCTTTTTGCTTCTTTAATGAAATCTTCAATATTCATTGTTACTGTCATATCTCCTTTATCTGCAGGGAGGATTATTATGTTTTTGTTTTTACGAAGAGAGTTGATAGCTTTGTGTTCATCGTCAGTTAGGTTGTTATTTTTTGGTAAACTATCTAGAAAATTCGGGTCTGAGATGTTTGATAAGACAACGTTAAGAAACTGTTCAATAGGGTGGTCTGGATTCAAGTTTTGAGGCTCATATCCTGATTTGGGTGTGAATTCTATCAAATACTGTTCTACATTATCTGTGTTATTGCAGTTACTGTCGTTATTATGACTCTTATTTGAAAGATAATATCTGTTTCTGACCTTTTTAGCAAATTCTAATCCATCCGAAACTAATTTCACATGGTCAAACCTTGGAGTTGGGGCAAAACTTAACCCTTTTGTAATTACATTTATTTAATTTTGTTTAAGATTGTAATTAGAGAGATTTATATAATTCTCCTTTTTTTTGGATACAGATGTTAAGGAATTGTAATCTACAATTTCAATTTCGTGTTGAGATATTGAAGAATCTTTGAATATTTTTGAAATGCAATCCAGGGTATCATTTGTTAAAGTGTTTTTGAAAAGATCTTGACAAAGTAGTTCTTGGGGACTATTTTCCTTCGGTATATTGGTATTTTTTGAATGCCTTGCGTCATTTTTTAGTATTTCAAGTTTTTTTAAATGGTTCTTTGCTTTTGTTGCCATGAAGCGTTTAGCTTCTGTTGTTATATTATTAGCAATTTGTTTAGATTCTGGGAATTGCGTTGCTAATAGTTTGTAATATTTAGTAATCTGGTTTTGATGCACTTTAATCTGATTAGCGTACATTTGATGGACAGCATGCATTAATATAATGTTAAAATTATTAGCAATTATTTTAACAGTAGAGTGCATATATTTTGGGAGCCCTGACATTGGAAACTTGATTGTCAGTCCCTTGGGTGTTAGTCCTAAATGAATGCAAGCTGATATGAAAAGGACATGTAGATAGCATTTTGCTAACTTCATTGTATGAAAATTGAATTGGTTAAGCCAAAAGTCTTTCATAGTTGTAGAATAAAAGATTATAAAGAATTGAACATGAACAATTGAAAACAAGGAGAAACAGAAAGTCATAACAAAGTGTATGTGTCAATAGACTTACTTCTTTTTTATTAGTAGGATGCCCTTGGCTATATTTATATATTCATTTCAATGAAACACTGAAAATATTATAAAAAACTCACTATATTTCGCTTTACGCGTCTTCAGGTGAAAAATTGTATAAAATGAAATAGAAATATAAATAAATTATGACATTTAACAAAAATTACAGTTCACGCATTATATCTCCGGCTATTACCACTGCGCTACTAACCGTGTCATTTGATATTTTTAACATATGATATTGGTAAACACAGCATTTTAAAGGTAGCGGTGTTTTAGAAAATGTTTTCAGAAAAGTACCCCCTCTCCCCCCCCGCACCTTACAATCAGCTGACTCAGTCATAGCCGGAGATATAATGCGCGAACTGTATAAAACTGTATAAATATAAACAAAAAACATCTGGTATAAGGTATTTTGAATTGATATAACTATCTTAAGTTTAGCCCGTGAGGAAATTTTGACTTAAAATCATTTGATACGCTTGCTCCATGAACCTCAATTCTTGTGTTGTAGAAGCAGCATGTAATTGTCGAACTGGTGTAAAGCTGTATAAATCTTCAAGTTTTTCTTTGTGTAACTTTGCATGTTTAACTAGTGGTTGTTCCATTTTGTTGTGATTGTATGCAAATCTATGTCCTGTGACTCTTGTTCTTAACGAGTTGATTGTCGAGCCAATGTAATCTTTTGGGCATTGTTTGCATTAAACTGATAGACGACGTTTGTTGAATCACAGGACAGATTTTTATTTTTTATGGAATAGCTTTTCTTTGTAGTGCTGCTCGTAAAAGTTGAGGTGCATGGAAGCATTTTGCAGACCATGCATCTAGGTTTGTGGCAAGCTTCAGCTTTATATTTTCTTTCTTTTTTCGCCTCTTCTTGTTTTTCAGGAAGTTTCGGTTTTGATAGTAATTCTTTAAGTATTGGTGGTCTGCGAAATATGATGCGAGGGACACTTTTGAATATTTCATTTGTTGAACATGATTGCGGAAGGACATTATAAGCTATTTTTAAGATGTTATTTATTTTGTATAACCCTGGGTGGTTGTGGTTATAAACTTTGGATCGTCTTTATTAAAGTTAGATTTAGTATTTTTAGTCATGTTTCTTATATTTAGTTTTGAGTTTAACAGTTATATATATATATATATATATATAAAATATATATTTATATAAATTCGAACGAATGGTGTTTTTTACTTCTGGGGACCCCAAAATGAAAAATTAACATGGTCTCGGACTTAGGTCTTACCATGAGTACTACTGTAATAGCTCATTCCTTTAAGGAAATTCGCTTAAATAATTTTATTTGATTATTATGAGATTTGCATTCTTAATTCCTGCAAAAATCGTTTTTAAAAGGTCAGTCAAAGGTTTATTAACATAAAAAATTCAAAGGTCAGTAATTAATGCCCTAATGTTTTAAAATAATTGTTGAGTTTTTTAATTAACGTTCTATTATAAAAAGGCTATTATTTTTAAAATTTGTGATAGCGAAGGATTTTAATTTGTTGTAAAGTAAAATAAAGTAAAATCCAAAGGTCTGTCAATTTAAATTATATGTAACACGTGATAAAAGAACATATGATAATTGATCAAAATAGAAGGATGAAGTTTCAGTTTTGTTTTATGAATTATATATGTAAAGTTATACGTTTCTGTCTATTCATAATTGATTGTTAATAAAATAATTAAAAGTATCAATTTGCGTGTTTATGATAGTATGGCGACGAGCCAAATAACTATAGTGAGAGAAATTGTATACCAGTGATGGAGAATATTAGGTAAATACAAGTTTATTTCTTGGTAAACAAAAATGAATTATGGCTTCCAAACCAATAATAGGTAAGTTGTCTGAGTTTGACCCGGAGGTTGAATCATTCGAAAACTTTTCTGAAAGACTTGAGAATTTCTTTACGGTCAATTCTATTAATGACACTGATAAAATGGGCTACTTCATTTCACTAATGGGTCCTAAAATGTACGGAACATTAAAGAATATATTAGTTCCTGCAGTTCCTAAAGATAAAAGTTTTAATGAACTGTTGACTGTTTTGAAATCACATTATGCTCCCAAGAAAAATGTTACTAATGAAAGGTTTTGTATTTAATAAAAGGAATCAGAAGGAGAATGAGTCAATTTCTGATTAAAGTGTTGAACTCATCAGGAAGTTGGCTACAACTTGTAAATTGGATTCATTTTTGGATCAAGCACTCAGAGACAGATTTTTGTGTGGGTTGAGATCTACTAGCCTTATATTTAAAGTAAAATTTTATCAGAGGGGGAAAAATTGATAAAGCCATTAAGGGTGCCTCGTTAATAGAAAAAGCTGAGCATAATATAAGATCTCTACATACTGAAAGTTTTCAGCATTCTGGTGATATTAGTTTAGTAAGGGGTAAGCCTAAGAAGTTCATGTTGAATCCTAGATCTAAATCTTGTTTTCGTTGTGGTAAGGATCATGACGGTAGAAGCTGCCCTTACAAAGAATATAGTTGTAATTTATGTAAGCGCAAGGGACATTTGTTTGTGATGTGTTCTCAAAACAAAAATAGGCAAGGTCAAGTAAATCATAGGCATGATTCCAGAGTAAATATGACTACCCTTATACCTCACAAAAAGCAGTCTTGTTCAACAGACAGCTGATGAACTTTATCTGAAAATGGCTTTAAATCATTAAATCATCACTTACATGACTAGGCCACCCATATAATGTATATTCAAGGGCCTTTGATAAAACTGGACCACATTTTGTTGCTAAACCTATCTCTTTGTAGGTAATAGGTAAACTGTATTTGCTAGAGAAGAAATTTATTTCTTCAGCTTCAGCTGTTACTTCATTACAGGGCAAACGGGAAAGTGCATCAGCATTTGATATATCTGACCCTTTTCGGTAGACAAGATCGTATTGATAAGCCTGCCCATCTTTGTATGCGAGCAGCTGATAACGTAGGTACTGCTTTAGTGGGGCCTAATATAAAAGTCAAAGCTTTGTGATCAGTCACTAACTTAAATCCACAACCATATAAAAATATATGAAATTTCTTTACTGCAAAAATTATTGCCAGAGCTTCTCTTTCAACTTGTGCATACTTCATTTCACATTTTGACAAAGTTCTGGACGCAAAAGTGATAGGCCTTTCTGAACCATCTGGCAACACATGAGCCATTATGGCTCCAACTCCATATTGTGAACTGTCGCAAGTTACCAAAAGGTCCAAACTTTGGTCAAAATGCATCAACACATTGTTTTGTACTAACAGATTTTTACTTTTCTCAAAAGATTCCTCACACTGAGTATCCCATACCCACTTTACTCCTTTATTAAGCAACCAATGAAAAGGATAGAGCAGAGGTGCCCACCCCCCCCCCCCTGGGACAATGACTCACCCCCCCAGGCAAAAGCTCACGCTCCCCCCCCAAACCTCGACAACCCCCCCCCCCATCTAACCAAAATTACTAGGACGTTAAATTTGTTTTGTACACCGTTACCGCTAAAAGTAAAATCTCAATAATGGATAGGTCTAAATAATAAATTATATCTATCAACATGCAAGCTAAAACTTAAATTAATGACTGATTAAGTACCTGGTTTATTTTAAGTTGTAGATACTGTTGCTCCATTTTATATATATTTGTCTTGATGTTTTCTTTTTTATTTACAATGTTTAAAAATAAAAATGCTCCAAATAAAATATAATTCCAAAATTACTTTATTTCTAAAAAATACAAAATTCTTAAGCCATTGATCATATGTTGCTTAAACCTTTGACAGTAGTTTCTTCCTCACAGCTGTTGTTCTGGCAAATCTGTTTATTATCTCTTCATTTTCTATACTCTCCAATATGTCTCTTTCGGATGAGAGAACCATGAGGCTACTCAGCCAATTGTCCGACAATGAAGACCTTAATCTTGTTTTTATTAACTTGAGTCGACTCATTGCCCTCTCTGCACTGCAGCTGGTTACCGCTAGGGAAAGCAATGTCTTATATACAACTTTCAGGGCCTTGAATCCTGAAAAGTTAACAAGACGTCTGTAAGGTTTTAAGAACCCTTGATTAACCCACTTTACCTTCATCAGTTCTTTATCTGATTCATTTCTGGATGGTTCATTTTCATCTGGTTCATTTTCATCGGATTCATTTTCAATATTTTTGTGGTCTTCACCACCTGCTTCATCTTGGTTTTGTGGTTTTTCTGTCTTCTTCTCATGGGTGGGCTTCAAAATGTCGTCCATAGAAACGTTCTCGTGGGCCACCTCGTACAGTTCACAAAAATTGTTGAGTTCTTCGGCCACCACTTCGCAGTCCCATCCATAAAACTTACATAGAGCAGAAATATCTTGGTCTGAACGGGTTTTGACTTAATCTCCAACATTCTTGAGTGTGTGAAATATTTCATTTCTTTGATCATACCTAATGAGTGGTCAGAAAACCTATCATTGATCTGGTTGATAAGGGAGTCGAGAAGTTTGAAGTACATTTCCACTTTCAGCTTTTTCTCTCTGTCAATGATAGGTTCATCTACCCCGAGCTCATCCATGAACCTCTTCTTTCTTCTAACTCTTTTTCGGGTAGTCTCCGCAATATTAAGATTAGCTATGAAAAGGTTGGCTTTGGAAACAAGATCATCCCAGCTTTTATCCGTTCGAAGCTTCACCAGGTTTGCTTTAACAGATTCAATTACTGATGTCACTCCACCATAGTCCAACACAACCCCTTGGAGGCTTACTGTTGCAGGATGCATGACTTTGAAAACACTTTGAACTGCATGTAAGGTGACTATAATGTCAATGTCATTAAGCCTTCCACATAGCCCCTTAGCCGTAGACACACATTCTTTGTCAAATTGTTCACTATCTTGAAGTGCCTCAAGGGCAGATTTGACCTCGTCAAAAGAAGATAAAATCGATTTAACAGCATCTGCCTTACTAGACCATCTTGTCGTCGTTACTTTGTGTAATCTCTTCCTACGTTCTGAGGCTTTCTCTTTGGAGGCCATTTTGTCAACAAACACATCGTGTCGTTTGTGACCTGAGCTAAAAAGTGTGTAAATGGCATCCAATAGTAAGAGCAAGTCTCTAACTTGAGGGCACACGTCAATTGACTTCTCGATCACAAGAGCGAATCTATGGGAAGTGCACCAAACGTAAAATGCAGTCTTGCATTCCATTTCAACTAAGGCCTTCAGCCCTGAAAAGGACCCTCTCATGTTCCCAGCTCCATCCATACTTTGACCAACAATATTTTTTGGGTTTAGATCTAAGTCTTTAAGACTGTCCATGACCAATGCCTTGATGCTAGCCCCAGTTGTGTCGGCAGAGCTGAAAACCTTAACTAAGCGTTCAACTGGCTTAACTGTATCATGTTGCTGAACAAAACGCAAGATCAATGTTGTGACTTCTTTTCTACTGACATCTTGTGTTGAATCTACTGTTGAATGGAAAAAGCTTGATTCTGAATTATATCATTCACAATTCTTTCTGACACCAAAGAGTTCATTAAATTGATGAGATCAAAAATATTTCTATAGCTGAGAAAGTTGGATCCTACTTTCTTGTTTTCACGTCTGGCCTTATCGAGTTTCTCTTGATAAACCCGTGCTGCAGGACTGTGTTTGGACAACAGTTTAAAGAGCTTGGAAAGTTTTCCTTCTACTGCCTTACTTTTTCGAAATGCAATCATTTCTTCAATTAAATATTTGCAACAGTCAATAACGATAGAGAGAACCTCTCTGTTGTGTTCAGATTTCTCGTTGTGCATTTTACATAAATCACTGTTGATATGTTTCCCTGATATCCACTGCAGTCTACTGACCTGACAGCTCAAATGATTTTTTGACATTTCATGGAGTTCAATGTCTCTCAAGGCGTTGCCGATCCTCCATCCTTGATAACCATTAATCGATGTCCAAACTGTTTGCTGGTTTGGTAGAGCAAATAAAAGACAATGTAAGCAGTACGCTGAATCATTCTGTTTGCTATACACAAGCCAGGATCTCTTTTTTTTCGTTCCATCAGAGAGATTGTAAAAACTCCAGTTCGGAGAAAACTTCCTATTATTAACGACAGGAAACTCATAATCCGCTTCCAAACTCTGTTCTTCCAGCTTTAATCCATGTTCAATGTCTATTGATGTCAAACGAATTCCACTGAGATGTGCGGGGTCGTAAATATCTTTATCAAATTGGGTATCTTCTCTGATTATGGCTGGGGAAGGGTCCAAACCTGCTGCAGATTCACAATCTTCCACCGTGTAGTCTTGGTCAACTACTAGGTTCTTATTTTGTTCAATATGTTTGGGATTAGCAATTTCTGCGTCCTGATGTTGATCGTTTGATCCTTCAGGCATGGGCACAGGACTGTCTTCCGTCGCCATAGGAATCACACCAGATGTACTCCTAAAAATAGCCGTAGGTCTATCAGATTAACAAACATTTAAAAATTAATTAATTTGCCAGAGGAGCTTAATTAATTAACAAATCAAGAGATAGTACGGTTTAGTTCATATATACTAAATTCAATTCAATAAATATATCTTGGTAAATAAGAGAATAATTTTTTCAGTTCTCCATGAGAAAATTACATAAAATAACAAACAACATTTACCGAAAAAAGTTGACGTGCAATAATAATTTGAAATAATGACCTGCAACGTCTACGCCGGAATGTTTAACTTTAAAGTATTTTCAATCTCTACTAACCATCAATTTTTATTACTCACAGCCATTTGAAAAATATTTTTAATATTTTTTACAGGGTCGAAAATTTATTTTTAACAGTTGTTAGGGCAAATTAGCCTAAACAAATTAAAATTAGAATAACACCTTTACATTTTGATTTTTAAAAAGAAAGAGATCGGCGAAGCGGCCATGCAGTAGTAAAATAAAATCATTCTATGAGATTCGAAATAAAAAATAATTATTGGAATATTTTTATTTATAATTCTTGTTTTAAAAAAATATATAACTTAACTCACAATATAAACAATATTTGAAAATTATGAGAAAACGTTTTGATTACGTACGTATGAGAAACGTAATTTAACGTTTAACATACGTATACGTGTTAAATTATTTAACATCGTATATACAGTATATACGATGTTATTTAAGACATGATTATTGCTTGGTCCTAATTCATGCAAAAAATCATTGGTGTGAATTGTGAGTATAAACGCATAATAAAAAACACGCATTGTTAACAACTGTCGTATAAGAAAGTACAAATATTTAATATTCATCGACCGGCGTGTCTCACACACACACACAAACACACACACACACACACACACACACACACACACACACACACATTCGTGGCTGGAACCCTATACGAGACTTTAACTCCTCGCGGGGATCCGGGGACACTTCTTAAATATGATTTTTACAAATCAACAGACACGAGGAAATTGCCAGACAGAATTTAGAAACAGAGTTCATATCATACACACTTGAAAACTTGCTTATTAAAAAAGTTGTGTTTGAGAAGTTTGAGCTGTGTAAGCAGTGAGAATAAATTATCCTTAAATAACGAGAATAAAGAGAACATTTCAGTTACCTGGATGAGCATGGATCATTCAGTTCTTCACTTGCTGATCTTCCTTTAACATTTGTTTCCACGTAGGGTTTCCAAGCTGGCTCGCCCATTTCCTTTTCTTCAATGATTTTAAAATTTATATTTAAGCCGTTTTTTGATTTATACACATGTTTCTTTTTGCAATGATCCGACCATTTGTCATGTCGTACTTTAGCATTACACAATGGCTCCAAACATTTATACTTCAAAAGTTTCTGTTGTCTAGGCATTTTAAATTAATCTAACTGCATAGTAAAAAGAAGTAAATAGTAATAAACCAGATTCCTGATCGCAAACCACCGTAATTAGCCTAAATCTAACCAATAAAAACCCAAATATTAACCACACTGAACTAAATATATTATAAAATTATCGCACACCACCGCGTAATTAGGCTACATCTAAGCAATAAATAGCACAAAAACCACACCTAACTAGCAGTATTTTAAAATAACAGAGATATTTTAGTCGTCAACCACACGGGTGCAATGAACGAAACCTTCACTGACACACTGACAGTGACAAGGAACAAGGAACACGTGCGTGGTTTGGGTTTGTTTGTTTACCTATGGAGTCGACGCCTGCACCGGACATCTCCGTATCACATCGCACGCTATCTTGCGGGCATTGTTTCCATAGTAACAGCAACCACTTACTCAACGTTGCTGAACTTACTTTGTTAACATCAACATCTGTTGTTCTGATCATCGACAAAGTTATCGACTGCCATAATTTATTGTTAGTGATAGTTATTTCATGAAGTAATATTTTAATTAATGTTTTTTATTTTACTTTTATATTTACCCCCCCAGGCCAGCCAAAAAACACTACTTTTCGTCCCCCCCAAAAATTTCAATGACGCAAACTGCGTCATGACCCCCCCCTGTGGGCACCCCTGGGATAGAGTAAAGACAACAAATTTGGCAAAAATTTACCATAATAGTTCAATAACCCAAGATAAGAACGTAACTGTGTGTTGTCTTTAGGCCTAGGAGCCGT
The DNA here is from genome assembly GCA_035578135.1 of Flexamia atlantica. Lineage (NCBI taxonomy): Eukaryota > Metazoa > Arthropoda > Insecta > Hemiptera > Cicadellidae > Flexamia > Flexamia atlantica. The sequence continues at coordinate 143,589,737 of JAQJVK010000001.1, read as the reverse complement.
AACAATAGCTTTAGTCAAATCTGGACTCGGATGAATTCCACTTCCATCAAGTAGATGTCCTAAAAATGAAACTTTTGTCTTGAAAAACTCACTTTTCGCTTCATTCAATTTAACCCCATATTCACTTAGCTAAGTCAACACCCTATGAACCAAGCTTAACATTTCTTCTTGAGTTCTAGCAACTAACAGAATGTCATCAAGGTAGCAAAAAGTGTTATTTATTCCTGACGGAATTTCGTCCATCACAGATTGAAACAATGGACCCGCACTTGAAATCCCAAAAGGTAAACGTGTATATTGATATAATCCCTTGAAAGTATTTATTGTCAACAAGGGCTGTGAAGATTTCTTAACCTTAAAACCTGATTATAAGCTGAAGCTAAATCAAGCTTACAAAAACATTTTGCACCTGAAATTTGAGCAAAAATTCCATCTGGGTTAGGCAATGGATAGTGGTCCGTTCTGATTACCTGATTCAGTGTGATTTTACAATTACCACAAATTCTTATTGAGTTGTCCTTTTTTGAACTACGACAATAGGTGTGCTCCATTCAGTTTGTGTCACAGGGAAGATAACACTATTATTTACTAAATCATTCAATTCTCTTTCCACTGCTGGACGTAACGAAAATGGCACACTAAGTAGATTGCAGAACACAGGGGTGACATTTTCCTTAAGGACTAATTCAACTTCTACGTTTTTAATTTCCCCATAAGATGTTTCAAATATACTAGAATATTGCTTCTTCAGCTCTTCTACACTTAGACTAGGATTCTGAACCGTCTTACCGTTTACTTCATTGAGATTGGAATTGTATCCTCCTTTCGTAACCTTATTCCAATCAAGCTTTATAGCTTCCATCCAGTTTCTTCCCATGAGTGCTGGTTGATTAGCCATTGAGCTTTGAACGACTACTAAAGGCAAACATTTTCTTTTTCCCCCAGAGTTTTTCTAACTGGAGATAAGATTTTTGTTCGTTCTGTCAGACAAGAAAAGGTAAATTGGTTGCCTGGAACTGTGGTTAAGGTAATAAGTCCAGTGACTTATTTGATTAAAGAAGAAAACCGGACTAGGTTCATTCATGCAGATAACTTAAAGAAAAAATATCATGTATTGAATACAATGGTGAAGTGCAAATATTACCTAGATTACCTAGACCAAATGTGGTGGAGCAAGAACCATTGTTAGGGCCAGAATCAACCATGACATCTCCGTCAACAACCAGACAGCAATCACCAGGCATAGTTGTAACCACACCTGAACTAATTTCAAATCATTTGCCAAATCAAGAAACATGTATTCATGAAGGACAACTTCAAAGAACTGGAGGACAAGAAAACGAAGAAAATTCTCAGACGTTCTCAAAGAACAAGAAGGGCGCCTGACAAGTTGTGTTTGTAAACAAGAATTCTTCACCAATCATCAAGACATTTGTTTATTTAAAAAGATTTTTTTTTATTTTGAAAGGGAGAGAGTAAATAAGGAAAAGAGTTAAACTGTTAAATTTGTAAAAAAAAGAAAAAGAGTTAAACTGTAAAATTTGTAAAAAAAAACTTTTGTTTGTTGTTAAATGTTAATTTTTTTAAAATTGTGTTTAAGAAGAATTAGTTTTTATATAAGTCAGAGGGAGATGTTGCAAAGTAAAATAAAGTAAAATCCAAAGATCTGTCGATTTAAATTATATGTAACACATGTGATAAAAGAACATATGATAATTGATCAAAATAGAAGGATGAAGTTTCAGTTTTGTTGTATGAATTAGATATGTAAAGTCATACGTTTCTGTCTACTTGTAATTAATTGTTAATAAAATAATAAAAGTATCAATTTGCGTGTTTATGATAGTAGAATTATTATTTAATTTTTTGGACTTTTCCTTTCACTTCTAGTGTTTAACACATTCGCTGCTGCGGACATTCCAGAACGTCACCGGGAACATGGCGCCAGGAGCTAGGAACGTTTCGGAACGACAGAGTTCATTATTGTTTAACGCTGTCATGGATTAGTCAGCTCCTCATGAGCGTTATATTTTTCCTTGGGGGCATAATTTTCCCACAATAAAAACATTTCCAAAAATTATACCAGAATCATTTAGATAAGGGCTTGTCTCACCTCTTTCCTGCTAGGTAGCAGCACTACCTTACTGACTACAACCTAGGTAGATCTGCTACCCACCAGAATTACTAAGTACTATGTCCAAAACTAGATTGACTGCAGAACATTACTATCCAATATATTAAATAACTATCATTGTTTTCACCATAGTTCAGTGTAACAGAGGCAATGTTACGTGGCGGCACACACACTGGCCAGCAGCCAAAGTGTTAAACTACACTATGTTTAGAGAGATATTGAAAACGAGAGGAATTTCGATACCTCTCGAAACGAAGATAAATACTAGAAGTGAAAGGAAAAGTCCAAAAAATTAAATAATAAGGATATTATTACAATTATTGATTCACAAACTTTATTTTACCCAAAACCCAATTCAACAATAACTCTCTTCCTGACATGTAGCCCTAATGGGACCATGATGAATAAATTTAGTACGCTAATGTAAAATCAACCAATGCTTTTTGTTTAAATGTAATTCTTTAATTAGGCTAAAATGACTAGTTTATCTAAAGAACAAAATATCAAAGGAGCAGAAAGGTAGATTTCAAGAACTTGAGGCAGTCAAGTCAATAACATACTGCCATTATATTTGGCAAAACAGTATCTGATGGCATTAAAAAATTTCTCAGTTGTCCCATTTGGACAACCGATTTTTGCCGAGATTGTAATGCCGAGTTTTGACATTACAGGGTTTTAGTCCAGTAAATGAAGGTAACAAACGGCGAAACTGGGGAATTTTCTCGGTCAGCACCGATTTGCATGAAAATTTGGATTTAGGTTCTACTTACCCTCTACTTCAAAGTTAAAAATGTTTTAAGGGTTGCTTTTTCCCAGGGGGTGGGTGCCACCCCTTCTAGGGGGTGAAAATTGTTACATTGAAACTAAGCCCGGAAATGGATATATTGACCAATTCTAAGCAAATTTTGTTCTATAAAGTTTTTTCTTTAAGTCAATACTTTTCGAGATATTCACAATTGAAATTGGCGATTTCCTCCCCAAAAAACCACTTTTTCAAATGGTTTTCCACAAATAACTCAAAAACTAAGAGGTTTAGCGAAAAAGTTATAATGAAATAAATTGTAGCATATAAGAAAGCAAAGAAAATGTGGGGCTTGTGAAGTCTGTGAACCCAGTTGGAGCCAAGTTATGGCTTGTTTAAGAGTGGTTTTAATTCGTCGAACGCCAAAACGCACAATTTCAATGTGAAATAACTAAAAAACTAAAAATTTTTCAAGGAAAACTTACTGAACATTTTTTAAAGATCATTAAAATACCTTTAATTTTGTTTTTTGGAAAAGTTATTATCATAAAAATTAAGCGAGTTATGATCAAAATAAAGTTGGTTTATATTTTTTCGGCGATAAAAATCTTGAAATATCTTAAGGTGAACGTTTGAAAGTTATTAGCCTTTAACAATTGTCAACAATGAAAGCCACGCACTCTTTCCCTTTCCACTCATGGTGGGAAACAGCTGAACCGGTAGCAGTGTTGCCAACGTAGTTAAAAAAAATAGATGCCCAAAGATTTACATACCACAAAAAGTAGATGGTAGGTGAACATTGGAAAGTTATTAGCATTTACAAGAACCTTAGAGTAATATAAATAGTTGACACACTGTTAACTATTTTTAAATTTTTATGTTTTCAGGGCTACCAAGCTATAAAAACATTTTTGTTATTGAAAAAAAGAAATCGGTACATTATTTGCGATTTGCCAGTCGTGGCTCAGTCGCCGATGCGTGCGGAGCTCCCGCTTATCAGTTAACGCATGTTAGTTCCTGCCCTCGGTGTCTCGCGCTATACTAATTTGTTAATCATTCTCTTATACAATATTGTGCTTTATTCGGAACTATGACGATGAAGTGCGGCATTTGTTCTCAGGATATTGTTGAAAGTGAAACTGTCGACTCTCTGAAATGCGTTAACTGTGATTACGTCGTGCATGTTAGGTGTTCCGGTGTCAACTTGGACAAAAAGCAATCAAGGAGAAACACCTTTAAATGCCCTAAATGTAAAGGAATTACACCAGCTTCTAGTTTAAGTGACTCGGATGACACTACTGCAAATGTAAGTGGTATATACATAGCTATTAATAACCTTAAAAAGGACTTGGACACTAGCCTTGATAAAAAATTAAGTAGCCTAGAGGATAGGATTGGTAAAAACCTAGAGCCTAAGTTAGGCAATATCATAGAAAAGTCAATTGCTGACTTAGGAAAATCCCTCCATGAATCAATAAACGAACTACGTTCTGAAAACACCATCCCAAAAGGTAAACGTGTATATTGATATAATCCCTTGAAAGTATTTATTGTCAACAAGGGCTGTGAAGATTTCTTAACCTTAAAACCTGATTATAAGCTGAAGCTAAATCAAGCTTACAAAAACATTTTGCACCTGAAATTTGAGCAAAAATTCCATCTGGGTTAGGCAATGGATAGTGGTCCGTTCTGATTACCTGATTCAGTGTGATTTTACAATTACCACAAATTCTTATTGAGTTGTCCTTTTTTGAACTACGACAATAGGTGTGCTCCATTCAGTTTGTGTCACAGGGAAGATAACACTATTATTTACTAAATCATTCAATTCTCTTTCCACTGCTGGACGTAACGAAAATGGCACACTAAGTAGATTGCAGAACACAGGGGTGACAATTTCCTTAAGGACTAATTCAACTTCTACGTTTTTAATTTCCCCATAAGATGTTTCAAATATACTAGAATATTGCTTCTTCAGCTCTTCTACACTTAGACTAGGATTCTGAACCGTCTTACCGTTTACTTCATTGAGATTGGAATTGTATCCTCCTTTCGTAACCTTATTCCAATCAAGCTTTATAGCTTCCATCCAGTTTCTTCCCATGAGTGCTGGTTGATTAGCCATTGAGCTTTGAACGACTACTAAAGGCAAACATTTTCTTTTTCCCCCAGAGTTTTTCTAACTGGAGATAAGATTTTTGTTCGTTCTGTCAGACAAGAAAAGGTAAATTGGTTGCCTGGAACTGTGGTTAAGGTAATAAGTCCAGTGACTTATTTGATTAAAGAAGAAAACCGGACTAGGTTCATTCATGCAGATAACTTAAAGAAAAAATATCATGTATTGAATACAATGGTGAAGTGCAAATATTACCTAGATTACCTAGACCAAATGTGGTGGAGCAAGAACCATTGTTAGGGCCAGAATCAACCATGACATCTCCGTCAACAACCAGACAGCAATCACCAGGCATAGTTGTAACCACACCTGAACTAATTTCAAATCATTTGCCAAATCAAGAAACATGTATTCATGAAGGACAACTTCAAAGAACTGGAGGACAAGAAAACGAAGAAAATTCTCAGACGTTCTCAAAGAACAAGAAGGGCGCCTGACAAGTTGTGTTTGTAAACAAGAATTCTTCACCAATCATCAAGACATTTGTTTATTTAAAAAGATTTTTTTTTATTTTGAAAGGGAGAGAGTAAATAAGGAAAAGAGTTAAACTGTTAAATTTGTAAAAAAAAGAAAAAGAGTTAAACTGTAAAATTTGTAAAAAAAACTTTTGTTTGTTGTTAAATGTTAATTTTTTTTAAATTGTGTTTAAGAAGAATTAGTTTTTATATAAGTCAGAGGGAGATGTTGCAAAGTAAAATAAAGTAAAATCCAAAGATCTGTCGATTTAAATTATATGTAACACATGTGATAAAAGAACATATGATAATTGATCAAAATAGAAGGATGAAGTTTCAGTTTTGTTGTATGAATTAGATATGTAAAGTCATACGTTTCTGTCTACTTGTAATTAATTGTTAATAAAATAATAAAAGTATCAATTTGCGTGTTTATGATAGTAGAATTATTATTTAATTTTTTGGACTTTTCCTTTCACTTCTAGTGTTTAACACATTCGCTGCTGCGGACATTCCGGAACGTCACCGGGAACATGGCGCCAGGAGCTAGGAACGTTTCGGAACGACAGAGTTCATTATTGTTTAACGCTGTCATGGATTAGTCAGCTCCTCATGAGCGTTATATTTTTCCTTGGGGGCATAATTTTCCCACAATAAAAACATTTCCAAAAATTATACCAGAATCATTTAGATAAGGGCTTGTCTCACCTCTTTCCTGCTAGGTAGCAGCACTATCTTACTGACTACAACCTAGGTAGATCTGCTACCCACCAGAATTACTAAGTACTATGTCCAAAACTAGATTGACTGCAGAACATTACTATCCAATATATTAAATAACTATCATTGTTTTCACCATAGTTCAGTGTAACAGAGGCAATGTTACGTGGCGGCACACACACTGGCCAGCAGCCAAAGTGTTAAACTACACTATGTTTAGAGAGATATTGAAAACGAGAGGAATTTCGATACCTCTCGAAACGAAGATAAATACTAGAAGTGAAAGGAAAAGTCCAAAAAATTAAATAATAAGGATATTATTACAATTATTGATTCACAAACTTTATTTTACCCAAAACCCAATTCAACAATAACTCTCTTCCTGACATGTAGCCCTAATGGGACCATGATGAATAAATTTAGTACGCTAATGTAAAATCAACCAATGCTTTTTGTTTAAATGTAATTCTTTAATTAGGCTAAAATGACTAGTTTATCTAAAGAACAAAATATCAAAGGAGCAGAAAGGTAGATTTCAAGAACTTGAGGCAGTCAAGTCAATAACATACTGCCATTATATTTGGCAAAACAGTATCTGATGGCATTAAAAAATTTCTCAGTTGTCCCATTTGGACAACCGATTTTTGCCGAGATTGTAATGCCGAGTTTTGACATTACAGGGTTTTAGTCCAGTAAATGAAGGTAACAAACGGCGAAACTGGGGAATTTTCTCGGTCAGCACCGATTTGCATGAAAATTTGGATTTAGGTTCTACTTACCCTCTACTTCAAAGTTAAAAATGTTTTAAGGGTTGCTTTTTCCCAGGGGGTGGGTGCCACCCCTTCTAGGGGGTGAAAATTGTTACATTGAAACTAAGCCCGGAAATGGATATATTGACCAATTCTAAGCAAATTTTGTTCTATAAAGTTTTTTCTTTAAGTCAATACTTTTCGAGATATTCACAATTGAAATTGGCGATTTCCTCCCCAAAAAACCACTTTTTCAAATGGTTTTCCACAAATAACTCAAAAACTAAGAGGTTTAGCGAAAAAGTTATAATGAAATAAATTGTAGCATATAAGAAAGCAAAGAAAATGTGGGGCTTGTGAAGTCTGTGAACCCAGTTGGAGCCAAGTTATGGCTTGTTTAAGAGTGGTTTTAATTCGTCGAACGCCAAAACGCACAATTTCAATGTGAAATAACTAAAAAACTAAAAATTTTTCAAGGAAAACTTACTGAACATTTTTTAAAGATCATTAAAATACCTTTAATTTTGTTTTTTGGAAAAGTTATTATCATAAAAATTAAGCGAGTTATGATCAAAATAAAGTTGGTTTATATTTTTTCGGCGATAAAAATCTTGAAATATCTTAAGGTGAACGTTTGAAAGTTATTAGCCTTTAACAATTGTCAACAATGAAAGCCACGCACTCTTTCCCTTTCCACTCATGGTGGGAAACAGCTGAACCGGTAGCAGTGTTGCCAACGTAGTTAAAAAAAATAGATGCCCAAAGATTTACATACCACAAAAAGTAGATGGTAGGTGAACATTGGAAAGTTATTAGCATTTACAAGAACCTTAGAGTAATATAAATAGTTGACACACTGTTAACTATTTTTAAATTTTTATGTTTTCAGGGCTACCAAGCTATAAAAACATTTTTGTTATTGAAAAAAAGAAATCGGTACATTATTTGCGATTTGCCAGTCGTGGCTCAGTCGCCGATGCGTGCGGAGCTCCCGCTTATCAGTTAACGCATGTTAGTTCCTGCCCTCGGTGTCTCGCGCTATACTAATTTGTTAATCATTCTCTTATACAATATTGTGCTTTATTCGGAACTATGACGATGAAGTGCGGCATTTGTTCTCAGGATATTGTTGAAAGTGAAACTGTCGACTCTCTGAAATGCGTTAACTGTGATTACGTCGTGCATGTTAGGTGTTCCGGTGTCAACTTGGACAAAAAGCAATCAAGGAGAAACACCTTTAAATGCCCTAAATGTAAAGGAATTACACCAGCTTCTAGTTTAAGTGACTCGGATGACACTACTGCAAATGTAAGTGGTATATACATAGCTATTAATAACCTTAAAAAGGACTTGGACACTAGCCTTGATAAAAAATTAAGTAGCCTAGAGGATAGGATTGGTAAAAACCTAGAGCCTAAGTTAGGCAATATCATAGAAAAGTCAATTGCTGACTTAGGAAAATCCCTCCATGAATCAATAAACGAACTACGTTCTGAAAACACCATCCCAAAAGGTAAACGTGTATATTGATATAATCCCTTGAAAGTATTTATTGTCAACAAGGGCTGTGAAGATTTCTTAACCTTAAAACCTGATTATAAGCTGAAGCTAAATCAAGCTTACAAAAACATTTTGCACCAGAAATTTGAGCAAAAATTCCATCTGGGTTAGGCAATGGATAGTGGTCCGTTCTGATTACCTGATTCAGTGTGATTTTACAATTACCACAAATTCTTATTGAGTTGTCCTTTTTTGAACTACGACAATAGGTGTGCTCCATTCAGTTTGTGTCACAGGGAAGATAACACTATTATTTACTAAATCATTCAATTCTCTTTCCACTGCTGGACGTAACGAAAATGGCACACTAAGTAGATTGCAGAACACAGGGGTGACAATTTCCTTAAGGACTAATTCAACTTCTACGTTTTTAATTTCCCCATAAGATGTTTCAAATATACTAGAATATTGCTTCTTCAGCTCTTCTACACTTAGACTAGGATTCTGAACCGTCTTACCGTTTACTTCATTGAGATTGGAATTGTATCCTCCTTTCGTAACCTTATTCCAATCAAGCTTTATAGCTTCCATCCAGTTTCTTCCCATGAGTGCTGGTTGATTAGCCATTGAGCTTTGAACGACTACTAAAGGCAAACATTTTCTTTTTCCCCCAGAGTTTTTCTAACTGGAGATAAGATTTTTGTTCGTTCTGTCAGACAAGAAAAGGTAAATTGGTTGCCTGGAACTGTGGTTAAGGTAATAAGTCCAGTGACTTATTTGATTAAAGAAGAAAACCGGACTAGGTTCATTCATGCAGATAACTTAAAGAAAAAATATCATGTATTGAATACAATGGTGAAGTGCAAATATTACCTAGATTACCTAGACCAAATGTGGTGGAGCAAGAACCATTGTTAGGGCCAGAATCAACCATGACATCTCCGTCAACAACCAGACAGCAATCACCAGGCATAGTTGTAACCACACCTGAACTAATTTCAAATCATTTGCCAAATCAAGAAACATGTATTCATGAAGGACAACTTCAAAGAACTGGAGGACAAGAAAACGAAGAAAATTCTCAGACGTTCTCAAAGAACAAGAAGGGCGCCTGACAAGTTGTGTTTGTAAACAAGAATTCTTCACCAATCATCAAGACATTTGTTTATTTAAAAAGATTTTTTTTTATTTTGAAAGGGAGAGAGTAAATAAGGAAAAGAGTTAAACTGTTAAATTTGTAAAAAAAAGAAAAAGAGTTAAACTGTAAAATTTGTAAAAAAAACTTTTGTTTGTTGTTAAATGTTAATTTTTTTTAAATTGTGTTTAAGAAGAATTAGTTTTTATATAAGTCAGAGGGAGATGTTGCAAAGTAAAATAAAGTAAAATCCAAAGATCTGTCGATTTAAATTATATGTAACACATGTGATAAAAGAACATATGATAATTGATCAAAATAGAAGGATGAAGTTTCAGTTTTGTTGTATGAATTAGATATGTAAAGTCATACGTTTCTGTCTACTTGTAATTAATTGTTAATAAAATAATAAAAGTATCAATTTGCGTGTTTATGATAGTAGAATTATTATTTAATTTTTTGGACTTTTCCTTTCACTTCTAGTGTTTAACACATTCGCTGCTGCGGACATTCCGGAACGTCACCGGGAACATGGCGCCAGGAGCTAGGAACGTTTCGGAACGACAGAGTTCATTATTGTTTAACGCTGTCATGGATTAGTCAGCTCCTCATGAGCGTTATATTTTTCCTTGGGGGCATAATTTTCCCACAATAAAAACATTTCCAAAAATTATACCAGAATCATTTAGATAAGGGCTTGTCTCACCTCTTTCCTGCTAGGTAGCAGCACTATCTTACTGACTACAACCTAGGTAGATCTGCTACCCACCAGAATTACTAAGTACTATGTCCAAAACTAGATTGACTGCAGAACATTACTATCCAATATATTAAATAACTATCATTGTTTTCACCATAGTTCAGTGTAACAGAGGCAATGTTACGTGGCGGCACACACACTGGCCAGCAGCCAAAGTGTTAAACTACACTATGTTTAGAGAGATATTGAAAACGAGAGGAATTTCGATACCTCTCGAAACGAAGATAAATACTAGAAGTGAAAGGAAAAGTCCAAAAAATTAAATAATAAGGATATTATTACAATTATTGATTCACAAACTTTATTTTACCCAAAACCCAATTCAACAATAACTCTCTTCCTGACATGTAGCCCTAATGGGACCATGATGAATAAATTTAGTACGCTAATGTAAAATCAACCAATGCTTTTTGTTTAAATGTAATTCTTTAATTAGGCTAAAATGACTAGTTTATCTAAAGAACAAAATATCAAAGGAGCAGAAAGGTAGATTTCAAGAACTTGAGGCAGTCAAGTCAATAACATACTGCCATTATATTTGGCAAAACAGTATCTGATGGCATTAAAAAATTTCTCAGTTGTCCCATTTGGACAACCGATTTTTGCCGAGATTGTAATGCCGAGTTTTGACATTACAGGGTTTTAGTCCAGTAAATGAAGGTAACAAACGGCGAAACTGGGGAATTTTCTCGGTCAGCACCGATTTGCATGAAAATTTGGATTTAGGTTCTACTTACCCTCTACTTCAAAGTTAAAAATGTTTTAAGGGTTGCTTTTTCCCAGGGGGTGGGTGCCACCCCTTCTAGGGGGTGAAAATTGTTACATTGAAACTAAGCCCGGAAATGGATATATTGACCAATTCTAAGCAAATTTTGTTCTATAAAGTTTTTTCTTTAAGTCAATACTTTTCGAGATATTCACAATTGAAATTGGCGATTTCCTCCCCAAAAAACCACTTTTTCAAATGGTTTTCCACAAATAACTCAAAAACTAAGAGGTTTAGCGAAAAAGTTATAATGAAATAAATTGTAGCATATAAGAAAGCAAAGAAAATGTGGGGCTTGTGAAGTCTGTGAACCCAGTTGGAGCCAAGTTATGGCTTGTTTAAGAGTGGTTTTAATTCGTCGAACGCCAAAACGCACAATTTCAATGTGAAATAACTAAAAAACTAAAAATTTTTCAAGGAAAACTTACTGAACATTTTTTAAAGATCATTAAAATACCTTTAATTTTGTTTTTTGGAAAAGTTATTATCATAAAAATTAAGCGAGTTATGATCAAAATAAAGTTGGTTTATATTTTTTCGGCGATAAAAATCTTGAAATATCTTAAGGTGAACGTTTGAAAGTTATTAGCCTTTAACAATTGTCAACAATGAAAGCCACGCACTCTTTCCCTTTCCACTCATGGTGGGAAACAGCTGAACCGGTAGCAGTGTTGCCAACGTAGTTAAAAAAATAGATGCCCAAAGATTTACATACCACAAAAAGTAGATGGTAGGTGAACATTGGAAAGTTATTAGCATTTACAAGAACCTTAGAGTAATATAAATAGTTGACACACTGTTAACTATTTTTAAATTTTTATGTTTTCAGGGCTACCAAGCTATAAAAACATTTTTGTTATTGAAAAAAAGAAATCGGTATATTATTTGCGATTTGCCAGTCGTGGCTCAGTCGCCGATGCGTGCGGAGCTCCCGCTTATCAGTTAACGCATGTTAGTTCCTGCCCTCGGTGTCTCGCGCTATACTAATTTGTTAATCATTCTCTTATACAATATTGTGCTTTATTCGGAACTATGACGATGAAGTGCGGCATTTGTTCTCAGGATATTGTTGAAAGTGAAACTGCCGACTCTCTGAAATGCGTTAACTGTGATTACGTCGTGCATGTTAGGTGTTCCGGTGTCAACTTGGACAAAAAGCAATCAAGGAGAAACACCTTTAAATGCCCTAAATGTAAAGGAATTACACCAGCTTCTAGTTTAAGTGACTCGGATGACACTACTGCAAATGTAAGTGGTATATACATAGCTATTAATAACCTTAAAAAGGACTTGGACACTAGCCTTGATAAAAAATTAAGTAGCCTAGAGGATAGGATTGGTAAAAACCTAGAGCCTAAGTTAGGCAATATCATAGAAAAGTCAATTGCTGACTTAGGAAAATCCCTCCATGAATCAATAAACGAACTACGTTCTGAAAACACCATCCCAAAAGGTAAACGTGTATATTGATATAATCCCTTGAAAGTATTTATTGTCAACAAGGGCTGTGAAGATTTCTTAACCTTAAAACCTGATTATAAGCTGAAGCTAAATCAAGCTTACAAAAACATTTTGCACCTGAAATTTGAGCAAAAATTCCATCTGGGTTAGGCAATGGATAGTGGTCCGTTCTGATTACCTGATTCAGTGTGATTTTACAATTACCACAAATTCTTATTGAGTTGTCCTTTTTTGAACTACGACAATAGGTGTGCTCCATTCAGTTTGTGTCACAGGGAAGATAACACTATTATTTACTAAATCATTCAATTCTCTTTCCACTGCTGGACGTAACGAAAATGGCACACTAAGTAGATTGCAGAACACAGGGGTGACAATTTCCTTAAGGACTAATTCAACTTCTACGTTTTTAATTTCCCCATAAGATGTTTCAAATATACTAGAATATTGCTTCTTCAGCTCTTCTACACTTAGACTAGGATTCTGAACCGTCTTACCGTTTACTTCATTGAGATTGGAATTGTATCCTCCTTTCGTAACCTTATTCCAATCAAGCTTTATAGCTTCCATCCAGTTTCTTCCCATGAGTGCTGGTTGATTAGCCATTGAGCTTTGAACGACTACTAAAGGCAAACATTTTCTTTTTCCCCCAGAGTTTTTCTAACTGGAGATAAGATTTTTGTTCGTTCTGTCAGACAAGAAAAGGTAAATTGGTTGCCTGGAACTGTGGTTAAGGTAATAAGTCCAGTGACTTATTTGATTAAAGAAGAAAACCGGACTAGGTTCATTCATGCAGATAACTTAAAGAAAAAATATCATGTATTGAATACAATGGTGAAGTGCAAATATTACCTAGATTACCTAGACCAAATGTGGTGGAGCAAGAACCATTGTTAGGGCCAGAATCAACCATGACATCTCCGTCAACAACCAGACAGCAATCACCAGGCATAGTTGTAACCACACCTGAACTAATTTCAAATCATTTGCCAAATCAAGAAACATGTATTCATGAAGGACAACTTCAAAGAACTGGAGGACAAGAAAACGAAGAAAATTCTCAGACGTTCTCAAAGAACAAGAAGGGCGCCTGACAAGTTGTGTTTGTAAACAAGAATTCTTCACCAATCATCAAGACATTTGTTTATTTAAAAAGATTTTTTTTTATTTTGAAAGGGAGAGAGTAAATAAGGAAAAGAGTTAAACTGTTAAATTTGTAAAAAAAAGAAAAAGAGTTAAACTGTAAAATTTGTAAAAAAAAACTTTTGTTTGTTGTTAAATGTTAATTTTTTTTAAATTGTGTTTAAGAAGAATTAGTTTTTATATAAGTCAGAGGGAGATGTTGCAAAGTAAAATAAAGTAAAATCCAAAGATCTGTCGATTTAAATTATATGTAACACATGTGATAAAAGAACATATGATAATTGATCAAAATAGAAGGATGAAGTTTCAGTTTTGTTGTATGAATTAGATATGTAAAGTCATACGTTTCTGTCTACTTGTAATTAATTGTTAATAAAATAATAAAAGTATCAATTTGCGTGTTTATGATAGTAGAATTATTATTTAATTTTTTGGACTTTTCCTTTCACTTCTAGTGTTTAACACATTCGCTGCTGCGGACATTCCGGAACGTCACCGGGAACATGGCGCCAGGAGCTAGGAACGTTTCGGAACGACAGAGTTCATTATTGTTTAACGCTGTCATGGATTAGTCAGCTCCTCATGAGCGTTATATTTTTCCTTGGGGGCATAATTTTCCCACAATAAAAACATTTCCAAAAATTATACCAGAATCATTTAGATAAGGGCTTGTCTCACCTCTTTCCTGCTAGGTAGCAGCACTATCTTACTGACTACAACCTAGGTAGATCTGCTACCCACCAGAATTACTAAGTACTATGTCCAAAACTAGATTGACTGCAGAACATTACTATCCAATATATTAAATAACTATCATTGTTTTCACCATAGTTCAGTGTAACAGAGGCAATGTTACGTGGCGGCACACACACTGGCCAGCAGCCAAAGTGTTAAACTACACTATGTTTAGAGAGATATTGAAAACGAGAGGAATTTCGATACCTCTCGAAACGAAGATAAATACTAGAAGTGAAAGGAAAAGTCCAAAAAATTAAATAATAAGGATATTATTACAATTATTGATTCACAAACTTTATTTTACCCAAAACCCAATTCAACAATAACTCTCTTCCTGACATGTAGCCCTAATGGGACCATGATGAATAAATTTAGTACGCTAATGTAAAATCAACCAATGCTTTTTGTTTAAATGTAATTCTTTAATTAGGCTAAAATGACTAGTTTATCTAAAGAACAAAATATCAAAGGAGCAGAAAGGTAGATTTCAAGAACTTGAGGCAGTCAAGTCAATAACATACTGCCATTATATTTGGCAAAACAGTATCTGATGGCATTAAAAAATTTCTCAGTTGTCCCATTTGGACAACCGATTTTTGCCGAGATTGTAATGCCGAGTTTTGACATTACAGGGTTTTAGTCCAGTAAATGAAGGTAACAAACGGCGAAACTGGGGAATTTTCTCGGTCAGCACCGATTTGCATGAAAATTTGGATTTAGGTTCTACTTACCCTCTACTTCAAAGTTAAAAATGTTTTAAGGGTTGCTTTTTCCCAGGGGGTGGGTGCCACCCCTTCTAGGGGGTGAAAATTGTTACATTGAAACTAAGCCCGGAAATGGATATATTGACCAATTCTAAGCAAATTTTGTTCTATAAAGTTTTTTCTTTAAGTCAATACTTTTCGAGATATTCACAATTGAAATTGGCGATTTCCTCCCCAAAAAACCACTTTTTCAAATGGTTTTCCACAAATAACTCAAAAACTAAGAGGTTTAGCGAAAAAGTTATAATGAAATAAATTGTAGCATATAAGAAAGCAAAGAAAATGTGGGGCTTGTGAAGTCTGTGAACCCAGTTGGAGCCAAGTTATGGCTTGTTTAAGAGTGGTTTTAATTCGTCGAACGCCAAAACGCACAATTTCAATGTGAAATAACTAAAAAACTAAAAATTTTTCAAGGAAAACTTACTGAACATTTTTTAAAGATCATTAAAATACCTTTAATTTTGTTTTTTGGAAAAGTTATTATCATAAAAATTAAGCGAGTTATGATCAAAATAAAGTTGGTTTATATTTTTTCGGCGATAAAAATCTTGAAATATCTTAAGGTGAACGTTTGAAAGTTATTAGCCTTTAACAATTGTCAACAATGAAAGCCACGCACTCTTTCCCTTTCCACTCATGGTGGGAAACAGCTGAACCGGTAGCAGTGTTGCCAACGTAGTTAAAAAAATAGATGCCCAAAGATTTACATACCACAAAAAGTAGATGGTAGGTGAACATTGGAAAGTTATTAGCATTTACAAGAACCTTAGAGTAATATAAATAGTTGACACACTGTTAACTATTTTTAAATTTTTATGTTTTCAGGGCTACCAAGCTATAAAAACATTTTTGTTATTGAAAAAAAGAAATCGGTATATTATTTGCGATTTGCCAGTCGTGGCTCAGTCGCCGATGCGTGCGGAGCTCCCGCTTATCAGTTAACGCATGTTAGTTCCTGCCCTCGGTGTCTCGCGCTATACTAATTTGTTAATCATTCTCTTATACAATATTGTGCTTTA
Organism: Flexamia atlantica; assembly: GCA_035578135.1. Lineage (NCBI taxonomy): Eukaryota > Metazoa > Arthropoda > Insecta > Hemiptera > Cicadellidae > Flexamia > Flexamia atlantica. Next base: position 143,573,475 of record JAQJVK010000001.1, on the reverse strand, counting down.
TTCGGAACTATGACGATGAAGTGCGGCATTTGTTCTCAGGATATTGTTGAAAGTGAAACTGTCGACTCTCTGAAATGCGTTAACTGTGATTACGTCGTGCATGTTAGGTGTTCCGGTGTCAACTTGGACAAAAAGCAATCAAGGAGAAACACCTTTAAATGCCCTAAATGTAAAGGAATTACACCAGCTTCTAGTTTAAGTGACTCGGATGACACTACTGCAAATGTAAGTGGTATATACATAGCTATTAATAACCTTAAAAAGGACTTGGACACTAGCCTTGATAAAAAATTAAGTAGCCTAGAGGATAGGATTGGTAAAAACCTAGAGCCTAAGTTAGGCAATATCATAGAAAAGTCAATTGCTGACTTAGGAAAATCCCTCCATGAATCAATAAACGAACTACGTTCTGAAAACACCATCCCAAAAGGTAAACGTGTATATTGATATAATCCCTTGAAAGTATTTATTGTCAACAAGGGCTGTGAAGATTTCTTAACCTTAAAACCTGATTATAAGCTGAAGCTAAATCAAGCTTACAAAAACATTTTGCACCTGAAATTTGAGCAAAAATTCCATCTGGGTTAGGCAATGGATAGTGGTCCGTTCTGATTACCTGATTCAGTGTGATTTTACAATTACCACAAATTCTTATTGAGTTGTCCTTTTTTGAACTACGACAATAGGTGTGCTCCATTCAGTTTGTGTCACAGGGAAGATAACACTATTATTTACTAAATCATTCAATTCTCTTTCCACTGCTGGACGTAACGAAAATGGCACACTAAGTAGATTGCAGAACACAGGGGTGACAATTTCCTTAAGGACTAATTCAACTTCTACGTTTTTAATTTCCCCATAAGATGTTTCAAATATACTAGAATATTGCTTCTTCAGCTCTTCTACACTTAGACTAGGATTCTGAACCGTCTTACCGTTTACTTCATTGAGATTGGAATTGTATCCTCCTTTCGTAACCTTATTCCAATCAAGCTTTATAGCTTCCATCCAGTTTCTTCCCATGAGTGCTGGTTGATTAGCCATTGAGCTTTGAACGACTACTAAAGGCAAACATTTTCTTTTTCCCCCAGAGTTTTTCTAACTGGAGATAAGATTTTTGTTCGTTCTGTCAGACAAGAAAAGGTAAATTGGTTGCCTGGAACTGTGGTTAAGGTAATAAGTCCAGTGACTTATTTGATTAAAGAAGAAAACCGGACTAGGTTCATTCATGCAGATAACTTAAAGAAAAAATATCATGTATTGAATACAATGGTGAAGTGCAAATATTACCTAGATTACCTAGACCAAATGTGGTGGAGCAAGAACCATTGTTAGGGCCAGAATCAACCATGACATCTCCGTCAACAACCAGACAGCAATCACCAGGCATAGTTGTAACCACACCTGAACTAATTTCAAATCATTTGCCAAATCAAGAAACATGTATTCATGAAGGACAACTTCAAAGAACTGGAGGACAAGAAAACGAAGAAAATTCTCAGACGTTCTCAAAGAACAAGAAGGGCGCCTGACAAGTTGTGTTTGTAAACAAGAATTCTTCACCAATCATCAAGACATTTGTTTATTTAAAAAGATTTTTTTTTATTTTGAAAGGGAGAGAGTAAATAAGGAAAAGAGTTAAACTGTTAAATTTGTAAAAAAAAGAAAAAGAGTTAAACTGTAAAATTTGTAAAAAAAAACTTTTGTTTGTTGTTAAATGTTAATTTTTTTTAAATTGTGTTTAAGAAGAATTAGTTTTTATATAAGTCAGAGGGAGATGTTGCAAAGTAAAATAAAGTAAAATCCAAAGATCTGTCGATTTAAATTATATGTAACACATGTGATAAAAGAACATATGATAATTGATCAAAATAGAAGGATGAAGTTTCAGTTTTGTTGTATGAATTAGATATGTAAAGTCATACGTTTCTGTCTACTTGTAATTAATTGTTAATAAAATAATAAAAGTATCAATTTGCGTGTTTATGATAGTAGAATTATTATTTAATTTTTTGGACTTTTCCTTTCACTTCTAGTGTTTAACACATTCGCTGCTGCGGACATTCCGGAACGTCACCGGGAACATGGCGCCAGGAGCTAGGAACGTTTCGGAACGACAGAGTTCATTATTGTTTAACGCTGTCATGGATTAGTCAGCTCCTCATGAGCGTTATATTTTTCCTTGGGGGCATAATTTTCCCACAATAAAAACATTTCCAAAAATTATACCAGAATCATTTAGATAAGGGCTTGTCTCACCTCTTTCCTGCTAGGTAGCAGCACTATCTTACTGACTACAACCTAGGTAGATCTGCTACCCACCAGAATTACTAAGTACTATGTCCAAAACTAGATTGACTGCAGAACATTACTATCCAATATATTAAATAACTATCATTGTTTTCACCATAGTTCAGTGTAACAGAGGCAATGTTACGTGGCGGCACACACACTGGCCAGCAGCCAAAGTGTTAAACTACACTATGTTTAGAGAGATATTGAAAACGAGAGGAATTTCGATACCTCTCGAAACGAAGATAAATACTAGAAGTGAAAGGAAAAGGTCCAAAAAATTAAATAATAAGGATATTATTACAATTATTGATTCACAAACTTTATTTTACCCAAAACCCAATTCAACAATAACTCTCTTCCTGACATGTAGCCCTAATGGGACCATGATGAATAAATTTAGTACGCTAATGTAAAATCAACCAATGCTTTTTGTTTAAATGTAATTCTTTAATTAGGCTAAAATGACTAGTTTATCTAAAGAACAAAATATCAAAGGAGCAGAAAGGTAGATTTCAAGAACTTGAGGCAGTCAAGTCAATAACATACTGCCATTATATTTGGCAAAACAGTATCTGATGGCATTAAAAAATTTCTCAGTTGTCCCATTTGGACAACCGATTTTTGCCGAGATTGTAATGCCGAGTTTTGACATTACAGGGTTTTAGTCCAGTAAATGAAGGTAACAAACGGCGAAACTGGGGAATTTTCTCGGTCAGCACCGATTTGCATGAAAATTTGGATTTAGGTTCTACTTACCCTCTACTTCAAAGTTAAAAATGTTTTAAGGGTTGCTTTTTCCCAGGGGGTGGGTGCCACCCCTTCTAGGGGGTGAAAATTGTTACATTGAAACTAAGCCCGGAAATGGATATATTGACCAATTCTAAGCAAATTTTGTTCTATAAAGTTTTTTCTTTAAGTCAATACTTTTCGAGATATTCACAATTGAAATTGGCGATTTCCTCCCCAAAAAACCACTTTTTCAAATGGTTTTCCACAAATAACTCAAAAACTAAGAGGTTTAGCGAAAAAGTTATAATGAAATAAATTGTAGCATATAAGAAAGCAAAGAAAATGTGGGGCTTGTGAAGTCTGTGAACCCAGTTGGAGCCAAGTTATGGCTTGTTTAAGAGTGGTTTTAATTCGTCGAACGCCAAAACGCACAATTTCAATGTGAAATAACTAAAAAACTAAAAATTTTTCAAGGAAAACTTACTGAACATTTTTTAAAGATCATTAAAATACCTTTAATTTTGTTTTTTGGAAAAGTTATTATCATAAAAATTAAGCGAGTTATGATCAAAATAAAGTTGGTTTATATTTTTTCGGCGATAAAAATCTTGAAATATCTTAAGGTGAACGTTTGAAAGTTATTAGCCTTTAACAATTGTCAACAATGAAAGCCACGCACTCTTTCCCTTTCCACTCATGGTGGGAAACAGCTGAACCGGTAGCAGTGTTGCCAACGTAGTTAAAAAAATAGATGCCCAAAGATTTACATACCACAAAAAGTAGATGGTAGGTGAACATTGGAAAGTTATTAGCATTTACAAGAACCTTAGAGTAATATAAATAGTTGACACACTGTTAACTATTTTTAAATTTTTATGTTTTCAGGGCTACCAAGCTATAAAAACATTTTTGTTATTGAAAAAAAGAAATCGGTATATTATTTGCGATTTGCCAGTCGTGGCTCAGTCGCCGATGCGTGCGGAGCTCCCGCTTATCAGTTAACGCATGTTAGTTCCTGCCCTCGGTGTCTCGCGCTATACTAATTTGTTAATCATTCTCTTATACAATATTGTGCTTTATTCGGAACTATGACGATGAAGTGCGGCATTTGTTCTCAGGATATTGTTGAAAGTGAAACTGTCGACTCTCTGAAATGCGTTAACTGTGATTACGTCGTGCATGTTAGGTGTTCCGGTGTCAACTTGGACAAAAAGCAATCAAGGAGAAACACCTTTAAATGCCCTAAATGTAAAGGAATTACACCAGCTTCTAGTTTAAGTGACTCGGATGACACTACTGCAAATGTAAGTGGTATATACATAGCTATTAATAACCTTAAAAAGGACTTGGACACTAGCCTTGATAAAAAATTAAGTAGCCTAGAGGATAGGATTGGTAAAAACCTAGAGCCTAAGTTAGGCAATATCATAGAAAAGTCAATTGCTGACTTAGGAAAATCCCTCCATGAATCAATAAACGAACTACGTTCTGAAAACACCATCCCAAAAGGTAAACGTGTATATTGATATAATCCCTTGAAAGTATTTATTGTCAACAAGGGCTGTGAAGATTTCTTAACCTTAAAACCTGATTATAAGCTGAAGCTAAATCAAGCTTACAAAAACATTTTGCACCTGAAATTTGAGCAAAAATTCCATCTGGGTTAGGCAATGGATAGTGGTCCGTTCTGATTACCTGATTCAGTGTGATTTTACAATTACCACAAATTCTTATTGAGTTGTCCTTTTTTGAACTACGACAATAGGTGTGCTCCATTCAGTTTGTGTCACAGGGAAGATAACACTATTATTTACTAAATCATTCAATTCTCTTTCCACTGCTGGACGTAACGAAAATGGCACACTAAGTAGATTGCAGAACACAGGGGTGACAATTTCCTTAAGGACTAATTCAACTTCTACGTTTTTAATTTCCCCATAAGATGTTTCAAATATACTAGAATATTGCTTCTTCAGCTCTTCTACACTTAGACTAGGATTCTGAACCGTCTTACCGTTTACTTCATTGAGATTGGAATTGTATCCTCCTTTCGTAACCTTATTCCAATCAAGCTTTATAGCTTCCATCCAGTTTCTTCCCATGAGTGCTGGTTGATTAGCCATTGAGCTTTGAACGACTACTAAAGGCAAACATTTTCTTTTTCCCCCAGAGTTTTTCTAACTGGAGATAAGATTTTTGTTCGTTCTGTCAGACAAGAAAAGGTAAATTGGTTGCCTGGAACTGTGGTTAAGGTAATAAGTCCAGTGACTTATTTGATTAAAGAAGAAAACCGGACTAGGTTCATTCATGCAGATAACTTAAAGAAAAAATATCATGTATTGAATACAATGGTGAAGTGCAAATATTACCTAGATTACCTAGACCAAATGTGGTGGAGCAAGAACCATTGTTAGGGCCAGAATCAACCATGACATCTCCGTCAACAACCAGACAGCAATCACCAGGCATAGTTGTAACCACACCTGAACTAATTTCAAATCATTTGCCAAATCAAGAAACATGTATTCATGAAGGACAACTTCAAAGAACTGGAGGACAAGAAAACGAAGAAAATTCTCAGACGTTCTCAAAGAACAAGAAGGGCGCCTGACAAGTTGTGTTTGTAAACAAGAATTCTTCACCAATCATCAAGACATTTGTTTATTTAAAAAGATTTTTTTTTATTTTGAAAGGGAGAGAGTAAATAAGGAAAAGAGTTAAACTGTTAAATTTGTAAAAAAAAGAAAAAGAGTTAAACTGTAAAATTTGTAAAAAAAAACTTTTGTTTGTTGTTAAATGTTAATTTTTTTTAAATTGTGTTTAAGAAGAATTAGTTTTTATATAAGTCAGAGGGAGATGTTGCAAAGTAAAATAAAGTAAAATCCAAAGATCTGTCGATTTAAATTATATGTAACACATGTGATAAAAGAACATATGATAATTGATCAAAATAGAAGGATGAAGTTTCAGTTTTGTTGTATGAATTAGATATGTAAAGTCATACGTTTCTGTCTACTTGTAATTAATTGTTAATAAAATAATAAAAGTATCAATTTGCGTGTTTATGATAGTAGAATTATTATTTAATTTTTTGGACTTTTCCTTTCACTTCTAGTGTTTAACACATTCGCTGCTGCGGACATTCCGGAACGTCACCGGGAACATGGCGCCAGGAGCTAGGAACGTTTCGGAACGACAGAGTTCATTATTGTTTAACGCTGTCATGGATTAGTCAGCTCCTCATGAGCGTTATATTTTTCCTTGGGGGCATAATTTTCCCACAATAAAAACATTTCCAAAAATTATACCAGAATCATTTAGATAAGGGCTTGTCTCACCTCTTTCCTGCTAGGTAGCAGCACTATCTTACTGACTACAACCTAGGTAGATCTGCTACCCACCAGAATTACTAAGTACTATGTCCAAAACTAGATTGACTGCAGAACATTACTATCCAATATATTAAATAACTATCATTGTTTTCACCATAGTTCAGTGTAACAGAGGCAATGTTACGTGGCGGCACACACACTGGCCAGCAGCCAAAGTGTTAAACTACACTATGTTTAGAGAGATATTGAAAACGAGAGGAATTTCGATACCTCTCGAAACGAAGATAAATACTAGAAGTGAAAGGAAAAGTCCAAAAAATTAAATAATAAGGATATTATTACAATTATTGATTCACAAACTTTATTTTACCCAAAACCCAATTCAACAATAACTCTCTTCCTGACATGTAGCCCTAATGGGACCATGATGAATAAATTTAGTACGCTAATGTAAAATCAACCAATGCTTTTTGTTTAAATGTAATTCTTTAATTAGGCTAAAATGACTAGTTTATCTAAAGAACAAAATATCAAAGGAGCAGAAAGGTAGATTTCAAGAACTTGAGGCAGTCAAGTCAATAACATACTGCCATTATATTTGGCAAAACAGTATCTGATGGCATTAAAAAATTTCTCAGTTGTCCCATTTGGACAACCGATTTTTGCCGAGATTGTAATGCCGAGTTTTGACATTACAGGGTTTTAGTCCAGTAAATGAAGGTAACAAACGGCGAAACTGGGGAATTTTCTCGGTCAGCACCGATTTGCATGAAAATTTGGATTTAGGTTCTACTTACCCTCTACTTCAAAGTTAAAAATGTTTTAAGGGTTGCTTTTTCCCAGGGGGTGGGTGCCACCCCTTCTAGGGGGTGAAAATTGTTACATTGAAACTAAGCCCGGAAATGGATATATTGACCAATTCTAAGCAAATTTTGTTCTATAAAGTTTTTTCTTTAAGTCAATACTTTTCGAGATATTCACAATTGAAATTGGCGATTTCCTCCCCAAAAAACCACTTTTTCAAATGGTTTTCCACAAATAACTCAAAAACTAAGAGGTTTAGCGAAAAAGTTATAATGAAATAAATTGTAGCATATAAGAAAGCAAAGAAAATGTGGGGCTTGTGAAGTCTGTGAACCCAGTTGGAGCCAAGTTATGGCTTGTTTAAGAGTGGTTTTAATTCGTCGAACGCCAAAACGCACAATTTCAATGTGAAATAACTAAAAAACTAAAAATTTTTCAAGGAAAACTTACTGAACATTTTTAAAGATCATTAAAATACCTTTAATTTTGTTTTTTGGAAAAGTTATTATCATAAAAATTAAGCGAGTTATGATCAAAATAAAGTTGGTTTATATTTTTTCGGCGATAAAAATCTTGAAATATCTTAAGGTGAACGTTTGAAAGTTATTAGCCTTTAACAATTGTCAACAATGAAAGCCACGCACTCTTTCCCTTTCCACTCATGGTGGGAAACAGCTGAACCGGTAGCAGTGTTGCCAACGTAGTTAAAAAAATAGATGCCCAAAGATTTACATACCACAAAAAGTAGATGGTAGGTGAACATTGGAAAGTTATTAGCATTTACAAGAACCTTAGAGTAATATAAATAGTTGACACACTGTTAACTATTTTTAAATTTTTATGTTTTCAGGGCTACCAAGCTATAAAAACATTTTTGTTATTGAAAAAAAGAAATCGGTATATTATTTGCGATTTGCCAGTCGTGGCTCAGTCGCCGATGCGTGCGGAGCTCCCGCTTATCAGTTAACGCATGTTAGTTCCTGCCCTCGGTGTCTCGCGCTATACTAATTTGTTAATCATTCTCTTATACAATATTGTGCTTTATTCGGAACTATGACGATGAAGTGCGGCATTTGTTCTCAGGATATTGTTGAAAGTGAAACTGTCGACTCTCTGAAATGCGTTAACTGTGATTACGTCGTGCATGTTAGGTGTTCCGGTGTCAACTTGGACAAAAAGCAATCAAGGAGAAACACCTTTAAATGCCCTAAATGTAAAGGAATTACACCAGCTTCTAGTTTAAGTGACTCGGATGACACTACTGCAAATGTAAGTGGTATATACATAGCTATTAATAACCTTAAAAAGGACTTGGACACTAGCCTTGATAAAAAATTAAGTAGCCTAGAGGATAGGATTGGTAAAAACCTAGAGCCTAAGTTAGGCAATATCATAGAAAAGTCAATTGCTGACTTAGGAAAATCCCTCCATGAATCAATAAACGAACTACGTTCTGAAAACACCATCCCAAAAGGTAAACGTGTATATTGATATAATCCCTTGAAAGTATTTATTGTCAACAAGGGCTGTGAAGATTTCTTAACCTTAAAACCTGATTATAAGCTGAAGCTAAATCAAGCTTACAAAAACATTTTGCACCTGAAATTTGAGCAAAAATTCCATCTGGGTTAGGCAATGGATAGTGGTCCGTTCTGATTACCTGATTCAGTGTGATTTTACAATTACCACAAATTCTTATTGAGTTGTCCTTTTTTGAACTACGACAATAGGTGTGCTCCATTCAGTTTGTGTCACAGGGAAGATAACACTATTATTTACTAAATCATTCAATTCTCTTTCCACTGCTGGACGTAACGAAAATGGCACACTAAGTAGATTGCAGAACACAGGGGTGACAATTTCCTTAAGGACTAATTCAACTTCTACGTTTTTAATTTCCCCATAAGATGTTTCAAATATACTAGAATATTGCTTCTTCAGCTCTTCTACACTTAGACTAGGATTCTGAACCGTCTTACCGTTTACTTCATTGAGATTGGAATTGTATCCTCCTTTCGTAACCTTATTCCAATCAAGCTTTATAGCTTCCATCCAGTTTCTTCCCATGAGTGCTGGTTGATTAGCCATTGAGCTTTGAACGACTACTAAAGGCAAACATTTTCTTTTTCCCCCAGAGTTTTTCTAACTGGAGATAAGATTTTTGTTCGTTCTGTCAGACAAGAAAAGGTAAATTGGTTGCCTGGAACTGTGGTTAAGGTAATAAGTCCAGTGACTTATTTGATTAAAGAAGAAAACCGGACTAGGTTCATTCATGCAGATAACTTAAAGAAAAAATATCATGTATTGAATACAATGGTGAAGTGCAAATATTACCTAGATTACCTAGACCAAATGTGGTGGAGCAAGAACCATTGTTAGGGCCAGAATCAACCATGACATCTCCGTCAACAACCAGACAGCAATCACCAGGCATAGTTGTAACCACACCTGAACTAATTTCAAATCATTTGCCAAATCAAGAAACATGTATTCATGAAGGACAACTTCAAAGAACTGGAGGACAAGAAAACGAAGAAAATTCTCAGACGTTCTCAAAGAACAAGAAGGGCGCCTGACAAGTTGTGTTTGTAAACAAGAATTCTTCACCAATCATCAAGACATTTGTTTATTTAAAAAGATTTTTTTTTATTTTGAAAGGGAGAGAGTAAATAAGGAAAAGAGTTAAACTGTTAAATTTGTAAAAAAAAGAAAAAGAGTTAAACTGTAAAATTTGTAAAAAAAAACTTTTGTTTGTTGTTAAATGTTAATTTTTTTTAAATTGTGTTTAAGAAGAATTAGTTTTTATATAAGTCAGAGGGAGATGTTGCAAAGTAAAATAAAGTAAAATCCAAAGATCTGTCGATTTAAATTATATGTAACACATGTGATAAAAGAACATATGATAATTGATCAAAATAGAAGGATGAAGTTTCAGTTTTGTTGTATGAATTAGATATGTAAAGTCATACGTTTCTGTCTACTTGTAATTAATTGTTAATAAAATAATAAAAGTATCAATTTGCGTGTTTATGATAGTAGAATTATTATTTAATTTTTTGGACTTTTCCTTTCACTTCTAGTGTTTAACACATTCGCTGCTGCGGACATTCCGGAACGTCACCGGGAACATGGCGCCAGGAGCTAGGAACGTTTCGGAACGACAGAGTTCATTATTGTTTAACGCTGTCATGGATTAGTCAGCTCCTCATGAGCGTTATATTTTTCCTTGGGGGCATAATTTTCCCACAATAAAAACATTTCCAAAAATTATACCAGAATCATTTAGATAAGGGCTTGTCTCACCTCTTTCCTGCTAGGTAGCAGCACTATCTTACTGACTACAACCTAGGTAGATCTGCTACCCACCAGAATTACTAAGTACTATGTCCAAAACTAGATTGACTGCAGAACATTACTATCCAATATATTAAATAACTATCATTGTTTTCACCATAGTTCAGTGTAACAGAGGCAATGTTACGTGGCGGCACACACACTGGCCAGCAGCCAAAGTGTTAAACTACACTATGTTTAGAGAGATATTGAAAACGAGAGGAATTTCGATACCTCTCGAAACGAAGATAAATACTAGAAGTGAAAGGAAAAGTCCAAAAAATTAAATAATAAGGATATTATTACAATTATTGATTCACAAACTTTATTTTACCCAAAACCCAATTCAACAATAACTCTCTTCCTGACATGTAGCCCTAATGGGACCATGATGAATAAATTTAGTACGCTAATGTAAAATCAACCAATGCTTTTTGTTTAAATGTAATTCTTTAATTAGGCTAAAATGACTAGTTTATCTAAAGAACAAAATATCAAAGGAGCAGAAAGGTAGATTTCAAGAACTTGAGGCAGTCAAGTCAATAACATACTGCCATTATATTTGGCAAAACAGTATCTGATGGCATTAAAAAATTTCTCAGTTGTCCCATTTGGACAACCGATTTTTGCCGAGATTGTAATGCCGAGTTTTGACATTACAGGGTTTTAGTCCAGTAAATGAAGGTAACAAACGGCGAAACTGGGGAATTTTCTCGGTCAGCACCGATTTGCATGAAAATTTGGATTAGGTTCTACTTACCCTCTACTTCAAAGTTAAAAATGTTTTAAGGGTTGCTTTTTCCCAGGGGGTGGGTGCCACCCCTTCTAGGGGGTGAAAATTGTTACATTGAAACTAAGCCCGGAAATGGATATATTGACCAATTCTAAGCAAATTTTGTTCTATAAAGTTTTTTCTTTAAGTCAATACTTTTCGAGATATTCACAATTGAAATTGGCGATTTCCTCCCCAAAAAACCACTTTTTCAAATGGTTTTCCACAAATAACTCAAAAACTAAG